>CM033405.1:29846775-31267353 GCA_019426215.1 Buddleja alternifolia
GTTAAAAGTTCCCCATAATTTACTCTCTCTCTATACATATATATATCGTCTTACAGGTCCGAGCAAGACAAAAGAAGTATTATAGTGAACTCAAGCCTTAATGTAGAGAATGAGCAAACAAGACAAATATTAGGGCAAAATACGCTTTGCCCTTGAACTATACCATTTGTATTAAGTACCCTCCTAAATTGTAGAAAAATACATTTACCCCCTTCATATGCATGTAATTGTCTCCATTTCCTTAACCATTATTTTTACTTTCATTTTCTCCACCAATTGTTTTCCAAAAATTTTCTTTTCTTACATGGATTAGTTAAAATTTATCCAAAGCATTATAATTAATTAATTAAAATAATAATTTGCAGTTTTTTTAGCACAAACGTTAAATTAATTTGGTGATAACACGTTATATGAATGTTTGAAAAAAATCAACCAATGCGTTGTGACAAAATTAAATTAATTCAAATAGATTTTAATATATTTTATGTATATTTTGATAATATATGTATATATATGTGTGTGCGTGCGCGCGTGTGTATGTGTGTGTGTGTCATTTAAATTAGAGGGCGTAAGGATACACATATTTTTGGCTAATTTAATTATTATATATATATTATTAAAATATAATCTATTAGCATTAATTTATATGTGTATATATATTCTAGTAAATTAGGCTATTAAAAATACACACTAAGAAAATATACATAAAAAAGATATCTGTTATAATTAATTTAATTTTGTTATGCATTAATAGAATTTCATCATACATTAATATAATGTGATGTCACCAAATTTATTTATTATTGTTTAAAATATTACAAATTATTATTTTTAAAAATTAATTGTAGTGCTAAGGGTAAATTTTAACTAATCTATGTAAGAAAAAAAATGTGAAAAAGAAAAAATGGTGGAGAAAATAAAAAATGAAAAAAAAACTGTCGATCATCTGATGTTTAGATAAAGAATTCACTCCAAACGCTAATGCAATGGTTATTGGTCCAGAATTACCCAGTAGTGTTCAATCAATGGAAAAGATGGAATAGCTATGCCTTTAGAAGATGGGGATGTAAGCAAGCAATTGTCATGGCTGGTAGTAGAAAGGACAGAATACCTCCAATAGATATACTATACCGAACCAATAGTTTTGTTCATGTCTTTGGTTCTTAGGTTTGGTTTTGACATTTTTTTCATTTTGTTATGAGCACTAGAGGAGTCTGTTCCTCCAGTTGCTTTGGTGTTTTGGTGTAAAATTTGTTTGCGGCTATAAAGTTAATTGCTTTCACCTATAAAAAAAGACGATTCTATGCAATTGAAGGAAGTAAGTGTATTTTTCTATAATTCGGGGGTGTTTGGTACAAAGGGTATAGTTCAGGGGGCAACGTATATATATTACCCTAAATATTAATTATACTTGTTATATCACTGAGTTGCTTCTGCCCGACCCTAAGGGATTTTCTCGTACTCTAAGCCTACTGTGCTTAATTTCTTAATAAAGGTCATTAGATACTTTCTTTTTACTATATAATTCGCTGAAAGGCCATATCAGTTGGTTGGACCTTTAAATTTCAGGAACTCTTAGAAAATGATTTATGTATAATTAAATTATGTATTAACCAATAACAAGCTAAGAATTTTTTTATTTACTGTATGATTAATTGAGTCAGATTTTATTTGTTATGAAAGAACGCAAAATTGCGAAATTGGTCTTAATTGAAACTTGCGGTGAGACCTGTTGCATTCTATTATCTTTAATTTGGTAGAAATTCCTACCAAAAAAAAAATAAAATTGGTAGAAATGGTCAAATTATCTGCTATACTCTTAGCAAATTTAGTCATACTATCCAACATTTCTTTAAAATAATCACATATCTCCCAACACCTTAGCCAATTTAAAACAACCTCCATTTTTTGGGCAAGCCAACTTACTGAAGCAAATTACATGATTGATATTAAAAAAAAAAACGAAAAACGAAAACGAAAACAGAGATAAGCTCCAAAATAAATAAATAAATGAGTTTTTAACTACTCACACCAAATTCAGATCATTTATCTAAATGACCATAAACAAAAACGTCAAATATACATCATTGTACCACAAAATTGTTGCACCTCAAAATGTCCATTGCTACTTCTACATCAAACCTACTAATGTAGACCTAGTCGACCGATTATCTTCATATATAGATCTTGATAACAGTATATTGTGTGTATGATTGTGATTAATTCAAGATTCTACGCTGCAGTCAGGGACGGAGCCAGGGGACTGGTGGGGCACCCGGCCCCCTCAACTTTGAAAAATTAAATTTTTTACCCTAATTTTTTTTTAATTTAAAATTTTGCCTCTAAAATCTAAAAATATTCAGTTTTACCCTCTTTATTTTGCATTCGCCTCCAAACTTATATTCCTGCCTCCTTCCCTGACTGGAGTCCTAATTAAGAATAAGTCACACGTACCTCAAAGAAATCAAGATGGATAGACTAGGATAAGGGTTTTTACCTTTTGAAAAAAGCAAGAGGAGCAATGAGCAAGAAGGCTATGAATTGCCTATAGACAACAAAAACCCTTGAACTCATATCTTGAAGAAGGGCAGCTCTCCCTGTCAGAGTTACTCCTGAATACAAAAACTGACATGCAATCAGTATAATTATGGGCTTATAATTTCCCAAACTCATAGCTTTTCCTTTTTCTTTTTCGTATTCGATTAATTCGTGCTACGGTATAGATGGATTGAAGAAAACTGATGAGAGTGCTCTTTATATATACGTATATAAGCCTACAAAAACATTAATCTTACGTTGAATTATTCTAAATATAGAGAATGACTGCAGTTTCCTATAAAGAAATTAAGAATTTTGGTACGTACTCCGTCGTGCTATTTTTATATTATACAGAAATGTTTCAGCTGTTCCGTCTATTTAGTTAAATATAGATAGCACACAATATTATGATTTATACAAGAAATATTTTTTTAGACAAATCACAAAAACATAGATAGAACTTAGAAGTAACAAAATTTTGCTATATATAAAATATTATTCATTTTATACATCATTTTTTTCAACTTTTGTTAGTTTAGAAAATATCAATCAATATATCTATTAGATGCATATCCAATTGATTACTTGTGATTTTTTTTTTTAACCAAACTTAGCTTGTAGAAAATGAAAAAAGAAATAAGGAAGGCTTTATGAATATTGTAAAGTACTTAAATGAAGACTAATCATTTATTTGACTTAGAGGCAATGTTATTAAAATGGGACTAGATTTGGGTGTGTACGCTCAATCATACGCTCCGTCAAAAATTAGCAAAAATGGATGAGCAGTTTAACCGTCTTTTTTTATAGTGAACAAATTTTTCAAGTTCTTAATTAACTTCAACTTTTTACTAATATGATTACTTTCACTAAATTTTTTGAGTAATAAAAATGTTTTAATCTGCTTTTTAACTTTTAAAAATATTCTTCTTCAAAAAAAAAAATTGAAAATATTCGGGGTGCATTTGGTAGTTAATTTTTTAAATTATTTTGAAGACTAAAACCAAATTGTATGCTGGAATATAAAGTATAAATATAATAATAGTTAATAGACCATTTAAACAAGTTGATGTTATATTATATTATGAGTAACAAAAGTTGTCACATAATTAATAAATATGACTCTCTTTATATGTATATATATATATATCGATTATTTCACACTGATCGAATCCTCGATCCAGATGTTCATGTTTAAACTCAATTAGCTGTCCAGATGATCATGCGGCTGAGTGGATATCATGTGGGTAATTAAGAAAAAGATCATGTTTATCGCACTCGGCAATTATTTCACATTGATCGAATCCTCGATCCAGATGTTCATGTTTAAACTCAATTAGCTGTCCAGATGATCATGCAGCTGAGTGGATATCATGTGGGTAATTAAGAAAAAGATCATGTTTATCGCACTCGGCATGCATGTCCTATATATATATATATATATATATATATATATATATACACACTAGGAAACCGTATACACCGCGCTACGGCTGCCCAGACGCTAATTCAATTTATTTTAACCGAATAAAAATACTTGTTTAGCACGGCCATTCTTTTACTTGAACTGCAAAAAAGGTACGACATATAATTAAACATAATTGGGACTCGAGTCCCCAAGAATTTACATAATTTAAAACAATGTATATGAACAATATTGCATTTCTTAACAAATGCAAATTTAAAATGCAGATCCCATATAAAAATTACATGGAATAAATTCTATTAATTTCATAAAATCATAAAAATATGATAATTGCGCGATATTATGTACATTTTTTCCTATCATAAGAATTTCTCCAAACATACTTCATTCATCACATCTCTACTTTCTTAAAAATTTCTCGTGATTTATTTATAAAAAATGATAATTGGAAAATAGACGTCTATTCAATCGGGCTCTGACTCTCTGTCAGTCGATTTCTCATCTAACGTCTATAATAATAATAAAAAAAAAGGGCTGCATTAATTACAGCTAAATAGATTGATGAAAGACACCCATATTTACTGTGCAATAGCGTCAGCTCAGATATGGAATAGCAGGGCAACATGTATGACTGTAAATGCTTCATAATTGAATATATTCTTTTAGCCGACCGAGCCACCATAGTCGCCTGACAAAGAATGCTTCTTGTAACAGTACATAGTGTAATTCCCGATGGTCAACAGGGCTTATGTATTAATTGTCTTTTGTAATTTGTTAATGCATTGCAGACTCCACTCCATATCCAAGGGTTTTTTTATATGATTTTATGCATCATTTATCAATATAACTTAAAGGCGCCATTTGAAATGGCACATTCAATTTTTATATATTTTTTTTAATTTTTTTTTAAGGCGCCATTTGAAATGGTGTCTTCAAATTGTATTTTTTATTTTTATTTTTTTAAAATGCCACTGTAGCAGTCAACAGAAGCTGACTACTACAGTGGTGAAGGCGTCATTTTAAATGGCGCCTTCATTTTTTTATTGAATATTTAATATTGCTTTTAAAATTTGTTGAATTTATATAAGGATTTAGGTAAAAAAAAAATATTTTTCCTTAGTTCGGACTCATTTTCTGTCATTTTCTCTACATTTTTTGACTTTGACACACGTAAATTGTAGATTGACTCATAAAGTTTCTAACGGTGCAAGAATTGGTTTATTTCGATACCTAAGTGAAGAAATACGACATGCTAAAAAAGAGACATTAGAGTATTTTTTTTGCAAAAAAATTTTTTTGGCGAACGTCAAAGACATACAAAATAAACATTGAAGACATACAAAACGACAATATAAACTACAATGAATGTCCAAGACATACAAAATAAGAAAAACTACACATGCGAGTTACAAACCCCTAAAAATGATCCCCCGTGCCACAAGTGCGTCTTTGACGTTGTCTCCTTTGTCGACCTTGTCATCCCTCACCAACCGTATGATCAATTTGTGTTTGATCATCCTCATAACCACTCAAATTCAAATCAATATTTTGTGGACTAGGTAAATTCATTGAACTCAACTCTCCACGCTCTTGCATAGCTGTCATATACGAGTGAAATGCAACGGGTGATGCATGGAACTCTGGACGTGTTGGTATCTATCCAGGTAAGAGATCTACGCTCATATCCTCAAAATAAGACTGTGCAAATGTAGACATATAAGGAGTGAAAGGAGACTCCATGTGTGGTTGTGGTGGATCAGGCACATAACAGCCAACCCCCTCATTGTCCACATTATGAAAATTGCCATGTGATGCTGAAGCACCACTAGTGAGTGTAGATGGACCCAATTTTTCAAACGTTGACCTAAATGAAGTGGGATAGGGCCCTTCAAATGGAGGAACTTCATGTGGCGGATCTTCTCGTTGTTGGGCATCTCTGTGTTGTCGCCTATTGTCTTCGTGTACAACTTGACGAGCTATGGTCGTGTAACGATGCCTAAATGCCATCAATGAGTCAAAGGTTTCATCTTCTTCAGGTATTGAGTCTGCACGAGCCACAATTTGTGCCATTTGCTCAGCCTATAAATCATGTAAAATTATAAAATTTAATTTTTTACTACAAAAAAAATTAAATGTATTCATACCAAAAGTGACTGCATAGGTGCATCTCTATATTGATACCCGATCTCCACATCCACACCACCAAGCCCTATGAATCGACGTATAATTACGTTATACCAATTTTTGTATCCAACAATGGTAGCGGGTGTACCCTCACTGATCAATGGTCCATGCATAATTTTGGAGAGTCTGTTTGTCCATAAGTTTACATAGATATTATGATACATGCTCCAATTCTTACCAACATAACTTGTGCGACTTTCATTGTGCAATGCATCCTGATCCCGTATTGGATTTGGAGGAATATCCTGTTGTATTCCAAATTGTTGAAGAACATGCTCAGGACGATGCATTTCCACGATGTCATAGAAGATTAATGGACAATATGATCTCCAATGTGCATATCCGTCTTCTGGTTGCAACCATGTAAGCTCGCCGGGGTCATAAGGCTGCCAGATAAACTGCATTTAGGAAAACAAATATTATGAACAATATATCAATTATCAACAACAATGCAACAATATAAAAATAACATCATCAATTTTCTTACATCGGTCCATGACATTTTATCCAAAATATCTCTAATAACTCGTAGTTCCCTATGCGTCGTATGCATGTGACTGAGATGTTTTGAATACCTATATTTTATAGTTTATATCGTTAGTGAACATATACATTGATTATTAATACAATAAAAAAGGGTATAGTAATATTTTACAGTGCACCGTACGGGTACGTTGGAAGTGGCTCATTTCTATCAAGACGAATCGTCACCCATCGATCCTTTTCAACTAATTGGACAGGTATTAATCTTAGTACCGTGACCATTCGATCCTTGGTATAATATATCCATCAAGACGAATCGGCACCCATTCGATCCTTTAAAAGCTGATGCTTATGTCTACTATTGAAGTTAGAAGCTACATGCAGAAGACAGTATCGATGCACACCATGAGGGGGTTGAAAATAGCGTGTTGTGCCAGCTACATCAATAAGGCCTGGATGTCGATCAGATAAAAGATATATACCATCAACCCCTTGTACAATGTGTTTACTCAGAAGCTTGAGGAACCATTTCCACGAATTAATAGTTTCTTCATCAACGACTGCGAAAGCTAGAGGCAAAACCATCTCGTTTGAATCCATAGCACAAGCAATCAATATCTTGTTCTTATATTTTGAATACAGATGTGTTCCATCCACACTTGTAACTTTACGACAGTGTTGGAAGCCATCTATGCAGGGCTTGAAGGCCCAAAAGACGTATTTCAACGTAAAATGCATCGGGTTCGACCGATAGATATGATTCCACTCCACAAAAGCCATCTTATTGTGTATGTCTTGGACATTCGTTGTAGTTTATATTGTCGTTTTGTATGTCTTCAACGTTTATTTTGTATGTCTTTGACGTTCGTCTAAAAAAACTTTTTGCAAAAAAACTACTCTAATGTCTCTTTTTTAGCATATCGTATTTCTTCACTTATATATCAAAATAAACCAATTCTTGCACCGTTAGAAACTTTGTGAGTCAATCTACAATTTACGTGTTCATGTCAAAGTCCAAAAATGTAGAGAAAATGACAGAAAATGAGCCTGAACTAAGGAATTTTTTTTTTTACCTAAATTCTTATATAAATTCAACAAATCTTAAAAACAATATTAAATCTTCAATAAAAAAAATGAAGGCGCCATCACTGTAGTAGTCAGCTTCTGTTGACTGCTATAGTGACATTTTTTTTAAAAAAAAATACAGTTTGAAATGGCGCCTTCAATTTAATTGCTGGAAAAATGAAAAATTGAAATGGCGTCTTTAGGTTATATTGATAAATGGTACATAAAATCGGTCATTTTGATAAGTTTGACCCAAAAATGGGTCAAACTAAGAAAAAACCCACAATTCACTTCATCATGCACAACACGCAATGAGGGGCATACAAAAATGTTGGACGTTTAATCGTTATGAGGAAAAATGCAGCTCAAATGGATACAAAATTGGACCACTCATTACGTATAAATTCAATTAATATAACTAGGGTTGTCAATCAAGCCGAGCCCGAGCCAGCTTGAATTTAGAATATCACTATTTTTATCCTTTTAGTACAATTGATAAAAATAAAGGAAAAATATAACAATTTCAAAACACTTTAAAATCATCAATATCAAATTATAATCGTACTAAAAATCCTTAAACTTGATTTCATAAAGTCAAAAAACACTAAATTATTTTTCTATATTATTTTGCTACTTGAGAAATTTACAATTAAAATATGGTTGATTTGTTTTCGTCCAATTTGACTTCCATATTATCCTTATATCTTTTTTTGTTTATAAAGTATAAGTGATGTTTATATAGTATTACAGTTAGTATATTATTTTGAATATATGCATATATATTATATTATATATATATATTATTTATTTATACGAGCCTGAGCTCAATTCAAGCCGAGTCTGCCTCTGCTCACGCTCGGCTTGAATATGAATTCAAGCCCTAAATTTCGGCTCAAGCTTGAAAATATTCAAGCCGAGCTTTCGAGCTTCGAATCGGCTTGAGCTCATTGACAATCCTAAATATAACTATAACCAAAATTGACTTAATTTATCATTTACCATATTAACCTTGGTTTAATTATGCTCTCACTAGTATAAATTTCTGTTCATCCAATCACGACACATTTGTTCGTGAAGCAGAAATTTTGCCTTAATATAATCGGCAACACTCATCTATATTAAATATTAATAATTTTAGTTGAATTTCATATATATATATATATATATGAATATTTAGGTGTTTTAAAGTTATATTCAGAATTACGTGTTAATTTAGAATAACCAAATAAACAGCAAAGTTATTAAGGCTGTAGGGTGAAAAGATGCAGATGAAGCGCCAATTAGAGTCGGATATGTAAACGATTGATGATGTAAAATATATTAATGGACAACGGTTATAGTTTTATAATATATTCCTGGACAATGGATATAGTTCTATAAGTGATTATAAAGTTTAAAAATTAGGTAAGATTACAAAAATTTCGAATGTTACATAGGTATGAAATACTCAAAAAGTTAATTGGCTATATCGACTTAGATAAAGTAGTTGATATATTACGGAGTGACACCTGATAGCTCTTCAGATCCCAACTCCTAGAAAATATCCACTATGTACATTGTTAAAGTGTATGTGGGGTAAATCTATATATATTTTTTTATTAAGTTTTAAAACTTTTTGTTTGTTGGATATTCCCCAAGAGGTTGACTCATGTAACAACCAAGTATCAACCTAGCTTGCATGACAGGTATACCTAGGCACGGGTGAAACAAACATAGCCTTTTTTAAAAAGCATACCAATCACTTGTAGGGTCTTAAATTTCGCCCGGAAAACTAAATTTTGGCTGAGATTTCGTGTTTCCATTCCGAAGCGAAATCGAACTTTTGATCCAATTTCACAGAAAAATCTTCCGCACATTCGAACGAAGCTTGAAATTGCCAGAAAGAATTTGTCAAATACCGAAGTTTCCCGAAATTTAAAATAATATATGCTAAATATCCATCAAAATTTTGATCGAAGACCGAAATTTCCCAAAATTTAAATCGATACCCGAATTTTTCAAAGATTTAAAATTATATTATCTTTTTATTTTTCCCAAAAAATTTATAATTAAAAATTAATGTCAAATGATCATTCATATTAAAAGAAAAGATAATAAATGGCAACTTATAATGGAAACCAATTAGCAATAAATTTAAATGCACATCTGAAAGTGATATTAATCAATAAGTTAATAAAATTTCGGGTCTGAATACAAAAAATATCTAAATAAGATATCTTAAAAATTTTATAAGCTAGATGTGGTTTCGAATAATGTTTTTTACTAAAATTGTGTTTCATTCTATTTTAATGAAGTTTTTATGATATTTGATTATTATTTTACTTCCATTATTTCATATTTTTCATAGCAGGTTTTAGTTATTCTATTAAACACGATCCATTATGTATATATTATACATGAAATATCATTAACGTAAAAAATGCATAATTACGATATGTAAAGTTACGCAAAGTTTCATTGTAAATTTCCAAGTGTTTTTATAAATTTTCATAATTTCTTTAAAATTGAAAGCGAAATTTTTGAATATCCTCGAAGTTTCAATCGGACTTTTTGTAGATTAACTATCCCAATATCGACAACGATATTGATATTTAATATATTGAACACTCGTACCACACATTATACTAAAAGCTCAATCCTTAGCAAGAAAAAGTATATCCTCTACTAGGTCAGCCCTCATGCAAATTAAATGCAAAGAACATTCCTAAAGCAAGTTGATCTAAAATTAATTCCCTTTTTTTACATCATCACAACGTGTGATGACACGTGCCTGCCCAAAATAACAATAGTAACTTACCTGTTGCATGGTGGTGAGGCTGAAGCAAGTGGGTAAATCAATTATTACTAATAAACTGCGGATGGAGTGCCTTTGTGTTTGATCAATGGACTACATCCATTGCTTATCCAACTGGGATTCCAAATCTGGTTAAGAATTTTTTTTTTCTTTTTCATTTCCACTGACATATATATACGTTATAACTGATATAACGGATGATATTTGGTGGATAAATATCATCCATAAATAGGGTTAAAATATGTATAGGGTTAACCGAAATATTTATATATATATATTATTATATTTAACATTTTGTGTGGTTAATATTTCCTGAAAGTTGGACTCCCGGAGCCATTAAATATCACCCCTAATATTACACATATGTATGTGTAACAAATGTATTTTAATGGAAAATATGTTAACTGGTATATATGAAAAGGAATGAAATATGTTGACAATATATTTCCACCGACACGTATATCTTTGCATTAAATGATCAAAGCCTTATTACTATAGAAACAAAAGAAAATTATAAGACCCATGCCTTATAGATTTGTTGAATTTTATATGGATACCCATACATATTTCTTATTAGATTTGCTCAAACTTGGTTTAAGTATGCTCTAACTAATATAAATTCCTGTTCATCAAATCGCGACACATTTGTTCGGAAAGTAGAAATTTTGCTTTGATATAATTGGTACCATTCATCTATATTAAATATTAATAATTTTAGTTCAATTTCATATATACATGACTATTTAAGTGTTTTAGAGTTATATTTAGAATTACGTTTTAAACGATTGATGATGTAAAATATATTAATGGACAACGTAGTTTTATAATATTTTCCTGGACAATGGATATAGTTTTATAAGTGATTGAAAGTTTAAAAATTAGGTAAGCTAAAAAAACTTCCCATGTTACTTAGGTATGAAATACTTAAAAAGTTAATGCGCTATCTCGACTCAGACAAAGCAGCTGATATATTATGGAGTGATACTTGATGGCTCGTCGAATCCCCAATCATGGAAACTATTCACTATATATATTGTTAAAGCGTGTGTGGGATGAACCAAAATATATATTTTTTATTATGTTTTAAAATTCTTGTGTGTTGGATATTTTCCAAGAAGTTGACTAATGTAGCAACCAAGTATCAACCTAGCTTGCATGACAGATATACATAGACGCGGGTGAAACAAACATAGCCTTTTTAAAAAAGCATATATCAATCACTCGCAGGGTCTTAAGTTTGGCCCGGAAAACCTTAATTATGGTTGAAATTTCGGGTTTCCAGGGGTTCCGAAGCGAAATCGAACTTTCGATCCAATTTCACAGAAATCTTCCGAAATTTCGACCGAAACTTGAAACTGCCAAAAAAAATTGTCGAATCCCGAAGTTTTCCAAAATTTAAAATAATATACGCTAAATTTTGATCAAAATCCGAAAGGTTCCAAAAATTACATCGATCCCCGAAATTTTTCAAAATTTAAAATAATATTATTTTTTATTTTTTTAAAAAAATATTATTGTTAAAAATTAAGGGCAAATGATCGTTCATATTAAAAGGAAAGATAATAAATGGCCTATTATGTAAACCAATAAGCAATAAATTTAAATGCGGTCCTGAAAGTGATATTAGGCAATAAGTTAATAAAATTTCAGAGCTGAACAAAAAAATTATCTAAATAAGATCTTATAAAAGTTTTAAAAGCTTGTTGTGGTTTCGAATAATGTTTCTTACTAAAATTGTGTTATATTTTATTTTAATAAAGTTCTTATGATATTTGCTCATTATTTTAATTGAATTATTTCATATTTTTCATAACAGGTTTTAGTCATTCTATTTAACACGATTCATTATGCATGATTACGATATTTAAAGTTACACAAAGTTTCATTGTAAATCTTCAACTATTTTTATAAATTTTCATGATTTTTTTAAAATTGAAAGAGAAATTTTGAATATACTCGAAATTCAATCGAAATTTTCAAAAATTTACTACCCCAATATCAATACGATATCGAGATTTAATATCTTGACCACTTGTACCACAAATTACACTATACGCTAAGTGCATAGCAAGAAAAAGTATAGGATATACTATGTCAGCCCTCACACAAATTGAACGCAAAGATCATTCCTAAAGGCAAGTTGATTTAAAATTAATTTCCATTTTTTACTCACCATCACAATGCGTGATGACACGTGCCTAACAAAAATAACTATATTAACTTACATGTTGCATGGTGGTGAGGCTGAAGCAAGTGGATATATCAATTATTACTAATGAACGGCGGATGCATTGTCTTTGTGCTTGATCAATGGACTATATCCATGGCTCATCGGGATGGGGTCCAAACTGCTATTTAAGTATGAATTTATTTTTTATTCATTTACACTGACACATATATATACCACTACTACAAAAATGACCTTTTACAGCGGTTTTTTTTGGCCAATTACAGCGGTTAAAAACCGCTGTAATAGACACCTATTACAGCGGTCATTTTTATAACCGTTGTAATAGGTATACCCTATTACAGCGGTTATACAAATAACCGTTGTTAAAAAAAATTAAAGATTTTTTTTCCGGGGCTTATTACAACGGTTTTTTCCCCAACAGCTGTAATAGGTAGTGTTTTTTTTTTTAATTTTATTTTTGCGTTTATAATTTCACCGTGTCGGAATGACACGAAGTTCGCACGGTCATAGCGAAACGACATTCTAAACAAAATGCAAGCCATTTTGCGATCTCGGGATTTTAGCCATCTGAGATCGTTTAAGGCCTCAAATTTGCGTTTTATTACAAAAATACCCTATTTTCGTAAAAAAATACAAATTTGAGGCCTTAAACGATCTCAGATGGCTAAAATCCCTAGATCACATGACCAAGTCATGCGTTTTGTTTAGAATACCGTTTCACTATGACCATACGAATTTCGTGTCATTCCGATACCGCAACATTTCAACCGAGAAATATTTTCGTAAATACACAAATATACATACACAAGTATACATACACCCATCAACATATACACAAATATACATACACTCATCCACACATACACAAATATACATACACCCATCCACATATACACAAATATACATACACCCATCAACATATACACAAATATACATACATCCATCAACATATACACAAATATACATACACCCATCCACATATACACAAATATACATACACCCATCCACATATACACAAATATACATACACCCATCAACATATACACAAATATACACACACCCATCCACATATACACAAATATACATACACCCGTACATACACAAATATCCACATATACACAAAATAAATACACCCACACATACACAAATATACATACACCCACACATATACACATATACAAATATACATATACATATACATATATATATATAGAGGGAAAGAGAGAAAAAGAGAAAAAGCTTACGATCGTGGTGGTGGCGGCGCCGATAAGTGGTGGTGGTGGCGACGGCGCCGGTAAGTGGTGGTGGCGGCAGCGGCGGCGGTACCTAGCTTTTGGGGGGGGGATCGAGAGAGAGAGAGAGAAAAGCTGAAATGGGTTTTAAATTTTGAGAGTGAGAGAGAGAAGCGGGAAGATAAAAGTGTTTCAAATTTTTTTATTTATTTTCTTTTTTTTTGGTGACTGCCTTTTACAGCTGTTCTCTACAGAACCGCTGTCATAAGTGTGGCACCTATTACAGCGGTTCATGAAAAATCGTTGTAATTGGGGCGCTGTAATAGGCTCTTTTTGTAGTAGTGTACGTTATAACTATATAACGGCTGATACTTGGTGGATCTCGTAGCCTAATTACTGGGTCAATATTTACCACAAATAATAGTGTTAAAATATGTATAGGATGTATTGAAAGTGTGATTGATATTTTCTGAGAGTTGGGATCCCGGTAATTGGTATTTATCTCTTTAAATTAATAAAGATATTAAAAAGATAATATATATTAAATTTATCCTCATCAAATATTAGTCAATCAAATGGCTCAAAAGTAATTGATCTTTATCTTTTAATAAATACAAATATTAAAGAGATAATTCTCAAAGGTGTTTCAAGAATTTGTGGCTTCTCTCCATCCTACACCTATAAATAGGGTCCTTGGGAGCTCACAATAAAAACACAAAAATTAAATTGGAGCTAGAGAAGACAAGAGAAGTTCTCAAATTCTCTTTACAAGTTCTTCAAATTCAAGAAGGCGTTCAAGGCAAATTTCAAAGTGTTCTTGACGAAATTCAACAAATTATATCGTTTAATCCGAGATTAAGGTGTTAAACCCTCAAATAAACGTTATCAAAGTCCAAATCAAGTTGAAGGAAGATCAAAGCGACGAGCTGGCCTTGAAGCTTTCAACTTTCCCAAATCATTTACATCGTTTGATTCAAGAATAAGCTTTCAAGCCCTTGAATCGTGTTTGGAGTGAAGAATCAGGGGATTAATTTTCGATAGGAGAATTATTCCACTAAAATTGTAATTTTTTTTAAATTGATTTATTTATTTGTCCATATTATCTTTTCTTGTCTTTTATGAAATTGCAGACTCAAAAATTTGTGTGAACAAATTTGGCACGCCCAGTGGGACAATCTCTACCTCTCATCTCTTCCCTTCATCAAGTTCAAATGGACATTTAAGTCAAAATCTTTGAAGGTGGTGGAGGCCAAGCTATCCATTTCAAGTCTTTCAAAGTCCACAAGCAAGAGTGTTGGTGACACCGCAAGAAGTATGTCCAGAAAGTTGCAAGCTGCATCTTCAGAGGTGGCTCCCTTGCCTCTGTTGCGAAGGATCCATCTTATCTTGACATTGAAGCTGAAAATGATGGAGACAAGTCCTTTCCATTCTCCGCTCAATCCACATCAAGTTACTCGAATGTTGCTTCTGTCATGATGACAAATGTTACAACTTTGGAAGAGCAAGTTGCAAACTTAGCCAAAGCTATTGAAGAGCTAACAAAGCATATTGAAGAGCAAGATACCCAAATTGCCAAGTTGATGAACAAATCAGACAATGTGGACTCCATTCGCAACATGGAAAAACAAGTTGAGGCACATGATGAAGCTGAGATGTCAAAGAATCAACATCCGATTGAGAAGGAAAAATCTATAGTCAAAGAGCTTCAAGTTTCATGTGATGGGATGATTCCAGCTGATCGGCTGAATGAGTTTATCATGAGGACTATCCAAACAAGTATGATGGAAGCTCCAAGGTGTTTTGAGCTTATGCCAAGCCATACACCCAAAGGATTGACAATTTGAAGATGCCAACTGGCTAGCAACTCCCCAAATTCCAGCAATTTGATGGCAAAGGAAATCTGAAGCGACATGTGGCGCATTTTGTCGAGACATGCAATGATTCTGGAACTTATTACGATCATCTGGTCAAGCAATTTGTTCGATCACAGAAGGGTAATGCATTCGATTGGACACTGATTTGGATGTTTGCTCGATTGACAGTTGGAACCAATTAGAGCAAGAATTCCTCAACTGCTTCTACAGCACCCGTCACACGGTGAGCATGATTGAACTCACCAACTCTCACCAATGGAAGGATGAACCAGTCATCGACTACATCAACCGTTGGAGAAACTTATGCCTTAACTGCAAAGATAGATTGTCTGAAGCCTCCGCCGTTGAGATGTGTATTCAAGGGATGCAATGGAGTCTTCGCTACATCCTTCAGGGGATTCGATCGAAGACGTTTGAAAAATTGGTCACTCGAGCACATGACATGGAATTAAGCATGGTCGTAAATGGAATTGATGATGGGCCACATATCCAAGAGCCTTGGAGACAAGAAGTCAACAATGGGGGCAACTCATTTTCAAATACTTCCTACGATGAGTCCATAGCTGAAGATATTGATGACCACATGGAAAAAAGTGATGTTCAAATTCATCGCCACTGCCATGATTAAAGAACATGCTAAAGAATATGCTCCTTGATAAGAGCATACACTATCAGCAATGCTCCTTGATAAGAGCCTAAACTGTCAGCAATGATCCATGATAAGAGCCTAAACTATCAAGAAAACTCCTTGACATGAGTATAAAATGTCTTGAAGTCAAATCAAATAAAGCTCCCTGATAAAAGCATAAACTATCAATAAAGCTCCTTGACACAAGCATAAAAGGTTTAGAAGTCAAATCAAATGAAGAGCTCCTTGATAAGAGCATAAACTATCGGCAATGCTCATTGATAAGAGCATAAACTATCAATAAAACTCCTTGTTATGAGTATAAACTATCTACTAAGTAAAGATTAAATAAAAACTCCTTGACACGAGTATAAAATGTCATAAAGTCAAATCAAATGAATGCTCCTCGATAAGAGCATAAACTGTCAAATCAAATGAAGCACTCCTCGACATGAGTATAAAAGGTTTTGAAATCAAATCAAATGAACCACTCCTCTGACACGAGTATAAAATATCAACAAATCTTTGAACGACGTTTTGACTTGATCCCTTCATTAGGGTACGTAGGCAACTTAGATTCTCTCTGAGTTCAATCATAAATCCAAATTAATTTATTTTTCCATGCTGAGTAGTATTACTCATTCAAAAGGAGTATAAAAAAAAAATCATGAACATAGATATACTCGGAAGGTTGCCCTATAGAAACAAAATTCCATTAAGTAATCTCAATGGTAATATTCATAGCATAGGGGCATATAAATTCCACCATGATACTGATAACTTGTCGGCAGAAGCCAGCAAAGTAATCTTAAGAGTCGTGTAAATCTCACAAAGATATCGACAACTCACTGATGAAAATCAGTGAAGTTATGGGACATCAAGCCTCAAAAAAGGCTTCATAATATCAGAGCTCCGGCCATAAATATACAACAAGGCACCATGGACTTACATGGCGGAACGACAAGCAAAATAGCACCTTGTCTTACATCTTGGTGGAAAATAGCTTATCTTTGCACCGGCTGAGTATGTCCTCTATCCATTCCCAATGACCTTTGATGTTGTGGAATTCACCGGGAAGTCAAAGATCATCATATCCCCCCACCGTCTTGTCTTCAATGATATTGCGCCCCCAACGTCGATAAGAGAGAATCCTCATTTGATTGTTGATGGTGAGTCATTCGTCAATTCTACATTGCGGATAGTTTTTCCCAGCATCTCCTCATATAACTCCTCGTCATAAGATGGACTCGTCAATTTGGGTCTTAACTTCAAAAATCACCTAGCAAAAGGAGCAATCTTCAATGTTTTGCTTTCCATGGACTGCTTTCCATCGTCAATGATTTTTCAATCATCGAAAAGTATGGTCAAGTGTTTTCTCGCAAAGTCCACGCCTTTGAATTGCTCACTCCTCGTCATGAAGTGGATTCATCACTTCGAGGGCCCGACTCCTCAAATTGACCGGCAAGGGAAAGATGAACCGTCAATGTTATGCCTTCTTCCATGGATGGTTGTTGCCAATAATGTTAATGCACGTACCACGCCAGAAAAATCCATTCTTGAAAAGCTCACTTTGGACAAGCTCGAAGTGATGTGAATCATCTCAAATTGTTGCTGCAAAGTAATAGAAGCCTCTTTAGTTAGGTATTGTCCTAAAGAAAAAGAAAATAACAAATAAACATGTGAAAAAATAAAAAAGATTTCAACTTCCTGTGGACTCTGATTTAAGATTTAATGAAGATTAATCCCTGAATTTGGTGTTGATGAAATTTGTTTGCGGCGCCGGTGATGGTGGAAGTAGATAAGGCGTTACTGATCATCTCATAAAGAAACACTGCAACAATTTTTACACCAACAAAATAAGATCAATGGGTTTGTAGGTTCGTTCGAGCAGAAGATGATTGGAGTTTCGATATATTGTGTTGATTGGACATCGAAGAAACAAAATCATCCTAACATCGACGACGTCGGGTCTTTACGTTTTGAAGACTGTTGTTGAGCTCTGCAAGGCACTCGGAATATATGGAATAGTGTGCGAGCTGGAGCATGTCTAAAACTCACCTCTCTGTTGTGTTCTACTCGAATGTGTTGCGGATGTGAAGAAAGAAGAGGTCTTCAAGCCTTTATATAAAGGTTGTTGTACAGTTATTGCATTCAAATGGGTCTCAACTTATTGACTCCTATTAGAACTGAATAATATGGATATCAATCTTCATCCTCTGAACAGCAAATAAGATTGCAGGATAATTTGATAGTCTACAAGTTTGATGAGGATTAATATTTGGTTATCCAAGTTCTTACTTGATTCCAAGATTAAGAATTTGACTTGAAAAGATCCTATATTGTTATGATTCTGGAATAGAATCCTTATTTTGGTGACATTGGGTTTCAGGCGTTGAGTTGTAGAAGAAGATTAGGGGCAACGATCCTATGTTACTAAACAATGTACACCAATTGACGTGGACCATAGTCAATTTGTTAACTTTCCAACTAAAGTGGTTTGCTTCCTTAATTCAATTGATGAGCTTTTACCAATGAAACAACTGATAAGCCATTTCTTTATTACTTGGGTCATCTCGGTCCAAAAAGAAATTGACACCTTCCAATCATATCCATAAATGTTAAAATTTGGACCTGTGGAATAAAGAATAACAATGTGACTTTTGGGCCAGCTTAAATTCGGTCCATTAACATTGATTATTCAATTATAAGTCCACTACAAATGAGGATCATGACTCATTCACTTTGAAACACGCATTTAAAACAAACGTCACGTGAACGAGTCTCGAGGGGGCATTTGTAGACAAAGGAATTTTACACCCAATTATATAATGACAAGTGGAAGATATCATATTAATTATCAATTTAAGTTTTTAAATTTATATTTTGGAATTTATCATATTTAATTCCAAAAGTAAATAATTGATTTAATTGATACTTTAACGTGTATTTTATTGGCAAATCAAATCGCACCACATGTCAAATCGAGGTGTTTCAGCCAATCAAATCATATCTTGCAGTAAAGAAGTCAACGACCAATCACACTGCGCTAAGTGGATAAGAGGACAAATCAAATGGCTCCAAAGTAATTGGTATTTATCTCTTTAACTTAATAAAGATATTAAAGAGATAATATCCAATAATTTATCCTCATCAAATATTAGCCAATCAAATGGCTCAAAAGTAATTGATCTTTATCTCTGAATAAATACAAATATTAAAGAAATAATTCTCAAAGGTGTTTCAAAAATTTGTGGCTTCTCCATCCTACACCTAAAACACAAAAATCAAATTGGAGCTAGAGAAGACAAGAGAAGTTCCCAAATTCTTTCTACAAGTTCTTCAAATTCAAGAAGGCGTTCAAGGCAAACTTCAAAGTGTTCTTGACGAAATTTATCAATTATATCGTTTAATCCGAGATTAAGGTGTTAAACCTTAGAATAAATGCTATAAAAGTCCAAATCAAGTTGAAGGAAGATCAAAGCGACGAGCTGGCCTTGAAGCTTTCAACTTTTCCAAATCATTTACATCGTTTGATTCAAGAATAAGCTTTCAAGCCCTTGAATCGTATTTGGAGTGAAGAATCAGGGGATTAGTCTTCGATAGGAGAATTATTCCACTAAAATTGTAATTTTCTTTAAATTGATTTATTTATTTGTCCATATTATCTTTTCTTGTCTTTTATGAAATTATAGACTCGAAAATTTGTGTGAACATTTACCCCTGATATTACACATATGTATGTGTAACAAGTATATTTTTGTGAGAAATATGTTAACTGGTTTATATAGAAAGGAATGAAATATGTTAACAGTATGTTTCCCCTGACACATATATCTTTGCATTAAATGAAGTATTGTACCATAGAAACAAAGGCAAATTATAAAACCCATGTATTATATAGGTGCTGAATTTTATATGGATATCTAGACACATTTCCTATAGATTTGCTAAATTTTATATTATATATTAAGATTCGGCTGTATAGGCACATAGTTTAATATATATATATATATATATATATAATTTTTTAAGCAATGATTACATCCCTTCTATTTAAAGGGGTGCATGGATATTCAATACCCACCAAACAACACAAAACATAGCAGTCAATAAAAATGTCAATAATCCAAGGAAAGGCTCTTCTTACTAACTTTGGTTTCTGTTAATACCATGTTTCTATTTACGTTTATAATTGTTTCGCCTCTCTCCCAGTATTTTTAGAAAACACTAATATTTTTTAATTTATGTTATACTTGTCAATAATCAGTTATTTATGTGAATTTGGTGGGTGCATCGGCCGCTTTCTGTTAATACCTTGTTTAAATTTTCACTTACCATTGTTTTTAACTCTCTTTTATATATGCTGCTTGAAAAACCTATTATTTGTTAATTAATGTTACAGTTGGCAGTAATCCGGTATTTATGTGCAATTAGTCGGTGCACCATCTATATCATGATTTTGGGCATCTTGTATAGCTAATTGAATAATGTAGTAAATGTATTGTAAGTTATTCTTAAATTAGTTATATAATATTAGATTTAACAAAAAAAACGAGCGTAAATTGTTTATAATATAGTGTGTTTTTGTACATTTTGTTCAATAATGAAAGGGTTAACATTCACATTGGTTGACTGTGGTTATGTATTTAACAGACACCATAATATGGCTACAGCAAAGGCTCATGCATTTGTTTCTACAGGTTTAGATTCTGTAGAGCTTGACTTCGGTTATTTAGGCAGCAAACGGACATCTCGCAATTTCGCTCCACGTGAATTCCAATGGACAGTGATTCAATTCACACAAAATGCCCAAGTTGCCGACCTTAAGATATTCTCGGCGTCTACCAATAGCCTCCTCAAGCATCACAAAATTAAACTTAATGTGATGCATCGATCGACTACAGCCGCGGCGTCTTTCATTAGGGTTGTCATATTCTCGTGCAATACCGATAACCGAGATTATTTTATTATGAATTTTCGCTACATAATAGGGAATTGTGATCCGGAGATGATAATAGTCCTTGACCCTAGTGTCCATGAATCTGCGTACCACGACTTCTTCAACGCAGTTGGGTTCTCGAAGCATAGGCATCAGGCTCCAAAAGGCGATTATGATGGACTCTACGCTGTTTAGAGGTCGCATAAGATGAAAATAACACTCGTGAATGAGGACCCACTCCTGATGAACTACTTGATCACCCGTAAACCCTAACAAACAGGCGTCTAGGTCATCCACCTATTTTCTATTTTAAATTGCTAAATAAGAATGTTTGTCTTTTTTGTCTATGTTTTGAGCGGTGTACTACCGCAAAGATACGTCATGATCCACGAATGGAATGCACATACTCTGAGGCAATTGAAAAATATCATCACCTATATAAGGATAAATCCGTCAACAATTCGGGATAAGAAATCTATAAAGTTGGGGTCATTGCGAGCACGAATATTCACATCTAACCGAAAATTTTGTATCAACGACCACAATGGTGAGCTTACAATACTAGCTCGAATCATGTCATGCCGCGAGCCACCCACAATAATAGGAAGAGTCTGTCTGAAATTGCCACCAAATAAAACTATCTTTCTACCAAACAAAGTAGCTTAATCGAACACATCTCTGAGCAATTTATCTAACGACTCAATAACACACCTATTAGCCATTGTAACCTTGTCCCAAACGATGAGTCTTGTAGATTTAATAAGCCACGCAAGACTACTTTGTTTACTTAAATTTGATTCGGCACCAACATCAATCTCAAGCAAAAATTTAAACCTTGAATGAGTTGTGCACCCACCAGGCAGTAAAGAAGTTGTGACACCCGATGTGGCCACTGGTAGGGCTATATGGCTCCGGGATCTAATGTGCTCTAGCAACGCCTTATATAGAAAGGTCTTGTTCAAACCACCTAGCCCGTTAACAAAAAAAGCACCATCCTGGTCAGTGTTAAATGCAGACATGATGGCATCAAAAATAGCTTTTTAGCATGTATTCAACATGCCAGCAGACCGTAAATCAACGTCGGACACAACTATATCCTTGTCGCGTAAAAATTCATTTGTGAACTTATCTTCCTCGGTCAAACGTACTGGCTCATTGGTCAATGAAGATTCATTTATGCTTCTCCTCATTGATTGCAATATAAAGTGTATTGACTCCAAAGTTTTCGTATTAACGTCCGCAGGATTTGTCAATGGCTTTTTACAAATATCCTCTGAAAGACGATCTTGAAAAGAGGCCCAAAGGTGAGCAAGATCAGTTGGCAAACAAAAAACAAGCAATGTCGCAAAAAGACTCCGCAAACTGTATGCTATTTGATGGAGGGATGCCTCATCGAGACATTCCACTATATAAGAATCATTTTCTAGCAATCCAAGACGAAGACATGCTTCTCGGAATGTAGTATACACACGACCATTCACCGTTCTTAGAAACTGACTTGATGGAGCTGCACGAATATTATTAAGAAGGAGGCATTCAAAAAAGCGCTCACCTTCACATGGATTAACCGTAACCAATCGACCAACAACCCTCTTCTTCGCCCGAACAGACCAACAAAGAGAGTGGTGATTCCATACAAAATGTTCATGATATTCCTTATACAATAGATTCAGCCTTCGTGCATGTTTATTCGTATTATTAATCCGGAAAGACTCAGTTAGCATCGTCTTCTTCAACTGAGGATCATCAATCAATGTGTCAAGGGGTTCATGATGCCCAAAACAGACAGTGTGATGATTTTCAAGATGAACTTGCAACATAACCACCGGCGGATACATCTCATTTAGGACAAAACCATAAATTCTCCAAAAAGCTTCGGGTGCGGCCACCCAACGCCCGATTTGGAAATGACTTATTTCATCGTGATCCTATTCTCTCTCAACGCCAACTACATTATATGCAATCCTATCATGACCCTTATATATGTATTTATACAACTACTTCACAAGTTTAATGTCAGAACAAACCTCAACGTTCAAGTGGCAATTGTATTTTGCAAGTAGATACGGATTGTATGGAACCACCAATCTTTTTTCGAGTTTGGCATTTCTAACAGTTACCGAGTCACCAGTGTCCCTCCTCTGGTAATTTGGATACGCATTATACCCGTGGTGCGTCGAATGGGAATTTTTTTAGGATAATGATTTTTACATCGATCATCCTTCATGCACACGTTCGATGGATTAAGAACTCCACAGGGGCCATGAATCATGCGCTTCGTAACATATTCACGTAAAAATGGATGCCCATCAGCACGTGGTAGTTCAGCAAATATTATATTGTCGTACATGTCAGGAGACAATATCTTATGTGACGATTTGAAAATTATAAGCCAATGCACATGATGGAGACCTTTTTTTTGAAATTCAATGACGTACACGTAGGCCGCAACTGGACCAAAGAAATCCTTACGAACAATATCATTCTTCAACTCATCAAGCTTGGCCTTGAAGACCCTTGCGCTTAAATCTGGTCGGTCTTCTGGACGTTCATGTTGTAGCAGTAACCCAGTTATTTCGGGCCAGGTAGGGATGCAAGTCATTGTAAGGAATATATTAGGCTTACCAAACTTTTGCACCAGAGCCATAACATTAACATATCGTTGACGCATGTCCCGTGGCCCACCTATAAATGATGATGGAAGTACAAACCTCCTGCCAATTGCGTTGGGGTCATTCTGACCATCTACTGAGAGGCTATCAACAATACTATGATACGTATCGATTCGCATATCCTGTTGCCGTTGTGCAGATCTATAATAATCCAAGCGAGAAGTTCCAATTTTATATACATATCAAAAACATACTGCTGTGCAAGTCGACTGAAGTTGAGAAAATACGATCTATCATTAAGGCAAAACTGGAGTTGATAACAGTAATAATCACAGATCGACAAACCCCTCTTACTCATATCAGCATCTTCTAGAACTGTTACAAGAACACAATAAATTTTAAAAAGGATAGGAAAATAACCGAGACAAAACAAGCAGCAGTATAAGTTATCGAAAAAAAAATTACAACGCATATTAAAGGGAAGCCATACTCTCGTGCTCGTTTTGCAGTAGAGTTTCGGCCAAATCAACAAGCGACGATGATATATACGCGCTCGCTTCACCGGAAACATAATCAACCAGCTCATCCCTCCCAATACTAGTATGCTTTCTTCTTCTGCGAATCCTAACGTGCCAACCGGGCTCTCCTTTAGGAAATAACAATGGGTATTGCAATGGGTCGTAACATCAATAATAATATTGGACTTGATGACTCATATCATTGTTTACATAAACACGTATATCGCGTCAAAAGGACTGGTCAGGAGCATCGGTTTCCTTCCAGATTGCGCCCACTTGGGCAACAGTTGGTAAATTAAAGGTCATTTGATCAAGATTAGACTGGGTGCGCAAGACTATATTATATTCAGATAAATGATTATAATGGCGCAAATTTTTGAAAAAACTTGCCTACGGGTTTTGACCCAGCGCGGCAATGAGAAATGATAGAATAGATGCATCGAGCTGCGCACCACGTCGTGCAGAAGAACCAACAGAACCATCAATCTCATGAAAATACAAATCAAGATTAGACCCAGTCATTCGACTATCCCTAATACAATTAATGTAGTGAAAGACCATCCCCTGAATCTTCAAAGTATATATACCCTTATTTGACCAACAATATTTTTCATTAGATCGCATAACGATAGAAGTAAATACTAATGATTGTTATACGAGCGGATGTATTTTCTGAAAGACACCGATCCATCGTTGAGCCAAGCAATAAATCAACCAATTCCGGTAACAACGCTCGTGTAGCCAGCACAACTTGCCCCTCACCACAACAGAATCCCGGGACCTAGTGATAAAAACCCTATGCACAACAGTACACACAAGGATTTACCGCCGGTAACAACCACGGCTCGTTAGGCAGAAGTTTATCACCTACTCGGGTATTTTGCACAATGCGCCGACTTCCTAAGAACGGAAAATAAACAAATAAAGATAAGGAAAAGATGAATCAAATCAAATCAAAAAGTAAAAACCAGAAACAGGACACAAATTGGCAAATCCCAACTCACGCTAATTAACCAGGGGCGGATCATCGTTCGCGAGCAAATGGACATGATTAGACGAGATGATTTCACTATCGATTCCAGTCGTCGTTCTTGTGCACGATCTAGTGACGATATAATCACCAGATGAACTTGCACGAGAACGTATATTAACAGCTCCCTGATCAATAGATGAGCCATGCTCGCGACGAGTAGGTGAACTGGCAACACAATCGCCTCCACCCAATGACCTACCAGTTCGGACTGCATAACGGTCCCGACGACGCTCTAAATGCTCAGCCAGTTGGTCAGGGGTTTTTCTGGCATGTCTAAGCCTATGAAGCCAATTTGTTTCACTCATACCACTCACGAACAAATAGCAATCCAAGACAATGATTGTGCTAAACGCGATTAATGAAGAAAAAAACACAGCTTATAGGAATTATAGACAGGTCAAATTTCTTCACCAGAAGCCTGTATGGAACAAATTCAATTGATATCCGATATAAGGAACCTTATTTTAAAGAAAGATAATAAAAAAACAAGTAGAGGACGTAATCAATTTAACACAAAGTTGCTTATTATTACGACTGAAATATCTGGCTAGTGTACCAGAATAATAGCATGTGGACATTATAATAGCAACTATTCAAATAATCAAATGGATTATTTCCCGCGCAAACACATATGTACATACTGTCATAAGGAAAAAATGATGTCGAATTTAGTCTTTTATCATGCAACATTATCTTTTTCGTATGACACAGTTGGAATAACATTTAATCAGAGAAAATGATAAAATGAAATAAAGACCTGGAAAGCATACCACTACATTAAAGGGACTCCGTAACAAATGAAGCAATTTTTTTCCCCATATATGACAATCTATAGTGATAACGAACAGGATGGGTGTGATGGCAAAAACTAAAATATATAAAAGTTGAATAACAAAATCGAATATTTTAAAAAAGAAGGGGTACAGTAAATGGTCCATTTGAAAGAGTACATTTTAAGAGAATAAGTGAAATACCAAAAAAGACACATCTAGTCCAAATCGTAAATAAAATGTAATTATATGTAAGATGAGGAGACGGTCTGAATAGAATGGAATCATGGTTTTATATATTTATAACACATATATAAAAACATACGAGGTTCAATGAATAAACAATGTGTTAAGAAATGGGAATGTGCTATATGCCGTTGACCTTGTCAATAGATTCGGTTATGGGGCAGTAATTGAGAAACGCAATCAAAATTCAATAAAATAATACCCTTATACTATTATAAAGATACATAAAATAAACGGTAAAGATGAAATGAATAATAATCATTAGGATAGTCAAAGATGTAGACGCACAAAATGCGAAATAGCCTGAAAAACACAATTAAATATGTAAAAAAGGGTAATTATCCATAATCACAGTTGCCCTCCCTCCCCCCAAAAAACACCAACCACGCCCCACAATTATAATAGTAAAAGAGAAACGGAAATCAAATAATTGACAGGCAGCACCAGGTGGACCTAAGAAACCGCAATAAAATCAATTGCGAAAAAAAAAAGATTCAAACAATGTTATAAAACCAAAATAACAAAAGTGATTAATTAAAGGGTACAAGATGATCGATAAGCTTAATCAAAAAGGAAAAATTACCGGGGAAGAAAATAGAAAAAGCGAAAAAGAAAATAAATTGCGGTAAATTGCTATGAAAGGCGAAATATTGAAATATAAAAAAAGGCGTAAGACAACACACCAAATTAGAAATGTGTAGGTTAGCAAACATTGAAAAAAAGAAATGAGAAACCAAAAGATGAGCCGCCGAAAAAATGAAATAAATTGCGGAAATTGCCAGTGTCACATAATCTATTTTTTTCATTCTCATATAAGTTATAATAGGAATTTTTGCAGGTTTGCCAACACACTCGAGATGACCGACCATATCACTGTATAATGTATTTATTTTTGTTAACATGTTCACCAATTTCATGGGGGCATTAATAATATGACAACTGGTGGTGGAAATTTTGTATTACGAAATAAACAACAACAATGGCAAATGAAGTGATCGGGATTATTTGCTACTACTGCATAATCATCAGGATTCCCACCAGCAACCAATCCCAAAATTGATTTCAGAAAAAATAGGATCAACCCTCTCATTAGACATTCTTGATTCCAATTGAAGGGTGATTATACATAAACACAATTGCCCCCTCCCCCCAAAAAACGCCCACAACACCACCCCAACTATAGCAATACAAATAATCAAAAGCAATAACCAACGGAATGAACCCCAACACAATATATATATATATATATATATATAGTAACATATAGGAAGATCTAATATTATACTCAGTCAAATAGAGGTGTAAACAGCTCATTCTTAATTTAATGTTAGTAGAGCTTCTTATCGTAAACAAAAGCTTAATTAAATTATTTTATCATCTTGTGATAACAATGTAATAAAAAGAAATGAAGTCAGAATTCAGTACAAGACGACTTTGATTTAAATAGGAGACAACACGAGCAACTCGCGAATAAAGAAAGTCAAAGAAAAAAATAAATATTAGTGAGAATGCGTTGCCTAAAAATATTTAAATTGTTGCTCATGATATATTTTACATGAAAAAAAATTAAAAGAAAATATTTTGCAATAATAATATTTTTTATAAATTTAATGATACTAAAAGTTGTGTATGAATTTTATGGTAATAATAATAATAATAATAATTGAATAAATAAAAACAAACTGGGTTTAGTCTGTGCTAGCAATTAAATACGCTTAGTGATAATTAGGTGATAATAAAAATTGTGAATAATGACTATATGGTAACATCGCTTGTTTATTTACTAAATTGTCGCTCTACATGCATTATTAATCATTAACAATTAAACTTAAATACAATCCTTGTTGCTATTCGATTTGTATAAAAATATTATAATATTATTATTCATGGTTGTTTTATTGATTAAGAAAAAGACATATATTACCAGTAAAATATTGAATATTGATATAACGTCGTGTACCCACCATTAAATCAAACAGAGAATTTTCAATGACAAATCAAATTATATATTCAAGAAAATCAAATAGATTCACTAGCTGTTTCTACCTAAGAGCAAAATATGATAAATTTCAAAAGTCCAAATTCCACATGCTACATTTTTAAAGTTAAATTTAATATTTTTATGATTAAAATGTCAATAATAGCTAAATAATGGGTATGTAATATCTTTTATCATACATTATGATAGCGATTTGAAAGTATAGCTCATATTAGAATGTATCCAATACATAACTTCTTCTTTTTTTATTTGCTCAATATATCCTAAAATTTAACTATATTTTTAGTCTATACTAGGTTTTTATGTTAATTAATATCACCATTACGGTATTGGTTCACTCAATATGACTCTTTATTATCTACAATGAAGTACAAATTCAAACTTTTCCCTAGTATATATTAGTCGCGGAACCAATAATTATTTTCTAGTATATATTAGTATGATTTTTCTCATATATTTTTTCACAGACAAGTGTTACGCACTTGTGATATAGAAGATTTGAGCTGCTTTTCTCTTTATAGTAAGAACAAAAGCGACCAACTCTATCACTTAACAAAAATAAGAATAAACTAAACTTTATTATAATGGGCTCTCTTAATGAACTAATATTAGTACAATGGGCTGTGTTATTGAACAACTATTGGTGACCAAGATGGGCCTTTGACTAATATTAATTCGCAGGCCCATAAAGTATTATCCTCACTTACACTATGTTTGGACTCATCCTATAATGACATTCGGTTTTGAATTGGATTGAGTTGGATTTAGATTTCGATGGAAGTCAAGCTGAAAATAAGAGTGAATTTTGACCAACAGGGGTTGGTTCGAGTAGTAAGCAGCTCGATTTCACTTAATTAAGCAAGGTTTCGGGTTCGAAACCTTGTGAATGCAGAAAACCTCCGCTGGGAGACTCACTCACCATTGCTAGATGTGCGACACGGATCGGATCCGGATGTAGTTGTTGTGAATTTTGTGATTTGTGTTTACATAAATATAAATTACTTAAATAATTTCATAAAGTATGCTATTCGTACATCATGATATAATACTATAAATCTTTGGAATAATACATATTAAACAACATAAGAACATAAAACAAGATACTGCACCGATGGAGAGTCACGCCACATGACGCTGTCCTAAAGCCATGGTTGCCTCCCTACGTGCAGGTTCTGACGGCTGATCACGACTCCAAGATAAAACCCCATTAGCTCACAGCGGTGTCTCATCCTATGTGCACGACCACAAGGAGACGAGGAACCAATCCTTTAGTCACGTTGCCAAAACACTCTTGTAGGGAGTAAATAAATCATCTCACAAAACTCTATATTAACTCTATATAAAAGTATAAGTTTAGGCCTCTTATATAGTGATGAATAACTAGGTTGTTACAATGAAATAATGACCCAAATAAATTGTATAATAAAGTTATAATAAAATGGTCATAAACACAAAGAAAGTGGGTCATAAAGATATAAAATGTAACAACCCTATGCATATAAAGAGTCACAAAATATTATCAAATGAGGCCATAAACTTCTATAAAATTAATAAGATGGAATTAAGAAAAACAAGAAATTTAAAGCTTAATTTCCAACAATCCCCCACAAGATTTAAAATTTCATAAATTTAATAAATCAAGTAAAATGGTGGCAACTTTATATCATGCAATCGGTATAGGTGCCTTCCGGGCTTGAACATATACTTAGTGATAGTAATATCCATTTGAGGAAGCCATGATGGACTAGGCCTGGAATTAGGTCCCTTGACCAAACTTCAATTACTACACACACGATATAGACTTTAGGACATGGTTATAGCGGGTTAGCGCGTTAACGGCCATGCGCTCTGATCTTGATTCTCGTGAGGTCTCTAGGGTCAGCCCAAACCCATAGCCCCGACCATCAGGGCGACTCTCACTTAGGTGAAACCTCCCAAGGGTACGTGTGACCTCTACCCCGCGGATTTCCCGCCTTGGTCTCATTAAGGGTCAAAAGCCCATCCTAACATCACACTTTTTACAGCACTTCACCTTAGGGATTGGGAAGGAGGCATCTCGATGTATACTCTCCTCAAAATAGTGCTTATGAATCACGCATTACAGGTTGTTCCTACCCATTGAACCTTCTTCATGGGGTCTCCAATCACAAAGGTTGGGTTACTCCCGGAGGTGATTCCCTTATGGACTTAGCCCATCCCCATCGATGATAAAAGATCTAGCCTCTGTGCTAGTCCCCCAAGCCAAATTCCATCTCATGGATTAAAATATAATATGCCTCTTATTTTCATTTCTCAATACATCATATAAACATGCATGTTATAAACAACTCCACAAATAGAATTATTATTTTCAATTGAATTTATATATGATAATTTTACTCATCGAAAAAGTCATAAAATCTCTATTCTTGAATATTATAAATATTTTCTTTTCATTTTCTGCATATTAATCCAAGACATAATGAATTTATTTTCAAACAGTTTCAAATCTCATAACATCTTGGCTTCACTTTTTAACTTCCACATTTCATAAACCATTTCATAGTTTATCAGCAAGTCATTAGAAAATAAATTTTAATATTCCAATAAGACCCGTTTCATATTAAATTAAATTATAGCAATATAAAAGATAACTTTCCGTTCAATCCACGATCAAAATTAATCTCATAAAGTATTTTGGAATAAAATCAGCCCCATATTTCTAATGTATCATGAAATAATCCAAACCTTAAAATTTCTCTCCGTTGATTTTGCAAATATATTTGTTGCACTTAACTTTGGAAATAACTTATCACAGTTTTTTTTTTTTTTATTGAATAAAATCAATATACACCCCCACATTTTCCTTCTATATATGATCCAAGTCACGATTATGAAATTAAGTAATCAAATATTTAGCATCACCAAAATCATTTTTATTCTCTCCCCAAACCGCTATATCATTTTCTTTGAAAATATATATCCTACATTTAATAAAACTTGCTAAAACAATTTTCCACATAAAATTTTCAATATTTAATACAATCAATATAATCCCCCACATTTCAAAGTAGTTTTTTTTTATTATTATTATTAAATTTATAATTAATATAACGGGTATAGTCCATAGAATAAATCCCACATATTTTATTCCACATATTAAGAAACCATACCGAAGCAAGTCAAAATAATCACATAAAAATCAACAAATCCACATATCTAGAACTCCATGGTCTCTGACTCTTCAGGAACCAAAAAGATAACTTAAATCATAAGAATTGTTGTCACATTCATGAATCACAACAATATATATCTTGCTCCACATAACATTTAATCACACAAATTATAATATCACAACAATTGTATTTGAATTTCAGACTATTAATCTTGACATGCAAACAGGAGGTATAAAATTATTAGCCTAAACTTTCAGGTAATAGAACACACTTTTAATTACCAATAATTAGCTATTAAGACCTTATTTAGCAATAAAAATGCAACATCCCAGATAGTGATAGCATTTATAATTATCATGATAATTCCAGTCAAACTGATAAAACAGTAGCCTCCAACCGTTGGTTTATGAAGCTTAATAGATTGATTAACATATAATTGCACAACTTAAATACACATTTATTAATTTTCATATACATCTTTCTTGTGAGCAATCCATCATATTTTTATGGCACAGTACAATTACATATCAACAATTTATAATCATATCCATAAGTTAATATTTCATTAGAAAATCTCCTACTTTAAATCAAAATTTTCCTTTAAGACTCTTTTGGAAAAATCACATATTTTATACGTACGTTACACTCTGCAAATTCTAAAACAGACAAGCTTATAAAAGATGATGATGACATTTAAACACTTTCATGATAATTCTTAAATAATTCACTAACCGTTAGAAATATTTATGCTATGTAGTAATCAATTTGTAACCTATAAAATCATATCTAAGAATCAAGTGACAAGATGCTTTTTGTCTTCTTCAAGATATTTAGTATATATAACCACCAAGTATGTAACCATCAAGTAATTATGATAGCATATAAATTTGTCAATTTTTCACTATGACTTACACAAGCTAGCCACAAGGCTAACATGTAACTCCTATACATGCTCTTAATTATCAGATAAGTTTTAATTCACATATTTCTTGTATATTACTAGTCATTTGTATATAATGATGATGCATTATATGTCTTATTAAATATAATTCAAACTCTTGAAAAGATGAGCAAAGAATTTGATCCAACTATGAGCCCCAACGGTCTTCTAGTCATTATGCCAATTCAGTTACTACTTGGTATAACATCATGCAATAGCTTTAGTGCCTGCCATCTCACATAAAATAATCATAAATATGATCATAATTAGTAATCAGATAAACAAGTGAATTCCATACACACTAATGGATTATTGGTTTCGTATTAAACTATATTATTATTATTGTTACGCACTTAATTTCCATACATAATACCTTTTCCTTTTTTTTTTTTAAAATCAAAATCATACATAATACTTAACTTGCTCATAAACCTCCAGAATATAGCACAGATATTTAACAATTGAAGCTAGCCGTTTGACATTAAGTCCAATGTAATATAGTTGTTATGTACACTAAATAATTATATACTATTTATCCCAATTTATGAGACATGAGAAATGTATATCTCTATCTTCTTTTCTTCATGTGACTGTCAATTTTCTTTCTTACATCTTCTTTTTCTTATTTTAATTAAGTGTCTTGGTAATTCTAGTGCATAGACAGATTAAATCATCTTTTAGTATGAGAAACATACCTCTTGGTGCACAAGTGCAACATTGCTGACCTAAAGTAATTTCGTACCATTTTCTTGCCAAATCTTTTGAACTTCAGACACCTCAACTTCAGAAGTTTAGCCGAATCATCATTCGCGCTTTGACAAGTTAATTCTCCATCAAAAGTTCCTCACATACAAAACATCAAATGTTACATAATTAGATAAACTCATTCTGAAAATTATTCTACTAATACACAAATCACATAATCATGGCTTTAGATTGTTGTGAATTTTGTGATTTGTGTTTACATAAATATAAATTACTTAAATAATTTCATAAAGTATGTTATTCGTACATCATGATATAATACTATAAATCTTTGGAATAATACATATTAAACAACATAAGAACATAAAACAAGATACTGCACCGATGGAGAGTCACGCCACATGACGCTGTCCTAAAGCCATGGTTGCCTCCCTACGTGCAGGTTCTGACGGCTGATCACGACTCCAAGATAAAACCTCATTAGCTCACAGCGGTGTCTCATCCTATGTGCACGACCACAAGGAGACGAGGAACCAATCCTTTAGTCACGTTGCCAAAACACTCTTGTAGGGAGTAAATAAATCATCTCACAAAACTCTATATTAACTCTATATAAAAGTATAAGTTTAGGCCTCTTATATAGTGATGAATAACTAGGTTGTTACAATGAAATAATGACCCAAATAAATTGTATAATAAAGTTATAATAAAATGGTCATAAACACAAAGAAAGTGGGTCATAAAGATATAAAATGTAACAACCCTATGCATATAAAGAGTCACAAAATATTATCAAATGAGGCCATAAACTTCTATAAAATTAATAAGATGGAAATTAAGAAAAACAAGAAATTTTAAAGCTTAATTTCCAACAGTAGTCGGGGCAAAGCTCCGGTGAACTGGGTGGGCAACCAAAATTATAATAAAATAAGAGTGAATTTTATTTGTCATTTTCTTCAATTTGCAAAATTTGTTATTCTTCTATATTTGTCGAACATTACATATGTTTTATGCTTGGAAATTGAATTATTCCAATGGTATTTTGAAAATTAAGTCCTAACGGCGGTTTTAGCCTTTAGGCGTGCAGGATTGGAATTTAAATTTCTCTCTTTGGATATTTTTTGGTGTTTGAATAGGTTAGGAGGCGACAAGAGGGTGTCTTCTGCTACCTCCCACTCATTTTTTTATGAGACGATGTCCCAGTGGCGGATCTAAAGCCAGACGGTCTATCTTCTAATTTATATCTTTTTAGTTTGTTATTGGGATCTGATTTGTTATTTTTGTTTTGAATGAGAATTGTTTTTTAATTTTTAGTATATATATATATACTTCATTTACTTTTCAATTATTGTGGTAAGCAATGTTATCATATCGTTTTGTCATTGAAGTGTTTATAAAATAAAATCCAACTAACATTAAACCAAATATTTGTATTTTATTTCGATTGACTTCTGGATCCGTAAATACCCATACTTGCAACGAAAAAATGATCGTTTTTCCACGGGCTGTTCTATGCTGGGGCCCAGCTCAGCCGTTGAATCTCCCAATAGGGGGGTTATTTAGCAATTTAACCCAACATGGGGATCCAACGGCTGTCGTGGTCTCAGCACCCCCTATTTATGTCTTGTCATGATCTCTTATTTGTCTGGACACTATAATAGAGTTATTAGCAACCACTTTCTTTATTGTTCCCATGGCAATAATTGTACCTATCTAGCTACTACATATATCAAAATAGCCATAGAATTAACATATAGTACTCTATACTTAGATTTGAGAAGATTGAACGAATTAAATAGATATATATAGCCACATATATATAGCTCAATTAATGATCCATGTGTGGATTGTGAAAGGTCGTCCCTAAAGTCTAATGGGGTTCATGAATTTAATGAGGCACACGTGCATGTCTTGATAGATTCTTGATTGGTACAACATTTTATTGCAGTTCTATTATCAAATGTCCCCATCTTATATATTGTTGTGGCCATAATTTTTTTTCCAAATTGGTGAAGCACAATTGTTATTGTTAGTCGACCATACAATTAAATTAATTTTGTGACTCATATACGTTGGTTGTACTATTGTACAGCCGTAACGTCAATATTAACATTATCCTTCTCAATTATTTAAATTTTAGGATCGATGGGTGCACAAAAATATCACTAATTCACTATTATGATAGTTTAATTAATAGTTAAGTTTTTAGTTTTTCATACGAATATAATGAGTTTAAACTTAATTGTGGATTGGTGGCCAATTTATATAATGCTTGATCTAGTAGGAACTAGAATATAATAAGTAGAGCTATATATCATGGCGAGTTTTGTCAAATGAATATTCTAGTAGTTAGATTTTCATTTGTTGGTAGTCAGTAAAATTTTTACCGATCTAGCCTTTAATTTATTTATTTTTAAAAAGGATGTATGAAAACTTTCGGGTTCCCATATATCTCAATTTGGTTATTTTATATATCCTACTTTTCACATTTTGTAAATGAGTGTGACAAGTAAATTTAAAATAATAAAACACTTCAAATTAAATAGTGTATTTTGTCATTAACCAAAGGGTTCGATATGGAAACTTGCGTGTATTAGGAACAACTATGAATGTCACATATTGGCAGTGCAAATCTATGTAATTGTCCAAAGATTCGTGTCGATTATATGAGTAATTTTGTCTAAGTACATTTCATTATATAAACATTGACTTTCCCAAAGCCTAATCCTATCCTTTCCTACCTACAAATCCTTTTTAGGTTCAGATTACATTTGATCGAGCTTAGACCTATCATATGATAAACAACTGAATTATACTTATGGCGTGATTGTCCTTATTAATGCACAATTTAAATATAATATTAATAGAATACGAAGTAAGTAATATTGCACTTAGCATGTGACAAATCAAATTAGCCCGAGAATTTTCTCATCGTTTTGACATAAATAATTGTCCTAATTGACTTTTAACATCTTATAGTTATTACCCCATATTATTATGTTTGTTGAAAACAAGCACTTGCTACTTGCTTCATAATTAGTCATTTCATAGTTGAAGCCACTTAATTAGCAAAGAAAAAGAAAAGAAGTCATGATATAAATTATAAAGTGAAATCGATTTCGTGTGAACGCTTTAAGGTGTGGAAGGGCAACATATATATAATTATCTCATTTATGGGAATGGTCCATACCAATAATTATATTATTATTAGGTTCGCTCTTAATAACTCTTTAACGGGTTATTCTCAGGGTGGAGTTTAAAACTCCATATTGCTAGTTTCAATTCATATTGATCTCGTATTTCGTTTGTCAATGTACAAGTGATTATATGTATAATTTTTTTCTTAAATATTCATGTATAATCTAGAAGCATCTACAACTTACAACAATGCCACTAACTAACTTAACAACTCAAGCTCAAGGATCCAGCTGAAATGTAGATCGTGTGTATTATGTTATGCACTCTTCAACACCCTGGATTGCCACGACTATCTTACACCACGGAGTAAATGGTTTTAGCCAACGTACATTAATGATTTTCTTAGATGGAGATAAAAGAGTTTGGATATCAAAGGAATGCGCCACACTTGAGTCTTCTATCCAATATTGAAAGTTAGCTTTGGAGTTAATTGAATAAGCTGAACATGAACATTCCATATAATCTATTTCACATAAATCGAGATCCACGATACTTCGAGTTGTTTTGATCCTCGATAGAAATAGATAAGACACAAACTCACTACTTGCCAACATTGACATTTGGAACCACAGTGAATGCCCTTACGTTGCATTCCCTCGTCTACTGGAATTCAATCATGTAGCAAACTCCAAACAAAAATAGGCATAGTAGGTGTTAACCCTACATTCCATATGCTAGCAAGAAGTTCATTCGTTGGATTAGAAGTCCGTAATGTCTTCCTTGTAGATTTTGTGCTAAAGGCACCATTCAAAGATAATTCCACCATGGCGAGTCCCTAGGATGAGTTTCAATTGGAATTTCTATAACTTTCTGAACTAAGTTCGATGGTAACAACTGTGATAGTTTATGATAATTCTAATAATTATCTTGAGTATGTCTGAGACATGATGTGTGGTATCCTATTTTGAATATGGCTCGCGCTCAGACATTCTTTCCCTAACCAGTTATTGTGTCAAAAAGAAATTTGATCATCTCCCAATGTCCAAAAAATATGTGCCTCAGCCTCAATTCTAATGTTTCCCAATCTTTTCCAATTTGATGAATGTTATGGTGAGATAGGTGCACAACTCGGATGGAATTTCGAATAATTTTTTTCTGGCATCAAACGAGCCCCAAAAGAATTACTTGTACGCAAACACCACCACAATTCAAATGAAAAAGCCTTGGAAACATCTTCTGACACCAAAACCACCTTCATCAATTGAAAAACATCATTTCTCCCAGCTACACCAATGAATCCTACTTTTACCTTCCTTAGATACCCAGAAAAATCGATTGAAATTATAATCTTTGAATTTGTCCCAAGACAACTTTAGGGGGTTTGAGAACCTGTAAGAGATGCACGGGCATAGAATTTAAGGCACTTCTAATCAATTCTAGTCTCCCGCCATGTGATAGTACAAATTTATTCCATCCTCGTAATCAGCATTCATTTAGCTAAAATAACATCAAATAAAATGCACTTTGTGTGCCCTTTGTATAATGGAACACCGTGATAAGTTGAAGGCAATCCTGACAACACAAATGAACTCTTAGACAAGTTAACTAGCTGACTCGATCGAAAGTAACTCATATTCATTAATTAAATCCATCAACATTCTAACCCCTCTCTCAGACACCCGAAAGAATACAATAACATCATCGGCATAAGCGAGACGCGAAATCTCCAAACATCCAATTGTAAGATATTTCATATGCCTATTGTGTGTGATCAGTTTATGAATCAGCGTCGAAAATGAAAAGAGCAGGAGCAGAGTGGGTCTCTTTGTCATAGACCACGCGAAGAAGTATAGAACCCTACGGAAGAACCTTTCACTAGCACAGAAAACCAACTATTTTCAATACAATTTCGCACCAATGATATCCATGTTAAGGAAATTAAACCGAATTTACGAAGCACGTCGTAAGTAAAATTCATTGTACTCTATCGTACGCCTTAGCCATATCAAGTTTGACTATAACATTTCCAAGTTTAGATTTATCACTATAAGAAAATCAGACATTAATGACAAATTACCAAATGACAATGTCAAAACTATCACTAATTATAAATTTTCAGTGACAAGAATTTTTGTTTTGTCACAATGATAAGTTTAACATGTTTAGTAGTGACAAGATTTGTATAAAAATTGTCAATATTGGTAATTAAAAGAGTAATTAATGACAAGGAAAATGTTTTAGTATTGACAACTAGTGACACATGTATAGTGACAACTTAATGACAATAATTATAGTTGTTACTCTATTTGTGTTGTCATTAAGTTGTCACAATACATATATCACTAATTGTCAATAGTGACAATTTAAAAAAAATTCTTGTCACTAAAAATCGTTTTGGTGACAAAGTAAAAGTTATTGTCACTCATTTTGTATATGTATTGACAATTTTAACATTGTCACTTTAAATTTTGTCACTTATATTACATTTTGTTGTAGTGTATTTTCCTAACAATGTACCATTTCCTAAGCTAATAAGACATTATCGCTAATAAGGTGACCCAAAATGAAGCCACTCTGAGAGTCAGAAATAATTTTAGGTTGAATAGGATTCAGCTTTTTACACACCAATTTCGATATAATTTTATTAACCACTATACAAAGGTTGCCGAATTTGGACTCTTCTTTTTTTTTGGTATTAGAACCACTGTAGTATCCTTAAAAAAAATCAATACGTGCCTCGTATATATCGTCACAAATAAATTCGAAGCATTTTAGGAAAAATACGAGAAGAAAATCCATACCAGCTACACTATCTTTATGAATGCTGAAAACTACTTTTAGTTCAACCATAGTAGGCACATTGCAAATGTCAGTAGCTTCATAAGACGATATTACTGGCACAATAACATCTAAAAGGGTTGAGTTAGAGCCCGATTGTTGGCCAGTGAGAACACTTTCAAAATATTTGGCAGCCGAATTTCAGATAAGTTTTGTGTCATGGACCTCGGGTGATTCTATGGTGGACCGAGACCATTGGTCCCGATCCACTTTTCACCATAGGATCCCCCAATTGGGGGGGGGAGGGGGGTAATTTACTAAATTACCCTAGATCCTATGGTGAAAAGTGAATCGGGACCAATGGTCTCGGTCCATCATAGAATTACACACGAACCTCTTGCCCATCCACTTTAATCGTATGTATCCCAGATTTTTGCCTTTGTTTTTTCACCATAGAATGACAAAACTTCGAATTTTATTTATAGGCTGATTTTTTACGCCAGAATGACTCTTCCCAAGATAACGCTTGAGCGAGCTGAGCCTGTCCCTTTTTCAACTTAACAAAGTTGTCATCAAAAAATACGTCGGAATTTGGATTTTCACTCACTTTCTTTGTACTAAATTATGTTATTTTTACTATGAAAGCATCTCTCTCCCCGTGCCGTCCCTCTGAAATAAGTCAAAACTACTTGATTTTTAAACTTATCAAATTAGTTTTTCCTTTTAACAATTTTATTGTTACTAAAATTTCAAATCATAGTACATAAATTAAGTCATTTATTATTACACTTAAAAATATAAATTACTTTGATTGGAAAATTGTCCATTGTATATATAGTTTCAGATTGGGGAAAGTTTAAAATTTAAAATTTTAGATTTTATTTTTGATTTTCCTATCATTTTCATAAAATTGTTGTTCCAAATTTGACTTTGAATTTGTTTGCTTAAGTATAATTTGAATTCTAATGTATAGAATTAGATAGTATAGTTGATGTAACTATCATGCTCTAAGAATATCAATTGAGTATTGGGTAAAGGACAATTTTTTCTACTGAAATATGATTGACGAACAATAAGATGGTAATTGATGGTTTTAATAGTTTAGGGGGTAGGCACCATATTTCAAGGGTGAAAATTGTGTTTAACCCTAGCTAAAATATATTATGAAATCGGGTTTTATATAGGAAGGATTGAAAGACGAATCAAAGTATAATAGATACTTGACTATAGCTCGATTGCTAAAAGCTCGTTTGAGCTCGGTTCGTTAACATATCAAACCATGCCTGAACAACTTTTTCTGTTCGGTAAGTTTTGAAACTTGGCTCGAGCTCGGCTCGATTAATAAAAATTGATAAAATATGTACAAAAAAATCAAGCAAGTTGAGTTCAACTCATGTTCGGCTCGATCAAAGCTCGTTTGAATTCGGCTCGATTAACAATCAAACCAAATTCAAACATAAGGTCGAACTCTATAATAGTTCAAAATAAATTTGAATAACAACTTGACTTGTTCGACCGACTCATTTACAACCCTATATATAGGTCCCACCATAAATGGTAATATTTGTCATGAAATACTAAGCTTCAAGAGCTCCCTCAAGAATGGGACAATCACGAACTCATGGTAGTAGAGTTGGAACACATGTAAAATTTAATTCAGATCACATGTTGCGAAATGTTAGTTAATTTTGTATTTTGCATCGATGTATGTGCATCAAGCGCATAAAGTATTTTCTTAAATATGAAACCAACATAAATAAATACAACACAAAATAATGTTACAAGATTTTTACTCGAAACGTGTCCATTGTATGAAAAGGTTTCTCTAAACTTTGACCTTAATGTGTGGGGAGATTAAAGTAGTAGGGGTAGCCTGATGATTGGAGCCTATAGAACAGTGTTTTGCTTTCTTAGGACAATCTTATGGCCCATCCATGTGTGCACATGTATGCCTGCTGCAATTTTGCAACCATATATCATTAATTCCTCTTAAATGAGTGCGTACGTGAGTGATGTTTATATTTTTTTTGGCTAGTAATTGAATTGAATTTAGTCGAATAACGTATTATTTATGTGTTTTTTGAATTTTTGTCAGAGTTTTAAAAATTATGTTTGAATTTAATTTGATTGTTAAAATCGAACATAATTCAAGCTTAAGTAACTTGGTCAGATCTTTTTACACATACTTCTATTATTTTTTAATTAATTGTGTTGAATTTGAACCAAACTTTAATCTAACATAAAAGTGTGTTCAAACTTCTTTGTTATGTTAAATGAATCAAATTCAAATGAACTTTCAAAAATCGATCTCAAGTCAAGTATCAAGGGCCTGTTTGGTTGGCTGTTTTTGGCTTCTCTTGGCGTTTTTCGGGAACAAAAAATGGGAAAACACGTTTGGTTGAGTGTTTCCAAATACCTGTTTTGCAGAATTTTGAGTCACCCAAAAGACGATTTTGGAAAACAGGTTTTAGGTGTTTTGCAGAATTCGTAGTCACCCAAGGCAAAAATTGACAGAATGTCCAAAACACGGAGTGTCAATTACTGTGCACTTATCCTCCAAATATTTCAAATATTTTAATTAATTCAAAATATTAATTAAATAATAATAGGTGCCAAACAGGTTTTCAATAATTTTTATTCTTCAAAAACTGTTCTACAGAATCGTTCTACAAAACTGTTCTGCAAAACTAAAAAACAAAAATGTGCCAAACAGACCCCAAGTAATTTGATTTATTCCGAAAAAAAAAAAAAAAAGTGGTTTGATTTATTTTTTAACCCTATATTTTATGGTTGGTTGACAGATATTAGGTGGTTGGATATACAAGTGTCCTTACTTTGACATCCCTCAAATTATATGACATTTTTTGGTGCATATGATGAGATTTTAATCCATATATATAATACCTTAATCTAATTTGTAGATCAAGTTATTAAAAATTCTATTGTAACTATTGATTTCCAAATAAATTAGTCATTAAAAGTAACCGTTGTCCATTATTGACACAAAAATGTTTACTCCTGAATCGTAACATATATAGGGATATATATTCTGATTATTATTTTTCGTTTATGCATAATGTTTCGAATTTTTTATTTTTGGTTATTATTTTAGATGCACATCATTCATATGTAATCTTTATTAATTGTATATTTAGAAGGGAATTAATATTGGAGTTCTAAAAATTATTATAGGAGCTCCACTCTTATTCTCCTCTCTAAGAAAATGAAAGAAATACCTATTAATGAACAATTGCCAATATTTGAATTTCATTTTTTTTGTCACCATATACACCACCATACTGTCAAATACTTTTAATGCTTGATATAGATAATAAAAAAAAATAGGATCTCTTTTTAATTTATCTCAATAATTATGTCAAATTAATATATTTATGAATAGCATAATATTGTTAAAAAAGTTATACAAGAACAAAATTATTCATCAAGATTGTTAAATTAGAATTAAATATGATTTTTTTATGTATTCAAATATGAAATTAATATCTATTTCTTGCATGTTGCATGAAAAATTGCTTAGTACTAATTATAACTTCTTTTTTTTTTGTAAAGACTAATTTGTATTACTATTTATGCGTGATAGTGTTGGTGAATTGCACTTATCGATCAAACAAAAAACAAAAAGTTCTTTAATATAAAATAATATAGAATAAGTGAAGTGAATCAATTAATGTTCAATTTGTTTTCTTTGTTCTTTTATATTATAATTGTCATTATCAAAATTTACATGGTATTACTTTTTTTTGTTCCAGTGATACTTTGCATTTAATTAATTCTTCTAATTCATATTTTAATTAATTAATTTTTCTTTAAAATAGTGAAGAAAATATTTATAATATGATAATAGCTTGTTTTGATTGTATAAGGTAGTTTTAAGATTTAAGGGTATTCATGTCATATTAAAATGTAAAAATTAAATTTGAAGCTCTTATAGTAATTTTTGGAGTGCTAATAACATTCTCCTATTTAGAAAATTGTTTTATACACTTCGTATTCCTCCACAACATAAATACAAAGTTTATTTGGGTGGAAAACCATAACAAGAAAAAATCATCACTACAACAAAATATAATATTAGTGATAATATCTAAATTATCACTAACTATACGTAATGAGTTACAATAATTTTTGTTTTGTCACAATAATGATTTTTAGTGCCACTTTTTTTTTTTTTTTAAGTTATGTCGCATATTTAACGACAATTTAGTGACAACATAAATAGAGTGACAATTGACTTAATTAATTAATTTTAATTCATAAAACTTTTCATATACTTTTATTTATATACAAGCATTAGACGTGCATTATCGATTCAGTATAAAATATCCTGATGAACATGCAAAGGAATGAGTATTTCGTGCCAAGCGAACCAGTCCAAATTTCCATCGGATTATTGACTAAAACTTTCTATTACACGCATAAATATGCAATAACCATATATATAGGTTGTTAGCATGTGAAGAGATAAATCCCTATAATTTTTGTAGCATGAATTGTTACATGACAGAAGGTTTGAATGATAAACCCATAAATGAATTTATATATTATAGGGTTAATTACACTAATCACCCCTCTCTTATTTAGTGTAATTGCAATCTAGTCCACTTATTTGTAGTCCATAACAAACACTCCTCTTATAATAAAACTATACATTTACCCCCATCTGACTAACTGCTATTAGTCATACGTAACAGAAAATATAAGATGTCAATCTTACCCTTGTTTTTAAAAAAATTAAATTAAAAGGGTTAATTACATTAACACCCTTCTTATTTTGTGTAATTACAATGCAGTCTGCTTTATTGGATCATGTAACAGACATCCCCCTCTTATAATAAAACCTTACATTCACCCCTACGACTAACTTCCGCTACTTTTTTTCTTTCTTTTTTTAATATTTTTTCATAATAACTTTTTGAAATCTTTTTTATTAAAACCTTATATATATTTGTTTTCTTTCAATTTTTTTTAATTTTGTAATTAATTTCATATTTTTTTGACAACTTACTAATTTAAATTTATTGTTGATCCTAAAATAAATCGAAACCCGGTAGATGTTTTCATTTTTTAGAAATAATCGAATTGGCATAAATCGAATTTTTGCACTTCATTATCAAAATGTATATAAATCATTACGAAATATTTTATTTAAAACTAAATTGAAAGTTACAACGAAATCCTCTTTACTATGAAAAATTACATTCACCCCCTCAAGGGCAAAATAGGAAATTTAGAAAATATGTTTTGATAATCTCAGCAAATTTCATTAGTTTTTTGACGGAAGGGGGGCGATTGTGATGTTTTATTATAAGATGGATCTATTTGTTATGTGCTTAAAATAAATGGACTGAACTGAAATTATATTAAATAAGAGGGGTAGTTAGTTTAATTAACCAATTATTACATATTTATATAGAATTAGGATTATGTCACAATCTCCGTACAATGTATCAACAGTTTGGATATAGAATATTTGAAATGAGGATAACCGTAAATCTCGGGGGTTCACTCGTTACTCGAAATGCATGGTCCACATTGTCAAACATCTTATAATTGTACTTCTGTTTTCGGCTACATAAGAAATTATGGGGGTAGAGAGGAAAAGTATGAATTTCTAGAAAAATAATTAGTTTGAAAGTAACAATTTTTCTAAGTTTTCATGCTTTTGGTATTTACATGAAGGTTTCCTATTGATCCGGGTCGAATTTATTTCAATAAATCGAATAATTCTAGTCTGAATCGATTTCCAGTTCCTAGCGCAATGTGTGAGATTGACTTGAAAATTGAATATCATTGGAAACGTTAGATTGGATTCTAATGACTCCAATAATCAAGTCAATATATATATGTTTGAAGATCAGAACAATATATAAATGTTTTGAAATAATTATTCAAACTTGCATATTTGGATGAGATAAATCAAGGAGTATTTATAAGTTCAGTGCTTGCTTTCTAGTGCACAAATGTGCAATTTTTACTATGTGGAGCATGAGCGGGTATAGTTTTTGCTTGGCAGACCTTGTACTATTTGGCTAGTATAGTTTTAGGGCATCCCGTGAACAAAAAGTATGAGGTTAAATGACCCATATTGCCTACACATTAAAAGAATATTTTCACTTTCACAATTTGTATCTAAAGTAGCGAAACCTCTATGCTAAATTTATTTGAAAATTTCAATTTCAACTAGAAACCAAAATCTTGGTCCCGTTCCCAATTTTTGCGATTGGCCAAGTATGATTCTTGAAATTATCATGAAAATAAATTAACATATTTCATTGTCAAATAAATGAAATAAGAGCACATGACCATGAAGCAAAAAAAAAATAAAAAAATAAAAATACTATATAGTATTTGCTCAAAAATAAAATGTACTTTAAAAGAGCCAACAATCACAGCTAGCTCACAATGCTATAGTTATAAAACAAATTCCATGTGATGACCATGTGACCACTTCTCTTTCTCCCTAAATCAATGCCCTAAGAATAATTATTTATGTATTTTTCCCTCTTTTGGGACCCATTTTTCTTCCTTCTCTTCTTCCCCTTGTTTTCCGGATCATGACAAATTCCACTTTTTCTTTTTAGTTCATCGCCAATCCTTAATTTGGCTTATCTAAAGCAATAAAAGTTTCAAAAATGGATAATAAGGTTATAACATGTGACTAAGTGCATAAATATATCATGTTAGTTATATACTAAAACTCTCTTATAAATGAATATGGAGTAATTTAATAACCTATAACCTTTACTTTACTTAAATGCTCCTACACTAGTAAAAATGGCTAAATAGGACTAAAGTTCTTGTATTTTACTGTGAGACGTATTGACTAGAGACCTGAATTGAATCTCAAATTAGATAGTAGATCTTTTACTACATGCTCCTCTAGGTTCGTGAAATTCGACGTCCTTGAGATTAGATGATAAATTCATAGCCTATGAATACACATTAAATTTCACGTCCTTGAGATTAGATGATAAATTCTTAACCTATGAATACACATTAATTTACGTTATTCAGTCCATAGGCAAATTTCGTTGTAAAGAAATTTTTGACCTAATAATAGTACATGTATTGATTTGATTGTAGGTGGATCATCATTAAGATTTCACCCTATGAACCTAATAAACTTGTGTATTCATACAGTTGCTAGTATTAAATAATTAAGAGAGATTGGTTAGACTCATCAATTAAAAAGTCTTTATCGGATCAACCATCCGAATCAAGATAAAATAATATGACCATTCATTTATTTTAAGATCTTATATACATTTAGAAAAATATGTATGATAAACAATACGCAAGATGGGATTTTACTTCGATAAGAATGAAGATAACAGATTGGTGCTTGCCTTTATGTCGACGACAGTTGATTTGAGGTTGATGTCGATTTAATTAAAATAACTAGCTAAACTAAAATTTAATCCAAAAGGACCAAAACTATCTTTTTTTAATTAATTTTAAATGAATAACGTCCAACCTTCTATTTAACTGTTTTCTTTATCTTTTTTCACTCTCTTGAAAATATTTTTTTTCCCCCTTCCACCTCTTGTTAGTTGTATCACCTTTGACGATAATTTTATCTTAGTAAATCTCATGAATCATGCCTTTCCCATTATTAATTGAGAAATCTCATGTATCATCGAAAAAGTATTTACACTTTGTTTAAGTTGACCTTGATTCATTTGAAATTATTAGTTTATGTATGACAAATAGAGTTCGGAGACGGAATATTATGTGTATATTATGTATTGTATGATATAATGTAAAAAGTGATTACAATACCAACTCGATTCAAACAATATATATGACCAAAAGAAGTCTGCGCCTAATTAAAATGGGTCATACATAACTATACACTAACAATGACAAACTCTACTAGCCTATATGTTATATTCACATGATCGATATTGATTATCCCAAATTTTGGAATTTTGAGAAATCTTGAGCCAAAAGAAATAGAAAACTCAATCTATTGCGCTTCTTAGATAACCATTCACGGATTCAAATATGAGAAAAAAGAGAAAACTAGTAATTGATCTTAAAAGCTTCTAGAACTCTATCGTTATAATTACAATCGTTCATACTTTACATATGTCCTGTCATATGATTATCCCAATTAGTTTTGAAATCTTACAAACCACTAGTAAGAATAGAAACCTTCAAGTGCTACTTTTTTTTTTTTTTGGGAAAATGACACACATGCCCCCACTTATTGTACCGTAATTACCATAAAATTTCTCTCTTTCTTTCTTGTTAAGATATTTCTTACAATTACACCCCTTCTACGTTTAAATTTTTTTACAATTTTACTCCATGTAAACTCAACAACTAGACCACTTGGGCAGGAGTGTATTGGTAGGTTTAGATAAATGAGGGAGATTTTGATAATTACGTACACAATAAGTTAGAGGTCTGTGTTTTATTTTCCTTCCTTATTTTTTCTTTTTTCTTGAGACATGCATTTTGGTTGTTATTGGCCCTTTAAACCTCTACCCTATCCCAAAGGAAAGCTCCAAATGTATCCATGATAAACAAAACTAATTCAATTTTGGCAAGAATTTTGGCAAGTTTAGAAACTTTTGTTTCTTATATACATTGTGTTTGTGTTGTCACACAATAAGCTACACATGTTAATTAGGTTTACATTCCATCAAAAGAGAAGACTAATAATTTTTCTTTATAATATATACATATATGTACACATATATATATATATATGTATATGTATATATATATATATATATATATAATCAGCCCAAAAAATTTTCAATATATTCTCTTTAGGGTTTTGACATGCGGGCCATCAACTTGCATGTGCCCGCATGTGCTGTGTCTTTCTCTCATTGGCCCACCACCAACCCCTTATAACTTTCACCAAATAAATTTCCTTTTATTCACTTTCAATTCCTCTCTTTCTATGTGTATCTAAACTTCTTCACTTCTTTCGCTCGATCCCCAATAAATTATTTTTATTTTAATTAATTCTTCTGCAATTTTACAATTTTCCAGTGAAGAATTGCACCTGGAATTCAGCTCTTCACTTCGATGAAATCAAGGTATATGTGCTAGCTAGTTCATTAATAATGTAAAATTTAATTTATATCATGCTAATTTTGTAATCCTTTTCAATAGAATTATCACTAAATTATTCCAATTTTCTTTATCAATGATTTTAAGTTATCTGTTTCTTTGGAAAAACATTTATGCTTAATATATTCAAACTAATTAAATTAATTGCATTATCACTTCCTAAAAATAGTTTTTTTATTTTTTATTTTCTTGAAAAAATCTTTATTAATTCATCATGTTCTTACTATACATATATTTATATTTCTTCCTTTCTGAATCATTTCTACAGAATGCAGAATTCATCAACATTGCTCAAACAAGATTTCCTCAAGAAATGGATAAAGGGTCTCCAAATATACACCAATTTCAAAAAAGCAAAAACCATGAGCATTTTCGAAAGAAAAAAGGCCATAAAATTATCAGCAGATGTAGCCATGGCTTCAACCCGTAATCCAATGACTCGTTGGAGCAGAGCAGTGATGGCCAACGTTCCCACAGACGACGACAACGCTAGCAAAATCCTCGTCGAACAATTATCTGGCCGAAAAATAGAGAAAAAGGCTTTGATCACATGCAGTAGGAAGATTTTGAGACGGAGCCGAATAAAGGCAAGAAGAGTTGTACGTAAGAGTACTGTCAAAGCAAGCTCCATCGCGAAGAAACTGGTGAAAAATCGAACAAGAGTGCTTAAAAGACTTGTACCTGGTGGAGAAGAAATGGATGAAATTTGTTTGATTAAAGAAACCCTAGATTATATACTTTCTTTGAGAGTTCAGGTTGATGTTATGAGACATCTTGCTCTTGCTGCTGAGAGGTTGGATCCTTCAGAAAGGGTGTTGTAATTTGTTATTGTTGTTTATATTTATTTATTTTTAAGTGTTTTTTTTTTTTTTTTTTATGTTTAGATAATGAAGAAGGAGGTACATGCTGTAAGTAGCATGTAAGTATATATATGTACATATGAAGAGTATTTCAGGTCAATTATATATAAGTTAATTCGAAGGTTTTAATTGGCTGGCTTTTATTGTTTTGTGTGTACATGTGTGTAAATTTAACACAAAAAACAATGATGAAGATGGCAATGGAGATATACTATAGTAGAATCTTATTTCAGTTTGGTGTCATTTTCTCTAATATACATAAATGGATTTTTTGCTAGAATTAAGATGTAAGTTTAATGTGTTTTTCTGGTCTGATATTTCTAAGCAAATATTATACATAACTATGTAACAAAATAAATGTTGGTAATTAAACTCTATCTATTCATGCATTTTGCTTGATTGACATAGATTTGGCTTTAAAAATCACTTCTCGCAAAGCCTAAAGAGCCAATGTGACTGAATTAAAGAAGCAAAATTGAGGTTTGGGTCCTACTTAGGGGGAATTTTTTTGCCATATATATGTCTATTTTTACGGTGGTTGATTTTTGTTAATCATTCATTATTAATTATTTTTTATTGTATTATGCATGATATTGAGATGTGTTTGGTCATAAAAGCCTATAAAAAGGTCTTGTTATAATTAAAACATTGTACTCATGGCTACACGCTTGTCGTCTTATTCATATCAGTGCCCAACAACTCAAGTAAGTATAAGTATTCACGTAAAATTTATTATATATACATATAAATGATTATGACTATATCTGAATTTGAAAATTCCAGATTCTACAAAGATAGCAATTAAACAAGATTTAACTCCGGCACTGCCTTTGCTGGATTGGTTCTCCCTGAACTCTTTAGCATGAATATTACAATAGATAGGACCTATTTATATACTTAATTTAATATTGGGCCGGTGTATGCAAGAACTTTCCTTATTCTTTATCTTCTATGTCTATTGATTGAATTACATGTAAGGCATGAACGATACCGCCTTTGAACATAGCTGGACTGTTATTCTTCATAATTCCACATTGAATTGAAAAGAGAAGATCAGAAATGGAGAGAATTTTCTTGTATTCTATATTGATCAAAAGTATGCAGCATACAACTACAAATTGCTATTTATAGAGAAGAGAAAACAGAAAAGGAAAGCCTGCTTAACATCTAAGCTAACCTCTAACTAATTTGGTTTACTAACTGCATAATTACCAAAACTACCCTTAGATATTTACAATACTTTAATAATCCCCCTCAAATGGGAGTTTGTAACATGTTACAAATGCCCAACTTGCCAAGGTAAAGTTGCATCTGAGCCCTCCCAAGTGCTTTTGTGAATAAGTCTGCCAACTGCATTTTTGTATGGATATAGCTCGGGTCAATCATTCCTTCTTGAAGTTTCTCTCTTACTAGGTGACAATCTAACTCTATGTGCTTTGTCTGTTCATGGTACACAGGATTTGAAGCAATGTGTAAAGCCGCTTGGCTATCACAAGCCAAAGGCACTGGAGTCATCCCTTCTACATTCAATTCTTTTAGCAAGTTCAAGATCCATGTCAACTCACAACACACTGATGCCATAGACCTATACTCTGATTTAGCTGATGATCGAGAAACTGTGGTCTGCTTCTTGGTCTTCCAGGAGATGAGTGCTTCACCTAATTTCACACAATAACCGATTATAGATCTCCTGGTCATAGGATGCCCAATCTGCATCACAGTATGCAGTCAGCTTTAATTCTTGGTTAGTTGGGAAGAACAAACCTTGTCCTAAACTCCCCTTCACATACTTCAATACCTTCAATGCTGCATTCAAATGTGGAACTCTTGGTTTTGCCATGAACTGGCTAAGAATATGAATTGGATAAGATAGATCAGGTCTGGAGATTGTTAAGTATATCAGTCTACCAACTAGTCTTCTGTATGATGAAGGATCACTTAACTCTTCTCCGCCATCAGTATTGAGTCTAAGATTCTGATCCATAGGTATGGTGCTTGGTTTTGATCCAGAAATTCCAGTATCAGTTATGATGTCAAGAGCATACTTTCTTTGACTAAGATACACACTTTCTTTCATTCTGATAATCTCTAGCCCCAAGAAATATGTCAGCTCCCCTAAGTCTTTTATCTTAAACTTGTTATCGAGAAAACCTTTTAACTCATCAATGATCCTTTTGTTAGTTAATGTGATAACCACATCATCCACATAGACTAGGAGTGCAGTAAAGTCATCCGCATCATGCTTAGTAAACAAAGAATGGTCACATTTGGATTGTTGAAATCCAATTTCAATGAGAGTAGATGAAAATATTGCAAACCATTGCCTTGAGGCCTGCTTGAGCTCATATAAAGATTTAACCAGCTTACAAACTGGATTAGAGTAAGATTCTCCCTTCATGGCAAAACCAGGAGGGAGCTGCATATAAACTTCCTCATTCAACTCACCATGGAGAAAAGCATTATTCACATCAAGTTGAAGCAAAAACCAACCTTTGGAAGAAGCTAAAGTGAGGAGAGTTCTGACAGTGGTCATCTTTGCAACAGGAGCAAAAGTATCATGAAAAACAATCCCTTCTGTTTGAGTATACCCCTTTGCAACAAACCTAGCCTTATATCTTTCAACTGAACCATCAGCTTTGTACTTGACTTTAAAAACCCATTTACAGCCCACAACTCTTTTTCCAGGGGGCAAATCAATGACAAACCAGGTGTGATTGTCTTCAAGAGCCTGAATTTCCAATGCCATGGCTTCTCTCCACTTAGGATGATTATAAGCATCAGAATAAGATGAAGGTTCAGTGTGTAGTTCTATATTCATGGAAATGTGAGAATAAGAAGGAGGGATGTTAGAGAAAGTTGAGGAGTGGGATAAAGGATACAAGCAAGAAGAATCAGAAGAGGTGAGAGAACAAATGTAATTAGACTTCCATCTTGGAGGTATTTTAGCTCTAGTGGCGTGTCTGGAGGGAAGAGTTTGAGAAGAAGTGGGAAGAGGGGGGTAAAATCACTTCAAGGTGAGGAGAAGATGGAGAAGGTGTTGTAATGTCAAATTCAGTAAAGAGAGGAGAAGAGGGAGAAGGTGATGGGGTGTCAAATTCAGTAAGGTCACTTGGAAAGGGTAAGACAGAAGGAGAATGAGAATGAGTAGAAAAAGAGAAAATGTGTTCATGAAACTTGACATCTCTGGAGACAAACACCTTATAAGTGGCAAGATCATACAATTTATAGCCTTTTTGACCAAGGGGATACCCAATGAACACACATTTGATGGCCCTAGGAGCAAACTTATCTCTGTTGTGAGCAATGGTGGATGCCAAACAAAGGCAGCCAAAAACTTTTAAATGATCAAAAATAGGAAGAGAATGTTGTAATAGTTCATAGGGGCTTTTATTGTGAAGCACAATGGATGGCATTTTATTGATCAAATAGGTAGCAGTAAGGACACAATCCCCCCAAAATTGAATTGGCAAAGAAGCATAAAATCTTAAAGCTCTCGCTATTTCAAGAACATGCCTATGTTTTCTTTCTGGAACTCTATTCTGTTAAGGAGTGTGGACACAACTACTCTGATGGAGTATGCCATGAGAAGTGAAGAAGTGTTTGAGAGTATGGTTAAAAAATTTAGAGCCATTATCAGTGCGAAAAGCTTTAATGGAGATATTGAATTGGTTAAAAATGAGCTTGTAAAAGTTCTGAATAAGAGAATATACTTCTGATTTGTAATGCCCAATAATCTCTCGCGCAGCCAACGATAAGCATGTCATATAGTTGCATTTATTATTGACTATAAATGGCATGATTGCACGAACATGATTACTTTCTAATTATATGACAACTGCATTTAAGGTACATTTTTGCGAACGTTTATCACTAGTTAAGCAGACACGACGTCTAGCATTTATCGCTAGTTAAATAATAATTAAAAAAAATGAAATGATAATTGACGTGTTTCCCAGGTGGTCACCCATCTCAGAATGGCTCCCGTCTGAGCACGCTTAACTTTAGAGTTTTGATTGAATTTGGTACACGAAAGCTTCCCACTAGTCACTGGGTCAATATATTTCATGCCCTACGTGCTCTTACGTGTCATTTATATGTCACGATGAATGTAAATATGTGACACATAGAAAATATAAGGCATAAACATATAACACGTATTAAGCTAGCAGCTGCAAATAATTCATTGAATATAATAATAATAATAAAACTTTGCAAACTTCACAACTAAGTTTGCAAACCGCCTTAGAAATTTTAAAAGGCTTTCTGGACGAAAATGGAAGGAAAAGTGTAAGAAAAAGAAAGAAAAACCAGAGAAGAAAAGAGAGAAAGAAAAGAAAGAAAAAAAGAGAGGGAAAATTCAAGGAAAAATAGGAAATGAAGAGTAATAGGTAAAGGGAGCTAGGCATATCGACGTGGCCGTTACGAGTAAGTCTTTTACCGGTTGTTTTTTCAATTTAATCGGTGAATTTGGAATAATTATTGAGGATTGTATTTAGGTATGTTATATACCCTTTTTACAGATTATTGCACATCTAAAATTAGGAAGAAGTATCAATAGCTAGCTTCGGTAGCATCACCTTTTCTGGTTCATTGCAAAGGACTTAAGGTAAGTTGAAGTTCGTTCACTGCTTCATAAGGACCATATTATGCATGTTTATGATAATTGTTTGGAAATGAATGTTATTACTTGCCTATTGTGTGAAGTGTTGACGTATATATGCTTATGATGTTTTAAGATGATTACTTGGAAATGAATGTTATTCTTGTTTATTGTGTATATATGATGATGCTGCATGATGTTAATGCATATAAAGAAAATAATTTGAAAAAGGGGAGGTATGGTATTTGATTGATGGTCGGGTAGGCACGGGACGCGGGTGGGACCGGCGGACCCAAAAGACTGGTGGTGAATACCTTGAGGCGTAAAAGCCAAGATAGATAAAGCCACAATAGACTGGTGGTGAATACCTTGAGGTGTAAAAGCTAAGATAGATAAAGCCACGATGTACGGGAGAGCCAGCGGTTAATATCATAGGGCCGAAAGGTCGGTTATGAGAACCCCGTGATGCCTCTTTCATTGGCCAATTATTATGAACAGGTTTCGAAAACAGACGCCTATCATTATCAATCGAATACCACACTTCGAGGGTACCCAAAAAGGAAAGGATGAAAAGGAAAAAGAAAAGTTTTAACTGAACTATGCATTATTGACTGTTGTATGTGATATGTGAAACATTATTTTTAAAAATATGAGCTTCTCCTTACTGAGCCATTAGCTCATTAGGTTCTTATGATGCAGGTGATGATCATGTTTATATGTGAAGGTTGCCCAAGTCTCCAGAGCGATCAGACAGAGCTATGTTCATATGCCGTGCTTCGAGCACTTTTGTACTCTGATGTTGAATTGTATAACCGCTCTGTTATGGTTTTGTAAACATAAGTATGTTAATACAGGAATGAAGGTACCTGGTTTTGATGTATATATAAAAAAATGATTTTCTTTTATTTTTAAAGGGATATATTCTATTATTTTAGAAAACCATAACATTTCAAAGGAAGAAAATGGGTCATCGCCCCTCGTCCTGACCGTGTGGCTTATCTGAGCTACATGTACGGGTCGGGTCGGGGTGCGTGACATGATTTATATGCCATGAGATAACACCAAGTTGTTCTAGTGAAATCATCCACTATAGTAAGAAAATATTTGTATCCATCATAGGTAGGGTATTTATAAGGGCCCCATACATCACAATGTATAAGATCAAAACCACAAGAAAAAGAAATTGAACTTTTATTGAAAGGAAGTCTTGATTGTTTAGCAAGAGGACAAATGTTACAATCTAAATGATGTACAATGTGTAAATCAGAGATATATTGAGTAAGACATTTCAGTCTATCCAAAGAAATATGACCTAATCTATGATGCCATAGAGCAGTGTTTTTGGTAGAGACAGCACCAATAGAGTGAGAAGTGGTGTCAGTTGCAGGAGGCTGAAGACAATACAGACCACTCACTTGCTTACCAAGTTCCAGATTGGTCTTCAGCAAATGGTCCTGCATAAAGCAAGAATGTGAGTTAAAAGTGATGAGAGATTGACAATCAAGAGATAATTTGCTGATGGAAAGAAGATTATGTTTGAAGGAGGGAACATAGAGGACATTATGCAAGGTCAGATGAGGATTTAGAACAACACTACCAGTGTGAGTAACATGTGATGAAGAACCATCTGGTAAGTGACTAAATGAGGGAAGAACAACCTAGTAGAAGATTGAAGAAGTGAAAAATATGGAGTTATATGATCAATAGCTCCACTGTCTAGAATCCATATGTTTGATGAGTGTGTGGTAGATGCACAAGAGCTAATACCTGCCAAGTGAGAAGAATGGGAAGAACATGAAGTAGAAGGTTTGTTGAGGAGACTTTGGAGCTGAGTGATTCGATCAGGGGTGAGTTGTGGTGTCTAAGATGCAGTAGCATTGGAGATGACTGGCTGTGAAGAGTTATCACCACTGATATGGCCACTAGTAGGCCCCATAGAAGCGGAATTAGGAGATGTAGTATGCTGGATCATATTCATACCATGAGTGATCTGAGATGAAGATTTGGAAAATGATCCCGAGCACTTTTGGCCCTTAGGTTTCCAGTTAGGAGGAAAACCATGTATTTTGAAGCACTTATCTTGAGTGTGGCCAGGTTTATGACAGAAATCACAATATCTTTTATCCATGAATGTTGGATTCTGAGGCCAAACTTTGATTTAGATGCACTATTCGTGGCCAACAAAATAGTACCATTGTCATCAAGACGCAAATAGGTGTTCATATCCATTTGACGTTCTTCTTGTTGAATCATAGAGTATGCATCTTCCAAATAGGGCAAGGGACGCATAAGTAGTATTTGTCCACGCACAGGCTTAAAAACATCATTTAGCCCCATCAAAAATTGCAACAATTTCTCCTCGGTTTGATAGTCTTGCCAAGCACGCATCACTTCACAATTTGAGTTGGTCTTACACATAGGAATAGTGATCATAGCATCCAATTCATCCCATAATTGTTTGAGTTTTGTAAAATATGACTCAATACTCAACGATTCTTGATTACAAGAAGAAATAGACTTGTGCAAACTGTAAATTTGAGATCTAGTGCTACTTGAAAAACGTCGATGCAAGTTCATCCACATAGTCGCAGCAGAATTAGCATGAAGAATTGATTTACTAATATCCTTAGAAACAACATTCAAAATCCACGAAATGACCATATTGTTTACTTGTTCCCATTGAAGTAGGGTTGGATCATCTTCATTAGGTTTAGGAATGGCGCCAGTAACAAATCCTAACTTGTTTTTGCAAGAGAGTGCAATTTCCATGGATCTCCGCCATGGAATATAATTCGAAGCTCCAATCAACACTTGATTAACCAAAACCATAGAAGGCATGTCGGAATTGTGAAGAAAATATGAATTGGAAGCCATTGTCGTCTGCAAATTTGGATTCGGATGATTCGCCATAAAAAAAACTCAGAAATCAATCTGATAACCTAGAAATCGAGCTGAAAATCTCAGAATTTGATCTGAACAACTCAGAAATTGAGCGAGAAATCGGACCGAGTATGCTCTGGTACCATGTTATTCTTCATAATTCCACATTGAATTGAAAAGAGAAGATCAGAAATGGAGAGAATTTTCTTGTATTCTACATTGATCAAAAGTATCCAGCATACAACTACAAATTGCTATTTATAGAGAAGAGAAAACAGAAAAGGAAAGCCTGGTTAACATCTAAGCTAACCTCTAACTAATTTAGTTTACTAACTGCATAATTACCAAAACTACCCTTAGATATTTACAATACTTTAATATGGACACTGAAGTAATGATCCATTTCTCCACTAGAATATAATTATTTACTAATTAATTTAAAGAACTTCCTTATGGTTTCCAAACTTAAGATCCATTCATAATCCATACTTTTGGCCCTAATCTTACAGTCTGAATTCTCTATTTTAAATTAGTGTTATATCTTGTGTTTCACTTTTTATACGAAAGTCATGAACATAAACTGATGTATAATTTATACATGTGGCGTGTATATTATATGCAACATGAAATATAAAATGAAAAAGTATCTCCGAATAGAAAATTTGAAGTCAATTTAAACCGTCTAGATCCTCTGTTTTAAAATGATGTTTCACCTTGAATATCATTTCTCATACAAATATCACGTGTATATTAATATTTTCTTACTATACAAGTGAGGTAAATTTTATAAACGCTGCGTGTACCCAGAGTTGGAAGTGAGGAGTGTGGAGTGTGGGCTAATGGAGACTTTGTCCATTGGTGATTGGGCCTTCCATCAAGAATATTTGGATTTGATTAAAAGGACAGTGTATGAGTTTAACCTACAAAAGAGATTTTGATTTAGGCTCAAGCTCCCTTAAGATAACTTCCATAATAAAAGCCCATTTGACAAGCATGGGCCTTATATAGTTGAATTAACCAAGACGGAGCCCTCAATTACGTACTCTATTTCCAGTATCATAGTACTTTTTTTTATTGCCGATGAAGCTTTGCTCTACTGATAAAATTGAGGCGCCAAAATATTAGATATCTTGGTTCGATTCTCACCAAAAGTATGTGGACTTTTCTCTACTGTTATAGTAGTTGTTAGTTTAATTGATTGTAATAGTTCTTATGTGGTTGTAATTTGTCGCAATTTGATATTAAACAAAAAAAACAAAAGAGGTACTTTTTTATTCAATTCCATCATATATGGGATATTTGTTTCAATTTATATTGATTTAAATATTCTTTCATCATAAAGTTAATTGTTTGTTGCTAATTATTTTAATTTGGACTAACGATTCATTGATACTTCAGTCCGTTGATAATCAATTTCCTAATATGAATTCATCACATTCATATTAGTGAAGATCGAGTCAAATTTTGTCTTTCATCAATCTATCTCTATCGTCGTAAATTAAATACATTGTTGATTTGATAAGAAAAAAATATTTGCATATACTCTTTGTTATATAATTAATATTTTAGTGAAAAATTAAATATACAACATATATATATATATATATATATATATATATATATATGAACTAACAAAGAATCAGCAACATTTAACCAACTATATACTTATATCAACTTTTATTGAAATAAACAAATAATCACACGCCTTCCTATGAGATTAAGAACCGGAAGGAAAAAAAAAAGAATTAAACCAGTTAGGATTGTCAATTGCTAAATGGTGTCACTTCAAATATATCGTTCAATATATTTAACTAATTTTGACATTGTTATCTGATACACTTCACTAATATATTATTGTTTGTAGTGTCTTTTATCTCGTACATTATTTTGTATAATAAGTGCATAAAATATATTAATTATTAATTATATTAATTATATACACTTAACTATCATACGAATGTTTTACGGAATTAGGAGATAAAATGCTAAAATCCCATACGTAATTAAACCAAATAGTTGTAATCTGATAGGAGATGCCACATGTTTGACAGACATCTTCAGTTTTACGTCAAAGAGTAGTCTGGTAATTAAGGTGAAAAAACAGTACATGCACATGCATGCACCAATAGTCTTATCAATAATTAATGTAGATATATTATAATTGTGGTTCTTGCTGACCCTTTTGACAAACTTTTCGTACTATAAGCAAACAAGTCGAAAGGTTGTTAATGGCAGATCTAGTAGATTACTTGTATACAGGGGCGGCCAGACGAAGCTAGGATTTGGACGTAGTGGACGAATAAAAACAAAAAAGAAGGTAAAAATTGATATTTTTGGACGAGAATTGAAAATAATACACAAAAAAATAGTGCTCAGATAATAGCACATTCCGCGCCACGTAAGCGCGGAATCTGCCAGATTCCGCGCCACGTCAGCGCGGAATAGAATATATATTTTTTTAAAAAAATTCAAAGGCATTCCGCGCCACGTCAAAATCGTGACCGACTGACTTCCGCGCTGCCGAGCTCAGCGGCCCATCCGCGCTGACTCAGCGCGGAATGGCCAATATTTTTTTTTTGTTGTTATTTATCTTTTGTTTTTTTTCTTATTTCCCGCTCGTTTTTCTCCTTTTTTCGTGCAAGTTTTGAAAATAAAATTGAAATATAGACTTTGTAACCACACAAGAATGGACTCATTCCGATAGCCGAGTGACCACATTAAAGCGTTAATGTTTCCGGTTCATTTTTCTCCCTTTGTCGTTCAGTTTTGAGTTTTGACTTGAAGTAGATTTTCATATAAACTTTGTAACCACACAAGAATAGACTATTTCGATACCTTAGTGAAAGAATATGACAAGTAAAAAAAGACACACATATACGGATCAGAAAAAAATATCGTCTTCGGGATGAACATTTTTTGTACATTTTCAGGCTTCGACTTCAACACAAAAAATGTAGATTGACTCACAAAGTTTGTAACGGTATGAGAATTGATTCATTTCAATATTCGAGTGAAAAAATACAACATGTTAAAAAGGAACGGATTTTTCCGAGTCATCTTCGGGATGATTTTTTGACACATTTTCAGGCTTCGACTTCAACACAAAAAATGTAGATTGACTCACAAAGTTTGTAACGGTGTAAGAATTGATTCATTTCGATATCCGGATGGAAAAATACAACATATTAAAAAGAACGGATTTTTCGGAAAAAAATTTTTTCATCATCTTCGATCGACATTTTTTGTACATTTTCAGGCTTCGACTTCAACACTAAAAATATAGATTGACTCACAAAGTTTGTAACGGTATAAGAATTGATTCATTTCGGGATTATACAATATGGACATATATATACGAATTTTTTGGAAAAAAAATTTTTTTCATCTTCGGGATCTACATTTTCTGTACATTTTTGGGCTTCAACTTCAACACAAAAAATGTAGATTGACTCACAAAGTTTGTAACGGTGTAAGAATTGATTCATTTCGATATCCGGATTACAACATGTTTAATAACATCTTTATTAAATTTAATGTATGTTTAAACCTGAATATCGAAATAAATCAATTCTTGCACCGTTACAAACTTTGTGAGTCGTGTTGAAGTTGAAGCCCGAAAATGTACAAAAAATGTAGAAAAATCATCCCGAAGATGACGATTTTTTTTTTCCATTCGTATATATATATCTTTTTTAACATATTGTAATTTTCACCCGGATATCGAAATGAATCAATTCTTATACCGTTACAAACTTTGTGAGTCAATCTATATTTTTAGTGTTGAAGTTGAAGCCTGAAAATGTACAATGTCGAAAAACCATCCCGAAGATGATGAAAAATATTTTTTTCCGAAAAATCCGTTCCATTTTAATACGTTGTACAATATCGAAATGAATCATTCTTACACCGTTACAAACTTTGTGAGTCAATCTACAAAGTCGAAGCCTGAAAATGTACATCAATCATCCCGAAGATGACGAAAAAATTTTTTTTCGGAAAAATCCATTCCTTTTTATGTTGTATTTTTTCATCTAAAATGAATTTCTCATACCGTTATTTGTGAGTTAATCTACATTTTTTGTGTTGAAGTCGAAGCCTGAAAATGTACAAACGAAAAATCATCCCGAAGACGATAACGAAAAATCCGTATCTTTTTTTACTTGTCATATTCTTTCACTAAGGTATCGAAATGAGTCTATTCTTGTGTGGTTACAAAGTTTATATGAAAATCTACATTTATGTGTTCAAGTTGTGAACCGGAAACATAGATAACGTTATTATTTTCTTTAAAAAATTACTTTAATGTGTCATTTTTTATTGTTATAACTCGGGTATCGGAATGAGTCCATTCTTGTGTGGTTACATCTATATGAAAGTCTACAATTTATATGTTCAAGTCAAAACTCCACGAAAAAAGGAGAAAAGTAAGAAAAAAACCAAAAGATAAATAAAACAACAAAAAAAAAAATATTGGCCATTCCGCGCTGAGTCAGCGCGGAATTTTATTTTAGAAATTGCTGCCATTCCGCGCTCGGGCAGCGCGGAATGTCAGTCGGTCAATTGACCGACTACCATTCCGCGCTGACGTGGCGCGGAATGCCTTTGAATTTAACCGCTGAAATCTGGCAGATTCCGCGCTTAACTATTATCTGAGCACTATTTTTTTGTGTATTATTTTCTTAATTTTGATTTAATTTTGTATTATTTTTTTAAAATTCTCACTTGGAGGGCGTCGAAATTCCCAATATCAAAATTTCAAAATGTGGTACTCGCCCCGGCTCCGTCCCTGCTTGTATAAGTATAATGAAAATAAAGAAAATTGAGAACCGCAAGTTATTTAAGTGGAAGCAAGATTAGCGAAATCTTTAGGAATTAATTTCACGAATCGATCGAACCGACCAAGAACCGAAAAATTTCGATCCTGACCGAAAATCGAATAGAAAATTTCGGTTCGGTTTTCGGTTTTTTTTTTTCTCAAATTTCGATTTTTCGGTTCGATTTTCGGTTTTGAGATTTGGTTCGGTCGGTTAACTGAAAAACCGCATTTTTTATTTTTTTTAAAAAAATTTAATTTATTTTTATTTTTTATATAGTATAATATAAATCAAAAACTATAAAAAATGTGTTTTTTAGTGACAACTTATAAGAAAATAAATTAAAATTAGTCATAATTAAGTTTCAATTATTTATTTTTATCTAATTTATTTATACCGAAAAATCAAACCAAACCGGTTCACTTTTTAATTTCATTATGTCAATTTTAGTTGGCCGTGCTAAACATAATTATAAATATATAAATGTATGCATTCCAAAGAAAAAGTGACAACAATAGCCAAATTTTATTTTTTTTCTGTTTTAACCAAACCGGTCAGTTTTTTAACCGAACCGAACCGACACTGTTCGGTTCAGTTTCCAGTCCGAAATTTCGGTTCGATTCAGTTAAAAAATCGACCGATGAACACCCCTAATATTTTGTGTAGGTTATTATACAACTCATGCATACAGAGCATACCACTAATTAAAACAGGTAAAAGTATACAATTATTACAATTTGATCGATCAATTACATTGTAATGGAATGATATTATATATGTTGTTGTTTATGATTTATCACTTATCACTTCTCATATTTGTTAATTATTTAGTCTATTTATAAATAAGATAATTGTAATGTAAAAATTTATAATGCGATACTACGAAAAGAATCAAATTTCCATGACTCGTAAACTCCACTTGTTTTTTTCATTTTGTCTTTTTGGTTTCAAAGAGTGTCCTCGAGCCCAAAATCTCAAAACTAATTGCTCAAGATATGTCCAGAACCCTTTACGGGATCTCTCCTAAGAAACACTGTGGGGTCTAGCCCAGCAACACTCACATTGACCCCAAAATCATCCAATTTCACCACCTCTAACATTATATAGCTTTGACTTTCACCTCATATAATTTGTGTTTCACATTAGAGGAATCATCTGAGGAAAAGGAATAGAATAGAAGCAAGCACACTGAAACAAGAATTCACATATACCATAACAAGAAAAACATTATTAAATAAATAGATACAGTGGAACTAGGCTGTCTGTGTTCACAAGTAAAAAAATATTCAATTATTTTACTCCTCAGTATTAGGGGTGTACGCGGTTGGGTTCGGACGATTTTAAAGAGAAAAATCAACCCAACCCGATATATGCGGGTTGACAAAATCTCAAACCGAAACCACATAATTATCCTTTCAAACCGAGTGGTTCGGGTCGGTCGGGTTTAATGTATTTCGCTGGCGGGTTTAATTACAACTTACTTTTAGTTTCAACTAGTAAGTAAGAAACTAAATAACATATTTGTTGTATATTTAACTAAAAAAAATTGAGTTGGTGAAAGATACAAAAATAAGTGGTGTTATTAAATAAAAATCATATTTATCATGAATTGTAAACTCTAAAATATTAATAAAATTAAATTATCTTATAAGTTTATCATGAAAATATACATCTACATCTTCGTTCAAATCAAGTAAAAACATATGTTCGAATGAAATAATTTATTTACTCAAATTAAAAATAAAGTGTTTTACATTAATATGAATAAAATCACTCCTATTAGAGTTTATATATATGCTATATAGTTTTAAGAGTTTAGGGTTAATCTATAAAACTCTCTCTATATATATATATACTTATGATATATATAATTAGCGGTTGGGTGGGGGGTTAAGCAAGTTACAATTATTAAACCCACCACCCGATTCAAAAGTGACGAGTTACAATTTTTTCAACCCGTCACAATTATTTAATAATTTCAAATTGACGATTTTTGGGTGGATTGGGTCTATTTGAGCGGGTCGGGCGAGTTGAGCTGGTTTATAGACTCCCCTACTCAGTATTTCATAATTCATTTCGGAGACTTAAATGTGCATTGGGGTTGATGAAAAAGGGGCTTTTTATTTCCAAGTCAACCAAAAAGGGCTCTAGCATTTGATGCAGTCATAAAGTGTCACCAGCTCTGTTTTACTTTTAAATATTTTTTATAGTCTTAATGATAAGTTTTGAGTAACATTTTTTTATGGTAAAATTAGATCCAATAATAATGGTGCTCTGCTGGTAAGATTTATTGCACCAAAATTCAAATATTATTTCCCTCCCTGTCAATTTGGCTTAATTGCACTTCCATCTCTTTTAATTTTTAAAGCTATGAAACTTGCAGAAAATCTCTCATTTTAGCCAATATTTTTTCTGTTTAGTCAAATGGGATACCTTGAAAAATGTGACTTTTAGTATAAAGCTCCAATCTTGGTGAATTTTTTCCAACTTTTCAACAAAATATGACTTCTTCTTGAAATCAATATCAATATTTCTGTGTAAAGCTCCAATCTTGGTAATTTTTGTACCAACTTTTCATGAAAATATGAGTTGGGTTCTTCTTGAAATCAACATTTTCAGTATAAAGCTCAAATCTTTGGTAATTTTTTCCATCTTCTCAACAAAATATGAATTGGGATCTTCTTGAAATCAATATTCAAGTATACAGCTCTAATCTTTGTTATTATTTTCCAACTTTTCATGAAAATATGAGTTGGGTTTTTCTTGAAGTCAACATTTCAGTATAAAGCTCTAATCTTGGTGATTGTTTTCCAAATTTTCAATAAAATATGAGTAGGGTTCTTATTGAAACCAAAGCTTCTACCTTTATTTCTCCATTACAACAACCAAACTTCACATTTCATCTTCCTCCACCTCCTCTATCCTCTTCACAATCTAGTGGTTTCAATTTGAATAACAAGGTAAACTCAATTGTACTTCTTATCATTATAATCCTATCAATTATCTTCTTTATCTCTGGTTTGCTTCACCTTCTTGTTAGATTACTATTAAGACCTCCAAATAGGGATCCTAATGAAATGGAAAATTTGACATCCCTTCAAGGCCAATTGCAGCAGCTTTTCCACTTGCATGATTCAGGGGTAGATCAGTCTTTTATTGATACTCTTCCTATATTCAACTACAAAGCCATTATAGGTGTGAAAGATCCCTTTGATTGTGCTGTTTGTTTGTGTGAATTTGAGTTAGAAGATGAGCTTAGGCTGCTGCCTAAATGTAGCCATGCTTTTCATATGAATTGTATTGATACTTGGCTTTTGTCTCACTCCACTTGTCCAATTTGTAGAGCAAATTTGCTTTCTGATTGTTTCTCTCAAAATGGAAATTTATCTCCTATGATTTGTGTTCTTGAATCAAGGAGTGAAAGTTCAAGAGATGTTTTTTCAGATAGAGAGGTTACAAGAGTGAATTCCCATTTGAGTGATGATTTTGGGCAAAAATGTAGTGAAATTCAAGTGAAAAGGGATGAAAATGAGAAAGAAATTGTAGGTTTAGTGGAAAAAGTTGTGTCAATAAAACTTGGGAAGTTTAGGAGTGTTGATAGTGGATTTGATGGTAGAAATAGTGAAAGTAATGTTGATGAGAGAAGGTGTTTTTCCATGGGATCATTTGCTTATGTTACGGATGAGAATTTGTCCTTGCAAGTGCCAGTTAGAACCCCTATGATCAAGAAACAATTCATCAAGAAACCTTCTTTATACCCGGGCCTCCGGCTCTCAATGTCCGAATGTGGATGTGATTCGAGAAGAGAATCCAATGGTTCTGAACAGTTTAAGGTTCTTGAAGTTCAAAGTAGTGACCATAATGTTGGTAGAAGAAAGAGGGAAAGTTTTTCGGTGTCGAAAATTTGGTTAAGGGGAAAAGGGGATAAGCCCAATGAAGCAAAAATGGGGTCATCAAGAAGGGCTTTGTCGTTCCGGTTGCCAATCAACCGGAATGTGGTGGATGACAAGGCTTCTGACGAGTCGAATCCTAAGAACGGTGAGGACGATGGTTGGAGGGCGATATCGGAAATTAATATAAGTAGGTGGGAAAATGGAGGGAGTGAATTGGGATTTGGTGAGGAAGTACAAAGTTCTAATAGTTTGGATTCTCAAGAAAATTTACCATCTTTTGGTAGGAGGACTCTTCTTTGGCTTATGGGAAGGCAAAATAAGGTTGATCATGATTCATCTTTTTCAAGTAATGTTTAAATTTTTGGATTTTTGTTTATTACATTGGGGAATTTCTGGCTGGCCTATGTGAAAAGAACAGAGAAGGAAATGTATAGAGGTTTCATTTTGAAGGAGATCTTACTACAAAATAAGTATGACAGTGCTTATTTTCTAGAGCAAAGTGAAGCAGAAATTTTTATTATTATTTGCATAGTATCTTTTGAATTGTTTCCATGTCCTATTTGGTTAGTGTTTTCTCATACGTACTATAATAATTCTTGTTCCTTTATTGGCAGATGTTAATAGAGTAAATAGTAATACTTTTGTGTTAATCACACTTACTACCGCTCTTATTTAGTATAATTACAATTCAATCCGTTTATTTTTTGCCAATAACAAACACTCCCATTTATAATAAAACTTTACATTGAATCCCATCTAACTACACCCATTAGTCAAGCGTGATGGAAAGTATAAAAATGTCAATCTTACCCCTATTTTTTTTAAATAAAAAATAATTAGAAAATAGTTAATTACATAAACACCCTCCATATTTAGTGCTATTATAATGCATTCCGCTTTATTGTATCATATAACAAATATCTCCCTTTTATAATAAAACCTGACATTTAACCCCCTACGAATGACTTTGGTTAGTTTTGTTTCTTCCTTTTTTTCTTTTTTATATTTTTTCCCCTAGTTTACTATTTTTTAATTTCCTTTTTTATTATAACCTTATATATATATATATATATTCTTTCAACTTATTTTAATTTACGGTTTGATATTTTTTTGGAACTTAATAATTTTGATTTATCTGCGTTGAATTATGATATTGCTCCTAAAATAGACTGAAATTCAATATTTGTTTTCATTTTCTAAAAAATATTCAGATTGTCATAAATTCGAATTTCAATTCATTATCAATATGTTAACAAGTTTTTAACGGGACTATTTATTTAGGGATATTGCATAAAACCCTTGTTATTTCAAAAATGCTAAAAAAAATTATGTGTTAATGAAATAGACTAAGCACCCCTGTGTTCTTATAAAGTGTGCAAAAAAGCCAAATTTTGTTAAAATGATAAAAATAAAATATGTGTTTTTTGGGTGAATTAACACTATCTACTTTTTATAAAGTATAAAGAGTATATAAATGACAAATGAGCATGTCAATAAAGGTGAAAAACATGAAAAACGCACTCGTTTTTAATGGAATTAGGCTTTTTTGCATACTTTTTAAGAACAGGGGTGATTAGCCTATCTCGCTAACACAGGGGGTTTTTAGCATTTTCAAAATAATACGGGGGATTTTATGCAATTACCCCATTTATTTAAAACTAAATTGAAAGTTGCAATTACAAACATTACATTCACACCTTAAGGGCAAAATAGAAAATTTAGTAATTATGTTTTCATGATATCAGCAAATTCTATTAATTTTCTGACGGAATGGGACGAGTGTAAAATTTTATTATAAGAAAAGAATATTTGTTACGCATTTAAAATAAACGAACTGCACTATAATTATTCCCTGCTTTTATTTATCTTTTTTATTAGGACTTATGATGCATGGATATGGATACTAGGATACGGGTACGATATGATACGGATACGAAATACGGCAAACTGTAAAATTATAGGATACGATACGTTGGGGATACGAATATATATATATATACCTATATATATGATATCTAAAAATAAATTTGAGTCAGTATGTTTATTAACATAAATAAAAGTGCAATACTGACACAAGTTCATTGTTTATAAGTTCAAAAAAATTCGAAGGTAACCATAATATTTCATTATTTGCGGCAGTGTAAGAATGTCATTTCATTGATACCAACATTTATCTTTTTATCCAAAATATTTGGTAATAAAGTGTATGATAGATTTCTCGTGGAGTAAGAGAAGAAAAAATATATTAAGAAGTGAAACCGAACGGTTTTTTGCTTCTTTAAATTTTCTTATGATAAGAGATACGGCATCTGGAAGTATCAGATACGGTATCCGGAATTTATTTTTTTATTTAATTATTGAATACGTAAAAAGGGTATCCGATACATATCCAGCTGGTATCTAGAGTATTGTATTCGATACGAGCACGATACTGTACGGGTCCAATTTTAGTAGTATCCGTGCATCATAGATTAGGATTTTAACTTCTCTTGTATCAGTTCGTATTGTAGTATCTACTAATCAATATTTTTTTTCATTCCAAAAGGGTGGGGGGTACCCAAAAAAGTTCACAAAGTACGTTAGCCCGACAAACCCGGGCTAATAGTCACAAACGTGGCCATGTAATGCCATCTCTATCATTGTCTAAGAGATGATATATTTGTGACAAAGGAGCATCCATGTAATGCATATTAGTATTAATACCTAATTTTGCTAAGGCATCTGCCACTTGGTTAACTTCTCGCCACACAAATTGAAAAGAGACCTCCCAATCTCTTTCTTGCACACTCTGGATGCACCACCTCAACGTGGTGATGTTCAGTGGAGGCTTCCACCATGCTATTAAGTGCAGCTTGACAGTCAGATTCAACAATTAATTTCTTCACTCCTGTAGCCCACGCCATCTCTAGTCCCAATAGGATGGCTCGCATCTCAGCCTCCAACGATGAGCACGGGTCAATGTGACCACTGAACCCCCTTAACCAAGTTCCATGTTCATCTTAAGAGAGTATCTCCGACCCCCACCTGTCCACCCGACGTAATCGCCGCATCTATGTTCATTTTGGTATAATCGGGTGCCGGTTTTTTCCAGCCCGTGTGTAACGTAAAGTGCATCACGTCTGGATCAAAGTTAAGGGTTGTAAGTGAACCGTCAATTCGTTTATGTAACACATCTAGGTCCCCTGTAGGTACCTCATCCCTCACTCCATGGGTTATCTCATTTCTAACTTGCCAAAAAAAGGAAAAAGTCTCAGTAAACACAAGATCCCATTTATCGCACCAATCATACCTGTTAATCTTGTGCGATAAATTCCAGTCAATCCACTCCTTCGCTGTGCCTGAGAAAAAAGAGTGATGGAAATTAGGGTGCACAAGTTATAGCCAATACGTTTTGGCCCAGTGACAATCACAAACAGCATGTAATGGGGTATCCGGAGCAATCCTGCAAATGGTACAGGTGTCCGAAGCCACTATCCCCCGATCTCTCAAAACTGAATTGGTGATCACTTTATTATGCCGAAAGAGCCAAAGGAAAATTCTGCTACGATGTGCGCCCGGGACCTTCCAAATCTTCGTCCACCTTTTCGAATCCCCGGTGTCATCCGCTGCTTGCGTGAGTGCTTCATAAGCACTTTTACAAATGTACTCACCATCCGGAGAAAATAACCAGCGTGGCTTATCTCCCCTTGGATTCGTCTCTGGTTGCGGAGAACAACATATTAATGACAACAATTTCTAATCAATATTAAATTAGAAATTGTTGTCATTAATATGTTGTTCTCCGCAACCAGAGACGAATCCAAGGGAAGCCTCGGGGTTGGGACTTCTAATTTTGAATTGAGGGTATATATACACACACACACACAGAGTGTTATGTGTTCACCAAAGAATCTACAGCACAGGTGGTACGCAAGCCAACTTCAAGTGCACAGATTCCTTTGGGCACGAGTTGGAACCCCAGTGTCCTCTGTTAGTCGGTTTTTAGCCGAAGCATCTTTTCTAGCCTTCTCTTTTATCCAAAGCACATCTTTTAATAAAAAATTAAAGGCAATTATTAGTCAATTACCAAAAGAAAATTTGAATTATCAACAATTTTGATTTTCTTTTTAAATTCTTCTCCTACATTTATTAGAATTCAAATTAACAAAAAAAAAAAAAGGTATTATTGAGAAAAGAAAAAAATACAAAGCATTAACAAATCTAAAGAGAAAATAATGTTTATCATCCTTCCATTTTTTGGAGTTTATAGTTGTTCCTCTTTTTTTGCTCTCCTCAGTTGAATAGTTGTTACTAAATGTTCAATGAGGAAATAACTTTTACGCAACTGATTTAAGATACAAATACGACATTATGAGCTCGATGTACCGCATTATTTGGATTTTAAACATTTATCTTCAATTTCTTAATTATGTCAGCGACTAAAGATGATAAGTGATGTGATGTACCCTCTAATTAACCGTCTATTTTGTTTGGTATTGTCTCCCTTTTACCACTTCAACGACGGAGAAATCATTTTTAACCATGAAATTGGTAAAAGATATACTAAAAAACAAAATGAAAGATGAATACCTTGCAAATTGTTTGATTACTTATATAGAGAGAAGAATTACACAAAAAATTGATACAAAATCTATTATGAAGAATGAACAACGTGTAAGTCAAATGAATTTTTTTTAATAAGCGCTTATATTTCGAAAGTACTATTAATTTATTAAACATTAGTTTTTTTACACATGATAATTATCATTTTTTTAAACAAAAATAAATTTGAATATATATGTACAAGTATTTTCAAAAAATTATTTTAATGATAATTCGGTCCTCCCAACAAGTCATTCCTGAATCATTAGTTATTTTTTTTACACGTGATAATCATTATTTTTTAAAACAAAAAGAAATTGAATATATACGTACAAGTATTTAAAAAATATATTTTAATGATAATTCGATCCTTCCAACAAGTCATTCCTGAATCCATCAATCCATTTTTGCAACCAATTGATAGGGCTTATTTACAATGTGGAAATTACTAGCAAAAAGATTAAACTAAATTAATTCCCTTATTGAAAGAAAACGAAGCGGATGCTTTGTACGAATTCTATGATTAAATAGGCTTTAAATTACATATCCACACTTGCAATGCTTGGCGCATGTGATGATGTGAAAAAATGAAGTTGCATGGTAACACCCTTGGGGACGAGACCAACAATAAAGGCAAAAGTGTCCTACGGGAGACGACCTTTATATGAAAAATCTGGTTATTTACCTTCACCTCCCCTCTTAAATGTGATATTGGGATTTGACAAAAACGTCTCCTTTATGTATTAAAATTTGACATCAACCGCCTTTATGTATAAAAATTATATGTATTACCCATTTTACCCTTATTTTTCTTCTCTATTTTCTATTTCATTTTCTTTCCTTTCCCCCCGTCCCCCTTTTAAATAGGAACATAAATAAACAAACAATATATTAAACTTATTTTAGATAAACTTAAATATGTATTTTTTTTTCAATTTTCTTTATGACGTCCAAATTATATTTTTTAAAGTCTCAAACAAGTCTTTAATAAATAAGTAATTCTTTATTTTCTTTATAAACAATAAAAAGTTTATATCTTTATAGATTTATATTATTGCTTATTGTAATAAAAAATAATCTAAAAATTGATAGAGTAATTTCGTTATAATTTCAAACTCTCGTTCTGTTTTCTTGTGTCTTCCCTTTTTTATTTTAAGAGAAATAAGATGAATAAGAAAAAGAATAAAATAAAAAAAATTAACAGTCACTAGGGAAAATTATGAAATATCTAATATGAAAGTAAAAATGAACAATGTGATGCTTAAATTATCAAAAAATATGTAGAACCTTTTTATTTTCTACTTCAAATATATGGGTCCTTAAGTAAAGAAATTAATACGAAATTATTCTTCGGATTTTAATTTTTTATCTATTGCAATAGTCAATCATCCAAATTTATAAAGGTATAATTTTTTTAATTTTTATAAAATAAAAAAAGCACTATTAATTTAATTTATAAAGGTATAAATTTTTTAATTTTTATAAAATAAAAAAAGCACTATTAATTTATTAAAAACTTGCTTAGCTTGAAACATTGGAAAATATAACTCAAAATCGTGAAGATAAACCTTAAAATGATTAATATTATGGGATAATAGCAGATACCTCTTCAGTTATGGGGTGATGTGCACTTTGCCCCCCAACTTATTGAAATGTGCTATTTACCCCCTCACTTATAAAAAATGTGCACTTCACTCCTTCGGGCAGCTCGGGCAGATTCATGCACTTCACTTATCATAAAAACTGGACTTTTGCCCCCTGACTTGTGTGTTTTTGTAGCACTTTGCCCCTGACTTATGTGTGTTTGTAGCACTTTGTCCTCTGACTTATGTGTTTTGTAGCACTTTGCCCCTGCTCGAGCTGTCCGAGGGAGTGAAGTGCACATTTTTTATAAGTGAGGGGGTAAATCGCACATTTCAATAAATTGGAGGGCAAAGTGCACATCACTCCATAACTGAGGGGGGTGTCTGCTATTATCCCTAATATTATAGTGAAAGTTATATTTGTCTTACATATTATGAGAAATTATGCGTTCAAATAATACTTGGACACCTTGATAATTAAGTTAAAAATAAAGTGAATTTAGAGCGTGGTCATCACTTTTGGTAGTGCTAATATCAACTCCCTATTTTTTATTTTGTTTCATTATAGTGATTTTTAGTGTCAAAAAGTACTTTAGGTTGTCATTATTGATAATTAACGACACATGTTTAGTGATAATTAATGACAACAAACATAGCTGTCATTAAACAAGTGTAACTATTTATCGATAGCTGGTGACAACAACCTTTTTATCAATAGTTGTCATGTGTGACAACTTATATACAATTGTATAGGGGTGTACGCGTTCGGGTTGCGCTTTCATGAAAGAAATTTAAGTCGACCCGAAATATACAGGTTGACAAAATATTAAACTGATCATACAATTATTGTTATAAACTGATCATACAATTATTGTTACAAACTGAGCAGTTCGAGTTGATCAGGTTCAATTTATTTAGCAAGTGGATTGGTGGGTTACTGAATTTTAATTATAATCTTAAAAACATATTTGTAGTTTCAACTAATTAGTAAGAAAGTAAAAACTGTATTCATTGTTGCATACTTAAACTAAAAAAATTGAGTAAGTGGTAGAGACAAAAATAATAAGTATGTGTTAATAAATAAGAATCATGTTATTATATTATTATGATTGGTAAGGAGTGAGAAAACTCTCGCAACATTATAGAACTAAAATGTGATTAAAAATAAATATATAAATCTATTTGATGATGGTAAAAATCGTCAAAGTATGAATATCACGTGATTGACCATGTGGAGTGAAAGAATCGATCCAACACACGACAAACTAGGTGGGGGTTGGTGGATTTATAGACTGCACTCGACTATGGTGAGGTGCCTACGTACTCGGATTGCTGGGATCAAGTCTATTCGCAGTTCGATGATGGGGTTACTCTCTATTGCCAATGTATTTTTTACTGGGAGAGTAGATAATCTTATATGATAGTCAGCTGCTTTCTCCTTAGCACTCTTTTTGGTGGAGAGAGCAGATCATGATCCTTTTCCAGCCTCTTTGAGGTATTTATAGGGAGCTGAAAATGGGTTATGGATTGTTGGCTATACTTTGTCAATAGCCTGATAGACCTAGTATTATTACTTTTAAGATAATAAACAACTTTAGTATTCGTAATGGATCGTCAGCCCTTTTTGGTCTTGACTAGTATATTAACCGCGGACTTTGATCCGAGGGAGACGCCCCGACTTGAGCCGTTGACGTGCTAAATTACCATAATGTCCTTAGACATTTTTGGCCCACATCATATGCCCCCCCACTCCCGGGTTTATTCGGATGTTAGACCCGGGAGTATGAACAACCCTATGTGCGGCGCTATACAGTCCCATTTGGACTGGGGTGGAGGCATTTAATGTTTCTCCACCTTTTTTTCTTTAGTTACCCTCTTAGAGGTATTTATAGAGTTGGTTATGGGCCATTGACTAAAGCCTTATTTTCAGCCCATTAAAATATATATTAAACTAATAAATATGTATTTCATATTTACAAATCTAATTATTATTGTTGGCATTCGGGAGTAGAACGTCAATTCAATTGACAGTGCAAATTTGCTCTCCTTTTCTTATTATATATATATATATATATATACATATACGCATGTTTGCCTTGCCTCGCGGAAATTAAACTGCCGTGAAGCAATATTGGCCTCGCGGCTAGGCAATATTGGCCTCACGGCAAGCAACTAGCCGCGAGGCAAATATTGCCTCGCGGCTAGTTGCCATTGCATGGCATTAACCATGCAACGTCAATTGCATGGCGATTAATTGCCATGCAATGGCAATTTTATTGCCTTGCTTTGCTTCGAGGCGATTATCTTGCCTTGGGGCAATTTGACTTGAGGTAATTTATTTGCTTTTATTCTCAAGGCTTGGGAAGAATTGATGTTTTTGGTCCAATTCTCATTAGAAGTAATTTCTATCTTCGAATAGGGGTTCCAGTAGTGGGCGGACGTGTCGTCCGCACGTGATGAGAAGGGCACCTCGCGGTCATGGTACTTAGTCTCGCGATTATGGTACTTGGCCTCGCGATCATGGTACTCATAGTACTTGGCCTCGCGATCATGGTACTCACGGTACTTGGCCTCGCAATCATGGTACTCACAGTACTTGGCCTCGCGATCATAGTACTCATGGTACTTGGTCTCGCGATCATGGTACTCATGGTACTTGGTCTCGCGATCATGGTACTCATGGTACTTGGTCTCGCGATCATGGTACTCATGGTACTTGGCCTCGCTTTTCCCCTTTTAAGTCTTATGGTATATTTTGTAAATCCGCAACTAAGAGATAAGAAGCGCATTGTACTCGTGGCTCCATGAGCTCTAGCGGGGTACTTAGTCATTTTTGACGCGCCATTGGCGCGATTTAATGAGTGCTAGGAGTGGTATGATGTTTGGCGAGCGTCAGGCTATTTAGAACGGAGAGGGTTTGCTTGATTCCGACCCTCAATATTATAGCCTCGCAGTCCGCGAGGCTTCGCGAGGCACGTCGGCTCGTGGTGGACCGTGAGGCACCTCGCCAAGCGGCTGTCCGCAAGGTTTGCGCCTCGAGGCATGATTCAGTAAGACACTTTTTACCGGGGTGTTAATCGGGCTTATAACCTCATGGGTTTTTACCGATGGTGACTTATGGCTTTTTATATGCCTTATGTACATATCCAAGTACTTTATCTTATGGTCGCTTTCTTGCTTGTAGGACTGTGAGCTAGTCGAACGTTAGCAGCAGTCTAGTTTTCGTCTTCGCACATTTGTGGGCTACTCATTAGCTCTTCATAGGATTTGAGTAAGCCTCATATTTTTCTAAATCTATTGTCTCATGAGCTTTGGTGAGGTGCCCATGGTGACATTATTTGCTAGTGCCCTGTGATGCCAATGTGTGCCAATGATGGCATTATTATGCTCACGACACATTTTATCATTTTTACCCCAAAGATTTGATTTGGTGGGTGAATAATTTTGACGGGTGGACTTAGCGCCTCATAAGGTTCCCTGCCCCCCACTCCTTAGTGTACTTGCATGGTTAACATCTTAGGGAGTGAGGATTTTACGAGGTAGATGTTATCTTTCGCTAGCCGAGGGATAACTTAGTGCTTGGTCTCACCCTTGATTTATGCCTTTTGAGTAAGTGGCATTTGCTTGTGTCTCGTAAGACTATCTTTTGCCTGCTCATTTTGCCATAGTACCCTATGCTTCATGAGAATTAATTTAGGTACTCAGCCACTCTAACACACAGTTGGAGGGATTTAATGAACGGTGGAAGCGAAGCCCTTTGGGTATTTTTGCTGAAAATTGCTTGGCCTTGAAATACCAAATTTTCATGGCCTTTGCATATTAGCTAGCTATTTATTCACTAGCTAGTTGTTTGTTTATTTTATTCTTACTTCCCCAATACTTGCCCCCTACTCCTTAGTATGTGAATCATATTTAGGAGTAAGTTACCAAGTGGTGTTCTTTTAACACTAGGGGGTTAGGGATGGTTCCTTGATGATGATAAGAGCTGTAGGCTTTGTTCGTTGAATGCCGACCCTAGTGATTTGCAAACTGATGCCCTGAGGTTTTGGATAGGCAGGGCGTTGATATGGGGTGAATTATCACCATTGTTATTTTTGTATGAGGTGAGTTATCACCGTAGATTGTATGAGGGTATGAGGAGAGTTTTCACCTTAGATTGTATGAGGTGAGTCCTCACCTTCGTTATATAGTTATGATATCGGTCCAGATTCCATGTCGGAGGGGGGATCCTTTGTGGAGCCTTGACCTCTCTTGGCATTGCTAGAAGCATTATCGGGTGGACTATCCTCACTCAAGTCTTTGGTAGCTCAGGGGATTTTTGTCGTTCCACCCATATTTACCTCTAATAGGGTCAAAGATGATTTGTTAATGCCTCTATTGGAGGCATGGGTTTTATCTTTGGTACTTTGCTATTCCAACACTATGTTGGTGGTTTTTTCACCGATGGTGATTTTCTCACCGCTGGTGATTTTCTCACTGTTGGTGATTTCATCATCCAACAGTCCAACAGTTGGCTATTTCTTCTCCCCCTATGTATGCCCCCTCCTCTCCTTAATATGTTAGTCAAATTTAGGAGTAAGTGACCATATATAGTAGGGAGTTAGAATTTTTTTATTTTTATTTTTGACGTGTAGTCATTGTCTCTCCCCATGTTGAGGGTGGGGAGAATGGATAGTTATTCATGTGGCTACTTAGTAACCGGTTGTGGACTGATAAACTTTTCAATAGGTGGCCACCAGTCCGCAGTTGTTATTTTCATGCTAATTAATACTCACTTCCTATACTACTCATTAGAGAAGAGGTGTGTAAGTAATAGCTAGATAGTTGGCATGCGGTGCCTTGAGTACTCAACTTAGTCAAATATTACTTTCACGCATTGGGAGCATGAAGTGATGTTGATTATATATTTAGTTAACTCTCTTTTGCTATCTTCTTGGTGTTCGATAACAACACTCGGAGCAACGAGGTTTACTTAATTGAATGGACGACACGGTTCGTGATACCAAAAGTCACCACTTATTATGGGCTTGGCTGCCTTTTAGTTATTCTTATGGGTGACATGGTTCACATTACCAGAGGTCACTTGTTCATGGGCATAGATGCCTCTTAGTATGTTCACAATCTCAATCTGTAACCTTAATGGGAGTGGTGAGACCTTTTGTAGGTCCTCAGCCTCTCTCGGTATTATGGAGGGACTACGTGGCATGATCTCCATAGCCTTAGTGGGAGTGTGGAGACCTTTTGTAGGTTCTCAGCCTCTCTCAGTACTATGGAGGGTTATGAGGTCGCACATCCTCATGCGAGTTGTATACGGCTCGGGGGATTTTAGCGGTGCCACCTATGTTGACCTCAAGTGTGATGTTTACAAAACCTCTAGTGAGAGCTTGATAGCTTCCAGGGGTTGTATTGATGCTCTTGTTCTCCACACTTATCGCGGAAACTCACAGAATAGCAGAAATAAACAAAGTATTGAAACCTTGTGATAGCCTCAGTTGGAGTTAGTGACTCAGAGGGCTTTTAGTTTTCTATTCGACCATTACTTGAAAATAACATTTAACATATGTAAGGGAGAAGGGTGCTAAGGCACCTCCGAGCTTAAAGTAAAAGGTAGTCGGCGCTGGTGGGCATCCCCACTCACCGCTTGACTTTTTCAATAGTTATATATGAAAAAAAGGCTAGTTGTTGTTATTTATTACCTGGTAAAGCCTCATAAGGCTTGATCTTTTGTCAAGCTTGGGGGATATTTCCCAGGAAGGTCATCTTGCTAGTGGTATCCACTGCCGGCATGCTCGTCACGCTGGAATCTTGTCCATTAGCGGCCGGTTGCTGTGTTTTTAAAATAGGCATTGTCTGCTTGGGGTGGTGTATCGTGGCACGTCTCTTGTTCATAGACATCTGACTGCTGGGAATGTGACCTGTACTAATTTGATCGTGCCCCCAAGCGACTTTCCTCTAGCGAGATTAAGTTCATCACTACTTGTTTCCCTTTATCGCTATGACCCATGTCATCATGCTCCCGTTTAGGTTTCTTCAATGCGTTAGCATAGCACTCTCTTGCTATCTTTACGTCACCAAACAACTTCCTCCGTTCCTACGGGCGTTTGAAATTTCACCCTTGTGTGATAGGTAAACGCGAGGGTTAGGAATAAGTTTAAGCTCGGCCTCCTTGAAATTATGTGATATGTGGAGGGGGCTTTGACCGCCAAAGACTTTGCTCTCTCCGTAGAGTGGGCTGTAAATGTACCCGGAGATATGGGTAAAGACACTTCTCCTAATGCTTCTGCTATCTCATCCCTGAGTCCAGTGAGGTGGGTGTTGACTGCTTGAAGTTGTGTGTTATCCATCCCCAGTCGGGTGAAAGCATTGTAGACGATGATGTCTGTTGAGCTCTCACTACCGACCGGAGTTTTCTTCACCCGAAGGTCGAAGATGGTTGCCAAGATCATTAAGGCATCATTCTCTAGTGGGATGTTGCCTTTCGGGTCTTGTAGTCCAAACCTTTTAGTTTGCGTCTTTTGCTTCTCTTGATTAACTTGCCTTCCCCTGGGGGAGTTGATGGCATGTTTCCCGGTAGTAGCTCCTAGTGAAGCTTTCCGTATCATTCCACTCACTGGGGGGTTATCCATCTCTGAGTCTACTTTTGGGGTATTTCTTGTTCACGGAGAAGTGATTAAGGAAGCGCTTAATCAGCTGCTCAAGGTCGGTAATGGTGCCGGCGGACAATCGATTGAACCAACCAAGCGGCCATCCAGAGAGAGTGGTATGAAAATATTTGCATTAGGCTACCTCGCTGACGTCATAGACTTTAGTCTTGGTGTTGAATTTGTCAACATGCTCTTGAGGGCCCCCGACTCCCTCTTACTCACTCAGGTGCGGTATCTTAAGGCCCTATGATAAGGACTTGGCCCAAAGCGTTGAGCAGAAGGGACTTCTATTAGGAAGAGCTACAATAAAAAATACCACCTGCATATCCTCGTACCTCCCACAGTCATCAAAACCTCCATCTTGGAGGGGCACATACCCATACCGGCCATCGTGCCTTGGCAAAGTCTCTCCGGGGGTCCAGGATACTTGACCTCTGCGCAGCGACCTTGGAGGCATTGGTCTTCTAACTCTTTCTTGTGGTGGCTTTACATGACGTGAAACCAAGCTGTCTACTGCTATCGCTGGGGAAGACTTCCTAAGGGAGACTCCTTGGTGGCGACTCTCTAGGGGCGACTCTCTGGGGGCGACTTTCTTGAGGCGTCTCTCTGGAGGCGATTCTCTGGAGGTGACTCTCTGGGGGCGACTCTCTGGGGGTGACTCTCTGGAGGTGACTCTCTGGAGGCGACTCTCTTGGGGAGACTCTCTGGGATCGACCCTGAGGGGGACGCCCTGCACGAGGCTTCTGACCTCCACGAATTGACTGAGGGGGTGAAATGAGTCTCCTTTGGGGGCGACTCCCTGCACAAGGCTTCTGACCTCCACAAATTGACTGAGGGGGTGAAATGGGTCTCCTTCTCTTGAGAAGGAGGCACCTCTTGAGTGCTTCTCACGTGGGGTTTGTGCCCCTTTTTATTCGATGGGGCAGGTATTGCTCATGACGGGTGTGTAAAGGGCATATTGCTGGGCTGCACGAGCGGCTGCCCTCACTAATTCATCCTCAACAAGAGTAATTAGTGCCTCCTAAGTGATCTCAAACACCCTAGTGATACGGGGTGGAATCACTGATGGCGCCACAGGAGGTGCGTTCTGCCAGTTCATTGGGGGTGAAATGTCTGGACCCCCGCATTCAGCTTGCCGGGTCGGGGGGTCTTGAGCACTACCCTCAGCATTGGGCTGATCTTCGGGCGTTGGGTTAGGAAGTTCATCGACAGATGCTGGCTGATGATTGCTAGTCATTTTATCACCGGTCGTACATGCTTGAGTCCTAGTCTGCATACTCAGTGGCTGGAGCGCTTTTCCCACGAACGGCGCCAATCTGATGATGCTAAAAATCGTCAGAGTATGAATATCACGTGATTGACCACGTGGGGCGAAGGAACCGATCCAACAACGATAAACTAGGTGGGGGTTGGTGGATTTATAGACTGCACTCGACTATGGCGAGCTGCCTACGTACCCGGATTGCTGGGATCAAGTCTATTCGTCTTTCGATAAAGGGGTTACTCTCTATTGCCAATGTATTTCTTACTGGGAGAGTAGATAATCTTACATGATAGTCAGCTGCTTTCTCCCTATCACTCTTTTTGGTGGGGAGAGCAGATCATGATCCTTTTCCAGCCCCTTTGAGGTATTTATAGGGAGCTGGAAATGGGCTATGGGCCGTGGGCTTTTGTCACGCCCTACTTCACCTGTCTGACAATCGAATCACCAAAACCATCCACTAATCCCATGTTGTGGTTCAGAGCTCTACAAAAATCAAAAGTACAAAACTTATAGTGAAATAGGACATGAAATTTTCGTTATATCAATCTAACTGGATATGATCTGGAAATAAAGTAATACCTCCATTTATTATACTTGAGCAAATTCATGACCCTAATTAAGTCGAGTTTGTTGTTTAACATACTTCATCTGTAACCTGGGGAAAGGGAGACACGAGTGGTGAGCTACTAAGCCCAGTGAGCGCGGTGTGTGGAAGTGCGGGGTTATGCATGAACATTATAACGTATGAATCTCATGATGCATGATCATGATAATATGATAATAGTAAAAAAGACAATAATCATCAATGAATAAAGAAAGTTGGTAAAACATAACACTCAATTGTTAAAGAAGAATTCTAAAGGTGGCTACTACCGGATTTGCCTCATCAAAGCACTAGAGTCACTCATAGTGGTTCCTGAGATTATGCCACGATGTAGCACTTAGGTCCATCACTTCCAATTGAGGTTTATCAAATAGTAAAGGATACAGTTCGGTTGCCAACCTCCTTATGACTCCCGCTTCAGAATAACTACCTTATCCACCAAATGCAATGAGCGACCTTGCTAACAAACTGATATGCCCGGGTACATGTCTAAATCTACGACCCCATCACCATGATATGCTCCGTCCATGCGCGGGAGGGGAATCGGAAACCATGGGGCTGTGCCAAGCATTACGACAAGCCCGATGCTGCCCGCATGGGTCACAAACCTCCATGCCGCAATTTGGGCCCAGATAATAATCAATAATCCACTAGGGACTCATATAATCAAGATAATATCACATTTCGTGCACAGGCGAGATAAAGTACTACGCCAGGCCGATATCAACCATTCCACAATGATTACAGTCCATCTCCCCACTGTCCCATACCAGCAGGGGACTTCACGTGTTTCAATGTTCAACACATATCACACAGTCCCAAGGTGCGATAAAGTACGACACCCAGGTTATATAAATAAGTTTGTTTGACAGTCATGCATATATAATGAATGACAATGACACTATATATTGCAGAATAAAATAAACTAATAAATAAAGCACTCACAATAGAAATAGAACAAAGCATTCATCAGTCCGTTAACTCGGTGAATCCCTGAGTCCAATACTCTCAAAGAAATGTGTATTCTAGTCTCGTGTACCTAAAATAAAGTACACAGAAAATCCATGTAAAAGTACCACTTAGCTAATTTATTTTAGAATAGTTGTATTGTTTTATAATCATGTATTCCATCTTTCATATAGATCAATAGATAAATATTACAAATTGAATCCTTATAATTGTTGTCTGGGTATTAGAAAGTGTGTGTATATATATTAGTTATTGTAGAAATTGGAGGTCTTTGAACTAATTGATAAACCACTGATATGCATGTGCCATTTAATAATTTTAACTTGCCAATTAACCACTTAATATACAAATAAACAACTAAATCTAAAACAATTAGCTAATAAATTAACTACTCCATAAATTAACACTAACTGAATGATTGGGCAATGGCCTGTCTTTCAACCAGTTTACAAATAGAAATTAATAACCTAAGACATCTAATATACTTAACCACCATCTCAGTTAACTACCTGTTTAAACAAATTAAGTGAATTCTCTAACCAAACCCTAATGAACGCCATATATAGTTGAATGATAGATTTCCTTATTAATTAGACAAATTGGTTAACCAAAGAATTCAATTCACAACTGAACATGAAACGATTACTTATGTTCAAATAAGAATTAATTAAGAAAATCACAGAAAGAAGGAAATTTAAGAAAGAATGAAGACGTACCTGGAAGCTGAGGAAAAGAATGAATATGCTTGCTCATGTATATATATATATATATATATATATGGATAGCACTATGCATGTGTATGTATAGAACATTTAAGTGTGTTGACACCTTAACAATGTAACAGGAAAGCACGTGTGCCCAACATCACCCAAGTCTTCTTTATTTTTATTCTTTCTTTTCAATCATTTCCAGAAACTACAGTGTGATCCCTGGACATTTTGTGATTACAATTTAACCCCAAAGTTCTAAGACTGTGCTGTGAAACCCATGTCCACTTTTAAGAAGTTATCAATGCAGCCCCTCATATAAAATATGAGATATTCTAGCCCAATAATATTTTCTAATCAGTCTCTATGGTTTAATAAAAAAAAATCCCTTAAATAAAATTGACAAAGATTATAGATGATGAAACTTACCACTTGGAATTGAGGGGGCGTCACAGCTTTACTTTGTCAATAGCCCAATAGACCTAGTATTATTACTTTTAAGATAATAAATAGTTTTAGTATTCGTAATGGATCATCAGCCCTTTTTGGGCTTGACTAGTATATTAACCGTGGACTTTGATCCGCTGGAGATGTCCCGACTTGAGCCGGTAACGTGCTAAATTACCATAATATCCTTAGACATTTTTGGCCCACATCACTATTATACGCACATTTTTGTTTCATTTGTTAGGAAATGCAACTTTCATTCTAATAAGAAAACCAAGTGCTCGAACAAAGTATCATTTAGTTGAACCAAATAAAGAATGAAGTGGATCACATGACTACGAATAATATCACTCAAGTTGGAATGCATATGTGTATATATGTTTTTCAAAGTTTGGTGCTAATTTACAATTATATTTATGTATTATACATATAATTAGTGGTCGGGTCTTGGGTTAGGCGGATTACAATTGATTAAATCCACCACTCTGACTCAAAAGGGTTTCAATGCTGCAAATTGTCACTCCTATTTTAAAATTTTCACCGGCAAATTTTGAGCGAATCAACTCAATTTGAGTGATTCAATTGACGACCCAAGGAACAAACTCATGGAGTCTCTTTACTATACACTGTAATTGTCCAACTGCACCACTACAAATCATCTGTAATATTACAATCACATGCATTTTATATTATATGCACATATATGTGAGGTGTCTGCGTAAGAAAGACTATGATATAGAGAAAACAAATGCTTTATTTGGATGTATTTCCAATTCTTTCGAATAATGTATGAAACGATGATTTTTTTTTATTTTCGTGTATTAAAAGAGTACGCAGGTATGTTTGTTTGTGTTTTTTTAAAATTATTAGAATTGGTAATTGGTGGAAAATTCTTGGGTTCACAGGCACTCGGTGTAGAACTCAGTTGCATATACTAACACACACCAAAAAAATAATAAAAAATATTTGACTTGTTTTTATATTGAATACGTACACATTTTGTATTATTTTTTTGTGTGTGTTGGTCTATGCAATTGGATCCCACACCGGGTGCACCCAATTTTTTTTTTATAATTGGTGATCTGTGAAATGATTAAAAAGTAATAATTAGATAAGAGTGAAGAGTTAAAGAAAGATGATAGAAGAGGCTAGATAAATTTAATAAAAAGGAAGTGAGAGAAAAGTGATGTGAAGTGTAATTTTGAAAAAAATAATTGAACTTTGTTGGGAAAGTAAAAGTGAAAATAAAATTAAGAATATTTTCAATTAAAAAATATAAAGTGTGTAGTTTTATTTTTATATAAAAATAAAAAAGCATAATAAAAACACAGGCAAACATGGCCTAAAAGTTGCATCTCCACATAGCAATCACGGTCTATTTTTTTTTAAAAGAAAAATGGTCTTATATATCATTCAATTGAAAATTTGCAACGTCTGGAACAATACAATTTATATCGACCCAAACGATGTAGTAAGAGCATCTGAAACACTAACTATCAAGTTTTTTGAAGATAACAACTCTTAAGAACTCACAAACAAACATAAGAAAATTTTTGTGCAACTTCTATTTAAAAAGAGACGAAATCCTCATTCAAAATTCATAAACATTATAAATGTGACGCGAATTTGAGAACGTAATAAAGACTGTAAAAATATTTTAGTTCAAATTTGAGCCGTACGTAATAATGTAATTGTTACTTGTTTGGTTTGCATTGATTTCTATCGTCCCTTGAACATGTGCGACTGCCTGAAATCAAATGCCATAATATCAGCTACTCTGATATATCTCTTTCTAAACATTTATTGGCCTACATTATTACTTCATCGTGTACTTTGTCCCCATCTTTTGTTGGATGGGATTTTTTGTTCTATTTTTGTGTATTATTCATACATCATAGTTAATAAAATACGGGATGGGAAAAGTTTGTCATTTAATAAGTATGTATAAATTATGAAACTTTATTGCAAGTTACGATGAAAAATTTGGCTAAAAAGTAAGGGGAACGGGAAATAAACGAATTCGTAGACTTACGAGTATAATATGTATACAAATTAATTATTTGGAAATAAAAATACGGCTTAGTTCTAAATTAATTTGTAGATTTATTACTTGTACTTGCTTTTAATTTATATAAATAATATTTAATATGAGTTATTAATTGACATAATTAATATCTTGATAAATTATTAATGTTCAGAGTTTTTAATTGTATAATACTCAATTAATATTTATAAAAATTAAGAATAAATTTTTAAGTTTTAAATTAAAAAATGTATATTATTTTTGCCAAAATTAGAGTATTATTCATTGAGTATTATACGAAATACGCAAAGTATGTATACTAAATGGTTCAACTTAAAAGTACGAGTATTATTCATTACGTTCAGAATACATACGGGAAACGAAAATATTTTTCGATTATACTACGTACGTGTATTATACAGGTATAATATGAGTTTTTACTAACAGAGATCTACATTTCATAGTATTAGCATCAAAGCGGATTTTATATTCCACAATAGTGTCACACAACAATGACACATTAATGAAGGATTTACAAGTGTCTATTTAAAAAATATCTGCTAATAATAATTCAAACAAAAAATTACTAATAATAATCACTCACATATTAATTAAATAGACACATCATTGTGAGGTAAAAGATTTGCTCCATCTCTACATACTAAATGTATAAATTTTTCAATTAAAATAATATATACTTTGTTGCGGTCTAATTGCCCATACATTCGACGGGCATCTTTCAAATGGAATACAAAATCAAACCAAAGATTGTGAAAGAAATAGAGATGTTATTTGGTGAGTTTTTTTCACATGTATGTCTCTATTTATTCGGTTCTTGATAGATCTTTAATTTGGTAAGATAGGCGTTACTTGAAAATAATTTAAGAAAAATCGATTTTATATATCAATTGAAAGTTTACAACGTCTAGAATAATACAATTCATATCGATTCAAACGACGTAGTAAGAACATCTGAAACATCAACTATCAAATTATTGAAGATAAAAAATCTTAAGAACTCACAAACGAATATAAGAAAATTCTTTTGGAACTCCTATTTAAGGAGAGATGAAACTTTCATTCGAGAGAGAAAACAAACTCTCATACGAGAGAGGAAAAAATACTAAACAAAATATCTAAAACGCAATATAAATTTAAAAGCTTAAGTATCACTCGTCTTCATCTCGTCAGATTTGTCTCTGTCTCTTTAGATCCATATCCGTCTCGTTAGATTTGGAGATGTGTCTTTAGATCCATATCCGTCTAGTCAGATTTGAAGATGTGATGTACAACTTGAATAAGGGTGCTCCAATCCAATTCGTCGACGATGATGGTAGTAACAGTGGTGAAGTAGATGACTGTTTCACCAAGCCATCGCCGGTGGAGGAAAATATAAAAAAAAAAGGCTAAAGTTTTATTTGAAAATAATTTAAATGCATGAATTTTGTCGACGATGTATAATTCTTTTAAGAAGTTATATTCAATTCACATTCTTTTACCATGTTTTTATATAATAAGAAAGTTAAATTGGGTAAGATATATAGTGGTTATCCCAATAAAAAGAACCTCTACCACAAAATATTTTTTTTCATCAAAACTCGTTAAGATACTCAACTTGATTGTGGCAACCGGCCCCACCGAAGAAAATAAAAGGGTGTGGGTTTGTGGGCTCGAATGAAGGGTGATCAAAGATCTTTTGTATGTATTGATTAATTAAAGTCCGAGATGGGTATTACATGTGACATGGCCTTGGAATTGTGCTCTTTTGAGTCCCTTTAGTTAGTCAAATGTAATCCTTTCGCACATGAAATTGTCATTGGAGTCGGAACCTATTTATGCTTAACTGGTTAATACTTATGAGTGCATCGAGATCAATTAAATATGAGCTGATGTAGGTGGAATTCGGATCTTGGGCCAAGCTGAGGAAGTCCAAGGCTTAATGGGTCAAAGCCCGTTAAGATGGTGAATTCAGGTCCATTCTAGCAGACGCCCGACCTGAGCTAGAAGAGTTGGACGACCTGGAAGACCTGTCAGCCTAGACCTGCGGAAAAGCGCGTATCTATATAAGACAAGGCTGGGGACAAAGATCTGGCGGGATTAGGCAGCCGAGGGACATTAATGGTGATTGATCCGTGATTAGATACATCCTAAAATTAGAAGGATGATGATTGATTCTCTTACCATATGTATAATTAGTATAGTTGACCTTCTATAATTCACCCCACCCCCTCAAAAACGTGTATATATATACCCCATCTCAAGCATAGTAAAGACACCTTTTGAATCTCCGTGGACGTAGGTCTAATTTTTGGACCGAACCACGTTAAAACTCTTGTCGTTTACATTATCACATTCATATTATTATTATATCTCACAAATATACTCGCATTATCCCAAGTAAAAATATAAATACATTGTTGGTGTGAAACCCACACACATCAATTGGCGCCGTCTGTGGGAAATCTGAGTCAAAGACGTGAGGTAAGCTTAATATTCTTTACGTGTTTTTTCTGTATAACAAGTTGTGATGGAAGATCCAGGCATAGGGGAAATGATGAACGTTGAAGGAAATGCTGGAAAGAAGGCGTTGTTGTGCCTGGAGGAAGGCAGCCCTAAAAACGCCGACCCTATTAGCTAGGTGTTTGGCGGATGAAATGCGCGATCCCATGGGCGAAAACTCACCAGGGGCACAAAATGGAGGGGGAGAAGGATCACCTGGCGAGGTGGTCATGGTAAATCTGATCGTGAGCAAGCTGAGAGGAATTGAGGACGAAGCTGTCACAGCTGCGTTCCAATCTAAACTGGCAGGTATGCAGGATTTACAAAAGGAGGGCAACTTGGCATCCCTACCACCAAAAGGGATGCCTAAGGCGGGAGACGAGAAGGTAGGGGGTAATGGTGACTTTACCCCTGAAGGAAGTTCTGGAAAAAGAGCAGGAAGGCGAGATTTCTCGGAGCAGGAGGAAGGTAAGGACGAGAACGAGCCCCAGAAGAAATATCGGGCTCCCGAGGGATGCCAGATACGCCGGATGAACCTGGAAGAAGCAGAGGAGCAAGAAGGGTGGGTACCTTCGCCTAAGGTACTAGGTCAGTCGCCTCAGATGCGGCAGCAATGTCCTGATGCAATAGAAAAGGTAGATCTGCAGGAGCGCCAGCGACAGGGCTGGGTAGGCAAAGCTGGAGAACTGGAGGATGAAGCCAGTAATTATGAGTCTGCCCAATCTCTTTGGGGAAATCAGGAAGCAAAGAAGAGAGCCCGGGACAAGCCAAATCAGCTTGAACTCATGGCTAAGAGAATGGAGGAGATAGAGAAGAAGGTGGCAGCTGGGAAAACACAGTTGGATAGGGGAATTCCATTCTCGGAGTCCATTATGAAGGAAAAGCTACCTCGTGACTTCAAGAGTCTTTCCATAACACTTTATGATGGTACTACCGATCCGATACACTTTTTGGAACTATGCCCTGCTGCATAGGTTTTCCGATGCAATCAAGTGTAGAGTGTTCTTAACCACGCTGGCTAGGTCTGCCCTGCAGTGGTTCAATCAACTACCTGAAGGGGTTATTGGATCCTTTGCAGAGTTTAGCTCCAAGTTCATGCATCTGTTCGCCAGTAGCAAAAAACAAGGAAGAACCCCGCTGAGTCTGTTTAACATCAAACAGAGGGGGGATGAAACTTTAAGGGCATTTGTTAGACGATTCAGCACGGCTACCCTAGAAGTGCCCTCTGCTACGGCAGACTTGAAAGCTAGTGCTTTCACACAGGGACTCCAAGAGGGAGATTTATTTAAGTCTTTGACCAAGAGACCAGCTGGAGATTTCGATGAATTACTCAGCAGAGCTAAGAAATACGTCAATATGGAGGAGGCTCAGCGGACAAAGCGAGTTGAGCAAGGCCATTCAAAAAAGGATAAGCTGGGAGATGAGGGACAGGGCAAGGCCCACAAGAATGGAGGAAGGAGCTGGGTTCTAGGACCTGCGCCTGGACCCAGCATAAGAGCCAGGACTGCGTACATACCTTTGAGGGGCTCCAAAAATGAACAATTGATGGCCGTCGAGGAGAAAAACTTAGTACAATGGCTTGAAGGAGCGGACAAAGGGCCACAGAATCCAATTTGTCGGATGTATTGCTGGTACCATAGGGAGTATGGCCATGACACAGATGCCTGTCCCGAACTGGAGGAGGAGATCCAACGTTTAGCCAGGTTAGGCTACATGAAGGAGTTCGTTATCCAAAACAATAATCAGTATGCAAGGGGAGGATTAAGCTCAGCTCAAGGAAGAGGAACCTGGGGAAGAGGAAGAGAAGCCCCCGGAAGATGGCAAGGACAAGGGGCAGGTAGAGCTGGCCCTGCAGGAAAAGGAAACTTTCCTCAGCAGGTTGGTAAACTACCTGAAGCTTGGGGAAAGCAGGACCAAAAAGAGGTTAACAGGATAGGTCGAGCTACAATACACATGATCGCAGGTGGTTTAATAGGAGAAGAAACCAAAAGATCACTGAAAAAGCAAGTAAGGAAGGTAGAGAATACACCTGCCTTTTTTATGAACGTCAACCATAGTAGACCTGGACAGGAAATTTTCTTTGGACCAGAAGACGCCCGGAGCGTCTTAACCCCGCATAATGATGCTTTAGTCATTACGGCAAATATAGCCAACTACGATGTACAGTGAATCTTCATCGATAGTGGCAGCTCAGTTGACATCCTTTTTTATCAAGCGTACCAGCAGATGAGCTTGGGACAGACCAAGTTGGAAGAAGCGAAAACCTCGCTATTTGGCTTCGCGGGAGAGGTGGTACAACCTGTGGGACAGATCACCCTACCCTTATCCTTAGGAATAGGGCAAAGGAAAAGGACTATGTTGACTAAATTCTTAGTCGTAGACACGCCATCCGCATATAACGTGATACTAGGAAGACCTGCCTTGGTCTTATTTGAAGCCGTCATCTCCATACCGCATATGAAGATTAAATTTCCCACATCCGAGGGTGTAGGGGAAGTATTGGGAGATCAACATCAATCGCGAAAGTGTTATGTGGCTTCACTCAAACAAGTGGACAAGCCTCCGGAAGACAAGAAGTGCAAACCTGATAAAGCTGGTCTAGAAGATGGCGGAGCAGAAAAGAAGATGGTCCCAGCCCACGTCAAGCCAGTGGGGGAACTCATGAGTGTAGAGCTCGTGCCAGGAGAGGTGGATAAAGCTGTCAGGATAGGATCACATCTAAACCCAGAGGTGAAAGGGGAGTTGATAGCAACGTTGCGCAGCTATGCAGATATATTTTCCTGGTCAGCTAATGACCTAGTAGGGATTAACCCAGCTGTCATACAGCACCATCTGAACATGTATCCAGATGCAAAGCCGGTCATACAAAAGAAGAGGCACTTCGGACCAGAGAAGGATGCTATAGTCCAGGCTGAGCTGGATAAGCTCCTCAAAGCCAGGCACATTGCAGAAATCCAATTCCCATAGTGGGTCTCCAATGTAGTCTTGGTGCCTAAGGGGGGATCTAAACGGAGGATGTGCATTGACTTCCGCGATCTAAACAATGCCTGTCCAAAAGATCACTACCCATTGCCGCGAATAGACCAGCTGGTGGACTCCACAGCTGGATTCGAACTGTTAAGCACCATGGATGCACAAAGTGGGTATCATCAGATACCCTTGGACGAAGAAGACCAAAGGAAAGTTAGTTTCATAACTACCTTTGGAACATATTGTTACGTGGTCATGCCCTTCGGATTAAAGAACGCGGGAGCAACCTATCAAAGGTTGGTGGATATGATGTTTCGTGACCAGATTGGGAAGAATATCGAGGTATACGTTGATGACATGGTGGTAAAAAGCCGAGCTACTAACATGCATGTACAGGATTTACAACAAACCTTCGAGACGTTGAGAAAATACCAAATGAAGTTGAATCCAGCAAAGTGCGCTTTCGAAATCAAGGGAGGAAAATTCCTCGGATATATGGTTACAGAGAAAGGGATAGAAGTTAATCCCAAGAAGATCAAAGCAATCCAAAACATGACGGAACCTCGAGATGTCAATGCGGTGCACAGATTGACGGGGCGGATCACTGCCCTAAGTCATTTTATTTCCAAATCTGCCGAAAGGAGTCTGCCTTTCTTCAAGATATTGTGAAAAGCTGAAGGCTTCAGTTGGACGAAAGAATGTCAGCAAGCCTTTGCTGACTTGAAGGAGTATCTAAGTCAAACTCCGCTGTTAACCAAACCCGTGCTTGGTGAACCCTTAATATTGTATATAGCGGTAGCTGACAAAGCTGTCAGCACGGTCCTAGTTCGGGAAGAAGGAAAAGTTGAGAAGCCGGTATACTACATTAGCAAGGTCCTCAGTGACCCGGAGACGAGATACTCCGAAATTGAAAAAATGGCATTTGCCTTAGTTATAACGGCAAGAAGGTTGAAGCCATATTTCCTAACATACAAAATTATAGTCAAAACCAATCAGCTACTCAACGCTGTGTTGGGTAAAGCTGGAACATCGGGGAGGTTAGTCAAGTGGGCGATCGAGCTGGGAGAATTCGAGATAGATTATGCGGCACGAACAACAATAAAGTCACAAATTTTGGCTGACTTTGTCACAGAAATGACCAAACCTGATGTGGCTGAAGGGAAAGAGGAGAGGGTGTGGCTGGTGCACGTAGATGGCTCAGCTATACGCAGAGTGGAAGTGGCGCGGGTATGGTGTTCACCACGCCTGAAGGCGACCAACTTGAGTATGCCATCAAGTTTGAGTTCAAGGCAAGTAATAATGAAGCAGAGTATGAGGCTTTCATCATAGGCCTCTAAATGGCCCTCAAGGGAGGAGCTAGGAACCTGATAGTATATTCAGATTCGCAGTTCGTGATAAAGTAAGTAGAGGGAGAATATGGAGCTAAGGAGAAGAGAATGATGGAGTATCTAAGAACCATAGATACATTGCGGAAAAACTTCAATAAGCTAGAGGTACATCAAATACCTCGAGCTGAAAATACCAAGGCAGACTACCTGTCAAAGCTGGGTAGCTCTGTCACCGATTGCAAGACACGGCAAATTACTATCCAATCTATAACATGATCCAGCAGTGACAAGGAGGTCCTGCAGGTGGAAGAAGGAGATGACTAGAGGTCCGAATTGGTCCAATATTTCACAAGTGGAATATTACCTGAAGAGCGAAACGCCAAACAAAGATTGCTCACACGAGCGTCTAGGTTCACCATGATCGATGGTATCCTCTAAAAAAAGGCATTTGTTCAGCCGCACCTGAGGTGTGTATCCTAGGAAGAAGGAGATTACGTGCTCAGGGAAATCCATGAAGGGTGCTGCGGCAGCCACATAAGAGGGGCCGCCCTAGCAGGGAAAGCCCTCAGAGCCGGTTACCTTTGGCCTATCTTAAAAGAAGATGTGGCTGAGCTGGTGAGAAAATGTGAACAGTGCCAGGTGCATGCCAGCCTCATCCACCAACCTGCGGAAATAATGCGGACGATGAATGTCCCTTGCCCATTTGCAAGGTGGGGCATGGATATTGTAGGGCCTTTTCCTATAGCAAAGGTCTAAAAGAAGTTTTTACTAGTGCTAGTAGATTGTTTCAGCAAGTGGGTGGAAGCTGAAGCTCTAGCCCGAATCACGGAGACAGAGGTTATCCGATTCTTGTGGAGGAACATAGTGTGCCGATTCGGCATACCTAGAGAGATTGTAGCTGATAACGGGCGGCAATTTAGCGGAGCGAAGCTGAGGAATTGGTGTGAGGAGATGGGAATCCAGCAGCGCTTTATCTCGGTAGCCCATCCTCAAACCAATGGTCAGGTCGAGGTCACCAATAGAATTATAATACAGGGTTTAAAAAATAAGTGCACATACTTGAAATCTCTTTATTGTATCAATTCCCTTGTTTCAAATTTATCATCCAATCCTATATACCTCCTGTATAAATATGTTACTAACCTATCTGCAAAACTGAAACCTTGGTCTAATAGACTGGAGGGAGCGGGAGGGAATTGGGTAGATGAGCTACAATCTGTATTGTGGTCATATCGGACCACTCCCAAATCCACTACTAGAGAGAGTCCTTTTAACCTAGTGTACAGAGCTGAGGCTGTCATACCTGCGGAGATCAGAGTACCGACCCACCGGGTCAGGTACTTTGATCCAGAGCAGAATGAGGAGAGGATGAGAGAAGATCTGGACTTGATCGAGGAGAGCAGGACGAGGGCATACCTACAAATGGAGAAGTACAAGCAGAGAATCCAAAGAGCTCAAGGAGTAAAAGTGAAGATCCGAGCTCTCCGGATAGGAGACCTGGTGCTAAAGAGGGTGGATGCTGTCCGTACAGTGAAAAAGCTGGACCCCAATTGGGAAGGTCCCTACAAAGTGGTCAAGGTGGTAGCAGGAGGAGGTTATGAGCTGGTAGATGGCAAGGGAAAATCGCTCCCTCGCCCTTGGAATATTCAAAATCTTAAAAAGTTTTATGTCTAAATATTCTTTATCCTGATTGACGCTATTATGAGTTGAGTATTTTTCAGGAATACCGGGAAGGAATGTAATATCTCATCTGCAGGATTGGATGCAGAACTCCACTTGGAAATTTTAGTAAGAATTTGCTTTGTTTTTATAAAATTTTGCAAATGTTGTACCTATATTTTGCTATGCGAATAAACGTGGATATGCTTATGAAACTGTGAAAAGAAGTAAGGGGGAGTTGGTGGAATGGGGGGTAGCCGGAGGTAGGATGCACCACCTGGATGGGTAGCCCGGATTCGTATAGCCAGGCGGCCTGCGGTTTCGAATCCGATGGCCCCATACCAAGAGGATATAAGGGTGGGTTGGTGTGGAGTTATTCTGGGAATAATTCTGTGACCAAGTCGCATTGGAAGACCGGGGTTAAATGAGCTACAAGGTTGGCTGGAGATATAAGGCTGGAGGAGGGGACTAATTCTCCCACTCTTGGCTGAAATAAGGTGGGAAAATCGGGAAAAGAGAGAATAAGGAAGGATGCCAACGGTACCAGGCTGGCCAGCTGTGAGCCCGTTGATGAAATGAGTAGGAACGGAGAGGAGAAAAAGGGGAAACAAGGAAGGTGAAAATTGAGAATGGCAGGTCTCCACGACTGCCCATAAGAATGGCAGGTCTCCACGACTGAGCATAAGAATGGCAGGTCTTCAAGACTGCATGAGAAGGGCAGGTCTCCATGACTGCGTGAAATTAGCAGGTCTGCATGACTGCACGCGGGAAGGGCAAGTTTCCACGATTGCATCATGGAATAGCTGCAAGCTACGACTCAACTAGTGCTCTATCAAAACTTTTTAAAGTAAAAACTAATAATGTGATCCGTAGAAAGAATGTTTGTCTGTTTGATATCTTTGAGGAAGGGTTCCTATGCTAGAAAGGAAAACACATGTATGGCTTTAGAAAGTTGTAAGTATTGTCTCACAATATTTAACGCTTTAAGCTTTATTTATACGTTCAATGTTGAAAGGAGGTTGTCAATATCATTTGGTAGCCAAACAGTTAAACTAACCTGCAGAGCTGACTAACTTACCCCCCGCAAGGGAAAAAACAAGTCTTGTATGTTCAAAATTTTCAGGAAAAATAGCAGACATCCTTGGGAAATGGTATACAAAGGCACTCCAACGAATAAGCAAGTATAATCATGCACCTCAAAAAGCTGTGTAAAATGCAGGAACAAGAAAGGAAGCACATTAAAGCATATTCCTAATACTCCCTTAAGGGGAAAAACCATCACAAAATATCTCTGCCTAAAGCTAGGCAGGCGGAACACAAAGATAGAAATTAAAATTGTCTATAGGGGCTACATATGCCCAAAACCAAAACAGGGAAAGATCGTACGAGGGGCTACATATGCCCCAACACAAGCACCAACACCAAACGTTCTTAAAAAATTATGCTGCGGGATTAGTCCCAACCCCCGCAGATATATCATCCATCTGGACAGAAGGAGTGGTGTCCGCAGCTGAGGGCGGTTCCACCATAGCACCTTCAGGTTGGATAGCCACAAGAGGAGTCATAGGAGAAGCTGGAGGAAGGTCCTCTGGAGGAGCAGGGGGCTCTTCACCCTTGGAGTGAGCCATAAAAGCTGCGGCAGAATCCAGGAAGGAGATAGAGCTGCCAGCAAGGGGATAGCCCTGAGCTCGGAATTGAGAAACGCACCAATCAAACCCCTTGAAGAAGAATTCCAAGGATTGGTCGTCCACTTTAGCAGCAAATTCATCAGAAGTCAGGAGGGCCGCTTTCTGAGCAGCAAGCAAAGCTTGACCCTCCTCCGACTCAGGAAAGGCCTCTAGCCAGGTTTGGCGTTCTTTGCTCAAGGCCTCCTGCAGCTGTGCAGCTTGGCTATCCAGGGTAGCTTTCTTCTCCTTGGCCAGCTCTTTAGCTTTGGTTGCAACCTTGTTATAGGGCGATTTGTGAGCCTGTAGATATTTGAGCATTTTTTGCTCTTTCTCCTCCCAGGTCTGCTAGGCCTGCTTGAGTTTGTTCAGCTTTTTTTCCAGCTCCTTGACCTCATCTGAGCAGTCCTGGTCCAAGAAAGATTGGACAAATAGCTGGAAGAATTGCCCATGCGAAGAAAAAAATTAGCACACAGGAAAGTTTAAAAGACAGCAGAGCTGGATAAACCCAGATGAAGGCGTATCTTCGGAGCGATTTCTAAAGTCATATCCATGACTTCTTGGCGAGGAAGGGAGGATAGATGATGGCGATCCAGAGGGTTAATCAAACTTTTCAGGTAATCCCGGCGGGTGGCGCGATCTTTGGTCTTCAAAATGGATTGAGGTGGCATATTCTGAGCTCTAAAGCGCGTCCGCAAAGCTGGCGGATCAAGAGTAGCAAATGAAAATTAAGGCACGAAAATTTCCTCAGAACCACGACATTTTGCAGGAGGAGCATCAGAGGAAGCGTCCAGGTCAGCTGGACGTTTGCCCATGGCTATCTCCTTAGCCAGGGCTGGATCCCGACCTGGACGACCTGTGGCAGCTTGAGCCTGGGAAGTGGAGACAGCCACCTGAATCGCACCTGGAGGTGGACCACCTGGGAGTGGAGGAGGCAGAGCTGGAGGTGGACCTCCAGTCAGCTTTCCTCTACGCTTCAAGGCCTCGGCAGCTCGAGTAGCATCCATTAATTGCTCTACACAAAGAAAAGAAAATGAAACCACCATTAACACATAAAAGACGAAAGCATAAAATAAAGACAAGCACAAAGCTAGACTACCTAAAGTCTCGCCCTGCATATCAACCTGCACAGGGCTTAATCCGAACAAATACAAGAGACGGGGATCAGTCAATTTCCCCAAGTCTCTAGGCTGCCAATTCATGTATTCTGACAGGCTTTTATAAAGGACGGGCATGGCGCGAACGCGATAAGCGTTGGAACCCTCAATACGGTCAAGGAACTCATGGCAGAAGTCCCATTCTTCATCCTCGGGAGGGGCTATGAAAAAGTAATTTTTCTTCCACTCTTTCTCGGCAGTAGGATAAGAGCCTATGAACGATGTTTGCTTGCGAGAAGTAAAATAGAAGACCCCTCCCTCAGTAGAAGAAGCACGGGGAAGAAACAGGGCGTAGAAGAAGTTCGAAGTGGGGGTGTGACCTAAACTCTGAAGGAACACGAAGAAGCCCGCCATTATGTGGATAGCATTGGGGGCTAGCTGGTTTAGGGGAAGCCTAAACTTGAGGTATTGGAAAGCGCAGACCTGCGCGAAGTTGAGCTACGTAAAAGCATGTAAAATCTGGAGGTGGGCGATGGGGCCTATCATTCGCAGATGGAACTACAATTTTGTAAGAAGGCGAAATACCATAGTTTTGACGTATAATTTGGCCCTGCCTAGGGGTAAACCTAGAGGTGAAAACTTCCCAGAAGAAGGTGTTCTGGGCTAGCAAAGCCTTTTCCCGGCTATTTAAAATAGCTAAGTCTACGTCCCCTAGGGCGTCCGGGTTAGGAAGGTTCAAATCCTCATTATCTGAGGGGGAACCAGCCTGCCCCTCCCCAGAGTTTACGCTAGGAGTTGGTGAAGGGGGGTTTTCCCCACCGCGACCGTCCGAGAGAGTATCGGAGGAAGAAAGATCCACAAAGTCCGGGTTTCTCAAAACCTGGGTAGCGCTAAATGAAGCTTCTACCGAAGGGAGAGACGAGGAACTCGCGGCCATGGCCATGGCGTCGGGTTCCAACAGATTCACAGGATTAGTATAATTTTGGGAGTCTGAACCTAAACTATGTGACATATCGGCAAAAAGACAAAACAAAACCAACACAAAAAGGGACGATTTGCAACAACAAGTAAAACCAAGAAAATAAGGGAGGATAAATACCTAGAGATGTGTGGCGGACGTGGAGTAACTGTCAACTTGAAGGATGAAGGGAGCAAGGAGTGGAGAAGAAAGTGGGAAAAATTCTTAAAAGAGACAGCCGAAGGGAGGGGAAAAGAAAGAAATCAGTTTTGTTAACTGAATATCTTTTGAAAAAAAGATCATCCGAAAAAAAGGGCCAGCCTGGGAAAAAGGCGGATGAAATTATCAACCCTACACGTGGCTTGATCTCAACAAAGAGCAGTTATGGCAGCAGGAAAACGGGCATAATGATGAGGCGCGATCTCCCAGAAGCCGTCAAAGACCTGCCAGGCATGGGGAAGCTCAACCGACCCGGTCTTTCTATCAAATCAGCATTAAGGTTTCTTATACTCACCTGTGGAGATCATTCCGACTCTTCAGCTGGAGCAGCTTGGTGTCTCCACATAGTTCAATCAGCTTGTCCCGAATTTTATCTTCTCAACTCTCGTAGCTTGACGAGTCAAACTACGGAGTTGGGGGGACTATTGATGTAGGTGGAATTCGGATCTTGGGCCAAGCTGAGGAAGTCCAAGGTTTAATGGGTCAAAGCCTATTAAGATGGTGAATTCAGGTCCATTCTAGTAGACGCCCGACCTGAGCTAGAAGAGTTGGACGACCTGCCAGCCTTGACTTGTGGAAAAGTGCGTATCTATATAAGGCAAGGCTGAGGACAAACATCAATCAAGACAATACTTTCCTTAAGTGAAGATCTGGCGGGATTAGGCAGCCGAGGGACATTAATGGTGATTTATCCGTGATTAGATACATCCTAAAATTAGAAGGATGATGATTGATTCTCTTACTATATGTATAATTAGTATAGTTGACCTTCTATAATTCACCCCACCCCCTCAAAAACGTGTATATATACCCCATCTCAAGCATAGTAAAGACACCTTTTGAATCTCCGTGAACGTAGGTCTAATTTTTAGACCGAACCATGTCAAAACTCTTGTCGTTTACATTATCACATTCATATTATTATTATATCTCACAAATATACTCGCATTATCCCAAGTAAAAATATAAATACATTGTTGGTGTGAAACCCACACACATCATGAGCATATTCATATCTAAGTCGGACATATTCATGCTTAATTACATTGACCACAATAATTTATAAGTTGATCATGAGCTTAATAAGGCTCAACCATAATAAATCTAATTCATTTAAGGTGTATAAAATCAATTTATAACCATTTCATTGCATAGTTTTATTTTTGATCAGAAAATAATGTTGGTGAGCTAGCCAAAATTAAGCCCCAACTCAAAAAGACATGAGCTGAGCTCATGTTTTATCTTTTTGATAATTTTCAAACAGTCCAATTCTTAAGAAAAATCAAACCTCGCATTAATATAATAGAGGCAATTCGTGGTAGGTACTTCTATACTATATCCTAGTCAAATATTCTCCTTTTAATGATGAATACAAAATATTTTAGTGAAAAGTTATTCTCCTAACATGCTAAACCGATTTTATTTGGCCAATTTTAAGAGTTTAGGATCTTCGATTATGAGATAATTATAATTATTTATGTGGTTCCAAATTTATGGAGTTTCATTGTATATACATCATTGAGATTAAATTAGAATTTGGTGAGTTCAGAACAAGAATTGTCCCATCATAACTATAATAATCTTAATCGCTATTAATTCAAGTATAATCTCACTTAAATATCTATATTTATGATTATCATTTAAGGCCAAACTCTAAGCATGAATCCTTCATTCTAGCTATTGCAGTAAATCATTAAAAAAGGAAAACAAAACCAAAAAAAAAGAAAGTAGAAGAAGCACCCACTTATCCTCTACCTTAGATCTAGGCACTTTTTAGTGTAGTTGATTGACGATTTCTTTTTAGTAACTCCTTTGTGGTGGTAGTCCACAAACGTAATTATGTGTCTGGATAAGATATTTAGTCTAATTAATATATATATATATATATATATATATATATTGATGTGACTAATGATCAACTTTGTTCACTCGAAGATTTACAACCGTCGAAAATATTGTTCCAAAAAACAAATCCATATTTATTTAATTATATATATAAGCAAATTCATTTTGAAATATTCAAGTCATCAAATTGAGACACTTGCATCTTTGGATCGAAGGTTTATTTGCATCACCACCCTTAAGTTTGGTCATTCGACACTCACATCTATGTGATTTAAACTTTTTGCAAAAAATCCGTCCTCTAACTATTTTTATAAAAATTCTGATAAAATATCATTGAAGACCAAAACATCTTTACCTATTTTTATTAAGAAAAATAATTAACAATCAAAATGTAAATTCTGTTTTCAACGGTATAATTTTGTAAATTTCGATGTTAAATTATTTTTTAAAATTATGTACAAGTTTTTTTATGACAAAACATTAAAAATATTAATTCTAATATGGGGTAATAATGCATTATTTTAAAAAGTCCAAACCGCAAGAGGGATTAATGCTAAAAGATACCGGCGGATGCAAATATAACCCTTGATTTTTTTTTTCATTGAAACGGTATCATTATATCATGAATTAGATTAACTATTATCAATCAATATTATTACAAATTAGAATCAATGATCTATACGCTATGAGTAGAGAAACAACCATAGATGGAGCCAGGGGCTAGTGGGAACACCCGTTCCCTCAACTTTGAGAGTTTATTTTTTTACCCCTAAAAACGTTTGATATTTGAAATTTCCCCCTGCCCCTCAAATCTAATAATATCTAGTTTTTCCTATTTTCTTTTGTATTCGCCCTTGATGTGGGTGGAATTTACCTACATTGGGTCAAGCTAAACGAAGCCCAATTGCTAGTGAGGAAAGGTTAATTTTCCTACATGGGCTCAGGCCCAGGTGGCCGACTTGCCTTGCGGGATTCGGGCCAGATTATGGAAAAACTTTGACCAAGAGACAAAGACAAATCAAAATCAATTAAGAGGAAGACATGGCCCAAAAATCAAGCTCTTACCATACTGGGCCTCTTCAATCAAGTCAATCTAGGCTCAATCCTCGCTAGATCCGCTGCAAGACGCGCCTCCTGATTTTCAGCTATCCTGATTAGCCATTTTACCATAAATAGATAATGAAAGCAGCAAGCTTTATTCCAGCTGCCACGATTAGTCTAAGCCTTCAAGACTTGTATAAATACTTCAATTGAAGATGAATAAAACAAGACTTTTTATGCTTTTACATTGTTATTCTATCAAAATATATACATCAATACATATTGCCTCATATATTGTACTCAATTATCCTACAAAAAATAATATACATAATATAAATAATGTTGGTGTGAATCGTACACGCATCAATTGGCGTTGTCTGTGGAAAATTGAGCTTCAAGGCGTGAGGTAAATTTTATTTGTTTTCTGTGAGTATTTGTTATCGAATCTTGATTGCAGGAAAAAGTATCGCCAAAATGTAAGAGCCCATGAGGAACGAAGAAAAGAAAAAGATGTTACTTTGTTCGGGTAAGGATAATAACGCACCTGAGACGTCTACTATCCTAGCTAGGCGACTAATTGATGAAATCCAAGGGTTACCGATGGACAAGGTGGTTGAGGATCCAGTCGGAGAGAAAGAGACTCTTCTGCAGCCGGAAGGATTAGCTGACCAGAGAGCTGATTAGCCGCCACCAAATCCTGTTTACCATTTCACAGCCGAGCAATTACAAGCAATTGTGGACGCAGCTATTGAAAAAACCATGAAGAAGTTAGATCCACAAGGATCCCGAAGGTATGAAAGAGATTTAATGTCACAGGTACTCGAGAGAACTCAGGTGGCACCAAGAGGAGGTGGTGCGGATGATATCGGAATCACTCCTGAAGTGGTTTACGGTTAGAGAATCAGCAGGGTTGAGTTTCTAACTTAGCCCGAGGAGGAAGGAAGAGAGAGAACCTCACAAGAAATGTCCTATTTAGAAGAGACGCCAAACACGGCGTGCTGAATGGCTAGAAGATGACAATCAAGAGGGGTGGATCCCACCACCCGAAACTCAGCAAGACAAGATACCAGAAGGCAACATTCATGTTGCGCAAAAGAAGAAACAATTACCGTGGAGAGCTGACATTGCAGGTGACCCTACAGGTATCAGCTCAATGGTTGGAAGGAAAAAAGAAAAGATCTTGAAGACGAGGCTAGCAATTACGAGTCGGCCCGTTCCCTGCTAGATATGCCTAACAAGATGGACAAGCTAAAAGATAACCAAGACAAATTTGAAGACATGACAAGGAAAATGGAAAAGATAGAGCAAAGGATAGCAGGAGGGAAATAGCAAGAAGATCGCGGAGTTCCTTTCACTGGAACCATCATGAGGGAAGATTTTCCCGAGATTTTTGGATCCACTCCATCACGCCCTATGATGGTACTTCTGATCCAGAAGATCATTTGTACACTTTTAGAAATTATGCCTTGCTGCACAGGTACACGGACGCAATCAAATACAGAGTCTTCCTGACCACGTGACTAAGTCGACCCAGCTATGGTTCAACCAGCTGGCGGAAGGGTCTATTGGATCCTTCCAAGAATTTAGCAACAAGTTTCTTCACCAATTTGCTAGTAGCAAAAGACACGAGAAGACTACGCTAACGTTGTTCAACATCAAGCAAAGGGGGGACGAGATGTTGCGCTCTTACGTAAGGCGCTTCAATGCTGCCACGCTGGTAGTGCCTGCTACCACAACCGAGCTGAAATCCAGCGCGTTCACACAACGGTTATGTGAGGGAAACCTATTTAAATCGCTTACTATGAAGCCATCAAATAATTTTGATGATCTGTTGAGTAGGGCAGAAAAGTACGTTAATATGGAAGATGCCCAACTGATGAGGTGATCTGAACAGAGAAAAGACAAGAAGAAAGAAGAGATCAGGAATAGACAACGCTGGGATAATAGAGGACGGTGGAGCGCACTGGCACCTGTACCGGGTAGGATGCAAAATCAACCCCCGTACAGACCAGCACCTAGGGAACCGCACCAACGCATAATGGAGGTGGAAATCAAAATGATAAAACAGGCATCGGAGGGCCAACCGGCTTGACCATAATGTTGTTTCCACAAAAAATATGGGCATCATACAAATAGCTGCAAAACTTTTGCGGAGGAGATTGAACGTCTTATCAGATCAGGCCAAATGAAGGGCCTATGATATATAACAGTGTGGGAAACTTTTCGGGAGGAACTTCATCACGAGGAAAAGAAAACTCTTGGAGTAGGGAGAAAACTAATCCAGGTCGAGGAGCAGGAAGAGGCAGACCTACAGGGCGAGCTGGACCAGCAGGGAGAGGACATTTTCCTCAACAACTAAGCGGTGGGCCTAGCTCTCAAGCCAATAGCCCAGTCGCACCCGCGGGTATAGCAGCCAAAGACCCCAAGAAAGGAGTCATACATATGATATCAGGGGGGCTCGCTCCCGAAATTTGGAAGAGATTCTTGTTTAGACAAGTTAGAACAGCTGAACAAGTGCATGAATTTTTCCTGAATGTCAGCCAGAGCCGCCCCCAAGGAGAAGTATGCTTCGGGCCAGCTGATGCAAAAATCGAGTTAACCCCTCATATTGATGCTCTAGTCATTTCTGCTACCATCGCTAGCTACCAGGTGCAATGCATCTTTATAGACAATGGGAGCTCTATGAATATATTATTTTACCAACCATACAAGCAAATGGACTAAGGAGATATCAAGCTAGAAAATACTAACACTCTATATGGATTTGCTGGAGAAGCGGTCTAGCCCATTGGATAAATTATGCTACCTATGTCTATGGGAGAGGAGCCTAACAGGAAGATCCGACTGATAAAATTTTTTATAGTCGACATACCCTTCGCCTACAACGTGATAATTGGAAGGCCGGCCTTGATATCCTTCGAGGCGGTGATCTCTATACCTCACATGAAGATTAAGTTCCCCACGCTGGAAGGAGTAGGAGAAGTGTCAGGGGACCAAAGTTTGTCCAGAAAGTGTTATGTGGCATCCTTGGGAAAAGAGACAGGAGGCCAAGAATATAAGAAGTGAAAAGTAGATTTCAAGGGAGAAGACCAGGAAAAGAAGATGGCAACACACATAGAACCAGTGGGGGAACTCATGAGTTTGGAGGTAGTTCCAGGAGATGCCAAGAAGACAGTACGAATTGGATCTCACATAGAAGGAGAATTGAAAGAGAAACTAATAAAGGTCTTACAAGAGCACGCTAACATTTTCTCTTGGTCAGCAAACGAACTAGTCAAAATAAACCCCTGCTGTAATACAACATCATCTCAATGTATATCTGGATGCGAGCCGATAATCCAAAAGAAGTGGCAATTTGGGCCTAAAAAAGACACAATCATCAAAGCCGAGCTGGAAAAGCTGCTGAAGGCAGGACATATCGCGGAGATACAATTTCCTGAATGGGTTTCCAACGCGGTTCTAGTACCAAGCGGAGACAATAAATGGAGGATGTGTATCGACTTTCGAGACCTAAACTTAGCTTGTCCTAAGGATCACTACCCATTACCCAAGATAGACCAGCTGGTCGATTCGACAGCTGGTTTCAAGTTGCTCAGCACGATGAACGCACAGAGTGGGTATCATCAGATACCACTAGATGAAGAAGATCAAAGAAAAGTCAGCTTCATTACTTCATTTGGCGCATATGCTATGTGGTAATGCCATTTGGACTCAAAAATGCGGGAGCAACGTACCGGCGGCTAGTCAACATGATGTTCTGCGACCAGCTAGGAAAGAACATAGAGGTATACGTAGATGACATGGTAGTAAAAATCCGTGTCACCATTAGCCACACAGAAGATTTGCAGCAGACATTCGAGACCTTAAGAAAGTATAGAATGAAGTTGAATCCAGCTAAGTGTGTGTTCGAAATTAAAGGTGGAAAATTTCTTGGCTACATGGTCACAGAGAGAGGAATATAAGTTAACCCCAAAAAGATAAAAAACATTCAAGATATGAAGGAGCCACGTAATGTTAATAAGGTGCAACAATTGAATGGAAGAGTCACGACTCTAAATCGTTTTATCTCAAAATCAACAGAGAAGAGTCTGCCATTCTTTAAGGTGCTAAGAAAAATAGATGGGTTCAGCTAGACAAAGGATTGCAAACGTGCCTTCAAGGAGCTAAAGGAGTATCTAAGCCAGGTGCCATTACTGACCAAGCCTATGCTAGGTGAACCACTGATATTATATATAACGGTAGCGAAAAAGCTCGTCAGTACCGTCCTAGTCAAGGAAGAAGAGAAAGTGGAGAGGCCGGTGTATTATGTCAAAAAGGTGTAAAGTGATGCTGAAACAAGGTACTCAGAGATAGAAAAACTAGCATTTTTCGTGGTGATAACAGCAAGGAGACTGAAACCATACTTCTTAACATATAAAATTATAGTAAAAACCAACCAACCATTAAAAACGGTGTTGGAGAAAACAAGCACATCAGGTAGGGTGATGAAGTGGGCAATAGAGCTAGGAGAATATGAAATTGAATATGCAGCTCGCATGGCCATTAAGGCACAAGTGTTAGATGATTTTGTTACCGAGATGACAAAGCCCGAAGAAAAAGAAGAGGAGAAAGAGAAGATATGGCTATTACATGTAGATAGGTCGGCCACTCATACTAGCAGTGGGGCTAGAATCTTGCTGACCACTCTAGTGGGAGACCAGCTGGAGTACGCGGTAAAATTTGAGTTCAAGGCTAGCAACAACGAGGCCGAGTATGAAGCCTTCATCATTGGGCTAAAAATGGCAATAAAAAGAAGGAGCAGAAAACCTGATAGTTTATTCAGATTCCCAGCTGGTAACCAAACAGATAGAATGAGCCTATGAAGCAAAAGAAAAATGGATGGCAAAGTACCTGAAGATAGTGGAATCCTTAAAAAAGAATTTTAGAATATTTGAAGTTTACCAAATACCGCGTGCTTAGAACAGCAAGGCCGACTACCTATCTAAACTGGGAAGCTCGATAGTAGACTGCAAATCTAGATATATTACGATACAAACAACTGATCGATCTAGCATGAAAAGCAAAGGAGAAAAAATACTCAATGTGACGGACGAGGCCAATTGGAGGACAACCATCATAAGATACCTTACCGATGGAACCTTGCCAGCAGATCGATACAACCGGCAAAGGATGCTCATGCGAGCTGAGAGATATGCTCTCCTAGATGGGGTCTTATATAAGAAAGGCTTTGTTCAGTCATATTTGAAGTGTATATCCGTAGAAAAAGGAAAGTATTTTTTGAGAGAAATACACGAGGGATGTTGTGGTAGTCACATCGCGGGAGGGTCCCTCGCCAGTAAAACCTTGAGAGCTGATTATTTTTGGCCCAGTCTGAGAGGAGACACGACTGAGCTAGTCAAGAGTTGCGAGCAATGTCAAAAGCACGCCAACCTCAAACTTAAGCCAGGCAATTACTTGCATTCACTCAGTATTCCCTGCCCGCTTGCTAGGTGGGGAATGGACATAGTTGGGCCCTTTCCAGTAGGGCGATCACAAAAGAAATTCTTGCTGGTGGTAGTGGATTACTTCAGCAAGTGGGTAGAGGTAGAGGCAGAGGCATTAGCTTGAATAACAGAGGGAGAAGTGATACGTTTTCTCTCAAAAAAGATAATATGTAGATATGGTATACCCAGAGAGATAATATCCGATAATGGCTGACAGTTCAGCGGGGCAAGATTGAAATAATGGTGTGAAGAAATAGGAATCCAATAACGTTTTAGCTCGTGACACACCCCCAGACGAATGGCCAGGTGAAGGTCCCCAACAAGATATTAGTACAAGGATTGAAGACCAGGTTGGAATAAGCAGGAGGTAGCTGGGTGGATGAGCTGCAATCGGTATTGTGATCCTATAGGACCACTCCGAAGACAACTACGGTAGAAAGCCCATTCCTATTAGTCTATGGAACTGAGGTCGTGGTACCACATGAAGTCAGGATACCGACTCTGTGGGTTCAGCATTTCAAGGCCAAGCAGAATAAAGCCCGCCTAAGGGAAGAACTATATCTGATAAAGGAAGAAGCGAAGATAGCATATCGACAAATTGAGCTATATAAACAGCGCATAGCAAGGTCGCAGGCAGCAAAAGTGAAGACACGGTCATTCCAGGTGCGAGACCTCGTACTAAAGAGGATGGATGCCACACACGCAGTAAAGAAGATGGGGCCCAACTGGGATAGTCCGTACAAGGTCACAAAGGTGTTAAGGGGAGGTGCTTATGAGCTTCAGAATGGCGAAGGAAAGCAGTGGCCCAGGCTATGGAAACTCCAGAACCTAAAGAAACTCTATGTCTGAAGGACTAAAGAGGAAGAGGGAATATTTTGATTTATCATCTTTTATATTATTATAACCATCTAAATAAATGATTTCAGGAGAAATGTGAGCCTCTTTTGCAGGGCAGGAAACTGCAAAATCAGCTAAGCATCAATAAAACTCTGCACTTATTTATTCTTTTCTTGATGATTTCTTTTTAATGAATGCACAAACACCTCATGCATTTTCTCTCAAAATGGTAGTTTTTTTTTGGGGGGGGGGGAGCTGGTGATGTGAAGGTAGACAGTGACTACGAATATAACACCTGGGTGGGATCAGGTGCCATTCGGCTACGGATCTGCCAGGACCGACGCCAAGAAGAAATAAGGACGGAAGGACGTAGCTCCAGCCCATTCCTTAGGAGATATAAGGCAACATTGGAGAGATAAGGTTGAGAGTGACTCCGGTGCACTCCTTTGCCTAGGATGAGACTTCAGGTCCATTCGGACGCCCTGGTGATATAAAGCGTAAAATTGGAGCCTGGACAATAAGAAAGGATGCCGCGGTGATACCCTAACCTGGTGCAAGCCCATGAGAACTAAAAATATGAGGATGGGATGGTGCAGGGAGTCATAAGGACAACCAAAAGGATACAAAATTGTAAGTTCATGAAACACCAGAAAATATTTGTCATAAGTGCCTACCTGAAAAATATTGATTTTCTAAGGATTGCCAAAACATCCCGGCAGGAAGACACCAAACAAGTAGCATGACTTTCGTAAATAGTTGGACCATTTTCCTTATCTCTCATTCCTTACGATAACATTTCATAAAAATGACAAAGTATGGTAAAGTTATAATTTCCTGATTCTTAGATAAAAATTGACCTTTTCAAATACTACGCAACTCACTTATCATGCATGCAGAACATTCAAAAGACTTTTGCACGAAAATACAAGGCAAAAGAGTTATAAAAGGAAACATTCAAACCCCTTTCAAGAAAATGGAGGAGCAAAATATTCATCAGCCCAATAAGGCAAGCCAAAAAGTAAAATAAAAACATTGTTCAGGTCAAAACCCTACTCTATGTTAGCAGGGGCATTTTCAACCACTTCAGTGGCTACATCATCTTCCACAACTGGCTGACCAGTAGGATCCTCAGCAAGATTTCCAGTAGGATCATTAGCAGGCTGATTCGCCGGATTGATTACAGGCAAAGTCGATTCAACAAGAACAGGAGGTGGAACCACGTTTGCTACGCCAACCTCGGCATCCAGTGGAACCTCAACATCTAAAAACAAATCATCGCTTCAGGGAGGAAGCATGCCTCGCGCAACAAATTGGGCTCTACACCCCTCAAAACCTTTATAAAAGTACTCCAAGGATTTGTCTTCAACTTTCTCGGTGAATTCATCTGAGGCCAGGAAGTCATTTTTGACTTGTTCAGCAAAGGCACGACCCTCATCAGAAAGGGGAAACACAGCGGCCCAAGCTTTCCTCTCTCTGACTAGAGTGTCCCGGAGCTCTTTCTCTTGCACAGTGCGCACATCCTGCAGCCTCTCCTCTAAATTCCTAACCCTGCTGGACAATGCAATATTGCGCTGCTCCTGCTCCTGGACATCTTTCAGGGCTTTGAGTTCTCTTTCTCGCACGACCTTCTCAACAGTCTCATAAGATTTAATCTTGTCCTGCGCTTTGCTCAATTTTTTTTTCAGGTCGGAAAGCTCATCTATGGGCCTCAAAACTGACCTTTCCATCACCAGGAAGTACTGTGACAAACTATGTACAAAGTCAATAAGTAATATTTAAAGGCGACTGATGAAAATCAAGCAAAAAGGAAGATATACTTTGGGGGTCATCTCCAAGGCCAGCTTGTCAACATCCTCGTCAGTAATTGACTCTAGTTGGTGATGGTCAACTGAGTTAGCCATGTTCCACAGGAAGCTGTGCAACAGGGAGTGATCGTTGCCATTCAAAATAGAAGAATCAGAAGTGTCTTGAGCTTTAGACCTGGTGCGGTAAGTAAGTGGATCAGGAGAGTTGAAGGACAGAGGAGGAAACACATCCCTTAGGTGAGGACTGGCATAGCTGCGCTTCTGGGCAAGTGCCTCAGAAGAATCTTCAGCGGCAAGCCTTTTTCCTATTGCAATCTCTTGGACGCGAGCTGGATCGTGACCTGGGGCAGGCGACAAGGCTGGTGGTGAAATAGTGGTAGGTGGGACCACTTAGGACTGTACTTCGGCTGGAGGACCACCTGCTGGGGGAGGGGGTAGTGTGGCAGGAGCCCTTGTAGCAGCCCTCCTCCAGCGACATTTAGCCTCAGCAAGGCGAACTGCTTCCATGATCTCTGATGTAAAACAATAATAAAAGCAAATGGTTAGCAACATATCTAACATAATAATTCAGCGAGGAAAAACTAGCAAGACAAAAACAAAACTACCTATAGATTCACCCTGCATATCAACAGCCCGGGGACTCAGACCAAAATGGTACAACAGGCGGGGATCGATTAACTTGCCAGTGTTATACTCATCCCAATTCAAAAATTCAACTATTTGATCAAAATGAATAGGTTTTGCATGGATGGGAAAAAGATTGTGGCCCTCGTGCCTTTCTAGATGGTCACGAGGGAAATCCCATACTACACCAGCTGTGGGAGCAATGAAGAAAAAGTTTTTCTTCCAATCCTTTTCAGAGTGAGGATAGGAAGTCATGAACCTTTTGCACCCCTAAAAATTAAGTAAAAAATGCCGGAATCACTACCGGACACCCGAGGAAGAAACAGGGCGTAAAAAAAATCAACTGAAGGGGGATAGTCAAAACTATTCAGCAAAACTCACGATAATAGGCATTGCATTAGGGGCAAGTTGATTTAAGGGGAGCCTAAAATGCCTAGCTATCTGAATATATAATGGACGGATGGGGAAACGAAGATCTGCCTTAAAGTGCACAACGTAAAAGTGTAAAAGCCTTCAGGAGGGAAGTGAGCTCGGTCCTGGGTAGAAGGCACCTGGATGCGATAATCAGTAGAGATACCATAGTTTGCCCTGATTATGCACTCCTGTTGTTGAGTAAAGCGTGTGATAGGAGTCATTTTTGCACATGTTCTTAACCCCTTTTATCGACAATTTAGGTCTTTTTATAGCTTGAATTGTGCCTCTTGTATGTTTAATCTGTGTATTAAGTGACTTCAGGCACTAAGCGACATTGCACGAAGAAAAGGGCAAAAGACGGTGTATCAAACGAATGCTTCGCAGACCGGCGCCCAAGCGCCAATTAGGCCACGCCCGAGTGCCATCCAAATGTGTCAACAGAATGCTACGTAGTCTCACACCCAGGTGCCACACATTCCGCGCCAAGGCGCGAGACCGACCACGCCCGAGCCCCAGTAAAACCACGCCTGGGCGCCTCCTTGACTTTTGCCTCAAGCCAACAGTGACACGTAAGCCGCGCCTAGGCGCCGATCCACCCGCGCCTGGGCGTCGTTGTAACCGTTTTTGGACGCTATAAATTGATTTTTTCAGCTCAATGCAAGGGTTCGAATTCCTGGGGATTGAAGGCATATTTCTGGGTTTTTGAGCCATTTTATCATCAATTAGAAGGAGAAGGAAAGAGATTTGGTTAGAGATTGAAGATCAAAAGCAAGGATTCATCATCAAGCAAATGAGGGAGTTTTCATTATTTGCATTTACATGTTTATTTACATGAATATGTATATGTTTGTATTGGATTTTCTTAAAGCCTTGATGAGAAGCTAAATTGTAGTACTAAGGCCATGTGAAGGCCTATTTTACAAATCAATATATGTGAAGTGAATTTTCGTATTAATTCTCCTATTGCTTTGTGTGTTGATTTTGTACTTTTATCCCAATCATATGCTTGATCACCATATGCTTGCTATTATGCCTATTCTATCCATTCAAAAGAACATAGGTTAGGGTGCAAGAAGAATCAACACATCATCCGAAACTAATGTGGAATTGCCCCTAGAAATAGGTAAAGATTTTCGGGTGCTGTTAGCCGAATTTATTCGGGGAAATTCTAGAACGTTAATGCATGGTTATTGATTAGATTCTCGGATAGACATATTTAGGGAACCGTCAAATAATCATAGGATTATTATGAGCCGAGACATCGAGTAATAGTCAATTAAGGTTTTTTTCACCAAAGCAATAGGAGTCTAATAATTCGAAGAGTAGCTTACGTATATTGATGAGTAGATTAGGTTGTAGCATGTGCCTTAGTCATTTTATCACTCTTGAGATTTAATCTATAGTCCGTTTCTCTTTTGTTCTTCGCTTGCTTACTCGTTTTATTGTAATTTACTTTTGTCCATTTTCATTAAGCATAAACTAAACTACCTAGTCCTTGTGGTTCGACAACCCGGACTTTTAGTCCACTTTTATTACTATCATGACTAGTGCACTTTCTACTACGCACATTAGCATTTAGCGTGTCAGCGTGACCTGTAAATAATCCAAAAGGGAGCCCCTGGAGTAGCCAGTTGGATCCTCTCCTGGTGATCCAAGGTCGCCTTTTCTATATCATTTAGGGCGTCCGGATCTAGACGATCTAGGTCCTCATGATCTAAGGCTGCACCGACCAGATTCGTCCTTGAGTTAACCGAAGATGGGGGAGAAATAAAACCTAACATATGGGTGCTATGAGAAGAGGAATGAGAAGACAAACCAACGTCTACAATGTCTAGAGGCTGGTTGGCCCTGTAAGACTCACCTATGGAAAGGGGAAGCGAAGGAGGATTAGCGGCCGCGGCCGCTGGTGGCGCCGCCATCTCCATAAGATCAGGAGGGAGGAGGTTTATGGGGTCATCGGAAGAGACAACAAGGGGGTTGGATACATTAGACATTTTCACATAGCAAAAAACAACAAATACGAAAAAAATAGCAGAGAAGGGGAGGAGATAAATACCTAGTGGAGTTAATGGACTTCGAATGTGGGTTGGAGATAGTAGTAAGTGCTCTTCCAAAAACTTGCAGAAATTTTGAGGAAACGAAAGACTCAAAAAAAGGGGTTTTTTACAGGGGATGCGAAAGGAAGAAGAAGGCAAGAGAATCCTTTAAATAAGGAAAGCAAATATGTTCAAAAAAATAAATGGAAGAGAAAATTCAAAATTAAAAAAGAAAAAAAAAGACGGGATCAAGAAACTTCCGCTCACATGTGTCAGGCAACCGGGAGCACCTGAAGTAGTTATGGCGCCTCCAAAGCCATAACTGCAATGATGGCATGCGAAACCCCAAAATCACGTCTGCAGTTATCAAGGACGTGGGGAAGAGTAGGAAACGTCTCTCATCCATCCTCTCAGAAGACGTCACCATCTAGAGCTCCTAGGTAACCCTTTGAGATCGCGGACTGGGCCAGGGAAGAAGAAAGAGCAAAATTTCGCCTTGGGACTCAAATGTCACAGTAAACCCAGTCCAAAGAAGTTTATTCCAGCTTAACGGAAGTTGACAATACCAGCTTGGCCCATATGCAATTTTTTAAACTCTTGCAGCTTGACAAAATATCAAACTTTAGAGTTGAGGGGACTATTGATGTGGGTGAAATTTACCTAAATTAGGCCAAGCTAAAAGAAGCTCAATTGCTAGTGAGGAAAGGTTAATTTTCCTACATGGGCTCAGGCCCAGGTGGCCGACTTGCCCTTGCGGGATTTGGGCCAGATTATGGAAAGACTTTGACCAAGAGACAAAGACAAATCAAAATCAATTAAGAGAAAAGACATGACCCAAAAATCAAGCTCTTACCATAGTGGGCCTCTTTCAATCAAGTCAATCTAGGCTTAATCCTTGCTGGATCCGCTACAAGACACGCCTCCTATGGTAATAAGCTATCCTGATTAGACAATATATATATATATATATACGCATTATTTTGGGCCGGAGAAATCAATTGAAGTAAAGCCCAAAAGAACGAAGAAGTCCGCCCCTGGAGAGTACGCGCCAAGACAAGGGATTTTGAAAGGGCAGTTGCAAGCGGTTTCAGGAGTTATGGGACGTGGGCTCATCAAACTGGGATATATGCGATGAAAGAAGGACAGAGAAAAGAAGACAATCAGACGAACTCTACAAAACACTTCTTACTTTCTTTCAATAGTTTTAGCATTCGTAGGCTTAATTAGAATTGGTATAGTTCTAAATTATATAGTCAGTAGCATAAAGTAGTTCTTTAGCGGCATTGTAATCAAGCACTCCGTTCCTGTATCAAGAAACATTCACCCGAGAATTCATGGAGATATATTTTTACTTGAGTTGTTAAGTGTTGATTAATTACTTGAGTTTTAATTTATCTCTTAATTGATTGTGAGCTTTGCATAACGAAAATATTTGCAAGACTTAAACCACCATTAGCATATATAGGCAGGGGTTATTAGATAATTCTAAGTTGTGAATTATCAAGGGGCTTAGATCGACCACTCGAAATCCTTCCCTAATCTAGTTTGTTTAAAACCACAAAACAAACTTTTGGCGACCACAGTGAGAGATAGTCGAATTTGACTTTCTGTAAATTTGTTATAAGATGTTAGAAGATTCTTCTAGAGAAGAGCCGAATGACGATCTTGAAACACAGCCTGTGTCTCGACACAGGATTAGGACAGATAAAATGTATGAGCAATTTGTTAAAGTCATGAAATAGACTTTAATGGGCGCTAGAGACTATCAACGAAGAGAGTTCAATGATCATTACCAAGCATTGACTCAAGAATTTTCTCGAATATTTACTGCAATAGTGCAAGATATTGTCATAATTGCCCAAGAGGGCTTAGCTCGGGAGGTTACTCGAGTTGTAACCGAATTAGGAGAGAAATTTAACCAGACCTGCGATGTCTTCTCGAGGATGGTGAGCAACCATGTCGTTAATGCATTGGAACCACTAGTCGAAAGACAAAACGTCCTGATAGAAAAAATGTCACAATTGATAGCAGTAGAACCAATAGTTTGAACAAGACACGTGAATTTAGGAAAACCTCCACCTGGTTACCCTCGAGAAACTAGAAATAGGAGTAGCCGTTTCGAAGTTGGCCAGACATCGAACAGCTCCCCCGTAAATGAACATAATTTTGTAAACCTATTTATGCCCGGGGGGCAAGCAGGAATGAGACAACAACCATTTGTTCAAAATATGCGTCCTCCGAATATTCCTCAAAATGTGAATTCAAATCAGTTTCAACCACAGTCTTCGAGACCAAACCTTCCAATCCTACCATTCTGTTATGGGCAAGTACTCGGGGGTTACCACACTAATAACCGCTTTAGTAGTTTCAAAATACCAATGACATTTACCCAAGGAAAATACCCTAGGGGGCAGGTTCAAATGTCGACTTATCCAGGAGTTTTGAACACTCCTTTACCTATGGGAAACCCTGGGTTTTCGAACCCATCAATGGGTCAAGGAATTCCCACGTTCCCAAATAATATTCAAGTACCATATGCAGAGGGAAAGTTGTGCCCGATGCCCATATGGGAGGAAATATTAGGGGACAGTTCCCTGATCTTGTTCAGAATCAGATCGAAATGATCATTGAGAGGATGTACAGACCAGGTTTTCAAAGAAACCACCGACTGATGCCAGGGAAGCCCTATCCTGATTGGATAGACAGAAACTTCCCTTTTCCCCGAAATTATAAAATTCCCGATTTCACCTTATTTTCTGGAGATGACCATGTTTTCGCTCTTGAACATTTGTCCAGGTTCACATGACAATGTCGAGAAGCCTCGGATCAAGATTTTCTCAAACTAAGGTTTTTTCCCAGTTCATTAACAGGATCTGCCTTTAATTGGTACATAAGCCTGACCCCAAATTCCATAAGTAATTGGGACGATATGCAGTTCCAATTTCAAAACCATTTTGCTCGAACAGATCCGGGGATATCGATGAGTGACCTCGCTAAAATATGACAGAATGTAGGAGAATCAGTCAAAGAATTCCTAACATGTTCTAAGAAAGAAAGGGTTAAATGTCACTTTAATTTGCCCAAAACTGAGTTTGTACAGTTAGCCTAACAGAACATGACCTTCGAATATAGGTTAAGATTCGATGGCATGCCTTTTGCTGATTTTAGAAGTTTAGCCAAAAGTGCCATAAGATACGAAAATATACTTAAGGAGAAAAATAATAAAAAACACCATGGCTTTAATGCTTTTAAAATAGGAAGCCCATGGGTGTTCGAGGAAGCCTATGAAGTCGACCTACCAGAATTCGTAAAAGGGCCTCCCTATTAATGTAGAGCCCTCGAACAGAAAGACTTTATGGCGACTAGGTCATTACAAACGAAAAAAGAGACAAATTACACTTTTGACGTAACAAAACCGAACAAATTTTTGACTGGTTACTAGCCAACAAGAAGTTAAAATTTAAAAGAAAACATAGAATTCCCTCGAAAACTCAAATAAAAGGAAAGCCGTATTGTGAATGGCATAATGCATTCTCATATGACACAAATGACTGCATTTTATTTTGAAATTTGATCCAGGAAAAGATAGATTTGAAAGACCTCATTTTTCCTGACACTCAGAAAACTAACATAGATGAAGATCCATTTCCTATTTTGAATCTTGAAATTAATACTATTGAATGTTCTGACTTGCAGGCCACTATCGAGACTAAGGTGGCTATAAGGGCATTCAACAGACTGTTGACGAAGGAATATTGACTTTCCCGAAGGTCAAGGATGAAGGCCTTGAGGGAATGTACAGTTGGCACATGAACACCCTCCACACCACGGATCAGTGCCAGATTTTCAGATGCTTTGTTGCTAAATAGCTTGAGAGGAGTCTGATCACCTTGTCCTCAACAGAGAAGAGGATTCTGGGCATGACCCCAGAGGGAAAGTTGAAGGAGAAATAGGAGGAAATCGAACCTCCTAGAGAAAATTCGAAGAGTGGAGGAAAAACTTACAAACAGGTGCTTGAAATGGCCCGGTGCGAAACCAAGTATGAGACATCCATTCGAGTGGTGAATAATTTGACTAAGTTACAAAAGGCCTTGTGCTATCATTGCATCGATACTCTCCATTACGAATTGGTGAGGTTACAAGTGATTGAAAACGACCCCAATTGGGTCCCCGCGTATCAGAGAATGGAAAACTGGAACAAAAGGCTGAGACAGAAGTTCGGCAACAGATTACCAGGCCTAATGCCTTCACGAAGGCATTTTCGAGGACAAGGGGGCAGAGGACTGCCTTACAACCACTCTCGAAGGAGTGAATATTGGGAGAATTTCGAAACAAACAAGAATAACAGGGCTAAATCGATAGCCTAACAAGTGGCGTATTCGAGAGCGGCCATTGTGATGGAGATGTGTAGCGTCCCACATCTTGGAGTAGTAAATTTGGGTATTTTACCTTTAGCTATTTCAGTTCGAATAATGGAATACAATGCATTTAACATTGATACTCGTATAGTTTACTCTATCGGTATTGAATTCCCGAATTTTGACCGGTGTTGTGATAATAAACTAGGACGTAAATTACAATAATTTAAAATTAAAGGACTAAACCGATTTCATGATTTCTAGACTGAATTGAAGGTTTTATAAGGCTTTGGAGTCAAATTATAGTACTTAAAACTTAAGGTTGCAGCTTGTAATTTTTGGAAAATGGAGCATTATGTGATCATCACTATTTTGGGAGCTAAATGTGTCTTCCTTCCACCTATTCATCTTAGAAAGGTTCCATCTCAACCCATATCAATAAAATATAATATAGATAATATAATGTGTATGTATAGTTTAACACTAGCTTCGACGTCTTCCACACTGCAGGTAAGCCCCTCTCTCTCTTTCTCTCATATACTTTCTGGTTTTCCTTAAACAATTGATGTTTTAGCATGCTGATTGTCTTTGGCCATGAATTAATGAGTTAGTTAAGCTATAAATTCTTCATTTAATTACTTTTTTACTTTACAGTCGATTGAATCTTATTATGTATGAAATCTTGACAACCATTCTCCTGATTATTTAATCCACTAATTATTGTTTAACTTGATCTTTATCTTGTTAATCATCTTCTTAAAGTATCTTGTTAATTAAATTGTGTGTTAATACTTGGTGTTGTAGTAATTGCTCGATAGCCTGATTCATGATGAATTTATTTTATATATAAGAATAGAGTAATCATGGTTTAATGGGTCAATAAATTTAAAGTTAAGTAATTAGATATCACTTGTAGAAATTATAAATTTAGTCAGTCACACTAATTGAGTAAATTGTTTCCTTGGTTTTAATTATCAATTCTTGATTAATTGTCAAGTTTTAATTACAAATTAATAGCTTTCTTGGTTCCTTGTTTTATTTTAGACAGAGTTAAGGATGCAAATAGCTTACTGAAAATGCTGGTAAAGAAAATTAGCGAAACTGTGTGATAAACCTAACATATCATTCACATGTAGGTAAGGGCCCATATACCTATTCTTTAAGAGCTCTGGCTACAGGAATATCCTAGAGATAAATTGTATTTCGACTAATGACTCCTTCAATAATGTGAGTGTTTTATTTATTAGTTTATTTAATTTCGCGATGGTTATTGTCATTGACATTCATGTAGCCAAGATCATATCATAAATGTGGTTTATTTAAATTATTGAACACACTCGCGTATATAACCCAGGTGTCATACTTTATCGCACTTTGGGAATGTGATATGTTGTTGATCTTTGTTGGACATTGAAACGTGTAAGGTCTCCTGCTGGTATGGGACAGTGGGGAGACGGATCACTATCTATGTGACTAATTGATATCGGCCTGGTGTAGTACTTTATCTCGCCTGTGCACAAAATGTGATATTATATTAATTATATAAATCCCTTACATGGATCACTGATTGTTATGAATGGGCCTTAATTGCGGAGGTTGTGACCCGTGCAGGTAGCATCGGGCTTGTCGTAATGCTTGGTCACAGCCCCATGGTTTTCAATTCCCCTCCCGTGCATGGACGGAGCGTATCATGGCGATGGGGTCGTAGATTTAAACATGTACCCGGACATGTTAGTTTGTTAGCGAGGTTGCTCCTTGCATTTGCTGAATAAGGTAGTTATTCTGAAGCGGGAGTCATAAGGAGATTGACAATAGAACCACATCCTTCATTGTTTGATAGACCTCAATTGAAAGTGAAGGACCTAAGTGCTACATCGTGACACAATCTTAGGAACCACTATGAGTAACTCTAGTGATTTGCAGAGGTAAATCCGGTGATAGCCACCTCTAGAATCCATCAGTAACAATTGAGTGTTATGTGTTATCAGATTGATGATTAATGCACTATTTTATTGTTGTCATATTATCATTCTCATGCAACATGACATTTACATATATTATGAATTTCATGCATAACCCCGCAATTACACACACTACACTCACTGGGCTTAGTAGCTCACCACTCGTGTCTCCCCTTTTCTGGGCTAAATATGAAGAATATTGACCATTAAAGGCAACCTAATTAAGACCGCGGATTCACTCACTTGTCGTAAAAGGAGGTATTCTAGTTTGAGATCATATTAAAAAAGATTCGTATAACAATAATTTCTATCCAATTTCACTAAAAGTTTTGCCACTTGATTTTTGTAGAGCTGTGAACCACATCATTGGATGTTTTGGCGCTTCAATTACCAAGCAGGTGACGTAGGGCGTGACAAGATGCAACAGGAGGCAGTAATTGCCAATTTAAGGATTGAGGAAGAGGCCTTGGCAAAAGGAATCTTGAAATCAAAGATAGTCAAGGGGTCGAGCTACGAGGATCTTGAGAAGGAGATGAACAACCTGAGTGACCAGATGAAGGACGCGAACCTTCAAGATAAGACAGCCACAACTAGAGAAGATGACTTGGCAGATTTCAAGTCTGGAGACGATTTGGACATTTTGTTGGAAGGTATACCAGAAGATGGTTTGGTGAGCGAAATTGAGAGAAACGAAAGATAAGCCTCTGTTTGAAGGGCTTTAAGCCTTGAAGAGGAAAAAGACTGCAACATGGTAACGGTTCTCCCGGCAGAATTTGCCTCGAAGATGGGGGAAACAGATGAAGAGGAAAATGCTTTGGAGGTTTTGACAACCCCAAAGGAAGGCAATCCACCCTATTTCGAGTTCATTAACTATGCAAATAAGGAAAAAGAGAATGAACCATTTCCTCGAGTTGTTGTTCTCGAAAGAAATCATAAATAATAATCACATGAAACTACTGTATGTACATGCCGAAATCGAAGGGTTTAAGATTAACAGGGTTTTAGTAGATAATGGCGCAACCGTTAACCTTTTACCCGAAAAAACTTTAACCATGTTAAATAAATCTCCAAAAGATTTAGTAGCTGCCGATGTAGCAGTATATGGGTTTTTGGGACAGGCCACAAAAGTGTTAGGAGTGCTGCCAAGTAGGGTCAAAGTAGGATATATGGTTTCTTACTCCGCATTTTTTGTAGTAAAAACACGTTTGTCCTTTAATGCCCTGCTCGGAAGGGATTGGATTCATCAAAACTATTGTTTGCCCTCAACATTACATCAGCTTTTGATATGCTAGAGTGGGGAAAAATTCGAAGTAGTTAAGGCTGAAAATAATTCTTACTTTGGTGATGCTCAAATTGTGAATGCTAGATACAACACCGAAAAGCTCGAAGTGAAAGACCAGGAAGGAGCGTCTGTCCCGGCTCTTAAAAAGACCATGGGGAAAGATATAGAAAGAAAAGAAGTAGAGAGCCAGCTCGAGGAAGGAAGAATAAAGATGTCCCGAATCGAAATAGGGCAATCTTAAGTAGAATTTGCGAAGTGTAATAATTAAACCATTTTTCTTTTTTATGGATATGTCCAAACAGACTGTTATCGAAAAGGTTTTTAAGAACTTAGAGATAGGGAAACTTGATTCAAATTTACTCTCGTATTCGTATTGTTTATTGAAAATGTTGGCTCGAATTCTACTGCATATGATCTGGCTAGACAAATAGATCACAAAGTAGAAAATATAATCAAAGAAGGGATCTTGGAACCTAATGAAGATATCAGGCAAGATGTACAGGATCCTTTGGAAGAAGTTAATCTTGCCACGCTCGAAAAACCAAGAATGACTTACATTAGTTCGAAAATAGAGCGGAGTGAAAAGGAAGAATTGATCAAAGTTTTGCATGCTTATAAGGACTGTTTCGCCTGGGCTCATCACGAGATGCCAGGGATAGATATGTTCGTAGCTAAGCACGAATTACCAATAAAACTTGGATTTAGACCAATAATTCAGACTCCGAGAAGGTTTTCGTCTGACTTAATAGGTCCAATCAAAGAGGAAATCAAAAAATTGGTCAAGGCCAAGTTCATTAGACCAACCAGGTACATAGAATGGTGGGCAAATGTGGTGCCAGTTGTCAAGAAAAATGGCAAGGTTCGGGTGTGCATTGATTTTAGGGACTTAAAGCCACGCCAAAAGATGAATATCCAATGCCAATGGCTGACATTTTACTTGATGCAGCAACTCAATTTCAACATATGTCTTTTATGGACGGGTACTCTGGCTATTACCAGTTAAAAATAGTAGAGGGTGATAGGAACAAGACTGCATTTCGATGTCCAGGTACCATAGGTACCTTTGAATGGACAGTGATGCCCTTTGGCCTAAAGAATGTTGGGGCTACTTATCAAAGGACCATAAACTATATGTTTCATGATCTCATAGGGAAATCAAGGGAGATTTACATTGATGACATAGTGATCAAAGCACAGACACATCAGGAACATGTTAAGTCGTTGATCGAGGCCTTCGAACGAATGAGGCGTTTTAATCTAAAAATGAATCCTTTAAAATGCGCTTTTGGAGTAAAAGCTGGGAATTTTTTAGGTTTTTTAATTCATAATCGAGGAATTGAAGTGGATCGAAATAAGTCCAAAGCAATTCTAGAAGCAAAACCTCCTACGAACAAGAAAGAGTTACAATGTTTTTTGGGACAGGTAAACTTTCTGCGAAGATTTATATCAAACTTAGCAGGAAAGACGGAAGCATTTTCCCCACTTTCGCGATTAAGAGAATGAGAAGATTTTATCTAGAGAAGAAAGCAGCAAGAAGCTTTCGAGGCAATAAAACGATGCCTCACTCAACCGCCAATTTTAATTCCTCCTCGAAAAGAAAAGAAGCTAAGACTGTACATATCAGCGACAAACTACACAATTGGATGTCTCTTAGTTCAAGAAAATGATAGAGGATTCGAACAGACTGTTTTTTACTTAAGCAGGCTATTAAACGAAGCAGAGAAAAGGTATTCGTCTATTGAAAAATAGTGCCTTAGTCTATATTTCGCATCCGTTAAATTAAGGCACTATTTCTCCGCATATATCATAGAGATAGTATCCCCAATAGACATGATCAAGTTTATGATGAATCAACCTTTGGTAAGGGGACGACTAAGTAAGTGGAGTCTAAGTTTACTCCAATTCGATTTGATTTACGTACCTCAGAAAGCTATAAAAAGGCAAGCATTGGCTGACTTTCTAGCTGATCATCCTTTGAAAACCGATGCACTTGACAATCTTGAAATCGAATTTATGGACTTGGTACCATGGACCCTCCATTTCGATGGATCAAGTACGCGGAAAAATGTGGGGATTGGAATATACATCGTATGTCCAAACAAAGCAATCACCAAAATATATGCGAAAATCAAGGGTGAATGTACAAATAATAGAGCAGAATACGAAGCTCTCATCTTAGGTTTGGAGGTTTTACTCGAAATGAATGTTAGAAATATTAAGATATGGGGTCATTCCCAGTTAATCATAAATCAAGGGAAGGGAATATTTAAATGTGTAAGCCCATTGGCAATAGCCTCATTTGCCCGAGTATACAAACTATTGAAAAAATTTAATACCGTCAAAGTCACCCATGTGCCAACAGAAAGTAATCAAATAGAGAACGATTTAGATCAATTAGCTTCAGAATACAAATTAGACTCTATTTTTCTCGAATCAGCAATCCGGCTCGAACCAAGAATGATGTTACCTTTCAAACAGAGACACATATTGATTAATAAAATAGCCATTATGAAAGAAAAAGACGTCTGGCGGTGCGAAATTGTGGAATATCTTAAAAACCCCGCAAAGGGAAGGTTCTCGAATAAATTAAAATTGACTGCGCATCATTATTTTTATGACGAACAAGAACTATACAGAAAAGACTCCCAAGGAGTTTTATTAAAGTGTCTTAATCTGGAAGAGACCATGATCATCATAGTCGAAATGCACGAAGGAATATGTGGGGGCCATTAAGCGGGATAGAAAATGAGATGGTTAATGCATAGATATGGGTACTATTGGCCAACAGTGTTAAGAGATTGTATAAATTATGCCAAGGGATGCAGGCAATTTCAAAGGTTCGGCAAAATATTAAGGTAGCATGTGGCCAAATTGAATTCAATAATCAAACCCTGGCCATTTCGAGGATGGGATATGGATATCATTGGCGAAATCAAACCTGCCTCTTCTAAAAAACATAGCTACATCTTGGTAGCAACAGATTATTTCACGAAATGGATCGAGGCTAAGGCTTTCAAAGACATCAATTCAAAACGAGTAATGGAGTTCATTAAAGAAAACATAATTACTAGATTTGGGATCCCTAAATCTATAATGTGTGATCAGGCCAGAATCTTTAACAGCACTGAGATGCTTGAATTCTTAAATCAATTTGGGATCAAGTTATTAAATTCAACACCGTATTTTGCCCAGGCGAACGGGCAAGCCAAATCATCAAATAAATTGATTAGAGGTTGCATTTCAAAAATGATAGGGAATAACCCCAGAAATTGGCACAAACTATTTAATTGATGCATTATGGGCTTGGAGAACAATTAAGAGTGATACTTTAGGAATATCTCCATTTCAATTGGTCTATGGCATGAGGCTGTTATTCTTATAGAGATCAGCATCAAATCAAGAAGAGTTTGCGAACAAATGCATCTGACAGCGGAAGAATATATTGAAAATATGAACATCGAACAATTAGAACATGAAATATTGCAAATTATGGCTTTAAAACAAATCGAGCTCCAAAAGAAGAAAATCGAGAAAAGTTACAATGAAAAAGTAAAGACAAGATCCTTCAAAATTGGGGACTTAGTATGGAAAATGATTCTACCCGAAGGGTCGAAAGATCATTTTTACGGAAAATGGTCACCTAAGTGGGATGGACCATTTTTAATTTCGAATAAGTTATCAGGTAATTCCTTTAAACTTCAGTATTTAAATGGGAATGAATATGGAAGAGCTTTAAATGCGAAATATTTAAAGAAATACACACGAAGTATATGGAAAGAAAATGAAGCACTTATATTCAAAAGGCTACCCGAAACGGGTAAAAATTTCTTGCAATAAAATAAAAATGTTAAACATTACATCAGTAGTATCCTAAAATTGGATAAAATGTAAAGAGCTAACTAATACTTCGAGGGCAGATTAGAAGGCATCTCTTTCGAGTAAGGCTGGCTCGACTACCTCCTCGAGCTCATGTGTGAGTTGGGCGATCTGGTCTTCGAGATTAGTAAGATCGTCAACTTAGTTGGTAAGGTCAGAAAGGCGATCCCTTTCTATTTGGAGAGTCGCGATCTGCGCATCTATGGCGGCAATCCTGGAAAAATAGTCTGTGTGCATGTTCTCCAAGACTGAGGATTGATTCTGGAGTTGGGTCATATGTTGGGATCGCTCGAGGGACACCTCTTCCTCAAATGGGTTGATGCCCTAATCAATAAACTCACAAAGGCTAGCAAGACACAATTCGAATACTTGACGTGCCACTTGGAACATAGGCAACCATGGATCGGCTACTCTCGAAGTGGCCTCATCGAGAAGGGCGCGAAGCCTTGTAACCAAAGCAGCATCATTAGGGTACCTCCTAACATTGTAAAGAGCCTCAGTCAATTCACCCCGATAAAATGCCAAAGGCACAGCGTCTCCTAGAAGAATTAGAATAAACACATAAGTAAAAAAAATCGAAAAGAAAACTTGTGGGACAAAAATCGAAGAACTTACCTACGAATGGGGCGAGTGTTGCAGGGGCCGTCAAGTTCGAAGAAGATGGGTCCAAAACTGGCTCGATCGGGATAATTGAAACTGGGTCTATTTCCTTAAGATGGAGTGACGGGGCAGTAGTTCGAGAAGGACCTGGCAGAGGCCGGAGAGGAATGCCCCCAAGTGGGTTCACGCCAAGGTTATCCAGAATGGAGGAGTCCACAAATATGGTTGGGGAGGTAAATGATAGCTTAATCGAAGATGGCAAAGTGGGGATAGCTATGATACCTGAAATTGAAGATAAAACATCGGCAATGGTTGCCGTATCATCAACATTTTGGACACGGTTTATCGGGACCAAAAGGATGGTTGCAGCATCAACAGAAATTGTTGTGAACATATTCGAAGAATACATATATTAGAGTATAATCAAAGGAGTGAAATAAGAATAAAATATTTCTAAAAAGAGAATCAGAAGTACCTTGTGGGGCAACATCAAACGGGGTAATCTCCTCAGCAAGAGCAGTCTGGGTTTCACTAGAGAGCTCATAAGGAGATTCAGTTGGTAATAGACTCGTATAAAGATCCATTTCGAGAGCATCCTCAACCTCAAGCTCGAGAGGATCTGTTTCGAAGACAGTGGTCTCGATCGAAGGGCCTATGAAAGGGACATAAACATAAGAAAATGGCAAACAAAAGGAAAAAATTCTTAAGGATGCTAAAATAAAAAACGAGGAAATAGATAAAGGTAATTACCAGAAGTTTCGAACGTTTCTTCCAAATGGGGAGTTTACTACTCCTTCGAATAAATGGTTGGGGGTCCACTTCTTCCTCTTCATCTGCAACAGAGGCTTAGGGAATTTCAGTTATAGAAGGGGGAACTTCTTGAATAAGAAGAGCCCCTCGCTTTCGAGTAACGGGAGCCAAAGTAGTAGGAGAGTTGGCTTTCGATTTTGCCGCTCTGGAAGAACTTGCGGGGGGTCGGACCCTAGCACTAGGGTCAATTCAAGTGATGGCTTCCGACTCTCACAAGGTTTGGAATAATCCCTCATGCGCTTGAATGAGAGGATTGTCTCTTTCGAATCTCCAACCAGATGTTAAGCCATAGGGGATGAGGTAAGCATCATCCTATCAAGATGAGCAAAACGAAGTTAATATTCGACAAAGAGGAAATAATTAAAAGAACAAAAGAGAAGAAACATTTACTGACATACCTCGACAGAAAGTAGCCTTGAAAGTCCGGCTACATTTGCAGATGCTGCGCAAATTCTTGCAGCGTCGGTGACCAACTTCCAAATGATTCGCCTGGAATAATTACGTTGCAAAACACGATTCCAGAAGTCAGCAAAACACTGCTCCATTCGAAGGATTCTACAAAAAACAGGTACGGGGATAAGAAGGACTTCACAAGCGGGCATCCCTAGAATAATTGTCTCCGCTCGATCCTTTTTGGTCTTTGGGATAGAATATTGCCTTTTCGACCACGGGCGGTTCATCATTCCCAAAAAGGGCACTGCAAAGCTCTAAGTAAGGCTAAATTGTCTCGAGCATAGCAACAAGAGACAGAGATAACCAGTCAAGAAGAAGAAAGTGTGTATTCGAGAAGCATTATGAATTCGAAAGAAATTACACATTCAAAGGAAAAAGCCATAAAATTACCTAGGGGTTATAAACCTCAACACCCGGAGTGTTGTCTGCATATAATAAGTCTCGAGAAGATAAAACAGAATGCCAATATGGACGATCTTTATCGGAACGCTGCAAGGAGTCAATGGTTCTTAACCAGGTTGGAAGAGCGGTGTGGGACCAAGACCAATGAGTAGGCTCCCGGTCATGCCTCGTCTCGAAAAAAGGGCACCAGGTCGAGACATAGAGAGGGTTGTATATGGTACTCAAGGCCAATAGGTACGAGGCTTTCTCGAGGGGGATTATTAAGTTAATAGCAGCCTCCCCGTAACATACCTAACTCGAGACAGGTTTAAAAATAGGAAAAGTTTGAGATGCTTCTTCGAAAGACACAGGGGTCCTAATGTTTAACAGCTCAGGATAGTAAAGAAAGGCCCAACAAGACAACATCCATAGTGGACCCGATAGTCTTTTAACATTCGAAGGGTCCCGTTGGAGATAAAGCATCATACGGTAAAATTGGGACAATACAAGAGGAGCTAATTCGATGGGCCCCAAAGTTGCCGCAATGTTAGCAGATAAAGGGAGGAAAGTCTTATTCACAGCGCAACCAGAATTCATGAATAAATGATAAAAGACAAAATTTATGAACAATACCTCCTCGAAGGCTGTAACTGGATCTTCACACTCAACAAAATGCTTAACCAAAGTAGAATAGGCAGTGTTAGCACCCCCACTCTTGCCATAGTGCTTTAGCCACTCTGAAGAAGACACCAAAAGTGCTCGAGCTCCACTAATCGCTTCACTGGTAGGCAATACGGTGCCATGAGGGGATAACTCAGTGATTAAAGCCATGTCCTCGAGAGTTATCGTTTGGAATCCTCGGGGCAATATAAAGCAATTGTACGAAGGATGCCACGAAAATTTCAAGGCATCTGTCATCACTTGCTCGAAAGGAAGCACTTCGTAATAGGCTATTCGAATGAGCCCCATGATTCGGTTGGCTATTGTCACAGGGGTAATTTTCAACTACGATTTTTTTCCACACGTAGGCCCGCTGTGCGGCCTGATTTCCCCACAAAATTAGTCAGCCTTTCCTCACAAACTCTCGTGTTTTCCCACAACCCGAAAGTGTTTAATTGTTCAAGCCTTAAATCACGTTATCAGCCAACTCACACAAGCATAAACGTAAACAAACACAATGTACACAAATTTACGGGCAATGCCCAACCTTATATTTTATTCCACACAAAAATACAAGGAACAATGGTTTAACTCAAGGCTTGCACACAATAATTCGTGCAGCTCATGGAATCCTGCCTAAGTATACAAAAATGTGCAGTTGATACCCCCAACTGCTAAGACAAACTCAGCCAATCCTATGCTAACACATGCACGACAGTTACAACCGTTTCCCCACGTTCAACACCACTTCAGCCTTGTTCTTCCATATGTGTGCCGAGAGTTGACCTTGGATAATGCTGCCAAACTCCCGCACATGTCCCTCACGTGTCCCAGTAACCTTCAGTCTCGGCCAGCTTGCATGCTGCCGAGTTTTCCAACCTGCTGCCGAGGTTTCTCGGCAGGACCCTCGCCCGTCTCGCAATTTGCCGAGTTTTCTCGGTAGCCTGGCCTAAGGCTACGCACGCTACCGAGTTTTCTCGACAGGATCCACCCGACTCGCACACTGTCCGCACAGTTTCAAGATTTCTCGGCCAACTAGCCCAAACTCGTCCAAGCCCTCGACCATCTTCCAGATTCCTTGGCCAATCCTACCAAGTTCTGTCCGAATATGCTTCCTTGGCCCAAGTTACTCGACCATCTGACAAAATTCCACACAAGTTAGCACGCACCGCCAAGCATGCGCGCACCATTGCTTAATTTCTCGGCCATTAGGCCAATGTCTGCCTGCATCGTGCACCCGTTGTACATTTCCCCGCTAATCACCCGACACTTTTCACATTGTGTTGAGCCAAACATTTCCAAAGTGCCACCAAGAGTCCCACAAGTGTGTCGTCCAAGCAGCTCGTGTCATGGCACCAACACCATTTAGCCAACCCGTCGTGCCGCCCAGCTGGCACCCTTTGGGACTTGGCGCGCTGGCTCGACGTGCCAAGTCCACCCGACATCTTAAGGGTGTAACAGCTATCCACTTCGAATGGAATTGTTGAAGACGATTAAACCATAAAAAAAACATTAGTGTTACCTATCCAACCATTAACAGGCTTGCTCATATTAGTCCAAGCCAGTTTTGGGACTACCCTTCGCATATATAAAGGAGCGTTATCGTCACTCTCCAAATCGGGCCAAGCCCCAAGAAGATTAGGGACATTAGGGGCGTTATCTACGAACACCGGTGATTCGAATCAAGGGCGCAACGTCAGATGATTGAGTAATTGACCCCGGTGGTCAGAGGCCCATCGAGGAACTATGTGGGTTTCTTCAAGAGTCGCGACCTTGGTGTCACTATAATGACCTCGAGACTCCGTAATTATGTCATATAGGTCTTCAGAAGCTTCGCATTCAAGAGCGGCTGCTCGAGGTACCAAGAAACTTAGATCATGGGGCGACGGTATGGAGAGGAACAGCCATCGACTCAAGAATACTCGAAAAGGGATGATTGAGAAAGAAAGAAAGGAGAGCTCTATCCCCTACCGCTCGAAGACAAAAGAGTAGTAAAACAAGCTCACTCAAAGAGGATGAAAAGAGAAGAAGGCGAAGTTAGAGATAAAGATTTTGGTTTTGTGATTTACGAAAACAAAGAAAAAATCATCAGATATTTATAGGGTTTTAAACACCCGATTATGAAAAGGCATAACCATTAATTCGTGAGAAAAGATGAAAAGCCCCGATTTTTCATTAAGAGACATGAAAAGGTGTAACTGTTAATTTGTGAGAGAAGATGAAAAGCCCTGGACATTTTTCATTAAAAGGCACGTATTTCCATACCCGCCAAAAATATGAAAAGTCTCTTACGAGAGAACGTGTCTTTTAATACATATGAATTCGAAACATTCACATGTATTAGGGGGCAGTTGTTTACACCAAAAGAAAAATATAAAAATGGGCTTCGAAAACCCAAAAGGCCTGATAGCAGCAGAGACGAAAAATCATTTTTGGAAGTAGCCCATTAGAGGACAAAGTTATATATATATATATATATATATACGCATTGTTTTGGGCCGGAGAAATCAATTGAAGTAAAGCCCAAAAGAACGAAGAAGTCCGCCCCTGGAGAGTACTCGCTAAGACAAGGGATTTTGAAAGGACAATTGCACGCGGTTTCAAGAGTTATGGGACGTGGGCTCATCAAACTGGGATATATGCGATGAAAGAAGGACAGAGAAAGGAAGACAATCAGACGAACTCTGCAAAACACTTCTTACTTTCTTTCAATAATTTTAGCATTCGTAGGCTTAATTAGAATTAGTATAGTTCTAGATTATATAGTCAGTAGCATAAAGTAGTTCTTTAGCGGCATTGTAAGCAAGCACTCGTTCCTGTATCAAGAAGAATTCACCCAAGAATTCATGGAGGTATATTTTTACTTGAGTTGTTAAGTGTTGATTAATTACTTGAATTTTAATTTATCTCTTAATTGATTGTGAGCTTTGCATAACGAAAATATCTGCAAGACTTAAACCACCATTAGCATATATAGGCAGGGGTTATTAGATAATTCTAAATTGTGAATTATCAAGGGGCTTGGATCAATCATTCGAAATCCTTCCCTAATCTACTTTGTTTAAAACCACGAAACAATTTAGATCAACACATTTGATATAACAATCACTGCAACAAAAATATAATATTACTGACGAAATTTCAAGTAACAATGTCGAAGTTGTCACTATATATATATATATATATATATATATATAATAAGTGATAATAATTTTTGCTTTTATCACTATAATGTTTTTTAGTAACAAAAATTATTTTGAAGTTGTCACAAAAAACAATTAATGACAAGTAACAATTATATTCCTTATCAGTAAGTTATCACTAAACACGTATCACTAATTATCAATAGCGACAATAATTCCCTGATTACTGATTATTAATTACGAGTGACAACACAAACATAATTCTTGTCACTATTAATTTCTAATAATAATTTTTATGACAAAGCAAAAATTCTAAATATAGTTAATTAGTGACAATTTCGACATTGTTACTTAGAATTTAGTCATTAATATATTATTTTTTTGAAGTAAATCATTATTGTTCGATATACTGATATATATATATATATATATAGATAGATAGATAGATACACACATAAAAGAAATTGTGAGAGATGCCACTATCTTAGATTATTCTATCAAACATGGTGTGAATATAATTAATTAATAATGAGAACAACCCTTCTCATACATTAATAACTTTTACGTACGGGAGTATATTTGTTTTTTAGTTTTGAAATCATATCCCATCTCCATATTGCTTTTATCTCTTTCTTTTTTTAACGAAATAGTTACATCATTATATTAAATAACGAATCAATAAATATAATTAGTAATTTTCTATTATGAACTAGTAACAACCAATTATAAACTAGAAACAAAAAATTATTATATAAATAGAGAAATAATCCATACATTTAGTGTGAGATCGAATCCATAATCTCTAAATTATGGGACCTCAATCTGACTAGTGAGCTAAGATATCGTGGGAATCAAAGGGAAAATTATTCTTTTAGTCCGTTAACTTGGTTTTCTTTGGGTTTTAGTTCTTTAAGTTGATGCGTTGCAAAATTGATCTGTTATCTTCTGACTTTTTGTAATTTTAGTCCTTTTATGCTTAAAAAATTGGTAAATTCAATCTGTCGATTTAGTCAGTGGCATAGTGAATTGATAAAAAATGGAAAATTTGATTCGGTAGATTCTTACTGCAATTTTAAGTTTTGAAATATATAAAGTTATCTCCATCACACAATAAAAGTTATATGGCTTTGTACTTTTTAACTTCTAATTGATGATATCTAATAATAATGTGTGATGGTGGCATTGATGGGTATCGACGGATTAAATTTATCATTTTTTTAAGCATAAAAGGACTAAAATTACAATAAGTCAGAAGATAAAGGACCAATTTTCCAACGCTTCAACTTAAAGGATTAAAACGTAAAGGAGGTCAAATTAACAGATTAAAAAAATAATTTTCCCTCGGAATCAAATATCCCTATCTTTTTTTTGAAAAGATCAAATATCTCCTTCTCTTTTTTTTGATGAAATATCTCTTTCTCAATATATGAAAATGACACACACACACACATATATATATATATATAGATATATAAATACATAAGATGGTACATAATTTAGGAGAAAGCGGAGCCGGAAGCTTCGGTGTTGTTTGTGGCACATACATACAGTCACTCAACCTTAGCAACTATATTTAGGCACAAACTGTGTTCTGTTTTAAGGAGCCAGTAGTAATTATAAATACCATCACTGTATATAACCGACCTGTACATACATTCGTCGCCTGTCTCTATCTTCTCCCACCAACCCCATACCCCCTCGGATTCCAAACCCAATCCTCAAAATTCATCAAATCCCACAAAATCCCAAACTCAATTCATCAAACAATCAAACACCCAAAAAAAAAAAATAATCTCAAATGCCGATTTTCACCCAAGAAACCCACCGCCGCCACCGCCACCACCACCACCGTCCGCCGCCGCAGTACCTCAGCCGTAGCCAGAGAAAATTCATCCTATTCTTCCTCAAATGCGTAGTCATGGTAGCCGTGATATCCATCTTCCTCTTCTTCCTCGGCTTCGCCGCCGTCGTCCTCCTCCACTTCCTGTTCACCTCCAACACCTTCCACCGCCGCTGCACTCGCCTCTTCCACCCCACCTCCGCCGCCGATGAGACCACCTCCGACGAAGCCGTTCCCAATATCCAAACCCTTATCCCTGAGGTAACGTATAGCGCCGCCGCGTTTCCGGCGGCGTTGGATTGTGCGATTTGTTTGGATTTATTTCAAGATGGGGATAATTGTAGGAAGCTTATGGGTTGTAAGCATTTGTTTCATAGTAAATGTGTAGATAGGTGGATCAAGAAGAAGCCCACATGCCCGGTTTGTCGAACCCGGGTCGATTTCGATCCATCGGGCTGCTCCGGTTCGGGGATCGGTGGCGATGATCAATGGAAGAGGCTTTGGGGTGTTAATCTTGAGGAGGGTACTTCTTATTGAAGATGGATTAGTTTTTGTAAGTCTTTATGTGACTTTCTATATATATAGATATTATATGTATCTTTTAGTTTTGTAGTTTTTTTTTTTTTTTTTTGAAACAGAGTTTTGTAGTTTTTTGTATGTAGGTTTGTGTTTTGCCTTTTCAGATATTTTATTTGAGATATGAAATCTTTTGCTTTTTGCATATAAAAGAATGTATCTTTATGCCAGTAATTAGTCAGCTTCAGTTTGTGAAGTATATGGAACAAATTCATAAATTTGTAGCTACAATTGACTCTCAGTGGCTAAAATCTAGCTTTGTAGTAAAAGAGGATGTGATGAATGACTTATTATGATTGATTGCGTTTCAGAAGAGTGTCGATTTTGATTAAAGAAGTCTACTTTTCATTGTAATTCGTCGTTCCATGGTATTATTTTCGTAACAGCGCAAAAGACTAAAATCTATACAAGGGGAAGAAAGGTTCATTGATCATAATCTCCTATTTTGTTAGATTGCTGAGACTTATTTTGATAGATGAATGTTATGTCAGTTGTTTGCTAGAGACGATGAAGAAAGCTGTAATTCTTGCAGGGTGGATGTGAAATATATATAATATTAATTCGTAAAAAAACGTTATTTTGTTTTGTATGTGTTTGCACAATCAGAAGCAACAGGGGAAGGTCTTCTGTGTCTTAGGCTTATCATGGGGACTTTCGCATGGCATCCATGTTAGTTTACTAAGAAATGGTTAGCTTTTAAACGTGAATTTGAACATTTCAATTCGTTACTCGTTTTGAATTTTTCATATGAATGACCAAGACACTTGATCAGTTCTTGAAGACCAACACTTAGTTTTCGTTGGGCTGGTTATTCTTTGCGGTTTGTTTAACACACTTTAATTGTATGGACAACTAAATTATTAGGAAGCATCATCATTTTAGTCTATTTGAGCTTGTCTTTCAGTATGCTTGGGAGTTAATCGTGGTTCTCGTAGGGAGATATGCTTGCGTGTTTTCTTGTGTTTTTAATTCGCTCGTTATTCTAACAAGGCATAGATGTGAAAGCTGAACAAGAACTTACCCAGTAATTACATGTATGATTGGAATGTCTAGCATGCATAGAGGATGTTTAAAGTTCGCGCTTGTGATAAGTGAATTACTTTCTGAATGTTAATATTTCTTTGTTCCAAAATAATGTTTATCATATAGATTTCTGCCTTACAGATACACTCAGAAGTTACAGACGACTGCTTCAGTGAAGTTTCGCACAAGTAATGTTTGTCTTCAGAAAATGTGCATAAATCAGAAGTAATATTTAATATTAATTCGTAAATAAATGTTATTTTGTTTTGTACGTGTTCGCACAATCAGAAGCAACAGGGGAAGGTCTTCTGTGTCTTAGGCTTATCATGGGGACTTTCGCATGGCATCCATGTTAGTTTACTAAGAAATGGTTAGCTTTTAAACGTGAATTTGAACTTTTCAATTCGTTACTCGTTTTGAATTATTCATATGAATGACCAAGACACTTGATCAGTTCTTGAAGACCAACACTTAGTTTTCGTTGGGCTGGTTATTCTTTGCGGTTTGTTTAACGCACTTTAATTGTATGGACAACTAAATTATTAGGAAGCATCATCATTTTAGTCTATTTGAGATTGTCTTTCAGTATGCTTGGGAGTTAATTGTGGTTCTCGTAGGGAGATATGCTTGCATGTTTTCTTGTGTTTTTAATTCGTTCGTTATTCTAACAAGGCATAGATGTGAAAGCTGAACAAGAACTTACCCAGTAATTACATGTATGATTGGAATGTCTAGCATGCATAGAGGATGTTTAAAGTTCGCGCTTGTAATAAGTGAATTACTTTCTGAATGTTAATATTTCTTTGTTCCAAAATAATGTTTATCATATAGATTTCTGCCTTACAGATACACTCAGAAGTTACAGACGACTGCTTCAGTGAAGTTTCGCACAAGTAATGTTTGTCTTCAGAAAATGTGCATAAATCAGAAGTAATATTTAATATTAATTCGTAAATAAATGTTATTTTGTTTTGTACGTGTTCGCACAATCAGAAGCAACAGGGGAAGGTCTTCTGTGTCTTAGGCTTATCATGGGGACTTTCGCATGGCATCCATGTTAGTTTACTAAGAAATGGTTGGCTTTTAAACGTGAATTTGACCTTTTCAATTCGTTACTCGTTTTGAATTATTCATATGAATGACCAAGACACTTGATCAGTTCTTGAAGACCAACACTTAGTTTTCGTTGGGCTGGTTATTCTTGCGGTTTGTTTAACGCACTTTAATTGTATGGACAACTAAATTATTAGGAAGCATCATCATTTTAGTCTATTTGAGCTTGTCTTTCAGTATGCTTGGGAGTTAATCGTGGTTCTCGTAGGGAGATATGCTTGCATGTTCATCGTGGTTCTCGTAGGGAGATATGCTTGCATGTTTTCTTGTGTTTTTAATTCGTTCGTTATTCTAACAAGGCATAGATTTGAAAGCTGAACAAGAACTTACCCAGTAATTACATGTATGATTGGAATGTCTAGCATGCATAGAGGATGTATAAAGTTCGTGCATGAGATAAGTGAATTACTTTCTGAATGTTAATATTTCTTTGTTCCAAAATAATGTTTATCATATAGATTTCTGCCTTACAGATACACTCAGAAGTTACAGACGACTGCTTCAGTGAAGTTTCGCACAAGTTGTCTTAAAGTTATTAATATCGGAGTATTTGAAGAATTCAGTTCAACAATTTCATGGAAATCAACTTGCATGTTTATTAATTGATTGAAAGAAAAAGAACCCTTTTCGTGGAAATTAACATTTTTGTTTTCAAGGTCTTTTAAAAGGTTTTACATGAAAAATGTAGTTTGGACTAATCAAATTGTGGACTTTTCTGGTCTAGTAGAGGAGATTGGGTCATACTTGGAAGTTCTCATGAGTACTCCACTATTACATCTATATATGATGGTGGGCTTCCACCGCCATAGACACATGTGGTGGAGATCACATCCGTTTGCTTTAGATATTCGAGGTGTGATTGTTTTGGAGGAATCCCTTGGTGAAAAATCGACGTATGGTTGGACCCCTTTAGATTGAGAAAATGACAAAATTAGTCCCATAACTTCACGAGAAAAATAACTTTGGTATCTAATTTTTTAAAATGACAATAATGGTCTCATATCTCAACTTAACTTTACAAACTCAGTCTCATTGTCAATTATAAACAAAAAAGAAAATGATGGAGTCGTTTTTGGAGGGAATCAAAGTGCCAAACACCTTTTATATATTTAAGGTCAAACACACACACAAAAGTGGGCAGGCGGGTGGGAAGAAAGCAAACTAGAGCTATGTTCGGTCTTGAATTGTGTGTGTGTTTCACCTTAAATTTATATCTATATCTATACTACTATAAAAATATGAATCTTAGAAATTGTTTATTTCAATTGTGATATTACAATATTACCCGTACTTAGATTTATAACCACCTTTTTTAAATGATTAAATAATTATTTGAGACTTTACATTAAGTCATTAATTACCCTTGCTTAATTAAATAATTAAATTAATAACATTTGAGACTCTACATTTTCTTAAAATCTCTCACCAGAGGTGCCCTAATGAATTCCAATATTAAAACTAATAATTTCTATTGAATATTTTTTTTCAATAGGTGCTATAGCATACACATTATATTTTGACAGTGCACCACTAAACTCTTTATGAAAATGTACTTACTATTATGATATATTGATAATTCTACCATCATCTTTATTATAACAAATAATTATATAATATTTTAAATAATTTTTTTTGATTAAATATATGTATGAAATGGTTGTTCATGTGCGACACACATGCATTTTACTAGTAGAAATAAAAGGAGTTTGTTACTTGATTTGCCTAAAAAGAAACAACTCTTATCATTTTATTTTCCTCCTAAAAATATTGCTATAGTTGGGTGGGGGAAGTCATATTTAACGGTTAAAGTTGTTTTTTCGGTCCATAATTGAAGGTAGGTTTAGTTTTGTAAAGTTAAGATGAGTTATGGGGCTATTTTTGTTATTTTAAAAAGTTTGGGATCAAAGTTGTTTTTGTCGTGAACTATGGGACTAGTTTTGTAATTTTCTCCCTTTAGATCCAACTAAATGAACGGTTATGATTGCTTCAAGACGACAAAATGGATATTTGTGGACACACCAAGAAACTGTTTGTTTCAATTATTCAGTATTTTTCTTTGAGGTACAAGTCTTGTTCTACTTGTGCACAAACATAGACCATTTCAACTTGAACATGAAACCCCGCATGTATAAATAGCTTATTGTATTGATCATTTTAGAACACAATAGATATTTTCTAAACCTCTAAACCTTGAAGCTAGCTGCAATGGAGTTCTATGAGTTATTCGGTTTCGTGACAGTTATAACTGAATCGATCAAACTTCTTCCCAAGAATGGGAAACTCATGGGATTCATAGCCGTATTATCATTCGTACTATCTTCGAGGTTATTCTTGTTGTTCAATTATTCCCTCCAATCCTTACTATTTCAAATGTTTGTCAATTTTCAACAATCTTTCATGCCCATCCAAGTTCCTTCGATGTGCCCAATCCAAACTCTTTTAGTGATCCTAGCTCTTTTACGCCCAAACCGGGCTTCGACCTGGCCAAAATCACCAAACAGGTCGGCCATATGAGAGAAGATGTTGCATTAGTTCTTGTACTTCAAATAGCTTACTTTCTTGCCCTTTCCGTCATCTCATTCTTCTCCGCCCTTGTGACGATTCTAGTATTGTCGATGTCATATAGTGCCAAAACCATATCATTGAAAGATCTATTTTCAAGAATCGGGAAAACATGGACAGGTCCTATGATTACTACCTTCTATGTCTCAGGTCTTGCGATTGGCTACTCTGTCTTTGTTGTTATGCTAGCCGCTCCTCTCCTGATGTACCCTAATTCTGCGACCTATTGGGTTGCCATTTTGCTCGGGATTGTTGCTAGTGGCGTCTATCTCTACTTGTTTGTTGCTTGGGGTGTGGCCATTGTCGTTTCGGTGGTGGAAGAAAGTTGTTACGGGTTGGAGGCGTTGGGAAAAGCGTGTTGCTTGTTAAGGGGAAGAGGTTACATGGTTTCTTGCTCAACATTTGTTTCAACCTTTTAGTTTTGATCATTTTCATGGTTTACAAGATCTTACCAGTTAACAAAGGGTTTGTGAATCCAACATTGTATGGGTTGTTTTTGGTGAATGTTTCATTTTTGGTGAAGATTTTCATAGTGGTAGCGTATACGGTGTTGTACTTCAAGTGTAAGAAGCACCATGGCGAAGAGATAGAGTTATAGGGACATGTCCAGTACACTAAAGTGCCGATGACTGATAAGTCCATATTTTACAGTATTTTATGCCCCAATGTGATATGATTTAATCGTTGCTTTGATCACTTTTTATCCCTCATAATGCTTTGATTGGTATAGATTTTGTCTTGTAGGATACAAGTTGATTTACGCATGAAAGACGAGAAAGGAGATCCAAATTGAGCTTGAAATTGAAGAAAGAAACAAAAGAAGATAGTTGATGAAAGATTATACACAATGCTCATATAGACACGAGATTTTCGTCAACTTAAAAGCCTAATCAGATTAAGATTTCTTCTCCAATATTGTAGATCATTGTCTTAGCTTCACGTAGCAACTTGAATCACCTCAATCCGACATCTGTAGGGATAGTTATGATTAAAATACGAAAAGTGCGAATTCAGCGTGAGACGACCGCGGTCTTGATTCGAAAAAATGCTTCGCACTTTTTGTGCCGCGGCTTAGTGCCCTGCTGCCCTATTTTTTATATCCGCCGTTTTTTGTCTTTATAAGACATTCTTCACTTACCTAAAGGCTGGACATGCTCTAAAACACCAAGAGGAAGCCATGGGAAATCCTAAGGAAGCTTGAAGAGCCATCATCATCCTCATCATCATCATCATTTTCATCATCAAAGCTTGGATTCAAACTTTGTAAGAGGGAGTAATTCAACTCTTTCTCTTTGATTTGTGTATCAACCATGTCTTATAGAATTGTTGAATCACTTGTTGTTGTAAGTATGAGCTAAGCATCTTTGTGGTTGGGTTATGTGAATACTTTGTGATGTTTTGTGTTTAATGAATCATTAATTTCTGGATTTATTACATTCTTGTTACATGTTTGATTTTATGCTTAATGCTTTCACATGAATGATCACCATGTATTTGATATAATGTTTTGTCTTGAGACCGAGAGGAGATAGATAAAGGGAGATCGAAAAATCAAACATCATAACGTAACAATTGACTAGAGATAGAATCGATTGCGTTGTGTGGCTTTTTGTGATAAGATGACCCGATTGAATGTAGGATCTTCGTAAACAAGGAATTCCTTTGAACCTAAATGCATGTTAGTTAATTCAATCTTCACTATAGAGATATAGGAAGTTGTTAACTAGTATAGGCTTGTTATTTCAAGAGATTGAATAATAAATACATTAGGGAGTTTCGCCATAACAAGAACGTTCTAAGAATCCGGATAATTGAGAGTTCATGAACATAGAATAGAAAATAGTAGGATCATAACCCAATCACCTCTTTCCATTCGATTTTATTATCTTGTTTATCACATATTTATCTTTGATTATTTTCATAGTATAATCAACCATCATCTTATAATTTGATTTATCTTAGAGTTAGATAATATAGCAATTACGAGCATTGAATCCAATTGTCCCTGTGGAGACGATACACCCCGGGCTAAATAGTCCACTTTATTACTTTGCACGACCTAGTATACTTGCTAGGATTTCGCGTGTCAATGACCCAGTCGGCTAATGATATGGTTTAACTACGATCTTGACATGTAAAACGCGTTTATTCAGAAAAGTTCTCTTCCAAACCGCATTTGATCAGTCTTCAGTTTGAATTACACTTGTCCTAATAATTGATTATTCTTTTTCGAATTGTAGTATAATGTAGTTCATTCACTCTATGATTAGTTTAGGTTTGATTGAAATTTGATCATTCCAGAAAAACTTGTACATGTTAGAGAGTCCAGCAATAAAGCAATCTTTTCATTAAAAACCATTCAAAACTCCAACATGAGTAGACCTTATTTTTAAGTGACTTTATATGTAGATTTGTCCTTAACTCTGGAAATGATCATATATATAGTTGCCTTTCGGAATTTTCATTTGATAGATATGAAATCTGTTGCCTTTAGCCTGTAAAATATAGGGAAAATTACACACAGACCTTCTAATTTATTGTATAATTACTAAAACATCCTCTCACTATTTAGAAATTACCAACACCCCCCTTAAAGGTTTATTTGTAAAGTTTATAGGGGGCAAAATTGTAAGAAATTCTAAACATGAAGGGGTGTGTTGGTAATTTCAAATAAATGAGGGGGGGGGGGGTTTGGTAATTACATAATAAGTGAGGGGGTTTGTGTGTAATTTTCCCTAAAGTGTATCTCTCTCTTGAAAATGCCTGCAGTTCTTATAACTCAGCTTGAGTTTGTCAAGTAAATTTATTTAATAAGTAAAAGAGGATACGATGAATGACTTATTAATATGATTGAAATGATGGAAATTCCATAAATAAATTTCAGAACAGTGTTGTTGTCTCGTCGACTTTATAGAGAACTCTGCTTTTCATTATGATTGGTCGATGCATGATATTAAATTCATATCAGTGTTATATATATTGTAGTGATATGTCTTAAAGTATTAGATCCAAAATTATCGATTTATTATGGGGAAAAATTAGGGGCTAGGTTTAGTTTTTACTTTTGACATTCATTGTAAATTTGTACATCTTTCTGTTATGATTATGCCCTCAGATGTTATAGATGATAGAATGTATAGAGCATATATCTTATATTGAACTTAAACTCTTCTTAAATAAAAGACATTATTGAGTTTTCACTTAATTCTTATCTGCATCTATAAGTTGTGTAAAACGTTTTGTCCATGTTTTTAGTGCGATCCCTCTACTTCCTATGGGATAGGAAGATTGGCACTAGAGAGATCGATCTTGGTTACTAAAATAAGTTCGCAAGTAATATGAAGTTTTTAATGGATAAATAAAAACTTCGAATACATGTACAATCTTAGCTCTGACATGGGAGTGCCTATCTGGTATCATGGGATGATAGGAGATTAAGATTGTAGACACCTCAGTGGAACTGATATGTTCGAACACAACTCGCATCAGTTCTGTCACATGGGTTCTCACTCTGTGATTGTCAATGACGGAACTGATTATGCGTAATAGGTATATGTGAACCTTTGACCTGAAGTATCAGGCTGAAGATGCACTTGTGACGTCAAGTCTTTCACTAGAGTAGTTAGACCCAATTCACCCTTTGGTGGGGTCAACCTCGAAATGCGGACTTGATGGACAAGTGGTAATCTTAGCAGATATCTAATATGAGATTTGTTCTCTCATAAGTGAATGAGTATGTAACCTATGTAATTATAGATAAATAGAGATCAAAGTCTTTGGCCAAAGCAAACGAGACGATTGTGCTTGGCACTAAATCGATCTCAATGATCTCGTATTTATTACGATTTATACATATGGTCAAGTCCAGTGAGTTTGACATAACCATGACTCTCACTTGACTGAGGAACGTGAACAAAGGGTTTATACATATACGGTATTTACGATTGGAAGGTTTCGGAATGATCCTATCATTCGTTTTCGTTTAGGTTACGAAGTGGGCCACGTGACTGGCTAGGTGTTACCCACTTCCTTTGGTTTCCTCTCATTGCCAATCGAAACGAACCTAAAGAGTCGCGCTAAAGGATTGACAAAGAAAAATGAAGAAAAAAAAATTTCTATTATTTCTTCTGGGAGTTTTAATTTATTGGATAAATTAAATAATTAATTATTCATTAGATGAAATAATTAATTATAATGATAAGATTAATTATTAATTAATTTTCATGTGAAATATATTAATGAATTAATTTATCTAATTAATTTGGTTATTTAATTAATTTATTTATTTATTAGATATAATAAATTATTAATTGAAATAAGAAATTAATTAAACAAAACAAATCTCGGGGCTAAATAAGGAGTCCAATTGGACGCCTATGAGGCCTCAAAGTGGCATCTTTGAGAGGCCAAATATTAGGGCTATTTTGTTTTGATTTGTTCAATAAATCATGATGTATATAAGGACTCTTTGACTTAGAACAAAGAAGAAGAATACACAACTCACATAACTCTCAAAAGAAAGAAAAATATTCCTCCCCTCCTCTATACCTAGCCGTCGACCATAGAGAAAGAAGAAAGGGGATTTTTCGTTTGTTGATCCGTGCGTGACGATTTAGAGACGACGTATTTTCGTTGTTAGGATCAAGTTCAAGTTTGAAGAATCAAACTAAAAGATTGAAGATTCAGAAGCTTCAATATTTCGAGTTTGGAGAAGAAGAAGTTTTTCTCCATCATCATATTCATATTAACGCGTAAGTTTTATTCGTTATACGTTTTTAGATTCAATTATGCGAATTAGAGTACCAATTGGGTTTTCATTTTAATTTTTGAAATCCCTTCCGCTGCGTTTATGCTTTTTAAAACAAAACCCAACACTTTCATCAATGGTAAAATACTCTTTCATCTCGCGTGCACATAGGCAACTGCCGAACCATATAAATTCTTGTGTTTTTAATCTTTATGTTCTTATTTTGACAGAGAGAGAATATAATATATATATGTATATTTGTGTGTATATAATAAATATATGTGTGTGTATATATATATATATATATATATATATATATATAGAGAGAGAGAGAGAGAGAGAGAGAGAGAGAGAGAGAGAGAGAGAGAGAGAGAGAGAGAGATACAAGGAGAAAAGAATTGCATTAATTTTGATATATGAATTTTATGTTAGTCTTTTGCAAGAGAGGAATTTTTGCTTAGGGCAATGAGGGAAGCTATAATTTGAAATGACCTTGAATTTGTAATTTCTGAGTAGAGGATGACGTCAATGCATCAATTTCGTGTAAATGGCGTATTTATCAATTAGCCAATTGAAAAGAACCACTTTGTGGAAGTTAATGTTTCATTTTCATGTTCTTTTCAAAGGTTACAACATTAAAAATAGAGAAAATAGCAGATACCCCCAAACTATGAGGTGATGTGCGCTTTGCCCCCCAAACTATTAAAAGTTACACTCAACACCCTAAACTATCATATATGTGCACTTTGCCCCCTCGGTCAGCTTCGGGCAGCATACAGGGGGCAAAGTGCTACAAACCGCATAGGTGAGGGGGCAAAGCGCACATGTACTAATATTTTTTTTTATATTTTTTTTCATTTATTTTCATGTTTCCGAATTTTTAAATTGTTTTTTTTATTTTTAGAAAATTATGAATATTTGAATTTATACCTCTTTTCATTGTTTTCTTATTTATTTTCATGTTTTATTTTTATTTTTCTTATTTTCATATTTGAAAATTATTTATTTCACATCTGGAAATAATATTTTAAGAAAAATCTAAATAAATCCCAATATGCATGATTTAAATTGAACGATGAATGGGTAAAAATTTTCTCGAAGCTGACCGAGGGGGGTTAAGTTAATATTAAGAATATTTGAATTTAAAAAAATATATGATAGTTTAGGGTGCTGCCCGAAGCTGACCGAGGGGGCAAAGTGCACATATATGATAGTTTAGGGTGTTGAGTGCAACTTTTAATAGTTTGGGGGGCAAAGCGCACATCACCTCATAATTTGGGGGGGGGGGGTACCTGCTATTTTCTCTTAAAAATAATGCTTAAACTAATCAAATTGTGGACTTTCTTGGTCTGGTAGAGTAAATCCCATCTGTTTGCATTATATTTAGGGTGTACGTTGTTTACACCTAAAATAAAATGGGCTTCTCAATTTAGAAAAGCCCAAATGGTCTATGCATTAATTCGAAGCCCAAGCGATCTGTATTAATAAGTTAGTTCGAAATTGGGCTCAAGTTGAAGGGCCCAAGCAACCGCATTAATTAGTCGAAGACGAAAAAGGGTTTAAGCTGAGAAAGCCCAAACGGTCCATATTGCGATTAATTAATTCGAAATGGGCCTAAGCGATTTTAGATTCGTCTTGAAAGGAATAAGTCTTAAAAGTCTGAGAAGGAAGGCCCAAAAGAGTAGGAGATTATCCAGGTCAGGGACGCGCCATCAAAATAAGTTTGAAAATGTAGTTGAAGGCAGTTCCCAACCGTAAAGGACATGGGTAGGTGATACAGAGCAAGACGAAGAAGAAAAAAAAAGAAAAGAAGGGATAACAACAGGACAACTCTGCATATTTTTTTATCTTTTTCTCTAGGACTAGGCGCAATCTTAGAAATAGCATAGTTTAGTAGAATAGTTCTTGTAGATCAGCTCTGGGGGATCAAGTGTTAATTTCAATCATACCTGCTGCTCGACCAACCTTGTAACACACGATTGGGGATCAATATGGAGGTATAATATTTATCGTTTTATCAGATTTAAGTATTTGGTAGATAAATTTATATCTGGACTTATATCTTCCTTTCTCATCTATTTTCATTAAGTGCGGTCCGAATAACAATTTTAAACAACGCATCGAAGTGTTAAAGTCTGAATCACCGTCTAGCGTATCAAATTCAAACGCGGGGGTTGTTAGATAATTCTAAGGGGAGAATTATCACGGGGCTTGAGTTAATCAATTAACTCTTCCTTAGTCAATTTGTTTTTATCTAGAAATAAATTTTTGGCGACCACAGTGGGAGTTGGTTCCTGTTAAATCGATTTTCCAATATCGTTTAAGTCATTTTGGAAAGACCAATAATGACAGACGAGTTCACTCGTGATGACTACACCGAAGATTTGGATATCCAGCCGGTGGCGAAAAATAAAGTCAAAGCGGACAAAATGTACAAACAATTTGTTCGACTTATGAAACAAACTCTAGCAGGTGCTCGAGAAGATCAAAGGACAGAATTCAATGATCAATATCGAGCACTGGCATAAGAGTCCGCCCAAATATTTACGGCAATCGTACAAGATATTGGTGTAAGTGCTCGAGATGGTCTTGCTCCAGAAGTCACCAGGGTTATAACTGAGCTAGGTGAAATTTTCAATCAAACTTGTGATGTTTTTACGAACATGATACATACACAAGTAGCCGTAGGTCTCGAACCTTTAATCAACAAGCATATATTTTAATCGAAAAAGTATCACAGCTGGTAGAACCGAGGACTCAAAGTAGATATGTTAATCCAAATGAGATTCCTCTGGGATATCCTCGAGATAACGGGCCTCAGAGTGGTCAATTCGAAATTGGTCAAACTTCAGTATCCTCACCTCTCGAGGGCAATAATAATATGAATAATAACCCTCAAAATATAGATTCGAGATATAATCAAACGCCACATCCTAATGTATACAATACAAGTTCGAATCGACATAATACTCAAAATACGAAGCCTAATGGTCCCATATCATCGAACAGAATGGGACAAACTCCGATAGGATATCTTCCAAATATGAATTTTGGAAGTCTCGGAACAGGATATAACTTCACCCAAGGCTATTTTGCTGGGGGGCAGAACCAGCATCAAGGGCTAAGTTTTCCTAGGGTCTCGAGTAACCCTATAAATACAGGGAATCAGAATGTTTCGGGGTTTCAGAATAATCCAAATTTTACTTGCCCAAATAACTTCCAAATGCCATTTGCTGGGGGTCAAGCTATTCCCAATGGTTATATGGGGGGTAATCTGGGACCACAAGTTCAAGACCCACTTCAAAATCAAATTGAATTGATAATTGAAAGAATGTATGGTCCTGGTTGTCGAAGGAACCAGAGGTTGATTGTTCTCTAGTTCTCTTACAGGGTCAGCCTTTAATTGGTATATTAACTTGTCCCCAAACTCAATACATACTTGGGAGGAAATGCAGTTCCAATTTTAGAATCACTTCGCTCGAACTGATCCAGGCATATCCATGAGTGACCTGGCTAAGATCAGGTAAAACATAGGAGAGTCTATAGAAGAGTTCCTATCAAGATTCAAAAAGGCTCGGGTTAAGTGCCATTTGAATTTGCCTGAATTCGAATTTGTGCAGTTAGCACACCAGAATATGTCCTTCGATTTTAGAGTAAATTTCGATGGGATGATATTCTTAGACTTTCGAAGTCTGGCACAAAGTGCAACTAGATATGAAAATATGTTAAAAGAAGAAAGCTTAAGAAAACATCAAGGACTTAACACATTTGAAATCTCAGCACCATGGGTATTCAAGGATGCTTACGAAGTAGACCTCGCAGAATTCATAAAAGGGCCCCCATTTCAATGTGGAGCGCTCGAACCAAAAGAGTGTGAGGCGATGGGTTCTTTACAATCTAAGAAAGATAAAAAACAATATACTTTTGATGTGGCGAAAACAGAAGAAATATTCGATTGGCTACTAGCCAATAAGAAACTAAAGATTAAAGGAAACCATCGATTCCCAACTAAGGCAGAAGCCAAATGAAAACCTTATTGTAAATGGCATAATGCCTTTACACACGAAACAAGAGAATGTGTTATGTTTCAAAATTTAATACAATCAAAATTAGACTCAAATGAAATAACCTTTCCTAGTAGTCAGAAAACAAGTATAGACGAAGATCCTTTCCCTGCTTTAAATTTTGAGATTAATACTTTGGACATTAATTTACTTGAATGTTCTAACACTTTGTCTGAATCTTCGAATGAACAGGTCACGAAAGAAGCTAAGCTGGCGAATAGGTTCTTTAATAGACTCATAGACGAAGGAGTCTTGACCTTCCCGAAAATCAATAATGATAGGCTCGAGGGCATGTGCAGGTGGCACATAAACACGCTGCATACTACTGACCAGTGCCAAATCTTCAGGCGCTTTGTTGCTAAACAATTCGAAAGGGGCAAGACATTATTGTCCGAGGTGGGTAAGCGAATCCTGGAATTTGGTCAAGACGGGAAGCCTAAGGACAAAGAGCCTCAACTCTAATCGGCTCCTCTGGCCCAAAAGGCTGAAAGAAAATCATACAAGGAGGCACTCGAGACCCCCAAGTATGAGATCGTCTATCAAACTCCTTCGAAAGTGGTGGAAAACCTTACCTAGATGCAGAAGGTGCTCTGTAGTCAATGTGCCGACACCCTACACTACGAAATGGTGAGGCTGCAAGTAATCCCAAATGACCCCGATTGGGTTCCAGCCTACCAAAGGGAATGGAACAAGAGGTAAAGGTATGAGAACAACAACTACAATTATCAGCCCTACAATCGACACTTTCATGGAAGGGGAGGCAGAGATTATGGAAAGCCTTCGTCAGCAGGCAGGGATTCACCGTTTAGTCGTTTAGGTGAACCCAGTGAACAGGTCGAGAAGAAGAGAAACAGCCACCAGAAGGCTATTAAGCAACAAGCAGCTTACTCTCGAGCTGCTGTGGCTTTAGAGATACAGCAAGAGGCTGTTATTGCAAACCTTCGAATCGAACAAGAAGCGTTGGGCAAGGGCCTTCTGAAAGCCAGGGTGGGAACGAAGCCCGAGGAAGACGAATATGAGAAAGACATCGACCAGTTAAGTGACTAATTCAAGGATACTGGCTTGAAAGAGAAGAACACAAGGTTCGAAGAAGATGAAAACTTGGATGATTTCGAGTCAGGCTACGACTTGGACATCTTGTTAGGAGATTCTGCTTATGAGGAATCGGCAAACGAAGCCGATTTGAAAGCAAAGGAAGCATCTCTGAAAAGAGCCCTGCAATTCGAAGAGGATAAAGATGCGAATATGGTGACTGTTTTGCCAGCGGCATTCGCTGTAAAAGAAGATACCATGGACGAGGAGGAAAAATCTCTGGAGATGATGACCATATCTGAGTCAGGTAATGTTTCCATGTCAGAAATTCCTAACTGTAAACTATTTGAGACAAAAACAAATAATGAAAACTTAGTCGATCTTTAATTCTCGAAGGAAAGGATCGATAACAACCATTTGCGACCTTTATTTGTAAATGCTGAGATCGAAGGCATTAGAATTAGCAAAGTTCTAGTTGACAATGGTGCTACTGTTAACCTTTTGCCCAAAAAAATGTTAACAAGATTAGGAAAGACTGTGAAAGATCTAGTCACTACTGATGTATCAGTATACGGTTTTTCTGGGCAAGCTACTCGAGTATCTGGGGTCCTACCTTGTCGAGTAAAGGTTGGGACTCAGAGTTCATACTCTGCATTTTTTGTGGTAAACACGAATTCACCATAATTTAATGCCTTATTAGGGAGGGATTGGATACACCAGAATTATTGTATCCCTTCAACCCTACATCAGTTGTTGGTTTGCTGGAATGGGCATAAGTTCGAAATTATCAATGCCGAGAAGAATTCCTATTTTATTGATACTCACATTGTCCATGCCAGGTACCTGGCTAAAGGAGCCGAAGTGATAGACAGTCAAGCTTTGGAGTTTCCAGCCATTGAAACGACAGGAACAGAGGATGAAGACACAAGCATCAAGGTTCGAAAGAATGAGGGCCAGTCTACAACCGAAGTAGATGATAGTTTAGCCCAAGTCAAAGTAATGACTATGTAATCTCCTTTTGTTTAGTTTTGATGGACAAAGTTAATTATGATGATGTATCCGAATGTTTGTTTAAGAAATTACTAATCGAAAAAGTTATTTCAAGTTTGTTTGCTTGCAATTCTGTTTTAGTCGACGAATTTAATACAAATGAGAATAGTCATGTGATTGAATGTTTAGAAACCGAAGGAAACTTTGCAACTGATACGTTCGAACAAGGGGTTATGGAACTTGATGAGGATATCAGAAAGGATATCCAAGATCCTTTAGAGGAAGTCAATCTTGGAATGATAGAAGATCCAAGAATGACTTATATAAGTTCGAAATTAGATCAATTAGAAAAAGAAAATTTGATAGGAATCTTACAACAGGTTAAAGATTGTTTTGCGAAAATTCTGGCATCTAGATCCGCAATTTGTGCCAGGTAACCTGCTCGAGTATTTTCCAGAGTCGGGACTCGAACTTGGAGTTGGCCCAATTGCTGTGACCCCACAGGATATATCTTTGCTTCGAAGGGGGTAAATCCTTGATCGATTAAACCCTGAATAGCGGCAAGGAGACTCTCAAACATCTGCCTCTCCGCAATAAACATAGAACGACATTGGAAAACAATCCTCGGCGTTGCACCATCCAGAAACGATCGAATCCTCCCAAGCATCTCTTGGTTAGTCGGATCAAGTTGATCACATTATGGGCTTCGCTTAAATCAGCCCTTGAGAATGGCAGTAGCTCAACATTTCCTGAGAATTATAAACGAAATAACATAAGGAAAATGGAGGATCATGCAAACGGGGTATGAAAATATGGCAAATACATTTTCCTTTGAATGGGACAATATTTGTGGGCACCGCACCGCTGCATTCGAAGTGGAAGGGGCCTCCCGGATCTCAAGAGATTGAGCCACAATTTGGTCTTCTAGAATCCCCTCGGGGGTAATTTCGACACCTAAGGAAATAAAAGGTTAATCTAATCATAAGAGACGTCTTGAGAAAATGCTAAAATGGGTACTGCTTACCTTCGAATGTGGGACTTCAGCAGTTTGTTCAACAGGCTTCGAGGAACCCAACTCGAAAGCTTCCCCAGCAGTGCCTTCGGTTTCTGCCACTAGGGCAGGCTTCTCAACCGAGGTCTCTTCACTTGATGAATCTACGAAAAATGAAGGGTTTAAAATAATACAAGTTAAAAAACTATTGTCGAACAAAAATAATAAAATCTTAGTAAAACTACTGCTAAAATAAATACCTGAGGAAAGGTCTTCGAGAACTTGAGTACGTTCTTCTGACTGGGATTGGGTATCATGTACAGGTGCCTCGAATGGAGCCTCTGCCAATAAGAGGATATCTAATTCAACTTCTTCCTCTATCTCGATTACAGGAGTTTGAGTTTCAGCATGTGTAGTTTCTTTTGAAGGACTCACTCCAGAAGGAGCCTCACTCGATGGGCCTGCATACAAACATCTTTTAGTATAAACGAAGAAAGATACAGAAGACTCATATAAGGATAAAGAAAAATACTGACCAGCTTCGAAAGACCGATGTAACCTGTGCCTTTGGAACATGATGGGCCCATCTTCACCGTCATCTTCATCTTCGGCAGCAGTTTGGAGGGTTGGGGGTGATGGCTCTCGAATGGTAATACCCCCATTTTTGCGTCTTCGAGTGGCAGGTAAAGATATAACAGTGACTGGGGCCTTCGCTTTGTTAACCCTCGAGGAACGGGTAGGTGGAATAGCTCTTAGAGGAGGTACCGCCAAAGCTTCAGACTCTCGAAGGGCTTGGAAAAGTCCCTCATGTGCTTCAACCAAAGGGTTATCCTTCTCGAATCTCTACCCCGATGTGAGTGGAAAAGGGATAATATATGCATCATCTTGTTTATACAAATCGAAATCAAAAAACCAAGATATTTAAAGTGCAAAAAGAAATTAAAAGAAAAAGATCTTTAAATACCCATACCTCAGGGGACAGCAATGTTGATAATGCAGTCATTTAGACAGATCCCGAACAAAGCCTGGTGGCATCCATGACCAACTTCCGAATGATTTGTCTCGAGAGTTACTGATATATGCTATTTTTTACACACGATTCACCCCATTTATCAATTTGATTTTGATTGTTTCGTTGATAATTTGATCACATATGATGCTTTGAACCCCGTTTTCTTTGCCTTGTTAGATTAGGTTAACAGTCGGGGCACAGAGCGAGAAACGAAAGCACAACGAAGCACTTTTGGAGAAAAACAGGGCAACGCCGCGGCGTTCAACCACAAACGCCGCGGTGATGAGCTGCAGAAGTGAACGCCGTGGCGATGGTGAGGCAGAATGCGAACGCCGCGGCGTTCAACCACCAACGCCGTGGCGTTCGAGGCGGCAGAAATGGTTTATAAATAGACCATTTAGGTTAAAACACAGGGGATACACTTGAGAGCTGCCAAACAAGAAAAATAGGAGAGAAACACCTTGGAGAGAAGATAGAAGGCCACAACGTCTCTTTGAAAGCCCGGATTTGCAAGACAACGGAGATTTCATCGAAGGATCCACTTCATCACGGTTATTCGGGAGTTGTTATATCTTTATTTCATAAACTTGTCCAACTCTTTACAATGACTTGTATGATTCAAATCCATATTTGTGACATGAACATGAGCTAAACACATTTGATTAAGGCCGTGGCTAGGCCGTTTATGTTATTTTGATTGTTGTTGTTTTGGTATTTATTGGATTAATGTTGGTTTTGGCTATGTATTCAATAGTTGAGCTCAATGCTTTGCTTGTTTGATCACCAAGTGTTCGATAAAATGTCTAGGTTAGAGATCGAGAGATAATAACCTAGGGAAGATATAAACATTAAATACCCTATAGGTAAACCGACTAGAGATAGACTCGGTTTCTTTAGGTGGTTTTCCATTCACATGGGGAATTCTTAGACCTTAAATGCATCTTTGTTAAGCCGGATTTTCATATAGAGATATATAGGAAATCGTTAACTAAGGTAGGGTTGCTATGCCTAGAGATTGGGTAGTACGTATGTTAGGGAATTTCGCCTTGGCTAAATCCATCTAATAATCCAATAGAACCTTAATCACAATCGAAATACATAAATGGTTGAACCATGTGCCTTAAGCGCTTCTCTTCTATCGTTTCTTCCACTTATTTGGTTATAACTTATTTTAGTGCTTAACTTAGTTAAATTAGTTTAAATCAAACCTTTTATCGACCGATCTAACTTAGAATTGGGTAATACAGTAGTCTTGGTACTTAGATTATAGTTGTCCCTGCGGATACGATAACCCCGGACTTGAGCATCCACTTTACTACTTACACGATCTAGTTCTCTTGCTAGGATTTTATCGTGTCAGTTACGCTGCAAGACTCGATTCCAGAATTCGGCAAAGTGTGGATCCATTCGAAGGATCCTACAGAAGGCCGGGATAGGAGAGATGACGACTTGGCTGGAGGGCTTCCCTCGAATGGATGCCTCTGCCAATTCCCTTTTTGTCTTGGGGATAGTGTATGATCTACCTGATCAAGGGCGATTTAAAGTGCCTAAAAAAGGCAGGGCAAAACTTTGGCTAATACCAAATTGCCTCGAGCATAACTGCAGAAAAACACAAAAGCGACATGTAAGTAAACAAGAACATTCACTCGAAGAGTAATATATGAAGAGGTTTATAAGAATATAAGAAATACCTGAGGGTTGTAAACCTCAACTCCAGGGTTGTTGTCTGCATATAAGAGGTCTCGAGAGGATAGGATAGACCTCCAGTAAGGACGATCTTTGTCAGTACGTCTCAAGGAGTCCAGTTCTCGCAGCCAAGATGGCAGGGCTGCATGAGACCAGTGACTAGGGGACTGATCATATCTTGTCTCGAAGAAGGGGCACCAGGGGGAAATGTGTAATGGGATGTATACTGTACTTAGTACCAGCAAGTAGGATGCCTTCTCGAGGGGTATCAACAGGTTTACGGCTGCCTTCCCATAGCACGCTCAATTCGAAATGGGCTGGACAAGCTTCGAGGACTGAGATTCCTCTTCGAGTGAAGGAGTCCTGATATTTAGTAACCCAGGATAATACAAAAATGCCCAGCAAGTTAACAACCACAATGGGCCTGCAACCCTCTTGACCTTCGAAGGATCTTCGTAAATGTGAAACATCATCCTGTAGAAGTGGGCCAGGATAAAAGGACCCAACTCAACGGGATCTAGAGTGGTGGCAATATTGGCAACAAGAGGTATTGTTTTTGTATATCAATGTGTGTAGGGGTGTTTGATGTATTTTAATATAGTAGAGAGGGGTGTTTGAATATTTTAGGTGTAGATGAGGTATTTAATGGGGTGTCTATAGTAGGGGAGGCAAAAAGAATTTTGCCCAAATTTTAATTGTCGACTTATACATTTACGTTTCTTTCATTTCCCCCCCCCCCCCTTAAAACAGCTCACTTTCTAAATCCCAAATACCAATACAAGGATGGTGTTGGAAAAGACCCATATTTTCTAACTTCTATACATCAAGTTTTTAAGGTGTTGGATCCAAATTCTGAGGGACAAAGTCAATTTGGAAATGAGGCTTGTGTTCGATTTTGACATACGAAATATTTATCATTTAATTCACTTTTGTAGAGAATTTATAGTTATCTTATAGTGATATATGATATATATATATATATATATATATATATGAATAGATCATGATGTTCAAAGAAGCACAAAAATCATTTGGAGATTCATGTGCAAAGGCATCAAGAGAAACCATGGGACCGGGTAGATATTTTTCTCATTAATTCTTTTGATATCAATATTTTATTAAACACGTTGGTAGTAACTTTTCATTTAAACATGTATTGCAGTGGATTGGTGGGAGTTCTATGGAACAAGCACCCTAATTTTAAGAAAGCTGGCTATGCGTGTTCTATCACAAACTGCATCTTCTTCGGCATGTGAAAGAAATTGGAGTACATTTGCTCTTGTTCACACTAAGCAACGAAATCGGCTAGCGCACTCGACTTTGGAAAAGCTTGTTTTCTGTTACTATAACATGAAGTTGAGTTTTAGGGACAAAGAAGCTGAAAAGGAAAATGTTGAAGATAAAGACCCACTTGACCTTCTAGATATTTCAGTCGAGCTTGGGAAAGAAGATGACTACCCGTTGTTTCAATGGATTAGACCATCGCATTTGGATAACGGAGAAGGTAATCCAGATCCTAGAAATTCAAGACATGCTCAGGAACATGGCATCAATGTTGATCAAGTTCTATCAGGTGAAGTTGGCTTGAGTAGTGACAAAGATTCATTTGAAATTGCTATGAGAGGACCACCTACTGTTGGTAGTACTCATGGCGGCGGTGGTGATTATGATGATGATGATGGTGGTGGTGGTGGTGGTGGTGATAGTGGTGGTGGTAGTGATGGTGGCGGTGGTGATGGTGGTGGATATAACACCACAACTAGGAATGACGATGTAGGGAGTAGTGAACAACAAGGTTAGGCAAAGACAAATGAGTCCATTTACATGTGAGGAGTATTTCACCCACGCCACATAAGATGAAGATCACAGATCAAGAAGAGGTGGTCCAGGTATTTGTGCTATTGGAAAACAACATAGGAGAAATGCAAGATGCAATCCCTGAGATGAGAATGACATTTTCGATAGTTTTGAATCAATGAGTATTGGCACAAAACAAAGCTCAGTTGGTTATGGATCGAGTTCACATAGTAATATGTGTCCACCTTGGTCGTATAGTGGGTATTCATCCAATACAATGCCACATCAATCCTACTCATATCCTTTGCCACAAGTTTATGTTAATACTCCTGCTGAATATGTTGTGCCCGTTGTGGTTCAGCAGAATACAACATCAGAAGGATATTACCATTATTATATGCAGTACTACCAACATTCAATGTCATGGGATGAATACTGTCAACATTTGACTAATAATTTGTACATGCAGTACGAAAATGGAGGGAGAAGAGAGACCAATGATAGTGATTTCGATCCTCCGAGAAACTCAATGCGGTTTTAAATGATGATTGTATTAAAATTGTGGTATTTTGTTTTAATGAAGTTCCTAGGAGATTTGATTATTACTTTACTCTCAAATTATATTTATTTTATATTTTTCGTCACATATTTTAATCATACTACTTAACAAAGTTCACTATACATACATTATATATACAGTATTATTTATGTAAAAGATGCATAATTATGAGATTTAAAGTTACACAAAATTTTATTGCAAATTTCCAAATATTTCTATAAATATCCATGATTTCTTTAAAATCGAGATCAAAATTTTGAATATCCTCGAAATTTCCATCGAAATTTCCGTAAATTTACCACCCCGATATCGATACTAATACCGAAATTTAATACCTTGGGCGCAATCCTAGAAGTAGGGTAGTTTAGTAGAATAGTTATTATAGATCAGCTCTGGGTGATTAAGTGTTAATTTCAATCATCCCTGCTGCTCGACCAGCCTTGTAACACACGATTGGGGATCAATATGGAAGTATAATATTTATCGCTTTATCAGATTTAAGTATTTGGTAGATAAATTTATATCTGGGCTTGTATCTTCCTTTCTCATCTATTTTCATTAAGTGTGGTCCGAATAACAATTTTAAACAACACATCGAAGTGTTAAATTCTGAACCACCATCTAGCGTATCGAATTCGAACGCGGGGGTTGTTAGATAATTTTAAGGGGAGAATTATCACGGGGCTTGAGTTAATCAATTAACTCTTCCTTAGTCAATTTGTATTTATCCAGAAACATACGTAATTAATTTGTTAGGGAGTCCAGGTGCAATCACGATGGTCTGTATATGTGGAGCCCTCATAGGTCTCACTAAATGAACAGTTACAATTGTTTGGGGATCAATATAAGTAGATATTCGTGGTCACTTATGGTGTACGTAATTAATTTGTTAGGGAGTCCAAGTGCAATCACGATGGTCCGTATATGTGGAGCCCACATAGGTCTCACTAAATAAACGATTACAATTGCTTGGGGACCTCTGTAAGTAGATATTCGTGGTCATCTGAGGAAGCATGACGCAAAGCTTACAGTTTCAATTGATGAGTACTTTTCATTGACTTATGCAGAAAGATGGACCATTTCAACTTGAATATGAAAACCCCCCAACTATAAAATAGCTTATTGTATTGATCATGTTAGAACTTAGAACACAATGGATACTTTCTAAAGCTCTAAACCTTGAAGGTGCAATGGAGTTCTATGAATTATTCGGTTTTGTGATGATTCTAAGTAAATCGATCAAATTTCTCCCGAAGAATGGGAAACTTATGGTATTCATAGTCGCATTTTCGTTTGTACTCTCCTCAAGTTTATTATTATTGTTTAATTATTCTCTCAAATCCTTGGTGATTGATATGTTTGTTAAATTCCGGCGATCTTCCATGCCCAATCCTAGCTCTTATACGCCAAAATTGGGCTTCGACCGGGCCCGGATTATGTACCTGCTCGGTCATATGAGAGAAGAGTTGGCACTTATTCTTGCAGTTGAAATAACTTACTTTCATGCCATTTCCATTATATCCTTCTTCTCCTCCCTTGCAACGATTCTAGTATCATCCATGTCGTATAGTGCCAAAACCATATCTCTAAAGGATTTATTTTCAAGAATTGGGAAAACATGGATCGGGCCAATGCTTACTACCTTCTACGTGTCATTTCTTGGGACAGGGCACCATGTCTTTATTGTTATGCTGGTCGTCCCTATCATGACGTACCCTAATATTGCGACTTTTTGTGTGGCGATTTTGCTTGGGATTGTGGCTATTGTTGTGGATCTCTACTTGGTTGTCAGTTGGCGTTTGGCCATTGTTGTTTCAGTGGTTGAAGAACGTTGTTACGGGATGGAGGCGCTAGGAAAAGCCGAACGACTTGTTCAGGGGAAGAGGTAACATGGCTTCTTGCTTAACATTTGTTTCACACTTTTAGTACTGATCATTTTTGTGGTTTACAAGATGTTGCTAGGTCGCAAATGGTTTGTGAATCCAGCATTGTCTCCGTTGTTTTTGGTGAATGTTTTCTTCCTACTGAAGATCCTCGTAGTGGTGGTGTACACAGTGTTGTACTTCGAGTGTAAGAAACATCATGGCGAAGAGATAGAGTTACATCTCCGGTACACTAAATTGCCAACAACCCAGATGATATACCCTAACTAAGTTGAATGAATGCGTTTAGTGTTTTCCCAGATATTTTATTTGAGAGATATAAAATCTTTCCCTATTGCATCTAAAAGAATGTATCTTATGCTAGCAATTACAATCAGCTTCAGTTTGTGAAGTAAATTTAATTAATAACATGTTGAAGATATTCATAAAATTTTATAAACTTGATTTTCAGTGGATAAAATCAGGCGTAGAAGTGAAAGAGGATGTGATGATTGAATTATAAGTAAGATTGAAATGAGGGAAATTTCAGAAGTGCGTATCAGAAGAGTGTCGATTTTATTAAAAAACTTTACTTTTTCGTTAAAATTCGTCGTTCCATGATATTAAATTCATAAACAAGCAAAAGACTAAGATCTAGACAAGGTGAAAAAAATTGTATTAATCATAAACTTCTATTTTGTTAGATTGTTGACTTATTTTGGTAGATGAATTGTATGTTAAGTCTTTTGCAAGATCGCACTCTTTGCTTACGACAACGAAGGAAGCTATGATTTTGTCTACTTGAATCTTAACTACATTTCATTCCAATTCGTAAGTAAACGTTATTCTATTTTGTTTGTGTTGGCACAATCAGAAGCAGCAGGGAGAAGGTCTTGAATCTCTTAGCCTTATAATATTGGGAACTTTTGCATGGCTCTATATGTTAATTTACTAAGAAACGATGAGAAAATGTGACGTAACAAGGAAGTTTTAATTTTGGTTTTTTTTTTTTTGGAATTGAACATCTAGGGTTTCTCTTCATGGAGCCGCCGCCAACGGCGGATAACGTCGATAAGGCTGCCTCCTCCGACGTAAACACAACCCCAAAACCTCTCTCCTATGCTGAAAAACTCCTTAGCAATTCTCTCCCGCCTGAAGTTGTGGCCCGATCTACCAAGAAAGCTTTCGTCCAAGTCGACTCAAAGGTGATTGGTACTTTGGCACTCTTCAATGGACGGAAAACTATTTTTCTCTCTAAAGAAGATGATGATTTTATGGCTGCTCCGTTCCAATATGCTCTCGTAGGAAAATTCTCTCATGGCTATCCCTCCATGCAACGTCTTCGTTCTAAGTTCGAAACCCTAGGTTTAAACAAGGGATTCAAGATCGGGATTCTTGACCACAAGCATGTATGGATTCGTCTATTTGATCCAAACGATTATGCAAGGATTTGGATGAAGCAAACCTGGTATTTTGATGGATTTCCGATGCGTGTTTTGAAATGGACATCTGAATTTAACCCCAACGAGGAATCCCCAATAATGCCGATATGGATTAAGATCTTCGGGTTGCGACCCCATTGGTTTCACCACCAATTTTTATACCATGTTGCTAGCATGATAGGCAAACCGCTGAAGCTTGACGAGGCCACTACAGATATTGCGAATCCGATGGTGGCTAGGATTTGTGTTGAATTGAATGTATTGGATAAACTTCAACCTGACATTCCGATTCAAATTAATGGTAAGATGATATTCCTCAAGGTCCAATACGAAGGAATTCCACAATATTGTAAGGTTTGTAGACACAGGGGTCATTCGATGGCTGCGTGCTTTTTTACGGGAAGATAACACCGGTGAAAATAACGACATGCAGACTAATGTGGAGCATCAAGTGGACCTTAGAACCTTACTTCAGAAAAAACGTGGCAACCAACCGGGAATTGGACCTCAAGATAAGGATGCTAATGGACTACAAGATAAGGAGAAACCGAATGATATAGATGATCAAGATGACATGCTTTCATCGACAAAAAGAGAATATTTGAAAGAGAATGTGCGACAATATCAAAACAACCATCAAGAAGAAAATAATTCTGAAACTATGGTGAGAAATACCGAGGATAATTTTGTGAATCTGGAAGCTAATGAGACACGAATGGTGGACATACAGGGACAAAAATATAAATTATTAGTGTCAGACCCCAACACTAGTAAAAGGAATACGAATGGAAGTCCAAAAGGAAATTCTGTTAGGGAAAGCAGATACCCGGAGGAAATTCGTAGACAAAGAGAACTTGAACTGGTGGTCTCGTCTCCAACGACCAATGAAGGTAATCATGTTGATGATTTCACTCTTGGACATGATATAGGGGTGCCGGATAATGGTGGTATTGACATTGACTCAGAACAAACTAAATCGGTGGAACAATGGCAAGAAGTTACTTCTCGGAAGCATAGAAGGGCGGCCTCTTTGGATGAACAGCCACGTACAAACAATTCGCCAATCAAAGCCCTGATGAATACGAGGATGGCTACAAGGAGGACGAAAGCTCTCATCAATAAAAGTGTTAAATGATGAACATGCTAGTTTGGAATGTCCGTGGTATTGGAAAAAAGAACACGGTGACTCGGATAAGAAGATTATGCAGGAGGTACGATTTAAAATTTTTGGTAATCATTGAACCAAAAATTCAGCTTGACAAATTTGAAATGATGCGTGAGTTTGGATTTCCTAATATTTTATGTAATGTCAATAATCATATTTGGTTGTTCTTTAATGATGAGTACAAAGTTGAGGTTTTAATTAATAATGATCAATTTTTGCATGTACAAATTCAATCTACAATGCTCCAAAAACCTATCTATTGTACTTGGGTACATGCTAAGTGTACTAGCTAGAGAAGAGAGACTCCACCTTCGGGATTATCTACGTGAGATCAATCCTTCCGGAAATCCTTGGATTTTGGTTGGGGGGGGGGGGGGGTGTGATTTTAATGTTATCATGAATGCCAGTGAAAAGAGGGGTGGTGCAGCACCTCAGAGAAGATCTATGGAGGACTTCATGAACCTGGTTTTGGATTGTGGTCTCGCAGATGCAGGGTTTGAAGGCAGTCCTTTCACTTGGAGTGTTAAGCGGGGAGTTTTCCAACGTCTTGACCGAATCCTTCTTTCAAGCTCTTGGCAGGAAATGTTCCAAATCACTTCGGTTCATCACCTACAATGATCAAAAGAATCTGATCATAGCCCTCTCCTGGTCTCTCTAACCGATTATAAAAGATCCGGCCGTCTTTGTTTCGGTTTCTCGATGCTTGGATTCGTCACGAGAGTTTTGTTTAGACAGTTAACACCTCTTGGAACAATCCCATCCAAGGTATTAGATTGGAGAAATGTCTAGGCTTAAAGGAACTCTTAAGACTTGGAATAAGGAGGTGTTCGGTAATGTGTTTGAGAATGTCAAGCTTGCTGAAGAAGAAGCTAGACGATGTGAGAAGAATTACGATATTAATCCTTCTGAGGATAATCTTTGTGCTATGAATAAATCAACTGCCATTTTCACTCGTCATATGTTGATTGAAGAGGCTTTTTGGAGGCAAAAAGCGGCATGTAATTGGCTAAGAGATGGAGAGCGCAACACTAAGTTTTATCATTCTTGGGTGAAAAGAAAAAGTAGTAAAGGAAGAATTCATAGTATTGTGGATAATAACCAGGTGCTCACGGACCCGGGAGATATTCAGAACTCAGCTGCTGGTTATTTTGAAAAAGTTTTTTCGGGTTCCTCTGATTTGCAAGAGATTACTAATTTAGATCATGTTCCGGAAATTCTGACGTCTGATGATAGATACTTATTGGATGCGGTTCCAACTTTGGAGGAGGTGCGGCCGGCAGTTTGGAGTATCGATCCGTATAGTGTTGCTGGTCCTGATGGATTTTCTGCTCTGTTTTATCAGACATGTTGGAATATTATTAGTGCGGATTTGATGGAGGCGGTTTTGGAGTTCTTTTCGGGAACTCCTTTACACAGAAGTTATACCTCCACTTCTATTTCTCTCATTCCTAAAGTTCAAGCTCCGCGTACTTGAAAGGATTTCTGGCCGATTAGCTTATGCAATGTTAGTAACAAGGTTATTACAAAGATCTTGGCTACTAGACTTGCGAATATTCTTAATAAGGTGATATCTCAAAATCAAACGGGATTTATAAAAGGGCGCAATATTATTGACAATATTCTTCTAGCGCAAGAGTTATGTCATGAAATCGAAAGGGGAAAAGGAGGAAATAACATTATGCTGAAGTTAGATATGGCAAAGGCATATGATCGGGTGGAATGGAAGTTTTTGTATGCCGTTATGAATAAGTTGGGTTTTTCGCATAATTGGATTAATTGGGTTAAAAATGCGGTTGAAAATTGTTGGTTCACGGTCCTTATTAATGGGGAAGGAGTAGGATATTTTAAATCGGGTAGGGGGCTTCGGCAAGGTGATTAACTTTCACCGGCCCTTTTCATCTTGGCGGCAGAATTCTTTTCAAGAGGTCTTGAGAAATTATTTCAAGAGTATCCGGAGATGCAATATGATTCTGGTGGGGGCACACTTATTAGCCATTTAGCGTATCCAGATGATGTTATAATATTCTCGAAAGCAACTTCTAGAGGTTTATCTCGTCTGATGGAGTTTTTAAACTACTACGAAAGGGGATCCGGGCAGCTTCTTAATAGAGATAAATCTACATTCATTTTGGGAAAATTGGCTTCCAAAAGAAGGGTGAGAAAAGTTCATAGAATAACGGGGTTTGAACAAGAGAAACTTCTTTTCATTTATTTGGGTGCTCCGTTGTTTAAAGGAATTAAAAATGCCTCGCTTTTTGATGATATTGTTAGTAAGATTACCACTCGAATAGGGGGGTGGGAGAAGTCCATGTTATCGCAAGGAGGTAGACTAACTTTAATCAAGAGTGTATTATCTTCGATGCCTCTTTACCTTATACAGATGCTTGACCCGCCTAATAATGTGATACAACGTTTAGATCGGCTTTTTAACCGTTTCTTCTGGGGGACAACAGAGAACTCAAAAAAAACACATTGGATATCATGGGATAAAAATTTTTACCCGCAAAATGAAGGCGGGCTTGGTGTTCGTGATTTACGGGATGTGAAAAATGCCTTTGGAATGAAACTTTGGTGGAAAATGAGAGCTGGTGATTCTCTGTGGTCGGAGTTCATGAAGAAAAAGTATTGTAGTAAAGACCACCCCGTGGTCGCGCCTACTAAAGCAACTGCCTCGAGGATTTGGAAGCGATTGGGCCAAATTCGTGAAGTTGCAGAGTATTATATCGGCTGGAGCTTAGGGGATGGTTCTTCATCCTTTTGGTTCGATAATTGGATTGGAGAGGGTGCTTTATACTGCATAATGTCGGATCCACACAATACTCGAGAGCTTGTTTCGGACTATTGGTCGCGGGGTAAATGGGATATAGACAAACTAAAACAAGTACTTCCTGAGACCATGGTGAATCGGATTTCTTCGATCCCCATTCTTGATGGCAGCAAGGACAAAGCTATATGGATTGTTTCTCAAAGTGGTGAATTTACTACGAAAACAACTTGGGACGTCAGTCGAGTGCATTTGGATATTAGCCCTACATTCGCGGATATTTGGTCGAAATCTCTTAGACCAACTATATCTATTTTTGTGTGGAAAATGATGCATAATTTTCTTCCCGTGGATAGCATTATTCAAGCTAGAGGCGTCAATATTGTCTCCAAATGCCACTGCTGCAAAGAAGGTAATTTAGAAACCCTTAATCATGTTTTTATGGATAGTGAACCTGCTAGATATCTTGGTGAGTATTTTTCCAATTTATGCATGTTTAATATTCCTAATACGACTAATCTCGCTACTTGGTGGCATGCTTGGCGTATCGGAGGAAATAAACAAAGTGTTTGTGTGCTTATCCCGATCCTTATTTTGTGGCTTATTTGGTTGGCAAGAAACAAATCTAAATTCGACGGGATTGTGGTGAAGGCGGTGAAAATCAGGTTGCAAATTGAGTTTTACATTAAATCTTTATTTCGTTCCGGGCTTCTCACTATGAAAAATTTGAGGGGGGACGAATGTCTAGCTAATTATCTTGGTATTAAAATTGGGCGTGATACCTCCCTTACTTCTTGCTGGGTGCAATGGTGCCCGCCAAATGAAGGATGGGTTAAGTTGAATACTGATGGTGCGTCGAGAGGTAACCCGGGCGAATCCGGAGCTAGTGGACTTATTCGTGACCATAGGGCCGGGGTAAGTTACTAAATGCTTTTGCTAGTTACATTTCGGTTGCCACTAATACGTATGGGGAGCTGTTCGGTGTTTGCATGGGATTGGAGATGTGTCATGAGATGGGATTCACAAAAGTTTGGGTGGAGTTAGATTCGCAAGTTGTGATCGCGATGTTACATAATGGTTCTCCGCGAAGTTGGGAGCTTCAAAATCTGCTTCAACGGATTCGTGTGATTAGCAAGAAGATGGACATTAATTTTACACATATCTTTCGTGAAGGAAACTCGACAGCGGGCTTGTGATGAGAAAATGTCAACAAGGATGGACGAGAGAATGGCTCCGGCTACTCTCTTAGCTATGACTAAAATGGATCTTATTCTACCTAGTTTTAGATTTAGATGGGTGTGAGTATTTTTATTTGTAAGGGAGTGGTACTCCTTATTTACGATTTTAATTATGATTGTAAGGGAGTAAGTGCTCCTTATTTACATGTTTTCTTAGTTGATCTTGTCAGGGAGGTAGCTCTCCTAATTTACAGCTTTCCTTGAATTTTAATAAAGAAGGATGAGGGGCCCGAAAACATCCTCCCCCCGCTAGGGTGGTTCTTTAAAAAAAAAAAAAAAAGAAACGATGAGTTTTATATGTGTATCTTGAACTTCTTCACTACTCGCTTTGAATATAAAGCGTGTTAGTGAGAAGAAAGACGGGTTATTCTTGGAGCTCTGAGAGCGGATGATTGTGATGATATAGTCCGAATTAGAGTTCAAGGATTCATTAAGTGTCGCTCGAAGAAAGATCAACATTTTTTCCGGCTAAACATAGACACCCTTTGTGATGTAGAACAAGAAGCCGACATGTTTTTGGACAGGTTCGAAGGAAGAAAAGTGAAAAACACGCGAAGAGTTGCCGGTGAGACTTCAAACGGCCATAACTTTTGATCTGCTTGGAGTTACGGGGCCCACAATATACCAAAACGAAGCTTTTTTCGAGAGGAATCCAATCAAATGACTTAAATAAGAGTATATTTACTTTCAAGACTTTCTTGAGTTATCCGAGATTTTAAGACGTGTTCTTTAAATTCTCAAAATTACTAGCTTCCGCTCCGTCACTTTGTGTGAGACGCTAATTACAAAAAACACTCAGAGTTTTGAGAAATTACTATAATTTCCTCCGTCAATAAGAGTATATTACAATTTCACCATTGTCATTGAAAGAAGCAGATTACAATTTTGCCCCCTATTTTTCGAGTTGTTAGGATGTGATAGGGGATGTGGTAATTTGCAAAACCTCAAGAGCTTTTGATAATTACCTAATAAGTGAAGGGATGTGCATGTAAATATTCCTTTAGTTTTTGTCTTTCACTATGCTCGGGACTTAATTATATTGTGGTTCTTGTAGGGAGATGAGCTTGCATGTTTTATTATTTTTTGATACTTGCTGTTGTTGATTTCTTGGAAGTTTTTCTTGCTGCTGGTAGATAGTCAACATACTCGCAGGCTGATTGTAGTTTCTTACATCGGATGTAATGGATTGGTTTAGTTTCTATAATTTTCACTTCTTATGGTTTAAGAAGTCTCTCAGCCTCTTGTGGTATCTCTTAAAGTCCCCAACCCAAAATCAGCAGACATTTTTCTCTTAACATTATGACTAAGGGGTATTCATAGGTCGGTTTTGGGACTGAACCGAACCGAAATTTCTGCCCAAAAACTGAACCGTAAAAGTTCGGTTCGGTTCTATTAAAAACCAAACTTTTTGGTTCGGTTCGGTTCGGTTTTCAACTGAACCGAATTTCTAAAAAATAAAATAAAACTAGATATAAATAAATAATTAGAATTTAATTAATATAATTTTAATTCATTTTCCTTTTTTCCTATAAGTTGTTAATAGGAAACACACTTTTTATAGTTTTTGGTCTATATTATACTATATAAGAGGGTGTTTGGCTAAGCTTATCCAAATCATCTTATAAGCTCCTACATCTTATAAGATGTTTTAGGAGCTTATAAGATGTAACATCTTATAAACTGTTTAAAAAAAGGTGGAGTTGAGCTACTTTTTTAAAAACTGCTTATAAGACCCAAACATCTTATTTTTTGATCTTATAAGCTGTTTTTTTTAAAAAATTACCAAATAAATTTATAGAACTTATAAACTCTAAAACATCTTATAAGATGTTTAGAAGAGCTTATAAGCTTAGCCAAATACTCTCTAAATAAACAAAACAGTTAACCGAATGGAGAATCGAATTTTTGTTCGGTCGCCACCACCCCAATAATTGGAACATATTCTTCACAAAATTCACACTTAGAACAGTAAATTCAATGGGGGAGAGGGTTTGTACTTTTCAATAGTTGGTACCTATTGGGTTGGGACAATCGTTTTAACTTTAAGAATATGATTAAAAGAATGAAATTTACTCCACTCTCGAAGATTCCTCTTATTTTCATAGATCATGCATTTTTCATTACTATTCTTAAAATTGATTTATTTTGATAGAGATTGATAATTATATTCATTCACATTCAGTTGAAGAAATTATATAATCTCTTATGTGGCACAATTGAATTCATTTAGGGCATCTATGTGTGCTTTTACTTGGATGGGTTCAAAGATTGTATTTTATTATATATTAATACTACATCTATCGATCAAATATAAATTAAAAATGTAAACTCGGATTAGCGAACTTGAGTATTAAATTGGTTGTGAATTATTATCAAGTGAAACATTTCCTTAACACTAGTAAATGACACGTGCATTGCACGTGAACCATATCATCTCGTTAAATTAATTCATGTAGATGAATATTGTTCATTTTAAAGTGTTATATACTAAAAGTTCAATAATAATTTAATTAAGTGAATTATTATCAATAAGTTATATTTATTTGAAGAACTAAATATTGATCGATTTTAAAGACCGAATCAATACATAAAAATATTATGTTTTATAAAATTAAATCTTATTGATAGAAACTGTTGGAGAAGTAAAAAATACGTATATTGCATGTATATCTTATAATGTGTAATAGAAAAACTAATAATAATATCAAGAGGAATTTGTTTTTCATTTACAAATTTGATTTATGTTGTCATTGTTTTTCATTATTCTTAACAAAGTGCTGGTCATATTTCAAAAAAATATTCTTCTATTAACACTTGTAATATAATTCCAAAATTGTAATTGGTAGAAGGATAAAATTCATTTTGTCCCCTTGTACTATTGGGAAGGCTACAAATACCTCCTTGTACAATGAAAATCTTCAATAACTCCCCTCATTTGTGAAAAATCATTCAAACAACCTTGAACATATTGATGGACAGAAATACCGATGATCTAAAATGATAAATTCCTTTTACACCTGTATTTTACAATGTATATAATACTTTTGCCCTCTCTATAATTAAATTTTAATCAACTTAACCTAAAATTTTATTTCACAATTATTTTATTAAGAGAAAATGTCATTTTTGGTACCAAAGGATACGCCGAATCCAATTTTGGTACCACGCTTTTGAAAAGTAACACTTTTGGTACAAAATCAAATTTTTTGTCTACATTTTGGTACTGCCGTTAGTTGACTAACGGTCAACACTAACAATTCCGTTATGGGGGTGTTTTTAAAGCAATTTTTGTGGGTTTTTACTCATTTGAGCTATTCTTCTTCTTCTTCAACTTTCACTTTCTCTAATTTCTTCTTCCAAATGGCTTCTTCTTCTTCTTCCTCGAGTAGAGCTAGTAGTAGAAGAAGCCATTTGGAAGAAGAAATTAGAGAAAGTGAAAGTTGAAGAAGAGCTCGAATGAGCAAAAACCCACAAAAATTACTTTAAAAACACCCCCAAAATCGATTTCCCTCCAATTAAATCGGTTTTTCTCTCTCCATTTTTGCCCCAAATTCTGTTTTTTCCCCCCAAATTAGAAAACTAACGGAATTGTTAGTGTTGACCGCTAGTCAACTAACGGCAGTACCAAAATTGAGACAAAAAACTTGATTTGGTACCAAAAGTGTTACTTTTCAAAAGCATGGTAGCAAAATTGGATTCGGCGTGTCCTATGGTACCAAAAATGACATTTTCTCTTTTATTAAATAAATAACTCTTGAAGTAATTATAAATTAAATAAATATAAAAACATGAAAGCAACAATATAAAAAGAATAAACGTTTTTTTTTTAATTATTTCATGTAAATTTTCATGACTACTATATTATAGTACTTGTCTTTTAGAAAAATTTTCATAGATTTACACTTTTTTTTCTTGAATAACTTAGTTGCATTAATGTAATGTATATCAGAAAAAAAATCTTATTATTTTTTGAGTTATAATTTTGATTACACTTTCATAAAAAGAAATAAATATTAGAAATATTTATTTAATATGTGCTTAATATATATAAATGTCTTTTCCGCCGAGTAGCATCATTATGCCATTAAAAGAAAGAGTAAAGCAATAAGCATTGACCACTAATTAACATAAAAGAAAAAATTATACTCATAAGTAAGTGTCTACATGTATATAATAAAAAAATTATAAATAGAATTATCTTAATAAGTAATATAATACTTAAAATAATTAATGATTACTATTATTTAAAAAAAATATTAGTCTCAATGGGAAAAAAATATCAATAATTATTTAAATTAAAAGTTAAAATATTTGCAAAAGTTTGAAAAGTAATAGAAAATAGTTTATTAATAGCAACCATAAAAATTTATATGAGTTTATTTGGTAATCAAGTTTAGTATGTCTTATTTATTTTATATTACTACAGTCATATTTCATTGTTTAGCTTTTTGAATATTAACTTATTAAATAAATTTAATGTTAAAGCAATTTTAGGTCAAAATAAAATTTAATCAAAGGCGGGATAAGGTTGTATAAATTATAATAGTTGAGCGGAAAGTGAATTATAATTTTACTAATTTGGCATTTTTTTTATATCAATACATTGGTGGGGGGTGTTTGAAGAGTTTTAGCAAATAAATGAGTATTTGAAGCATATGTTGTACAAGTGGGTGTTCAATGCTTTTCATATAGTATAGGCGAGTAAAATGTATTTGACCCTTGGTAGAATATACATAAGTTTTCTAAAATCATTGCAAAACAATATTTGATTGAATCAGTATTTGAAATATTTTAAGACATTAAAATGAGAAAAACATCAATATACAAATTTTTGAATAAAATATTTAAGGGACACAATTATTGAACATTAGAAAAGTTTAACTAAGTAAATCTAAATTATTTTAAGCTTGTACAAATTCTCTTATTTGACCTTGGTGACTTCTAATATTATTTGTTAACGTTTCATAAGTTTTTTTTTTCATTTTTTTCATGAATATTCAATTTTATATTCTACTCATTCAATACATGATCATTTTTATTTTTCTTATTATCGTTCATTGTTAAAGAATGAAATGAAATAAAATCGTAAACGAAAGAATATCAATATCTTTTGAAATTGTTTTATCTATTGTGTAGATTTTATGTTATTTATAGAAATTATGCATGACTCAAAATTAAAGACTCTTCAATTTATTAAATTAAAATAATAATGAAACTCAATTTGTCAACGAACTCAATATATAAGGTATACTCAATATATAAATACCTTGAACACCTATGAGTCATTGAATTTTTATGAATCTGTTGAGTTTGTTTTATTGTTATAGACAAAAGAAATTCACATGTACTCCTGAAGTTTGAAGTGTTTATATTGATATAAATATGAGGTCATTGAATTAATATGGTTAATTATATGAATTGCAGTATCAAATATTTGTTCATAATTCAACATAATTATTGGAAAATACATGTTTTTACATGTTTTTAATAATTATATATGTATCTTACATGCTCAATGGGTTTAATTGTTTTCACCTTAAAAAAAAAGGGTTAGTGTCAATAGTCCCCAAAATATCAAGTTCGTCTCACTTACGTCCCTATAGTAAAATTTGGTGCGCTACCGTACCCAAAGTTATGTTTTCGTCTCACTTTAGTCATTTGAAGTGATTTTTGACCAAAACAGTCTGTTCTCAGTTGGACTTTGCACCACGAAATATCAGGTTTGTATCACCTTGGTCCCTAAACTCAAAGAAAAGAAAAAAAAAAAGAAAAAAAAATCTGTTTTTGGCAATTTTCTTGAATAAAAAATAAATACAATCTATCTTATTTTAATTGTTATTATTATTTTAATAATATAAATTAGTATATAGCTATAGTAATGTCTAAATAGAAGGATAAGAAATTATTAAATATTAATAATTAATTCCTAAATAAACAAATAAAAATAATTACTTTATTTTTATTGTCAATATTTAGCTAATATAAATGAATAGTTAACGTCTAAATAAAATAAATTAATTAATTAACTCTTACTCATCTAACAATTAAATGTTTACTTAATGATTCAATTAATAACATTTTTTACAAATTACAAAATATTTAAAAATTGACTCACTTTAATTCCTAATAATAATATAAGTATATATAAAAAAATTATTAACTAATAATTAATTAGATATTTATTACACTAAGATATTCAATATCTATTTTATAATAATAACACTTAAATAATATTTTTATTGGGAAAAAATAATTCCGATCTCAACATATTATATTCGTTAAAAAAAAAGAACCAAAAAAAGAAAGAAAAGAAATATTCATTAACCGCCATCGCAACAAATTCAGACATGTACTTTCCATTATGATCTTGGTCAAATTAGTTTTCACAATGACTGCTTGGAAAATAAAATTAATTATTTATCCATACTATGCTGAGAGATGACCTTTATACGTATGATTTTGTTCACCTCAGCATGAAGTTCTTGCGTCTGACCCAATCGAGTATCATACAGCTCGTCGTGAGCATATGTACCATCTCTCACTTGGTTGTAGGTCATACATACATTGATTTGATCCATTTAATATGATTTCAATATAATTTTTTCCAAAAAAAATAATACGACTTAAGTGTTATGATTAAACAATAAATAATTAATCTCTTAGTGCAATAAATATCTAATTTATCAGTAGTTAGTAAGTGAGACAAAATAGATATGTTAGTGCAATCGAGTATCATACAGCTCATCGTGGGCATATGTAATATCTCTCACTTGGTTGTTGGTCATATATACATTAATTTGATCCATTAATGAATATGATTTCAATATAATTTTTTCCAAAAAAAAAATACAACTTAAGTGTTATGATTAAACAATAAATAATTAATCTCTTAGTGCAATAAATGTCTAATTTATCAGTAGTTAGTAAGTGAGACAAACTTGATATTTGGGTATTATATGTGAGATTAACCCAAAAAAAATCATTGAAAGCCTATTATTACTTTTGTTTGCATTTGTTAACTACCCATGTATATAGAATAATTATAATTCTATTGTTCTAATCATAAGTATCAAATTTATATAGTTGTATTTAATTAAATACCTATTAAAAACACTATAATTTAATGGAATTTTTCATGGATCACAATGTCCAAATCCTACCAATGTGCATGGGTAATTTTATGGTAGACCGAGAGTGTTGCTCCAAATTCATTTTTCACCACACAAACACTTGGGGTGAAGTGGTTTACACAGGGTAGGTGGGTGTGAAAACCACCCCACTCATTTTGAATGTGTGGTGTAAAATGAATTGGGAACAACATTCCCAGTCCACCTTAGAATTTTACCGATGTGCATATACTGAAATTTGAAACTTTCTGATGAATATTAAGTGGGCATTTGTATTAATGCAATAATCATTAATATATTCAAGCGTACATCAGAGAATCAGTCTACTAAGTTTGAAGTCAAGTATAGATCCAACCCTGAACATGGGCCGGGCCTTCAGACGGGATGATGGGTAGAAAGTCTTTCCGCACTAGCCAAATGGTTTGAGTCCTTTTGAAGCTGGCTAATTTATCTGGACTTAGCTCCACTTACAGCTACTCACCAACTTTACATTTTAGGCATCTAGCGATCCTGATCTATTTGAAACTAGCTAGAATTCATTTACCCATGGATCATTTTCTGCAGGCATAAGAGCCCTTTCCTTTATTATCGGCATTTTGGGGTGCAACCAGGGAACAACTATCAACTAGTTTGAAAAGTTCTTCCATTTAGTAATGGGAGTCATCCGTTGTTACTTTCTAAGGGTATGGTAGAGGCGCTTGAGAAGGTGAGCAAGAATGACAATGAACAGGAAAAGGCAATAGAATTGGCGAGAAGCACTTATCCCCCACTACTATGGGGGAGAGGTCTTGGATGCTAACGAGTTTATCTGCATCTTAGTGTAGTTCGCAACTATGCTTTATTCCTTCATTCAAGCAGTGAAGGAAGAGAAGAGCCTGCATTTTGAGTTTGACTTTTAGCTATTGAAAGAGTTCATGGAATGGCTGGAATTGCTCTGGTTTTTGCTTTCGCTTGATTGAAGGTACGATTCCTCTGGGATGATGTTGCCAATTTGAATGCGGCTATCGAAAGTCTTGCCCACAAGGGTGGTGAATCAGTGGAGCTGGCTCGGCTTTAGATCATTTGTCTCCGGCTAAGTAGGTGAGTGATCTGTGGAAGGCTTTGAGGTTGGAACCTTGCCCGTGAAGGTATCCCAATAGTAGTGCTAATCCTAATGGATCGAACTTTAACTCCATGTGACTGGATCACCCGGGCCTCAAGATTTGAGATTCCGTAAGTAAGTTCTCTTTCGTCTTTCGATAGTTCTGACCTGCAAAGTGAGCTCCGAAAATGGCAACCTATGACCAAAAAGCTTCAAATTAGGCGGAACCATTTCATCTCATTCTTCTTCACCATAAATAGCTCCATCCAAGCCAATGGGAAACTCTAATTTGATTATGATGAAATCTTAGTTTTTAAGAGAAGAAAATGTCCAAAGATGAAAGCAACCTCCAATAATGATTTTGTTTGCATAGATTCATATTTGATTTAGCTCTCAAAAAATATGGTGGTAAATACAGTAACCCATTCAAATTTTTTGCGTTTTTACACTTTTTTATATAAACTTTTTTTTACTGATTTTACAAAATTTTATTTTGTAGCATTTTCCGACAGAATAGGAGGAAAATTCAATTGGGATTCCATCACATGCAACACATGTGAACCCTTTAAGAGTAAGCACAACATTTTATCAGTTGAAACGACTTTTTCTTGTGGTTTCACTATTTTGAATTGTATAATTTAAAATCTCATTTCAAGTTAAAAGGGTAAATATAATGAATTACATGGGCCAACAAAAATAAAAAAAATTTACCTGTAAAAGGTTCACATGAAATGTGTGTAATGGAATTCAAATGAATATTTTGTCGAAAAATGCTAAAAGTACAAAATTTTGTTAAAACACGTGTAGTTCAGATAAGTACGTGTATATCACAAAAAAAAAAAAAAGATTTATATAAAAAAGTATAAAAATCAATGTAGTTCAGATAAGAAAGTGTAAAGAAAAAAATTTATATAAAAAGTATAAAGTACGAATTTTTTTGATGGGTTATTGTTTTTACCCCAAAAATATATATTTAATTTATGCAATTTTCTCCTAGTTCCAGAACCATGGATTATTAAATCTGATCCTACAAATCACTTGCTTATTTATTATTTTGAGTGACTCTAATTTGTTTGAATATAATGATACAAATAAATAAAACATCATGCACAATTTAAATTTCAACTCACAAATATATTTTGTATTGATTTACTTGTAAGCTATTATCAGTATGAATTCTCATCTGAATTCGTTTCTTCTAAGATATTTGATGTGTAGTAGAGAATGTGATAAACAATAAACACAAACACGAGGAGTGACGAAGAATGAACATGGGAGAAGGGACGGGCAGTCAGCGTATGTGATGGGGAGCGGTGGCATTGGCAAAGTGGTTTAGGAGACTTGTGAACAAAATTATGATTAAACGAAAAAATTTATTAATTATATTTTTGGGGTGCAAAGTGTCAAAAACTGTGTTTTTGGAGTGCAAAATATAATTTTTGATATTACAATTAACCCCAACGAACCGTTGCCGATTGGATAGAAAAATTGACAGAGGGACCACATTTGATCATGAAGTGATAGTGTAAGGGCGAAATTTTATTAGGGATGCACATAGGGTCTGAAATGGAATTAGGTCTGTAAATCAAAACTGAAATTATTCATTAAATTTATGTTCCTACAAAAAAAGCCGAAAAAACAATATATTTACTAGCATCCTCAGGAGCAGAAGTCTCAACTTCAGGCCTACTAAACTCTGTTTCCAGCTCTATCCAAACATCTCTGGCAGTGTCCACCACAATGGACATCACCTCTTCTGTAAGTGAACTTTTAATCCATGCCTTTACAAGCCGATATCTTCTTCTCCACATTACATATTCAGGATTAATTTTGTGTTCTTCATCTGCTAATTCCTTGTCACACATTTCATCGAACCCATGAGTAGTATTCGAACTCTCATCCTGGTGGAAAATCCACACAAAAAGAAAAAAAAAATGGAAGTAAAGGCCATTGGCCAAGTTGACAACTTGCCCAAAAGGATAGATGGCCGAGATTGAAGGAAATGAATAGATGGCTTGGATTCAATCTTGTACCTTTGGAAATTGCCTATAAATAGGTTGCATTTTTATTCATTTGAGACACACCAACCGAAAGAGGAAAACAAGAAGCACAAGTCTTTTGTGAGGCTAGAGAGCAATTTATGTGAGTGAGAAATTGTGAAGTGTGGGAAACACTTATTGGTTTTCTTTTGGGGGCAATACAAAGGGGTTGGGAGAGTGGTTTTACAATAGTGGTTTTCTTGAGTTTGTCTATAAACTCAAGTGTGTATTTTTGTACCGGTAAATTTTTCTCATAGTGGAAGAACGAAAACTCTCGTGGACGTAGGCGGATTTTGCCGAAGCACGTAAATCTTGTGTGCATTATAGTTATATTCTTCTGGATATATTTTGTCTTCAACTTGTTGGTGGGATTTGTCGAAGCCTAATAAGTTAAATCCCAGGCCCAAACTTCCGCTATGCCCAACAAGTGGCATCAGAGCCATTTCGTTAAGGGTTGATAAATTGAGATTTATTTATTAAGATGGAGGGCGCGTCAAGGCCAAACACATTTTCGGTGCAACAATTTGATGGCAAAGGGAATTTCACTCTTTGGCCAAGAAGGGTGAAAGACCTCCTAATTCAACATGGTTTGGCATTGTGTTAAAGGGAGAGGAAGCGAAGCCGAAGGATATGGAAGATGCACGGTGGAAAGATTTGGAGTCGCGCTGTGTTAGCACGATTCAACTTTGTATTGCGGACAACATTATTAATAATTTTGTGGATGATGATTCTGAAGATTCGGCACTAAAGTTGTGGGCAAAGTTAGAGAACTTGTATCTTGGAAAACCTTTGTCTACAAAATTGTATCTAAAGCAACAGCTCTATAGGCATAAGATACTGGAGGATGATAGTCTGATGGATCACATGAACCAGTTTAACGGACTGGTAGACCAACGTCCAAAAGTTGGTGTTAAAGTTGAGGAAGAAGATAAAGCCCTTTTACTTCTTACCTCGCTCCCGGATTCATATGATAATCTAGTGACAATGTTGCTATACGGAAAAGATAAACTAGACTTGGAGTATGTGAGTGCATCACTATTGTCCCACGAAAAACAAAGGAAGGCAAACCAGGAGGTGGGACATGAGTCTGCGCTGGTTACTTGGGGCTTGAATCGGTACGGGAGGACATCTGGTAGTGTATCTGTGAGTAGCAGGTCAAATTCAAAGGCCAGGGGGAAGCGGTAGGAGATGCTACCATTGTCACAAAAAAGGCCATTATAAAAGGAATTGTCCTAATAAAGCGAGGGAAAATGTTAGTCAAAATAGTGGTGGTGGTGATGCTGTAGTGGCATACGATGGAGATGTTTTCACAGTCTCTACTCGTATGGATACTTCGTCTCGGGATGGATTGATTTTAGATTCTGGATGTGTAATGCATGCATGCTCCAGGAAAGATTATTTTGATACTCTCCAAGAAACAAGGGCAGGTACTGTGGCTTTGGGTGATGGTTCTACTTGTAGAATCATGAGTACGGGACTGGTGAAAATCAAGATGTTTAATGGAATAGATCGTACTTTGGATGGTGTGGCATATGTCCCAAAGATGCGAAGAAATTTAATTTCCATGAGCTAATTGGACTCTGAGGGCTATGAGTATTCAGTTGGAGGTGGAGTCCTGAAAGTCACACTTGGGGGAAAGGTCCTAATGAAGGGAGAGAAGTATGGAAATTTATATCGTCTGGTGACTTCAAAGGATGACTGGAACTGCAGCGCCGAAAAATTTCCAATGTACAGACGGGTGTGAAAGAAATTTTGCTGGACGAGAGAATGGGTCGAGGTCGTCCCTCTCGACAGTTGACTAGTGGTGTTGACTGGGCTGCATGTGTGCATTGGCCGATTTTAAATTAGATGGAGTTAGGACCTTACTAATTCGACATGTGCAGCAAATTGATTGAAGGCAGGTGGAGTTCTGATATGGTTTGCAGTAAACTTTTTTGTGGTGGAGGTGGAGATTGTTGGAAAATCCACACGAAAAGAAAAAGAAAATGGAAATAAAGGCAATTGGCCAAGTTGACAACTTGCCAAAAAGAAGATGGCCGAGATTGAAGGAAATGAATAGATGGCTTGGATTCAATCTTGTACCTTTGGAAATTGCCTATAAATAGGTTGCAATTTCATTCATTTGAGACATACCAACCGAAAGAGGAAAACAAGAAGCACAAATCTTCTGTGAGGTTAGAGAGCAATTTATGTGAGTGATAAATTGTGAAGTGTGGAAAACACTTGTGGGTTTTCTCTTGGGGGCAATACAAAGGGGTTGGGAGAGTGTTTTATACAACTTTGAAAGTGGTTGTACAAGAGTAGTTTTCTTGAGTTTGTCTATAAACTCAAGTGTGTATTTTTGTACCAGTAAATTTTTCTCATAGTGGAAGAACGAAAACTCTCGTGGACATAGGCGGATTTTTGCCGAACCACGTAAATCTTATATGCATTATAGTTATATTCTTCCAGATATATTTTGTCGTCAACTTGTTGGTGGGATTTACCGAATCCTAATAAGTTAAATCTCGGGCCCAAACTTCCAATGCGCCCAACATATCCAACGCTCCTGCAACGAAATTAGGTAATGGTTGCAGGGCTTTGCATCAATGAAACCAAGCAAATCCTGACTCTCCATAAGGCAAATCATCTGACCTTTCCAAAGATTGTATTTTATTTTTTATTTTTTGTCGTTTTGAAGCTTGATACATTGAATGTTGCCCACAAAAATAGTTGATAAAGATTGGCGTTGTACATTTGAGGGGAATGAGGAAGCCATTGATGTAATTAAGATGATGCTAAGTTTAACGTTAACTACAACTTCTCGAGGAAATATATAAATAATAGAGTGGATAAACTAAATGACAATTTGGTTTGGTTGTATGACGTAGTCTGAATATATTTTGTGGAATGAACCGGAAATCAAGTACGTAGACCCTTATACATATACACCAAATTTTATTTCATTGTAATGATTTAAGACAATAGTTATTAAATAAATATATGTAGCATTGATATTAATGTAACATACAAGCATTATGATGTATATATATATGAATTTTTTCTTTGCCATTTTTTATTATTTGCATGTCATATAAGATAAAAAAATTTAAATATATATTACACTATTTTGGGTAAAACAATGAAAATATTAACAAATAAATTTATTTCACACATTTTAAACAAAATTAAATATCAAAATTATTTATATTCTACTATACATATAGAACTACATTATTTTTTATAATTCTAAAAACTAAAAAGGAAAAATAAATAAAAACAAGATGTCATAATAAATATATTAAGGGTTCATTTGATTTTTTTAATTGAATAAATGAGTTTGAGTGTTATTTGCCACTCTTTTACTAACAAAAGTGGGTGATCAACCATCTTTAATAACAAAGGGGGTAATGTGTCTCTCTAAGAACACAAGTGGGTAAATATGCCATTTACCCCACATAACGACATGGCTAAGTTTTAGATTATTAGACGTCAAATTGAAGTGTTTAATGATACATAAAGGAGTTCACAGAAATGATTATCCATGACTATAATAATGTTTGACCATCAAAATCAAATAAAATACATAAAAATTAGTCCAAAAATGAAAAGTGATTTAAATAACTCTACTGAGTCTTAGGATTATGCTAAGTGGATCTTCATTGCAACTTCTCCTTTATGTCCAGGCAAGCGACATTCCCAACCTGTAAATCAATAGTAGAATCAAGAACCTCAACATTAAATTCTTGAAAAAATAGGGGAAAATTTCATTTTTGGTCCCTCAGTAATACGCCAAATCCGATTTTGGTCCCCCCGGTACATTGTTCATCAAATGTGGTCTCTACACTACTACATTTTCATCAAATGTGGTCCCTCCGTCTAATTTTCCGTTAAATTGGTAACTATTGGGATTAATTGAAATTGAAAAAATTACATTCTTCAACCAAAAGCATACATTTTGATAATTCTCTCCCAAAAAAAATAATAACTAACAAATTTCAACCTTTTATCATAATTTTTCAAATTTGAAGATAGACTTAGCAATTTACCATATTATTCAATGATGGTTTCTTGTCTCTTTTTGATGGTAAATTTAATCAGTCACTTCCTAAAACTCATTTCGTCACTGTAAATAGACTCTGCAAACAAAATAATAAGAATATGAAAAATTATCAAAGATAGAATAAATAACAAAGACTAAAAAAATTAGAGAGGACTAAGAGAATATACACAAATCCAAAATACGATTTCCCAGAGAGAGAGAGAGAGAGAGAGGGAGAGAGAGTAGAGACAAATTTATTAATCTCTATCTTGTTTCATTCACGATTTGTAAAAGGAGAAGTAAATGTTGGAGATAAGCCATTCCGTTTGCAGCGGCTCTAGAAATAAAAATTGGGAAAATTGCACTTCACGTCCCATAACTTTTCCCGAATTCAATTTTGGTCCCACTCGTTACCTAAATCTCACATTGCGTCCCATATCTTTCAAAAAATCTCACATTTGGTCCCATCCGTCCATTTCCATCCATTTTTAACGGTCAACTCCGTTAGTCAACCCTTTGACCAATTTTTTGGGTAAGAATTCGTGCATACATGCACTCACACATGGATTACATTAATTATTACGATGTTTTTATTCAATATCACGTGTCACTCATGCACAAAATCATCCCGAGAAAATCGGTCAAAGGGTTGACTAACGGAGTTGACCGTTAGAAATAGACAGAAATGGACGGATGGGACCAAATGTGAGACATTTTGAAAGTTATAGGACTAAATGTGAGAAATTCATAACGAATGAGATCAAAATTAAATTCGGGGAAGTTATGGGACGTGAAGTGCAATTTTCCCAATAAAAATTATATTATGTGAGTTTGTAGGAGAAATTAGAGGGCTTTGGCTAACTGAGAGGCAATTACAAATCATGCAATATATTAGCAAACATTCTTATCAACAATTTTTTTTTTCTTGTCTTGATTTAGCAGCGCAATTATCTCAATTCATGAAAACCTTGGATATTAGATAGAATTTATTAAACTAGGGGATATTTTTTGTAATTAGGCAATACCTTAGGACCCCAGTGTAATTATCCCTATATATATATATATAGTCAAGCTGGAAGACCTCATTTTTAATTGCTCAAGTTTCAGTGTATATCACAATTATCTTTGATTTTTTTTCACTTTTGAAATTATCTGTTTTGCCTTAGCATAAAAAGAGTCCGATTATGAACTTCTGGATAATATAATTCATCTGAACAGAGCAGAAGTTTTCTCAAAGTAATGAATAATGTCAATTATAAGACCAAGAAACAAATTCTTTTATGTGGCAACTAACGAACTGTTACTATTAATTATTCTTAATACATGTTGTCTTTTAAACTGATGGTCTCTTTTTTCATCAACTTCCATGTACTATGATTCTGCTATAAGCAACTAAGCATAACTATTGGTGACTATTGGGGCAGCATCTAAATTTTTCTTGTCACAACATGTTATCACCTAGAATTCTATGAGCATACTGACTACTTTAATGGATCATTACTAAACATACTGACAATTGTTGTAATCAACGAAGTTTGTCTTCTTAATCTATACTCAACTCTAATTAATTTAGACCTCATATAAGAAGAACATTAAGAAATTAAAACAACAGAATGAACAAAACTCTTATGAAGAAAATTTTGAAACTCACAAGGATAATCCAACAACAACTAACAAAATTCATTGAGAGATTAAATCAAACACATGGTGAGTAGCAAAAGTGCCACCATATAACAATGGAAGATAGAAAGTTTAATTACCAGAAGCGTCAATGGCCGTAATGCAGATGGGCGCAGAGGAGGGAAAGGTCGAAGGCGGGATTTTGCGGGGAGAGAGCTCGACAGAGATGGGAAAAGCAGAAGAACGTGCGACTGTGTGAGTATCGTCTTCTTTTTTTTTTGGATTTTCTGAATTTCCATGGTTATTCGGACTTTCCTTCAATCTCTGCGGATTCAATATGGAATGATCCAAAACCAATTCCAGGCTAATATTCAGACTTTCCATATGAAGTTACAACAGCAGAATCTCTGCGGATTCATTCAATATGAAATTTTGCCTAATTCCACGTGGCTTTCATCCGTCGGCTGCAACAGGAGATTGCAATCACTACTACAAAATGACCTATGTCAGCGGTTTTTTTTGGGCCTATGACAGCAGTTAAAACCGCTGTTATAGGGGTGGACCTGTTACAGCGGTTTTTAACCGCTGTAATAGATCAACCTATGACAGCGGTTCCCTGAAAACCGTTGTCATAGTGTCCACCTATGACAGCGGTTTTCCAGAAACCGTTGTCGAAAAACCAAAAAAAAAAAAAAAGAATACGAACCTGTGACAACGGTTTTCGCCGGAACCGCTGTCACAGTGTTAACCTGTGACAGCGGTTCCGGACGGAACCGCTGTTACAGGTTCGAACTGTGACAGCGGTTCTTCCGGAACCGCTGTCACAGGTTCACACTGTGCCAGCGGTTCCGGAAGAACCGCTGTCATAAGTACAAATTTTTTTTTTTGTTTTTTTTGAATTATTTATTGCCCTATCATGATAATATTCCTGTACATAAATATGCAATAAACCAACCAACAAATTTCAACTAACAACAAAACATATTCAACATAAACAAACACCACCCCGAACTTCAATATTACCATCTCTTTCCTCCAACAATAAAATGTTATAATCTCCAACAAAATGTACAATCAACTAATTAAATTACTAATGACCTTCCGAAATACAATAAATCAAATCTCAATTTACAACAAGTCACAATGTACAAAAACTACATTACCTAATTTCTAAGGAGCTGCTAATAAAATGTAACGTGCAACTTCGCAGCGTACTTCATCAATTTGCTCATCAGTATAGAAGGATTGACAATCATGAAAGTACTGCAAGATATATATATATATATATATATATAGAGAGAGAGAGAGAGAGAGAGAGAGATTAATTGCAAACTGAAATGACGTTTCAATTACCTACCAAAGGTTTAATAATTTCAAAAGTAATAGAATTAAGTATATATTAGGATTATGTATACCGCTGTTGGGATTATAGATTGTCCGTGGCTAATAATCTCTTTCATGAATCTCATAACGAAATAGCCACAATCCACCTCGTTGGTCTGCCGGGGGCACTACAAAAGCAATCAAAGTTACGTTGTATTAGAAGACGAACTTCTATACGAATAAATAATCTCATGAAACTAGAAAATGCTAACCTTTATAGTAAACCATTTACAGACCGAGTTTTTGGATTTCCTGGATTGGTTGTTGCAATTTGTACGAAATATGTGCACAGCTCTATAAAAAAATATAAAAAATAAGGAAATATGTTAAAAACAAGCAATTATGTGAAATAAATACAATTTTAAAAAATATTAAATATAATGGATACATTGATTGATTGAAAAACTTACTGATTGAATTTTAGTATCATATCATCTCGGTATTGCGGCTCACCATGCACAGAATCCAGATAGTAAACAATCTCTTGAAATGGATCAATTGCAGGCAACAACCAATGACCCCTACAAAGCATTCAAAAGATAAGTTGAAATTTGTTTTGCGTAGATAGTTTTACAAATTAAAGTCGACTCTTTAGTAGCTCACCCGGTGTTGTAAGGTGCAAGAAATAACTTATTCTGGTGTGCACTCTGTATCATAGCACGTGCTATGTACTGCACTTGTTGAATTGGCGCGTCTGCATGAGCAGCTATGGAATGTGGGTTAAGAAACCCGAAACTTGCTTGTTTCCCTTCGGGGATCACGTAGTTAAACCACAAACACCTAAATTGAGCATAAAAAATGAATTTCGAGTAACGAAAATAATCGTAGTTCAGATGTAATAAAATAATTAAAAAACTTACTTTATGTACACTGTAATGATAGAGGCTCCTATCTCTGTTCTACGCAGAAGGTGACAGATCTCCTCCTTTCCAATGTACTCTAGGAATGACAAATTCATAATGGATTTGTCCATGTATATATTGATCAGGGCACCAATCTTCATCATCTTCGTGTACTTTCCCAGAAATACAAGGTCATTAGGGAGTCCATCTAGTTGAAAGTCTGCACATATGTCTACTTCACCTGCAGGCTCGGCCACTGGAGATTTTCCTTTGACAGCTGACCGCTTCGACGTCCCTGACTTACGGTTTCCAGATGATTTGGACTGTTTAAGCAAGAAAATAAAATATGAATGTTACACACCAAAGTATATTTAGTAACCTCAAACAAATTGTTATAATTTATTAATGACTAGCTATTAATTACATACTGGTGCATCAGTGACAATGACAAGACTCGCTGGCCAAGCAACAAAGGTACCCAGACCACTAGAAATGGTGATCATTTCATCATTGAGAGGGACGGGTAGGAGTGTATTCGCCTCAACGGTAGTGTCAATGCGTACTTTCACATTGTTGGTGGCTAATGGACAGTTGTGAAGTGTTCTATCAGTCTCCAATCGATTGTATAGCTGTCCTTTAGCCACCACACGATATGATGGTGATGAAAGTGCTAATTGACATGGATTGATACCCTACACACACACACACACACACACACATATATATATATATATACACAACATTATATTAGAAAGTTTTGTATGATTTACAGAAATAGAGAGTCGCAAGTTGTATGATTAATAAACAAGTTCAAATTTTTACCTCAGGAAGCATCTTATAACCTGGTTCTGGGCTGCTATCTTTCAAAGAAATCACGTCATCTTCATGTGGCTGACGCGAGTTAGGGGCTTCCAAAACATCAATTCGTTGTTGCATGGCAACCATAGTTTCGGAGAGGTTTTTCACCATGTTTCTCAAGTTTTCCACCTCCATTTCTGTAGCAGGCTTTCGATCCTTAAAATAGTCTCTTTGTGAGACCCCAAAGCCAACACCCCTAACGCGACCCAGATGCTCCTTCTTTTTAAGAGCTTTAGCCAATAGGTCATCTCGACTCGTCTCATTTCCACTATGACTAGTACTCTCTTGTGAAATGCTCTCCTGTAATGATATATTTTTAAAAAAATAAAAAAAAATTAGTGAACCTTGTTCTTTCAATAATATTTCAAAACAAACATACAACACAATATAGAGCTAAAAATTGTCAATAACTCACCATTTCATTCACCACTCTTCTAACATTGTCGTTATCAATTTGATTTGTTTTATCGGAACGCGCAATCCTCCACACGAGTGCTCATGTCACCTCTGTACAATCGGATCCCGCATCCCTTCTTCTATCTCTCTATATTTTCATTAAAAAATATATGTATGCATTAACGTAGAATTTTTATTAAAAAAATTGTAAGGATTCACTGCTAAATGAACTACATACCTCCATTTGCTCCACAAGAGCATGTCCAAGACTCGCTTTCCGGTAAGGATATTCAGGGTTCTTTGCTCTTTCCTGATTGTCCCTACTCATTTTCTGTTTATTACATTATCAAATTATTAGCTAAATATAAACGCAATAACCAACAAATGAAACCGTAAATTAAAATGACTAGCTACCTGCCAATTAGAATCTCCTAAGCGAACATCTAAAAATGCCGTCCAATCGGCTTGTGATATCTCATATTGTGGGGGTGGGTTGACATTAATATTTCCATCATCATCTCGCACATACTTTCTGCTTATGTAGCTCCTGAAGTTACGTGCTAACCTCCCACCTTCTGATAGTACGTACTTTCGTCGACTTTCGTCAATATCAAATGCCAACTACAAAAATCAAACAACAAAGTATATATAAAATTATAATTTAGAGAATATGATAATACATTAACACTTACAAATATGATAATATCCAAATTACCTTTATCTCATCCCAAACGTTTTTTTTTATTGGTGACGGGACTTTTCGCCAATCACTCATGGCAATCGACACCTTCTACCGAACCTGCACGCCTATATAACCAACAAATATTGATTTGTTTGGGTTAACTGGCTGACCTCTGTCATTCCAGCCGACAGGTAGCCTTATGCCTTTACTTCTGGTATTGATAACTTTTTTCATAGCCGTGACACCTCTCCGTATCTCCGCCTCATGAACGCTATCTGATCCATATACATCATCCTCGGGAAAACTACCATCAGGATTTGAAGCCATCGACCTACAAAAGACAAAAAATACAGAAGTTAGATTCATATAAATTTGGCAGATTCATTTGACAATAATAATTTTCAAATAGAAGTAATAAATACAGAAGTTAGATTCATATAAATTTGGCAGATTCAGTTGACAATAATAATTTTAAAATAGAAGTAATAAATACAGAATTTGGGTTCATATCCATTATTCTAGAACGTAATTATCCTAAACCACAAAATAAACAAAATTTAATCCCCAATTAAACACAATTAACCCCCAGCTAAACCAAATTAACCTTAAATTCAATCAATCCCCTATTTCCCTTAAATTTTCCACAAAAATAGGCAAATCTCAAGAATATAAATTTTCTAGCAACTAAGTATAAATATTGATAAAAAAATAAGTCTATCATACAATTATGAAATAAGTTCAAATACCTTTCATCATTTTCTTTTTGTCGTTGGCTTAGCAGTTTTTTGCTTCCCATCGGTACGACCATTTTTTTTAATACGGCGACGAACTGATGGATTAATCCATATCCCCTCTTGGTGATCTTGTCGCATATACAATTCATCATCACTTATATCCAAGTCATCATCACTATCAATTGATTGTGAATCACCTAATGAGATAGGATTTTCTCCATCATCTTGACTTTCTTCATAATCATCATCAATACAAGTATTTTTGTTTGCCGATAAAACAATGGACCACCTCTTATCAATAGGATCGGTAACAAAAAACACTTGCTTAGCTTGTGACGCTAAAATGAAAGGTTCATCTTTGTATCCCACCCTTTCAAGGTCTACTCGAGTGAAGCCTATTTCACTATCATCGACACCATATTTATTGTCAACCCACTTACACCCAAATACAGGCACCCGAAACCAACTATAATCAAGCTCCCATATACGTTCAATCACCCCGTAATATGATAAATCGGCATAGATAGGATTATTATCTTTCGCACTTGAGATATGCATTGCTTGAGGTACAAGACTCACACCACTATTCTGCATTGTACTTCGCTCATCTTGGTCTTTTGTATAGAATGTGCGACCATTTTTACGATAACCTGAATAACAAAATACTAGTCTGTCCGGACCCATCGACAGTCGTGTCAATTTATCTGAAACTGAAAGCTGTGGATTCTCTTTCTGTTTCTCTTCAAAATGCTTTCGGAACCAATCGATGAAACTCTTATTATGCTCTCTTGAAATCCAGCTCTCATTTTTTAATGGATTGAATCTCCTAAGTTGGTTCTTATGCTCTTCAACATATGGGTCAACCTCATCGGTGTTGTGGAGCACATATAGGTGTGCCCGATCCCTTTGTGTAATATGAACACTAACTAATTGCTTTCCCATTAATCCGACTCCTTCTGTTCCCCCTCCAACAACATGAGACTTTGGAAGCTCTGCAACATTAGAATCTACCAGATACTCTGTGCAAAATGTAATGGCTTCATCAACTATGTACCGTTCAACAATGCAACCTTCCGGCCGACTACGATTTTTCACGTAGCCTTTCAATACCTTCATATAACGCTCAGCCGGATACATAGATCTCATAAAAGCCGGTCCACATAGTTGAGTCTCTCTAACCAAGTGAATGGGTAGATGAGTCATTATATCAAAAAAAGCAGGTGGAAAATACATTTCAAGCTCACACAAAGTGATGACAATTTGTTTCTGAAGTGCAGGAAATTACTCAGGATCAAACACCTTACTCCACATTGCTTTGAAGAAGAAACACAATTTAGTTATCGTGTCTCTCACCTTTTTTGGCAAAATGGCCCGTATAGCAATTGGTAACAAATGATCCATGATTATATGACAATCGTGAGTCTTCAAGTGCTTTAGCTTCAAATCCTTCATTGATACAAGACTGCTAATGTTTGAAAAATACCCTTTTAGAACTTTCACTTCATTAAGAAACTCACATAATGCAGTTTTTTCTTTCCTGGCTAGAGTGTGAGCTGCTGGAGGCAAATAAGTACGTTTCCCCTTATTTGTTGGTGTCAATTTTCCTCTTATCTTCATTTCAACCAAGTCTAACCGTGCCTTTACGCCATCTTTTGTCTTTCTGGGCACATTTAGAAGTGTACCAATGACACTATCAAATACATTTTTCTCAATATGCATTATATCGAGAAAATGTCTAACATGTAAAGACGTCCAATACGGCAACTCAAAGAAAATTGACCTTTTTTTCCACCCAGCTTTTGCAAGGCCACCTGCAAAAGTCTTTCCAAATTTAACCTCCAAGTCTCTTACATTCTCAAACACTTCTTCACCAGTTAAGCACTTAGGAGCTCGGCCTTCTTCTATATTCCCATTGAAAGCTTTCTTCCACCGACGATATCGATGGTTCCGATTTAGCCATCTCCGATGTCCTTGGAATGCATATTTCTGAGAGTGTGTCAATCGATATTGATCTGTACTCTTGACACATATGGGGCATCCACATTGGCCATGTACACCATATCCCTCGAGGTTTGCTCTTGCTGGAAAATCATTGATTGTTCCAAATAACATGACTCTGAGATTAAAATTTTCTTCTCTCAACCCGTCATATACTTGAACACCGGTGTCCCACAACACCTTCAAATCCTCAATTAAAGGAGCCAAGTAGACATCTATATCATTTCCAGGTTGTTTCGGCCCAGAAATGAGTATAGGCATCATTATATGCTCTCACTTCATGCATCGCGATGGGGAAAGGTTGTAGATCATCAAAATCACCGGCCATGTACTATGTGAGCTACTTTGCAAGCCATGAGGGTTCATGCCATCTGTAGCCAATACAAGGCACAGGTTTCTTGATTCTTCACCAAATTCAGGGAAATCATCATCAATCTTTTTCCATTGAGGAGAATCTGAGGGATGTCGAATCTTTTCATCTTCAATCCTTTCTTCAAGCCTTCTATGAGCATGCCATGTCAAGTCCTTGGCTAACTCTTTACTACTGTACATGCGCTTAAATCGTGGTATTATAGGCAAATACCACATGGTTTTGACAGGCGCAGATCCATTCTTCTTGTACCGTGAGGCGCCACATTTTGGACAGGCCTTCAATGATGCATAGTCAATTCTAAATAATACGCAATCATTGAGACAGGCATGTATCCTCTCACATCCCATGCCAATTGAGGTTAACATCCGTTTAGCCTCATAAGTACGATTAGGTAACACATTATCCTCAGGTAGCATGCTTTTTAATAAACCAAGCAAGTCTGTGAAACTCTTATCACTCCACCCATTGTTGGCTTTTAACTTGTATAGGTTAAGAACTGCTTTCAATCTTGTGAATTTACTACCACTATACAGTGGTGTCTTTGAATCACTTGTCAAATTGTAAAACATTTTAGGACAATTTCGCAAATCCTCCTCAATCACATTTGTCCTCTCCTCCAAACGATCAGGCTCATAATCATTCATGTTGAAATCCTGTGATGGATATGATGTACCACCCAAATCATCCAACGGGACACTGCTTTCACCGTGTCTTGTCCAACGTTTGTAGCTTTTATCAATTCCATTACACACCAAATGATCTTCCAACTCACGTGGACTAATTCTCTTTCCAAAACAACAACGTAAACACGGGCAAGTGATCCTAGTTCGATCTGGTGCATGGTCAACCGCAAACTTTATGAACTCTTTCACCCATTTCTCATACTGTTCCGACATACGATCTGCTAAAATCCAACTTCGATCCATTTTGATTCTGAATTAATTATTTTAAACAATTTTATCATCAGTTGATAGTTAAATTAATTAAATAATTTTCATTTTAATTTATTTCCCATTATTCTAGAAAAACTTCGGCAGAGTAACAATGCAAAAAGTTCTACCAAGTTCTCGACTTAATTTTCCCCCAAACTTACAACCAACAAAATTCGTATATTTCAACCACAACAAACCCAATATTATAATCTTTCACCCACAACAAACCCAAAATGCCGATCTTACTATACGAAAATATTGATCACCAGTTGGATCACATAAAACATCATATTTCTACAAATATTGATCACAAGTTGGATCACATAAAACTAAAAATAAAGCACCATTTTCTAAAAATATATTGATCACCAGTTGAATCACATAAAGCATCATACTTCCAACAACTACAAATATTGATCACCAGTCGGATCACATAAATCACATAAAACTATAAACAAAACATCATATTTTCAGCAACTAAGTATAAATATAGATCACCAGTTGGATCAATGTACCCTAAACCACCAAATAACCACAATTTAATCTCAAATCAAATGTAATTAACACCCGACTAACCAAAATTAATACAAAATTCAGTCAAATTCCTAGTTCCCTTAAATTTTTCAATAAATAGGCAAATCTCAAGAATATACACAAATATACATACACCCACACATACACAAATATATACATACACCCACACATACACAAATATATACATACACCCACACATACACAAATATATACATACACCCACACATACACAAATATATATACATACACCCACATATACACAAATATACATACACCCACACATACACAAATATATATACATACACCCATATATACACAAATACACTCACACATACACAAATATATATACATACACTCATATATACATACACCCACATATACACAAATATATATACACCCACACATACACAAATATATATACATACACCCACACATACACAAATATATATACATACACCCACACATACACAAATATACATACACCCACACATACACAAATATATATACATACACTCATATATACACAAATATACATACACTCACACATACACACAAATATATATACATACACCCACATATACACAAATATATACATACTCAAATATTTAAATCTATATATACTCTATGTGTGTGTGTGTGTGTGTGTGTGTGTATATATATATTACCTAAACTAAATGACCACGGTTGGCGGCGGCGGCGGCGACTGGCGAGCGGCGACGGGCGGCGGCTATGTATATATATATATAGAATATATACATATATATGCACATATATATATATATATATAAATCTAGAAAGAGAAAGAGAGAGAGAGAGAGATATACCGGGCGGGGGCCGGCGACGGGCGGGTGGAGGATGGCGGCCGTTCGGATCGAGAGAGAGAGAGAGAGAAACCGAGAGCTAGAGCGCGAGAGAGAGAGGTGTACGGTCTTGGTGGTGGTGGTGAGAGATTTGAGAGAGTGAGTGAGTAAGTGAGAGAGAGAGAGAGAGAGAGAGAGAGAGAGAGAGTGAGTGAGTGAGAGAGAGGGGGGGCCGGGTTTTAGATGGCAGCGGTTCAGCCGAACCGCTGTCACATGTGTCTTTGTGACGGCGGTTTGGCCAGAACCGCTGTCACAAAGTATACATGTGACAGCGGTTCAGCCCGAACCGCTGTCACATGTGATTTTTGCAAGCGGTTCGGCCAAACGGCTGTCACATGTATACTTTGTGACAGCGGTTCTTGCCAATCCGCTATCGCGTTCAATTTTTATTTTTTTTTGGTTTTGACATCATATGACAGCGGTTCGGCTTGAACCGCTGTCATAGGTCCGAACCGAGTACTGATAGATGTGAGATTTACGTGTTCTAAAGCCTCACATTCATTTTATTTACATTGGTTTAGGCATGATTTATGCCACATATGCTTGTAATTTGTGTGCTTATTGAGTAAAGCTGGAAAATCAGTGCAATTGAGGAAAACTGGACAGAAATGCAGAATTTCAGAATACTTAAATGCTGAATTTGACAAATGTTTCTTCTACAAAGTTGTAGATCTATCTCTTAGCTTCACGTTCCAACTTGAATCAACCTAATCGGGGATCTGTACAAAATATTATGAAGAAAAGAAAATCGCTGCGCAGAATGAAAGTGCTACTGCCTTCACAATCCGGACGTGGCCAAAATGCAGTCCGGACGTTGACTGGTCAACGTACGTACGTGGGAAAAATGCAGTCCGGACGTGAGAGGCGGCTGGACGAGTTTTGGAAAGTTTTCATTCCTAATTCAACTAGGAGACCTGGAGATCATCTTCTATAAATACATCCTCTTCCAACATCATTAGGGTTCGAAAATTTCAGCTTTGGAAGAGAGTTTGGAGCAAGGAAAGGAGCAAGACGAAGAGAACGACGATTCTACACGAATTCATCAATTCGTAATAGGGAGAATTCTATTTCTAGATTATTTGTCTATGAATAATGCTATGTTTTTTTTTGTTTTTCCAATTACAATGATGAACTAATTTACTTCAACTAAGGCCATGTGAATGCCAATTTTATGAGTTTATATATATGAATTGATTGTTCGTATTAATTCTAGTATTGCTTTGTGTATTGATTTTGTGCGTTTATTCCAATCATATGCCTGATCAACATATGCTTGCTAATTAGCCTAGTTCATGATTCGAGAGAATATAAATTAGGGTTAAAAAAAATCATCACATCATCCGAAAAATATGAGGAATTGCTCCTAGATATAGGTATAGATTTTCGGATATAGTTAGCCGGATTTATCCGGGGAAATTTTAAAACGTGAATGCATGGCTAATGATTTGAGTCTCGGATAGAAATATTTAGAGAACCGTCACGTAGTCATAGGATTATTACAGCCGAGAGATCGGGTAGTAATTAATTAAGGTTTTTTCCACCAAAGCAATATTAGTCTAATAATTCGAAGAATAATTCATATATATTAACGAATAAATACGGTTGAAGCATGTGCCTTAGTTATTTTATCTCATAAGAAACTCAATCTCATTTTCTAGCCTTGTTTCCGAATTTTATTTATTCTTAATACAATCGTAGTAATTTAATTTAATTTCAATCGCTTTAAATTTAGTCAATCTAAAATACGAGTCTCTGTGGGTTCGACATCCCGGACTTAAAAAATCCACTTTATTACTACACACGACCAGTCCACTTGCTGTGCAAACACGTGAGGATTTCTCGTGTCAAGTACCCTCTATTACAGCAGTTTTTCAAAACCGCTGTCATAAGTACGTTGTAATAGGGCTTTTTTGTGGTAGTGAATAGACTCTTGCAATAGAATATCCCCTCTGCTAATTCCACGTGGCTTTCATCCATCGTTGCAACAGAAGATTGCAATAGACTCTTGCAATAGAAGATCCCCTCTACTAAGTCCACGTGGCTTTCATCCGTCGGCTGCAACAGGAGATTGCATTAGACTCTTGCAATACAAGATCTCCTCTGCTCTTTGAGTTAAGCCTCTTACTTGGACCTTGTTTTGTTGACTCAATCATTGTCTTTGCTGGTACTTACTAGTCAAGGGTGCCTTGGTCATCGTCGCTCCATCATTAGGTATGCTATTTATCGGGTGATACTTGGTAGCTCCCGGGAGTCCAATTCCCAAAAAATATCAGCTAGAAACAGTGTTAAAACATTTGTGGGGTCCATCAAAATAGATATATATATATATATATATTTTATTGTGTTAATACATTTTGTGTGGTGGATAGACTCCAGGGGCCACCAAGTATCATCCCTATTTATCTTGGTGACGATATCAACTTATGGCCGGGCACGAAATATGTACAGTTTCCTGTTCGAGCACAAAATCTGAGTTCTGCTTTTTTGCCTATTTGGTAAATGAAACTTGTCGGATTCGCTATATTCTTAGAGATCTAGTAGTTTTCTTGCCATGACAAGTTCTCATCTATTCTGATAATGTTAGAGCTATCTAATTGATGCTGAATCTAGTATTTCATGCCCGAAGAAACACATCGTGATCGACCATAATTTTGTTGATGAGAAGGTTGCAGTTAATGATGTTTTGATGAAGTATATCCCGATAGTTGAGCAGATTGCCGACATTTTTATCAAAGCATCATCCCATGTGAAGTTTATATATGGATCAATCTTTGCAATGGTCCGACTATTCAGATTGTTGTGGGACAGGGGAAGGGGCGGGGACGGGGGCGGGGGCGGGGGCGGCCGAATTAGTGTATATTTTTATATTGGTCCATTTTGTATAACCCAAGCATCTTATGTATTCTTCTATATATTGTTTTATATCATTATATCATAATCATAACAAAGAGGCAATACACATGCACTCTCTCTCTGCAATATCCTAGATTCTCTGCTACATGGATAGGCGATACTACACTTTAAACTCCTTATATACACTATACTCAATTTTAACAGTTCCTTGGTTCCTTGATTTCAAAAAAATGGCTTGTCACTTTTTTTACCAAATATGCCAGTGCCATATGTCGAAGAAATCACATCCACGAGAAGGGGAAACTGCAAGAGTACGAAGGAAGTGATTGGGAAACAGGCCAATGCAGACACTGGTATAAGTATCCATGCCCTCCTTTGGCCAAACACAAGATAGACTGTGGCACTGAATGCTACCATCATAAATGTTATGGAGAGAAACAGTGTAAGAAGGCCGATAATTAGTCGCTTGGGCAAGACAGAGAGAAAATCTTCCTCGGCATAGCGAGACGTCCAGAGAGACAAAAATAGTAGCAAAGAAGTAGTAGATGTGAATAGGGAAATAACATCTGAAATGTAAAAAATTATGAATGCAGTTTGCTTAGACCATATAGGGACGCCGTTGAATTGATCATTGCCCCCTGGTACAGTAATACCAGCGGCAAATACAACTGTAACGATTAATGCTGCAACTAAGATACATGAGGTTGCTGTGTTTCTCATCCATTTCTCTCCCTCTTTTTTCAGTTCCTTGTGTTGTTCTGTAAAAATCATAGACGGAGTTTCACCGGCATCATTTGTAGTTTCTCTAGCATACGGTGGAACATAATTCTTTATTTCCTGTCGACCAATAACCAGTAATGTTAGGGAAAACAATATTAGAACCATGATGATTTTGATACCATGTTAGAAGAATGATAAAGAGATACTAAATAATGATGACTGAAATATAGTACTTAATTGATTGGTTAACTAGAGATGTACAAACACTACAACAAAAAGTAATATTAGTAAAAAAATTCAAAGTGGCAATGTCACTAGATGTAGATGTATATAATGAGTTACAATAATTTTTGCTCAGTCACAATAAGAATTTTTAGTGACTAGAGTTTTTTTCAAAGTTGTCACTATTGACAATTAGTAACACATATATAGTGACAACACTAATAGAGTGACAGCTATAATTGTTGTCACTAAAGGTGTGTCACTAATTGTTAGGAACATGCATGTGGGATTTTGAGAAGTTTATTATTTTTGTTTGGGCTAATCTCATTTTTTGTCCCGTAAGTGGGCACGAGTACATATTTAGTCCCCCGCTTTATGAAAGTCTCACATTAAGTCTCATAAGTTCTAAAAAGTCTTACTTTTGGTCACAACCAAATATTTCGTCCAAAACTTAACGGTCAACTCCGTTAGTCAATATTTTGACACATGTTTTTGGAGAGAATTCACGGGAAAATGCACTCACACATGGATTATATTCAATATCACGATGTTTTCATTTAATATCACGTATTATTCAAGCACAAATTTTTTTCAAAAAGGCGGTCAAAATATTGACTAACAGAGTTGACCATTAAGTTTTGGACGAAATATTCAGTTCGGACCAAAAGTGAGACTTTTTAGAACTTATGGGACTCAATGTGAGACTTTCATAAAGAAGGGGGCTAATGTGTACTCGTCCCCACTTACGGGACGAAAAATGAGATTTGCCCTGTTTGTTTTTAACCGATAAAAGGAATTTGGGGTTTTGTTGATTTGATTTTGGGAAGGAAATTTTGGTTGGGATATCATATGAGATATTTTGAAAAGTATAGGACTAAATATGCGAAACCATAACAAATGATATCAAAATTGGAATGCGGCAAAATTGTTGGACGGAAAATACCAATTTTTACAGCCAAGTACTAGACAAATCCCTAAATAAAGTTAACAAGGAATATTATTTTTATTTGGTTGCCCACCCGGTTCACCGGAGCTTTGCCCAACTATATCCGGATCCGACCCGGGTCGCACACCTGGCAGTGGTGGGTGAGTCTCCTAGCGGAGGTTTTCTGCATTCACAAGGTCTCGAACCCGAGACCTTGCTTAAACGGAACCGAGCTACTTACCACTCGGACCAACGCTCGTTGGTTAACAAGGAATATTATACTAGTGAACTAATCGAGGATAAATATTCCGTTGGGTTTTGCTCTAAGATACCTTCATATCGAGTCCCATCAAACTTCATGTCTATATTCCCATTGAACATGTGATACTTAATTCCATGTTTAATCAGTATCTTCTTTAGTTAGTATACTTTAACTTTGCTAACTAAGCATATTAATTCTTTCATTAATATCTATTATCCTTTGTTTTTAAACTGCACAAGCAAATATATATATATATATATATATATATATATATATATATATATAAAGATGTATTAATTACCTTAAACCATTGTAGTTCACGTTGCATTTGAAGAGCAGCCCCAGACACAAGATTAAGTTTGTGTGGTGGTGCTAATTGTGCACACAAGTGTAGGAGACTGTTACCACTATTGTCCCATAAATCTGCAAAATGGTTCTTATGAGCACCCATCCGATACACCAAATTGTATACATTTTCACAGCGATTTTTGACAGCTATATGAAAAATGTTGTAATCTGTGTTCCCCTCGTGACAATGAATTGCCGCTGGAAATGTGTTCACAATCATTTCTATAACCTCATGGATCCCTTGACCAGAGGCCAGAATCATGGCATCGAAGAAAATAGCGAAAGCTACTGGTTCGGTTAAGGACTCCATATTCTTTAACAAGCACTCAACAAGTCTTATTGCATCTTGATGCTTCAGTTTCATGTGGTAAATACTCTTCATTTGAGGCACTGCCGTGAAAGTCATGTAGAAATTCACAAGAATAAAAATTACTATTAGTAAGTTTGTGCTCATATAACAATACGTGGGGCACTAATTAGTTAATAATATGACAAATACTTTTGAAGAGTGATAGCTCTAGAATTATTTACTTTAATTTAAAGTAATATATTGGAAATAAACTCTTCTTACCAAATTGTATCATGGCTCCGCAAATTGAATTATTTATGCTATATTATAGAACTCTAGTTATAAAAATTAGGATGAATTATATATGCTATATTTCTCAGTTCTCAGTTTTGGGTTAACTTCCATATAACCTTATTTCTCAGCTATAACCTGGTTTGATCTAATTATCAAAAGTAAAAGAACTCTAGTTTACATAATTACACATAACCTTCTTCATTTTTCAAATTTCTATTTATTAAAATTATATATATATATACACACAAATATATATAAAACCATTACCCTTTAAGTAATATTTTAATTGGATTGGATCTGGGAAAATTGCATTTCGTCCCATAAGTTAGGCAAATTTCAATTTTGGTCACATTGTTTGTGGGTGTACCACATTTAATCCCCTAATTATATATTAACAAATCTCAATGTTAGTCCCACGTAAAATTTCTGTCCAAAATTTGACGGATTTCATTAGTGAACAGTATTTTCAGCCTATTTCTTCCAGAATTTTTATCAAACACTTGGGGCACTCAATATTCTTAAATTGAAGCTTAACCATGTCATGTTGATGATCAATTGACATGAAAGATAAGAAATTTGATTTTAAAAAAAAACACACTACTTTTTAGTTGAAAAGGGATTGTGGAGCATAAATCTCTTATTTATTATGAGCTAAATCAACATGGCATGAATTTGATAACAATATCCGAATTTAAACAATCATTACTACTGTTGAAAAATATGAGACATACATGTATATGAAAGCATGCGGGATTGTATGCCATTTTTCTTTATAATGTGAGACTAGTCTTGTGATGCAAACATTTGACTCTACACGATCAATAAATGGAAGCCAATATTGAGTAAACTTTGTTTGGGCTCATGACGAATGACAATACATGAATAGATGTTATATAAGTTCTCTACGAGTGGTATTCCATCTTCAACATTCTCAACTGCTACAAAGAATTTAATTTTTGTCCATGTCAGTTATCCATGACGAAAAGCTCATTTGCCATGGTCAAAATTGATTGACTACAACTTCGTCTCGGTTTAGTCGTTGTATCTATAAGCATGGCCAAAAATACACGACTTATAGCCATTGTCAAGGTTCTGTTTATTGCAAAAGGCCACGATTTTTTAGCCATGTAAAAAAGTGCTAGACTAGAATTTCTACCACTATATATGGCTAGTTATAGCTTAAAATAATTAGTATTCTTTTCAACCATGGCTGACTTCAACGTGGCAATTGAAACGTCTACCACAACCAATTTATTCGTGAGTTTAAATTGCTATTGACCACAAATTCAAACCATGACGTATATTTTCATTGTCAATACTTAATTTCCTGTTTGAACCCATAAACATTAGATTCATGATGACACCAAATGAACATGAAATTTATGCTCTTTAATCATTTTCCAATGAAATATTATGTTGTTTTTCTATCAAATATCTTCATGTTCATGTTTATTTTTCTTCAAATTGACATGATTGAGCTGCAATTTGGAGATTTTGAGTTGCCCCGCAAAAGTTTGATGAAAGTTTTCAAAAAAAAAAATAGGTTGAAATCCTTGTTCACTAACAGAGTCCGTCAATATTTGGATGAGAATTTCACGTGGGACTCAATTTGAGATTTTTTAGGACTTATGGGACCAAATGTGGTACACAGATAAATAATGGGCCAAAATCAAAATGTGCAATTTTCGAGAATGGATCTAAAATTCAATTTTTAAAAGCCGACTTATTTTCCGGTTCGATAGCCAACCCGATTTATAAAAACCCTAAATTCTAAATGAGTGTGTCAATTTGACTAGTTTGACCAGACACTTGCCAATTTTTTTTTTGTATCACATCTTGCTTTTTCTAGTCACCGCCAACGCCACTTATCTTAACACAAGTTGGCTACAAATTTGAGCACCAAAACCACCACCGCACTTTCCCTCGTAAAGCCCCAACACCTTTCCACCAGACCCCTCGATCTTCCGACTTTGTTTCTTGGTTATTTATTTTCTTGTGTGAGTTAATCAATTATATATTTCTTGTGTGAGTTAATCAATTATATCTTAACACTTAAACCAATCACATTGGCAAAAGTTGTGAAACAAAGAAGAGAGAGTTCCAATTAATTTAGAGTTTTTTTCGTAACGCTTAGACTTACCATTGTAGATATATCGTTCCCAGAAGCTAAAACTATGCCCACTGCGGAAAGCACTACTCTTTCCAGCCATTGTCATCAAAGCAGACTTATTCCCGTTACACAATGTAGCCAAATAGGGATACTTGTTGACCAAGTCAAACGCTAGATCTGCATTGATTGCACACTTTTATATCAGAGATTAATTGTTGTGGAACTCAGAGTCATATTCCACCAAATATAGAAATAGCGAGAGAAATATTGTACTAGAAAGCCACACTAGATTTAATTCCCAGGAAAGATTGGAGACGTCACAACGGTCGCGCTTAAAACTCAATCTCCTCGACAGAATTAACTAGACGAATTTAATAGCACAATATAACACTACAACTATAACTAACAATGGCTACTTGAAGAATAACACAAAATAAAGAACCCCAAATTTAACGAGGTTCGGCTAATTTAGCCTACGTCCTCGGACCCCACCAAAATATTTCACTAAAGGACTAAAGTGAAACTATTACAAACTATAGAGGAAGAAAGTAGAAATTGCTAAAAGATTTAGGCAATTTGGGATGTTTTTCAAAGTGAAGAGGTGGTCTCCTTTTATACAACAAATGAGCCCACCCTTTACAAATTCTATCTATGTGGGATATTTTCCTCTTTCAAAAATGAGCCACACTTCAACAAATCTCCACCTTGGCGAATTTCAAAATCTTCAATCTCCTCATCAAACGGGGTCACCAAAACCAATCTTCAAACTTTGACAATGTTGATCAAGTCCAAACAAAATTTGAACTTGATTGCAGTCACAACTTTTGTCAACATATCAGCAGGATTCTCAGTAGTATGGACCTTCTCGATCCTGACTCCACCTTCTTCGAGTATCTCTCTTATGAAATGACATCGAACATCAATATGCTTCGTCCTTGCATGATAAACTTGGTTCTTTGCTAAATGAATAGCACTTTGACTATCACAATGTATTTTCACATACTTTTGTCCAATTCCTAGTTCACCAAGCAACCCTTGAAGCCAAATTGCTTCCTTTACAGCCTCTGAAATTGCCATATACTCTGCTTCCGTAGTAGACAAAGCAACCGTTGACTGTAAGGTAGACTTCCAACTGACTGGTGCTTTAGCAAGAGTAAATACGTAGCCTGTAGTTGATCTACGCTTATCTAAATCACCAGCATAGTCTGAATCGCAATATCCGACTACATACTGACTATGTTCCCGCTCAAATATCAAACCAACATCAGCTGTGTCATGGATGTATCGCAAAATCCATTTCACAGCTTGCCAATGTTCCTTTCCAGGATCATGCATATACCTGCTCACAACCCCCACTGCTTGGGAAATATCAGGCCTCGTACACACCATAGCATACATCAAGCTACCAACAGCATTTGCATACGGTACTTTTGACATGTATTCCCGTTCTGCATCAGATTTCGGTGACAAAGCGGCACTAAGCTTAAAATGAGGAGCAAGCGGAGTACTAACTGGTTTTGACTTTTCATCAATGCCAAAACGCCTCAACATCCTACTCAGATATTGTGTCTGAGTCAAACAAAGCCTCCTCAATTTTCTATCTCTGAAAATCTCCATGCCGAGAATCTTCTTCGCCTCACCTAGATCCTTCATCTCGAACTCCCTTTTCAAATGAGTCTTCAACTTCTCGATTTCTATTAGACTCGGGGAGGCAATCAACATATCATCAACATACAGAAGAAGATATATGAAGGATCCATTTTGTAGCTTGTGCAAATACACACAATGATCGTATTTGCTTCTTGTGTACCCAATTCCCATCATAAACTTGTCAAATCGCTCGTACCACTGCCTCGGAGATTGCTTCAATCCGTACAACGATTTTTGAAGTTTACAAACCAAATTTTCATTTTCAGCAACTTTGAATCCCTCTGGCTGAGTCATATAGATTTCCTCTTCCAAGTCTCCATGTAAAAATGCAGTTTTTACATCCAACTGAACTAGTTCAAAATCCAACTGTGCTACCAAAGCCAACAAAATTCTAATGGAGGAGTGTTTTACAACTGGAGAAAACACCTCATTATAATCAATGCCCTCCTTCTGAGCGTAACCTTTGGCCACCAATCTGGCTTTGTAGCGAACATCACCTTGGCTAGGAAATCCATCTTTCTTTGCAAATACCCATTTGCATCCAATTGCCTTCTTTCCCTTCGGGAGACTGGCCAGTTCCCATGTTTGATTCTTATGAAGGGACTGCATTTCTTCACTCATGGCAATCCTCCACTTATCTTTCTCTGGTCCTTTGACTGCTTCAATATAAGTGGTAGGAACATCATCAGCGGCAATTGCAGATGCACAAGCCACCATATCATCAAAGCGAGCAGGCTTTCTGATTCTCCTCTTTGGCTTGCTAGTTGCAATTGATTCAAGTTGTTGTGGAAGTTCTTGGGGTTGAACTTCCTCTTCTTCAAAATCTCCTTCTACCGTAGGAGAATGATCAAGAGTTTCTTGATCTGCTGGGACAACAAACTTTTCAAACTCCACCTGTTTGGGAGTACCATCCTGCTGTTCTGCATTCACCTTTTCCAACACGGTAGATTCATCAAAGGTGACATCCCTGCTAAAGATTATTTTCTTTGTCTCTGGACACCAAAGGCGATAGCCTTTTATACCAGAGGTGATCCCCATGAACACTGCTTTCTTTGCTCTAGGATCCAACTTTGATTCCTTAACATGATAATATGCAGCGGAACCAAACACATGTAAGGAATCATAATCAGCAGCAGGCTTTCCAAACCATTTCTCAAATGGTGTTTTTCCATCAATAGCAGTAGATGGTAGACGATTAACGAGATGACACGCATACGTCACAGCCTCAACCCAAAATTCTTTACCCAACCCAGCATTGGATAACAAACACCGAACTTTCTCCAGCAAAGTCCAGTTCATGCGTTCTGCCACTCCGTTCTGTTGTGGTGTATGTCTAACAGTGAAGTGTCTGACAATGCCTTCATCCTCACAAAATTTTTGAAATGGACCACTCCTAAATTCTCCACCATTGTCTGTACGGAGACGTTTGACCTTTTTATCAGTCTGAGTTTCCACCATCTTTTTCCAATTGAGGAATACCTCAAACACTTCATCCTTTGTCTTCATCGTATACACCCAAACTCTCCGGGAAAAATCATCAACAAAGGTTACAAAATAGTGCTTCCCTCCCAAAGAACTCGTTTTTAAGGGACCCCATACATCCGAATGAACATAATCCAAGATACCCTCAGTATTATGGATTGTTGTTCCAAATTTAACCCTTGTTTGTTTCCCACGAACACAATGTTCACAAAACTCCAATTTGGACTATTTCACTCCTTTCAATAATCCTTGATTTATGAGGAGATTCAAGGATTTTCCACCTGCATGTCCCAAGCGCATATGCCATAGCCTAACTGCTTCTGGATTCCGATCATCTACAGTAACTGCTGCTACTGCACCCACAACTGTACCACCCATGTAGTGATACGTATTGTTGTTCTTCCGAATTCCCTTCATTACCACGAGTGCACCAGAGATGATCTTCATCACCCCATCCTTAGCTCTTACTTCAAAACCTTTCGATTCTAAAGTTCCAACGGAAATGAGGTTTTTCCTCACTTCTGGTGCATACCGAACACCCTTTAGGGTTATGATTGATCCATCGTGATTCTTTAAGCGAACTGAACCAATCCCAAGTGTAGTAAGAGGAGCTTCATTTGCTGTGAAGACAACGTCATTTTGTTCTTTGAAATCAAAGAACCAATCCAAATGTGGTGTCATATGATGACTACATGCTGAATCCAGAATCCATACTTCAGAAGCACCGCTGGATGATGTCGCCAATGAGAAGTCCGATTCGGCATCAACACACGCGGTTACATTTGATTCCGCCACGGCCTTAGAATTGCCCTTAGTTGTCAGCTTTGGGCAATCTCTCTTCCAGTGTCCTGTTTCTCGACAATAGGCACACTCGTCTTTGCTTAGTTTATGCCTGGACTTGGATCTCCCTTTCTTTCCTTTGTTTTTATTTTGTGAACGACCTCTGACGAACAAAACCTCTGCATCTCCGCCTGAACTAACTTGCTTGTCCTTCTTTCTCAGCTCATAACTGTACAGGGCAGCACAAACTTCGCTAAGAGATACAACAACCTTCCCGTGAAGTAGAGTTGTTTCAAGAAACTCAAACTCCTCAGGAAGGGATCCCAGCAACATCAGAGCCAAATCCTCGTCTTTAAAAGTCTCATCCAAATTTATCAAATCGGTAACCAGTTGATTAAAACTGGTAATGTGACTATTCATAGTGGAACCCGAAACAAATGTGAAGCGAAAGAGCCGCTTCTTCAAATGGAGCTTATTCTGACAGCTTTTCTTCAGAAATTTCTCCTCCAGTGCCATCCACAATTTATATGCCGAGTTTTCTTTCGAAAACGCATATCTCTGCTCTCTGGATAGACACGAACGAATTGTTCCACATGCCAACCGATTCATCATACTCCAATCTTTTTCCTCCATATCATTTGGTTTCTTTTCTTCAATAGCTAAGTATAGACCTTGTTGAAAGAGTGCGTCTACAACTTCGCTTTGCCACATACCAAAATGGCCTGTGCCATCAAAAGGCTCCACTGCCAATCGCGTATTCGCCACAGTGGTTCTCGCCCAAATGGACGACGACGATGCTTTTGAGGTAACTTCCATTTTTGGTTACAAATTATTCTTCAATAGCCCTCCAAATGCGAAAGCCAAATAGCCCGGGAAAACTTTTCTGATGTGGAAGATCAGATTAAACTGCGACCACAGAGCATACTCAGAATACCCGAGCTCTGATACCACTTGTTGTGGAACTCAGAGTCATATTCCACCAAATATAGAAATAGCGAGAGAAATATTATACTAGAAAGCCACACTAGATTTAATTCCCAGGAAAGATTGGAGGCGTCACAACGGTCGCGCTTAAAACTCAATCTCCTCGACAGAATTAACTAGACGAATTTAATAGCACAATATAACACTACAACTATAACTAACAATGGCTACTTGAAGAATAACACAAAATAAAGAACCCCAAATTTAACGAGGTTCGGCTAATTTAGCCTACGTCCTCGGACCCCACCAAAATATTTCACTAAAGGACTAAAGTGAAACTATTACAAACTATAGAGGAAGAAAGTAGAAATTGCTAAAAGATTTAGGCAATTTGGGATGTTTTTCAAAGTGAAGAGGTGGTCTCCTTTTATACAACAAATGAGCCCACCCTTTACAAATTCTATCTATGTGGGATATTTTCCTCTTTCAAAAATGAGCCACACTTCAACACTAATGAATGTAAAAAAGATTAACTGGCCTCTTTTCTAATGGGAACGATTGTTTGAAATTTACGTCATACTACAATTACAAAAAATAATATTAATGATAAAATTTGAAGTAACAGTACATGTTAAAATTGTCGTTAAATATATATAATGAGTGACAATAATTTTTATTTTGTCTAAATAAGAATATTTATTGACAAACGTTACTGTATATTTTGAAAGGGTGACAAAAGTTTATTTAAAGTTGTCACTATTGACAATTACAAAAACATGTATAGTGACAACTTTGTAACAATATAAATAAAGTGACAATTATAATTTTTGTTACATGTCATGATTTTTTATATATTTTCTATTTTTAATTTATTTATATAAAGTGCAATGATATTGGCACTCCACTTATTACTATAGGAGCTTCAGTTTTAATTTTTAAACCAAAATATGACAAGAATGCACATAAATCTTATAATGCATTTAATTATAATGTTCAATATTTAAATCAAAGCAAAATATTATAATATAAAACAACAAAAAACTAAACTCAATTTAAATACGCTTCTCTTTGACTGCAGCATCTAACAATCAATTTCAAATATTTCTTCTTTCAATAAAATACATCAAGAACAATTACACATAAAGAAATGGTCAAGTAATCATTGACTCTATTAAATGAAAGAAAAATAATGATAGAATTATTTAGTACTTTTTTAACATAAATATGAATACACAAAGTATATGAGTATTACATCTTTTATTAGAATACAAAATATGTTAAAAAAATATTTTTCTTTAGAGATTTAATATCCATTTTATTCAATTTTATGCTTAAAGTATATGTTTTACAACATTATACAATTCGTAAACATATTATTTAGACAAAGAGAAAATATTATACTAATCCATAAAAAAAGCATATGGTGGAAAAAAAAAAGATATATAAAGTACAAAGTTTAATTGATTATTAAAATACATATTTATTTTGTAACTTGTTAGGCTTTTATTTGAAAGGGTGTTGAAGTCATTTTCTTAGAGAGAGAAGCGAAAGTGGAGCTCTTATAGTAATTTATGGAGCTCCAATATCAATTTCCTTATATAAATGTCGCGATTTTAAAGTTGAATGAAAATTTAAAAATTGCCACCCAACCTGATTTGGCTGGAAAATAAAATGCTCAAATTCGGGGGGTCACGTGCAAGACACATGACTTTTTTCGACTAAATTGAATTTTTCTTATGAAAATTGGACTCATACCGCAAGTTTTAAGAAGATACAATGCCTAAATCGCCAGTGGCTAAAACTGAGACTATTTTTGCCACCACATGTAATTATGAGATTAAATTTGTAATTTTCCACATTAGCCTATCACTAGATTCACTACAAAAGAATCAATAGTAATGACTTATTGTTAAGTGATAGTTTTGACTATTTATTGGTTTTGCCACAATAATGATTTTCACAAGATTAGTAGGACATCAACTACATATAAAAATTAGTGAGATATATATTGTAACAACATAATTTTAATTTGTCCTATATATATATTATATGGTATTATAAACATTACACAGTGTGATTTGTTAAAATATATAGACAATCATTAGTTCCCTAAAAGGAATGGATGAGAAAGCATACTTACCTTGAAAAAAATTCTTTTTGCAACAAATAGGTATAAGTTAGCAGTATTGCACACATAATTCACGATTAATATTTTAGTGTCGTACCAAAAATGCAAAAAAGTACTAAAATATGAGATCAAACTTTGTAATTTTAGAAACCTTCAACGAAGAGTTAACGCCCACATGCATTGTGACCTTCACGTGGTCTTTTAGAAAACTTGAAAGTGACATTGAAAAATGATATTTTGAGACCAAAATGGCATTTTTCTAAACCATGATGCTATGTACCAACTTTGTGACTGAATTTGTACAGTGGAACTAAAAATAAAATTTTCCCATATGTGCAACATGAGCTTTAAATACAAGTTAAATTACTCACCAAAAAAATCTGCTATAATGATAGATATCAGAAGAGCAACACCAACTTCTCCTTCATAAGGGGCTGGCTCCTTAGTCACAGATAAAAAATAGACAAGTACGCGTCTATTGGCACTTTGAGCAGCTTCGTGCACCGGATAACGATTTGCACTATTCGCAATATAGAGCAAAGCTGGATTTCTTGTAATAAGATTATTAGCAATCTCTATGTTTCCAGCCGTTGCAGTAGCATGCAAGGCAGTGTCTCCATGACGATCCTTATAGGCCAATGATGCATTTGGCATAAAGTCCACCAGTTTAGCGACGAAATTGTTTGCATTCTTTGCCATGACTGCAACATGAAGTGCTGTTTCGAAGCTGGTGTTTACACGGGCTTTAGCAGCGTCTTTGTCTTTCATTAGGACTCTCTCAGCCATATTCCAGTCAGCCCTCAATGCAGCTCTGTATAGTTCCAAGTATTGGTTGAAATCCTTCCCTGTTTCTGCTTAAATGTATACTTAGTTTGAGTTGGAATAAATATTCGCATATTCTTCAAAGGACCCTCTCTGTACCTTTTTATTTATATTTTAGCATTTTCAGCGGAATAAACGTAATATTTCGATAGGAGTCCATCACATGCGACCCTTTTAAGGGTAACAATGACATTTTATCAGTTGCAATAATATTTTCTTGTAATTTCATTATTTTGAATTGTACAATTCAAACTGTCATTTTAATTTCAAAGGGTACATATATATAGTCAACCCAAGGGCTATGAAATTTTATATTTACCCTTAAAAGGGGGAAATGCAATGTATGTAATGCTATTCCAACTAATATTCCGCCAAGAAATGTTAAAAGTATAAAAAATTTGTAAAATGCGTGTAGTTCAGATAAAAAAGTGTAAATTAAACAAAGTTTATATTAAAAAGTGTAAAAACAAGTTTAATTCAAATAAAACAGTGTAACAAAAAAAAGTTTATATAAAAAAGTGTAAAACCCGAAAATTTTGAGTGGGTTACAGTTATTACCCCTTGAATATTTAATGGTTGTTTTAATGAACGATGTATGGGCTGCTGTGGAACTGATTTGAAAGGGAAAAATTGAGTGTTTCAGTTAAATAGAGGGAAAATCAAAACTCCGAATTAGGTGTGTAAGTGAGCGGGGAACCAAAACTGCAATTATTCGTTAAATTTACTAAACTCCGAATAAACAATATCTCACCAGCATCCTCAGGAGTAGAAGTGTCAACGTCAGGCTTACTAAACGCCATTTCCAGCTCTATCCAAACATCTCTGGCAGTCTCCGAGTCCACCACAATGGACATCACCTCTTCTGTAAGTGAACACATAATCCATGCCTTTACAAGCCGATCTCTTCTTCTCCACATGACATATTCAGGATTAATTTTGTGTTCTTCGTCTGCTAATTCCTTGCCACCCATTTCATCAAACTCACGAGTAGTATTCTTCAAACTCTCTTCCAACACTTGTGTAATGAAATTACGTAATGATTGCGGGGCTTTGCCATCAATGAAACCAAGTAAATCCTGACTCTCCAGAAGGCAAATAATATGATCTTTCCAAAGATTGTAGTTGTTTGTTTTCTTGTCGCCTTGAAGCTTGATGCATTGAATGTTGCCCACAGAAATCGTTGATAGAGATTGGTTTTGTACATTGGAGGGGATTGAGGAAGCCATTGATGTAATTAAGATGTTACTAAGTTTAACGTTAACTACAATTTCTCGAGGAAATATTATATAGATAGAGTGGAAAAACTAAAAGACAATTGCTTGTGTGATTGTGTCTGAATATATTCTGTGGAATGAACTGGAAATCAAGTAAAGTATGTAGAACAATAATGTCAAGTGAGAAAGAATCATGTTACTATATAGGCAGCTAAAATAATCTAAGATGTTTCTAGGTATAGTGTTAACTACAATTTCTCGAGGAAGTATATAAATAGAGTGGAGAAACTAAAAGACAATTTTGTTTGCTTGTATGATTTAATCTGAATATATTCTGTGGAATGAACTGGTAATCAAGTAAAGTATGTAGAACAATAATATCAAGTGAAAAAGAATCATGTTACTAGGCAGCTAAAATAATCTAAGATGTTTCTAGGTTTAATGTTAACTACAATTTAAATAGAGTGGAAAATCTAAAAGACAATTTTGTTTGCTTGTATGATTTAGTCTGAATATATTCTGTGGAATGAACCAGAAATCAAGTAAAGTACGTAGAACCATAATATCAAGTGAGAGAAAATCATGTTCCTAAACAGCTAAAATAATCTAAGTGTCAGCTAAAAAGCCACATATGAAAAATAGGTAAAAAGGGATATTACCCCTGTGATGGAAAAGGGGCAACATTGCCCCATTATTATAAAAATAAGTTGATTATCCCTTATGTTTTACAAAATGAGGCAAAATACACACACCCTTATTAAAATGGCAAATAGGCCCTTATGCATATATCAATGAATTTTGAATGATTTGTTTTACAAAATCACCAAACTTTATTTTATCGTTTTTAATGATTTATGACAATAGTTAAAATATAAATGTATGTAGCATTTGTATTTACTAATATATTAGGTTGTTTTAACATGTATAAAATTACAAAATTATTGATCTGTGCACATATTCTTTAATTATAAGTATTATAATTTATATCATAAAATATGATAATAATGTAACAGGAAAATTGCATTTTTTGTCCCATAACTTTGCTTAAGTCGAATTTTTGTTTCATTCGTTACCAATTTCTTACATTTAGTCCTATAACTTTCTAACTTTCTCTTAGTCGCAACCGAAGTTTTCATCCAAAATTTGATGGTCAACTCTTAGTCAATTTATTTGACCAGTTTTTTGGGGGAGAATCCGTGCATAAATGCACTCACACACGGATTATATTCAATAACACAATGCATTTATTCAATATCACATGCCACTAACGCACAAAATCTCCCCCAAAGAACTCGGTCAAAAGGTTGACTAATGGGGTTGACCGTTAAATTTTGGACAAAAACTTCAATTGGGACTAAATGTGAGACATTTTGAAAGTTATAGAACTAAATGTGAGAAATTCATAATGAATACCAAAATTGAACTTGAGCAAATTTATGGGACGAATAGTGCAACATACAACTATTATGATATTCAATATACTTATGGTGTATAATGAATATTTGAAATATTTCTTTACCATTTTTTAGTATTTGCATGTCATATAAGATAAAAAAATCTAAATTTAAAATATATTTACACTATTTTGGGTAAAACAACGAAAATATTAACAAAGAAATTTATTTTACATATTTTTAAACAAAATTAAATATCAAAATTATCTATATCTACTATGTGTATGAAACTACATTATTTTTTATAATTTTTAAAACTAAAATGGAAAAATAAATAAAAAGATATATCAGAATAAATATATTAATGATATATTTGTCTTTTTTAATTGAATAAATGAGTTTGGGTATTATTTGCCACTATTTTACTAACACAAAGTTGTGATCAACTATCTTTAATAACTCAGGGGGTAATGTACCTCTCTCTAAGAACACAAGGGGTAATATGTTTTTCACCCCATATAATGGAATGGCTAAGTTTTAGGTTATGAAACGTAAATTGAAGTGTTTAATGATACATAAAGGAATTCACAGAAATTTTTATCCATGACAATAATAATGTATTGACCATCTCAATCCAAATGAAACGCATAACGGCATAATAATGAAACCAAAATGAAAAGTACCTGACTTAAATAACCCTACAGAGTCTTAGGATTATGCTAAGTCTTCATTGCAACTTCTCCTTTTTGTCCAGGCAAGCGATATTCCCAACCTGTCAATCAATAGTAGAAACAAGAACATATACATCAAGTTCTTGAAAAAATAATTTGGGAAGCTTACAAATAAATAAGTAATTGACTCACCACATCTAGTAAATCACATCATACATTATCAATGTTGCCACATCATTTAGAGATCGCATAACCTTTTGGACCTTGTGATGAAGATAAAACTGACATGAAAATTATTTGTTAGGGAATATATGCAAGTTATTCAATTTTTCTATAACATTAACAATTAATATAAATTTAATTCTCTATGCGGTAGAATACATGCTAAAAAAAATTATGATAGTTCATATTGGAGATTTGAAACAGTAGTTCTATTCAACCCAAACCCTAATGTACTATTATAAGAATATTTATACTAATAGATACCTAGACTAACAAGGTAACATAATGGATATAGAAAACTATCTAGAACAAGGAAACCTATCAAACGTAATCAAAGATAAATCAAAGAGAATATATGGCTTGATACACCCCCGCAAGCTCAAGGCAGACGAAGGATGACATTGAGCTTGTCCCGAAGAAATGCAAAGCGTGTGAACGAGAGAGCTTTGGTAAAGATGTTGGCTGTCTGATCATCAGTAGAGACAACTCGAACTTGAAGATCATTGTTGGCAACCTTTTCTCGCACAAAATGATAATCAATTTCAACATTCTTGGTGCGAGCATGAAAAACTTGATTTTTGGAAAGATAAGCTGCCCCAATATTGTCACACCAAAGAACCGGGGGCTGGGCTAAGGAAATGCGGAGATCACAAAGAAGAGATTGTAGCCATGTGAGCTTGGTGGCAGTGTCAGCTAGAACCTTGTATTCGGCCTCAGTTGAAGAGCAGGCAACAGTGCGTTGCTTTGGTGAGTCCACGAGATACAAATAGGAGATGTCGGGACGAGTCAGAGTGAGATATTGTAGGGCCCCAACAATTTTTCGGTACTTAGTCGGATCAGAAAAAAGGAGTTTTGGAGAGCTTGGTGCTAGTGCAAAGAGAAGTGCGTACGACCGTGGAAGTTTGCATGCTGACACGAATAAGAAGATTGTTGATGTAACTGCGTTGAGAGAGAAGGACGCCATCGGTCATAGGAACCACTTCGAGACCAAGAAAGTAGTTGATGCCTCCAAGATCGCGAAGTGCAAATTCATGACCTAAAAGAGGAAATAAAAGTTGCAACACTGCGAGGATTGTTACCCGTGACAAGTATATCATCAACATAAATGAGAATGTAAATAAGAGGATCACGAGTAGTGAGAATAAAAAGAGACGAATCGTTTTAAGAAGCACAAAAACCAGATCTTATCAAAAATTCTCTAAGACAATGAAACCAAGCTCGAGGAGCTTGTTTCATGCCATAGAGAGATTTGTGTAGTTTGCAAACATGATAGGGTTTATTTGAATCCAAGAACCCTTGAGGTTGAGACATAAAAAATTTCACGAAGAACTCCGTTTAAAAAAGCATTACGCACATCAAGTTGTCATAGAGACCAACCGTGTGAAAGAGCTAAAGAAAGAACAGGACGAATGGCGGAGGTTTTAATAACCGGACTGAAAGTTTCATTGAAATCGACACCTTCTTGTTGATGAAAGCCCATAGCTACTAAATGGGCTTTAAAGCATTCAATGGATCCATCGGGTTTGTGTTTTATTTTGTATACCCATTTCAAGTAAATTACATTCATATCTGGGTGAAAAGGAAGCAAGGTCCAAGTCTCATTTGTAACCAGAGCATTAATTTCCTCCGCCATGGCCTTGCGCCACCAAGGATCTTTATTTACCAAGGAGAAATAAGTTGGTTCAAGGATGTTCTGAGGAGTAGTGGATACAATGTGGAGGTATTCGCACAGTAGCGTTTTGGAGGTTGAGGTAGGCATGAGCGTAGTTGCATGGGATGAGTTGAGGGAAGTAAAGTAGGTGCGGGTGGCGCAGTGGCAGCGAGTGGAGGTGGTAAATGTTGGGTTTCGCGAAAAATCATATAAACGCAGCTAAACAATTTCAAAAAATTAATTTACAAACCCAAACTTTGATTTCATGATCGCATATTCAAATTGACAATTCCGCTTAACAAATAAATACTTACCTGTTGAAGCGAAGTGGTTGAGAAAACTTATTCTTCACTTGAAACTTGAATTGATGAATTCTTGATTTCTTCATTCCACGTATAATCTTCAATTCTTGAATTCTTCGAATTTATTGAATTTGCTCCGAACAACAAACTTACGTTGTCTCTAAATTATCACGCACGGATTGATTGACGAAAAATTCCCACTAATTTCTTTAAGGGGGCAACGACTAGTATTTGAGAAAGGGAGGAGGATTTTTCTTCTTTCTTTCTAGGAGAGTTGTGAAAGTCACTCACTTGTTCTAAGTCAAAGAGTCCTTATATGCCTCATGACTTATTGAACAAGACAAAACAAAAGAGCCCTAATAAATTAGGCATCACCTTGGACGCTCAATATGACCTAGTATGGACGCCTTCTTTAAGTCCGGGAATTGTTTTGTTTAAATTAATTTCTTATTCAATTAATAATTTATTATATCCAATAAATAAATAAATTTATTAAATAATCAAATTAATTAAGTAAATTAATTAATTAATATATTTCCATAGAAATTTAATTAATAATTAATCTCACCCTTATAATTAATTATTTCATCTAATGAATAATTAATTATTTACTTTATCCAATAAATTAAAACTCCTAGAAGAAAAATAGAAACTCCTTTTTCATTTTTCTTTATCAATCCTTTAGCGCGACTTTTTAGGTTCGTTTCGTTTGGCAATGAGAGAAAACCAAAGGAAGTGGGTAACATCTAGCCAGTCACGTGGCCCACTTCGTAGCCTAAACGAAATTGAATGATTGGACCATTTCCACAACCTTCCAATCGTAAATACCGTATAAGTTTAAACCCTTTGTTCGTGTACCCCAGTCAAGTGAGAATCATGGCTATGTCAAACTCACTGGACTTGACCATATGTATTAATTATAATAATACGAGATCATTGAGATCGATTTAGTGCCTAGCACAATCGTCTCTTTTTGCTTTGGCCAAAGACTTTGATTTCTATTTATCTATAATCACATAGGGTATTTTCTCACTCACTCATGAGAGAACAAATCCCATTTAGATATCAGCTAAAACTACCATTTGCCCATCAAGACGCATTTCGAGGATGACCCCACCAACGGGTGAATTGGGTCTAACTACTCTAATGAAATACTTGACGTCACAAATGCATCTTCAGCATGATGTTTCAGGTCAAAGGTTCACTTACACCTATTACGCATAATCAGTTTTGTCATTAACAGTCACAGAGTAAAAACCAATGTGACAGAACCGATGCCAGTCGTGTTCGAGCATATCAGTTCCACTGATGTGCCTACAATCTTAAGCTCTTACCATCCCATGATACTAGACTGGAACTCCCATGTAAGAGATAATATTGTACAAGTGTTCTAAGTCTTTATTTGTCCATTAAAGACTTCATTTTACTTGCAGACTTATTTTCAGTAATCAAGATTGATCTCTCTAGTGACACTCTTCCTATCCCAGGGGAAATAGAAGGATCATCCTGAAAACATGGACAAAACATTTTACACTACTTATAGATACAGATAAGATTTAAGTGAAAACTAAATAATGTCTTTATTAATAATATCGAGATAAGTTAATTACAAGATAGATGCCCTATCACTCTATCCTCTATGGCATCTGTGGGCATAATCCTAACAATCTCCCACTTGCACTCAATGCCACTCATTGTGGTATCTTATACCCATCCCTTCCAGGTGTCGATCTAGAACAGCCTGAGGTAGTGGTTTGATGAACGGGTCAGCTATATTGTCAGCTGAGGCTATTTTCAGCGCTGTTATCTCTCCTCTGCCAATGATCTCTCTGATGATGTGAAATCTTCTCTCAATATTTTTAGACTTGTTATGAGACCTTGGTTCCTTAGCTTGCGCTATTGCTCCATTGTTATCACAATAAAGTTGCAACAGTAGCTGTGAACTAGGAACCATTTCAAGTTCTCCAAGGAACTTTCTCATCCAAAAAACTTCAGCCACATATTCCGCTTCAGTGGTGGAATCCACGATTGTGCTTTGCTTGGAACTTTTCCAAGACACCGCCCCATCATTAAGCGTGAAAACAAATACTGAAGTGGATTTACGGTCATCGACATCAGACTGGAAATCCGAGTCAGTGTAACCTTCCATCTTCACGTCTCCACTTCCATAGATGAGAATCATATCCATAGTTCTTTTGAGATACTTTAGGATATTCTTCACAGCTATCCAATGTTCCTTTCTTGGGTTTGCCTGAAATTAACTCACCACGCTTACAGCATAGGCAATGTCAGGTCACGTACACAACATTGCATATATCAGGTTACCAACTGCAGAAGCATATGGTACATTATTCATCTTCTCTCTATCTTCCTCACTTTGAGGACACATAGATTTGGACATGTGTACTCCATGCCTCATGGGAAGAAATCATTTCTTAGAATTATCCATCCTGAACCTCTTTAAGACCTTTTCTACGTAAAGGTCTTGGGAGAGACCTATCATTCTATTCGTTCTATCTCTATAGATACGAGTTCCTAGAATGTAAGTTGTTTGTCCCAAGTCTTTCACGAAAAACATACTCGAAAGCCATTTCTTGACTGTGGTGAGCATTCCCAAATCTTTTCCTATAAGTAGAATGTCATCCACATATAGTACTAAGAATGAGATTTTGCTCCCACTAGTCTTCTTGTAGACACAGGGTTCATCTACGTTCTTGATGAAGCCATATCCCTTTACTACTTCATCAAAATGGAGATTTCAGCTTCTAGATGCTTGCTTGAGACCGTATATGGACCTCTCAAGTTTACATACTTTATGGATATTGGTCTTGGATACAAAACCCTTTGGCTGTTCCATATAGATATCCTCTTCGAGGAATCCATTTAGGAAAGCCGTTTTGACATCCATCTGCCATATCTCATAATCCAAGTATGCAGCTATGGACAACAGTATTCGGATGGACTTAATCATGGCCATGGGCGAAAAGGTTTCTTGATAGTCAACTCCTTCTCTTTGACTATACCCTTTCGCTACGAGCCTGGCTTTAAAGGTGTCAACTTTGCCATCGCTACCTATCTTTCTTTTGTAGATCCACTTACATCCTATAGGTTTAATACCTTCAAGGCGATCTACCCAAGTCCAGACTTGGTTCGATTGCATAGATTCCATCTCTGTTTCCATCGCTTCTCGCCATCTTGAAGCGTCGACATCCACCATCGCTTGATCAAAGGCACAAGGATCATCTTCATGATTCTTTTGTACTACAGTGTGGAGCTGAGGCTTCCCCTGCAGTAGATACACATACCTCTCAGGTTCATGTGGTATTCTACTAGATCTAAGTGGTGGTTGTGCTACTATTGGGTTAGGCCTTGGTTCTTGGACAGATGTCTCATAAGGAGTTTCATTTTGTTCTTCTAGAACAATCTTTCTATTTTTGCCCCCTTTCCAAGATGAATTCATCTTCTAGGAAATGGGCTTGTAGGGCTACAATGATTCTCTGATCATCATGTAGATAAAAGAATAATCCAATGGAATCTTCAGCATAACCAATGAAACGTCCCATGAGGGATCTTGTCTCCAATTTCTCCACTTTAGTCTTCTTGACATAAGCAGGACATCCCCAAATATTAATATGATTAAGACTTGGTTTCCTATTATTCCACATCTCATGCAGAGTTTTAGGAACGGATTTGGAGGGATATCTATTCAATATATAAGCAGCAGTAAGGAGCGCGTGTCCCCACAACGAAATGGGTAAATCAGTGTAACTAAGCATGGAACGAACCATGTCTAACAGAGTTCGGTTCCTTCGCTCGGCTACTCCATTTAGTTGAGGGGTTGCTGGTGGTGTTAGTTGTAACATTATTACTTTTTCTCTAAGGAATTCATCAAAATTGGCACTCACATATTCTGCTCCATGATCCGATCGCAGAGTTTTTATATTCTGCCCAGTGTGATTTTCTACCAAAGCTTTGAATTCTTTAAACCTTTCAAAGGATTCAGACTTTTGCTTCATCAGATACACTAGACCATATCTTGAATGATCGTCTGTGAAAGTGATGAAATAGTAGAAACCCCCACGAGCCATTTCTCCAAACAGTCCGCATACGTCGGTGTGCACTAATCCTAAGACTTGAGTGGCTCTTTTAAAAGTCCCGGTGAAGGGTGATCTAGCCATCTTACCTAAGAGACATGATTCACATGTTGGATAGGGATCCGACCCTAGTTAGCTTAAAAGCCCATCTTTTTCCATTTTGTGGATCTTGTGCTCTCCGACATGGCCTAGTCTTAGATGCCACTTGAGTCTTAAGTTAGCTTCTTGCCTACCACGTTTATTAGTTACAACATTCACATCAGATGAATTACGGACATTTAAATAATGCAAACCATTAACTAAAGAAGCATTGCCAAATAATTATTTTCATAATGAATGTCACAATTTAATTTAGAAAAACGGAATGTGTATCCAATCTTAACTAAGATAGGAATAGAAACAATGTTCTTAAGCCCCTTGGGCAAAACTAAAACACTATCTAAAAATAATAAATGTCCAGAATTCAAATATAAAGAAGTAAATCCAATCCTAGTAGTTGCGACGCTTTCCCCGCTGCCTACTTTGATTATCACTTCTTCTCGGCCCAGCTATCTACTTCTCTATAGATCTTGTTCCAAACAACACACATGGGCACCAGCCCCTGAGTCCATAATCCATGAAGTAGAAAAAATGATCTTAGAACAATTAGTTTCAAAAACAAAAAGTTCCATACCTTTTGCGCCTTTGCCTAATTTAGGACAGTTCCTCTTCCAGTGGCCAAGCTCACCGCATTAGAGACATATGTCCGTCCTCTTGGGTCCTTTGCTCTTATAAAACCCTTGAGCCTTTTCCTTACCTTTTTGAACACCCCCTTCAGCTCCAAGCTTGTCAGACTGCTTCTTGTTCTTCTTCTTCTTAGACTTAGACTTTTTAGGTCCTAAAGAAATGACCAAGGCAGTTTCCTTTCCCTTTGGTTTCATTTGAGATTGTGCAGTAACTAATTTGTTCATTGACCCTGCTAAATTGCACTCTATCTCATTGCAGTTAAAGTTAACCACAAATTGGGATAAGAATCAGGAAGAGACTGCAAGATTAAATGAGTTTGAAGGGTGGCGTTCATGGTGAAGTCGGGAACTTCCAATTTCTCAATCCTCAAAATCATTTTGATGACATGATCACCAACCTTCTCACTTTCTTTCATATTGACTCCGAAGAGCTCTTTCGATATCCTATATCCTGCAGTTCAACTATGCTCATCATAGAGCTCTATCAGGAGAGCTAGGATAGCTCTTGCAGTGGGCATCTTATCATGTGACCTTTGGAGTTCATTGTTCATAGATCCCAGCAAGTATCCTCTCACCCAGATGTCATCCTTGACCTATTTTTCATGGGCTTGGACCTCTTCCTCACCAGCACGTGTTCTAGCAGGAGTCGTCAGGATATCAGCCTACAAGACGTATCCCAGAGATTCCATATTGAGGTCAATCCTCAAATTTCTAAGCCAGTCCACATAATTGGGTCCAGTAAGAGTATTCTTGTCGAGTAGTATTGAAAATGGGTTTGTCATTTTGAGAGAGATTAACAAGAAAAATAACTGCAGAAATAAACCAGATTAAATTAGATTACTTGTATTTGACTTAACTAAGAAAAATTAAGGACTTAAAATTTATCTTGACTCCCACTGCAGTTTTCGAATCCTACACTCTCATGTGAAAATCGGGAATCATCATTGGCATTGATTCCACAACGGGTATTGAGGTTCTCAATTAATTACATAGGTTGCAACCTAACCGATTTCTGGCCCATTAAATTAATTGAAGTGATGTCTAACATCAATTTATCCAATAAATATTTCAATACCTTTCCCCATAGTTTATCAAACCGCAACCTAACCGATTTCTAAGCTCGTGAACTACCCGAGTTCATTCCCACTAACTCCTATAATCTAACATTTGAATTTCAGCTTGCAACCGAACAGGTTTCTGAGGTGAAATATGTTTTGATTAAGGCATTCCATGCACTTAATAAAATTTCAAATTATTTCTAAATGCATAACCCCCATAACTGGGAATCATTACACACTTATAGTAATTTTAATTTTAGAAAGCTTAGTGGAGGGCGAGGATGCCACACATCCTTTTCTAGCTCGGTATTATTTATTTGGGATAAATTGTCAAACGTTTGGTCTCACTTTGCACATTAGTCAATTTATATAGCGCAACTATCACATATTGAACATGCATAAATTATACTACTAATAAATATGCCTATCAATATTAATCATGGAATTAAATAAATAAATCCATTTACACTCGATCATGGACTTTTCTAGAGGGTCCGAACCAATAGGCGATCATATGTAACCATAAAGCGGAAAAACAAAACTTTACGGGCTTAAATAATTCTAAATTATTTTACTACAACAACCCATGAAAAGAAAAGTAAATCGAACATAACCTAAGTCCATAATAGGTGTTTCCATCACATAAGAGATGCTCGCATCAATTAATACATGCTCGCATCAATTAATACATGCTCACAACATTTAATACATGCTCGCAATATTAAAACACTTATGTTGATATTTAAAATTTTAGTCTAACTAAAAAGTCCTTTATTAATTCCCAACTTTTATATATTATTTATTTCAATTAAAATCATTCTAGTCCTACTTGATGACTTAGATATACGAAATTATAAATTAAGTGTATCTACCTTTAATTAAAATAATATTAGTCCACCTAAATGAATACATAAAATATGAAATTCTATTTTATTATGATTTAAAACAATCATTAAATGGAAAAAAAATTATTTGATTAAAGAATTAATTATTAATCATCCAAGAAAAATAATATAAATTCTATATTCAAATATTCAAGTAATTTCCAAGTTGAGGAAAAATTAATAATATTTAATCCATAAATTAATTATTAATCTCCAAGAAAAATAATTAATTATTCTAATTATATATTTTATTTCAATTAATCTTATTGGGCTCGATTTCATCAAACTCAAGTTACCATCCTTTTGGTCTACTTGGATTTAATTCAACTGGGCTCAAATTAATTAATTAGGAAAAACATGCACACTTTATTAATTTCTATTGGGCTAATTTTAATTAAAAATCAAATCACCTATCCAATGGCCCATTTGGAATTAACTAAATTAAGCCCAAACTAATTAAAAGTCGAAATTGATTAAATTTCTTGTTGGCTTAATTAACTTATACCTGGTCATCATCCTTTTGACCCACTCGGATAATTAAATTTACCCAAACCCAAATTCCAATTTCGACCCAATACATAGCCCATTTACCGACCCGGATCCCGGACCCAAATCAGCAGGTCATGTGTCGGAACCCACGACCCATCGGGCCGTGTGGCCGAATGGCCAGGCCATGTGCTATGTTGCTGCACGCAGCGCGCACAATGTGCATGCGTGACAGTCAGTTCGGCGCTCTTCGAGCCCCATTTTTCCTCGTTTCTTGATTTTTTACATAATCAGAAATATACCCAGATTTACTATAAATATAAAAAAATCAAAATCCATGCTTAAAACCATAAAAATGCAGATTTAATTAACACATAATCGCATGCTTCAAAAACACATATTATGCATATCATAAATCACATAAACACAATTAAATATGCAAATCAGAGATTGGCTCTGATACCACTGTTGGGTTTCGCGAAAAATCATATAAACGCAGCGGAAGGATTTCAAAAATTTAATTTACAAACCTAAACTTTGATATCAATGATCGCATGTTCAAATTGACAATTCCGCTTAACGAATAAATACTTACCCGTTGAAGCGAAATGGTTGAAAAAACTAATCTTCACTTGAAACTTGAATTGATGAATTCTTGATTTCTTCAATCAACGTATAATCTTCAATTCTTGAATTCTTCGAATTTATTAAATTTGATTCGAACAACGAACTTACGCTGTCTCTAAATTATCACACACGGATTGATTGACGAAAAATTCCCACTAATTTCTCTAAGGGGACGACGACTAGTATTAGAGAGAAGGAGGACAATTTTTCTTCTTTCTTTCTAGGAGAGTTATGAAAGTCACTCACTTCTTCTAGGTCAAAGAGTCCTTATATACCTCATGACTTATTGAACAAGACAAAACAAAAGAGCCCTAGTAAATTAGGCATCACCGTGGACGCCCAATATGACCTAGTAGATGTCCATTTGGACGCCTTCTTTAAGTCCGGGAATTGTTTTGTTTTAATTAATTTCTTATTCAATTAATAATTTGTTTTGTCTAATAAATAAATGAAGTAATTAAATAATCAAATTAATTAGATAAATTAATTCATTAATATATTTCCATAGAAAATTAATTAATAATTAATCTTACCCTTACAATTAATTATTTCATCTAATGAATAATTAATTATTTATTTATCCAATAAATTAAAACTCCTTGAAGAAAAATAGAAACTCATTTTTCATTTTTCTTTATCAATCCTTTAGCGCGATGCATAACTATCCTTAATATAATACATTGAATAACATGGCATAATATTTTCAGATTTAATTTCCGATTCGATTTACGAAACAGGCTGTTCCAAACAGATTTTTCCAGAACCGGTACCCTATGTTCAACTATTTTTATAAAATCCCCTATTGACTGAAAAATTCTGAAATTTGGATGAATTCTCTATAACATGTGTGAAATACTTGATGTCACAAATGCATCTTCAGCATGATGTTTCAGGTCAAAGATTCACTTACACCTATTACGCATAATCAGTTCTGTCATTGACAGTCACAAAGTAAAAACCCATGTGACAGAACCGATGTGAGTCTTGTTCGAGCATATCAGTTCTACTAATGTGCCTACAATCTTAAGCTCTTACCATCCCATGGTACTAGACTGGCACTCCCATGTAAGACATAAGATTGTACAAGTGTTCTATATCTTTATTTGTCCATTAAAGACTTCATTTTACTTGCAAACTTATTTTTAGTAATCAAGATCGATCTCTCTAGTGCCACTCTACCTATCCCATAGGAAGTAGAGGGATCGCACTGAAAACCTGGACAAAACGTTTTACACTACTTATAGATGCAGATAAGATTTAAGTAAAAATTAAATAATGCCTTTATTAATAATATCGAAATAAGTTAATTACAAGATAGATGCCCTATCATTCTATCCTCTATAGCATCTGAGGGCATAATCCTAACAGTAAATTATAGGAAGTGAGGTCGACACAGAAGGGAATTGTTATGTTGGATGACGAGGAGATAGACTGATTTTGTGGTGAGGATAGGGATATAGGTGATGAGGAAAGAGGCCGAGGTGGCATGAGAGGTGACGGTCAGGTGGTTGACGAAGATGGGAGAATATGAGGGAAATGTGTGAGGTTAGGGGCTGGATTTAGAGGAAGAGGGAGCCAAGTTCCATGACTAACAATGGGTGGCGAGTTCCTGAGCCTTGATTTTTCACGAAAAGAAAAGAAGTGTTCGTCAAACTTAACGTGCTGAGCAATGTAAAGACGTTGTGATTCATTATCCGAGCACCGATACCCTTTATGAGAATGAATGTAATTGAGAAATGCTCAAGGTTTGGACCGAAATCAATTTAATGCTTGTTATAGGGCCTAAGAGATGGAAAACATAAGCAACCAAACACTTTTAAAAAATTATAATCAGGTGGTGAATTGAAAATAATAGAGTGTGGGCTATTATGATTAGTTAAAGGGGATGCTAGATTTATTAAGAAAACAGATTAAGAAAACAGCTGTGTCAAAAACAAACTTCCAAAAACGATACAGGACCAAAGAAGAGGCAAGGAGAGTAAGACCAATTTCAACAATAAGTCGATGGCGACGTTCGACACTACTGTTTTGAGCATGAGTATGCGGACTCGTAATGCGATGTTGAATGCCATGAGAAATAAAGTGAGTGCGCAATTTGTGATACTCACCACCGTCATCAGTTTGAATTGATTTTATTTTAGTATTAAATTGATTTTCAACAAGTTTTTGAAAACATAAAAAATATATGATAAACATCAGATTTATGAGCTAATGGATAAAACCATACAAATTTTGAAAAATCATCTACGGATATTACAAAAAATTTATGTCCTTCAGATGACAGATGCGTTGAGGGACCACACACATCAGAGAAAATAAGTTGTAAAATAGAAGTACTTATAGAGGGGGTAGGAGGAAGGTGTAAACGAAACGACTTACCTAATGGACAAAAACGATAAAATTTTCTTATCACTACTAAAACATAATAATTTATTTTGACGAATTATAGAACTAAGAGTACACGAATTAGGGTCACGTTGGTGCCAAACCGACATCGGTGCACGGACAGCCATAGAAGCCGAAGCAGTGGTAGGCTCGGTGGAGGATAGTGAATACAATCCGTTATTGCTCGGTTAGGAAAGTAGGACTTTATTCGTACTCCGATCCTTCACAAGAAAAAAAGAGTCCTGAAATTAAAAAAAACCGCGCATTTTCAGTACAAAACTTTTGAACAGAAAGTAAATTTTTAGAAAGATCAAGTTCATGAAGGATATTATTTAAAAGAAAGGTACCCGATTGTGTGGTAAAGGATGAAGAACCTGTTTGATGAATGGATAAACCACGGCCATTACCAATGTGTGGTTGATCTGGTCCATGATATAGAGAAACAAAAGAGAACAAGTGTGCATCAGATGTCACATGGTGAGAAACCACATGTCATGAAACCAATTAACCAAGTGTTGAGTGGACGGGTACGCATAGTTAGCTGATGGATGCAATGGGGCAGGCGAGTGTGAGTGAGTGTATGAGAGCGGGTAGGATTGATTATAAGACGAGTAGTGGTGGTGAGGCATAGATGGTGGAGGTGGCGGATAATGATGCAGATAAGAAGATGTGAACTATTGTGGATGAGGAAAGGGATGGCGACCACCACAGCCGCATCCTCTGCCCCAAAAATTGTTACTGTTGTAGCCCCCACAATTTTGATTAGAGTGTTGGCCGTGTTGGGAAACATTAGCAGATGGTTCGGGTGTAGTGGATTGGATAGCAGTGCTAGGGTTTGAGTCGAAACATATTCTTCTTGTAGAAATTTTTGCGTAAGGAGAAAGCTAAAAAGGTCAGAGTATGAAGGAAGTTCGGTTTTGGCGGTAAGTGTGGTGACAGAGTCACGGAATTGAGATCTTAATCCTTTAAATATGTACAGGTTGAAGTCAATACCGATAAGGGGTTGGCCAGCGGCAGCGAGTTCATCAGCGATAGATTTGGCGTGTTGATGTAAGACTGGATAGAGGAATCTCCTTATTTAAGGCTTTGAAGTTGCAAGCGAAGTTTCATATTGCGAGCTTGTGATAGGGAGGTGAAGGCTCGCTCTAGGGTTCACCAAATTGCATGGGAGGAAGTCGTACCGACAACCAGGCGGACAAGTTCCTCGATTAAGGAATTGAGTAATGCACTCATAAGAAGATTATCCTGCTGTTCCCATTGAGATAAAAAGGGATTGGGAACAATTTGGTTGGATTCGAAATCAAGATGATGAGAGGGAGAGGAAGGATTTGTGCCATCAACGTATCCAATGAGATGGAGGCCTTTAATGGAAGGGAGGATTTGCGTACACCATAGGAGGTAGTTTTTAGAGGTGAGTTTGAGAGAGAGAAAATGGTGAATTTGTTAGGAATCCTCTAGAGCAAAAAACACAGCGGAAGAAATTTTAGGATTCCTAAAGGTGGATCACTTTAACGTGGTTTGATAATTTTCAAGAGTTTTCCAAAAACTAAACAAAATTGATTTACCTTATCAATTTTGTATTTTGAATACACGTAACAGCAACTCCTTGAGCTCCTGTCTCTAAAGATCCACGTGAAACGAACGTTCCAAAGATATCCAAAACCTTCCTCTTGATGTGGTGGACGGCTAGGGCAAGGGTTTTGGGATAAGATTCCTTCTTTTTTGTGTGTTATGCAATTTGGGTTACAATGACTTGTTAGCATTAGAGTTACCTTATAACTCTAATGACTTAACTAACAAGTTGGAGTCCCCTTGGACTCTATGGTGGCCGCCCCCTAGGGCTCCAATTGGACGTGGGTGGGCTTTAAGCTGACCCAGTCAACTTAGTCTCCTTTTAATATATTTAATTTAAATCCCATTTAAATCCAATATATATATATATATTAATTAATTAATTCCATTTAATTAATTTTCCAATTAAATAATTTAATTTAATCTAATTAAATTAAATATTGAATTTATTAATTTAGCCAATAAATCAATACGTCCAATTAATTATATCTTTCTAAAAGATTAACACAAAAAGACATCATGTTCGTTTCTTATAGCGTGACTCTTAAGGTTCGTCTCAATTAGCAATGGGAGGAATTACCAAAGGATGTGAATGTCACCTAGTCAGTCCCGTGGACTCACATCGTAACCCAATGGAATACAAAATAAACGAATCATTTACGAACCTCTGGACCATAAATACCATATGTGTATAAGCCTTTCAGTGACGTTCCCGATCAAGTGAGAGTCATGGTATATGTCAAACTCTCTAAACTTGATACTGTGCATTTGATCATAGCATGATATAATTACCAAACTACCCTCCATGTCCCACAGGAGTTAGTTTCAATGCTTGGCCAAAGACTTATAATTTCATATACCTATAATCGCACAAGATACTTTCTCATTTACTATCGAGACAATGAATCCTATCTTAGTGATCACTGAACAAGTGCTACTTGACTCATTGAGATCGCACTTCGAGGTCGGCCCCACCAAAAGGTGAGTTGGGCCTAACTACTCTAGTAACAGATTCAATAGTACTTGTACATTGATCATGAACCCTCAGGTTTAAGACTCATGCATACTATTATAGTCAGTAAATCAATCATTGACAGTCACAAAGTAAATACCCATGTGATCGGATTACTGCGAGCCGTGTTCGAATATATCAATTCCATTGATATATCTATGACACGTGTTCTCACTATCCCATAGTGTTTGACTGACATTCCTTGTCAGAGCATGTATCATACAAGTTGAATCTTAATGCCCAATTAAGATTCCTTAACTTGCGAACCCTTTTAAGTGATTAGGAATAAGACTCTCCCCATGCCACTTCTTTATTCCATAAAGGGCGAAGAGTCAACCTCGATACACATTGACTATTTGTTCAATACTTATTGATGCCATGGAGTTTTATATGAACAGAATAATAATTGCCTTTATTAATTATCAGTTTGTACAACATAATTGAATACCCTACACAATCTATGTATCCTCATTGGCATTTAGGGCATATACCTAACAATCCCGCACTTGCACTCAATGCCAATTGCTATGGTATCTAATACCCATCTTCTCAAGATGTCTTTCCAGCACTGCCCATGCCAATGGCTTAGTGAGTGGGTCAGCCACATTGTCCGCTGAGGTTATTTTCTGCACGGCGATGTCGCCTCTTCCAACGATTTCTCGAATTATATGATATCTCCTCACTATGTGCTTAGATTTGTTGTGAGACCTTGGTTCCCTAACTTGTGCGATGGCTCCATTGTTGTCACACCATAGTGGCAACGGTAGCTCCACACTAGGAACAACTCAAAGTTCTGCCATGAACTTTTTTGGTTGCCTCCGAGGCTGCCACATATTCAGCTTCAGTCGTCGAATCAACAATTGTGCTTTTCTTGAAACTTTTCCAAGACACTGCTCCACCGTTCAGAGTGAATATGAACCCAGAAGTGGATTTTCGGTCATTGATATCTGACTGGAAATCTGAATCCGTATAACCGTCCACTTTCATTTCTCCATTTCCATATACTGGAATCATATCTTTGGTTCTTCTCTAGTACTTCAAGATAGATTTCATGGCGATCTCTTTGCCGGGGTTAGCTTGAAACCTACTCACCACGCTCACAGCATAGGCAAGATCTGGCCTCGTGCATAACATCGCGTACATGAGACTTCGCAGCTGGGATCAAGGTGAATAGGAACAGCAGTTGGTTAACCAATAATTGCGGTTTTAGGACAACTAATACTAAAATTGGACTTTTCGAAACCTATACCATCGTATCCAGTATGATACAATTTCGGTACGGTATGGTACGATTTTGCGATATTTTTACTATATAGATCACATGATTTATCTATATATTATCATTTCCATTTTTTATGCAAAAAAATCTCAAGAAAAATTATCTATACAATGCACCAAAAGAGAACAAATCTCATCTCTCATCTCAATGCATGTTTCTTTTGCACTTTGTTCGTAGAAAAAAAGGGGGGGGGGGAAGGAAAAAAAAACTAGACATTGCAATAGAAGAATTTTTTTGAATGAGAACTGATAAATTTATGTTTAGAATTAATATGTTCTCTTTTCCTTCAGAAATGTGGTTGTAAGTTGGTTGTTAACTATAACTACTAGGTAATAAAGTAAAAAACAATTGTCAAACTAAATAATTATTAAAATGATAAGAATGTAAGCTTTTACAATAATAGTTGGAATTATTATAATTGAACGACTATTGAACCCAACTACCATAAAAATCATGGAGATTAAAATTCTTGTGTTTTGTACCTCAGCCTCGTCTGTTTCCTCAAGTAAGTGTTATAGTCTAATTCACATTCTTGATGTTAGTATTATGATTTGGAGTCTAGGTTTGAAATAATTCTAGAAAATAAATGTAATCTATCTTTTAACTACTTGTCAACTTTAATAAAATTTACTTAATTTTTCATATTTCTAAACATCACACATTCCCACAAATTTTGGTAAGAAATCAATTTTCTATATATTTGTATCTATAAATTCTAAAACATTATAAATAATATATAATGAATAGTTATATATATATACACGGTTTCGTACAGTTTTTTACCGGTGTTGAATTTCTAAAACCTAAACCATACCAAAATATTCGGTGCGGTAACGACTCGTACCAAAATCGATAATTTTTAATTAAAAAAAACCCATTATTTTGGTATAGTACAGTGTGGTATGATCGGTATGGTACGGTTTCAAAAAACCATGAACACCCCTAGTCTTCATGTCAATGGACTTTAATGAAATTTAATATTGACAGGTTAGGGGTTTTATTTGTAACTGCTCCAAGTTGGAATTTGATGGTGAAAAAAGGAGGAAAAATCAAATTGGAAGAGTTAGATCTAAAGTAAGATAACCGTTGACGATATTGGTCGATCAAATGATTGCTAATTTATTTTTATGTTACTGATGAGCATAAATATCCAATATTTTACTATTTAATGGTCAACAGTCAAATTACCAATACTTTATTATTTGATAACAAAATATCTAGTGGATCCGCATATTTTTATAAATGGGTCGGGTTACGATCCGACCCAAATTACCGACCCGACGACCAGAATGTCAAAGGTCCAATAATCATTCAGCATGTGTCCAGGTCCAACTAGCCCAGATGTCACATCAGGAATAGTGGCTGCCTCATCTCCTATAAATACTCAGTCAAATTCATTTATGAGGGGGACCAGTAATAAATTCCCACTCAATACTCTCCAGATTTACTTCGTTTTTATTTTCTTATCCATATAGTCAGAATATTTAGCCTCGTATAGTACGAAGCAAATACGTATACTTTAATTCCTCTTTTTGAACTACGTTTAGAATTGATCATATTCAATTGGGTACGTAGGCTACTTGACTTCGTCAAGTTTAGTCTATAATCTAGTTTAATAGTTATACTAGTTCGACCCATTTAGGTCGTCGATCTAGTTTGAATTAGCCCAGTGATAATCAAGCTAAATCATTTGGCGCCATCTGTGGGAAAACTTTTTTAGGTTCATTGGTATTGTTGATATTATGGAGAAAACAAGTCAAAGACAAGGAAAAACTATGATGGTAGAATCTCAGGAGTCACTATAGAGGAAACCTCCGCCGATTCCCGAAATGGAGAAGCCCCAAGATAGGCTGATTACGATGACCGAAGCTGAGTTTAACAGAAGAATGCATAAATGGGGGTAGAAGTTTCTCCAAGAACAGTTGACTAAGTTGCCAGCAAAACCAAATGTGGGGACTGCCCATCCTACCCGAGCCACTTAAGAAAGGCAATTCCAGGAACTCGACCTGGAAAGGAAATGAGAGAAAGATGGCCGCAATACGAGGGCATTCCGATGGCTATTTCACGAACCTGACCCACGAAGGGAATAGGGCGAAATAAGTCAAGGTGAAAGGGATAGAAAGGAGCCCACACAAAGCACTAAGCGATGCAAATTCGGGGCAGCGTACTAGAGTTCGAGTTGAGATGAGGCCAGAGTTAGAGCCTAGAGAGATAAGGCAGGACGAGGTAGCACAGAGACGAATTGTCCCAGTCTCAGCGCTACAGCGTCGTAATTCACCTTTTTATGTGAACATATTGTCGAAAGGAATTCCATTAAATTTTAAAGTACCAGACTTATGAGAACATGTGATTTTACTTTTGAGACAATGATGGTGTTGCATAATTTGAGTGATGCGGTGAATGCAAAGATATTTCTAACAACCTTTGTAGGTCTTGCACAGGATTCGTTTATCAATCAGCCTCCAGGCACAATTACCTCGTATGAGCAGTTTGTTCGTAAAATTGAGAATCACTTTGCAAGTAAAGCACGAACTGCGAAATTGGTTTCTACTCTCTTCGGAATAAAGCAGTTAGATGATGAGACGTTGAAGAAGTTTGTGGCAAGGTTCAACGACGAAGCTTTGCATGTCCAGGGTGTGCAGCACAAAGTAATCCAACAATTGTTCATCCATTGTCTAAAAGAAGGACCATTGGCTAGAGCTTTGATACAAAATCCTCCAGTAGATCAAGAAAGAATGATGATTATGGAGAGGCAATATATCCACGAAGGCACTATTTAGTTTTTCACTTAACTCTTTTCTGCATCCATAAGTCTTGTAAAATGCTTTGCCCGTGTTTTCAGTTCAATCCCTCTACTTCCTATGGGATAGGAAGAATGGCACGAGAGAGATTGACCTTGATTAATAAAACTAGTTCACAAGTAATTTGAAGTATTTTAAGGACAAATAAAGAATTCAAATACTTGTAGAATCTTAGCTCCGACATGGGAGTGCCAGCTGAAAACCATGTGATGGTTGGAGCTTAAGACTTTAGGCACATTAGTGGAACTGATATGATCGAACACGACTCGCATCGGTTCTATCACATGGGTATTCACTCTATGACTGTCAATGACAGAACTGATTATGCTTAATAGGTATACACGAACCTTTGACCTGAAGTATCAGGCTGAAGATGAACTTGTGATGTCAAGTCTTTCACTAGACTAGTTAGACCTAATTCACCCGTTGGTGGAGTCGACCTCGAAATGATGACTTGCTCGACAAGTGGTAGTCTTAGCAGATATCTAATTTGGGATTTGTTATCTCATAAGTAAAATACAATGTACCCTATGTGATTATAGATAAATAGAGATCAAAGTCTCTGGCCAAAGCAAAAGAGACAATTGTGCTAGGCACTTAATCGATCTCAATGATCTCGTATTATTATAATTTATACATATGGTCAAGTCCAGTGAGTTTGACATAACCATGACTCTCACTTGATTGGGGAACGTGAACAAAGGGTCTATACATATATGGTATTTACGATTGGAAGGTTGTGGAATGATCCATTCAATCGTATTTCATTTGGGCAACGAAGTGGGCCACGTGACTGGCTAGGTGTTACCACTTCCTTTGATTTCCTCTCATTACCAAATGAAGCCAACCTAAAGAGTCGCGCTAAAGAATTGATGAAGAAAATTGAAAAGGATTTTTATTTTATTTTTGGAGAGATTTAATTTATTGGATAAGTTAAATAATTAATTAATTACTTATTGGATAAGATAATTAATTAAAGGGATTAATCCAAAAAAAAACCCTGTGCCAATGTGAAATTGCAAAAAAACACATGTGTTAACGAAATAGGCTAAAAACGACCATGTGTTATTAAAAATCCGGGCCCCATGGGACGCCTATTAGGGCTAGTTGGATGATCAATTTGGTCTCTCTTTTTTTTGTCTTGGTCAATAAGTCATTGAGATATAAAAGACTTCTCTTGACTTTGACCAAGACAATTAATTGAATTACAATTCATTGTAACTCTCTAAATAATAGAAGAAGAAACATCTCCTCCAACTCTATACACTAGCTGTCGACCATTTATGATACTAAGGATATGATACTCATCTATGGAGGTGGAGACCTAAAGTTGGAAGGTTATTCTGATTCAGTCTTTCAGTCTGATGTTGATGACCGAGAATCCACTTCATGGTTTGTTTTTACTCTCAATGGTGGAGCGGTGTCCTGGAAAAGTACCAAGCAAAGCACAAGCGCTGATCCCACCACTAAAGCGGAGTATGTGGCAGCCTCAGAGGGAGCCAAAGAAGTTGTTTGGATGAGAATGTTTCTTGGAGAACTTGAATCGGTCTTTAGTGCTCAGCTCCGGTTACCAATTTATTGTGATAACAATGGAGCAATAGTGAAGGCCAAGGAACCGAGGTCTCATAACAAGTCCAAACATATTGAGAGAAGATTTCACATCATCTAGGAGATCATTGACAGAGGAGAGATAGCAGTGCAGAAAATAGCCTCATCTGACAATGTAGCTGACCTGTTCACCAAACCACTACCCTGGGCTGTTTTTTACTGACACCTGGAGAGGATGGGTATAAGATACCACAATGAGTGGCATTCGGTGCAAGTGGGAAATTGTTAGGATTATGCCCCCAGATGCCATAAAGGATAGAATGAGTAGGTCATCTATCTTGTATTGAACTTAATTATTATTAATAAAAGGCACTATTTAGTTTTTCACTTAACTCTATTCTGCATCCACAAGTTTTGTAAAATGCTTTGCCCGTGTTTTCAGTTCAATCCCTCTACTTCCTATGGGATAGGAAGAATGGCACGAGAGAGATCGACCTTGATTAATAAAACTAGTTCGCAAGTAATTTGAAGTATTTTAAGGACAAGTAAAGAATTCAAATACTTGTAGAATCTTAGCTCCGACAAAGGAATGCCAGCTGAACACCATGTGATGGTGGGAGCTTAAGACTGTAGGCACATCAGTGGATCTGAAATGATCGAACATGACTCGCATCGGTTCTATCACATGGGTATTCACTCTGTGACTGTCAATGACAGAACTGATTATGCGTAATAGGTATACACGAACCTTTGGTCTGAAGTATCAGGCTGAAGATGAACTTGTGATGTCAAGTCTTTCACTAGACTAGTTAGACCTAATTCACTCGTTGATGGAGTCGACCTCGAAATGCTGACTTGATCGGCAAGTGGTAGTCTTAGCAGATATCTAATATGGGATTTGTTATCTCATAAGTAAATGAGAATGTACCCTATGTCAATATAGATAAATAGAGATCAAAGTCTCTGGCCAAAGCAAAAGAGACGTTTGTGCTAGCCACTTAATCGATCTCAATGATCTCGTATTATTATAATGTATACATATGGTCAAATCCAGTGAGTTTCACATAACCATGAATCTCACTTGATTGGGGAACGTGAACAAAGGGTTTATACATATATGGTATTTACGATTGGAAGCTTGTGGAATGATCCATTCATTCGTATTTCATTTGGGCTGCGAAGTGGGCCACGTGACTGGCTAGGTGTTACCACTTCCTTTGATTTCCTCTCCTTACCAATTGAAGCGAACCTAAAGAGTCGCGCTAAAGAATTGATGAAGAAAATTGAAAAGGATTTTTATTTTATTTTTGGAGAGATTTAATTTATTGGATAAGTTAAATAATTAATTAATTACTTATTGGATAAGATAATTAATTAAAGAGATTAATGCAAAAAAAAACCCTGTGCGAATGTGAAATTACAAAAAAACACCTGTGTTAACGAAATAGGCTAAAAACCACCATGTGTTATTAAAAATCCGGGCCCCATGGGACACCCATTAGGGCTAGTTGGATGATCAATTTGGTCTCTCTCTTTTTGTCTTGGTCAATAAGTCATTGAGATATAAAAGACTTCTCTTGACTTTGACCAAGACAATTAATTGAATTACAATTCATTGTAACTCTCTAAATAATAGAAGAAGAAACATATCCTCCAACTCTATACAATAGCTGTCGACCATTTATGATACTAAGGATATGATACTCATCTATGGAGGTGGAGACCTAAAGATGGAAGGTTAATCTGATTCAGTCTTTCAGTCTGATGTTGATGACCGAGAATCCACTTCAGGGTTTGTTTTTACTGTCAATGGTGGAGCGGTATCCTGGAAAAGTACAAAGCAAAGCACAACTGCTGATCCCACCACTAAAGCGGAGTATGTGGCAGCCAAAGAAGCTGTTTGGATGAGAATGTTTCTTGGAGAACTTGAATCGGTCCTTAGTGCTCAGCTCCTGTTACCAATTTATTGTGATAAAAATGGAGCAATAGCGAAAGCCAAGGAACCGAGGTCTCATAACAAGTCCAAACACATTGAGAGAAGATTTCACATCATCTGGGAGATCAATGGCAGAGGAGAGATAGCAGTGCAGAAAATAGCCTCAGCTGACAATGTAGCTGACCTGTTCACCAAACCACTACCCTGGTCTGTTTTTTACTGACACCTGGAGAGGATGTGTATCAGATACCACAATGAGTGGCATTCGGTGCAAATGGGAAATTCTTAGAATTATGCCCCCAGATGCCATAAAGGATAGAATGAGTAGGTCATCTATCTTGTATTGAACTTAATTATTATTAATAAAAGGCACTATTTAGTTTTTCACTTAACTCTATTCTGCATCCACAAGTTTTGTAAATTGCTTTGCCCGTGTTTTCAGTTCAATCCCTCTACTTCCTATGGGATAGGAAGAATGGCACGAGAGAGATCGACCTTGATAAATAAAACTAGTTCACAAGTAATTTGAAGTATTTTAAGGACAAGTAAAGAATTCAAATACTTGTAGAATCTTAGCTCCGACAAAGGAATGCCAGCTGAACACCATGTGATGGTGGGAGCTTAAGACTGTAGGCACATCAGTGGATCTGAAATGCTCGAACATGACTCGCATCGGTTCTATCACATGGGTATTCACTCTGTGACTGTCAATGACAGAACTGATTATGCGTAATAGGTATACACGAACCTTTGGTCTGAAGTATCAGGCTGAAGATGAACTTGTGATGTCAAGTCTTTCACTAGACTAGTTAGATCTAATTCACCCGTTGATGGAGTCGACCTCGAAATGCTGACTTGATCGGCAAGTGGTAGTCTTAGCAGATATCTAATATGGGATTTGTTATCCCATAAGTAAATGAGAATGTACCCTATGTCATTATAGATAAATAGAGATCAAAGTCTCTGGCCAAAGTAAAAGAGACGTTTGTGCTAGCCACTTAATCGATCTCAATGATCTCGTATTATTATAATGTATACATATGGTCAAATCCAGTGAGTTTCACATAACCATGAATCTCACTTGATTGGGGAACGTGAACAAAGGGTTTATACATATATGGTATTTACGATTGGAAGCTTGTGGAATGATCCATTCATTCGTATTTCATTTGGGCTGCGAAGTGGGCCACGTGACTGGCTAGGTGTTACCACGTCCTTTGATTTCCTCTCCTTACCAATTGAAGCGAACCTAAAGAGTCGCGCTAAAGAATTGATGAAGAAAATTGAAAAGGATTTTTATTTTATTTTTGGAGAGATTTAATTTATTGGATAAGTTAAATAATTAATTAATTACTTATTGGATAGGATAATTAATTAAAGAGATTAATGCAAAAAAAAACCCTTTGCGAATGTGAAATTACAAAAAAACACCTGTGTTAACGAAATAGGCTAAAAACCACCATGTGTTATTAAAAATCCGGGCCCCATGGGATGCCCATTAGGGCTAGTTGGATGATCAATTTGGTCTCTCTCTTTTTGTCTTGGTCAATAAGTCATTGAGATATAAAAGACTTCTCTTGACTTTGACCAAGACAATTAATTGAATTACAATTCATTGTAACTCTCTAAATAACAGAAGAAGAAACATATGCTCCAACTCTATACAATAGCTGTCGACCATTTATGATACTAAGGATATGATACTCATCTATGGAGGTGGAGACCTAAAGATGGAAGGTTAATCTGATTCAGTCTTTCAGTCTGATGTTGATGACCGAGAATCCACTTCAGGGTTTGTTTTTACTGTCAATGGTGGAGCGGTGTCCTGGAAAAGTACAAACCAAAGCACAACCGCTGATCCCACCACTAAAGCGGAGTATGTGGCAGCCTCAGAGGCAGCCAAAGAAGCTGTTTGGATGAGAATGTTTCTTGGAGAACTTGAATCGGTCCTTAGTGCTCAGCTCCTGTTACCTATTTATTGTGATAAAAATGGAGCAATAGCGAAAGCCAAGGAACCGAGGTCTCATAACAAGTCCAAACACATTGAGAGAAGATTTCACATCATCTGGGAGATCATTGGCAGAGGAGAGATAGCAGTGCAGAAAATAGCCTCAGCTGATAATGTAGCTGACCTGTTCACCAAACCACTACCCTGGTCTGTTTTTTACTGACACCTGGAGAGGATGTGTATCAGATACCACAATGAGTGGCATTCGGTGCAAATGGGAAATTCTTAGAATTATGCCCCCAGATGCCATAAAGGATAGAATGAGTAGGTCATCTATCTTGTATTGAACTTAATTATTATTAATAAAAGGCACTATTTAGTTTTTCACTTAACTCTATTCTGCATCCACAAGTTTTGTAAAATGCTTTGCCCGTGTTTTCAGTTCAATCCCTCTACTTCCTATGGGATAGGAAGAATGGCACGAGAGAGATCGACCTTGATTAATAAAACTAGTTCACAAGTAATTTGAAGTATTTTAAGGACAAGTAAAGAATTCAAATACTTGTAGAATCTTAGCTCCGACAAAGGAATGCCAGCTGAACACCATGTGATGGTGGGAGCTTAAGACTGTAGGCACATCAGTGGATCTGAAATGCTCGAACATGACTCGCATCGGTTCTATCACATGGGTATTCACTCTGTGACTGTCAATGACAGAACTGATTATGCGTAATAGGTATACACGAACCTTTGGTCTGAAGTATCAGGCTGAAGATGAACTTGTGATGTCAAGTCTTTCACTAGACTAGTTAGACCTAATTCACCCGTTGATGGAGTCGACCTCGAAATGCTGACTTGATCGGCAAGTGGTAGTCTTAGCAGATATCTAATATGGGATTTGTTATCTCATAAGTAAATGAGAATGTACCCTATGTCAATATAGATAAATAGAGATCAAAGTCTCTGGCCAAAGCAAAAGAGACGTTTGTGCTAGCCACTTAATCGATCTCAATGATCTCGTATTATTATAATGTATACATATGGTCAAATCCAGTGAGTTTCACATAACCATGAATCTCACTTGATTGGGGAACGTGAACAAAGGGTTTATACATATAACGTATTTACGATTGGAAGCTTGTGGAATGATCCATTCATTCGTATTTCATTTGGGCTGCGAAGTGGGCCACGTGACTGGCTAGGTGTTACCACTTCCTTTGATTTCCTCTCCTTACCAATTGAAGCGAACCTAAAGAGTCGCGCTAAAGAATTGATGAAGAAAATTGAAAAAGATTTTTATTTTATTTTTGGAGAGATTTAATTTATTGGATAAGTTAAATAATTAATTAATTACTTGTTGGATAAGATAATTAAATAAAGAGATTAATGCAAAAAAAAACCCTGTGCGAATGTGAAATTACAAAAACACAACTGTGTTAACGAAATAGGCTAAAAACCACCATGTGTTATTAAAAATCCGGGCCCCATTGGACGCCCATTAGGGCTAGTTGGATGATCAATATGGTCTCTCTCTTTTTGTCTTGGTCAATAAGTCATTGAGATATAAAAGACTTCTCTTGACTTTGACCAAGACAATTAATTGAATTACAATTCATTGTAACTCTCTAAATAATAGAAGAAGAAACATATCCTCCAACTCTATACAATAGTTGTCGACCATTTATGATACTAAGGATATGATACTCATCTATGGAGGTGGAGACCTAAAGATGGAAGGTTAATCTGATTCAGTCTTTCAGTCTGATGTTGATGACCGAGAATCCACTTCAGGGTTTGTTTTTACTGTCAATGGTGGAGCGGTATCCTGGAAAAGTACAAAGCAAAGCACAACTGCTGATCCCACCACTAAAGCGGAGTATGTGGCAGCCAAAGAAGCTGTTTGGATGAGAATGTTTCTTGGAGAACTTGAATCGGTCCTTAGTGCTCAGCTCCTGTTACCAATTTATTGTGATAAAAATGGAGCAATAGCGAAAGCCAAGGAACCGAGGTCTCATAACAAGTCCAAACACATTGAGAGAAGATTTCACATCATCTGGGAGATCAATGGCAGAGGAGAGATAGCAGTGCAGAAAATAGCCTCAGCTGACAATGTAGCTGACCTGTTCACCAAACCACTACCCTGGGCTGTTTTTTACTGACACCTGGAGAGGATGGGTATAAGATACCACAATGAGTGGCATTCGGTGCAAGTGGGAAATTGTTAGGATTATGCCCCCAGATGCCATAAAGGATAGAATGAGTAGGTCATCTATCTTGTATTGAACTTAATTATTATTAATAAAAGGCACTATTTAGTTTTTCACTTAACTCTATTCTGCATCCACAAGTTTTGTAAAATGCTTTGCCCGTGTTTTCAGTTCAATCCCTCTACTTCCTATGGGATAGGAAGAATGGCACGAGAGAGATCGACCTTGATTAATAAAACTAGTTCACAAGTAATTTGAAGTATTTTAAGGACAAGTAAAGAATTCAAATACTTGTAGAATCTTAGCTCCGACAAAGGAATGCCAGCTGAACACCATGTGATGGTGGGAGCTTAAGACTGTAGGCACATCAGTGGATCTGAAATGCTCGAACATGACTCGCATCGGTTCTATCACATGGGTATTCACTCTGTGACTGTCAATGACAGAACTGATTATGCGTAATAGGTATACACGAACCTTTGGTCTGAAGTATCAGGCTGAAGATGAACTTGTGATGTCAAGTCTTTCACTAGACTAGTTAGACCTAATTCACCCGTTGATGGAGTCGACCTCGAAATGCTGACTTGATCGGCAAGTGGTAGTCTTAGCAGATATCTAATATGGGATTTGTTATCTCATAAGTAAATGAGAATGTACCCTATGTCATTATAGATAAATAGAGATCAAAGTCTCTGGCCAAAGCAAAAGAGACGTTTGTGCTAGCCACTTAATCGATCTCAATGATCTCGTATTATTATAATGTATACATATGGTCAAATCCAGTGAGTTTCACATAACCATGAATCTCACTTGATTGGGGAACGTGAACAAAGGGTTTATACATATATGGTATTTACGATTGGAAGCTTGTGGAATGATCCATTCATTCGTATTTCATTTGGGCTGCGAAGTGGGCCACGTGACTGGCTAGGTGTTACCACTTCCTTTGATTTCCTCTCATTACCAAATGAAGCAAACCTAAAGAGTCGCGCTAAAGAATTGATGAAGAAAATTGAAAAGGATTTTTATTTTGTTTTTGGAGAGATTTAATTTATTCAATAAGTTAAATAATTAATTAATTACTTATTGGATAAGATAATTAATTAAAGGGATTAATGCAAAAAAAACCCTGTGCTAATGTGAAATTGCAAAAAAACACCTGTGTTAACGAAATAGGCTAAAAATCACCATGTGTTATTAAAAATCCGGGCTCCATGGGACTCCCATTAGGGCTAGTAGGATGATCAATTTGGTCTCTTTTTTTTTTGTCTTGGTCAATTAGTTATTGAGATATAAAAGACTTCTCTTGACTTTAACCTAGACAATTGATTGAATTACAATTCATTGTAACTCTCTAAATAATAGAAGAAGAAACATATCCTCCAACTCTATACACTAGCTGTCGACCATTTATGATGTTAAGGATATGATACTCATCTATGGAGGTGGAGACCTAAAGATGGAAGGTTATTCTGATTCAGTCTTTCAGTCTGATATTGATGACTAGAATCCAATTCAGGGTTTGTTTTTACTCTCAATGGTGGAGCGGTGTCCTGGAAAAGTACCAAGCAAAGCACAAGCGCTGATCCCACCACTAAAGCGGAGTATGTGGCAGCCTCAGAGGTAGCCAAAGAAGTTGTTTGGATGAGAATGTTTCTTGGACAACTTGAATCGGTCCTTAGTGCTCAGCTCCTGTTACCAATTTATTGTGATAACAATGGAGCAATAGCGAAAGCCAAGGAACCGAGGTCTCATAACAAGTCCAAACACATTGAGAGAAGATTTCACATCATCTGGGAGATCATTGGCAGAGGAGAGATAGCAGTGCAGAAAATAGCCTCAGCTGACAATGTAGCTGACCTGTTCACCAAACCACTACCCTGGTCTGTTTTTGACTGACACCTGGAGAGGATGGGTATAAGATACCACAATCAGTGGCATTCGGTGGAACTGGGAAATTGTTAGGATTATGCCCCTAGATGCCATAGAGGATAGAATGAGTAAGTCATCTATCTTGTATTGAACTTAATTTTTATTAATAAAAGGCACTATTTAGTTTTTCACTTAACTCTTTTCTACATCCATAAGTTTTGTAAAATGCTTTGCCCGTGTTTTCAGTTCAATCCCTTTACTTCCTATGGGATAGGAAGAATGGCACGAGAGAGATCGACCTTGATTAATAAAACTAGTTCGCAAGTAATTTGAAGTATTTTAAGTTTTGTGAGAGCTATACGCCCCTAAAGACAACATAAGGCAAGGCCTTGATGGCCATTGAAAATTCAAAATTTGTTGTTTGGCCAAAAAAGATGAAATACTATTCAAAGAGAGAAAACAGCCACAAATATTGTCGCTTTTATAAGGACAATGGCCATGATACTGAGGATTGCTTCCAGTTAAAAGATGAAATCGAAAGGTTGATTAGCCAAGGGTACTTGCATGACTTTATTGACAAAGCGCGTGAAGCCGAAGTAAAGAAATAGAAGAAAGGGACACGACGTGACCATAGGTCTAGAAGTCAATTCCGCAAAAAAGAGAAAGAAGGAAAAGGAGGAAGAGGTCGTGAACGTGATGATAATAGATTTCATGATGACTAAAATAACTTGCCTCGACAAGATGGTGAACGAACCCATGAGGTTCAAACCAATGCCCATGTTTGGGGAGAAATTCATACAATTGCAGGGGATCCCTCATGCGGAGACTCTCAGAGTGCACGAAAGAGACACCTTCGTGAGGTATGAGCCTATGAGAAAAGAAGAGAGCCATTGTACGTGATGAATGTGGCTATGGGTCACGAATCCATTAGCTTCGATGATTATGATTATGATGGTGTTATACGACCCCACGATGATTCGATGGTGATCACTATGAATGTTGCAAATTTTGATGTTCATAAAGTGTTGGTGGATAATGGCAGTTTTGCGGACATTCTGTTTCTGCATGTCCTAAAAAAGATGAATTTTGATGAAAGGAGGCTTAAGCCTGTAAACACTCCTTTGATGGGATTTGGGGGAGCAAAAGTTGTCCTTTTGGGTATAATTGATCTACCTACCTCGTTGGGCAATATGCGATCAACTTTAACTCCTAGAATATTGGAGCAATATGCGATCATTCTAGGAGTTAAAGTTGATCGCATATTGCTCCAAGAGTGATAAAATCGAGGCACTCTGTGTGCCACTTCTATATGGAGCATAGAAAGATAAATACTTCTATATAGCCTAACCTAAATTAAAAAAATGGAAGATACCTCGTGAGTGGAGGTTAGATTTGCCTCGTCCCGAAGATGTAGGAGATGTGACCTGGGGTCAACATTTTGGTGAAGAACATTATTGGGGTTTATATAATGCGGACTTGCTCCTGCTCAAGGGAGTGTTGGTTCGGTGCCAGATTAGTCATGCTCCTATCGAATCTGCTAGAGTGGGTAAGCATTGTACTTAATCCGGTTTGTATTTTATGATTATAATTTTGTTCGTTATATTTATTTTTATCTTGTTGGTATTTCAGGCATGGCAGAAAAAACTGCTCGGATGGAGAAGAATTTGGCTAAACAAGCCGCTGGCAGGGCCCCACGACCAGCATGAGGCGTCGCTGTTAGGTGTTATCGAACCCATCCATTCTGGTGAGCCGGTGTTAGATGTTCCTCCATTGAACGAGCAAGGCACATTCACTCTACAGTGAAGATAAGTGAGGATTCGTGTATAAACCCATCTTCCCCGACTAGTTCGGCGATCGAGTTGAGAAAGAAAAGAAGGTTCGATCACTCAAGGTACAGTCTCGAACCTGGTTCATCTCTTTTCAATGAATTACATGAGAATTCCATCACCAGATTGATTGATAAATTTGAGGGTATATGGTTGAAAGATAGAGTTGAGGCTACGAGAGGCCGTGACCATCCTTATCTGCATCGAAACAAGCCTACCATCACCCCTTCATGGCGTGTTTATGAGGACAACTCTATCTTTGGAGCAAAGGGATCCTTGGTGGCTTCTGAACTTGTGCAAGGCATTGTCTTGCCAAAAGATAAGGCCAGCCTCCGAGTATTCCTACTACGGTTACCACAACTTTTCACATAGTTCAGTTCCTTTTCTAATTTTCAGTGTCAAATTTGTGTCTAACATTAGCTTCGTGTTGTTTTTCGATTGCATTATGTTTACACCAACTATCAGTTAGGCTATATAGAAGTATTTATCTTTCTATGCTCCATATGAGGAGGTGTTTTTCTTAAAAATACGAACCCGGGAATTATGAGGGAAAATATAGAAAAAGCCCTCATCCCAGTACCCGATCTACTGACCTTAAAGGTTTCTAGGAATTGAGCCAACAATGCAGCAACACCCCAATAATGCATTAAAATAATAAAAGCATTTATATGCCTATAAGAATTAGGTAATAACTAAGTTGGACACAACCCTAACCTACGCAGGATACGAACTGTGGTTGGGTGAAGAGGAAACCTAACCCCGACAGAAAAATGAGCGAGGTGAAAGGTCGTATATCCTGTTAGAGGGGTATATATGCGATCTTCCTGACCAGGATTTTTAATGTAAAACTCCTCGGATATGTAATATCTTTCCCTTATCTGAGGAATCATTCTAGGAGTTAAAGTTGATCGCATATTGCTCCAAGAGTGATAAAATCGAGGCACTCTGTGTGCCACTTCGCCCTTAGACTCTTCTTCATCACCACCCTCGTGAGTTGAGTCTTCTTCAAGATTAGACCCCATATCCTCACCTTTCCCTTCGTTAGGGTTTTCCTAACTAGTTTAAGCCTCGTTATTATTGGCCTCGTATTCATCTATTTCTAACTCGTCATCATCAACAGTCCTAGATAACAAATTTAAAATATTTACTTCTTCCTTTCCGGCCAAAGATCTAAGGGATTCATCAGACCTAGTTCTAGACATAGAATGAACCATGATGCAAAAGCTATCAAATCACAAAGAACTATACGAAGCTAATGGAAATACGAAGCCACTAAACAAAATCAACCACCACAAGATTCTAAAGATGGACACAGACAAGTACGATGAAGAAAAAGTACCTAGAAGTGGGTTCTTGCGAGAAGATTGGAGGATGCTAAAAGATGAAAATACCCCTAATCAGCGTACACCAAAACTACGGCCCTTACACTGCTCCTCTTCTTCTTCCCTTTCTGAAATTCAGAGAAAGAACTCCTTTAAATCCTTTTGAAATCACTAAAGCAAAAGAAACTTTTGAAGATCTCACATTATATGTAAATATCTAGTAAAATCTTTTTCTCTTTCTCTCTCGAAACTTCTGTGTTAAGGTGAAAAAGAGTGCAAAATAGAAAATGACTTATTATTGTCCTATCTATAGGGTTCATTAGGCGGGAATCCTAAAGGGTAAAAGCCAAGATAACTGAATGGCTGGTATTGGAAGTCAATTCAAAATGAAGGGTCTAGATTAAGTGACTATTCAAATTACCATCCAATCACAATAATGATTATTTAAATCAATATTAATGAATCCTTATTAGGGCGCGTGGAGTCACACTTGATAGACAAAATGGGCGAGTGATTTCACTCTCCTGAAAATCACGTGCTTCAAGACTTATCTAATAAACCCTATCTAAATCTATAATGTGATATGTAATTATTATTCAGTCATTTCAATAAACGAGACACAACAATAACTGTGAATTAATCTGGTAACCACTTGTTATTCAAGTTCGTGATCACATCTGCCACGCGTCGTGCTATATGAACTGGGGGACTGAATAATGAGCATAAATATCTAATATTTTACTATTTAATAGTCAACAGTCAAAGTACCAATATTTTATTATTTGATAACAAAAATATCTAGTGGATCCGCGTATTTTTGATATATGAGTCGGTTATACAATCCGACCCAGATTACCGACCTGACGATCCGAATATTGTCAAAGGTCCAATAATCAATCAACATGTGTCGAAGCCCAACTAGCCCAGATGTCACATCAGGAATAGTGGCCGCCTCATCTCCTTTAAATACTCACTCAAATTCATTTATGAGGGGGACCAGCAATAAATTCTCTTTTAATACTCTCCAGATTTACTTCGTTTTTATTTTCTTACCCATATAGCCAGAATATTTAGCCTCGTATAGTACAAAGCAAATACGTATACTTTAATTCCTCTTTTTGAACTACGTTTAGACTTGTTCTTATTCAATTGGATACATAAGCAGCTTAACTTCGTCAAATCCAGTCTATAATCTAGTTTAATAGTTATACTGGTTCGACCCATTTGGTTCGTCGGTTTGGTTCGAATTAGCCCAATGATAATCAAGCTAAATCAGTTACTATTTCATGAAACATGTAATCGAAAAAATAAAAAAAATAACTATAAATTAGGAACATAATATTAATAATTTTATTATGTCAAATGGTGTGGGATTATTACATCTAAATAAGAATGACAACTATTTTGAGAATGAGTGTTATGACAATAGTTAGTTATTCTCCTACGGTTAGTTTGACCATGTTTTGAATGTGGATACCAATGAACTTAATGCATTATTATTGTTATTTGGAGGCTATATATGTTACTATAGGGGTGTTTGCAAACACTAAAAATAAGTGATTCTTCACTTATAGCTAAAAATAAGTTATTTGAGAGTGTTTGCAAATACCACTTATGCTTCTAATTCTCTAAACTTAAGTAGTTTTAAGTTATAATCTGAAAGTTGGTAAAGGGGTGCTTTAAAGTGATTATAATTTTTTTTGAAATAAATTAAAATTATTTGTGACATATTTGTCCTCATTCAAATTAAAAAAATCCAAAATTATCCTCACCTCACAACCTCACGTTCACGTCCAGTTCCTTCTTTTCTTTTTTTCCTCACATTCAGTTCTTTCTTTCCTCACTCAAGCTCTGTTCTCCAAATACATCAATCCTTAAGTTTTGGCTCCTCCATCGTCGTCGCCGTCGCCGTCAAGTCTATAGGCTCCTCCGTCGTCGCCGTCAAATTTTTGCAGGTAAGTTATATTCTCAATTTTCTCCAATTCTGTAAATCTTTCCCAAATTTATATAAGAACCCTAATCCCCAATTTTGAAGAATTGTATTGATGAACAGTGCAACATAGGAAATTTACACACTTGAATATTAATTTTATACTCAGGCATTTATCTATAAAATGCAATACAAGATAATATAGAATGAAACAGAGGATCAAAAGTGTAAAGATTGGGTTAATGGGTCTTTTGCTATACTTCTTAGTTAAAGAGGGGAGGGGTTTTATAGTAGGAGGCGTGGAGTGAAAACTACCTCCTCTCCGACGATTCAACGGTTGTGGATGGGCTAGGCGGGTGCACTTGGTCCGCTGTAAAATCAACCCGTTATTGGTAATTCCTTGACTTGATACTTGTCAAAAAATGAGATATTCTACATTGAGTGTGCACCTATGGTGTTAAATTGGAAAAGCATATAGAATCATATTAAAAATTAGCATTAGTTAATGCAAGTATTAAGAAGGACCAGATGATACCAAGGTTCTTGATTAAAAACGGAGGCGAGAAAGAATGTTTGACGGAATGTATCTAAGCCCCATTTTATATCCAGACAAATAGTACATTCCTTTTATGTGTGAGTTCTTGAAATGTATATGGAGAATTAACTGTTATGTGTTTGTCTATAGTTTTGTTTTTTTTATGGCCGTGTGTGTATATATATCATCTTTACATTTGAGAGAATACCTATTTGAACTTAAGAATTAAACTTTTTTAATTTTTTTTATTTATCTATGTGATTGCATTGTTATTTGTTCTTTGATATTGACATTGACATTGACATTGACATTGATAGAGATTTGAATTTGATGCATTATATTTTTTGGTGATTGGGTGTTTAACTTTGTATCGGTACATTATTATAGTTATGGATTCACAAATGAATTCACAAAGGTCTCACCCATCATCTCAAACACAACATTCTCAAAGTAGTGATAATGTTAGGCGTCAAAGGGGAAAGAATATTGAAATTACAGAGAAGGCCAATTGGGACCCAAAAACTACCGAGGTATTCATTAAATTGTGTGTTGAGGAGTTACAAGCTGGAAATAGGCCTGGAAGTCATTTTAATAGATTGGGTTGGGAGAACATTACTCGAAAGTTTACATCTTCCACAAACCGTAACTATACAAGACTTCAATTAAAAAATAAATGGGATCACTTGAAAAAAGAATGGGGAATATGGAAAACTTTGTTGCGAGGAGAAAGTGGACTAGGTTGGAATACGGAGAGAGGCACGGTAGATCAAACTCCTGAATGGTGGCAAAGAAAACTCCAGGTACTTTAATTAAATTTTCTTTGTTAGCGATTTAAGCAATAAATAATGTCACTCAAATATCATATATTTTGCATATGTAATAGTGGATAACTTTTATTTGTATGATTTGTTTAATTTTTTCAGGAAGTTCCAGATGCAGCTAAATATAGAGAGCGTGGACCCATGTTGCTAAATGAACAAGAGATGCTATTTTCTGATGTTGTTGCAACGGGGGGAAGTGCTTGGACTCCAAGCTCAGGAATTTTGCCACCACATTTGATGGATGAGTCGGATGAGGACTCTCATCTTCATGCTAACGATGTTAATGATCATGAAAATGACCCGGTAGCTGAAACTGATATGAATACTAACACTCAAGCAGAAAGTGCAAGTGCTGCAGCTACTACAGGGAATCGAAGGAGAAATGTCAAGTTTATTGCACGCCGCTTCATGCATACAAAAACCAAAAAGATGTCATCAGCTGATAAGATTGCACATTGTCTCCAGCGCTTGGTGGATACAGTGGAACACGACTCAGCCCGATCTAGTAATGATACCTCTAGGCAGTACACTATCCAGCAGTGCATGGACATATTGGAGGAGATATCAGGAATTCAACAAGGTGACAAGTTATGGATGTATGCTACGCGGTTGTTTCTTAAACCTGCTATTAGGGAGATGTTTTTAACAATTAAGACAAATGACTTGCGTTTTATGTGGCTACAAGATCAAATGGAAAGAGATCAAGAAAGGAGGACACCATGGAGGGAGTAACATGACAATCACAATGATCACCCGGAAATGTCTTATAGTAGCCTTTTATTATAGTTGGATGATTTATTAATTAGGATTTTGCTCAAATGCGTATTTTTTCTTTCTTTATTGTTTTTTTGTCATGAAGTCTATAGATGTTTTAAGCTGACTATTATTTTTTTTTATTTTAAGCACATTAATTATATTAACTATTATTTGGGTGCTATGTTATTCATATTAATTTGATTGCATATTGTATTTATGTGTTGTGTACCAATTATCGATGTGTTAAGTGATAAATTGTAAAATTGTTTTGGGTAGTGTAAGAATTTTATTAATCCTGATTAATTTATTGTAATCCTTTTTTTTTTTTTGGTTCCAAAACAGAATGATATCTTCAGATTCTTCAGAAATCGTGCTCGATTCTCTTTCAAAATCATCAAGCAACGGATATTCAGATGATTCAATAAGTGACGAAGACAGCGAAGGTATAAGTTCAAACATCTCAAACACCTCAAGCGCAATGAAAAAAAAGTTAATCATACATGCTATAGCAATTGGAGCACTTACATACTATGAAACTTATTTACATAAGACTCCTTGCCACGATAGAACCTATAGTGGATGGGCTTTTTTGTTGTCTATATTAAACGGAAGTCCACCGCGATGTCATAGGGCATTTAGAATGCATAAACATGTATTTTTTGAGTTATGTAGTGTATTAGTTGACCAATATGGATTGAAACCTATGAGACATATATCTGTCGAGGAGCAAGTTGCTACTTTTTTGATGATAGTTGGTACAAGACAAGGAAATAGAACACTACAAGAGATCTTTCAAAGGTCTGGTTTTACAATAAGTAGGTCATTCCACAATGTTTTACGAGCATGCACGAAGATGTCAATTGATTGGGTTCGACAATTTGAGGATCCTAATACTATACATCCTTATATTAAAGACAATCCCAGATACTTCCCTCATTTTAAGGTAATAATTAATGTGTTTGTTTATTAATTTAAATTTAAAGAAAACTTTATTCACTTTCTATTTTATTTTTTTTAATTTATCTAACAGGATTGTATAGGTGCTATTGATGGCACTCATATCAAGGCTCGTTTGCCAATCCATGAGCAAGTGCCATATATTGGTCGGAAAGGGATTCCAACCCAAAATATTATGGCAGCATGTGATTTCAATTTATGTTTCACATTTGTGTTGCCCGGTTGGGAAGGTAGTGCTCATGATACAAGAATTTTTAATGAAACAATAAGGGATGCATCCAAAGGTTTCCCAATGCCTCCCAGTGGTAAGCAATAATTCATTATACTATATGTATCTTTATTATAATTAATTTATTATATTACTCATCATATTTCAATTTCTTAGGTAAATACTATTTAGTTGACGCTGGCTACCCTAATATATTGGGGTTTCTGGCTCCATACAAGGGGCAAAAATACCACCTTAAGGATTTCAATCGTGCATCTTCGTACCGTAATGCCTATGAAGTGTTCAATCATTCACATTCAGCATTGCGATCACATATTGAACGGGCATTTGGAGTTTGGAAGACCAAATTCTATATGGTAAATGATATCCCAGTGAATATTCCATGGCCAGATCAAATTGCACTTGTTGCTGCTACAATGGCCATTCATAACTTTGTGCGCTTGATGGACGATGAAGATGATCACTTTTTAGAAGCTCAAAATGAAAGTGTGGATGATGGTGCAAATGGAGACAATGACCAAACTGATGAATGTGAAGTCCAACAATATGATGCCGTGATGAATGGAATAAGAGATGACATATGCACATCAATTACATTTGGAAGAATTGGCATTCCGACTCATCAGCTTTATTGATATTCATATATATTTATTTTTGACTAGCCAAAACTCATTAGATATATTTTCTTGTTTAGTGTGTATGAAGATTTTTTCCAAGTTATTCATGTGTTATTGGTATAATTACTAATATTGAATCCTGAATTTCGTTGTCTGATGTAGGTTAATTTTCCAATATCTTATGCAAATGTAGATAATTGTGTTCAAGAATATAACTTTATTTCGCTACTTGAAATCTATATATCGCTCTCATTAATTAATTTCATACTCATACTACATCTGTATATAAGCATTTATTGTGCCTCAATTATTCATTGCACAAGCATAGAGCGTGCACCTGGCGTTAGTACTAATTTTGAGGGTAATGGGTGAATTTATGAATAGAAATATAAAAAAGATTAAAGTCAAAAAATCCGATTAGTCACTTCATGTCTCATGGTAATTAAATGGCACTAAAGTCAGTTAATCTTCAACTTGGCTAAGATAAAGAAAGTGATATTAGTCTTGAATCACTATCCTTATGGACCTGTGATCATGAGGTGCAAAATCAACTTGATATTTCTTTTTTTCGTGGCGTAGACAGGATGCGTGGATCTGATTGCTTTTTTATTTTTCTAATTAATTTGTGACATTTGTAAATGATTGTAATAATGGCATTATGCTTAACTCACTGAGAGAAATTAAAATAAAAAATTAAAAGAAGAAAATGTACGTAGCTTTGAACTTCTTATTTATATATTGATATCGCCAATAAATGATACGATATCGTTTGATTAATTGTGAGTAATAAGCAATATAAATGATGAATATAAAATATGAGGAGTAGAGAGAATATCCAATCACAAGAGAAATATTATATTATGTATGTATTGTGTGTGTTATTTTACATGTACTAGAGCTATTTATAGCTTAGCGTTTCTATTCATTATGGGTTTTGGGCTTTTCATACTCACTTGGGCCATCTTTAAATACAAATCTATTCTAAGCCCATGACTAGCAATTTATAAAATATACTTGGCTCAATCCAATATTCAATTCCCTATCATATATATTTTTGTTGCTTATATAATTTCTTGTGATAATCTGAATTACACTATAGTTGTCAAACTTATTCGAAGGACTCATTTGGGGTGATATTATGAAGAGAGAAAAAGAGCAAAATAAAGGAATAAGTATTAAGTTAGTTAAGGAATATTGACTAAAATCTTTAGTTCCATCTCTATATTTCATAATAATATTCAATGTCCTTATGGTTTAGTAGTGAGTTTTCATTTTGAAATTTCATTGCACTTAAATAAATAAATTCAATTAATAAATTCTATTAATTATTGTACCTACACAAACTAATTAAGAAAAACAAATAGCAAGAAAATACATAAACATCTCATGTGACTTTTTTTTCCCCAAATCAACTGAACGCATATGCTGCATTGGACGAGGCAGCTGTTGAACAGTGACTAACATCCACTTCATCAGAATCTTCAATTTGAATTATATCAACATTAGCAGCCACTGAGTCTCGAGCACCAACAACGGGTTCATTAGCTTCCTCGGCTTCATCATCAGAAATGATTAAAATATCATTCGTTCTGGGTAGTTGTTGAACAGGACGAACTTGAGCATTGTCAACTTCATTCAGAAAACTTCCCGCGAATATAAACTGCAATTCGATCCAGTGTTTTTCACCTTCATTTCTAAGTTTTCTTGCTGATGGATGTTCCTACAAAAATGTTCTTCAAATTTAGGAAAACTATAAGATGAATAATTGAAATGCACTTAAAAAAATAACCAGAAAACAACCTTTAATACAGCATCCCATATTGCGTCAGATGCTTCAAGCATATTTGTCCTAGGATTCATTCTGACACCATCCCACAAATGAACTTTTTCCCAAATATCATACCGAGTTCTTAATCCTTTGAACTTGTTCACCACTTTTTTAAATGAAAAGTGTTTCCCAGTCTCTCTAGTCAACTTATCAGCTAGCTCTGCTAATACAGCTATTTGCCTCCCAACAACGAACAAGTCGCCACCATTTGAGCTGTCGATTAGCATGTTTACAAATTGAGACTCCTCATAAGGAGTCCAACGTGCAACATCCCACATATCCTCTAGGTTGTGATATCTATTATTAGGCATATTAAATCCTACATTCAAACAAAATACAAGTTTAAACCTCCAGTTATAAACCATTAAGACAACAAAAGATGACAAAAAGAAAATTGGTGGCAGAAACTGGTAAAATTAGCATATACATAGATGTTCAATAAATATTATATATGTAAATGAATTTTTATGAGTATATTATGGATATATATAATACTTAATAGTTTATAAACCAAGTAGCACAATGTACCGTAGTAAAGTTCCAAAAAAAAACTCTCTACTGTAATACAAACAAATAATATGTATTAATTTCTTTTTCATCATCAAATGGATTTGAATTTTGTTTTCTAAATCAAAAGTTTCTTCATAAAATGTTATTTTGAAATTTTTCAAGTTAATTCCAAATAAAGATATAAAATAATAGAAATTTACTATTATGAATAATTAATTAATTTTTTTAATGAATTAAGCACATATCAAGTTTGCCACACAATAGTTTTTGACAAGAAACATAAATCTTTATCATTAAAAGCTCAAAAGCCAAAAATATTTATTGAAATAATAAAAAAAAGCCCAATCTCTAGCTTCTTCTTCATAATATAATTATGCAAAAAAAAGGCAAAAATAAAAATAAAAATACGTACCTAGTTCTTGAAGAAATGAAAGAGAAGAATGGATTACACAGCTTGATTGGGTGTGGAGATGCAAGAGTTCTATTCTTATATATATATATATATATATATATATAAAGCATAATATATTGCCGTTGAGAATTCAAAGCAATATTTACTCATGTGATGACTTAGTTAAGAGAGAAAGGCGTCATTTGTAGAGAAATAATAGGGATGTATAACTTTTGAAAGGATTATCTTTGAATAGCAACGTTTAGTCAAAAGAAATAGTGACTTTTAAACACTTTTTTTTTTTGGATCAAATAATTTTAAGCACATGTCATTAATGTGAACTTTGACTGGAATATCTAAATATGTTAATTGAGCCTGTTATTCGGACTCCTTTTAACTTCCTTTCATATTTTTTTTTCCATTTTTATATAACTTCTTTACTTAATTAGTTAGTGTTATTTTCACTGATTAGTTATGTGATTAGATATTTCTGTTACTAGAAACATGTTCATCTATTCGAGTTAACAATTGGCATAATGAATTAATGATTGATTATATTATTGATATAATAATTTGTATTATTTTTAGTCGATCAATGGGTTATTCATTTAATTATAACGAAAATTCCCCTATAGCCTACTCAGTACTCGCCTCCTCAAGTGCGCTCCATTGCAAAATTAATTTTTTCCCAAATTCAGAAATGGAAAGAAATATTTTTTAGAACTAATTATATGTAGCATATCGAACATTACCTTTATAACTTTGAAAATAATTTGATGATTAGTATTACACATAAAAGTATATAAAAATGTTTAAATAGTAGTCAAGTTTTATGTAACCGTGCCCCAGGAGATAAAATAGAAACATTAATTCTCAGTGAATTTTGTTAATGATCCAAGCTTCTTATATCAATCTTTATTTTATGTGTAACCCAATTTTATGTTTTATTCTTATTTATGCTTGATGCAATTTTTTGATTCAATTACGTGTAACTCAATTCTTATTTCATTTTTTTTCCCTAGAAAATATGAATTTTCTAATTTTAGGGGCAATATTGTACTTTTAAAAAATAAGTTAATTGATAATCACTTTTAATTGCAAACACTCCACAGCAACTTTTTTTCACTTTTTGCTTATGATTGCAAACACTACCCACTTCTGCTTCTTAGCTGATTCTGCTTATTTTTCACTTATAATCACTTCTCCATAAGCAGTTGTGTTTGCAAACACCCCTTATGTAGAAGAGCAAATGGGCGTTTTGTCTTTAGATTTTAATGTTATGTGAATTTATTCTTGTAAATTATAAGATGCTTAATCACATGGTGTGTAAATTGATTTAATTTAAGAAGACATAATATGTTGACGACATGATTTGATATTCAGGATATATAGAGAATAATATATAAACTAATGGATGATATATACATGTTTGTATGCAAATGACTAAACGAGTTCCGAGTTGAAGTGTGAATCATCATAAATAAGCTGCCTATAAGTTTCTAATGTAAATTTTTGACATGTCTATGAGTTATAGTACATTGGTTTTATAGGATCCAAGGGCTCCAAATTGCATTAACTTCTTTCACATTTAGAAGAAAAAGAAGAGATCCATTGAAGTCTCAAGCATATAAGATGTTCTTTAATTCAAAGAGGTGCATATCTTCTTACATCAACATTTATTTCTATGAAGATTGATCAACATGTATGATTATGCTCTCAAGCACTATAAAATAGAATGTAGATTTTGATGTAATTTTCTGATGCTAAAATTAGGAGCTTACCGAGGAAATGGAAATGTTGCCAAACTGTCACTGAGAGTAATTTATCACGTTTTATTAAGTGTCCTCAAATTAAATTGTATTGAACCTTAGAAAATGTGGGTTGACTTTAATTGTGACTATAAGATTTGAAATTTGACCATGAGACACCGTCGTATTGAATTATTAGTGTGTGCATTAATTTTAGCATATAATGGACTTTAATTTAGGGAAGAGGAATAAAAGCATTTGGAAAGATACTTGGTAATTATATTTTTGTGTTGTGATATTCATTTTTGTAAATTTCAAATGTCAAATTGTGTAAGAAAAGTATGAGGTGTAAGAGAAGTTGAAATATTATGATACTTGCAAATTTTGAAATCCTTGAAGTATTAATATATATATAAAGATATATACAAAGAAAATAGGAAATTTGAGAACTCGGTAGCATCTATGAGCCGATAGCTATGTTGGATGATTTTGTGAATTGAGATTTTAATTTATTTCAACGTGAATCATTTTAGTACTTAATTGCGAACCGATTGAATTTTCCAACATAATCAGTCTCATTTATTCTCTTATAAGTTGTCTTGAGAGACTTGACATCCATTAGATCATCTTGAAGTTCGCTTTGGACAAAGTTTCACAAGATATTTATCTTCAAATTCGAGGTATATATTCTCAAACTTTTGAGTTATGTTTTTATACAATACATAAGAATATGCTGAAAGCCCTCAAGTATAATAAAATAAGATTCTTGGTTCCATTCAGGAGATCATGTTATAAATGAGTTTTATTAAAAAAAATATTATTATTGGAAAATATTGTATTGCTGAAGCAATACATTCTCCTTATGAGTATAATTTGCTTTGGAATAACATTGTTTTTAATACATTGATTTTTAGACTCCTATATATAGAGTAATAATGTTTCACCTTAAAATTCTATAAGTGATTTTTGTTATAATGGCTATTAGAATTTGTAACTCAAGATACACCTAAGAGGGGGTGAATTAGGTTATTAAAACTTGTGCTTAAACGCACATCGGAATTGATAAGTACCAAAAAGTAAAACTGAAAAAATACTTATATTGAAATAATGACTGGAACTTAAAAGTTCCAGAACAAGATCCAAATGAAGATTTAATACAAAACACAATGAAAAAGATAAGTGTTGAAAGATTTCAGACACTACAAATACTAACCAGGCAAAACACACTCGGTTATGAAGAAGTGAGTTTTGCTCTACTATATCCTAGGAACAAAAGGGCGGAATCAAAAGGTTAATTTGCAACTACGACTCCAACTGGGAATTATGAGAGACTAGACTCAAAAACACTTCTTGATCACTCGTGTTTGTCACTCTGAATTCCAAGCACTAACTGGTACCGCTCCTTCCTCACTGGAACTTAGCGGAGAAGATACCTATGAACAAGAATAAATTGATATCAATAATGTGCTGTAAACAATGTTTTGAAAATCGGACCGCACCGACCGGTCCGACCGCTCAAAACAGGAACAGGCCATCAAACCGGTCCGGTTATGCGAAAAAACCGTTCAGGGGTCAGAACCGCGGTCAGAACCGGTCAAAACGGGTTGAACCGGACAATTTTGAAAATAATGAAATTCAACCTTTTAAATTCTAAAAATCTGAACTTGACCCCTTTAAAATCTAAAAATATGCAATTGGCCCCCCAAAATATAGGAAATACATTTTTTTTTTATATTTTCATATATATATAGGAAATACATATTTTTTTTCATATTTTCATATTTTATATATTTAATAGTATATTAATTATTATTTATTGCATAATTATGACGTCACCGGTTCGACCCCGATTGAACCGGTGACCCGTGACTCGGTTATTTTTTCAGTTTGCTGTCCGATCGGATTTTCAGAACATTGGCTGTAAAAGGCTTGTGGAATTCATAATTTGACTGAAGAGATATGATGTGTATATAGAGAGAGAGCAGAAAGCATGATAAGGAAATGGAATAAATGTAAAACGGCTCCTTCCAAACATAGGCACAAACGGCTTCTTACCAAACAAAAGAGAACAAGTCAAACGCTGAGAAAGGTAAGGCTAGATATCAGAATAAATCATAAGATATAATTTAATCCTATATTAAGACATGTGATAGATAAAATAAGGAATAAAATAAAAGGCTACTAAGGAAAGATATGATAGATATGATTGTACTTTCCTCATGTAGGATCCTAACTTGCTGGAGAGATCAAGCAATTTGCATAAGCAAGAAAAGTAATTAGTGGAGGAAATATATGTTTGTCATCATCAAAATCAATCAAGATTTATTACAACCAAAAAGTCAACAATCTCTCCCTTTTTGATGATGACAAGTAATAAGATACCTATTTCGAATAAATAAAACTAGCGTGTGACCCGTGCTATGCACGAAAATTTATTAAATTATTATTTGAAAAAACTACGAAAATTCCATTAAAATAAATTTTTATATCAAAATAACCCATGAAAATATTATCAATCTTACAAACTTATTCTACTAACTTTTCATTGAAAAAATTCAAAAGTTAAAATTAACAATATTTGGACCAAATTATCCTTCATTTCTTAAGTTACGAATTAATTATTTGATTTTTCTTAACAATTTCATTTTTTGTGTTGAATTTTTTAAATTGAAAACTTTAAGAATTAAATTACCCTTCATTATGCACTAAATAAGAAGAACATTCAAAATCTAAGAATTTGAAACTAAAATCATAATCAATATCAATTATCAATACAAAAGTTCTAAGTAAATAAATTATGTATATAGAATTACAATTGATTAATTCTTATCTATAAGGTTAAGGACAATTAAGTCCATAAATTTATTATTTTTGAAGGTTATTTTTTTAAATGGAAAGTTGATGGAGTGTGATTTTTTTTATTAAAAATTATCATTTTTTTAGATATAAACGTTTATTTTGAGAGGTTTATAATTATTTTCCCTTTTTATTTTCTATCTGCATGAACTAACTCAAAAATAATTCAAAAACATAAATGAGTCCAAATATATCTATTACCATATGAAATAGCTGTAAGTTTTACAGTGCTTTCCTACGGGTTAAAAAAAATTCTCAATGAATCAAGTATATTTTCCTGGAGCAAACCTAAAGGAAAATATTATTATAAGCAATTAAGTGTTTAAATACTTTCCTTGCCCTCATCAAAGATCAGCCATCACCTAGTAAAAGGAAAAGTGACCAAAGAACTTAGAGAAATATAAATAAACGTAACTATAATATAATTTCAAAAAAACAAAATAAAAAAATTAATACGAAATTGGAAGCATATTAATTAAAATGTTTTCAGTGCATTGGTATATACTCAAATCAGTTCATTGCTTACCAAAAAAATAAAAAAAATACTCAAATCTCAAATTTAGAGATTTGTTGCCAAAAAGTACAACACATATTCAATCATTTTAAAATTGATAGGAAAAAAAAGGAAAGAAGAGAATAACGAAGAGTAATAGTTTCAAATTTGTCAAAACATATTTAAGCGTGTTTCACTTAGAGAACTGTTATTAGCACTAAAAAAATTGTCAATCGCACTTCATTCAAGCTTTTTGAATTAAGCAAATTACCAAAACGTTAATTTAATTTCAAAATAGCTTTTAGCTTACAATATGCATTATGTACATGTGTATCGACAATGACCTTGGACTTTGTCTTTTTACTTCATGTTCTCCATTTTCTTCCTTCATCTAATTTATAAACTGGTTCTTACTATGAACTCTTGCTATGATAGTGGTTGACGTATAATTCATATTTTGAAAAAAAGAAAGTCCTTTGTCTATTTACTTCATGTTCTCCATTTTCTTCCTTCATCTAATTTATAAACTGGTTCTTACTATGAACTCTTGCTATGATAGTGGTTGACGTATAATTCATATTTTGAAAAAAAGAAAGTCTTACTAAAGCAGACATAAATAACTAATTATCCCTCAAAATATTGGAAATAACTCAAAATCATAATTTAATTAGTATAGATCTAGAATTTTATCAAAAGGATGCTTGAAACTGCTAACATAAGTTGGCTCAGTTGGTAAGGAAGGGTCACTTCCCCTCAGAAGGTTGTGTGTTCGATTTCCTCTGCCGACGTGAGGGCTGTGTTGATGGGCGATCTGTAAGTACCTCTATAAGTGGCCTATGGTCCCGGGGGCATGCCCTGACCCAGGTAGTTGACCGGAGCCGACCCTACCTAAACTTTTTCGGAGTGGAAAAAAAAAAGGATGCTTGAAACTATGTTTAATTTCCGTTCAAAGCTAAAAGATTTGGAAATATTGTAATTAAACTAATTCAATTTAAAGCATATGTTTTATCTTAGTTTTTAAACCGTCTCATTAAAAAGTGGTAAACCATGCATGTATTTTCTTTTTCTATGAGAAAAGTCATTCACTTGAGAAATCTCCAAAAATGCAAATCTTAAGCCAACTTGGAGTGGGTGATTTTGTCCACCAAAAATGATGGTTTAAAAAGTATAGCATACGAAACCAATACTATTACCCATTATGTATTCCCTGTAATTTAGATAACAAAACGAATTGTTAAGCTTTTTAGTTTTCTACCTCACAGATCCCAAACATAATCTTTCCTTGCCAAAAAAATTAATCATTTGTGAGATTAATATTGATTAAATTTTAAAATTGTCAGTTGTACTTTTCATAGCTTATGGAAATTATTAATCCAATCACAAACTTAATTAAGTTAATGATTTTAAGAATACCGTAAGAAAATTAAACGGAGCGATCGTTCTGAGAATATGTTTTTCTTAAAAAAAAATAGGAGTTAATATTTTGTTGATAATTAAGTAGGATTATTAAATAAAAGATACATCTCAAACATTTAGATAATTTGGTGATTAGATGATAGTAAAAAGTGGTATGAATACAATCGATCAACCAAAGAGAATTAATCATCGAAACGAAAAAAAGCAAAGAGAATTATTTACCCTCCCACCCATCCCAAAAAAAGAGAACGAAAGCAAAGAGGATTTCATCTAACATATATTGCGATATAAAAAAAAGAGAGTATTTTCATTGTTATAGCCAATAAACCAAGAAAGTCCATTAAAATTAAAATTTGTCTATACACACACATATATAATACTAATGGTTCTTGTTACCTTATGAATGAGAGGCAAAGAGAACAAAAAAGCATGCCGGCACGGCATATGGATGAAGGAAAAATTATTAAGATGAGTAAATGATGGGAAAAATATATCCTTCACATCGCCGGGTAAAAATTCAATTAAGATGAAGGAGATATTGCTAGGTTCTACCGAGAATAGAAACTTTAGTATGTATATAACATATAACAAATGGAAAAATGAAAATACTTACTAAAGTTAAAGAGATAATTTAGGAAAAATAACAATGCATATTTTGTCATTAATGAAAATATAATTATCACAATTTTATTAGGAAGGCAAGTTTTCTTTTTCTGTTGACTTTGTGTCTCCAAAATAAAAAAGAGAATATTACATGTACATCCACTGACTTTAGTGCAAAATTACTGAAAACCCCCTGCCTTTTTGAAATTACATAAAAAACCCCACATGTTAAGATATTATAACAATTACACCCCCTTCATATTTAAAAGTTCTTACAATTTAACCCCCTGTAAACCTTACAAATAGACCCCTCGAAGGAGTCTTGTTGTAATTTAACAAAAGTAAGGGGGTGTTTTGATAATCAACACTAAAGTGAGGGGGTGTGCATGTAATTCACCTAAATACCAACAACAAAGATTTTGTTAAATATGGAAGACCACCATTTAACGTAGCTAAAAATAAGGATGCAATATTTAAGTAAATTATGTTCTTAAGGATTTCAAAATGATAAACCAACCAATGACAAAATTATTGACAATTTAAATAATTCAAAATTACTAAAAAATAGTATTGAGCTGATCAATTGAGTCAAAATCAATTTAAAATTTCTAGAACCTTTCCACCGGCTAAGAAGCAGTACTCTGGTGCAGTTTTATAAATCGACCTCGAGCCTGAAAAATAAAACATTTTGATTATACATTAGTGTAAAAGTAAATCAAACAAAAAATTAAAAAGAGAAAGTAGTATTTACACAAATTATACAATTTTAACAATATAACTTTATTAATTCATCCACCATAATATTGATTGTCAATTTTAAAAGCTGAAGCAAATATGCATATATATACATATATGATTTAAATTTTATATTATCAATGAATCACAAATGTAAAAAGTTATATCAAATATATTTGTTCAAATAATATAAAAACCCGAAAAAGGCAAAAGGACCTAAAAAGATAAGGAGAAATAAGTAAAACATATTATACGGACAAACGCGGACAAAAGACCGTAAACATAAACATATGATATACACTCACCAAAAAATTGAAACTTACTTTTGATCTGCAAGTTTCAAGGCCTCCAAAGCTGCCGAAGCTTCATTGTGTGCATTATGTACATTTCCGCTAAAGAACAGGAGCAAATCATTATGTAAGTTATCAACATTAGTTGATAATTTAATTGAAATTATGATAAAGATTGAAGACAAAAGATTGCAACAATATTCGAGGGTGGAAGCTTGGTAATGAAATTTTAATTACCATTATTTAAATTATTGAAAAGAAATAGAAGGAGCCATTTAGATTTTTAGTTTTCAAAAACTCAAAACAACTCACCTTAATTTTTCTCCACTTCTTAAAGCACAATTTTCCTTTATTGTTATTGGAGGCTTGCATTACTGATCGTCTGACCCCATAGCCGCAACAATATAATATAATTTTGTTTTAGAAACACATATAAAACAGAAATAAACCATAATACTAATATAAATCTTTTGAATTATGAAACTAATACCTCTTAATGTCTCCATAGCACTCGTTTTTCTTCCGTCAAATCATTGCAGTCTACACATTGTCAAGAGAGAAATTAACAAATAAAAAATAGTGTATTCATCATTTTCTTTTATTTACAATAACTGAAATCTATTGAAACAAACGAATAGAAAACTACTACTTTCAAAACTTGGGACTCTAGATTGCCAGAAACTTCATGGGAACACTTCAAGAACACAACCAATTGGATACCATATATTTTTGAATTTTTCTACACAATGGCTTTAATAAAGCATTTTCCCTAGGAAGAATGAGGCAATCAGCCGGAAAAAATTTCTTTGAGTCCTGTGACAATTAATGATATATCATCCACCATTTTAAAATTCAAATGTCATTTATCATTTCAAAGCTTTTGAAAATTGAAATACTGTAAATGTGAAGGTGAACCAATAAGAAATTTTCTACTTAATAAAAAACTTCAAATTTCTAATAATTGAGTATTTGGTCAAAATTGAGTTATTGGGTCAAAAGACTTCCTTCAAATAATAATAGTAATAGAAGAATAGATAGATAGATAGATACTGATTGGAATGATTTTACCAAAGCTTCCCCTGAAGAGGTGATTCCTCCCCATGTCTAAACAATTATTGCCAACAAGCATAAAATCATAGATCAGAATACAACTAGGACTATATTAGGGATCATAATGAGGTACCGCTTCTCTCCCCCTTCATCATCAAAAAGTAGTTAGGTTTGGAGATATCAAGTATGCGCAAATTTAGGAACTTCCATAATGCTAAGATTAGATCTTAACTTTGAGAATCTGTTTCATCTTTATCAAATTTGGTGGATGTGCACATGGGAGCAGAGAGAGGGTTACACTCATCTATTTGGAACTTCCGAAGGAGTTCCCTAGTATTTTTCTCTTGAGATATGAAGGTTCCATCCTTGGTCTATTTTACTTGTAATCCGAGAAAAAAGTTCAATTCTTCCATAAAGCTCATCTCGAATTCCTGGTGCATATCATTTTTATCAAGTTTGTTACTGAAAATCCATTTGGTGCCAATAACTAGATGATATGTGGGTCTTTTGACTAGGTTCCAAACTTGGTTCCTGTCAAATTGGGTAAGTTCCTCTTCCATGGCTTTGACCCATGATTCATCATTAAGAGTTTCTTCAACATTGTTAGGCTTCATATGGGACAGGAAAACAAAACTACCAACATCCTTCTTTAAGCTGGATCTAGTAGTGATATTGGATGCTGGATTTTCCCTAATAACAATGGTAGGATGATTGGACGCATGCTGAAATTTTCTTTCTTTAGGTAAGGAAAGAATTATTTGGGTGAAGGTTCTGGTTTTATCTCATCGGAACTGGAATTGCTTCTGGTATTGAGATTTTTATTTGGAAGATCCGGACTCTTTTCCTCAGATTTTGCTTGAGTGTTGAATTTTGGAATACCTGCAGGCTCTGAGCTCAATGTATCTTTGGCTAAAAGAGGGTTAGTTTCATCAAGCGTAACATGTATGGATTCTTGAATAATTCTTTTACGTTTGTTGAAAACACAATAAAATTTACTCCGGTAATGTATAAAATCCCCTCATCAGTCTTAGAGTCAAATTTAGTGAGAAATTCCTTGTCATTTAGAATGAAGCATTTGCATATGAGAACGAGAAAGTGAGAAATGTTCGGAACTTTATTGTACCAGAGTTCATATAGGGTTTTTTTGATAACAGGTCTAAGAAGATTTGATTAGAAACATAGCACGCAGTATTAACTGCGTCTCTCCAAAAGAGATTTGGTAACTCATATTAGTGTATCATTATTCTAGCCATCTCTTGCAAGGCACAGTTTTTTCTTTCAACAACCCCATTTTGTTAGGGAGTTTTAGGTGAAGAGAAATTGTGATTGTAACCATTTTAATAAAATGAAGTGAAATTACTTTCTTCGAACTCAGTACCACGGTCACTATGGATACATTAATAGAAGTGTCTTTTTCATTTTGTAAATGTTTGGTGAGAGGAATAAAGGTATTTAAAGCTTCATTTTTATGAGACAAGAAAAATACCCACGTAAAACAAGTATAATCATCCACAATAACAGAAACATACTTCTTATCAGCCATAGTACCATCTTTTATAGGACCAAAAAGTTCAAGATGAAGAAGTTCCAAGGGATTAGATGTGGAGATGTCATGTTTCGGTTGAAGGATGACTTAGCTTGCTTCCCTTTTTGACATGCCTGGCAAATTTTATCTTTGACAAAAGTGATTTTAGAAGTGCCTCGAACTAGATCTTTCTTAGAGATGTGTGAGAGAAGTTCCATGTTGGCATGTCCAAGTCTTCGATGCCAAGTCCGTCTTCTTTCATCTGCAACTACCAGACACTCAACTTTTTGTTTGGTAAGTTCATCAATATTTATGCAATAAACATTTCCATCTCGAGATGCATTGAAGATCAACTCATTATTTTGCATAATAGAGCAATGAGCAGGAAAGAGTTTGACTTGATAATCATTATCGCATAATTGACTTATGCTAAGCAAGTTACGTTTCAAGCCTTCAACTAAACAAACTTCATTAATAATAGTGTATCCATTCTTACCGATGGATCCCTTACCAAAAATGATTCCTTCTGTATTGTCTGCAAAAGAGATTTTACCAGTAGTGAAAGTGTTGAGGGTGACGAATTAGACGATTTCAGCAGTCATATGCCTGGAACATCCACTAGCTAAGTACCATTTGTTCTTCCGGGCTTGGTTCCGAGGCTGTTCCTGCGGTAATTGCTATTTTTGTTTTGGTACCCATTTATCAATGGCTCCTACAAAGTTAGCGTAGTTGACTTTTGGTACCCGTATTAGTTTGGTACTAATATCCTTTTTCAAGTAACACCTGTATGCAACATGACTATTTCTACCGCCAGTATGACATACTTTATGAGAAGATGTGTTCTTTCTAGTTTTATCGCCATAAGCATGATTATGAGAAGCGTTCTTTCTGGTTTCAACACGATGAGTATGATTATGAGAAGTTTTCACAGATTTAGTGCTGGAACGTGTTTCGGAAGTAGATGCATGATAAGTTTGATGTTGATGTATATGTGGTGTGTGCATGACATCTTTTCCTTTGACTTGCTTTTTCAAATCAGATATTTGTTTCCACACAGAAATATTTTCTTCAAATAGATACTCCTTTTCTTTCTTAAGGCAAAGTTTATCTTTCATGAGATCATCAAATTTTTGTTTCAGTTCAGCCTTTTCCAGAGAGAATTTTTTGAGTTGACTTTGAAGCAATTTATTCTTATAAATCAAGTTTTCGAACTTTTTCTCATAATTTTTAAGAATATCATATAAATTGGAACTTTCACCGGTATCTCATTGGAATAATTTAAATCAGATTTTGATTCAACATATACCTGTTTGTTTACCATAAGACAGTTGGCTTCATCATTGCATGCATCTGATTTAGATTCATCCCATGGTGTAGATCAAGCACGTTGTCTGGAAATTCCATTGTCCTTTTAGAATTTCTTCAATTTCGGGCAATCATGGCACACGATCTTCTCATCCCTTTGTCTAAAGTTAAGTCTGAAATCTCTCTGGAATCTTTTGCTTTGTTTGAGAAATTGCATTCTCCTAGTAACCATAGCAAGTTCTTCATAAAATTGTTCATCACTCATCTCTTCCAGATCATTTGGACTTTCTATCAATCTGGATTGGAATGCAAGAGACTTCCGGATCTTTGATTTGGAACTTTCTTCTTTGGACATGAGGGCCATTTCATGGGAGGTAAGAGAACCAATAAGTTCTCCTATTGTCATTACATTCATATCCTTAGCTTCATGAATGGCAGTGACTTTCAGTGTCCATTCTTTGGGAAGAGATCTTACCATCTTACAAGTTTGTTCATTTTTTGGAATGGCTCTTCCAAGAGAAAATATTGGATTTATAATTTGTATGAATCGAGCGTACATCTGGCTGATGGTTTCTCCTTTATTCATCTAGAATAGTTCATATTGATGAAGAAGGAGAACAATCCTTTCATGTTTGACCTGACAGGTACCTTCATGAGTGACTTGTAACATATCCCACATTTGTTTTGCTGAAACACATGTGCTTACTCGATTGTATTCTTCTTTAGTGAGAGCACATGACAAGATGTTTTTAGCACTTGCATTCATTTGTAGAATCTTCTCATCACTGCTGTTAAAGTCATCCTAATCTTTTGGAACGTTTTGTCCTTCCACTTTCTTCATTGGAATTATAGGTTCTTTCATGACTACGGAAATAGAATACTCCTCCATCTGGTTCTTCCAGGTGGCATAATTCGAACCATCGAAGAGTGGTGGACGGGAGTAAGATTTCCCCTCTACATACATATCAAAAATGGAGGCGACCATATAGATCTTTTGACTCGGGTAGTTAAACTTTTAGAAATGAGCCACTTGGCTCTGATGCCAATTATAACTCAAGATATACCTTAGAGGGGGGTGAATTAGGTTATTTAAACTTGTGCTTAAACGCACAGCGGAATCGATAAGTACCAAAAGGTAAAACTGAAAAAATACTTATATTGAAATAACGACTGGAACTTAAAAGTTACAGAACAAGATCAAAATGGAAACTTAATACAAAACACAATGATAAAGATAAGTACTAAAAGATTTCAGACACGACAAATACTAATAAGACAAAACACACTCGATTATGAAGAAGTGAGCTTTGCTCTACTATACCCTAGGAACAAAAGGGCGGAACCAAAAGGTTAATTCACAACTATGACTCCAACTGGGAATTATGAGAAACTAGACTCAAAAACACTTCTTGATCACTTGTGTTTGTCACTCTGAATTCCAAGCACTAACTAGTACCGCTCCTTCCTCATTGGAACTTAGCGAAGAAGGTACCTATGAATAAGGATAAATTGATGTCAATAATATTCTATAAAAGGCTTGTGGAATTCGTAATTTGACTGAAGAAATATGATGCGTATATATAGAGAGAGAGAGAGCAGGAAGCATGATAAGGAAATGGAATAAATGCAAAATGGCTCCTTCCAAACATAGGCACAAACAGCTTCTTACCAAACAAAAGAGAACAAGTCAAACGCTCAGGAAGGTAAGACTAGATATCACAATAAATCACAAGATATAATTTAAGCCTATATATTTACAGAGAAGGTAATGGTCCAGCAGATTTCCTAGCAAACAAAGCATCCAATGACAAATGTTCTATGGTGATATCAAGTGATGATGCTCCGAAGTCTCTCATAGCTTGTACGAAGATGGATTTATACTTTCCTAACTTTAGATTTAGTTGGTCTTAGCTTATGGTGTTCCTTAGAGTCTTTTGTAAGGGAGTAGTACTCCTCATTTATGTTTATATTCTTGCAATTTTGGTTGTAAGGGAGTTAGTACTCCTTTTTTTTCCGCTGCTTTCATAGATTGGTTTGTCAGGGAGTTAGACCTCCTAATTTGTTGCTTATTTTTGTGAATGAAATAAAGAAGAGATGAGGGGTCTGAAAACATCCTCCCCAGCTAGGTGGTTCTATTAAAAATAATAATAATAATAATAATAATAATAATAATAATTTAAGCCTATATTAAGACATGTGATGGATAAAATAAGGAATAAAATAAAAGGCTACTAAGGAAAGATATGATAGATATGATTGTCCTTCCCTTATGTAGGATCCTAGTTTGCTAGAGAGATCAAGCAATTTGCATAAACAAGGAAAGTAATTAGTGGAGGAAATATATGTTTGTCATCTTCAAAAGCAATCGAGATTTATTACAACCAAAAAGTTTGTGATAGCAATTTTAATTAAAAAAAATGGAAAATAAATATTTTATTTTAATTACAAATGCGATTATATATGTTCCTTTTTATGCCTTTATTGTATTATTGATCCCTTTTATGTTCTGATACGCAGGTGCAATTATAGGCATTCTAGTAATGGTCGTTGGAAATTCTTTCCTGAATATACTCAATATTCAGGAAAAGAAACTGGTGAAAAATGGGAGAAAAATTCTTCAAAGAAAATGGTGGATTGATATTGCAGTAGACTATAATTTAGGTAGGAAAAAGAAAAACAGAAAGCGCAACGACAAATTAATCTCAGAAGACACATTAAACTAACACCATTTTTTCATAATTTACATGTATCCAGTTTCATAATATCATTGGTGTAATAATTTCAATTCAAGAATTATTGTACAATATGTAGGAAACAGTCACAAAAGATTCTGATATGCAATACCTTCTTTAGGACTTGGTCTTGGTGTAGGATAGAACCGAAAATACAGTCTGTGTCAAAGTAAACAGAAGCAACATAAGAGCTGCAAAAACTGATACAATTGCCCAAGGACTATTGAAATAATTTTTCCTTAAATTAGCAATCCATCTATTCCACCTTTTTCCACAATGCCAGTCCACCTTCTTAAACACATCGCCGTAGCAGAAATCGGAAGAGATGAGTACATTTCTGCCTAAACGGTTGAACATAAGATAAACCATCTCATCATCACCTAGCAAATTAGTGATAATCCCACGGCGCCTTAATATTTCTACATCCTTTGAGGAATTTATGAGACAATGCAAAAGGAAGGCGTAATCCGTCACATATTTTGGACGATTATCAATGAAGAAGTGCTCGTACGCAATTAGATTTCTGAGGATCGACTCTGTTGCATCTGAAACGTCAAATCCTGGAATTTTCATCACCCCTTTAGTAAACTTAATGTCCAAACAATAACTACTTTCTCTGTACTTCGCAAACTTGATTCCAGCCACTTGCAGTTCACTTGTGGAATTTATGGGAACCATTTTTTCCTCCTCTGTTTTAACTGGATTTGGCCTATTCGCCGTTGTGTTAGCGAAAGAACAAGACCAAATCTTGTACACCAGGCCAAGAAGATGGTCAACATTCTTCGAAGATACTTTTTCAGTGATCTCTGAAGCCCCTGGCCATGGAGAAATGTCATCAATAAAAAGCAGGATTAGGTAAAGAATTTCATCGTCTGGATTTCCAGTTTTCGTCATGCTGAATAACTGATCGAGAAGAATGAATGGGACCTGATTCTCAACAAGCATCAAATCATGACGTATTTGGCTCAGAACTTGTTCATATTGGAAAATTGTATCATCACTATCCCTTAAATAATCCAACCCGTATTTTCTAAGTATCTCAATTACGAAGATTCCATCGAGAAGCAACATTTGCACGAAGTCATCTGAGCTAAGCTCAATAGGTTCTGCGTAACATCTGAGCGCTTCTTTTTCCAATGATCTTATTGCAATGACATATCTATCCACGCTAGACTCGTAATTTCGTTTGAGAAGAAGCTTTAGGTACCTTAATTTGTGTTTCTCCATTTTCTGGAGATGATTCTTGCCGTGGTGAGAAGGGCCGATTGCAAGTATTTTTGGTTCATAGAGCTTCTCATTTCCGTAGCGTAAATCATCAGAGACTTTGAAGATGGAGTGCTTGTAGTGCAAGGTGGGGAAATCAGAAAGCATGTCGTCGATACGAACAGAGATATAATCTCTTGTTTCAGACATGGTTATATCTAGAGAAGATAAAGAGATGGTTTTTTTTTTTGATCAAAATAAATAGGTTGTTGATGATATGGCCTTTTCTTTGGTTTATATGAACTGTGTTGACATATACATAAAATGAATGTTTATTGCTATATGATGGACAATTTTCCACTCGGGTAGTTTCACGGAAACCATGGATAGCTAGGGGTGAGTATTGGTTTTGAAAAACCGCCCAAACTGATCGCACTGCACAAAATCGCACCCCTTTTTGTCAATTTTTTAAGCAAATCACGGTTTAAAATTTAAATGAAAATCGCACCGCCCTATTCGATTTCGTTTTAAAATTAGAGTTAAAAAAACCGCCCTGCACCGCCACCGCCACCGCCTACATTTATACATATATATTACTTATTATTCTTTTTAATTTGAACTTTTAATAGGTTTTACTCATAATACTATTCATATTTGTAATTTAATTTAATATTTGTTATTGAATTGATATGATTATATGTTTTACATGATTAATAATATATTCAATCAACATCAATGCTTGAGACTTTTAAAGTGGGAGTATTTGATGATATTTTAGTGTTATACTTTTTTTTATATAATGGACACTTGAAGAGTTTTGACGAAAAAAGTACTATAGCTTATATTTATGACATTTCCTCTATTTAACTCTTACAATTATTTGTAATAGCAATGTCGCGTTAGATTATCTTTTGTTTTATAACCTAATAATAATTTTTTCAATATTCTTTTGCAAAACAAACAATTGCAACATGTCATTTTTGTACTACTTGTTTATATAGAAATTTCACGTCCTATTTTTCATACAAGTTAGATTAAGACATTTTCTTATATATGAGTGTGTATTTATTTGATATATATTTATATATATGTAATAAAATATGTACATATTATATTTATACTTAGTGTAAAACAGATATTTATAATGATATACTAGTATGTTTTCCTGTTCTAAACGTATGATATATACTCTTATAAAACAATATGTAATGACGCTAGTGTTCTTTTTAATGATTCATAAAGTTTAATCTTGATAAATGTTTCCAGACAAATATTTTCTTAGTTATAAATTATCATTATCTTTCTATTAATTAGTTTAACAAAAAAGATGACAAACATTGTTTGCTTATTTAGTTTTAAAATGTAAAATAACTTGAAAAACCGCCGAACCGCACCGAACCACATAGTCGGTTTTAGTTTACAAAACCGCAGTTTCAAAATTTATTTCCTCCAAACCGCACTTGGCAATTCGATTTGAAATTAATAAAAAAAAAATCGTAAACCGAACCGCGATCACCCCTAATGATAGCTAATATAGAGCTCATTTCTTGGGAAAATTTAATGCCTAGTCCAATGGTCCAATTTTACACTGTAAGTGTATTGTGCGAGATCCCCATACACACTTGTATGAGAGTAATAGACACAAAATTCGCACTTGAAATATTAAACTCGATTTGACATAAAATTACCCTATTTCTTGGCTGTTTAGTGGAGTGGGGCGGGGCGGGTGCTTTTTAATAGTTGGTGCCTATTGGGACAATCGTTTTAACTTTAAGAATATGATTAAAAGAGTGAAATTTACTCCACCCTCGAAGATTCCTCTTATATTCAAAGATCATGCCTTTTCATTACAATCTTTTTTAATGTTTCAATCAAATCTTGGATCATTATACAAGACAGGTCGTACTTGGTGGCTCTCGGGATTTGGACTACCAAGTGATCTTCAGCACACAATACTAATACAGGTGTGGGAGGTCCACCATCACATATACATGTAATTGTAGAAATCATCTAAGGAGTCCAACTCCTAAGAGCTTCCAAGAAAGATCCATAAAAAACACCTACCTAACTGTTCGGTGGACGAGAAAATTCCAGCATTTCAATCCTTCAATGGAGCACCATTTTAAAATCCATACACACACAAAAGTTCTTGGAAACTAATGGGAAAATGAGGTCTAATTTGATTGAGTTCTGTAATTTCTAATCAAATTATCTATGTATTGTACATTATTCTTTGCTCAATATTATATTTTCTGTATTTTGATTATAAAATGGCTATGAAGTTAAAGTCCTTCATTTTTTAACAATATTAAACGTAAGTCCGTGCCGTGGCACGGGAAACTAGATATGTAAAAAAATATTTTAAAGTATATATATTTATGTATCAATCATTACATTTTATTTATAATATAACAAATTTAAGAAAAAAAGGATGATTTAATTTTGATGATTAGCATCGAATAATTTCTTTATATGAGTATTAAATCATATATTTCGTTTAAAAAATAATAAAACATTATTAGTAATATTAATGAAATCGACCGTTCCCCCTTGTGATATATGGAATTATTCAAAAGCCCCCGTGATATAAAAATTCACAAATCACCCCCCTATGAAAAAAAAATATGCAACTAACCCCCCTACGCGCTCCACGCGCAAATGTTGCGAATATTTGTAATTTTCTGACTTTATTGGACTTTTTTGCCCCTAATCTAACACCATTGGATCTTATATGATAAAAGACGGTCAACATTAAACCTATATATTTATTATTCAATAAAAATTATCTATATAATATATTACTAATAATAATAATAATAATTAATATATACAATATAGTTATAATATATATATATATAAGTGTGTATATATAGCCCACCGCCTCCACCCACCATCACCCACCGCCACCACCACACCACCACCATCCACTGCCTTCTGTCACCACCACCACCACCACCACCAGAAGGCTTAAAACCACAACCACCAGCAAGTCTAAAAACACCACCACCACCAGCCTTCACAACCACCACTACCAACGGCCGACAACTCCTCCGGCAATGCAGAAAACCAATTTCCGGCGCCGCCTTCGACAACTCCACCTTTGCCACCATGGAGGTCGAAGCCAAGCCACTCCGCCGAAGCATAAAAACCCAATTTCAGGCCAAACCGCAAAGTCCCCATCCCCCCACACCGCTACACCCTGTTAAAGAAATCATGGCTCGAAGTCTACACCCGAATCTATGAAGAAATGAAAATCGACATCTGTATGAACCTCAAAACCTGAAGAGTCGAGCTCAAGACCAGATTCGATACCCCCGACGTCAGTAACCTCCAAAAATGCGTTGATTTCGTGCACGCCACTCACTCCGACGAAGATTCCGGCGAGTGGCCCTACCTTCTCATTGTTTTTAATCTTGTAGTTAGGCTCCTCGGCCTGCTTCAACACAACTTCATCAGGGGATACGTTTAGGACGTTGTTGAGTTGCGGAGGCGGTGGAGGAAGGATTCGGTGAGGTCGACGGCGGTGGTTTAGCCAGACAGTAATGATTTACAAGTGGTGAGAATTGGGGAGGAAGGCAGCAGAAGAGTGGTGGTGGTGGTGGTGGTGGTGGAGTGGAGACGACTGGTGGTGGAGTAATGGTGAAGATGGTATTAGGAATAAGGGTTAGGTTTTGGGGAAGGAGATAGAGTTTGGGGAAGAAGGTGAAAAAGGAAAATTTAAATGTAAATGTAAAATAGGAAAATAGAAAAATATAAAAAAAAATAGATAATAGATTGTAAATATTTTCGAAAGGTAAGGGTATTTTTGTCTTAACAAGATAATTTGCTTGTAAAATTACTCGGGGGAGGCAGTGAGTGTGATTTTGAAAATCATAGGGGGGTTTATTGATAATTTTCATTTCATAGGGAGTTTTTTGAAGAATTTGACCAATCACACGGGGGTAAAAATTATTTTACTCAAATTAGCTATGTATTGTACATTAATCTTTGCTCAATATTATATTTTTTGTATTTTGATTATAAAATGGCTATGAAGTTAATGTCCTTTATTTTTTTAACAATACTAGCCGTAACTCCGTGCCGTGTGACACGCTAGAAGCTAACGTGCTTTGGTAGCAAGTGCACTAGTCGTTTGTAGTAATAGAAATGGACAATAAGTCCGGGTTGTCGAACCACGGAGACTTGAATTTTAGTTTATGATTTTCGATAACATAAGGAAGTAAAATAGAGATTTAACTAAAAAGGAAAGTAAAATAAGCTAAAGCGAAAGTAAAGAGAAATTAAACTTCCAACGTGGAGAGGTGACTAAGGCTCATGTTCGGGCACATGTTTCGTATGGCTATCCTAAGATCATTACCAATTCATTAGACATACATTGCTATGGTGAAAGCTCCTAAGGTAAAGAATAACCGATGTCTCGTGATAGACTCCTATACTTAATTGGTGGTTTCCTAAGTATATCTACCCGGAAATCTAACCACTAAGCATGCATTAAAGAACTAGAGCTTTCTCGATTAAAATCGAACGACTTCACCCGGGAATCTTTACCTATGTCTAGGGCAATTCCTATTTGGTCGGTGATGTTGTGAAATCTTTGCACACTAAGTCAATTTTCTCTCGAATGATTCACCTAGGCATGATATCAAATACATGGTGATCAAGCATATGTAAGGCATTCAACCACAAAATCACAACACATAGCAATATACGAATTGAAATGGAAAACGACCTTATTATAACAACACTAACAACATGGCCTTCTCATGGCCCAAGTTCAACAATTTAGCTCATAAAATGCATAAGGGAAAAGCTAAGCATAAGATCCATGTTCATAGACAAAGATGAATCTAAAGCTAAGAAACTCCCTATGTTGAATTGATGATTGAATCTTTAATTGGAGGCTTGAATCTCTTCTTTTCCTTCTCTTTTGCTCTTCTAAAGTGATGAAAAGTGAGGTCCCAATCCCAAGAAATCCCCAAAATTCACTTAGAATTTGAACCCCTCCTTTTTTCCTTTCATTTTTGGCCTTTATACCTTCAAAACAGGTGTATCGGCGCCCAAGCGTGAACCAATTGGCGCCTAGGCACGGTCCCAGTAGCCTAAGTGACTTGGGGAACAAGTTTTGGGGCGCCTAGGCGCGGATGAGGTGGCGCCTAGGCGCCACGGTCCGAAGTTTGACCCTTTTCCTGCTTTTCAGCGCAGCAATTGTATTTTCTTCATAAATTTTTCCAAAGATCTCCAATTTGAATGATTCAAGTTCTGAAATGAAGATAAGACAAAGATCTACAACTTTGTAGAAGGTCACTTCATCAAATTCGGTCTCTAAATATACAGAAATGGCGCTCAAACGTGGAAGGTGTGGCCAATATCGCGCCTAGGCGCGATTATGCGTAACTTGAGCTCATTTCTTGCTTGTTCGGGCGCCCAGGCGTGATTGTGGCTGCACTTGGGCGTGTAGGTGTGAAGCATCTTGGCATGAACTTGTTTATACGTCGTTTTTCCGCCCTTTCTTCGTTTGCATCCATTTACAACCTGAAATCACTTCACACACGGATTAAACGCAAATGTGGCAAGAATCAAGCGATAAATGAACCTAAAACATAAACACAACGGGCTTAAAAATATGTAAAAATAACTCTTATCAACCCCCCCACACTTATCAATTGCTCGACCTCGAGCAATAAGAATTCTAGGATATGGAAACATCATCACAACAAGGGAGAAACGAAAAGAAAACTAATAACTAACTGGCTTTCGTGGAGTAAACGGTTGCACTTAGCGTGTGCAACAAGCCTTTAAACCTTTGAGTTACCTCAAAGGACGAGTTATAGTCTCGTGAGGGTTTTCATACGATATACCCACAAAATCGAAGGATGTTAAGCTCAAACCAACCAATACAACTCGAAATAAGAACTATGATGCAATGGCACTAATCAAGTGACAATAAAGCTCAACAATACGTACACAAATGAAGACAAATCTCATTCAACACCTAGAATTGAACCAATTTCCAAAGGGTGTAGTGGGATAAGATCTGGGGCATTATGATCAAAAGGCATCTCTACCATGCTCGGAAACATTCCCTATATCTACCAACTTTCGATAGATCATAAAGTTCATCGAATCATAGGCAACCTTAAGGTTAAATTGTGCTCACTTCCATTCACTTTACATTGACATTTCACACTTCAAAACGATTTAAGCTTATAATCAACATATGGCCTTGTGTAATGTTCTACCCCTTTAGATCTTCTTTGCCACCCATGTAACGGGTTTTAGGTCAACAACTCCCAAACCAGAGGGTTTTAGGGTGTTAAATGTTAAGACACTCCTACGAACTTAATCACCCGAGTGGCAAAGGCCACGAAATAGAACGAGGTCTTTTATTCAACTCATTCCCGATTGGCTTAAGCAAAGCTCAAATTAGCTCAACGAGTATAGTATATAGGCAATGGTGCTTTGATGACCTCCAATACTCGTTGGCCTAACCAAATTTTTGAGGTCATACCAATCACATCTCAATCATTCATTCATTTAACACAATTATGGACCCATAAGCAACTAATCATCTCAAAACAACATGAAAAATCTAGGTTAATATATCCGGGGGTGCTCCTCACATGTCTCGAGATGGGGAACCCTTTTCAATCCCTCTACCTTCGACTTATGTGCAACGTGTATCATCTAAGGAAGATTGACTCTCAACTAAGGTTGAAATGAGCCTAATCAAGATGTGTAATTTTCATTTTAGACCATTAATAGAAATATACAAGATATCATGTCATTGTCTCGAGTTCTCAAGTCTCATTGCACCAATTGGCAAGCTAACCATCCTAAAACAAAAAAAAATTATGCTTGATTTTTCTCAAAATTTAGCACAAAATACATGCAATAGCAATGGTTCCCTCAAACTTGAGCTAAAAACAAGATCACACAACACATAAAATCAATAAGCACTACTCATACCCCCCCCCCCCCACACACACACACACTTAAACTCAACATTGCCCTCAATGTTGGCTCAACCATAAGCACTCAAAAAGGGTAAACGAGAGTACTTACACCAAGGATGCTGAAAAGCAAACCTTAATCATGTGAAATCCACTCCAAGCTCAAATCCTCAATGAAAGATTTTCCAAAGCAAAACTCGACTAATACATGTGATGTACTCACACACAAACCATCAAGACTCAAAGAGAAGCATGCCAAAAGTGCATGCTTGAACATAACATAAAGAAACAAACTAAACAAGACAAAAATGAAAGCAAAAAGAAAAGAAAACTTACAAACTTGGGTTGCCTCCCAAGAAGCGCTTTTTTATAGTCATTAGCTTGACTTTACCGAGTCGGCTCAAGGAGGATGACGTATGAATGCTTTGTTCACTCTCCAATCAAGAATGAAACTTGGCTTGGTTTTTGTGAGAAGTAGCTTGAGTAGGGACCAAGCAATCATCCACTCAAAAATTTGTTTAAAGTCCATTAACACCCTTATCATCCTTTCTTCCTCATGCATCGGGTAATGATATGCACTATTCTCTAAGCCATGGACACTAGCTCTTTTTCCTTCACCCGTTGAAGTGACAAACTTGGAGTTCATGATGTAGGACTTGAGGAGATTATTGGTTCTTCTTTCCTGAAAAAGCTCAACACTAAAAGGATCAAAAGCATCAATGCGTAAGGATAATGTAGAATCAACTGGATGCTTAAAAGCCTCAAAGTTATCACAAATAACCATGTCATCTCCCACACTAGAGAACAACTTACCATCATGGACATTAATTACCTCTATACCCGTGGAGAGGGGAGAAGGGAAAGAAACTTCAACCGGGTGAGAAGGTGTAGGAGTGGAAGGCTCGGTGCTAGAAGTTTCTATCTCGAACGCTCGGGCATGGCTATTAGAAAGCTCAAGTGTGCTATATAGTAACCTTTCCAATTTTGCTACTATTTCAGATGCTTGAACGTTAAACTCATCACACTCCGGCATTGAAAAAAAAATGAAAAAATCAAAGCAAAACCAAGTATGTACAATAAAATCAAAAACTAAAATAAACAAGTCCCCGGAAACGGCGCCAAAACTTGACACGCTAGAAGCTAACGTGCTTTGGTAGCAAGTGCACTAGTCGTGTGTAGTAATAGAAATGGACAATAAGTCTGGGTTGTCGAACCACGGAGACTTGAATTTTAGTTTATGATTTTTGATAACAAAAGAAGTAAAATAGAGATTTAACTAAAAAGGAAAGTAAAATAAGCTAAAGCGAACGTAAAGAGAAATTAAATTTCCAAGGTGGAGAGGTGACTAAGGCTCATGTTCGGGCACATGTTGCGTATTGCTATCCTAAGATCATTACCAATTCATTAGACATACATTGCTATGGTGAAAGCTCCTAAGGTAAAGAATAACCGATGTCTCGTGATAGACTCCTATACTTACTTGGTGGTTTCCTAAGTATGTCTACCCGAAAATCTAACCACTAGCATGCATTAAAGAACTAGAGCTTTCTCGATTAAAATCGAACGACTTCATCCGGGAATCTTTACCTATGTCTAGGGCAATTCCTATTTGGTCGGTGATGTTGTGAAATCCTTGCACCCTAAGTCAATTTTCTCTCGAATAATTCACCTAGGCATGATATCAAACACATGGTGATCAAGCATATGTAAGGCATTCAACCACAAAATCACAACACATAGCAATATACGAATTGAAATGGAAAACGACCTTATTGTTGGTCCCAAGTGGCATACGAAAGGGTCTAGAAGGGGAGGGGGTTGAATAGACCATGAAGTCTTTTTCGACTTCAAAAATTTTCGTACTAAAAAATTTTTGGACGCTTGAAAAGATAGACGCTTGAAGTGCCTGACGCTTCACTTAAGCGTTCACTTAAACATATTAGCGCTTTGGCGAAGCGTCTGATGAAGACTGTTTTTAGGAAGTTAACTCAGACTTCAAGATTTGAATACTTTGACCAAGTAGGTTAAGCGTTCAGTTCTTTAATCAGTGTTAGCACAGTGGAATAATTTTTTAGTCTTCTCTTTGAAAGCTTTAGCGTCACAAGAGGTTTCTTAGTTGCTTAGCTTTTGGTTGTGTTTTACTTAATCAATTTATGCAATGATATGATAGATAAAAGAATTGACTGAAAAGTAAATGACACAATATTTGTAAGGTTCGTTGGGTGGTGTAATCCCAACTACGTCATTCTTCTCCTCGAACACTTGGAGGCAATCCACTAAAATGATTCTCAAAGAATCACACAAAATCTTCTACAAATTAGGGAGAGATGGATGTCGATGACTTGAGCTCCTTGATCACATAGATTTCTGCTCCAAATCACTTCAATCCCTTTGCTTCTTTCACCCAGAAATATGGCAAGTATCCAACTTCGACTTCACACAGATCCCGAGGCTTGGATAGGGGTTTTTCTAAAAGGGTTTGTTTGATTTTGATGAAGTTCAAACAACTGGAATATCTCAGTAGTAGAGTAGTTTCCTCAAAAAGAATGTTTGAGATATTGGGTTGACTGTCTCAAGATTTGATGAAAAGCAAAGAGAATATTTTCTTGAGTATTCTAGCTTTTCTGAAAGGTTAAGGAATGAGACTTCAATGCAACAGCAATTTGGCTTGATAATTGTTCTATGTTTGGCTTGTTGTTGAAGTTCTATTTATAGGCATTCTTGGAAAAAGTGTCCGTTTGACACATGCAAGGGCGCGTGTCTCTCACTTTCACGAGTGAACAACTTTTGTCCTTTTTCCTGAAAATCTGCTGCACAAAAGTTGGTGTTGCCGTCTTTGAATAGTTGACAGTCCAATAGGGTGGCTTCTCCGTACGTCTGAAAGTCCTTATCACATTTAATGCTCTTATCAGCATTTGAATTAAATTCTCGTTCGCATTTATTGCACTGAGAATATTTGCATTAAACTCCTTTCGATCTGACGCTTCAGGAGAATGTTTGTCATTTGATAGACACTTCATTCATGAGCTGAAAGTTCCATTTAATCTGGAGGATTATTTAATGTTTAGACGCTTGGAAAAGTCTTCAAACTTCATTTAGAAGTGTAGACGCTTGAGACTTCAGTCTTCGTTACTTGACACCTCACTCAGAACATGTCAGGCGCTTAGAGTGAACTTCTTCAAACTTCATTCACTATTGATTTCTTGGACGCTTGGAGTCGTCAGATTTCGCAGTCTTGATAAGCTCACTCAGAAAGTATCAAACGCTTAATCTAACCGACTTCTTGATCTAAGAATGTCAAAAGTAAAAGATAAAATAAAGCCTATACATTTCTAATGTTCAAATGCTTATACAAGTATCTATGAAATTTAATCATACATAACTTTGGGGTCTAACAAGATTCCTAATTGTCATCATCAAAACATCTAACATGAAATTCCTAATAATTTCCCCCTTTTTGATGATGGCAATACTTACTCTTTTATAGTTCAAGAGTTAGACAGCCAAAAATAAAAGTTAGCTTTGATTAGATAACGTTAGTTAAAGTTAGTTACGCTTCAACGAGATGTTTCAGCTAAAAAATGCATTTATATATATCAGTGATTACAAGCATTTTTACAAGTGAACAAATAAAGATATAAAAGACAAGAATATAGATAATGAAAATCAAAAGCTTTAACGTCTTGGTCTAACTTTGTATCGCTTGGGCATTTCAGCTCGGATAGCTTCAGTCAGATTGTCTTCCAAGGTCATCATTGCTTCATGATCTTTGTTGATTATAAGCTTATTTTCTTCTTTCTGTCTCTTCTTGAAAGCAGTAAAATGATTGTCCCAATCAGTTGGGTCATTACCCATATATCTTAGTCAAATTCGAAAAGCTTGGATAAAGTCAGTCTTCTTCCTCTCTTCAGCTAAGATTCTTGGATCTATAGGTTCTTGAATAGATGTTCTTTGAAGAGGGATGTCGAACTGTTCAAGCAGTGCTCTTGTAGGTATTGGTAGATTTGGATATAGTGCTCTTGGGGTTCCTTTAGTGTACTACTAGGCGCTCCAGAGGTACTTACTTTCAAAGCAGTTATCCAAGATGGGAGACTAAGCGCAGAAGGAGAAGGAAAAACTTGACGCTTAGGAGACGGAGACTCTTCTCTTGAACTAGACGCTTTCCTTTTTTTTCCTTTCTTCTTCTCTTCCCCCTTATTGCCATCATCAGTCTTTAGGAAATGATCTGTGAGTAAGCTGACCTGATGAGCAATCTGAGACATAGAATCTGCGATGTCGTCTAGACGTTTGTCGAAGCGTTCCTGCAAGGCGAGAAGCTTGGCGCTGGTAGCATCATTCAGAGAAGTCTCAAGGGTTTCTAGGCGCTTTTCAAGCTCTTCTTTCATGGCAAGTTGGTTTGCTTGAGTGGCATCATGCATTTCTTGAAAGTCTTGTTTACACTCACCAACAGCCGCTTGAGCTGAACTACGCATATGAGCGATTTGAGCGCTCATAACGTGAGTCTCAATCTTTGCCAAATCGTCTTTAATCCAGTAAAGAGATTCTTCGTTCTGAGTAGCATGAGCACTGATACTCTCCAAAACGGATTTGAGCAAAGGACCAAAAGATTGACTCTCATCTAGATGAACCGCTTGAGGAGCCGGTCGCTTGAACCTGGATGAGTGTTTGAGAGAGTCAATGGGAACTTGATATGCGGGATCAAAGACAGTACCTCGAATGTCAAGAGAAAGATCCTCAGCAATATCATCAGTAACTGGTTCAGGAGCGTCAGGAATATCCTCTGGTTGAGACGCTGGAACTAGTTCTTCAACAGACGCTGGAATACTTGTAACTGCAGACGTGAACGCTTCAGTTGACTTAGCAGGCACTTCCTCAAGTGCTGACTCAGGTTGACGAAAGTCATCGAATTGGAAGTTCTAATTTGCTAAATCGGTATAAGAGGTGGACGAAGCTTCCAAAAGTTCAGTGAGTCAGGTTCGAGATATACAAGTACCAGAAATGAATGTGCGAAGGGGACTATCAATGGCCCTGATGTGCATTGGACCAATGATATCTAGCACATGATTCGGAAAGACTTTGGACAGCGCTTGACAGATAGAGAAGATTGAATCTGGGCAGTAATGTCTGGAAAATCCAATCAAGCAGTCTGAGGGAAGAGACGTAAGACGCTGATTCTCAGGTACACAATCAGCATAGTACTCTTCTAAGTATGGATATATCGCTTGAGCCAGCTCTTGATTCCTTTCAAGCAGGGAGAGGACAAACTCAAAATGAACGAGTACCTCGCTGCGGATAGAAGGGAGCAGTGGATATCCTTTAAATGAATTGATTACTGAGCCGTTCCAAGATCTAAGATTGGCAATGAAGATTTTATCGAACAGAGATACGGGAGTCAAAATCTTCGCCATCAGATTGAAATTCTCCTCGCAGTGGCTCGGAGCAAAATTTAAGCACAATACAGAAGAGGTACCACTGGAAGATGCTTGAGCGTTGAACAGAAGAGGAGAAGTGGATAATCTGTGAAGCTCTTGACGCAGACACTGCTCAATTTGATGTCTAACGATTGGGAGCTTTAGAACAGGTCCAACTCTCTGTTGACGCTTCTTGAGGCAATACTTGGCGAACTGACGCTTCTTGTCATGCATGCCTATGCCAAAAAGATGGGGAGCTTGGACTAACTCAGAGAATGTATATTTGTTGCCCATATACGCTTCAACCCAGTTAACTTCATTCATGCAGTAGTCTGTTCCCGCATTGACCATAGCACGAATGCCTTCATGATGAATATCTCTGATAGATTCAAAGCGATATCTATCAGGCTGGTAGTTGGCATTCCAGACACTGTCAAAAAAAGCATCGGCTTCAGTCTGAATCAAATCTGTCAAAGATTCGAGACGCTCACCGGCATGAACTGCTTTATTCTTCCATAGGCGAAGTGGATTGACTGAAGATATATTTTCAGCACTATGAGCAGTCTGAGGAAAGTGTGTGTAGCCTTCTCTGTTCAAGACGGACTCTGATGGGTTGAGAAAGCTCGGACAAAGGGGCTCATACACACGAATGTTGTAATCCTTTAAAGCGAAATCGGTTGGTTTGTTGTGGCCATAATCTAGATAATATGCCAGATCTATGTCACATCTAGGTGTTCTTCCTCCTTGCCTGTCTTGTTGAAGAATAACAGAAGATGGTATTTGGCCAGGGGTCTTTCCAAGTTGAGTGGCCAGATAATACTTCCTCTCAATTTCTGTTAAAGCATCGTGAAATACTGTATCCCTGATTTGACGGTCAGTATTAATCAGCAGAGCAATGTCATTCTCAGCAGCAATGTATTGTTCTTCATTGTATCCTGCAGGAATGAAATCTTCTTCGAGCGCTGGGGGCAAATAGTTGATTGAATGATCAATCGTCTTCAGCGTGTCGAGTTTGAAGAAGTGTCTAGGCGCTGGAACGTCTTCAGCAACACTCTGACCTTCTGAGCATGCCTCTGTTATAGCCTGAACAGGGATGGAAGTCTGAACCTCTGTAGTAGCAGGTTCCTCAGCTTCAATTGCAGCAACTTCTGCGGCAACATCTTTAGCAATAGTGACAACTTCTGTCATATCAACATCCAGGAGGACAGCTGTTGACGCTTCAGCAGCGGCTGGAACTATAGCTGTAATACAAGAACTATCCTCTATAAGAGCAAGATCTTCTACAGATGTAGGGATAGAAATGCTGTGGGAAGAAATAAACTTACCCTGAGAACTTGTCTCAACAGCAACACTTTGAGCGCTTGGCTCAACAGCAACTTGAGCGCTTGGCTCATCAGCAACTTGAGCGCTTGGCTCATCAGTCTGAGGCTCTTCAGGAACAGGAGCAACTCGACGCTTGCTAGTCCTGGAACGCTTGAAGATTTCTTCACGTTGACTCCTTCAACGAGCTTAAGCGTTGGAGCGGAAGGATCAGCAGCTGGTTCTTCAAAGTCTATTTGTTTGATGATCCCTTCCAGCTTCCTCCTCTTGAGAGGTAACTTGTCCTCAGCATCCTCATCGGTTTCCTCATCAACCTTTTGAGAGGAGGCGACAAATTGAACCTTGGGTTTTCTGGGAGCCCTCTTCTTTGTTGCAGCCGGACGCTTCACAGCTTCTTCTGGCATTGGACGCTCCACTTCTTTATCGGACGCTTGACGTACTTCCAGACGCTCAGACAGTGGTTTAGCAGCACCACCAATTTTGGGAGGATTGAAGAGATTATTCAGAATCCTTTTTCCCAGCTACTTGGACTTATTCAACGGAAGTCCAGACGAGTATACACACTTTGATTTGTACAACAGGTCACTTAGAACGAGTCCATAAGGTTTATGCGAGGCGCTTAGACTGTCCCGAAACCTTCCAAAGATGTACTCACTCCAGTTGATTTTGATGTTGAGGAGTATAGCAGTCATCATCTGAAATTGTACTGGGTTCACCTTATCAAAGGTTCCCACTCGGCATTCTATGATCTTGCTGCAGAAATCAGCCAACAGCCGGTATTTGGATACCAGGTCTTTCTTTTCAAAGTATTGAGTGTAGGGCACATCGTCGTACGCACTCATGGTTGTCCAGGCTTCCTTGATCTGTTTTAATGTAACGCAATCCAATGCCTCACCCTCATTTGGAAGATTGAAGTTCTTGGCAATGGTGGAAGCAGATAAGAGAAATTCCTTTGGAGACTCCTTCTTGGATAAAGAAATTAGACAAGAGATAGACTTCTTGTCCTCTGAAAGTTTAGCAGTCTTCCAAAAGGTATCGACTTCAGTTGGAAACATATATGAGTATTGGGTCAAGAACGTTTTGAGCCCAGCTTTGACGACCATGTCCATCATGTCTGTTAGGTTGATCTGAGGTTGTTCATAGAGAAATTTCCAGTCGACAACAAGGCCTTCAGTCACCTTGATGGTAAGTTCAGCAGAAGTAGACGAAGATTTCTTTGGTGCCATTTTTTTTTTTTTTAGTGAAAGAGATGAATTGAGATTTTCTTTTGCTTTGAGAGAAAGAGAATAAGTTTTGCAGATATGTTTGAGTAAAAGTGAATTGTCTTTCTGCAGAAATTGTATTTTAAATGACACAGTAAAGAATTTTTGAAACTTGTGTTCTCTAGTCTCGGTAGGATTTAGACACGTGTAACGAGTTTTGAATCTCAGCCATAAATTCATTAACTGCGGACGCGAGTTTTGTGTAATAGAGAGAAGTTACATTTGGTAATTCTCATATATAAAGATTTGACATCCGAGTTAAAATTTTAAAACGTTTGGCATTTTCAGAGTGTAACGCATGCGCCCGTTTGTACACTGACACGTACACAAACACGTGCTATCTCTGAACCGTCATTTTGAAAAAGAAACTTTTGATTACCCGCCAGTTTGATGTGATAGAAGCGTGCGAGTAGAGTACAAAATAGACTTTTGAGTCTACCCACTACTTCGAAAGAAGTTTGTAAACTTTATGCATGGCTTGTAAAGAAAATATTTTTATATTAAGAGTTGATTGGAATAGTTTCAACGCTTAACTTGATACCATTGGTTGGTATTCATTATAACTGTTGTAATATAGACGCTTAAAGTCAATGTCCTTTTTATGTTTGAGCGTCCAATATTTTATGCAAAAATAATACTGAGCGTTGATTGATTTCAGCATTCTGCATTTGATCATGACGCTTTTTACAGTTATGTTCAAGTACAATTTTAAGGTTCCCTAAGTGATAACTTGTAACATTTGTTTCTGTTTTTCAAAGAGGCTTTTAGACATAAATCAGGGATGCCCCTAATTATATGTCTAATAAAGTATGCTGCTTGATGATGAAGAGTTTTTAAAACAATATAACTCAGTTCACTTCTCAAAAGTGAGGAAAAACGTTGTTATGGAGGCTTTGGTGAAGGATATATGCCAATTGGTTGGTCAATTCCAATAAAGGCATGGGACTATCTGCTTTGAACAGTGGGCACGAAGGAAATGGTATCTAAGGTCAATGTGTTTGGTTCTGGGGAATGAAGAAACAGGGTTTGGTCATGGCTAGAGCGCTTGGTATCACAAGATGGGGTTGGACCTAGGATTATTCCATAATCTCTAAGTTGTTGCTGCAGCATAAATAATTGTGCACAACAATTATTGCATGCCAAATCGTCTTAATCGCAGTAAAGAGATTCTTTCTTCGATTATCATGAGCACTGATCTCTCCAAAACGGATTTGAGCAAAGGACCCAAAGATTGACTCTCATCTAGATGAACCGCTTGAGGAGCCGGTCGCTTGAACCTGGATGAGTGTTGAGAGAGTCAATGGAACTTGATATCGGGATCAAAGACAGTACCTCGAATGTCAAGAGAAAGATCCTCAGCAATATCATCAGTAACTGTTCAGAGCGTCAGGAATATCCTCTGGTTGAGACGCTGGAACTAGTTCTTCAACAGACGCTGGAATACTTGTAACTGCAGACTTGAACGCTTCAGTTGACTTAGCAGGCACTTCCTCAAGCGCTGACTCAGGTTGACGAAAGTCATCGAATGGAAGTTCCAATTTGCTAAATCGGTATAAGAGGTGGACGAAGCTTCCAAAAGTTCAGTGAGTCTGGTTCGAGATATACAAGTACCAGAAAGAATGTGAAGGGACTATCAATGGCCCTGAGTGCATTGGACCAATGATATCTAGCCATGGTTCGAAAGACCTTGGACGGCGCTTGACAGATAGAAAAGATTGAATCTGGGCAGTAATGTCTGGAAAATCAATCAATCAGTCTGAGGGAAGACGTAGACGCTGATTCTCAGGTACACAATCAGCATAGTACTCTTCTAAGTATGGATATATCGCTTGAGCCAGCTCTTGATTCCTTTCAAGCAGGGAGAGGACAAACTCATAATGACCGAGTACCTCGCTGCGGATAGAAGGGAGCAGTGGATATCCTTTAAATGAATTGATTACTGAGCCGTTCCAAGATCTAAGATTGGCAATGAAGATTTTATCGAACAGAGATACGGGAGTCAAAATCTTCGCCATCAGATTGAAATTCTCCTCGCAGTGGCTCGGAGCAAAATTTAAGCACAATACAGAAGAGGTACCACTGGAAGATGCTTGAGCGTTGAACAGAAGAGGAGAAGTGGATAATCTGTGAAGCTCTTGACGCAGACACTGCTCAATTTGATGACTAACGATTGGGAGCTTTAGAATAGGTCCAACTCTCTATTGACGCTTCTTGAGGCAATACTTGGTGAACTGACGCTTCTTGTCATGCATGCCTATGCCAAAAAGATGGGGAGCTTGGACTAACTCTGAGAATGTATATTTGTTGCCCATATACGCTTCAACCCAGTTAGCTTCATTCATGCAGTAGTCTGTTCCCGCATTGACCATAGCACGAATGCCTTCATGATGAATATCTCTGATAGATTCAAAGCGATATCTATCAGGCTGGTGGTTGGCATTCCAGACACTGTCAAAAAAAGCATCGGCTTCAGTCTGAATCAAATCTGTCAAAGATTCGAGACGCTCACCGGCATGAACTGCTTTATTCTTCCATAGGCGAAGTGGATTGACTGAAGATATATTTTCAGCACTATGAGCAGTCTGAGGAAAGTGTGTGTAGCCTTCTCTGTTCAAGACGAACTCTGATGGGTTGAGAAAGCTAGGACAAAGGGGCTCATACACACGAATGTTGTAATCCTTTAAAGCGAAATCGGTTGGTTTGTTGTGGCCATAATCTAGATAATATGCCAGATCTATGTCACATCTAGGTGTTCTTCCTCCTTGCCTGTCTTGTTGAAGAATAATAGAAGATGGTATTTGGCCAGGGGTCTTTCCAAGTTGAGTGGCCAGATAATACTTCCTCTCAATTTCTGTTAAAGCAGCGTGACATACTGTATCCATGATTTGACGGTCAGTATTAATCAGTAGAGCAATGTCATTCTCAGCAACAATGTATCGTTCTTCATTCTATCCTGCAGGAATGAAATCTTCTTCGAGCGCTGGGGGCAAATAGTTGATTGAATGATCAATCGTCTTCAGCGTGTCGAGTTTGAAGAAGTGTCTAGGCGCTGGAACGTCTTGAGCAACACTCTGACCTTCTGAGCATGCCTCTGTTATAGTCTGAACAGGGATGGAAGTCTGAACCTCTGTAGTAGCAGGTTCCTCAGCTTCAATTGCAGCAACTTCTGCGGCAACATCTTTAGCAATAGTGACAACTTCTGTCATATCAACATCCAGGAGGACAGCTGTTGACGCTTCAGCAGCGGCTGGAACTATAGCTGTAATACAAGAACTATCCTCTATAAGAGCAAGATCTTCTACAGATGTAGGGATAGAAATGCTGTGGGAAGAAATAAACTTACCCTGAGAACTTGTCTCAACAGCAACACTTTGAGCGCTTGGCTCAACAGCAACTTGAGCGCTTGGCTCATCAGCAACTTGAGCGCTTGGCTCATCAGTCTGAGGCTCTTCAGGAACAGGAGCAACTCGACGCTTGCTAGTCCTGGAACGCTTGAAGAATTTCTTCACATTGACTCCTTCAACGAGCTTAAGCGTTGGAGAGGAAGGATCAGCAGCTGGTTCTTCAAAGTCTATTTGTTTGATGATCCCTTCCAGCTTCCTCCTCTTGAGAGGTAACTTATCCTCAGCATCCTCATCGGTTTCCTGATCAACCTTTTGAGAGGAGGCGACAAATTGAACCTTGGGTTTTCTGGGAGCCCTCTTCTTTGTTGCAACCGGACGCTTCACAGCTTCTTCTGGCATTGGACGCTCCACTTCTTTATCGGACGCTTGACGTACTTCCAGACGCTCAGACAGTGGTTTAGCAGCACCACCAATTTTGGGAGGATTGAAGAGATTATTCAGAATCCCTTTTCCCAGCAACTTAGACTTATTCAACGGAAGTCCAGACGAGTATACACACTTTGATTTGTACAACAGGTCACTTAGAACGAGTCCATAAGGTTTATTCAAGGTGCTTAGACTGTCCCGAAACCTTCCAAAGATGTACTCACTCCAGTTGATTTTAATGTTGAGGAGTATAGCAGTCATCATCTGAAATTGTACTGGGTTCACCTTATCAAAAGTTCCCACTCGGCATTCTATGACCTTGCTGCAGAAATCAGCCAACAGCCGGTATTTGGACACCAGGTCTTTCTTTTCAAAGTATTGAGTGTAGGGCACATCGTCGTATGCACTCATGGTTGTCCAGGCTTCCTTGATCTGTTTTAATGTAACGCAATGCAATGCCTCACCCTCATTTGGAAGATTGAAGTTCTTGGCAATGGTGGAAGCAGATAAGAGAAATTCCTTTGGAGACTCCTTCTTGGATAAAGAAATTAGACAAGAGATAGACTTCTTGTCCTCTGAAAGTTTAGCAGTCTTCCAAAAGGTATCAACTTCAGTTGGAAACATATATGAGTATTGGGTCAAGAACGTTTTGAGCCCAGCTTTGACGACCATGTCCATCATGTCTGCTAGGTTGATCTGAGGTTGTTCATAGAGAAATTTCCAGTCGACAACAAGGCCTTCAGTCACCTTGATGGTAAGTTCAACAGAAGTAGACGAAGATTTCTTTGGTGCCATTTTTTTTTTTTTTTTAGTGAAAGAGATGAATTGAGATTTTCTTTTACTTTGAGAGAAAGAGAATAAGTTTTGCAGATATGTTTGAGTAAAAATGAATTGTCTTTCTGCAAAAATTGTATTTTAAATGACACAGTAAAGAATTTTTGAAACTTGTGTTCTCTAGTCTCTGTAGGATTTAGACACGTGTAACGAGTTTTGAATCTCAGCCATAAATTCATTAACTGCGGACGCGAGTTTTGTGTAATAGAGAGAAGTTACATTTGGTAATTCTCATATATAAAGATTTGACATCCGAGTTAAAATTTTAAAACGTTTGGCATTTTCAGAGTATAACGCACGCGCCTGTTTGTACACTGACACGTACACAAACACGTACTATCTCTGAACCGTCATTTTGAAAAAGAAACTTTTGATTACCCGCCAGTTTGATGTGATAGAAGCGTGCGAGTAAAGTACAAAATAGACTTTTGAGTCTACCCACTACTTCGAAAGAAGTTTGTAAACTTTATGCATGGCTTGTAAAGAAAATATTTTTATATTAAGAGTTGATTGGAATAGTTTCAATGCTTAACTTGATACCATTGGTTGGTATTCATTATAACTATTGTAATATAGACGCTTAAAGTCAATGTCCTTTTTATGTTTGAGCGTCCAATATTTTATGCAAAAATAATACTGAGCGTTGATGATCATGCATCTGACAATTTTGATCATTGACGCTTACAGTTATGTTCAAGTACAATTTTAAGGTTCCCCCTAAAGTTGATAACTTGTACCATTTGTTTTGTTTTTCAAAGAAGGCTTTTAGACATAAATCAAGTGGATTCCCCCTAAATTATATGTCTAATAAAGTATGATGCTTGATGATGAAGCGTTTAAATCAATCATACCTAGTTCACTTCTCAAAGTGAGAAAACGTTGTTTATTGAGTGCTTTGGTGAAGATATATGCCAATTGTTTGTCAATTCCAATAAAGTGCATGGAGATATCTTTCTTTTGAACGTGGTCACGAAGGAAATGGTATCTAATGTCAATGTGTTTGGTTCTGGAATGAAGAACAGGGTTTTGAGTCATGGCTAGAGCGCTTTGGTTATCACAATGAATGGGGGTTGGACCTAGGATTATTCCATAATCTCTAAGTTGTTGCCTCATCCATAATACTTGTGCACAACAACTTCCTGCAGCTACATACTCAGCTTCGGCTGTAGAGGTAGCTATGGATTGTTGTTTCTTGCTATGCCATGAAACTAACTTATCACCTAGAAATTGACAAGTACCACTAGTGCTTTTACGATCTATTTTGCAACCTGCAAAATCTGCATCTGAGTAACCAATTAGTTCAAAAGGAGAATCCCTAGGATACCATAAGCCCACATTCTGTGTGCCTTTTAGGTATTTAAGGATCTTCTTGGCAGCAATTAAGTGTCACTCTTTAGGATCAGCTTGAAATCGTGCACACATGCATACCGAAAACATAATATCAGGTCTACTGGCAGTAAGATAAAGAAGTGAACCGATGATACCTCTATAATTAGTAATATCAACTTTCTTTCCACTTTCATCTTTATCTAACTTAAGCGTTTGGCTCATTGGAATTTTTGAATATGATGCATTTTCCATACCAAATTTCTTAATCATATCTCGAGTATATTTACCTTGGTTAATAAATATGCCATTAGGGAGTTGTTTAACTGGTAGTCCTAAGAAAAAAGTTAATTCACCCATCATGCTCATTTCAAATTGTTCTTGCATCATTTTCGAAAATTTCTCACACAGACGCTTGTTAGTAGAACCAAATATAATATCATCAACGTAAATTTGGACTAAGAGAATATCTTCGTTATTGGTAATTTTAAATAACGTTGTATCAACGCTGCCTTTTGAAAAGCCTTTACCAATAAGAAAGATAGAGAGAGTGTCATACCATGCTCGGGGTGCTTGCTTAAGCCCGTAAAGTGCTTTTTCTAGCTTGTAAACCATACCCTTACCATGATTGTTGATGAATCCTGGTGGTTGCTCCACATACACTTCTTCTTGGAGTTTACCATTCAGGAAGGCACTCTTCATGTCCATTTGATTCACCATGAACTTGTTGAACGCTGCATACGCTAGAAATATGCGGATTGCTTCAAGACGAGCGACAGGAGCGTATGTCTCATTAAAGTCAATACCCTCCTCTTGGCAATATCCTTGAGCTACGAGTCTGGCCTTGTTTTTTATAACAATGCCATTCTCATCCATCTTGTTTCTATATACCCATCTAGTTCCAATAACTCCTTGGTGAGTTGGTCTTGGTACTAGCATCCAAACCTTATTTCGTTCGAACTGATTAAGCTCTTCTTGCATAACTTCAATCCAACTTGGGTCACTTAGCGCTTCATCCACTTTCTTAGGTTCCATTTGAGATAGAAAGCTTGCGAACATAACCTCATTGAACGTAGCGGCTCTAGTCCTAACAGGTGCTTCAATATCTCCAATAATTTGCTCAGGTGGATGATTACGCAGCCATAATCTGTCTGGTTGGAAGGGGTTAAGAGGTTGAACAGGCGCTTGAGGAACATACGCTTGACTACCTTCTTGCGTAGGCGCTCCAAGTTCACAATTCCTTGTGTGCTCTTAATGATCATTCTCTTCATGATCATCAGCATTGCTTACATGATTATCTAGAGTAATCTCAGGAGTAATCTTAGGAGGTGGCACTGAGATCTCATCGTCGTCGTCAGTATCTTCATCAATAGTAATCTTAGATGCTTGATGACATAGATCTTAAACTCCTACATCATCTAAATTAACCTTACTCGGTTCTTGGTTAGTATCATCAAAAACAACATGAATAGATTCCTCAACCTTTGATTTGATCTTATTGAGAATGCAAAAATTCTTTCCATTCTTGGCGTAGCCTAGAAAGATTCCCTCATCCGCTTTAGGATCAAAAGTCGTTAGGCTTTGGGATCCATTATTATGGATAAAACATTTAGAACCAAAGACGTGAAAATATGAAACATTTGGCTTACGTCCCTTCCATAGTTCATATGGAGTTTTCCCATGCTATTTGTTGATCATGCAGCGGTTTTGAGTGTAACAAGTAGTGTTGATCTCTTCGGCCCAAAATCTAGGAGCGAGCTTGGATTCTGCTAACATAGTCCTAGTGGCTTCCTTAAGCGTTCGGTTCCGGCATTCGGCAACACCATTTTGTTGGGGAGTTCTGGGAGCTGAATACTCATGATGTATTCCATTTTCTGCACAAAACTTCTCAACAATCTTGTTAGTAAACTCAGTACCGTGATCGCTTCTTATTCTTGCAACCTTAAGATTTTTCAATATTTGAAGTTGCCGAATAAGCATTGTTAACTTGTCACATGTTTCATCTTTGGATGAAAGAAATTCCACCCAAGTAAATCTAGAGAAATCATCTACTATCACCAAAGTATACCTTTTACCGCTTACACTGACCGTTTGAACAGGTCCAAACAAATCCATGTGAAGTAGTTCAAGTATTCTAGAGGTAGATAGATGAGGTTTTCTCTTGAACGATGATTTAACTTGTTTACCCATTTGACAAGCGTCACAAAGACGATCCTTATGAAATGGTCCATTTGGTAATCCCTCTACAAGATTTTGACTTATTAGCTGAGAGATTGTCTTAAAGTTGAGGTGATTCATTTTTCTATGCCATAACCAACCCATTTTAAATTCACTTTTAGCAACAAAACATGTTGGCTTGTTATCAAGTGTTGAACCCCAATCTACTAAATATACGTTGTTAGTTCTTTTTTCTTTCAATTTAGTAGATTTAGTCTTAATGTCGTTTATATAGCAGCAGTCACTTGAGAATATGACTTCAAATCCTTTATCACAGAATTGACTTATGCTTAATAAATTGTGCTTCAGACCCTCAACAAAATAAACATCACTTATCATGATGTTCCCCCTATGCACAGTACCTATACCTTTGGTTTTACCTTTGGAGTTGTCACCAAATACAACCTGAGGACCATTGGCAGCTTGATAGTTGATCAGAAGATCTTTGGAACCGGTCATGTGCCTTGACGATCCACTATCAAAGTACCATACAGATGTATCGGCTCTAGCTCTAGGTACCTGCAATCAAAAAGGGAAGTTCTATTTCTGTTTAGGTACCCATTGTTGCTTGGGTCCTTCAACATTAGTAACATTGTTAGTTTGAATTTGAACTTTAGGAACCCATATTTGCCTCGTCTTCATTGTAGGAATATTGACCTTTTTGGGTTTCACATTGTGTTGTGTGTGCTTTTTGGGTGTATAATAATATCCTCGATTATAATAATAGTCATAATCATAATCATCATAGTATCGATAATATGATCTTGACTGTCTTGGATATTGACGCTGATATTTCCTTAGCGCTGGCTTGGGTTGCACTTTTGGTGTTGGACGCTTAGCGCTTGATTCACAGTGGTCAGTCTTATCTTTAGCCTTTTGAGCATTTGGACAGACCCGTCTTTGTGAATCACTTGCCTTAGCCTTACCCTTGCCTGAGTTAGCTTTGACTTTCTCATTTGGCCTCTTACCATTGTCACTTGGTTCATTTTGAGTTTGACCTTGTGAACCTTTTTCAACAAAGATAACACCCTTTCCTTTGTTGTTTGCCGTAACATTAGATTGATTGGATTGTTTACCGAGTTTATCGCATCCTAAACTGGTCTTCTCACCAAATAATCTGGTTACTTCAGTCGCATTATCCAACTGTCTAGAAGCTTTTGATAATGATGAGATGAGATTAGCTGCTCTGATTTAGCAAGTCTAGCGATCCAATCAGCTTCTCTCTTGACTATTATATCAAGATCACCTTTTAATTGAATAATTTCACTCTCAAGCGATTGGTTCTTCTCAATGCACTTTTGCTGAACTCGCAACTCTGCTCTGAGCGTCACTTTATCTCTTGTGAGTGATGAGATAATAGCGAGATCATTTTGATATATTTTGGCAGCTTCTTGACATTCATTGTAGTATTCTTTGACTTTGTCAAGTAATTCATCATAAGAAAGAGGAATTGATAATTCATTGATTACCTCAGGAGATGCTTCATCATCTCTGGCCATGAGACATATGAGCGCTGAGCCATCTAATGGCTCATTATCATCACTACTTTCTTCTGATGATTCTAAATCTTCAGGTGCGGATGCAGGTTCTGATTCCGCTAGCAAACCTTATTGACGAAGGTTGCTCCTGAATTGGTTTCTATCCAAGTAATCCTACCTTGAGGGCTTGGATACGTTTGGATAAGGGCAATTTACCTGGTAGTGCCTTGGTTTCCTGTAATTATAACAAAGATTAGTTTTCATCTTTTGTTCATTTGTTAACCTTGCAATGTGTGGTTTTGAGACCACTGGAGCTAGGAGACTTTGAGTAGACGCTTGGTATTGAACAGGCGCTTGAAATTGTTGTTGCACAGGAGAAGGCGCTTGATATGAACTTTGTCCTTGAACCTTTTCCTTTCTTTTCATATCTCAAGAACTTCCTGAATCTATTCAGCAAAGCCAACTCCTCTTCCTCATTGATATCTGAATTCTTTCCTTTATTACCCGATTTACCTTTGATTGATGCAATAAGCGCTCCAGATTCAATCACTGGACTACTCACAATATCACTAGCAGAATTCAACTCGAACTTAAATGCTTTTAGCTCTGAAAAGGCGTCTTCTGGAGTTAGGAGATCCAGCATATTTGATTCTCTCATAGCGGTTGTCTTCATCAAGAATTTACTTGGTAAGCTTCTAAAGATTGTAACCACAATTTCTCCGTTCTGTAAATCCATTCCCAACGAAGTAAGTTCTATAACTAGAGCTGTAAATCTTATATCCAATTGCTCTAAAGTTTCATTGGGTAGCATCTTAAATCCGTTAAACTTTTCCTTGGCAATGGAAAGTTTGTTTTCTTTGATTTGAGTTGAACCACCACAAATCGTAGCCAACTTATCCCATATTTCTTTAGTAGTTTTGCAAGACTTGATCTTATTAAATAAGTTGTCATTATCACCAATAGCCGTATATAGAGCGTTACGACCAATATTGTCCAAATTAGTTCTTCGACGCTCATCTGGAGACCATTCTTGTTTTGGTTTCTCAACGTAACCATCGGGAGTTTTTTTCGTGGCTCCCGGTGCTCTTGTGATAACTTTGTATATTTTGATTGGCCCATCTAAAATAATATCACACACGTCATTATCACATGAACAGAGATATGTAAATGCTTTGACTTTCCATGTGTCAAAATTTGATTCAATCAGTTTGGAAACTTTAGCAAATGCCATATCCAAAAATTTTAAACGCAACTAGATTTTGAAAGAAAAGGATCTAAACAAGCAATTATACTTGGAAATTTTAAAATTTCAATTTTAACCGCTCTGATACCACTTGTTGGTCCCAAGTGGCATACGAAAGGGTCTAGAAGGGGGGGGGTTGAATAGACCTTGAAGTCTTTTTCGACTTCAAAAAGTTTCGTACTAAAAGATTTTTAGACGCTTGAAAAGATAAACGCTTGAAGTGTCTGACGCTTGACTTAAGAGTTCACTTAAAAATATTAGCGCTTTGGCGAAGCGTCTGATGAAGACTGTTTTTAGGAAGTTAACTCAGACTTCAAGATTTGAATACTTTGACCAAGTAGGTTAAGCGTTCAGTTCTTTAATCAGTGTTAGCACAGCGGAATAATTTTTGAGTCTTCTCTTTGAAAGCTTTAGCGTCACAAGAGGTTTCTTAGTTGCTTAGCTTTTGATTGTGTTTTACTTAATCAATTTATACAATGATATGATAGATAAAAGAATTAACTGAAAAGTACATGACACAATATTTGTAAGGTTCGTTGGGTGGTGTAATCCCAACTACGTCTTTCTTCTCCTCGAACACTTGGAGGCAATCCACTAAAATGATTCTCAAAGAATCACACAGAATCTTCTACAAATTAGGGAGAGATGGATGTCGATGACTTGAGCTCCTTGATCACACAGATTTCTGCTTCAAATCACTTCAATCCCCTTGCTTCTTTCACCCAGAAATATGGCAAGTATCCAACTTCGACTTCACACAGATCGCGAGGCTTGGATAGGGGTTTTTCTAAAAGGGTTTGTTTGATTTTGATGAAGTTCAAACAACTGGAATATCTCAGTAGTAGAGTAGTTTCCTCAAAAAGAATGTTTGAGATATTGGGTTGACTGTCTCAGGATTTGATGAAAAGCAAAGAGAATATTTTCTTGAGTATTCTAGCTTTTCTGAAAGTTTAAGGAATGAGACTTCAATGCAACAGCAATTTAGCTTGATAATTGTTCTATGTTTGGCTTGTTGTTGAAGTTCTATTTATAGGCATTCTTGGAAAAAGTGTCTGTTTGACACATGCAAGGGCGCGTGTCTCTCACTTTCGCGAGTGAACAACTTTTGTTCTTTTTCCTGAAAATCTGCTACACAAAAGTTGGTGTTGCAGTCTTTGAATAGTTGACAGTCCAATAGGGTGGCTTCTTCGTACATCTGAAAGTCCTTATCACATTTAATGCTCTTATCAGCATTTAATGCATTTGAATTAAATGCCCGTTGGCATTTAATGCACTGAGAATATTTGCATTAAACTCCTTTCGATTTGACGCTTCAGGAGAATGTTTGTCATTTGATAGACGCTTTATTCATGAGCTGAAAGTTCCATTTAATCTGGAGGATTATTTAATGTTTAGACGCTTGGAAAAGTCTTCAGACTTCATTTAGAAGTGTAGACGCTTGAGACTTCAGTCTTCGTTACTTGACACCTCACTCAGAACATGTCAGGCGCTTAGAGTGAACTTCTTCAAACTTCATTCACTATTGATTTCTTGGACGCTTGGAGTCTTCAGATTTCGCAGTCTTGATAAGCTCACTCAGAAAGTATCAAACGCTTAATCTAACCGACTTCTTGATCTAAGAATGTCAAAAGTAAAAGATAAAATAAAGCCTATACATTTCTAATGTTCAAATGCTTATACAAGTATTTATGAAATTTAAGCATACATAACTTTGGGGTCTAACAAGATTCCTAATTGTCATCATCAAAACATCTAACATAAAATTCCTAACAACCTTATTATAACAACACTAACAACATGGCCTTCTCATGGCCCAAGTTCAACAATTTAGCTCATAAAACGCATAAGGGAAAAGCTAAGCATAAGATCCATGTTCATAGACAAAGATGAATCTAAAGCTAAAAAACTCCCTATGTTGAATTGATGATTGAATCTTTAATTGGAGGCTTGAATCTCTTCTTTTCCTTCTCTTTTGCTCTTCTAAAGTGATGAAAAGTGAGGTCCCAATCCCAAGAAATCCCCAAAATTCACTTAGAATTTGAACCCCCCTTTTTTCCTTTCATTTTTGGCCTGTATACCTTCAAAATAGGTGTATCGGCGCCCAAGTGTGAACCAATTGGCGCCTAGGCACGGTCCCAGTAGCCTAAGTGGCTTGGGGAACAAGTTGCGGGCGCCTAGGTGCGGATGAGGTGGCGCCTAGGCGCCACGGTCCGAAGTCTGACCGTTTTCCTGCTTTTCAGCGCAGCAATTGTATTTTCTTCATAATGTTTTCCACAGATCTCCAATTTGAATGATTCAAGTTCTGAAATGAAGATAAGACAAAGATCTACAACTTTGTAGAAGGTCACTTCATCAAATTCGGTCTTTAAATATACAGAAATGGCGCTCAAACGTGGAAGGTGTGGCCAATATCGCGCCCAGGCATGGTAAAATCGCGCCTAGGCGCGAATATGCGTAACTTGAGCTCATTTCTTGCTTGTTCGGGCACCCAGGCGTGATTGTGGCTGCGTTTGGGCGTGTAGGTGCGAAGCATCTTGGCATGAACTTGTTTATACGTCGTTTTTCCGCCCTTTCTTCGTTTGCATCCATTTACAACCTGAAATCACTTCACACACGGATTAAACGCAAATGTGGCAAGAATCAAGCAATAAATGAACCTAAAACATAAACACAACGGGCTTAAAAATATGTAAAAATAACTCTTATCACCGTGGCACGGGAAACTAGATATGTAAAAAAATATTTTAAAGTATATATATATATATATATATATATATTAATCATTACATTTTATTTATAATATAACAAATTTAAGAAAAAAAGGATGATTTAATTTTGATGATTAGCATCGAATAATTTCTTTACATGAGTATTAAATCATATATTTCGTTTAAAGAATAATAGAACATTATTAGTAATATGAATGAAATAAATATCAAAAAATAAAATAAGAGGTAACTATCACTAATGAAAATTAATTTATATGAGTATTAGAACTTATTATTATTTTAAAATGATAATATTAATACATTATTAATAAATTTAATTAAAGAATTATTAAAGAATGACTAATAACTATTACTATAAGTCAAATGGATATAGAAAAGTAATTTTTACTTGAAATTGAATTATACTAGTGATCTTTTTTTGAATTCAAATTATGTTGGTAACTAACTTATTTTAAATTCTTAAAACTGATCTTTTTGGATAGAGATTGATAACTATATTTATCCACATTCGAAATTATATAATTTCTTATGTGGCACAATTGAGTTCATTTAGGCAATCTACGCGTTCGCTTACTTGGATATGCTCGAAGGTTGTATTTTATTATGTACTGATACTATAAATTAAAGAAATAAAAATAAAAACATCTACTGATCAAATATAAACTAAAAATTTAAATAACATAATACGATTTAGATAAAATTACCAAAAACTCCTTAAGATAAATTTTATATCCGAAAAAATCCATAATGATATATATATCAATCCAAAAGTAGAGGACTGGAGGGTAGGTGTGTTTGGAAAATACTTTTATAGATTGGGTTTTGGGTCCTATCTGTGAACCTTGTGGTTGTGAAAAAAACATATCACTTGTATTTTAGTTCAATATTATATATTGAGTGATGTGTTTTATTCACATCCACAAGATGTATAAGTAGGATCCAAGATCCGGTGTAGACAAGTGTTTTCCGATATGGGGTGGGGGTGGGTGGAAGCAAAAGTGCACAGGGAGGAGGGGTCGGGTTTTATTTTGGACCATGTGAGCTTTGTCAAATCCATCATTTGATTTGATTTCACCTTAAAAGATTCTCGATTAATTTTTTTTTTTGATGAATTATTCTTCATTAATTATTTGGCAAACACGCCAACCAAAAGTGTTTTTCAGACATCATGCCTTTTCATTACAATCTTTCTTTCTGTTTCAACGCAAACGATAAAGTTGATACATTCAAAACCTTTCTCAACTCTTTTCCACACAAAACACCCATTCACAGAAAACCATTATTTCTCAAACTATTTTTGTCAAACTCAAATTACTGAAAAAGGTTTGGAATAAAATTGATGACTAGTTTTACGTTATGCCTGAAATAAAAGTTTTCACAAGTTTTATAGCTCCGGTAATGTACAACAAAATACACAAATATCGATTCCAGATTTACATGCAAATATCACCCTCTCAAGAAATAGTGTACAAGATATATTTGAAAATAATTAATACTTCGTAATATTAATTATTTTCATATGCAGGAAAAAATATCGTCTTTCCTCCGTCCAATTTAAGTTAGCACTAATAAAGCTCCAAAGCTCCCTACTCTTTCTTATTTTACATTTCATATAATCTCTCTTTTAACTAAATCGGGCTTAGGCCGAGCCTTGTAAAACTCAAGGTCGACTCAAAAATTGATTGAGCTTATTTGTTGTGCTCAAGCTCAGTTTTGGCTCTTTGATTAGGTTAGTCTCACTTATAAACGAAAACGGAACGAACAATCGGAATTTAAATAGTCCTTATGCAATTGACAGGCCTACACTCAAGTCGACCTCTTTTGGTTTGATGTGGATTTATAAGAAACGAAAACAACACATGCTTGTTAGCCTAGTGGTATCAGCTTTCATTTTCAAGTGAAAGGTCATAAGTTCAATTTCAGATTGTCACAAGTTGTGATATTTCTCTCTTTATTTAGAATATTATAGGGTCTGTGTGAACCATAATTAAAAAAATTATAGGTCCGGGTTTGTCTGGTAAGGATATCCCTTTCATCTAAAATTAAAAAAAAAACACGAAAAGAAGGGCTAAGATCACGTTGCAATGTTCGTCAGAACGGTCGCAGTGGTTGTCACGAAGGCCACCGTTCCAGTTCCATGGCAATGTCGCGAAACGGTCACGACTGTTACACAACTTTTTGGCTTAAACTGCTCAAAAATTATAAAAAAAAAAATCTAAAATTCTTTTAGTAAATATTGTATTAAATGTCTAACTTTCTTCCATGCTTTTAATTTATTTTGTGTGTATATATATATATATATTTGTAAATTATATTAATATTATAAATTTCTTTTTTTTTTCTTTTATTCTTTGTCTTTTCCTCTTTTTTCTCACTTCCCATTATTTCCTCTGTCTTCTTCCTTTTTTTCCTCCAGGCAATAATTTTTTTCTATCCTTTCTTTCATCTTTCTTCCTTCCTTTCCACCTTGCAATAATTTCTTTACTTTCTTTCTTTCCACTGGTGGGGTCGGGGTTGGGGGGGGGGGGGGGGGAAGACTATTCAAGTGGTGAAGAAGAGGTTTAGGACAAAGTTTCGTTTCTTTCCATTCAATCTTCCGTTCCGACGCCTGGAAATCGCCGGAACGGCTGCGTCGCACCCAAATCTCGCCCGTCTCACCATTTTTCGGCCGTTCAACCAGCTTTCAAATACACAAACGAAATGTCATGGAACTTTGGAACGCCGGGGGCCGTTCCCGTGCAGGAACATCCGTTCCGGCCAATTTCCTGGTGTTCCGGCGAACCATGATCGCAGCGCTAATATGCTATCATGTACGTACCGGGTGATCTCAATTAAATCTTGGATCATCATACCAGACGGGTCATACTTGCTGGCTCCTTAGATTTAGACTCGCAGGTGATCTCCAGAACACAATACTAAAACATGTGTGGGGGGTCCACCATCATACGCGCCCGACACCACCCGTGGTGGTTTTTTGGAGTGTCGGTGCAATATAGGTTAGCATAAAACCCATAATTTATTGGAAGGCCGGCAAGTCATCATCTTGCAAATCAAGTGGCTAATTAAAGTCTACACTTCAAATTTTTCCAGGCCGCCTAAGAAGTTCCCGTGAGGAATGAGAGGTGTTTGTATCGTATTTTTCATTTATATTTTTCACTTTTTCAGTCCTTCTCCATGATTATTTTTATTTTAACTAATACTCAATTCCAGCAAATTTTCCATGTAAAACTTAACAGTCCGTTTCTCTCTCCAATAAGAGGAATATGGCAATTTTACACGTGGCATCCATCCGTTGCTTGCAATAGGAGATAAGACATCATTTTGCAATAAAAGATCGCATCCGCAAATCAAAACCTAGCAGATTTGTTTTTCTCCTAAACTAAAAGTCTAAAACTTTTCTCTTTCTTTATCGTTCAAAATTCATTGTTCTGTTGCTACTGCAAATCATATCTCTAAAACTCTTAATTGTCATCTCCTCCCATATTATCATCATTGTTTCTAATACATCATGTTGATGACGTAGATATGGTTGGAGTTAGAATCAAGATAGTATAAACAAAGACTACCTATTATCTTGAACTGAAAGGTAGTATTTTATTATATATTGATACTATAAATTAAAGAAATAAAAATAAAAACATCTACTGATCAAATAAAAATTAAAAATGTAAATTAGGATTAGCGAACTTTAGTATTATATTGGTTGTGAATTACTATCAAGTGAAACATTTCCTTAACATAATAGGATAAATTTTATATTTGAAAAATCCATAATGATATATATCAATCCAAAAATTCTTCAGACATGCCAATGAAATTTCCAAGAACCAGAAACGAAGGACTTGGTCTTTGAGACTTTCTTTCTTCGTTACTGTTTCCACGCAAACGATAGATAAAGTTGAAGATGGTGTTTAAATATGGTGTCATACACAAAACCTTCGATTCACGGGATTTGAGAGTGTATGCAGAGTTTTAACATTACGGGGGGAGGGGGGAGGGGTTTCGGCTATTTCGTTAACAGAGGGTTTTTTTTGCATTTTTATGATAACACAGAGTTTTTTTTTTACAATTAACCCTATTTTCAGAGATCATGCATTTTTCATTACTATTCTTAAAATTGATTTATTTTGATAGAGATTTATAATTATATTCATCCACATTCAATTATATAATTTCTTATGTAATACAATTGAGTTTATTTAGGCTATCTATGTGTGCGCTTATTTAGTTTGGATAGGCTCAAAAGTTGTATTTTGTTATATATTGATATTAAATCAAACAAATAAAAATAAAAACATCTACTGATCAAGTATAAATTATATCCAAATGATCAAGTATAAATAATATCCAAAAAATCCATAATGATATATATATATATATATATATATATATATATATATATCAACCCATAAGTTGAGGGTAGGTGTCTGATGGGGTGGAAGGAAGCAAAAGTGTATAGGGAGGAGGGGTGGTTTTCTTTTGGCCATGTGAGCTGGGCTCTTGTCTAACCTATCATTTTATTTGAACGGCGAAAGCTGAAAGGATTCTCCATTAATTATTTGGCAAACACGCCAAACCAAACGCGTTTTTCAGACATGCCAACGAAATTTCCAAGAACCACAAACGAAGGACTTCTTGAGACTTTCTTTCTTCATTGTTTCCACTCAAACGATAGATGAAGTTGAAAATGGTGTTTAAATATGGTGCCATATATGCTCGAAACCTTTCCCAACTCTTTTCCAGAGAGAAAAACCCATTAATCGTAGAAAACGGCCGTCATGATTTCTCACGTTATTGTTGAGAAAAAAAAAAATTCGCCCTGTAAAATCTGAAATATAGTGGAAAATATATGCGATGAAAACGAATCGAGGCGAGAGTTGGACTCTCTATCCTTAAAGCTATATTGTCCCGCCTACGGTGGTACGAGATCATGCAATTAACTTCCCAAGATACAACGATTTCGTATTGTAATTGAACCATTTCAAGAACAACACTCCACGAACTTATTTTGCTCAAGAACTCTCACTGATGTGATGTAGGTTTATATTCAAAGAGGGATATCCACATTCAAACACCCAACAATAGCAATTAATTTCTCATTCGTTTCAATTCCGAATCGAGAAATTCGAAATGCTAACCTCATCTACTCCCGGAGTAGAAAATATTATCCAATAATATTTAGTATCCTCGATACTTGTGGTGTTCGAATTTCGTATCCAAAAGAGGTATTCACACACTTTTCATACATACACAATATTCACCCAATATCCAACAGTTATTGCTATCATGAAACTCACATCACTGATGTTACTGATCATAACTAAAACAAATTCAACACAAATCCGAACGCCATCGACGTCAGCCTGTTAAACCAGTTGTGGAACTCTGGCCATCCCTTTTCCATTCGGCACAAGTTCTGATTGTAGTCTCGATGAATCTTTCCTCATCAATTGCAACAATCACAATTATGATCCTCCAAAACCCTTCTTAAACCCAGACAGCATCGAAGTTCTTGACATATCACTTGATGGGCTAATGAAGGTCGCGTCCTCTATTGCTAGTGATTGTTATGACAAATCCGGTTCACAAGTGTACGCCACCGTTTCAGATCTCACCTTGTCCCATTTCCCCATTTCCAGCACTCGAAACAAGTTCACAGCTGTCGAATGTGACACGTATGCACTAGTCGAGGGCTCCGAGGAGTGGAAACAGATGAGCGCTGGCTGCGTTTCTTGGTGCGATAGCATCGACTGCGTGGTGAATGGTGCTTGCTCACGAATTGGCTGTTGCCAGACTTCAATCCCTAAAGGGCTGAACGATTTTTTGGTGGATATTCCAAGTTTTAGACATCATACTAGGGTTACAAGTTTCAATCCATATGGTTATGCCTTCGTGGTTGAACCTGAGGCTTTTGAGTTCTGGACCTCAGACCTTAAAGATTTAAGGAACAAAAAAATTGTACCTGTTGTACTTGATTGGTCAGTAGGAAATGTGACTTGCCAAGAAGCGCGGAAAAATCTTTCGAGCTATGCTTGTCAATCAATTCATGGCGAATGCAAGGATTCGAGCAATGGAGTTGGCTATCATTGCCATTGTTTAAAAGGGTTTGAGGGCAATCCTTACCTTCTTGATGGTTGTCGAGGTACTACTAGTTAATTAGCTGTTTTGTGCACTTATGGCTTTTTTCGGTGAAAGTAAGACTTTATACCAACAAACAAATATGTACACAAAGGATCCCAAAGACATTTTACATAATTACTAATGCCTCAAGACAAATAGATGCTACAAAGTGAATGATTTTATGGAAAAATTGCAACATTCATACACTATGTTGGCATGCACATTTTTTTAGTACTTTAAGTTGGCCTACTGGCAATTTGGGTACATTAACTTGCAAAATCGGCAATTTTGGTACAAATTGCACCGGAAAATTTGAGAATTTTGACTGAAATTGGGGATTTTAACTTAAATTGGGGGATTTTGACTTAAATTGGAGATTTTGATTGATTTTGACTTAAATTTGGATTTTTTATTTAAATATAAACTAATTTTTTTTATTATTTCATTAAAAAAAAAACCACCCTACCCCCAACCCCTCTGCATCACCACCACCCAACCCCCCGACTATGTGTGTGCACGCGACTGTGTGTTGTGTGTTTGTGTGTGTTCATGTGTGTGTGGCTGTGTGTGTTTGTGTGTGTGTGACTATGTGTGTGTGTGACTGTGTGTGTTTGTGTGTGTGGACAGTGTGTTTTTGTGTAATTGTGTGTGTGTGGACTGTGTGTGTGTGTGCGTGAGGGTAGGGTGGGGTGGAGAAGACGATTAGACGACACTGTTCCCCACCCCCACCCCCCTTTTTTTTTCCTTTCCTTTTTTATTTAATTTATAAAATAATATATTAAATAAGTAATTTATTTTAAAAAGTAAGTTTATAAAAATACTATTTTTAATAAAAAAAATACTATTTTGAGGGTAATTTGGTAAAAAAATAACTCCAAATCAGTCAAAATCCCCAATTTCAATCAAAATCCCAAAATTTTAGTCAAAATCCCCAATTTCAGTCAAGATTCCCAAATTTTCCAACCAAATTCAATTTTTCGGTGCAATTTGTACCAAAATTGCCAATGTTTGCAAGTTAATGTACCCAAATTGCCAGTAAACCAGCTTAAAATACTAAAAAAACGTGCACGCCAACATAGTGTATGAATGTTGCAATTTTTCCATGATTTTGTCATTCTAGATAACTATTCTTGTACTCCTGTAATTGTGTGTAAGTATACCATATCTCTGTTGTTATCTTTTTCCTTGTACCCTCAGTGAATCTCATATTCATGTCCATCTTCACCAGACCATATACAGTATCACTATTCCTTTCCTTTTGAGTAAAAACTCTTCTGTTTCGTTCCTCCCAAACTTTATAAATCAACCCAGCAAAGCATGCCCAAATTATACTCTGTTTGTGTCTCCAAGTGCGAAATGCATATAACAACACCTCTTCCACCTATTAAAATGCAATGGGACTCTCTGAACATCCAGCCATGCCATAACATTATCCACAACCTTTTTTACCCAAGTACAATGAAAAGACAGATGCTCAACCGTTTCTGTCATAAAACCGCACAAGACACAATTCTTATCTGAGATTAAGATAAATTGACTAAGTCTGCCCATCTTAAGCAACTGATTATGCATTACAAACCAAATAATGAAGGAGTGTTTTGGAATGTTATACTTGTTCCAAACAAAACAGCATGATCTAAAATTTGGGGAGTCACCTTTGAGCTAATCATATCCACTTTGCACTGTATATTTCTTTGAGGGAAGGTGTTGCCATTGATTATCTATGTACCCTGGTCTCAATAATCTTTTCACCTTATCCAACCGTTTTCGGGCCCAGCTACTATCCATGTGTGGGGAATATTCCCAAAAATCCGTGTCATTTAAATAAATCTCCCCTATCCATTTGACCCAAATGGAGTCTTTTTTTTGGGAAATTGCCCATATTTGCTCCCCTACAGATGCAATATTCCACAATCTACAACATTTGATATTTAATCCACCGTTTTTCTTTTTGTCACAAACTCTATCCCAACTTATTAGAGCCAATTTATGATTCCCTTCCTTTTTTCCCCATAAGAAGTCTCTACACTTACTTTTCACCAACTTCACAATAGATTGTGGGAGTATGAACACACTAGTCCATTAAGTATGCAACACAAATAAGATGGAATTAATGAGTTGAGTTCGACCTGCATACGACAAATTTCGAGAAGCCCACCTTGCCAACCTGTTTGTGATTCTATCAACCAAAATCGAACATTCCATCTTTGACCACTTTGTAGGAGATAGTGGCACTCCTAGAATCTTAGAGGAAATGACCCCTCGATGAAGCCGATTACAGTCACCATGTCCTGTTTCACCTCATCTGACACTCCCCTTATGTAAACATTGGACTTTCCTTGATTGGCATACAGTCCAGTTGTTTTGGAAAAGTTCTGGAAGGCTCCCCATAAGCTCTGGACTGACTTTTTATTTGCTTTGCAGAATAACATCAAGTCATCTACAAAGCAAATATTGGTCATCATCAACTGCTTGCAACCGGGATGATATCAAAAATCAGGGGCCTGGGTTGCTACACGTAACTCCCTAGTTAAATACTCCACCATCACAAAAAGCAGGGGGGACAGTGGATCCCCTTGCCTAAGCCCCCTCTTCCCATGGAAGTATCCAAAGCTTTCACCATTCAACACAACTGAGAAAGCGACAATCTGCACACATTCAAGCACCCACTCAGTAAATTTCTGTGGTATTCTCATGCCCTCCAATAGTTCCTTTAGAAAACCCCATTCGACTGAGTCATACGCTTTCTTTATATCAATCTTCACTTAGCACCTTGGAGATGCATTTTTCCTGCTATAATCTGATAAGTTCTTGGCTTATCAAAACATTATCCACTATCGTTCGCCCTTTAACAAATGCCCCTTAATTCTCATTTATCAGTCGTGGTAACACCATAGCCAATCTCTTTGTCAAGAGCTTGGAGATACACTTATATATTGTGTTACAACAAGCAATATGTCTATATTCTGCAGCTACTGTAGGGTTGTCTACTTTAGGTATGAGTGCAAGCAAAGTATTATTCACCTCCTTGAGTAATCTACCATGCTTAAAAAAAAATCCAAAACAGCATCTCCAACCACTCCCCATGCTGCCTTAAAGAACCCACTACTAAAGCCATCTGGACCAGGGCTCTTATTTGAGCCTATACTGAACATAGCTTCTTTCACCTCATCTCTTCTAAATGGTTTGATCATCCCCATTTGTGCTTCCCATTTCAGTCTAGGACCTGCCTCAAAGATATGGGGCTCTGTATGTTTGGTAGCACTTCTCTCACCCAACAATTTCTTGTAAAATTCCACAAAGTGACTAGTCACTTGATTATACTATGTAAGGATTTCATTCCCATCTTGTATAGTTGTTATTCTATTTCTGTAATGCTTTTTCTTCAATACCATATGAAAGTATTTGGTATTTTGATCTCCAAGTTGGATCCAGGTGGCTTTGGACTTCTGTACTAGAGATTTCTCCAAGGCTATATTATTTTCTTTAAACTTCTCCTGAGCCTCTCTAACTTGTTTCTGTAATTGTGCATTCATTGGGTCCTGATGAGCATCTTTTTGTGTTGTTAATAAAACCTCTTTAGTCATCATAGTCTGCTTTTCAATCTCTGTGTATTGATCTTTATTTAATTGACTTAGCTTACTCTTAAGCCTTTTCAACTTCTGAACTACCTGGTACATTAGAGTTCCATCAACTTTCTCACACCAGTTTACTGTCACAAGAGGAATAAATTGTGGGGTAGAAGTCCACATGTTGAAGAATTTAAAGGGTATCTTCCTCTTTATATCTGGCTGACTCATTTGCACGATTAATGGACAATGATCAGAGATACCTTCAGGAAGAAAGGTAGTCTCTGTCATTGGATAAGCTTCACACCATTGATGATTAATCAAGGACCTATCTATTCTTGAATAGGTCCTATCTTCTTCCTCATAGTTATTTTGCCATGTAAAAGTGCACTCTTTCCATTTCTTTTGTTCAATTTCACAGTACTCAATACATTCCTTGAAAACAGCCACCTCAGTGACACTCACAAGAGCACCCCCAATTCTATCTGACACAGAAAATACACTATTAAAATCCCTTATCACTAACCAAGGTATTTGTATAGTTAGTGATAAGGATTTCAAGTCCTCCCACAATTCCATTCTATCTATTGCCAAGTTGAATCCATACATAAAAGTCACCATAAATTTCTCTTGTGTACTGCAATTCCTAATCTCAAAATGCACATATTGTGCATTTGTTGTCACCACTTTAACATCCAGTAAATCTAGTCGCCACATAACCCAGATTCTGCCCCTCTGATTTTCATTTATATTTGTTGTAAAACCCCATCCCTGACATATATTGTTATATACCTTCTCTATATTCTGTCGTTTTATTTTATGTTCTAAGAGCCCGCATAGACTAACTCCATATTTATTGCAGAAATACTTTACCTCTCTTTGCCATCCTAGACCATTCAGTCCTCTAATGTTCCAGGAGGCTAGGTTCACCATAATCACAAACTGTTATAGTAACCGTGCCTGGTTCCACTTGATAACTTGTACCACCTATCTCTTGTGTACTATTTTCCAACCTTTCACTTATATTCTGATGAGCTATAGAGGAACTTCCCTGTCTAAGAGTCTGCCATTGGGCCTCCTTTTGCTTCCCTTCAGTTTGTTGTTGAGGTGGCTTTAATTCTTTACCTCTGGGACTATTTGCAACTGTGTTTGATACCTTTATGACCTCTTCCTGGCTGAGCTTGGCATCCATATTTTCTTGCCATTTTTCTTTCTGCACATGTTTTCCTCATGACCATAATTTTTGCAAAATTCACAAAAGGATGGTTTCCATTCATATGTGACTTTTTGCTCCATCACCACCCCTTTTTCATTGACAAAATAAATTTGATCAGGCATATGTGTTATGTCCACTTCCACTAACACTCTAGCAAATTGAGCCATCTCCTTCTTGATGGTCATTTGGTCTGCCATGATAGGAATACCTATCAAACTCACAATCTTACTCAGGGATGAACTACTCCAATACTTCAGAGCAAGATCAGTCAATTGTATCCAAATGGGGTCCCTAGTAATCTCATTTTTAGCATAATCATGAGTCTCCGACCAAGGAGATACACAACGGTTTCTTATCAAAATGAAATATCCCTATTTGCAAAACACTGTCTCTAGCTCCAATGGTATTAAATCGCACAAGAAAATATTCAGCAGGCATTAATAAAATTTTATCAATGCCATACTCAGGGATGTAAAGTTGTTGTTTATGCTTTGAGGGCATCCTGAGCACTATAGTATAGGCTTGGGGTGGACCTTTTGATTGTAGCTTGAGAGGTGATTTGTGGGTATACAGTTAACTATTTCACCTAAAAAAAAATTGTCAATGCCATACTTATCCCAGATACATCAAAGATATCCATTCATCACCGGAAATGGTGGGTGAGCTTCCAAAGCATAGCAAACAATTGAGGTACCCCAATATTCGATTTCAGGCTGCACATCTTCAATGTCAATTTTCCCCACTGTTAAGGATGGTAGCATCTGAACACGAAAAATAATCAAAAAATAAGAATATTTAAGCCTAAACATGAATATTTCTTTCAAAGTGAATCAGAGTACATCAATGAATTATAAGAAGAGTTCTCATATTTATACTAGTGGAGAAGCCGAAACCCTAACAAATTAGGAATATCAATCCTAAACAACTAAGGAATAATTCTTATCATAATAGGAAACAATTCCAATCAAATTAGAACTCAAGACATGCCAAAAACAGCACAAAACGCGAAAAATGCGTACTGAAAAAAGCTGTCCGCGCCCGTGGCGATTTGGCGCCACATGACCAGTGGCTGAATTTTTCCTTGGCGCCACATAACCAAATCTTGGCTCCAATTTTTCCGCCTTTTGACTTCTTTCACAATCCCAGTCAAACCCGACCCTTCATATCTCTATTTTGGCTCCTCTTCTTGACCCTATTTTGATTCGACTCCACCAAACTCATCAATCTCCCACTTGAAAACTGATCAAAATAACCCGAACTCAACTCAAATCATCCCTTCACTTTTCTCAAGTAAATCTTAGTCTAGTTGGCATATCCCCAAACCCCATGGAGATCAAATCCGAGACATCTCCATGTCTCATCAATTCATCTGTCCCTAGTGCTCCCACTTGACGGACTCTCTTTGTGAACATTGATCCCCTTCTTTGAACCTTCGCCACTACCCTATTCTTTTGGTGATCAACAGACTCTTGAATACCGTGGCATATCCATCTCGGTCCAATTGATCCTTGGATATAGGTTACTCCCAAGACCCGAAACATGTCTCACAACCCCGAAACTTTCATTGCTCTTAATCATCCTCCTCACTTGAGGATAACCACCTTGGTCAACCCATCTCGCGACATCCTTACACCAAAGACTTTTCCGCCTTGGTCAACCCGTCTTGCGACATCCTTACACCAAGGACTTTCCCGCCTTGGTCAACTCGTCTTGCGACATCCGTACACTAAGGAGTTTCCCTCCTTGGTCAACCCATCTTGCGACATCCTTACACCAAGGACTTTCCAAGGGCTATCTTGGATCTTCCCACATATCTGCTCCTTGCCTACGCCAATACTTTGGTTTTTGAATGGCAACTCGGATCCCCCACATATCTGCTTAATGTTCCCACTGCACAAGCTATGCCCGATCTATCCGCCAACAAAACCCTGACTCTGCAAATCTGCTTACAAGGCTTCGCATCTTGCCACCATGACTTTTGGCTCCTCAGTCAACCCCTCTCGGCCCCGTTTCCTGCCTTCATGGTTTATATCCACGTGGTCATGCCTCCACAATCCCGCCCCTCGGTCTCTTGACTACACATATCTGCCCTCTCAGCTTTCGATACTATCACTCTGACCTCTAGCTCAGTAGATTGTTTTTTGGCTCTGTAACTCTGCCTCCACGGTCCCCGGCTTACACGTTCTTTCGCCCTCTTATATGGATCTGCCTCCGGCTCTGCAACTGCTCCTACTGGTTTCGTGTCTACCCACCTGGAAACACAAATCTGCCTCTACTGCTGCGGATCTACCTATTAGCTGGCACCATGATTTTCTAATGTTTTCTCGTTAATGTTCAACGGGATTACTCTTCCTTGATTGGATATCTACCCGATCCCATCCTCCTCTATCATCTTCTCCGGTTTTACCACGACCTCAATCCGTGCTCCTGCAACAAAATCGTCGAGCTTGATTACTCTTCCATCTCCTACCATCGTTCCCACGACGAAATCTGTGTTTAACAAAAAACGCTTCCCCATAGATCTAGATTTAGGAGCTCTTCTAAATCTACAACATATAGCTCTGATACCAGTTGTTAGGGATAGTAGCATCAGAGCACAAAAAATAATCAAGAAATAAGAATATTTAAGCCTAAACATGAAAATGAAAAACACGAGGATTTTTACGTGGTTCGGCATAACTCGCCTACATACGCGAGCCAAACTAAACTGTATCTTTATTTCTTTCAAAGTGAATCAGAGTACATCAATGAATTACAAGAAGAGTTCTCATATTTATACTAGTGGAGAAGCCTAAACCCTAAAAAATTAGGAATATCAATCCTAAACAACTAGGGAATAATTCCTATCATAATAGAAAATAATTCCAATCAAATTAGAACTCAAGACATGCCAAAAACAGCCTAAAACGTGAAAAACACGTCAAAAAATGCGTACTGAAAAAAGTTGTCCGCACCCGTGGCGTTGTGTGGCACCACATGACCAGTGGCTGAATTGTGCCTTGTGGCGCCATAGATCTTGGCTTCAATTTTTCCGCCTTTTGACTTCTTTCGTGATCCCAGTCAACCTCGACCCTTCATGGCTCTATTTTGACTCCTTTTCTTGACCCTATTTTGATCCGACTCCACCAAACCCATCACCCACACATTGCCCATTCGCCATTTCAGGCTCCATGAAGGTGAGTTTGCCACCGGCATTTTGTAACTTCGTAATATCAAAGGAATCCCAAGCATTCCTCATATTTACTATCCCATCTATTTCATCTCCCTTGGTCCCCTGCAACGGCAACTTCACAGTAGGTTTTAGGTTTGGAGAACTTTGAATCTTTTGCAAACATTCCTTCAGAGCCTTTGAAACCTCTGTCTCTTCTCCCGTTGTAGCTATGTGTGTTTGAGCCCTAATTAGGAGCTTCTCAATCTCCCCCAATTCATGCGCCTCTACAACATTTGTCTTCACTACTCGATTTGAGATGTGTGTTTCCCCCACCACCTCCGTTGTCTCTCCCGTCACCGTCAGACGAGGTGTATGAAGTTGAATCGCCTCCGTAGCTGCCTTAGAAATTCCTTTTTTCCTTTTGGCCATGTCCACGGCTCACGATAGCCTTATCGGACGCCGAGAGAGAAGGAAAGAAAGAGAAAAGCCTTAAGGTTTTAACTTCTCAGTACATTTTATAGAAAAGGAAATTGGATTTTTTTTTGTTAAGAAAAGGAAATTGGATTTTCCACTTATGGCTTTGCTTTCACTATATGTGTAAAAAATTAATTTCTTTTAATTAGGGGCATGAAAAGGTCAAGCTCGATCCGTACTTGATGAAATTTTCAAGCTCGAGCTCGAGCTTAAACTAAAACTTAATTTAATTATTTTTTTAAAACTTAAATAAGATTCATTCTAATTTTTATTTTTGATTAACTTATTAAAATATTAATAATGTACATCATAATAAAAAATATAATTGCATAACTAATTTCTCGATAAGATAAATAATATTTTATGTATCTTGTATTCAACCATTTTTTTCACAAAAAGGGGTAATTAGAAAATATTAGTTTGAACTTTATATTTTACAGAAACATATATCTTGTAACAATGAAATATGCATAACTTACATAATTAGAAAATACTATGTTATATTATTACTAGTCTTATTATAATAATAAAAACTAATCTATTGACATTACCAAATTAATGGAGATTTTTCAATATACACTTGTTGATCTTATAAATTTATACATTTTCTAAATTTGAGAATACAGGGTAGATAAGAAAAGTTTTTTATGTTCTTAGAATATCCGAATATCCATTTATAATTCAGTTTGCGAAAGATACTTTTTATTTATAATTCAGTTGGCGCCGTCTGTGGGAACATTTACTTTAGGTTGCTGGGTAGAATTTCAGTTATGGACACTGCGAATCAAAAGTTGAAGCAAGTGCAGATAGAGGAGTCGTCCACTGATTGTCCGGATGCGTTGAGGCGCAGAGAAGATACAGCTACGAGCGCATGAGTGATCACCATGACGATGGAGGAGCTGAACAGAAAACTGAAAGAGCATGGAGATGACATACTGCGGAGGTTTATGGTACAGACCCCGACAACACCAAATATAGGTCAAGTTCATCCTTTACCTCCAACCCGAGGAGATTGTTCCACGGGCAAAGAGCTGAATAGGGTGATAATGAGAAACATGAATAGCAAAGGCATTTGTCAGGTGACGAAGTGGACAGTCGTAGGATGTTGGGCGAAGGAAAAGGAAAAGCCCCTATGACTGAAGTTCTGAAGGAGAAACCAATCCTCTCCCAGGCAGAAATTGAAGATATGTACGAGAAACTGGATAAGGCCTGTCAAAAAATGGAAGCACCTAAGAGGAAGTTTAGGCATGTGACACCGTTGATGGCTAGAAACTCCCCGTTCTGCGACGACATTTTGAGGGAAGTGCCTTTAGCCAACTTTAAGATGCCTGAACTAATGAGGAACAATCTAAGGCAGTTAAAGCACGAATATTTATCATGACTCTAACGGGACGGGCGCTCGAATGGTTTACGAGCCAGGCACCAGGGACCATAGTGTCGTACGAACAGTTGGTTCACAAGTTTGAAAATCATTCTAGAATTAACAAAAAGGCGAAAAAATCAGTCTCCGCAATAATGGGGTTGAAACAAGGTCTGGCGGAGAGCTTAAGAGACTTTATACATCGATTCAATCAAGACGTTTTGGAGATACCTGAGTTCACACAAGAGTTAATTATGACATTCCCACTGTTGGGTCTCCAAAAGGGATCGTTCGCATCGGCCTTGGCGAGAGGTGCTCCATGAGATCATGAAGGTCTCACGGAGTTGGCAGAGTAGTATATCAACGAAGAGAAGATGAACTTCCTAAAAGATGCTGAAAACTTTCCTCCCAGGAACGATCGAAAAGATCGAATGGACAAGTCTAATGAACGACAAGAAGGATCGGGGTCCAACAGAGACCACGAACGACCCCGTCGATTTATAAAATATGAACAGTACATGCCTCTTAACTCTACACGAAGTAGAGCATTGATGGCAGTTCAGCATATGAATGTACTTCAGTGGCCAAAACGAATGAAGGAGGGACGTCTCCAGAATCCACATAAATATTGTGAGTTTCACAAGGATACGGGGCATGATACCTAGGAATGCTTCCAATTGAAGGATGAAATAGAGCGGTTGATAAAAAGTGAAATGTTATATGACTTCATTGATCGCACTCTGGTAGACGTAAGAGCCCCTGAGGCTAACCGCAAGAAAGAGGTAAGACGCTCATGAAGCAGATCAAGGGATCGGGAGTACAATCGAGGTTACCAAGGTCGATGAGAGGATCAACAAAAGCGTGAGTATCATCGAGGAAATGATCAACCTCGGAATGACAACCTTCGACGCAATAATAATCAGCACAGGGAAGAAAACCCTCGTCGTGATAATCAATGACACGAAGAAGATGAAGCGAGGAACCTAGCCACGAGAGGTGAAATTCATATGATAGATGGAGGTCGGATGTGCGGAGATTCTTTGAATGCCAGGAAGAGACATGCCAGAGAAATTCGATCCTCATACTATTGGAGCGAACTTATACTTGTACTCTCTGTTGAATCGAAGGACGAACTTATTACTTTTGATGATAGTGATTTTGATGGGATGACAGAACCACAATGATCCCATGGTCATTACGATGGATGTTTCGAATTTTGTTGTCTGCAAAATGTTGGTGGACATGGGGAGTTCAGCAGATATAATTTTTTGGAATGTGTTGCAGCAAATGGACTTGGGACGGACAAACTTGCGTCCGGTGAGTACTCCATTAGTCGGATTCACCGGATCACAAATTATGGGGTCAATTGAGCTTGATGTATCGCTGGGATCTGCCCCAAAGCGAAAAACGAAGAGAGTGGTATTTTTTGTGGTGGATGCACCATTTGCTTACAATATGATAGTGGGTTGACATATGTTGAACTTGTTTGGAGCCATTGTCTCTACTCCATATTTGAAGATGAAGTTCAAAACTCGTGATGGTATTGGTGAGGTCTGGGGCAATCAGCTCGAAGCTCGACAATGTTATACCACTTCCCTAAAGCCCAATACTGGTAAGAAGTGAAAATTCGAAGCTACCAGGGTAGAAATACTTGATTCAGAGGCTCAAGTTCTTATGCAGAACCAAGAGAAGAAACACAAGAGAGACGACGTCCGAGTCCAACCAATTAAGCATAAAACCATAGAACTTTTTTAAGGGAACTCAGAGAAGACGACCAGGATCGGAGCGCAGATGAGTCCGCAAATGGAGTTGAACATGATAAACTTTTTGAGGGAAAACTCTGATATTTTTACGTGGAAAGTCGCAGACTTTCAAGGAATTGATCCTTTTTTGATTGTGCATTGCTTAAATCTCGACCTAACTGCAAAGTCAGTCCTCCAGAAGTGCAGGAACTTCGGTCCAGATCGCGACATGATTATTGAAGAATAAATGAAGAAACTCTTAGATGTAGGCTATGTAAATGAAATTGAATTCACTGAGTCGCTTGCTAATGTAGTTCTTGTTTCGAAGTCAGGGAACAAGTGGAGAATGTGTACTGATTTTACTAACTTGAACAAAGTTTGTCCTCGAGACCCTTACCCCTTGCCTCGTATAGATTTACTAGTTGACTCAACTTCTGGGTGTGCACTTCTTAGTATGATGGATGCCTATCAAGGCTTCAATCAAATAATGATGGCAGAGGAAGATAGAGAAAAAACTTCTTTTGTCACGGCACGAGGGGTTTATTGTTATAACATTATGCCCTTTGGCCTACGAAATTCAGGAGCTACCTATCAAAGATTAGTAAATATGATGTTTGAAGAAGAGATAGGGAAGACAATGGAGGTCTACATAGATGATATGCTCATAAAAAGTGTCGAAGAGGACCAACATTTGTCCCACTTACGAAGATCTTTTGAGATAATGAAGAAATATGGATTGAAACTGAATCCGCACAAGTGCACCTTCGGTGTATGAGGTGGAAATATATGGTTACGGAGCGTGGGATAGAGGCCAATCCTGAAAAGATTGAGGCGATTCTAGGCATGACCTCTCCAAAAAATGTGAAGGAGGTACAGAAGCTGACAGGTCGGATGGCTAGCTTAAATCGTTTCATATCACAATCCGCGGATAAGGGCCTACACTTCTTCAAAATTTTAAGGAAAGTAAAACAATTCATGTAGACAGATGAATGTGAAGAATCCTTTCAGAGCTTGAAGTCGTATATGATGTCACCTCTTCTTCTAACCAAACCAGTTGTGGGGGAACCTTTATTCCTGTACCTAGCGGTATCCCTCGCAGCAATAAGCACTGTCCTCGTACGTGAAACCGAAGGCAATCACAAACTAGTTTACTATGTAAGTAAATTGATCTAAGGTGTTGAATTAAATTACATGGAGATTGAAAAATGGGCTAATGCTCTAATGACCGCAGCTCGAAAATTGCGACCCTATTTTCAATCCCATCATATTGTCGTTCTAACGAACCAGCCTCTGAAACAAGTATTAAGGTTAAAAAAGTTGGTTTAACAATTTATCTCTGTGTCGTACTCATGTACGACCCATCTATTTGATTTACATCCGAAATGAATCGATATTATCCTAACGAATCAGCCTTTGAAACAGGTTCTAGCAAAACCAGACGTTTCAGGGAGGTTAGTAAAATGGGCAATCGAACTGGGAGATTTCAGTATCGAATATCAAAGTCGTCAGTCTGTAAAAGCCCAAATCATGGCAGACTTTCTGGTCGAGATGACGGTCGATCCAAACCAGGTCATTGCAACTATCGAAGCATTGATGCCATGGATACTACATGTGGACGGATCGTCCATGATGCGAAAAGGAGGTGTTGGAATTTGGTTACGATCGCCCGACGGATCAGATTTGGAGTTTGCATTGAAGTTGAATTTTGACGTAACGAATAATGAGGCTGAGTATAAAGTCGTCATAGTAGGGTTAAGAATGGAAAAGGAACTTGGAGTGACATTAGCAAAGCAGGTGGCAGGGACATACGAAGCAAAAGAGAAGACAATGATAAAGTACTTAGCAAAAACAAGAGAATTGATGTCTGGGTTTGCAAAAATTGAGCTCCAACAAATCCCGCGTGAGGAGAGTGAGAGAGCTGACGCGCTCTCAAAATTTACTAATCAGATTACAGGGCTAGCTAGTAGGAAAGTCTTTTTACTAGTATCCGAACACTCGGAGATTGAACTACCGACATCAGTTGCAGTTTTGGAGGATGAACCAAGCTGGAAGGACCCCATCATTCCGTATTTGACTAAGGATGAGCTGTCGGAAGATAAAACTGAAGCTCGCAGGATTGCGAATAGAGTGGTATGTTTCACCATCCTAGACGGTGAATTGTACAAGAGGTTGAATTTGGGGCCACTCCTGAGATGATTGGCACCTACTCAAGCTACATACGTATTGAGAGAGATACACGAGGGCAGTTGCGGTAATCATTCAGCTGGACGATTGTTGGCACAGAAGGTTACGCGACAAGGATATTTTTGGCTCACAATAGTTAAAGATGCCTATGAATTTGTGAAGAGGTACAGAGAGTGTTAGCTCCATTCGAATGAAATACACCAACCAGGGAGACCGATGAAACTAATAAAGATAGCTTATCCTTTTAATCAATGGGGAATTGATATTCTGGGGGCGTTTCCACCAACACAGAAGGCGCCAACTGATTTAGGTCAGATCCGGGGGGACACTTCCTATCTCAATCTGGGTCGGGTCGCACGACTACACGAGGTGAATACTAGATTATAGACTGCACTTAGATAGGACTAAGCTACCAACGTACCTACTTGAGGATCAAGTCTAACGTAGTTCAAAAAGGAGATACGCTTCCAGCTGGAGAGTCGTATTTGCAAATTGAGAGGTTAAATTTGTATATAGGGAACTTACTCTCAAGTCTATAGTAGAAAATCAGATTGTGACCCCTTATTACTCATTCTGAGATGGTATTTATAGATATTCATATTGTACGGATTTGATGGCGACGTCTGGTGACTTACGATCATGCCACGTGTGGTTAATTGACGGTTCTGATCCCGAGTCGCACCTAGGGTTATGGGTTGGATTTATCCAATCCATTTGTGGACATGTGGATCCCTCATCCCTAATATTAGATTATTTCAATATTAGATTAAGGGTAGAGTCGTACTACCGTACGACCCTTGCCAATTCCTTACCTTACGCACGTATTATAGCACGATTTGGGGACGTAGGTTCGATTGACCAAGTTTGATACATCAATATGTATCAGGTTAATAAGATTTATAAATAAAAAAAGAGTGGACATTAAAATAAGTATTAATATAAGATAAAAAATAATTAAATATCTTATATTCAATAATTATTTAAAAAATAGATGAGGGTGTCATATGAAAACATGATTTGATTGATTTAATTTATAGAAACACAAGTCATAAAGTGTCAACTAGCATATCATAATTTCTTATTATTTTGCATGACTAAAAGAAAATAAAATATAAGTTGAGAATCATTTGAATATGTTGTAAATAAAAATTGAAGTATTAGTTTTATAAAACTTGAACATTTATAGTCATATCTCCAATAAAAAGCTTGTGAGTTTTATGAACAACTATAAGTGAGAACTGTAACCGAGTTTCAATCGAGCCGACTCTACTCATCTTACACCCCTACTTTTAACTGATGAGATTTTTTGGATTGTCAGATGTTGATGAGCGTTCTTCATTCAAACCTTGCCAAGGAAAATGCATGAATTTGCTGGGAAGTTCTAGTGGTTCTACGTCTTTGTTCTATATTGTTTCTGGTAAAGTACTTATTGATCATGGGCTGAACATAAATTTCATGTCAGTTTTCTAGTTTACTAATGAGATTTTTGAAATAAATGAATATAGATTTTGAATTGAACTGAAAACGATTTATAATTCCAAACTGCAGGTTTCATGATTCCTGCTGTTGGTATTTCTTGGCTATTCTGGAGGCGTAAGCAAAAGAAAGAGATTAAACTAAGAGAAACTCTTTTCAAGAGAAATGGTGGATCGATTCTGGAACATATGCTATCAGGACTGCAAGAAATTACACTTAGAATTTTCACAGCAGATGATCTCAGAAAAGCTACAAACAATTATAGTGAAGACAATGTGGTTCTCAGAGACCGTTCCGGGATCACTTATAAAGGAATAGTATGGCTTGATGGAGTGAACCATCAGGTAACCATAAAGAAGTACGAAGTACCAGATGGATGCATCGATGTTTTCATCGGTAAATTATTCACTCTTTCACAAATTAACCACATGAATGTGGTAAAGCTGATTGGTTGTTGTTTAGAGACACATTCCCCGCTATTGGTTTATAATTCCATCGCTATGCAAAGCCTTCACGATTATATACATAATGATGCTCTCGCTCGCTCTATTTCGTGGGATATTCGTTTGAGGATAGCTGCGCAAACTGCTGGAGCGCTTGCAAGCATGCACTCTGCTGCAGCTGTCCCAATCATTCATGGAAACATAAACAGCTCCAGTATATTGCTAAACAGTCATGATTATAAGGCCAAGGTGCATGATTTTTCATTATTCTATTGTTCAGAAAGTTCTAATGTTAGGTTCTATATCGATTCAATAGGTTATATGGATCCCGAGTGTTGTGTCTCTGGACGGTTAACTATGAAGAGCAACGTTTACAGTTTTGGAGTTGTGTTGGCAGAGCTATTGACAGGAATGCAAGAGGTGAGTTATGAGAGGTTGCCAGTGTTGTGGAACTCAGAGTCATATTCCACCAAATATAGAAATAGCGAGAGAAATATTGTACTAGAAAACCACACTAGATTTAATTCCCAGGAAAGATTGGAGGCGTCACAACGGTCGCGCTTAAAACCCAACCTCCTCGACAGAATTAACTAGACGAATTTAATAGCACAATATAACACTACAACTATAACTAACAATGGCTACTTGAAGAATAGCACAAAATAAAGAACACCAAATTTAACGAGGTTCGGCTAATTTAGCCTACGTCCTCGGACCCCACCAAAATATTTCACTAAAGGACTAAAGTGAAACTATTACAAACTATAGAGGAAGAAAGAAGAAATTGCTAAAAGACTTAGGCAATTTGGGATGTTTTCTAATGTAAATAGATGGTCTCTTTTTATAGTGTAAAGAGACCACTCTTTACAACCATTTTCCAATGTGGGATATTGCTCAACTTTGAAATGAGTCATTCTTCAACAAATCTCCACCTTGGCGAATTTCAAAATCTTCAATCTCCTCGTCAAACGGGGTCACCAAAACCAATCTTCAAACTTTGACAATGTTGATCAAGTCCAAACAAAATTTGAACTTGATTGCAGTCACAACTTTTGTCAACATATCAGCAGGATTCTCAGTAGTATGGACCTTCTCGATCCTGACTCCACCTTCTTCGAGTATCTCTCTTATGAAATGATATCGAACATCAATATGCTTCGTTCTTGCATGATAAACTTGGTTCTTTGCTAAATGGATAGCACTTTGACTATCACAATGTATTTTCACATACTTTTGTCCAATTCCCAGTTCACCAAGCAACCCTTGAAGCCAAATTGCTTCCTTTACAGCCTCTGAAATTGCCATATACTCTGCTTCCGTAGTAGACAGAGCAACCGTTGACTGTAAGGTAGACTTCCAACTGACTGGTGCTTTAGCAAGAGTAAATACGTAGCCTGTAGTTGATCTACGCTTATCTAAATCACCAGCATAGTCTGAATCGCAATATCCGACTACATACTGACTATGTTCCCGCTCAAATATCAAACCAACATCAGCTGTGTCATGGATGTATCGCAAAATCCATTTCACAGCTTGCCAATGTTCCTTTCCAGGATCATGCATATACCTGCTCACAACCCCCACTGCTTGGGAAATATCAGGCCTTGTACACACCATAGCATACATCAAGCTACCAACAGCATTTGCATACGGTACTTTTGACATGTATTCCCGTTCTGCATCAGATTTCGGTGACAAAATGGCGCTAAGCTTAAAATGAGGAGCAAGCGGAGTACTAATTGGTTTTGACTTTTCATCAATGCCAAAACGTCTCAACATCCTACTCAGATATTGTTTCTGAGTCAAACAAAGCCTCCTCAATTTTCTATCTCTGAAAATCTCCATGCCGAGAATCTTCTTCGCCTCACCTAGATCCTTCATCTCGAACTCCCTTTTCAAATGAGTCTTCAACTTTTCAATTTCTATTAGACTCGGGGAGGCAATCAACATATCATCAACATACAGAAGAAGATATATGAAGGATCCATCTTGTAGTTTGTGCAAATACACACAATGATCGTATTTGCTTCTTGTGTACCCAATTCCCATCATAAACTTGTCAAATCGCTTGTACCACTACCTCGGAGATTGCTTCAATCCGTACAACGATTTTTGAAGTTTACAAACCAAATTTTCATTTTCAGCAACTTTGAATCCCTCTGGCTGAGTCATATAGATTTCATCTTCCAAGTCTCCATGTAAAAATGCAGTTTTTACATCCAACTGAACTAGTTCAAAATCCAACTGTGCTACCAAAGCCAACAAAATTCTAATGGAGGAGTGTTTTACAACTGGAGAAAACACTTCATTATAATCAATGCCCTCTTTCTGAGCGTAACCTTTGGCCACCAATCTGGCTTTGTAGCGAACATCACCTTGGCTAGGAAACCCACCTTTCTTTGCAAATACCCATTTACATCCAATTGCCTTCTTTCCCTTCGGGAGACTGGCCAGTTCCCATGTTTGATTCTTATGAAGGGACTGCATTTCTTCACTCATGGCAATCCTCCACTTATCTTTCTCTGGTCCTTTGACTGCTTCAATATAAGTGGTAGGAACATCATCAGCGGCAATTGCAGATGCACAAGCCACCATATCATCAAAGCGAGCAGGCTTTCTGATTGTCCTCTTTGGCTTGCTAGTTGCAATTGATTCAAGTTGCTGTGGAAGTTCTTGGGGTTGAACTTCCTCTTCTTCAAAATCTCCTTCTACCGTAGGAGAATGATCAAGAGTTTCTTGATCTGCTGGGACAACAAACTTTTCAAACTCCACCTGTTTGGGAGTACCATCCTGCTGTTCTGCATTCACCTTTTCCAACAAGGTAGATTCATCAAAGGTGACATCCCTGCTAAAGATTATTTTCTTTGTCTCTGGACACCAAAGGCGATAGCCTTTTATACCAGAGGTGATCCCCATGAACACTGCTTTCTTTGCTCTAGGATCCAACTTTGATTCCTTAACATGATAATATGCAGCGGAACCAAACATATGTAAGGAATCATAATCAGCAGCAGGCTTTCCAAACCATTTCTCAAATGGTATTTTTCCATCAATAGCAGTAGATGGTAGACGATTAACGAGATGACACGCATACGTCACAGCCTCAGCCCAAAATTCTTTACCCAACCCAGCATTGGATAACAAACACCGAACTTTCTCCAGCAAAGTCCGATTCATGCGTTTTGCCACTCCGTTCTGTTGTGGTGTATGTCTAACAGTGAAGTGTCTGACAATGCCTTCATCCTCACAAAATTTTTAAAATGGACCACTCCTAAATTCTCCACCATTGTCTGTACGGAGACGTTTGACCTTTTTATCAGTCTGAGTTTCCACCATCTTTTTCCATTTGAGGAATACCTCAAACACTTCATCCTTCGTCTTCATCGTATACACCCAAACTCCCCGGGAAAAATCATCAACAAAGGTTACAAAATAGTGTTTCCCTCCCAAAGAACTCGTTTTTGAGGGACCCCATACATCCGAATGAACATAATCCAAGATACCCTCAGTATTATGGATTGCTGTTCCAAATTTAACCCTTGTCTGTTTCCCACGAACACAATGTTCACAAAACTCCAATTTGGAGTATTTCACTCCTTTCAACAATCCTTGATTTATGAGGAGATTCAAGGATTTTCCACCTGCATGTCCCAAGCGCATATGCCATAGCCTAACTGCTTCTGAATTCCGATCATCAACAGTAACTGCTGCTACTGCACCTACAACTGTACCACCCATGTAGTGATACGTATTGTTGTTCTTCCGAATTCCCTTCATTACCACGAGTGCACCAGAGATGATCTTCATCACCCCATCCTTAGCTCTTACTTCAAAACCTTTCGATTCTAAAGTTCCAACGGAAATAAGGTTTTTCCTCACTTCTGGTGCATACCGAACACCCTTTAGGGTTATGATTGATCCATCGTGATTCTTCAAGCGAACTGAACCAATCCCAAGTGTATTAAGAGGAGCTTCATTTGCTGTGAAGACAATGTCATTTTGTTCTTTGAAATCAAAGAACCAATCCAAATGTGGTGTCATATGATGACTACATGCTGAATCCAGCATCCATACTTCAGAAGCACCGCTGGATGATGTCGCCAATGAGAAGTCCGATTCGGCATCATCACACACGGTTACATTTGATTCCGCCACGGCCTTAGAATTGCCCTTAGTTGTTAGCTTTGGGCAATCTCTCTTCCAGTGTCCTGTTTCTCGACAGTAAGCACACTCGTCTTTGCTTTGTTTATGCCTGGACTTGGATCTCCCTTTCTTTCCTTTGTTTTTATTTTGTGAACGACCTCTGACGAACAAAACCTCTGCATCTCCGCCTGAACTAACTTGCTTGTCTTTCTTTCTCAGTTCATAACTGTACAGGGCAGCACAAACTTCGCTAAGAGATACAGCAGCCTTCCCGTGAAGTAGAGTTGTTTCAAGAAACTCAAACTCCTCGGGAAGGGATCCCAACAGCATCAGAGCCAAATCCTCGTCTTTAAAAGTCTCATCCAAATTGATCAAATCGGTAACCAGTTGATTAAAACTGGTAATGTGACTATTCATAGTGGAACCCGAAACAAATGTGAAGCGAAAGAGCCGTTTCTTCAAATGGAGCTTATTCTGACAATTTTTCTTCAGAAACTTCTCCTCCAGTGCCATCCACAATTTATATGCCGAGTTTTCTTTCGAAAACGCATATCTCTGCTCTCTGGATAGACACGAACGAATTGTTCCACATGCCAACCGATTCATCATACTCCAATCTTTTTCCTCTATATCATTTGGTTTCTTCTCTTCAATAGCTAAGTATAGACCTTGTTGAAAGAGTGCGTCTACAACTTCGCTTTGCCACATACCAAAATGGCATGTGCCATCAAAAGACTCCACTGCCAATCGCGTATTCGCCACAGTGGTTCTCGCCCAAATGGACGACGACGATGCTTTTGAGGTGTCTTCCATTTTTGGTTACAAATTATTCTTCAAGAGCCCTTCAAATGCGAAAGCCAAATAGCCCGAGAAAACTTTTCTGATGTGGAAGATCAGATTAAACTGCGACCACAGAGCATACTCAGAATACCCGAGCTCTGATACCACTTGTTGTGGAACTCAGAGTCATATTCCACCAAATATAGAAATAGCGAGAGAAATATTGTACTAGAAAACCACACTAGATTTAAACCCAACCTCCTCGACAGAATTAACTAGACGAATTTAATAGCACAATATAACACTACAACTATAACTAACAATGGCTACTTGAAAAATAGCACAAAATAAAGAACACCAAATTTAACGAGGTTCGGCTAATTTAGCCTACGTCCTCGGACCTCACCAAAATATTTCACTAAAGGACTAAAGTGAAACTATTACAAACTATAGAGGAAGAAAGAAGAAATTGCTAAAAGAATTAGGCAATTTGGGATGTTTTCTAATGTAAATAGATGGTCTCTTTTTATAGTGTAAAGAGACCACTCTTTACAACCATTTTCCAATGTGGGATATTGCTCAACTTTGAAATGAGCCATTCTTCAACAGCCAGGAGAAGAACTTTTGGCCAAGTATTTTGTATCATCAGTTAGAGGAGACAATTTGATACAGATTGTAGATCGTCGTTTCGTGCGTGATGGTAAGATTGAGCAGCTAAAGGAAGTTGCTAAGATAGCAGTTAGGTGCTTATCCGAATCATCTGAAGAGCGGCCAACTATGACACAAGTGGTGATCGAACTGCAATCTGCTATAAACATGCATTCCAGCACAAGTATGGCTCCACCTACAATCCTCAGGACAAGGAGACGAAATCGGAGCCTTTAGTTGTCGTTTTGTTTTCTAGTTTATATACATACAGCTTCAATTATTATACTAGTACGTATTTGGTCATTTCTGTTCATTTGAGTTTCATTCCAGCTGCTCAACCTGTTTGTGTTTGAGGAATTAGCAGACGGTGTGGTAATATATATCTCCTAAATTGTTTAGCAATTTTCTGTTGTTGCTTTTGTTATCTTTATCTCGGCTATGTGGCAGTCGCGTTCGAACTGAGTTTGATCAAATTGTTTGAGCCCCAGCCTTGTTCAAAAAAAAAAATACTTATAAAAATTGAGAGTGACTTATAGTAACTACCTTTCTATCAAAAAAACGACTTATAGTAACAAACTTGAACTATGGTTCAGATAATGGGAATTAATGAATAATTATGCATTTACTTATTATAATTCCCAGTCTCAATCTACAAATTTCATTTTCTGGATGATAAGTATAGCACCATGGGCACCACATAATTCTGAATGACTATATTGCAATTCCTATTATGTATAACTTTCATTGTGATTGTTTATTCTCATTCTCCACGCCACTCTCCAGATTTTTGTTTCTCTACATGGAGTTGATTTCAGCTCTAAAGCTTTGAAGTAGTAGCTTGAATTAAATGAGCATTGGAATTATTTTTTTTTTACTCGAGTCTCGAAAATTGGAAAAGGGCTTCTAAGTTTTTACAATCTCTAAAATTGATGTTAATACTACAATTTGCACAAAACTCATGAGCAAGTCACATCACTATAGCACTGCAATTTTAGCCCTTAAATCCTCTTTGAAAATCACAATTCCTGCGATTTTTCTGGCTGAAAATGTTACAAGGGAGTTTTTGTGGTTTATGGTGGAAAGTGCAAACATGAGTGATTTTGGGTAGTACCTCATGTCGCATTTCTTGCTATCTCCCATCATCTGCATATGAGATTCTTGAAAAGTTTTTCTGAGTTGAATTGGTATAAAAGATTTACTCCCCGACTTGCACCGTTATTCTGAGTAATTTTTTTTTTTTTTTTTGGTTGCCTATAAGGCATTGAGTTGATCTTAAATCCCAAAGCTGCGTTTTTGCCGGAACCGAGCTGCTTATCGGACCAACCTCGTCTGAGTCAACTATAAGCGAGTTTCTTAAAGTTTTTTCCTCTATGTTCGTCTATCTTGATTGTAGTTGCAATAACATCTTAATTTTCTAGGTACGGAATTATTGCATCTTAAAGTAATTTGGTAAATGAAACTCTGAGATACTTCAAATCACATGATCCAGCGTTGTCTCCGTTATTTTTGGTGATTGTTTTCTTTCTACTAAAGATCCTCGTAGTGGTGGCGTACACAGTGTTGTACTTCCAATGTAAGAAACATCATGGCTAAGAGATAGAGTTACATCTCCAGTACACTAAATTGCCAACGACCCAGATGATATACCCTAAATAAGTTCTTGACATGTAAAACGTCTTTGTTCAGGGAAATTTTAAATCCAAACCGTACTTGATAAAATCTATGTCCTGATGTACACTTGTCAATGTTGTCATAATCATTAGTTACTCTCTTCACATCGTATGTCATGTAAATTGTATTTGTCTTGTGATTAATGTAGGCTTGGTCGAACCCGACTCAGAGTGAAGAATGTCCATGTCAGAAAGTCAAGTATTCTATCTTGCAATAGAGCAATCTTTTCATTGAAAACCTTTTATAACTCCAACATATTAACACTTTCTTTTTCAGTGACTTTTCCTTTTGACATAGTCATGTGAATGAATGCCTGGGGTTTAATTAAAATTTCAACAATTTTAAGAGAGACAAGGCAAATTGGTAATTCACTGCGCTTTGTGATTCATAGGGAGTCTTATGATATAATAGTAATTTGTATGTGACGAGTTACACATAAATTTCACTATATGAACGATTTTGTGATTGTCTTTTCTGTGTACAGACTTGTTTGATTTTCATTAAAGATATATTTGAGATGGTTGACGTAGAAATCAAAACCCTTCATCAGTTGTTTTCTTCTTAATTTCCGTCTATCGCCGCAACTTGTTTTCAACCATAAGAAGATCATACATTTACACTGTAAAGTTGCAAAATGTGCTGCTATTTAGCTCATTATATATAGTACAAGGATAGTCGCAGCATATATGTGAGTCTTTTGGCAATACGATTGGTATAAAGATTGGTCATTTTAAAGAATTTCAGTCGAGAGATGAGGGATTCACGTGTAATGTTCTTTTCAATCTAATATTTTCCTATATACATGGATTAAAGTTGTATAGAAATAATTGATCTCATTCATTCATTTGGTTCGTCTAAATGCATGATTGGATTGAAATAAAATTTTCTTTGTTGCAATTAGTGCATACCCTTATTTGTACTAATAATTTATATATATGTATTCAAATACTAAAATTCTGCATCATAACTAAAAAAATAAATATTATTTCAACTATATACAAACACATACAAATGTTTATTATATGAGTAATCAAATTTTTGACAAATATTAAGATATTAAATATATGCTCATGACAAATGTGTGTGTATACTCTTATTTTCAGTCTCTCACATCTCCTTCAAAAATTTGTGTTTCCAAAAAAATTTGTGGTGTTACAGTGGAATAAAATGTGTAGTCTTAACCTTCATAAGTTTGTGCACATTTTAAACCCATTTTGAGTATTTTTAGTATTTTTTTTTCACTTGTCAATATTTATCATTTTTACTTATAAATATATTTAATCAATATAACATTTTCTATTGTTTTATCTATACTATTCATATAATCATCATTTTTAACTAACTCAATCATTTCACACATCATCAAATCATCAAATTCCAATCATTTTCAAAAGTACAACCAATCATGCCTATCATTTTCACATAAAAATAAAAAAAAACTCATTTTTCCCTTACATTTTAAAAAATAACGATTAAAAATTAAATAAAAACACATCCAAATAAAGCATAATTTGAGAATCAAATACTAAACAGATTTAGATCTTCATACTCAATTAGTTCGATGTTAGGTAGGTTTTTTCGTCTTTGAAGAAATTTTTTAATTGAAGCTACTCGAGCAATTTTTACTTGATTGAATAGCTTCCTTCCAAAATCAAACTAAGTTATTGAAATTTAAGAGGCCAATGGCCGTTGATGAGACTTAGAGGATGTTTGGCTAAGCTTATTGAAAGAGTTTATAAGATCTTAATGCTTATAAAATGTTATTGCCGCTTATAACACTTCTATCTTATGAGCTTTTATTAAAATAAATTGGGGTTTCTTGATTTATGTTTTAAGAACTTATAAATTCCTTAGCTTATTTTGAGAAAACCTCCTTGAAACAGCTTATAAACTCAGCCAAACATCGTCTTAGCCCAACTGGCGAAATTACGATCACAGGACCTTAATAGTTTTAGATTCTACTCTACGGTAAATTAATGCTAATTACTATATGCTGAATGATGATTGATGGTCTTTATGCTAATTGTTATATGCTGAATTATTGTAAATAGTACTAACTTTTATATGTTCAATGATGATTTAGTATAAGGCTTGTTAGGCTAGTGGTATTAAAGTGCGGGAGGTTTTGCTTTCAATTTTAAGCTTAAAAAATATTGATCCGAGTTTATCAAATTTTTTTTTTATTTTTCTTTTTGTCTCCCACGATATTCTCACGCCTCAAGCAAAGGCCCAAGACCAATATCCCACAAAAGTGATTGCGGGACATATTTAAGAGAATAATTTGAGTGCACAGGAGCTTGAATTCGAGAGTCGAAATGGCTTACTTAAGTTATCAGAGCTTCATTCCACTCGAGCCAACCTCTCTTTGATTTGAGGGGCTATCAACGGCTAAGATCAAGTTGTAAAAGTAGATCCCAATGCTAATAATAATAAGGGAAACTTACAGACAAACCCCCCACTTATTGTGTAATTACCAAAACCTCCTCTCACTTATTAGAAATTACCAAAACACTCCTCATGTTAAGGATTTCTTACAATTACCCTGGTATGTTTTAAAATTCTTATAATTTTACCCTTGTAATAAATAGACCCCTTGAGGAAGCGTATTGGTAATTTTTAACAAGTAAGGGGAGGTTTTGATAATTAGAAGATAAGTTAGGGGTCTGTGTGCAATTTTCCCTAATAATAATAATAATATGGTATCGTGTATTGGATAATCTCAAGCAATCAAGAACCAACGTAAAACACCCAACTGTTCAGTGGATGAGAAAATTCCAGCGTTTCAATAAACCCACCATTTTTAAGCTCATCACACATATATATATACACACGCACAAGTTCTTGAAAATTAACTAAAGGAAAAATGTTTTCTTCTTTATCACTGCCCAGTATCAATGGGGGTTTCCTGTTTGCCGAGAATCAATTATCTTCCTCTAATTCTCATTCTTCTGCTGGTTTCGTGTAAGTCACAGAAAATACTCAACAACCCATTAATTTTTCTTTCTTAATTGTTAATTTATTTGACCGTATTGTAATCTTGGATATCTGTACTTGAGTAATATTTCCTTTTAAGATTGAAAAGAATAAATTGATATATGGAAGAATATTTCATCTTTTATTTGTATTGTTTTCCTTTTATTTAAATTGGGTAGAGTTTATCAGAATTGTTATTTCAATATTTATCACTTCATTGTCCATACTGTGAAAGCTGTTGTCTAATTCGATTAGTGGAGAAGATAGAGTAGTAAAAAAGTGTGAATTATCTATAAAATTCGTTGTTAAAATGCTGCTAATCTCTTTGTGATTGTGTCTAATCGAGTAATTCTATGACAGACCGAGTCCAATTGTGATTGTGTGAATTTTGTGTCTATCCATGTGTGGGGCCGCAACAATACACTTTACTTTGTAAGAGATATAGATACTGGATCCATTGGACTTGGTCTAGCATAAATTTTTCCGTGCCCAATGTGTATATGTATCATTAAGCTTGTGATGGTGCAATAGAAGCTAAAGGAGTTGCTACCTGAGAAAGGTTTTCTAGATAGCATCTTAAGAAGAAATAATTTTTGAATCATTTTAAATTTGGCAGTAATTTGAGTTTAATTATATGCCCTCTCTTTTCCAGGTGGGGCTTGCAACGAGAACAAGATGTGACTCTGTTTCCTCGAAGAGGACAGAATCAAGCAATTCGTGTCTTGGCAAATCCAAATGTATGCACCACTCAGGGCTTCAATATATTGGTTTGAATATGCTCAAAGCTGTTTTAGGTATGTCATTAGTGGTATGAAACCGGTGTGTTAGAGTCGATTGCTTTAATAAACGTTGTTTATTATCGTTTAACAAGTTATTGGACTATTATATATATATCAAAGAACCCTATTCAGTTAATACCAAATAGTGTAATAAGTATTTTTATGATGGTCAAGCCTTTCCCTTGTTCCACTGTTGTAAGTCTTTAGCTGGAGCTGCGGGGGTTGTTCACTAGGGCCCTGTTTGCTTCCTGTAATGGGTTAAAGGTCAAATGATTATTTGAAGGATAAGGAGAGTTGTGGTGATCACTTAGTCCTTGGCCAATCACGCCCACTTAGATGGTTTTAGATGTACGAACCGTAGGATATACTCAAACCATGTTTAGTAAACTTGACTATCTAAGTTGATTATGTATGTTTTCTTAAAGTAGCCAAATGACTAATGTATCGTTGGGTTGGATTATATATCTAGTATTGCAATTTTGTACCGCTCCATGTTCTTATCATGAGCCTTCATCTCTCCATAAAACTATTGGATTAGTCTCGATATAGTACTATATCCATACTGGTCAGGCAAAGTGGAAAAAGCTTAGTAAATGTACCACAAATTTGCTGCGCATCCAAAAGGGTGAATGTGTCATGCACCAGGCGAGTTGGACGCTATGAGTTCCATCGAACCCACTGAACGTAACATGGTAACCTGGCCACGATCTGACTCCTCAAAAGGGATATCCACTTATTACACTTGAGTTCCTAGGCATCGGTTATAAACTATTTCATTTTCCGTTGATTTCTTGGAGGCGGAGCTTTACAGAATATATCAACAAAAGAAACCTTATTCCAGGGAAGACAAATGAATAAGATGTTATATGTAACAGGAGGATCATAATAACAATTTTAAATCAACTCAATCAACTCCTCAAAGATCGGTCACTCCTCTCCAGTTATTCAGCTAAGAACTATTAGCATTACGATCACAATTTCATCGCCCTAAACCGATTGTTGCCACCCTTAACATATGAGCCTGCTTAACTTACTCCGCACTCTCACCCCTTCTTAACCATCGGTCTATATCTCTTCAATTCATCTTATCTGCTCTGATCAGCTGCATCATCTATGCTATGCAATAACTGTGGATCATTTAGGATTCATCAGATTCTTAGCTTAATATGTGTATATGTTTTACTAGGTCCTTCATACATGTACCTGCAGAAGACAATTTGATACCTGGCTTTTTCCTGAAACATAGAAATTCTCGTATGTTTACAATGAAATTTAAGAAATAGCAAAAATGTTCTTGCTCTGAAGATGAAGATAATCAGCATACCAGCAAGAGATAATATCAATTCTTTTAAACCAGAGGAGTCTAATGCAACTACTATATTTTGGTAATCCAATTGAGTAGGCTAAAGAATCCACTTTTAGCTGCAAATTGAAGTTCAAATACAAAAAGTATGCTGAAAGAGAGATACTTGATACAGAAGTTCTTTTTAATCGTGAAATGATTTTTCTGTAGCTGAAGGCTTCATAATTTTTTTTAGCCTTTTCTTAGTAAGAAGGCTTGATAATTTTGTTTGTTCAAGTGGAGCTCTTTCAGAAGCTTTATTGTTGTTATATCTCTCAATCTCAACTGCTTTCCTCTTTTTCTATTCTTATGTAAACCATAATTATAGAGGGTCGAAGATAGCTGCAAAAGCATCCATTTTGTTTCGGCCTTGACACGACGATATCTTAACCAGAAAAGTCACACCAATATATGGGCTTCACAAGCACTTATAAAAGCAATTCTAAAAGTTTTGCCAGGAGTGGCACCTATTCTTATAATCACTTGGGTTAAGTATTTCTATACCTCAATCGGTATCAAATTTTACTTGAAAAGAGTTCTTTTTAGAAAAATATAAATTAATAAACAACTCATTTTTTATATGCATCTTATTGGTCTCAAGTGGCATACGAAAAGGGTTTAGAAGGGGGGAGGGGGGGTTTGAAGAGACCCTGAAGTTTTCTTTTAAATTCAAAATTTTCTTGCCTCTTAAAATATTTTGAACGCTTGAAAAGCAAAACGCTTGGTTAAGCGCTAAGATAAAGATAACTTAGACTTAGTGATTTTAGCAATTACCAAAGTAGGGTAAAGCTTAGATCGCTTAATCAGGGTTAACACAGGGGAATGATTTTGGTTGCTTAGCGTTCGGTTTGCCAATTAGTCGCTTATTGGTTTTAAAGCTTTAAACAAATATATGCAAGAATATGAAAAGCACTAAAACAGTAAAGTAAATAACACAAGATATAAAAGTTTTGGGTGATGTAATCTGAACTACGTCCTTTTTCTCCTTTTCACTCGGAGGAAATCCACTAGATGATTATCAAAACCTTCACTCAAATGATTTCTACAAATAATGAATAAAATGAAGATGATCTTGAGCTCCTTGACTTCAACTCCACTGAGATCTCTTCAACAAGCTTCTTTCACGTAGAAATACTGTTTGAATCACAACTTCTTTTTCACATAGAGGATAAAGGTTGGAGAGGTTGGAGGGTTTTTGTCACTAGAGTTTGTTTGATTTTAGAAGTTCAAACAATTTGGAATATCTCAATAATAATGTAGGGTTCTTCTATGAAGATGTTTGAGACTGTCTTTGGGATGTGTGAAAAGCTTAAAGGATTTGGATATGGAGATTTTGAAGTTTTCCTTGGAAGAATTATGGACTTTAAACTCAGCAAAGGGTTGAGCAATTTTAGCTTGAATGGATATTTGCGTGTGTGTGTTTTTGGGGTTCGCTAAATGGTCCTATTTGTGGGCAATTCTTGGGGAAAGTGTCTGTTGGACGTTGGACATATGTGCTGGCGTGTGCCTTTCACTCGAGCGAGTGAACCTACTTCCATTCTAAAATTCGTGAAATTCTGCTGTACCGATCGGACGAGGCAGACGTTCTCTGACAATCTAGTCAATGGTGGCTTGTCCACACGTCAATAGTTCTTATCACATTTAATGCTCTTATCAGGCATTAAATGAATTTGAACTTATTTCCCATTGGAAATAAATATCCGTTATTGATTGCATTTAAGTCCTTCATGACTTCGAAATTTATTTCAGGTGAATCTGATCGCTTGATCGCTTAGTCGCTAATTCAGAAATCCTGTAATGTCTTTAGTGTTTGACAGACGCTTAAGACAATCTTCACCTTCAATTAACTTCAGACAGACGCTGATCTTCAACTTTCTCTTTGATAGACTCACTTAGAATACTATCAGCGATTGTGTTTTCAATACTTAGTCTAAAATCTATAAATATAAAAATACAAGCCTAACAAAATAATAAACTTTCAACGCTTATACAAATTTTCTATGAAAGCATGAACTTACAATCTTTTGGAATCTAACATAAAATCCTATCTTGTCATCATCAAAACATCTAATATGAAATTTTCTACCACATCCAATACTTAGTGTCTATAATGTGTAAACTTTCTTTCATTAATAACATATCCAATTCTTAGTGTCATGACATTGTTATTCCTATCTAAAACGAAGGTGATATTTTGTTATATCGGTTGATTATAAGATTAATATAAGGAACCTTTCCATTACTACTATTGAAAGACGGCATTTTCGGTCAACTCGGGGACACCCAATTCCTCTACAACATCGAATTCCGCGGCAGGGGCGATAAGGCATGGAAAAAAAATTTACTTGAAGAGAAAGGCTAGCAGCTTAAGTAAAGACTCAAAAAACATGTTTAAGCATGCACTTTTACAATTAATTACCTCTCCATCTATGCCTATTCTTGACCGATTTCATTGCCTCATACATGGATGGAGCCCTTTCAGATTTTGTATCATTTTTAACCAAATCATCTGTTTTTCATCTGTTTTATAGGTATCTCCACAGAAAGGAAAATCAGCGAAAGAAGTGATAATGGTTGACCCTGTGGAAGCCAAGAGATTAGCAGCAAAACAGATGGAAAAAATTAAAGCAAAAGAGAAATTCCAAGTAAGTGAAATTCTGTTTCATTTGATTGAACATTTTGTTCACTTTGGAACTATTAAATATTGTGAAAAGTAGGGATGGTTTATATATTTAAGTTTCCGTTTAAGAATTTCGAATTTTAGTTTTGATTCAGATCTAAAATGAATATTACTTAAATGGTGTAAAGTGGTTTTGAATTTCCAGTATATTGTCGCTAGTTTAATACCATTGTTCAAGTTGAGAATTTATTGAAAGCTGCAATCTTTTTATATGGATAATTTTATTTTTATTTTTATTTTCAGGTTGGATTGAGTTTTTTCATTCAAATAATTGGCTTAGTTTATAATCAAATAACCAGTTGAATATTCTATAATGTCTTTCTATCCTCTATCTTTTCTTTTTCATTGTAAAAAGAATAAAAAATTCGTTGTCGATATGAGCTCCTAAGCTTTTCCCATTCACATTGTTATAGAGAATACGGGTAAAAGGATAGACATGGGATAGAGTTTTTATAAATAGTAATCATAAAACTGGTTACATTGATTTTATTAAAGTTTTTTCCTCAAAATCCTGTGATTTTGGATATAAACCTGATTTTGGATATAAACCTTAACTATATCTGCTACAGAGACGACGTCAAATTGAAGCAATCAACGGTGCATGGGCTATGCTTGGTCTTACAGCAGGATTGGTCATTGAAGGTCACACTGGAAACAACATTCCGGCTCAGGTAAATTTTTGCACTCTGGATGTCGCCTTAAAGGTATGTTTGGTTCTTGGATTTTTGTGAAGAAAAGGGAAAAGAAGGAGAATGATCAATAAATAAAGCACGCGGTACTAGCGAGAATAACATTTTTCATTTTCCTTATAAAAATTCAGGAACCAAACATAGCCCAAGTTTACGTTTGGATGGAAGGATTAGGATTTGAAGAAACGATACAGATGAAGGATTTGTATTTGAAAAATCCACCATAATAGTGCCAGAGGATTTGAAACCCTCGATGAAATTTGTATTATGGGATTGAAATCCTTAACTCCCAAATCCTTCAATCGAAACACAACCTAAATGGAGATAGAATTTTTTTGGTTAAAAGTTTAACAAGTTTCTGTATGTATACATGTATATGTTTTCCTATTACAGTTGGTTGGATACTGGGCAGCTTTCATTGGATGCTGGGCAGCTTTAATTGGTTTCTTTGGGCTATAGCAATTGGTTTCAAAATTGGAAATTGCTGATACTATGAATTTATGTGATGTTATAAGTAATGAGTTTTCTCCTTTTTCTTTCATTTGTTATGAATCACATCTGTATGAATGTTGAAGATCTTTAAATCAATTATTATGGCATTGCTCATTTCTTGAAATAAATAGTATTTTGTTGCTTAATTACATAGCCTTTTCTACTTAAAAACCTTTTTCAATCTAATTTGAATTTCGTTTTGGATTGACATGAATTATGGCTTTAGTTGGCAGATGGAACTTTCATATGATTATAGTCATATGTTAGATAATATAATATCTTTCCATATCTTTCTAGTATTTATGTTAATTTAGGTTTCTTTATGTTTCCTTGTATTTATCTTTTCCTTGTTTATAGTTAGGGTTTCTTGTTTACCAAGTACATGTATCTCTATAAATATGTTATTCAGTAATACAAGTTCCCTACGGGATTTTCTTTAATCTAACATGGTATCAGAGTCATGGCTTCAAGCCATGGTCTCTCGATCTCTCGCTTCTGCCGCCATCCTCAAGTTGCCGTCCCCATCCGGCGCTCCGTATCTAGTTTAGTGTTTCTTTATCTAATTTCTTTTTTCTTTCTTTCTCTTATGGCCGCCGCCGCCAGCTTCTTCTCTCTTATCTCGTTTTCGCCTTTTGTTTTTCTATGGCCGCCGTCTTTTTATTTTATACCGCTGATGCCTTCTCTCTTTGGCCGCAGGCCGCCGTCGCTTTTAGTTTTGTTAGTTGCCGCCGCTCACCCTTTGAAAAGGAGGACTTGGAGCCGCCGCCTTTTTATTTTATGCCGCTGTCTTCTCTCTTTGGCCGCGGGCTGACGCGCTTAGCCGCCACCTTTAGTTTTGTTAGTTGCCGCTGCTCACCCTTAAAAAAACGAGGACTTGGAGCAGCCGCCGCCGCCTCTTAAGGCCAACCGTCACCTTTTATTTTTGTCGCTGTCTTCTTCTCAAATTCTCTATGATCAGATTTCTATGGTCCAGTCTCAACGTTCAAAACTCTCACGTTTCGACTACGGGGGACTATTAGATAATATAATATTTTTCCATATCTTTCTAGTATTTATGTTAATTTAGGTTTCTTTATGTTTCCCTGTATTTATCTTTTCTTTGCTTATAGTTAGGGTTTCTTGTTTACCAAGTACATGTATCTCTATAAATATGTTATTCACTAATACAAGTTCCCTACGGGGTTTTCTCTAATATATATATATATATCTTAAAATACTTACGGCATGCTTGATACGAGAGGGTGTCGGGAAAGGGCACTCCCACTTTTTCAAACCCACTTCTTATTTATACAATTGACACAAGTAGAATTGAGATATCATAGTAGCTCATTTCCACTAAAAGTGATAAAACTCATTCCTTGTTCAACCAACCATGAGGAACGATTATTCCCACTTAATCATAACAGGAAAAAAAAAAAGGAAATTCCCATTAAATATCCCCCAAATCATAGATTACGATATGTATCTATCAAGTAGAGCAATTAACAAAAAAAAAAAAATATATATATATAGTCTGTGTGTGTGTGTATTTATTTATATTATAAATATAAAAAATATATTTATTTATATATAACCTAGTTATTCCTATATGTATTAATATACAGCATAAAATTAAATATGCAAAGATTGTTTTTATATATACATGTATATCAGTATATGTAATATATTGTAAATTAATTTTTTGTTGTGTATAAATATGGGTATCTTTGATATCTTAATATTTATCATACATATTAAATTATTTATAGATAAATACTCATAATATGTCTGTATATATTTAAATTAATACTCATTTTATTAGTTATTATGCATAATTTTTTATATTTGAACATATTTATTCATATTATAATTATTACTACAAATAAGGATATAATAGTTGAACAAGCAAAATTTTACTTGAGTCCAATTGTTCATTTAAGAGAACCAAACAAATAATAAAAATAGACTACTCCAACACAACTTCAGTCTATGTATGTAGCCAAACAAGGGATTGGAGAAGACCATTTCACGTGAAATTCTTTTCCTTTGGACTGAGCCTTTTTGAAATGACCAATCTTCGTACTAAACGTGTCGCTATTTCTTAAGAAGTAACAATTGGGAGTAATTGATGTCACATTATTTTTCTTCAGTAGTAGGGCTTTCTTTTATCTCTTTTGTAAAAGTATCTTTTAAAAAATAGTTCATCTTAATTTTGGACATCAGAAAACATAAAGAGTATTTAACTTAAAACTAACTAAGAAATTTAGTATTTTTAAGAACATATGATGCTAAAGTGATGCAATTTGAATAAAAATATCAGCAAAAAATGCAATTGGTGTTACTTTTAAGACTACAAGAGGTAAAATGATGTAATTGATAGTACGAATATTATATCGCCATGCCAGACTAAAAAAGATGAAGTGAAATTTACTCGAAAAATAATACCCAAAGGCTAAATCATTTAATCTCCTTGCTTGACAACTAAATTTGGTATGGTTGGGTTGAATATTTATTTTGTGCACATTTCTCAAACCTTTTCTAAAGAGAATAAAAATTTGGGTCCAAAAAGACATGTTAAATTTATTTTTGTACAAACAATCCTCATCTCAAAGTTACATTAATATTGCCCTTTGCATAAGTTGTGGACAACTTCTCAAATTTCACATGATATAAATAACTCTATCAAGTTGAAGAACCATTAATAAGTGCTTCTAATCAAATCACTTCAAAATCTCTTGGTATGCAAAAACTTTGAATAAACTTACTGAAATTTGAGAAAAAATGGAGCTTAGAAAATTGTACTTTGCACAAAAGAAAAACATTTATAACTTAAAGAGCATAAAGTATATCATTATAACATATGCGGTATACCACATTTTTTTGTGGAAAATAAGAGTTAATTTACCCTCATCAGACTATAAATTACACAATACTAAATATGCAACAATTAAACCACAGTGATTGACATCCAAAATATGCAACGCCTTACAAGAAATGACATTAGTAGTTTTGTAAAAACACTTTTCGGAGACGTTTTTTGTTTTTGTGTTTCAGGGTTGTAGAGCAAAAACACGTATTTTTAGGATGGGGTGAAGTACTGTTAGCCCTTACAAGGAATTTTGAAATGACAATAACGCATTTAAGAACGCCGATTTTTTGTCCGAAAAATTGAAATTGGGGAAATTACTTCGAAATGACACCATTCAAGGGAGACATTTTGTTTATCAGTTTTTTGTGTTTTAAGGGAGTACAGTGCAAAAATAGATATTTGAGGGGGTAAAGTGACATTAGGCCTATTTTATTATTAACTTTTTTCATTCTTTTATGTTTTCTTAGAATTATTTTCTCAAGGGAGATTATTCTGCTTTGTCACGTTCTAATGAATCATTATCTTCCCTGCATAAAAGTTATATATATATATATATATATATATATGTTATTCACATGTCATGTCAGCCTCCAACTTTTGAGAGTGAAAATAGTTTGATGATTGAATATTCCTTGTAAGACAATGGTTTTCTTTATGAGAGTGTAAAGGGTATTAGGTAGAAACCCACTTTTGAATCTTCAAAATGTGTGCGAAATTGTTATGTACTATGTGGACAAAAGCAACAAGTACCAAATTAGGTTAAAAGTGCCTTTAACCTCAACTAATTCTTTATATCAATGTGCTTGTCTTTGGCACAAATTGATTTAAGTTGGATAGATATTGGAGAATAAATAATGTATGGCTTTGAGATATGGTGATGATTGACTTTTATGTAGATTTTGTCACTAGTAGGATAAATTTTTAATTTCATATATATATATATATGGAATATATAAATGTATATCATAGTTTTGTTTAATTCATAAAATTATTGATCAATCAATTTTAAGAGGTAAAATGAAATAGCTTACGAGGTACTAAAAATTTATAAAAAGCTCAGAAATTTGAGAAAACATCCAAAAAATAGGTATAAACTTTAATATAAAAAGGAAGACTAACTGTATTTTTAAGGTCTTATAAGCTCCTAAAAATTGACCAAATAAAATTAAAAGCTTATATATCGACTTCTTATAGTTTTCATCGTTTTACTTTATCAAATTATTTAGAGCTTATTTTCAATAAGTTCAAAATTTCACTACATACATTGATTAAGTTCGACCACAAACCATTTAAAGAAAGCATATTAGAAGTAAGTATATACGAGTATATTACATAAATTTACTTGTTAACAATATTATATTCTCACATGTTTTGAGTCAGGTGACATATACACAATCTTTATTATATTCAAAGAACGAGATGGTTTTCACCATTCGTTCCCCAAAATGCAAGAATAATGATTACGAATTTCAATTTTTGTAGCCCTATTTATTCAAAAATTACACTTAAATCTCAGGATGATTGTATTCACCTCGCTTGAACTATGTACATTTGGTATCACACTTCTCATGTTTTGTTTTTTGGCATGGACCTCCCCTCTTTCAATTTTTTTATTAGATTTATTTATTAAAGACTAGAATACCCTTTTTTAGCTCAAAAGGTTGAATATCACTAAATAATGTGTTGAGAATGAAAAAATTATTGAAATATCATTGAATGACATGTTATTAATACATAAAAAAAATCCAAAATATAAAAATTCTGGAAATATAACTCTAAAACTCCTAAACCTAAAACTAATTAGAAAATATGCTCTCGATTTATTGTGAATTTCTTTGGTGATTCAAGAAGTTATTGTAACCAAAAACAAAATTCAAGAAATTATTTTTGAAGTATGTTAATCTTAACATAATTTAAACTTTTTTATAAACATAAATAATTCTAATTTTCACAAATTCTTGTATATATTTCTTTTTAAAAAAATTATAAGCACCAAAGTAAAAAAACCTCCCAAATCATTGTGTAATCCAAAATTCTATATGTTCAAGTATTATTTTTTTTTAAAAATCCATCTTCTTTTGGAGAATTACTAATATAACCAGTATTGTACTGAGAAAAATAATATTAAATATAAATACATCTCTTATATGCTTTCACCTTTTGTCCGCAAGTAGATGTAATAATATATGTAAATAATAAATTAAAATAATTTATAATTATACCAATAATAAAAAAATAATGTTATAAGTCAATAAAATTCAAAGCTAAAAGAATAGTACAACAACATCATATTCTTTCTTTTCCAATCTTAATTGAAAAATAATGAAAGCTCAAATTATAGTAATTGCAATATAGAAAAAGCAAAATAAAAACTCTAAATTTTTTTCTATTTAAGATTTTCAAATAAAATTGACATAATCAAACTAATAATATTTTTTTCATGAGATTAAGCGTTAGTGGAACAAAAGAGAGTTAAAATTAAATAATTATTTAATATTTGTTTGGATCATAAAAGAATACAAGATTAGATTAGGAGAAGTTTTTTCTCTTAATTTAAAATTACGCATTTTAGAATGATATTTCTAGATATTTTTTATTTTAGATGCATTTATTAATTACTATGTCATTTAATGATACTTTTTTCATTCTCAAGCCGCTTATCCAATTATTCAAGAAAAAATTAGACCAAATGTGAAGGGTATTTTAGTGTTTAATCAGCAAGCCTAATGAAAAAGTTGATGAATGAGAGGTCCATGTCAAAATGCCAAATGCGAAGGGGTGTAAATGCTATATATCTATAGTTGAAGGGAGGTTGATGCAATTTTGCCCTTCAAATCTCAAGCTCACTGGCAAATTAATAAAGTGAAAAAACTACACATATGTTGTTCATATATATATATATATATATATATGTATATAAACTCCAAGTAGCTTCTTATCAAAAAAAACTCCAAGTAGCTTAACTTGAAATCTAAGTTAGTTAGGGCATTGATGTAAGGAATGGATAATAAATAATAGGGAACAAATAAAGGAGAAAAGGATCGTTCAAAAAAAAAAAAAAGGAGAAAAGGAGAGTAGTTGATATATAACTTGTCTTAATAGCAAAAAGGCAGATTTGACGCCAGCACAACTAACTAGTATAAAGTTGTAAAGTTGTAAAGATGATGTGGGGTTTCATTTACTTTCCTCCCCCACTTTCTGCGCTTCCAAACAAAAGAAGTTTTGTCCTTTCATTTATTTATTGTTTAATAAATTGATTACATAATGAATACCATGAATATCAGTCGGGACATATTATAATCAACGAACTATTATAATTATCTAACAACTACTATAAAAATAAAAAAAAGCTAGTCACATGCTTTTAATGAGAGTCGAACACAAAACATCTAATATTTTGGGGCTTGAGTTTAATTTTTAGAGTTAGGCTTCATCGCCCCCTCTTTGTATCTATAATATGTATGTGTGGGACTTGCATCACGTTTTAACGTATATCATTCAGAATTGATTTTTCTTTCCATATTTTTGGTCGCCTATTTGCATAATTTTTCAAAGTAAGCATTTATTGTACCAAATCAACACTTCTCAAGCTAACTTTGAATTCTTATCACGAATACAATGTGAAAATATGCACAAAACTACAATAACGACACTATATATCAAAATTATCAACAAATTTTTCCTTGTCTTGCCCCAGACCAAAAGTCCAAAAAAACGTGTGTAGCTTAAAGTCACATATTCAAAACTAAAGAGGCATATTTTCTCGTAGGAAAAGGTTTGATCAACTACTTTAATTTTATTTTGTTTGCCTGTTCATATTTGGATTACATGAGTGCAGGTATGAAATAATAGGAATTCGAGTATGATACACTATAAATACAAGGCTATTTTTGATGTTGAGAGTTATCTTACTCTTGACAAACTTTATACTCTTTGTATAATTCGATTTCAATATTAAATTGTGTAAATACTTTTATCTATTTCTTATTTTGTATTCTTAATTTCATGTTTTATTCTAACAACACATGCAATTTTGAAAATCTACTTGATTACTATACAAATTAATGTGCATATTTGGCTACCATATCAATAGTCTTTTAATAAAACCTTTTTCATAGAAAGGATCTCTCTCTAAACCCTAGTCGTCTTTTTCCTTTTATTTTTCTCCGCCGGCGATGGCTTGGTGAAGCAATCGTCTTTTTCATCACTATTACCACCTGCATCGTCAGCGTGTTGGGTTGAAACACTCTTCTTCAATTATACATCATATTTTCGAATCTGACGAGACGGATATAGATCTAATGAGACAGAGACAGATCTGACGAGATGAAGACAGATGATAAATAAATTTTTATGTAGCGTTTTAGATATTTTGTTTAGTTTTTATTTTCTCTCTCGTATGAGAGTTTGCTTTCTCTCTCGAATGAGAGTTTCATCTCTCTTTGAATAGGAGTTGCATAAGAATTTTTTTGTGTTCGTTTGTAAGTTCTTAAGATTTGTTATCTTCAAGAATCTTGATAGTTGGTGATGTTCTTAGTACATCATTTGAGTCGATATGAATTGTATTGTTCCAAACGTTATAAACTTTTGATTAAATGATATATAAGATCGATTTTTCTTCAAAAAATATTAGAAAGTATATATCCGACATTGGGATAGGAACTATATGTGTGGCCGTGAATCTTATAATTATAAGCTATATATATTCTTTCTGTTATAAAATAACCCCAAAATATTATGAAGTAGATAGACAATAGAATGAGAGAATGAGAGAATTCTTTATATGATTTTGTGTGTATTTACAATACAATGTCATTGCCTATTTATAGGCACAAAACATGAATTTCAAAGGTTTATTACCTAAAGAGTAAATTATATTCACTCATGGTGGAAAATGAGAAGTCATGTAGATGAAGAGTTTTGGGAGTTGAATAGACATCCACAAATAATTATTCATAATACTCCCCCTTGGATGTCTATCACTTAAAAATATGTCTCGTTAAAACCTCACTAGGAAAACCCATTAGGACAAAAACCTAGTGAAAGAAAAAGAGTACATATCAATACGCAATCAAATGCTGCCTCATTAAAAACCTTACCAGGAAAACCCAGTGGGAAAAACCTTGGTTAAGGGAAAAAGAGTGCAGCGCGTATTATCTCCCCCTCATGACAATATCAGTCAAGATCTTTAAGTCTACGCACGCCAATATTGTAGACTAGCTTTTCAAATGTTGCTGTGGGAAGTGCCTTGATGAACAAATCAACAAAATTATCACTGGAACAGATTTGTTGAACATTGATATCACCATTCTTCTGAAGATCATGAGTGAAAAAGAACTTTGGTGAAATATGCTTTGTTCTAACTCCTTGAATGTACATTTCTTTCAATTGTGCGATACATGCAGAATTGTCTTCATATAAGATCGTTGGGATCATTTTTCCAGAAGATAAACCACAAGTCCCTCGAATGTTTTGAATCATGGATCTTAACCAAACACATTCTCGACTTGCCTTGTGAATAGCCAAGATTTCTGCATGATTAGATGATGTGACCGATATAGTTTGTTTCATAGATCGTCATGAAATGACTGTGCCACCACATGTAAATAAATAGCCCGTTTGTGAACGACCATTATGAGGATCAGACATATATCCAGCATCTGCATATCCTATCAATTCGGACTTGGGTACATTTGAATAAAACAAGCCCATATCGATTGTTCCTCTAAGGTAGCGGAGTACCTGTTTAACCCCATTCCAATGCCTTCGTGTAGGAGAAGAACTATATCTTGCTAATAGATTAACAGTGAATGCTATATCAGGTCGAGTATGACAAGCAAGATACATTAGTGCACCGATTGCACTTAGATATGGTATTTCAGAACCAAGTAGTTCTTCATCACTTTCTCGAGGTCGAAAAGAATCTTTGTTCACATCTAGTGACCTTACGACCATCGGGGTGCTCAATGGATGTGATTTATCCATGTAGAATCGCTTTAGCATCTTTGATACATAAGCGTTTTGATATACACAAATTCCGTTTTAAATATTCAATTAGCAACCCAAGGCAAAATTTTGTTCTTCCAAGATCTTTCATCTCAAATTCTTTCTTTAAGCAATTAACAGCTTTTTGAATCTTTTCAGGAGTTCCAACGATATTTAAATCGTCAACATAAACTGTAATTATAACAAACTCATTTCCAGATCTTTTCATGAAAATACAAGGACAAATTGGATCATTCTTATATCCTTCCTTCAACAAATATTCACTAAGACGATTATACCACATTCGTCCAGATTGTTTCAGTCCATACAATGACTTATTTAATTTAATTGAATAATATTCTCGAGAACTTGAATTATATGCTTCAGGCATATTAAATCCTTCAGGGATTTTCATATATATATATATATATATATATATGATTATCAAGCGAGCCATACAAATAGGCTGTAACAACATCCATTAGACGCAAATCCAATTTTTCATGCACTGCCAGACTTATTATATAACGAAAAGTAATTGCATCCACCACAGGAGAATAAGTCTCCTCATAATCTATGACAGGTCATTGCGAAAACCCTTGGGCAACAAGACGTGTCGTATATCTTACAATTTCACTTTTCTCATTTCGTTTTCGCACAAATACCCATCTGTATCCTACTGGCTTTACATCTTCAGGTGTACGGACTACAGGTCCAAAAACTTTTCATTTTGCAAGCGAGTTTAACTCTGCCCCCATTGCGTCTTTCCATTTTGGCCAATCATTTATTTGTCGACATTCATTAACAAACTTTGGTTCTTGATCCACATTATCATTCATCATACTTAGCGCTACATTATATGCAAATTTATCGTCAACGTTGACTTCATTTCGATTCCATCGTATCCTGTTCATAACATAATCGATTGAGATCTCATTATTCTCACAATTTTTAGGTACCTGAGGTTCTTCTGGAACCGAAATATTAGTTATGACTGGCGACTCTTCTGAAGTTATTTTATCCTCGATTAGACCATCTTGATTCTTAGTTCCTTTTCTTTTGTCGAGGATGACTATCTTTGGAACCGATAGGTCTACCACGCTTCAGACGTGCAGTAGACTCATTACTTTGACCTTCAGGGACAACAATTCTTACTGGAGCATTAACAGCTGGTACATGTGACTTAGTCACTTTATTTAGGTCAATAAATGCGTCTGGCAGTTGGTTAGCTAAACCTTGCAAGTGAATTATCTTTTGAACTTCCAGTTCACTTTGTTTTGTTCGAGGATTAAGATGAGATAAAGATAATTCATTCCAACTAATTTTCTTTTCCAGCTGCTTATTTTCTCCCCCTAATGTTGGAAAATCTGATTCATCAAAATGACAATCAGCAAATCGAGCCGTAAATAAACCTCCAGTCAATGGCTATAGATACTTTATTATTGATGGAGACTCGAATCCAACATATATTCCCAATTTCCTTTGAGGTCCCATCTTAGTGCGTTGTGGTGGAGCATTTGAACATATATCGCACATCTAAAAATTCTCAGATGGGAAATATTTGGTTCCTGACCAAAAATCAAGTGTAATGGGGAGACTTTATGATAACTTGTTGGCCTTATGCGAATAATTAAGTGTTGTTGCATGCATAATAGCATGTCCCCAACAAGAAATAGGAAATTTTGATCTCATAAGTAAAGGTCTTGCAATTAACTGCAGACGCTTAATAAACGATTTTGCTAGACCGTTTTGTGTATGAACATGTGCTACAGGATGTTCAACATCAATTTCAATAGACATGCAATAGTCATTGAACGTTTTGGAAGTAAATTCACCCGCATTATCAAGGCGTATCTTCTTAATTGGATAATCAGGAAAATGTGCTCGTAGTCTAATCAATTGAGCAAGCAATCTCGCAAACGTCAGGTTGCGAGTTGATAACAAAGATACATGTGACCACCTTGTTGATGCATCAATTAGAACCATGAAATATCTAAATGGTCCACACGACGGGTGCATTGGTCCACAAATATCGCCTTGAATACGTTCCAAAAACGTATGAGATTCACTTCCTACTTTTGTTGTTGATGGTCGAATAATCAACTTTCCTTGTGAACAAGCAGCACATGAGAAATCATTCGATTGAAGAATCTGCTGGCTCTTCAATGGATGACCACATGAATTCTCAATTATCTTTCGCATCATAATTGATCCGGGATGGCCCAACCGGTCATGCCAAACAATAAACTTATTTTGATTTGCAAACTTCTGGTTTACGATAACATGTGTTTCAATAGTAGATATATGCCTGTAGTACAAACCGGAGGAAAATGCAGGCAACTTTTCCAATATACATTTGTTACCAGATATTTTATTAGTGATATAAAGATACTCAATATTGCCATCACTTGTTGTCTCAATATGATATCCATTTCTGCGAATATCTTTGAAGCTTAGTAAATTTCTTTGAGACTTAGTAGAATATAATGCTTCATCAATATAAAATTGCGTTCCTCCGGGTAACAATATATTAGCTCTGCCGGAGCCTTCAATTAACTTTGCACTACCCGATATAGTACTAACATTGGCTTCTTGCATTACTAAATAAGAGAAGTATTTTTTATTCTTGATAATAGTGTGAGTTGTTGCACTATCAGCTAGACACATATCTTCACTATTAATGTTGCTGCTGATCGAGTAATTACTCATTCTTTAAAAGAAAAATAAATCAATATTAGAAAATATTCTTTAAAATGTTAAAAGACAATTTTATAAATAAATAATTCATTAATGAAAACAACACATTTTAATATTTATTTTAAAAACCACTAAAAATAAGATTGATAAAATTGATTATGAACACTTCTATCTCTAATCAAGTGATCAATTTTTTCTATCAAGATCAGCAAAGAAATCAGCAACATCTAAATGAATGTCATGGACATGATCAGAATCACCCTCTTCAAAAGGAAAATTTCTTTCTATTTTCTTTCTTTTACTTTTTTAGTGATTCTTGGTAAAGGTTAACAAGATGTTTTGGTGTACGACAGGTACATGACCAATGACCTTTACCACCACAACGATAGCATAAATTGTCCACAGATTTGCTATTTTGGCCACCTTCATGTTTCTCTTTATTATTTTTCCACTTCTGGTGAAAATATGTGTTCTTTGAAATACCACCACGATTTCCATGACCATATCCACGACCACGTCCACGTCCACGTCCATGATTTCTTTAATGATTAAAATAGTTATGTGCTGCTACATTGAATGTAGCAGAACTAGTTGGACGGGACTCATGATTAAAATAATTATATATTGCTCAACACATTCACTTCAAGGAATGGAGTATAGTTATTTGCATCAATATGAATTTATATACTGCTCAACACATTCACTTCAGGGAATGGAGTATAATTATTTGCATCAATATGAATTTATATATTGCTCAACACATTCACTTCAGGGAATGGAGTATAGTTATTTGCATCAAGATGAATTTCAACATCTAACGCCTAAGAGAAATAATTCTTCCCCGTAATATCAAGATCCACAAATTTAAATGTTTTCAAGATTCCTCATCAGAGTATAAGAACGGTTAGAGATCAATCAATTACATAAAACCGAGTGTGCTCAAATAAATATGGATGAGCACCAACTTACATATATGAATCAAAATACGCCATAAAATAATAACTGAATTGGAAGATGCAAAGTGTTATATTACTCAGCAATCTACTCCTTCCCGAGGAGTATGTTTCTATGGAAAGAGCATCAAGCTCTCTTTTGACTGCTAGGTAGTAAATTAACAGCACAGATACATTGGAGGGACGAAATATTGCTGTAAATTGCTGTAAAGTTGATCATATTTGATGTTTATGAACTCCATTAGATACTATACTAAAAAAAAATATGATGTGCTTAATTTTTATATCCCCCTCTAGATTCAGTTATATCAAATGGTTTCTTTCATTTTCTTCAATTGAAGTAATACAATAACAAAGTGCAACCTTGAACTCTTTTTGATTCCTTCATCTTTGTATTATAGTTTATAACATGTATTAACCTTTTTCCTTGGGCATAGTGTTAGTTAATATAATGGCAATGCAAATTACTCACCTTAATTAGCAGAATTAATATTAGGCAACAACCACTTCTTTAATAATTTATACACCACCGAATTGCTTGATAATTTTGTTCTCAAAGTTGTGGCTTGTGGCATGCATGTAACACTCCCTTCTTTTGACAACGTGAAATGACTAACAACTTGAGACAAATCGTGTTGATAATGTGTTATAAAATAACTCCAAAATATTATGAAGTAGATAGACAATAGAATGAGAGAATGAGAGAATTCTTTATATGATTTTGTGTGTATTTACAATACAATGTCATTGCCTATTTATAGGCACAAAACAAGAATTTCAAAGGTTTATTACCTAAAGAGTAAATTATGTTTACTCACGGTGGAAAATAAGAAGTCATGGAGATAAAGAGTTTTGGGAGTTGAATAGATATTCACAAATAATTATTCATAATACTTTTCTATATATATAATTTAATTTTTTTCACATTTTTATGTGAATAAATTACAATTGTCAACTAACTGACTAAGTCGCCCGCAATGGAGAAGGCTGTATTTATTTCTTATACCAACTTGATTCAGGACCAATATAATAAGTTAGTGGAACACTGTGAAACTATCTCATCAAATCTACCACAAATAGGATACCTAATTAATAAATGAGAACACATGCATGATGTTAAGTGTCGATCGGCTAGGTGATTGACAATTTCTATGTGCCAAAGATTGATACCTTTTGTCGTGTTGGATTTTAGTTGGATCTCTATTTTAAATTAATATTTCATTTTTCTGTATATAAATTTTCTTTGGATCTACTGATAACGAACATTATCTTATAACTTGGCCTACATGCGTTAACCAGGAATATATTATCGTGTTAGTTTTTAGTATGAATCTGTTATTTTAAATTAGTATTGTATATGTAAGGTAAAATTACACACAGACCCCCCTAACTTATTGTATAATTACCAAAACGTCCCTCCACTTATAGAAAATTACCAACACAACCCCTCAAAGAGTCTATTTGTAAGGTTTACAAGGGGTAAAATATAAGAATTTTTAAACATACGATGGTGTAATTGTAAGAAATTCTTAACATGAGGGGTGTGTTGGTAATTTCAAATAAACAAGTGGGGTTTTGGTAATTACATAATAAATGAGGGGGTTTATGTGTAATTTTTCCTATATATAAATCAATTTGCATGTATAAATTCTTCTTGTACATTGATGGAGTTGTAAAACCTGACAAAGAATCGAGAATAGGAGCCGAGACCGGAGCCAAAAAGGATCAAAAGGGGGAGGGGCCTAGGCGTTTTTTTTTTTTTCGTTATTTTGGCAATTTTGACTAGGGATGCGATTCATTGTGTACCAAGTCTTCAAATTTAAATATATGAGAATGTACATAATACATGCAATGTATCACTCCAATGAGAATATATAGTGTGGTCATGACTCGTGATAGCAGTCAGTTTTGAATAAACTACGTGAAATCTTCGTGTCATATTAGACAAGAACTATAGTTCTTATTTATTTCCTTTAGTTCATCTATTGATGTCCATTTAATCCTTAACATACGTGTGACCTGTACATGCATATGAATTATAAAATGTAACCCTAATTAAGTTGGACTAGAAAATCCAAGGTGGTTGGTTTGGCCTTCTAATTTTGCTCACATCTTTTTAATTATGATCAATTATTGTTGACTTCACATTTCATTTTATATTCTATTATATACGTATATTCGAAATGTGCAAACTTCAATATAGAATTAACAAGTTGTTTTATTTACGTCTAGTGTACATCTAATGTGTCGTGCTACATATATAAAACATAAAATTTGAATAGAAAATCCGGACTACCATCTTTTTCAATTATTTCTATCTTTCTAACCGCGTTTAGATTCAATGAAAATGTCTATTTCAAGAAGTGGCTTTTTATGACTTCATTTGTGGCTCTTGAAAGAACCAATGGCTGTAAATTAGAATATATATATATATATATATATATGAGAGAGAGAGAGAGAGAGAGAGAGAGAGAGACAAAATGCATTAAAGATGATGGTTGTCTTTTACCTAAGTATAGCATGTCGATTGTGAGAAATTAATTACGTGGAAAGACAAAAGAAAACGAAATTAGTTGATTTTGGGATGCCAAATTGGCTAAAGTATAAAGATTTCATGATGTGGTGTTTTGTGCTTGAAATGTATTCTATTTCATGTCTATTTTTAATTGGTGAAATTGCTAGGACCATGGAAATACACGTGAACTCTAATGTATATTCAATTCATTGAAGTTAAAGTTAAAGTTTCATTTATTAACATCTTCCAAACACATGTCAAGATGTCCATGCTGATGACAAGAAGTTTGATTCGTACGTTAACTTGACATCTTACAAAATTATCTTACAAAATTAGTCCGTTATCTTGGCATTTTTTTAATTTGGTCATTTCCGCTGATTTGGGGATTAATTGCATCTTAAATTGGGGATAAATTGCAAATGAAGGAAAAATTGGGGGAAAATTGCTGATATGGGGAAAATGGGGGTGGGGGGGATTCATTAAAAAATTGAAAAAATCCGAAAAAAATTAAAGAAAAAATCCATTAAATATTGTCGGGGAAAATTATTTTAATGGATTTTTTCGAATTTTTTCTTTAAATGAAATTTAAAGAAAAATAATTTTTCCTGACAATATTTAATGAATTTTTTTTAAAATGTTTTCGGATTTTTTTGAAAAAAAATTGAAATCCGAAAAAATCCCCAAATCAGTGGAAAGGACCAAAATTAAAAAAAGTGCCAAAATAACGGACTAATTTTGTAAGGTGTCAAATTAACGAACTAAAACGCAAAGAAGATCAAGTTAACGGACTAAAAAAATAATTTTCCCCTATAACTATATGTATAGAGAGAGAGAAAGACGTGTTCTATTTTTGTATTTAGGGATGAAGTCAGAATTTTTGGTTCGGACAACAAACACAAAAATGGAGTAAACCTTGATATCAGTAGTCTTTGGATGGTGAAATAATAAATTTATAGGCCAAATTTTATTTTATTTTAGAAAGTTAAGAGAGAACGGCTGTCATGTTCCCTCCCTGGGTTTGAATATTAATTGAGATGAGGATAATGTAAAGAGAGCTAGGACCGTGTGTGTAAATAATTCAAGTCGAGTTTAATAATATATTATTGAATTCGTTTCAATTTTTATAGGGTTTATAAATTATATTTGAATTTAGTTTGATTTTTAATTGAATCGAGTTTCAATAAAAGTAACTTTGCATTGTTGCATACATATTTTAATATTATTTTAACTAATGAAATCGAGTTAGGTTGCAACCAATATGAGCTCCGCAAAATTCGGTCGCTCGAGCTCTATAAGCCCATATTTTAAAACTTGATTTTGAGAAAGAGTAAAGGAGAGAGTGAAACTGATGAACTCACAAGCTCATGCACAAATTGATGGCGCTTGAACATCAAGCTCTGTGTAGAGAACTTGCATCCCTAAATTGAGATCAAGTCGAACAAAAATATAAAATATCCAGACTTATATTGTGAGAGTTGGGCTTAAATGAGTTTTTAATGATCGAGTATCGAGTAATTTGATTTATTTTTCAATGCTGTAACATGGAATTTAAATGTTTAATTAATGCCCTAACTAATCTACTTAAAATGGATCCTATACTTTTACTTGTATATCTATATCCTTCTTTTTTTTTCCTTTTTAGCAGTTAGTTGGATTTGTTTGACTTCTAAACATTTTCATTTGTATCTCTATCCCATGCCTTATCTTGCATAAATTCTACATCTCATAGACCGATTAATATGTGAGTTCGGCTTCTATCATACTATACATTCATTCATGTTTTATTCGCAATATATATTTTGCATGCATTGTAATATAGGCTAACTTTGAATTTTGAATTCTAAGTAAAAATAAGTTAAAATATCATTTTCTTCTTTTGGTTGTGAAGAAAAATAAATATGGTCCAATTATTTCGCCTTTTACTAAAAAAAAAATATATGAATTGTTTATCTAAATACAACAATGTGATGAAACTTTTAATGTATAGTAGTTAATTCATTTATCTTTATTGTATTTCGTTATATAATTAATTAAAAATGATACCATTTTGTAAAAATCGTAATAAAACTACTTAAATATCCACAAATAATTCTAAACTTCTAGACCCACAATGTAGCAAGGGGTCAATACATAATAATAATAATAATAATAATAATATTTTTTATAATAATGATAATAATAATTTTTGATAGTATTAGGAGGCTAAAATTATCTTAATTACACATGCAAAACGTGTCTTCTGCAAAACCTCTAGGCTAGTTTTATGCTTGAATGGGCCCCACAATCTTTTACGAAAGTAATCAATGCAAAAAGTTCATTCTTGACCGCTAATCTATACGACCATTTCTGAGCCTCCACCATACTTTACAAACTCTGTCTCACACTGAATCATTTTAATCATATTAAACGTTAAATTGACCATACTACCCTCACCTGTGACTCAATTCAAAGAGCAAAACAGGGTCAATAAAGGAATACCCTCAACTTTATTAATCATATATAGTCCACGTAATAATAAATTAATACTAAACATCTATTACAATTACCACTAATAGAAAGAAAAACAAATAATTATTAAAACTAAATAAAAACAATAAGAAAAAGACAAAACAAAAGTGGGAGCTGTTGAAGATTCGTTGACATGTCAATATCTTACTCTCAACTGTTTTCTTTCTTTTTATAACTTTACTCTAACCCAAAAGTTTCCATATTTACATATGTGCCCAACAAAATAACATATATATCAATTTACACCCTCGAAACCTTCGATTTCTCAAACTAAGATGCTACTAGGCAACCACTCCCCATTGCCCTTGCTCCTGCCCCGTCTGCCCGAATCCGACTCGACCACAAGACGAACCACCAAACTACTCTTGTCACCGGGAGGCAAATGTGGCTTGACTCGGTCAAAACTTGGGCCCACGACGTTTTCAATCCATTCTTGCAGACTAGTCGAGTCGTGCCATAGCCCGCCTAGGATCTTTTCTAAGACATCATCTTCGACTTCTATTGACAAATTGTCGTCTACAACCATAGAAAATTTCAACGAGATTGTCTTCTTGATCTCTCCTCGGACGAATGCAGAATCGACTGGCTTGAACACTATGGAGTCATCGACAATGTTGACCAACTCATGAGGCACCGATGTAATAGAGAAGTGCCCGTTCACAAGCCCGCGGTGATCATCCTCGTGATCAATGGTGACGTCACTTGAATTGTGAGATCCTTCGGTTTTATCATCGTCGATGTCTCCTAAAGCAAGATTAAGGTCGAGAAAGCCGGAGGCCGGTTCTTTCCTCGGCCTCAACGGTCTACTTTCATCGTGCAACCAACTAGGCCGCCGTTTAGCGCTCTTTTCTCGTACTATTAGTCCTAACTCCCAAGTCCCACTTGCTATAGACGCAAGCTTCTTCTCATCTACGAAGTGACCGTCTCTTAAAGCTTCGGGACTAGTCGTCGACCAATCTCCCGTGAGGACAAAGATGCAATTTCCAAGACCTACTTCACGGCCATGAGAATCACCGATCCTACCTCTCTCAATCGCGCGTTTCACGCTCCCCCGCACCAACAAATCCGCTTCGTCAATATCTTCGAGCAAAATTACTGAAAATGGATTCCTTCGAACCGCCTCTACTATACGATCAATTACCGTTTTACCACGGAAGCTCGTATCTAATTCTTCATCATCCCGTCGTGCGCCAAGACATATCGTTATTAGACTAGCCCCACATATTTCTTCTGCAAGCACCAAAGCCATCTTTTTCTTCCCGGTCCTATCGGGTCCCGTGAACAATAACCAAACGTCCCCCCTTGATCCACCGCCCCGACGTTTCCCATTGCCCAACCTACACCGTGTAATCGCAGAAGCCACTTCCGAAGCCGCTTCGGCTTGCCACCACGTTTTCTCCATTAAACCCTTGAGGAGTTTCTTGTACGTGTCAGCATCCAAAGCATTAGCAAACTTATCAATTAACTTAGAAGAGATGCAACCCAAAAAGTCTTTAGCCCGATCATCACCAATTTTTTCAGGGGTGCTTAGTTTTTCATTCTCTTTTCTTCCTAGAACAAGGTCGGTCCCCACGGGACTTCCCGGGGGGCTATTTGTATGCTGTGCTGGTAGGACGGTACCATGATTAGTGTTCAGTTGCAGCTTGGTGTTCAGTAACTTAGGCTGGAACGGCGGGCGTACAAGAAGGTTTGGATTGTACAAACTTGTCATGGAGAGAGCCGGTGGGCCCGGCCGGCTATTTTGATGGAAGTTAGGATGAAGGTTCAAGCATGTATCCCTCCATTTCTTATGCAATTCCTGAGTCTTCCCCTGCAAAAATTTTAGAAAACAACATAAATTTCTGTTTATTTCAAAATTAAATTTGGTTTCTTTCTTTAATGTTAAAAGTCTAACGATACATACTTGTGACTGATCTATTGTTTTAGCATTTTGCAACCATTGTGGCAGAGAAGGTCGATTCGCTTCTTGTTTAGCTTCAGAAAATGACTTCTCAATAGCTGTGAGTTTGGCTAGCTCTTTCTCATAATTCTCTGAACATTGAGGGCAGAAGTTGGTTCTTTGAGCAGGATCTGAGTTCTCGGATAGACGCCTCGTTAAAGCAGGCAGTGGCATTGGATTAGTCTTTAACGGATTTAAAGGTTCCACTGGATTGTTCAAAAGTCTCTCAGTTCCAAATCTACATAACAAAGGTTAAAGGAAAATCAGAATATGAAGTTCAAAACAAGTAAAAAACAAAATTCTCAGCTACGATCTCCATTTTGTTAAATTCAATGTACTAATCAAATGTTCCTAATCTACAGAGGAAAGTAAAAATCTTGTACAGACCGCGCGCATAAAAACACCAAACGGTCCAGATTGTGCCACATCTTTTCACACCCGGATCATACAAGAACTTCCCGTAAACTACCATTCAGAGAACAATTCCGTATTACAGTCTAGATTCTAACACTAAAATCAATCTAATTAGCACAAAAATAACTTAATAATCAAGAAAAAGCATGAAATTCCATTTATCGTTTACACAAATATACCTCGGAAAGATTCCGGGAAGAGGCGATTTAGAAGCCATAGGCACAGCCTGCAAATCCCATTCACTCTCCATATTAGAATGATAAACTTGGCACCTCAAATAAGTCTCACAAGTTGCAGTCCCAATCAACCATAGCTTATTCCCAAATCTCCTCCATAGCTTCGCCATTTCCACTACCGCAACCTTCACCGTCTCGGTAATCACCTGCTGCTGGTGTTGCTGCACCCCGACAAACCGCTCAACAAGCCACTTCAAATCACCCAAATCAACAATCACACCCCCATCATCAATCCTACTCTCGATCACCCCTCCCAAATCCTCGATCATCGCTCGTACCCTATTCGTATCGGATAAAAGCCCTTTATCGACAGAAACAACCCGAACATTTCTCAAAACCCCATCGTTTTCCAACTCTTTACTCTCAATTTTTCTCAATAGTTCCTTAACAACAATCTCAGGCTCCGAATCGCCTACCAAAACCGGGTTCCGTTTCTTACTTCTCAACATTATATCCAACACCTTCTTAACCTCATCACAACCCTTCTCATCAACTCTCTGCAACCTAGGATTCAAATACATATTTCGATTAGCTAACGGGGTTTGCATCGTTGTTAATCGAACCGGGCTCGAAAGCATCCTCGGGTCAATCCCACTAAAATTGACATTCCCATGGGAGCTCAAGCTCGAACTGTTCACAGATTTTTCTATGCTTGCTTTAACAGCCGGGCTCGAAAACCCGGCTTCTCTCATAACACGGCTCACACTAGGATCATCGAGTATAGATATGATCAGCTGATCGAGCTCGACTTTCACGGCGAGCAGCGGCTGCTGCTGCTGCTCAGGGCAGCCGCGGCGCTGATGGGCCTGGGCCCGTTTGAGGGCCGCCATGAGGGCGTTGGAGATCGGCGGCTCGGTGCCGGCGGCGGCTTGAGCCGTGGGGAGGCGTTCGAGAGCCACGCTGAAGCAGAGCTCCAAAGCGCGGCACTGGAGGGGGTGGCTGGAGTTGGGGTGGGACCGGATGCATGCCTGGCGGAGGTATCCGGATGTAGAGGATAGAAGCGTGGCGGCGACGTGAAGCGGCGTCGTTTGGCCGTGGTTGCGGCGGGTGGATTCGGCTATGGAGTGTGTTAGGATGGTTGCAGCCTCTGGTGTTAGGGTCTGCTGAATTGTGCTTAATCCTGCTCTCATGTTCTTTGTTTTTGATTTTATGATATGTATATATATGTGTATATATATATTTATATATGTGATGATAATCAACTGGGTGTCTTCAAAAAAAATTGAAATTGAAGGAAATGAGAGAATATGATGCGTTTATATATGGGTTCTGGTTTCTGGTTTTTCTTATATATATATATATATGTGTGTGTGTGTGTGTAATAAGTTGTTTGTGAGACTAAAAAAGCTGTGTGAGAATTCAACGCATAAAGGAAATATCGACCACCTCCACAAAAGCTCTCTCTCTCTAGACGTAATAACTCTCTCTCTCTCTCTCTCTCTAAAAGGAGAGGAGAAGATGATATAAGCAATTAAAGCACTCACACACAACACATACCGACTCTTTTCTCCCATTTAATTCCCTTACAAATTGTGGATGACATAATAGACTTTTTCATTTTACTTTTCGTAATCATGACATTATATAACTTTGATCAATAATGAATATATATATATTGCCAAATGGACCATAAAAAAATTTATTTGTATTAATTACGTCGGTGAAATAAATTTAATTTATTGGATCAAATTGAATCTTTGGACCAGCTACATAAATATCAAGATGCTTTATAACGCTATGGTTCAGGCCAAAGAGAATTATGACAATTAGGACTTTTGTGCTGCTATGAACAATTATAAATGCGATTTTTAGATAAGGAAGTCTAGAATATTTGATATATTTTTCTTTCGGATAGTTTTGTGATTTAAGCTTTGGAGGTGTTGTCTAACGCTTTATTCATTTACAAATTAAGGGAAACTCAAGGACGTAAAAGACGTATAATTGAAAGACTAAAATGATGTATGATTTTAGCTTTTGGTTGAATGCATATCTTATTTATCAAAAAAAAAAGGACGTAAAAGACGTATAATGCATAATTAGTTCGGATCAATTACAAGGCCAGAAGTTTTGTAAAATTTATAAAGTAGGACGAGTCATAGAGAGAGGGCAAGCAATGTCTTTTTCTTCTTTTTTTTCTGTTATTGGGTAGATAGAAAGAGAAGAATTTTTGGAAAATAGGGACATAATAGTACTTTCATCTGCAAGGGTTTCTGGAGAAAGATATGCTTTCTTGGCAATAGTGACCTTTCATGCTTTTTTGTGTAGTCTCAATATTTAATTAAGTTTCGGATTGTTTATTGCAGGCCGTAAATAAAATGAATCGAGTCGAATGATGTATTTTTCAAGTATATTTGAGTTATTATTGAAATTTATATTAAATTTGATTTGATTTTTAATTAGATCAAACTTAAAAACAAATTTTATTTGAACCTGAATAGTTTGATTTGTTTCACATATATTTTATCTTTTTTAATAATTGAATCGAACTTTAAAGACCGTGTAACAAAAAAAAAATCAAACTTAACTTGTTTTGTTAATGAATTAAGCTTATGAAACAAATATTTAGCAATTATAATTAAGTGTAAAGTAGCTTGGTTCATTTCGGACCATATTAAATAATTAAATAATAAACTTAGTATATACTGTTATGCTCTTGTATCAGGAGAATAAAGTATTTGATTATTTTAAGATAGAAAGTGGAAAGGTGAGGAAGGAAAAATAATAAATAATCCTTTTTAGAGGAGATTATAGGAGATTCATACTAAGGTTACTTTATTTAGTTCTCTCTCTAACCTTTTTAACTTTCTCTCTCTATATTTTTAGTGTATATGCATGACTATTAATTGACTGCCTTTTTACTTCTCAATTTGTTTTATATTTAAAATTTAGTTCTCAACTTCTCATCTATTATTGACTTAGTGGAATCCATCATTTCTTCCCTAAATAGAATGCAAAACAATTTATTTAAAACTAAATAAATTAAGTGAATAACATCTAATTTATTTAACAATATAAAGTGTAAATTTTTGTAATATAAATAATTAAAAGAGAAATGATATGAGAAATAAGTTAAATAAATGGTTATTAGCACCTTGCATTCTTGAATTAGCATCATTAGGCACAGTGCACCTTTAAAATTGCAAATTTAGCAAATTGTACCCTGGAATTATATTACCTTGTCAAAGTTTACATCCTGGAGACTCAAACTGGAAAAATCGAGTTGAATTAATTTGAGTGAAGTTAAGTCGGTCAATTTCCGCATCATTCTTTTTAATTTAATTTGTGCAGCTTAAAGCATAATTGATATGGCATGCAAGTACCTTCTCACACAACGTACATCTTTGTACGAAGTATTGTCCGTTTTGGTCGGAGTCCCATGAATTTGTTCTTGAAAGGCGTCTCATTAGGGAAGGGGGGAGCTTGAGACTTATAAGTCTCTCAAGACCCTCGTCTTCTTCTGATGTGGGAAGTAATTACATACACATCATAAGTCCCCTCAAACAAGAGATTTCGGTAGGGCACATGGCTTCTTTCTTACAAACGGCGCCAATCATTATTTTTATGGACAAAAGGATTTAAACGAGATAGGATAAAGCAACAAAAAGATGTGACAAACATGAATCAGAATTCGCAAAAATTATCTCTTAATTCTACTAACTGTAAACTCAGTTAATTCAAGATTTTTCTCTCGTTTTTTTGGTAAAAGTTGAGTCAAACTCACTCTAAACGACTTAGCTATTGTACAACAAATGTAAATTATGGGAAAATTCTGAGGTGGATCGGGAGTGGTGCTCTCGATCCATTTTTCACAACACATTAAAAAAAAATGGGGTAATTTTCACAACCAACTACCCTGTGTAAACCACCCCACCCCACCCCATCCCAAGTGTTTGTATTGTGGAGAAATTTTGCTTCCGATCCACTATAAAATTACCCGTAAATTATGTTACATACAACAAAACGTAATAGCACGCACAAAGTTGTGTGTGGGGGGTAGTTGAATAATTAATCAATTTATGTTTTGCTTTAAACCAATATTCCAGCTTTATCACACGCAGCTGCTGCAAAAAAAGCATCGCACGGCTATCACCTTTTCATACTTATTACTCTTCCTCTTTCTCTCTCTAGCTTTTGTTTACTTCTCTGGCTTTTCAATAAGTGCTTTTGAAAAGCAGACAAAAGTACTGTAACTCAGCCTACACTTAAGCTAAAAGTCGCAACTTAGGCTTCTATCAAGGGAATTGTCATCCAAAGTATAAATGCACCTGCATGATCATGTATACTTTAAAGCTTTTGAAAATCAATGCCTTTTACTCTACCCATTACTCGAGAAATATATACATACATACATACATCATACATACAAGTATCATCAATATTCTTGGCATGATTGGAATGAGTAATTTTTAAGACAAAATACATTTTGTACCCTGAATTATATAGTGATAGTTGGGCTGTTTTATATTGGTCTCGGCCAGTTTTGGCCGTTGGATCACCAATAGGGGGGGTTATTTAGTAATTTAACCCCCCTCCCTTATTTGTTGATCCAACGGCCAAAATTGGACCAAGACTAATGGTCTCGGGCCCAGCATAGAATTTTCCTTGATAGTTCGGGGAACCAAATATTTAAAATACTTGAATTATATACACATACATACATGATAGTTCAGGGATTTAAATGAAATAAAGTGAATAGTTCGGGACTACAAAGTATATTTTGCCCTAAATTTTAAGGAGATTTCAGACTTAAAGTTATGGTGCAATCAAAATTATTTGTGTGTGCAACATTTTCGTCTTTAGTTGAGAATTTCGTCTGTCAAAATAAAAATAAACCATCTCGAGAAAGATCCGAAGTAATAAAAGAATGACGCATTGACTCCTAATTCAAATGAGAAACTCGAATAAAACCTCCCTCAGAACTCGAACACAATCAGTAGTCCTAGAAAAGAGACGACGAATTCCAAAATGAACTCGATTAAGATAACCAAAAAAAGATGCTATGCATCTTGATGCAAAAATCTTGCGGACATAACTCGATAGAAATACCTCACAGCTCGAGCTAAACAACACATTCTTTAACTTATGATAACTTAACCACCAAAGAAGACCAACCAGAATCCCGCAGTATGTTCCATCGACCATTATTTTAATTTCAAGCGTTCAAGAAAAAATCCTGACACGATATTTTCACACCATAATCATCATCTCATGTGTTTCACATCTCGTTTTGTCCTCTAATGAGCTTAGCACAATTTGAAATTGTAGGAGAATCATTTGCACATCTTGGTACAAATTGTCAAATATACTTGATGATGATAGAGTATAATCGTATTATAACTTGTCTTTGTGACTTTGGTGATTAAATTAGCTCAAATGTTATTATCGTCATGTTTGATATTTATTATCTATTGGGATATATATCTCCCTACGACTATTGGTTTTTAAGGTTTTCAAACTTTTGGGAGGTGGATAGACGATTTGACCATGGTAGACTATATCAAATAATTCATTTTCAAATACAAAAATAAGAGAAATTCATTTGATTATAAAGTCAGATATTGTCCTTATTAGCCTAGTTAGATCAACAACATATTATATATACACACACACATACATACTCCTTTCATCTCTAATTTTATATACTTTTTAATTCATTGTTAGAAATTAACAAAAACTAATTATTTTATGTCATTGTCTTCCGAAATTACTCTTTTATTGGATTGAAAGTCAATAAATACTTTTTTTGTTTTTGCAAAATGTATGTCGGTACAACTACTATCTTCAAAACGAACTTGTAAACACTGTATATATTTTGAGAAGTGAGATTCTAAAAAGCCTAGGTCGTGGGTGGCCAAGAGACTTGGGCTCTTTACGGTTGGATTTTTTTAGTAGCATTTTTATTTTCTGAATCATTAGAAAATGAAAATACACACTACAAAGTAAATTCTACAGAAAATATTCAAATTTTAAATTCTACTACACATTCCCTTATATAACTACTTATCATTTCATCAATTCAATCACTTAATTATTTCTCTTTATTAATTACATAATTCAATTATCCAACATATTCTCTTTCTTACTTTATCATAAATAAAATATCATTTTAATTTTTTCTCCTATCATCATTACATATACAACTAATTCAATCAACTTCGTATCACATCTATACAATTTTCAAACATTTCTCAAAAATACATTCAAACAAACAAAAAAAATTAATATTTTTACATAAATTTCTATAATTTTCCAATAAAATTTCAAAATTCATTTCGAAAACATAACCAAACCTTGGAATCTCAAAGGTCACTTAATCCCATTTGGACCTCAATGAAGGTCACTCACCCTATTCTTGAACTATTCACAAGACCAATATTTATTTGATTAAAACTCTTTATTGTATAAATGAGTGATTCATACTATACGCCTGAGAGATAACTAATTTTCATATCTTACCTTTTTTAGTAGGCCAAATCAACCGACTTGGTCAACAATTTTCATATCCACAATAAAGTTGTGCTAAATTTAATATTGTACAACAGGATAAAAATCAAATTGAACTATTATATATGATTCTTAATTTATTTTATTTATTTGAATTTTTTCTCAACGACTTTTTGCGAAGTCTTCAGAAACAAAAACCATGATGATATTCTTCTTCTTTTCACCTTTAGACAACGCACGCTCTCACTTGCCTTTTACGCGTTTTTCGAGCCTACCTTAATCTTTCACCACCTAGGTCTATCATTTGACATTTTAAACCCTAGCTAATATGTGCCTTTTTATGAATTGATTATGACCCTATCTACATCTAAAATGTTTTAAACAATATAGGACAAATAACACTAATAATTTTTATAATTTTCTATTTGTATTACTTTGATCTTTAAAATATCAAATATTATGCTATTGACTCTCAAGTTTAATTTATATTTTACTTTTGTCCTTTAGGCCGTTTTGCAACATGTGCATTTTAAACATCAATTTTTAGAGACAAATATGAGTTGCATATATTGTTTTTTTTGGAATGTGAAGTACACATGTTGACCGATTCAGCCAAAATTCACTGAAAAATGGTCTGAAGAGCTAAAGTGAAATATAAATTAAATTTTTTGAACAATAGTGTTACTTACATTTAGTATTTAAAGGACTAAAGTGACACATAAGTGAAACTACATGGACTATTAGTGACTTTTGCCCAAAAATATAATACAAGTATTGTTTTATCCAAATCTTGTTTGGCGGAATAACTAAACAAATATAAGTATACTTGTCGTATGTTTTTTTCGAATATTGGATGTCTTTGCGCGAGGTATTGCTCATTTTGGCCTGAGTTGTACGAGTTTGTCCTTAAAAACATCTCGCTAGGAAAGGAGAGATCGGGATTTATAATGCTCTTAAGTCCCGATTCTTCATCCTACATAGCACATGATAATTAGTCTCTAGCCTCAAAATGTGAAACCAAGCACATGATAAATGCCATTACTTTGACATTTGTTCCAAAGTATTATAAACTTCAATTCTCATGGATTAAGCATTATAAGTCAGTTATTGTCAAATTATAATTAACATACATAAAGTGACGACTTTTACATTTTCAGCGAAACTCAAATGCACGACACTTGAGTGAAATGTTAGAGAATTAATCACTTGACCACCGAGTCCACGATCTCATATCAGCAATTTAAAAATTTGCTTTTTTTGACTTTGAATGTATCTACATTTATGCTCCAAGGGCTACACCGCAGGTTATCCAGGGAGGAGTTTTGTCAAGTACTAGTAACTCTTTGGTTCTTATGGTATAATCGTAACTCAACCCTCATGGATAACTCGACTTCTTCTTCCTTTAACATCATCAACTCGGTTCATCGTTTTATCGGAGCTTTCAGGGAAGTTACGACGATCCTCCCAATTCGATCTCTTTCGCTGCAAAAAGCTAAATGGCAGCCTCCGGAATTCGGGATCATGAAAATTAACGTTGATGGGGCGGCTGATGTGCATAGAGGGTTGGCAGCGCTGGGTGTGGTTATTAGGGACTGGCATGGTTCGTGTGTGGGTTGGACGGGTAAATTCCTGAATTTTGCTCCTTCACCGGATTATATTGAAGCTCTGGCTTTGGTGGAAGGATTACTTCTTGCGTCTAGGGAGGGATGGCCAGCAGTTGTATTGGAAGGAGATTGTTTATCGATCATCTCCAAAGTTATAGCCGGATCAATTGAGTTATCACCCATAGGCAACCTTGTGTCTGATATTTTACGCTTATCACTTTCTTTTTCTTTGTTTAGTTGCTCTTTTGTAAAACGTTCGGGTAATTTTGTTGCTCATTTTATCGCTAGAGTTGTTCTAGGTGCTCAGGGGCCTGTCCCCGAAATCCCAGCTCTCGCCATCTCTGCTTTGTCTTCTGACATTTCTCTCTCTGAGTATTAAAATATACACCGCTTTCTCTTAAAAAAAAAAAATTAAGTTGGAAAAGCAATGTCAATGCTTTGATTTTATTGCGATACTATTGCCTTCAACGTTGAAATATGTTAGAACTCAGTAATGACTGGGATAATTAACTTCAAAGGAGGAAATTTATTGTAGAACTAACAAAGCGTTATTTATATTATTTAAAAAAATCCTTGTTAAATTATTCAATGCATATCTATTTGTTAGCCAGATAAGAATTTTTTTTGGTAAGATTGTTAGCCAGATAAGAAACTGCCTGCATCAACTGGATGATCAATTTTTCTTTTCCTAAAGTTCATTTATTTATTTTATCTCTTTCTTTTGTTTCCATAATATTCTAGTATTTTAATCCCTCAATCCAAACTTCAACTCAGTAATAGTGGTAGCTATACATGCAGTATGCATTAGTAATTTCTCTGTTCATTATATATTTATCACTTACATGTTCTATTTTTGTCAAGAGATTGAATATAATAAATGCATCGGATTCAATATATAACTATTTATTGTAACAAATTGATATCAACCAAAGTCTCTTTCGATGATAAATAATGAAGAGTTGGCCGTTGAAATATAATATTTTTCTTTGACTCCTTATTAACTTCATCAAAAAAAAAAAAAAAAAAAACTTCCACCGAGCATTTAACGTTTAAATTGGTACGAGTATCAAGTGAAAAAGTAGGAAAGTAATGTTTGTCATGAATATTACTTTTTAGCCTCTAGTCCTTACGTTTTCTGCCTCATCATGTCCTTGTAGAAGTATCATTTCAATATCACTAAATAGGTACTAAGTAGGTATTAGTCGTTGTATTATCCACTTCATACTTTATACAATAGTCAAGGCTTAGTTTGGCTCTAGAGTTAAACACAAAAAAAAACAAAAAAAAAACAGCTTCAATAAAGAAGATTGGTAGTTAAAAACTTAAAAGTTGTTTGAGTTCGATTAGTTTGATTTTACAAATCAAACTTAGATAACTTTTTGTTAATATAAATTGAAGTCCATCTCAACTAATTAAAAATAATAGAAATATGTAATAAGATCAAACTACTCTGGCTGATGTTTAATTCTATTAATAGTGAAACAAAACAAAAACAACAACTTTTCAAATTCAATAAAATTAAAACGAAATTGGTTAATAACATTTTATTCAACTTAATTAAATTTAATTCAGCCCTATTTGGCTCATCCGTAAGGGAAACGTTTTACCCACTAAATTCTTATACCTTTGCATACCACCCTAATAATAGATATACATGATTAGGAGTCCTTCTTTTCCTTCAAGCAAAGATTGCTAAAAAGAAACCAATGATGGGAAAAGAAGAAAATGAATAATTCCTCTAGTCATCCATAATTCGAGGAATAGTTGTCCCAATAGGGCCTCCATTTCCTAAAAATTCAAATATACAATCAATGTTTTTATGATGGATGAAAACTTCTCCCAAAAGGCTAATTGATGTTTTGTTGAGAGACAATTAGGGCCCATAAACACTTTTCACTTGTGCAAGACAAGCCCCACCCCACTTTTATGCATGTATGCTTATCTACTTAATCATGCATCAAAGGTCAAAACTTCAAGCAAGCACATAATAACAATTGTCACTCGTGGGTGGGAGCAAAACCCTCCCCCCAAAAAGAAAAAAGAAAAGCAAGAGACAAATATACCCATCCAAGTTGGGTGGTCATAATAAGGGTTTTGAGATTTTGAAATTTTAGGAATACAACGGCTCAATGGTGAAAATACTTGGGAAATTATAAGAACACAGGGGAAATCAAAATCAAAGTATTCTTGGTGGAAACCTATAATGCACAGACACGGGACACAACGACACGAATAGGACACAATACGGACACAAACACGACATTTTTGGAAAAAATAGGACACGATACTGCTCTGACACGACTATCAAATATATATGCATATTATATAAATTAGATATTGATTTTCATTTCAATATAATTTGTTAGAAAAATAAACTATGAAAATGTCATTTACTTGTCTATTATTAAATTTGTATTTTCCTTGCTTTTTTGCAAATCTCTATAGATTTGAAAAAATTCAACTAATTATCAATAATAAGTCAATAAAAATGCAAAACAAAAATATAAACAAGCACAAATTACAAGTCGAATATCTTTCTTAAATATCAAAGTATGAAATGCTTAAGAAAATCTTGTTCAGTTTAAGTAAAGATAATCCCCAATTAGAATAGTAATTTTGAAATAATGTAAGTTTCAATTTGAAAATTTAAGGTTTTGAATTTGTGAAATAGGAATCTAAAAATGACTAAGAAATTAAGTTTGAACATTGCGCTAGTGTTTCAGAGTTGGGGATCCTTCCACGACAGTAGTGAAGAAGATGATGATGGCTTCTCTGATGAAAAAGACAACAACGATACAATTTGAATCCCACACTTTTTAATTTCTTGGAAAAACTGCCAACTATGTCCTCACCGTGTCAGACTCGTCCAGATGCGTGCCCGACACCACTCGTTAATAATTTTTGAAGTGTCCGTGGTTTATAGGTGGAAACCCAATCAAGGGGGAAAAAATCACCTCTAACTAGATCTTATTCAATTTATCAAAGTGATTTGATGTCTACAAGTATAAGTTCTCCTATATATTTGTAATATATAGTAGAGCAATAATAAACTCTATCAAATTAGAAAATATAATCCTAATACAAAAGGGAAGAAGTCAAAGCACAATAGAAAACAAAAAAGGAGTCCAGAACTTGCCAAATTCGAAAACTGCCCGGATACTCGCCGTCGAATGCCTTGGCATTCCTGAAATTTGCCACTACCTCGAATGCCGCGTGTTTCGTCAGTTTCCGAGATGCCGCGGTGTCCAACCTCAGACGTACGGCGTTGCCTCTAGGAACACTGTTTGGCCCGTTTTCATCATTTTTTCACCCCGTTCCACTTATATCGACCCTCTTTTTGATCCGACTCCACTAACCCAACATGAGATCCCTTACATCTACACCTTTGATTGTTCGAAAACTTCATCGTAGTCCAACACTTGAGAGAGTGTGGATGTTTCGGAAGTCCCTAGTAGGGGTGTAAGTGAATCGAGATAAGTCGAACGAAGTACTATTGTTCAAGTTTGCTTAAATTTTTATCGAGCTTCAAAAATTGTGATTGAGCTTGTTTTAATTGCTAATCAAGTTGAGCTCGAACGAGTTTTAATTTATTCGCACATGAACCGAGCTTTATATTTTATCATTTGTTAACTATAATTAAGTTGAGTTTCAAACCTATCAAATACAAAAATAAAAAATAAAAAAAATTCAAGTTTGTTTGTAATGTTAAGAAATCAAACTCAAATAAATTTTGAATAAACTATCTCAAATCAAATATCAAGTAACTTAATCTATTTTTCATCCCTATTAGCAGCTCCAAAACATCCCAAATATTACCCCAAGTTGTTACTGGTAATTCTATGTTACACCGAGTAGTAATGGTCCGAGTTTGTATTTTGTGTTTGTCTCTTCACATAAAAGTATGTGAGGACCCTGTATAATACAACTTACTCAATAAAAAAGACATACATTAGGATCATTGAACTTGATTAATATAAATTTTTCCAGTTGTAACCCCACAAAAACGGATTGGTGGCTTCTTGTACCCAAAGCAAGTGGACTTTTAAGTCCTTCCTTTACCCTCCTTTTACATATAGTTTAGAATACGGAAGTGGCTTTACTTTTTCATGATAGGTAACAATAAGCCAAAAGGGCAGTTCAATCAAGGAAAAAGGTGACCATTTGGTTCCCTTTTTAACGAGTAGAAGAAATTGTACCATTCTTTTTAGAAGAAATTGGAGAGTATTTTAGAGTATATAAAAAGTGGATGGTGGAAGATTGTGATGTAATTAAAAGAAATAATTTTATTGCTTAGAATACTTTCATGAAAAGGCACATCAATTTTCAGATTTGGCTTCCAACTATACCAACACCTCCCCCAAATGAAATCTTTTTACTTTAATTAGTACATCATTATCAATGGATCTTTAAATGATAAAGAGCTATTAAAAGTGGAGGCACCGCCTCCATTCATAGGACACTAGGTATTTATCACTACAACAATAAGAAAATAGTATTATTTATTGACTAAATGTCAAGCCGTAGGATCAAATTTATTGTATTTAATTATATATATATATTAAGTCACAATTACTTTTATCTTATCATAATAATGCTTTTAACAAGTTTGAAATAATAAGAATTTCGTATAAGTCCTTACTATTTCACAACTGAGAATAATACAAAAATTATCACTATTGACGTTTAATGACATATATGTGTGAACTTTGTTAGTGTATATTTTTGTATAGATATATAGTCTGACCCATACATGTATGATCAGAACTTTTTATCATAGATTATATATACTCGATTCATTGTATTTTGTACTCATTATGTTCAATAAAATATTCTCTACATTCAGAGACGGAGCCGTATGGGGTCAGGTGGGGCACCCGCCCTCCCCTCCTCAACTTTAAAAAACATATATTTTTGCCCTATAAACTTTTGAAATATGAAATTTTGCCCCCTTCAAAATTCAAAATATCAAGATTTGATCCTTTTTTTTGTATTCGCCCCCCGAAACCCAAATCCTGGCTCCGTCCCTGTCTTCATTACATGCCTAACAATTCTATCAAACTTAATTATCATAATAAAATCCGCACAATGACTGACATTGGTGCTTTTAATAAGTTATCAATATGTATGTGTATTATAGATTCACAGTGAGAATTTAGTGTAATTGTTTTATTATCAAATTTGTGAAAATTATTATTGTGGCAAAACAAGAATTGTTGACACTATATATATATATATATATTAGTATAATAACTTTGTCGTTGAATATTACTAAAAACTTTCACGTATAATTGTGTAACTTTGCATTCTTTTGTAATGAATAACATGTTAACGATGAGATTTACTTTATGCTTATGTCGTATACAATTATAATTATTTGGTGCACACATGGATCATGTGACTACAGTGATGTCTTTTCAAGTGTATTGATGAGGTAAAATTTTGACAATCATTTGATTTATGAAACAAAGTGATGCTACACTTATTACCGTTTTATCACTTTTTTAATTTTAGTAAGAAATATATTCAATAAATTCGAGTTTCTTTTGAGAGAAAGAAAGAGAGAAGGATGACGTCGTTTTGTCTAAGGCTGAGCAAAATAAAAATAAAAATGGGGGGATCAAGCGTGCACTCGGGCGACGAAGAGCAACCTACCTTCCCTCTTATATATATGTAGAATAATATCATGCTATATTAAATGCTAGTGATAGAATGGTGAAAAGTTAATCGATAAGATACAACATTTTTCTTATGATGTTTCTTATTTTACTTTCACACAACAAAATAAAATATTAACAACAATAGGTTAAGTGACACTTAATGTCCAAGTTTTATTTTTTACAAGTCTAATAACGACAACAATCGCATATAAGTTGTCACTCATAACTAGTAGTGCTAAAGAAAATTTTGTCATTTTTTTAATCATCAGTTCTCCAAGGTGATTAAACATCAATGATAATTCAAACGCCAAAAAATGTTATTATCATTGACAAATAGTGACAAATATTTAGTAATAATTTATTGTCAACAATTTTAAAATTGTCGCTAATTGTTATTAGTGACAATTTAAAAAGAACTCTTGTTACAAAAATTCATTATTCTGACAAAGGAAACAATTGTTGTTACTCATTATATTATATATATATATATATATATATATATATATATACTACTGATAAATGTTAACGTTGTCACTCCATATTTAATCACTAATATTATGTTTTGTTGTAGTGTTCCTACTCGTAACACACATACAGTTTGGAAACGAATGATGTATTATGCCAAAACATTGGTAACAAATATCATAACACGCCACATCACAGTAATTTAGTGGTAAATTGCTACTTTTCTAGTGTGTTGGTTGAACTGCGGTGATTAATTTTGGGTTATATATCCCAATGAGTACGTTTTGGGATAGTTACCATACGAATTTCACCGAACTAACAAAAAAGAAAAATAAATAAAAATAGAAAAACCATGGCATCTACTTCCTTCAACTTTTGAAAGTTCCATTAAGGAGCTCCGTTGATAGATAAAAAATTCCAATCGGAAAGTAGAAGAAGAAAAAAAAAAGGTACTTTTCCTCCACTAACGGCGTGGATATTAAGGTATATTATTAAGCACTCATAAGATATACTTTACACACAAGCATCCAACTTTAATTTACCAAGCAAACAACAAAAGCTTGAAGATAATTAGACATAATTAATTTTATTAATTAATTGGATACGTGGTTAAGCAAAAAGATAAGATTAAAACTTAAGAAAAGTCCACATTAATTTGTGCTTTTAAAAGTGCAGACAAATCTCTTTTATTGACCCTACCTTTCACCCAAGCCAACAATATTTATTTATTTTATTTAGAGGTACTTATTGAAAAGTAGTAATTTGCAGCATGGAGTATGGAGTTGGGAAACTTATGAAACATTCTGTTGTATTATCTCAACATTTTTGTATGATATTGTTGGGCTCCGTATGGTTGTGTTTTCGTAAATGAATTCTGAGTTTTTTTTGGGAATGTATATTACAGAAATTCTTGTGAAAATGTTGACTTAATTTGTTTGTTTGGATGTATTTTTAGAATTTAATTGAAAGTAGTGTAGATGTGATATAAAGTTGATTTTTATTAAAATTTGATATATGAAATGATTGAGTTGGTTATGAATGTGATGATGATGGGGAAAAGATATTAAAATAATATTTTTTAATAATGTTATGAGTTGATAATAAAGGAATATGTATATATGTGTGTATATATATATACACATATACACACACGTAATATAATATATAGAGCTATTAACGCTAATCATCCCCCTTGTCACGCAAAAGTGTCACTTTAATCCCTCTTGTGAAAAAATTATCACTTTTCGTCCCTCATGTCCATAATTTGTACCCAGATGGTCCTTTTTTCGACATTCCGACCAGATTTTCCGGCTTCCCACGCGAAAATAGGGCTATTCACGCATATATCATACGCGTCTTCACGGGAAAATTCATAACTCATTGTAGAAAACTTGGAATCATGAACCATTTTCTTCCCATGAAACTAGACACATAGGGCTTTCCACGCATATGTCTCACATAATCAGGAGACGCCTAGAACAATGCAATTTTGTATTAAAAAATTACCTAAAAATCTGTCGGCTGTGCAGACAGCTGTGCGCGTCTTCACGAGAAAATTCATAACTCATTGTAGAAAGCTTGAATTCATGAACCGTTTTCTTCCCATGAAACTAGACACATAGGGCTACCCACGAAAATATTGTACATAATCAAGAGACGTCTATAACAAAGCAGTTTTGCATTAAAAAATTAGCTAAAAATCTGTCGGCTGTGCGGACAGCTGTGCGCGTCTTCACGAGAAAATTCATAACTCATTGTAGAAAGCTCGGATTCATGAACTGTTTTCTTCACATAAAACTAGACACATAGGTCTATCCACGCATATATCGCACATAATCAGAAAATGTCTAGAACAAAGCAGTTTTGTATTAAAAAATTAGCTAAACATCATTTTCGACAGATTTTTAGCTAATTTTTTAATACAAAACTGCTTTGTTCTAGACGTCTCCTGATTTTGTGCGATATATGCGTGGATAGACCTATTTGTCTAGTTTCATGGGAAGAAAACGGTTCATGAATCTGAGTTTTCTACAATGAGTTATGAATTTTCTCATGAAGACGTGCATGATATATGCGTGGATAGCCCTATTTTCGGGTGGGAAGCCTGAAAATCTGGTCGGAATTTCAAAAAAAGGAACATTTGGGTACAAATTATGAACATGATGGATGAAAGTGATAGGCTGTGTTTGGTTTTGTTTTCAAACCCATTTTGGCCAAAACTTGTTTGTTTTGTGTATTTTTGACCAAAAATGATTTTTTTGGTCAAAAAAATTGTCAGCTATTGTCTCCCTATTTGTCTCTACTTTAGGGTACCTACTAATTACATCAACTACAATATAATCATTTAAAACTTATATTATATTATATTTTTCAATCATTAACTAATTATAAACACAACTTTTCAGACAAAAACTTACATGATTTGACTGCTACAGTAACTTTTGTCTCTTCTGAAAATAAAATCAAATACTAAACCAAACACATTTTCATCAAAATACACAATTTCTAATAAACGTTTTCACCAAAATTTTCACCAAAAAAAACCCCCAAAATAAAACCAAACACAGCCATAATTTTTTCACAAAAGGGATTAAAGTGACACTTTTGCGTGACATGGGGAATGATTAGCATTAATAGCTCTAATCTAGATTATACAAATAGAATGAAAAGATAAAAAAAATAAAAAAAAAAAATGTGGCAGCCAGACAGTGGGGGGCGTTCATGGGTTGGGGCGAGGGGGCGGGGATGGGGGCCGTTCATTTTTAGTTTTTTTTTTTTGTCACCTGTTCATTTCTTTTTAGCTTTAGATTTTTATCTTTTTTCCATTTCGTGTTTTCTTTTCAATTTTATATTTTAAAAGTTCAAGAAAATTGAATATTGCTCGTCTATATTTATAATAGTTAGTGTAATTATACAGTTCGCATTGGACAAATATAAAAATAGGATGTGGTCCATATATGCAATATTTTATGAAATGTGTAAATATGATTGGAGCATAAGTAGTTCTATATTTCTTTTTCCATTTACATATATTATTTTATTTCCAATTTGATTGAGGCAAATTTATTTCCATCTTCTTATAATGAGATACTATGATGTTACAAAAAATCTTTACTCGAGCTCGAGCCAAAAAATTTGGTGAGACTCGGCTCGAGCTCGGCTCGTGGGCAACCCTATTAAATACCACGTTAGTACCAAAATGAAATAATCGAGATTAAGTCGGTATTTATTTGAATATTGAGAGGCTAAAAAAGTATAATTTAAAATTCAATAAACAACAAACGAAATTATTAAAATGAAATTATAAATCACACTGTATTATATATACTTTTGGTAAAAGCATGGTCAATTAAGTCTCAATTCAAGTACACATATTATTAAATATATATATATGAAATATTAAATATTAAATCACACAATTTTTTTTTCAAATTATATATTATTAAATATTATTTATTAATAATAATTGGAATATTTGAAAATTTGAATAGGAATTTTTATTATATAAAATATGAAAAAGTAAGAAAGACAATTAGTTGGATAGTGGGATAATGTAATTAATGATAAAATATTGTGAAAAGATTGAAATGATTGGTTGTTAGATTGGGGAATGTATAGTGTATTTAAAATTTGACCATTTTCTGTTGAATTTGGCTTGGACTGTGTATTTTTATTTTTTGGTGATTCAAAAAATAAAAATATTTTCAGAATTCACAACCATAGGGAATTGGGTATCCAAAAAGGCGGCAGAATAAAGTTATTGAATTTGATTCCTAATCCACTAATTAATTTGGGCTTGCATTGTTTTAAATATAAATGAAGAATCGATTTATTTCTTGAAGCGTGAGGTTGATTCTACCCAAATAAAAAATTTCGGGATTTTTGCCTATAGAGCATCACGTGAAGTAAACTTAGAAACCTCCGTATTCCTCTCTCCTTATAAATGGTGGCTAGCCAAAGAAGAGAGGGAGGAGTTTTCTTTTTGTATCGTGTTAAGCAGAGAAGAGAAAGAATCTCCAACTTAGGAGTTTGAAAATTAAATGAATCCCCAAACTCTAACCCTAGTAGTAGGCGCCTCTAAAGCGCAATGGACGGTCAAGGTGAGCTAAGTTGATCGAGTGAATTTAGTTCATTTTTAATTAATTAATTCATATTTTAATCTAATTAAATATATAATTAATTAATTAATTATTTAAAATCAAATAATTAATTAATCTAATTAATTAAATACTTTGATTAAGTAATTTAATTCGTTGCCATTTAATCTAATTAAATAACTAATTAAATTAATTTGTTCATCTAATGACAAAATACCAAATTGCCCCTACAACATATACAAAAAGATATCCCGCTTATTTCTTGTATTGCGACTCTCTAGGTTCGTCCTGATTGGCATTGAGAGGACTCCAAAGAATATGGGTGACACCCAGTCAGCCTTGTGGCCTCACATAAAAGTCCAATCGAGTACGAAATAAGACCTCTAGATTATAAATACCGTATGATATGAGTATAAGCCATTCACTGACATCCCGATCGATTGAGAGTTGTGAAATATATCAAATTCACAGGACTCGATATTGTGCAATAGATCATAGTAAGATGAAATTACCAAACTACCCCTGTGTTCCGCACGAATTAGTTTATTTGCTTTTACCAAAAACTTTTCATTTCATTTACCTGTGATTGCACATGGTACATTCTTGTTTATTGTCGAGACAGTGAATTCCTTCTTGGCAGTCACCTCACAACTCCTACTTGGCTTATTGAAATCGCACTTCGAGGTCAACCCCACTAACGGGTGAATTGGGTCTAACTATTCTAGTAAAAGATCCAATGCTACAAGCACATTGATCGTGCCCCCTCAGGTCTAAAGTTCACACATATTATTATAATAAGTAATTCATTCATTGACAGTCACTAAATAAATGTCCATGTAGTCGGACTACTACGTGTTTTAATATATTGATTTCATTGATATATCTATAAAACAAGCTCCCATTATCCCATAGTGTTTGACTTGCGCTTCTTGTCAAAGCATGTGTCATACGAATCGAATCTTAATGCCCAAATAAAATTCTACGACTTGCGAACCCCATTAAGTATTCAAGTACCAAATACTTCCAGTGCCTATCTCCTTATCCCACAAGGAGTGGCAAGTCTGCGTTGATACACATGGACCGTTTGTTCAATAGTTATTAATATCATGAAGATTTATATGAACAAAAGATAATTGTCTTTCTATAAATAGATGAAACAATGTATAATACAATGAAATACCCTACTCAATCTAACTCCTTATTGACATATGAGGCACATTACTATTAGATATATCTTTATTCCATGATTCATCTAATAATAATAATAATAATACATTATGAGCCTCAAATGTTGTATTTTTTTCTTTTTAGACTTACGTTCTCATAATCATTTTTACTGGATCAATCTCGGTGTAAACTTTCTAAAAATAGTATAAAATTTATAATAATATTTCATATCTTAACTTATCTTCAATATAATCACCAAGTGATTTAGGTTTTCGAATTTCAATATTATTACAAGCACTTATGAATAATAAATTATATGGAAATCATATCCAATATAATTATATGAAGTTTAAAATTGTCAAAAGCTTGCCAATGATGCCTAGCCTAGTTGGTTAAGGTTGAGGCCCCATAACCAAGAGGTTATGGGTTCGACTCCCACTGAATGCATGTGAGTTTTCTCTCTACTTGTAATAGTAGTTTGTTTGTAATAGTTTGTAGTTTATGCTTGTATTTGCTTATGATGCTTAATTGTAATAGATTCTCTTGCAACCGATGTATTATGATGTTGTAATCGTTACTTAAAAAAAAAAAAAAAAAATTGTCAAAAGCTTGAGTTTCCCTATACTTCCCAATTAATGTCCCAAATGTCCCTAATATAAGACAGATAAATGTCATCTTTATACTCTACTTTATAGAGCTTAATTTGTACTACTTGATAGTTTGACTCAACATTAAAATATGGTTTAAAATGAAGCTTGCTGAAGTCAAACAAATTTCTACTTTCTTCATTTAATACTTCAAATGTTAGCCTCAATCATAAGAAATCTCAAGTTCTCAAGTATATACTGTATTTTTAATTTAATATCACCCCTAGAATATCTTTAATTTAATACGTAACATCATCAAAAAGATTCACAATTTACGTATAGTTAATATGAGAGGGTTGTCATACTCTATAGATATTTGATGTGTGGGCATACTTCAATGTAGTTAACGATATGGGATGATTATATACACACCCCTCACTTAGGTGGTAATTGCCACTAGTTGTCTAAGATTTTGCAAATTACAATGACACCCCCTCGTAAGACTCTAACAACTTGAAAAATAGGGAACGGATTGTAATTTGCTTCTTATCGACATGGGGTCAAATTGTATCATACTTTTACTGACATGAAAAGTGATAGTAATTTTTTGAATTTCAAGTTATTTTTCATAATTAGAGTTTTATGCTGAGGTGTGTCTATGTAAATTACTCCAACGGTATTTAAGTATTTAATCAGTGATTAAGTTGTTTTCGCGTATACGATATTTTTCGTTTACTCCAATTAATAGAATTTATCTCCCATTTCACTCTAACTAATTAACTCCTACTGGCACTTTCATTATAACTTCAGATAAAAGAGAGAGAGGGATATTAAATTACAATCAAAGGAACTTTCTTTACTTTTTCCTTACAAAATCTCCTTTCCAAGCATGCTATGAATGTCTGTCATGATGTCTACTTTTTTGGCTCATAAAAGCATACGCAAATTTGTACATTTACGACTTTCTACGTGTATATATGTTATATGTAGCTGCTTTTAGTTAGCTTACGCAGTGAGGATGCAAAATCTCGTCCTTTTATGGAGGAAAAAAGGTTGAGGAAAAGATGTTGGGGGTTCAGAAATGTACAATTTATATATCCTTTTTTTTTTTTTTTTGTTGCAAAAGGCTAGATAGGAAGTTTAATCCCTCAGGCCTCAGGGTCACGTAAAGAGAAGTCCTGTTCAGGGTGGTATCTCTAGTAGGATTCAAACCTTTGTCGTATCTGGGAGGTTACAAGCTACTTATTACTTGACCCAATCACTTTGGGTGTACAATTTATATATCAATATATATCAATTTCAATTCTCGCTTCCTTTTTTTTTTTATCTCTCACTTTCCACTGGCCAAATACAATTTAAGACTGCAAAAGGTCCAAGTACAATTTAAGAAAATCAGGAAAAAGTGTCTCATTTTAATGCAAAAAGTAAATTAATTCCGCATGCCCAAATGAATGCAATGTGGGGTGAAATTCTATGGTGGACCGAGATTATTGATCTCGTTCCAGTTTTGGCCATTGAATCAATAATAGGTGGGTTAATTTACTAAATGACCTCCCCTCTATTAAGAATCTAATGACCAAAATTGGATCGAGACCAATGGTCTCGGTCCAGCATAGAATGGCCCCAATATGGGGCTTTCGATTTATTTGCGATAAAGCCTAGCTCAATAGGCAAAACTAAGACCGTCCTCAGACTATTAAAAGTCCAAATACAATAACACATCCAATTAAAATGAGGTTAATGAAATTGATGCATTTCATGTGGCACTAACTCATTATGCACTTAAGTACATTGTGAGGTTTACGCATATTAAGAGCACGACAATATATTTATGCATTTTTTCGGGAAGTATGAGTTTGATAAAGTTATTTTTTTTAAGGTAAAGTTAACTGCTACAACGCAATAACTGTGATGTGTTGTTGAGGATGCTTTGGTATTTCACGTGCAATAACGTCGGGAGCAACATTTAGCTTATGCAAGAATACAGGATCCCACTTATACAAATATATGTTCAGTTTGTCATTACACATTTTTAGCAAGATGATAATTATTTACACATAATCTATATAAACAAGAAGAAAAATGAAGAAGAAGAATAATAATCATCCTCATGTCTCTAAAAATAAAAGAATCTTTTATTGTGAGGAAAAATTAGACAGCAATTGACCAAGAAATAGTCGCAATAGTTCAATGCGAGGAAAATATTCCGTCACAAGGTCAATGCAACCAAGGTATTAAATATCGATATCGGGGTATTAAATTTACGGAAATTTCGATGGAAATTTCAGGGATATTTAAAATTTTGATTTCGATTTTAAAGAAATCATGGAAGTTTGTAGAAATATTTGAAAATTTACAACGAAACTTTGTGGAACTTTATATATCATAATTATGCATCTTTTACATAAATAATATTATATATATAATATATGTATAGAGAATTTTGTCAAGTAATATGATTAAAATTTGTGGCAAAAAATATAAAATAAATATAATTTGAGAGTAAAGTAATAACCAAATCTCCTAGAGACTTTATTGAAACAAAATACCACAATTTTAATACAAATCATCATTTAAAACCACATTAAGTTTCTTGGAGGATCGAAATCGCTATCACCGATCTATCTTCTCCCTCCATTTTCATACTGCATGTACAAATTGTTAGTTAAATATTGACAATATTCATCCCATGACATTGTTTTATTGTCATGGGATGAATATTAATCCATTTTCATACTCCTTTTGATTGTTTTATTGATTTTGATTTATTTTTTATTGAATTCTTTTTTTAAGTTTATGTTTATTTAATTATTATTTTTAAACTAAATAAACCGAACGCATGCTAATAATTAATTCTAAAAGAAAAGAGCAAACATTTAATTATTTTTTAATCCTTAGATAAATTCATAATCTTTTAAACATTTAAATAATTAAATTTAATTCATAATGAGTTATCATTGGTGTAATTTATTTTATATATAGCTCTGTATTCCATTTAATAAATATTTAAGTTATTCAATTAATTAATTTCAACTAATTATGAATTAATTATTTGATATCAACCATTAACCAATAAACAAATAATTATAACTGATAACTAATCAAACTAAAAGTGCACTAATTGAAATTTAAAATTTAAAAATAACAAGGCCGAAATTTTGGGAAATTTCGAGAAATTTCGGAAGATATTTTATAAAGTAATTTATTAGAAATTCGAGATATCGAGAAATATCGGAAATATCGGGAAATATCGAAAATATCGAGAAATTTCGGTAGATATTCTGCAAAATTGGATCGAAGGTGAAATTTCGGTTCGGGACCCCCGGAAATCCGAAATTTCGGTCGAAATTTCAAGATATTCCAAGATATTTAAGACCATGAATGCAACAGAACCCTCACTTTATCTTATTGCGAGGAAAGTTAATGTTCCTCACAAATCACAATGGCGAGGAACCGCCATTTCATCACAAAAAAGCCCGTGTTGCGACAAAACTCTCCTCACATAAAACACATAAAAGAATCACTTTTGTTGCATTTGATTTTTCCTCATAATAGTCTATCATGAGTGGTGATAATGTCACCATATTAGGTCATTTGTCCATGTTCATCTTTTCTTATTCGTTCTTTTTTAGTGTGTTTCCATTTCCCCATTTGTGCGTGTCATCCTTGTGCAGGGACGATGCTAATCTTCTATGTGTCGTTTCAAGTTTATCGGATGTCCTTGCCGTGACACTTTTTTAGTGTGTTTGGTGGGAGAGAAAGTGGGATTCGAACTTGAGGGTGATGATACCAATTTTTCAGTAATGGCCCGGTGGGCCAAGTTGAATCTACACCCAATGAATTAAGTCATTGAATAATTATAATTAAAAAGTGGTTATATATTGGGCCTATTTGACCTGGGTTTGCATCTTGATTAACCAAGAGGGCCCAATAAAAAATATACTTTTGGGCCGAGCCTTATCGGAAGGCCCAAAATCCAACTAAAAATTGTAAGAAAAGTTGAAAAGTTATCAATAGAATGACCACGTTGATGTCCCAGTGATGGTATCCAACACCATTACGACCACGATAAAGTGGGCACGAGATGCCTCAGCATACTGACTATTAGTCCATATTTATCGGATTAGAGTCTTAGTGACTCCTTTCTTTTGTTAAAAATGAAAAAGGGGGGATGACCACGTTCGTATATATAATTGGAAGAAATGGGTATTCGGTAACACATAATCTGTTATTTCTATGCTAAGGGAATTTCTCATTTTATTAAAAAAAAAAAGAAGAGGCTTTTCATGAGAGATGAAATTTATCATTCTTTAGATATTCTCGTTAATTTTCTTTTAAAATTATTGATGCTTAAATTTGACGGCATCAACGAGTACTTTCGACATTTTATGTCTTTGTTATTGTGATGATTCTTTCTAATCTTTAAGACGAGACTCGAGAGTACACTTATTATTTGAGGGGAAATTGCATTTTAGGTCTCATATGTTTGACTTTTTTTTTATTTTGGTCTCATTCATTACGAGATTCTCGCATTATATTCCACAACTTTCAATTTTTTTCACATTTGGTTCCATTGAAGGATTCCGTCCTACATTTAACGGTCAACTCCTTTAGCTAACCTTTTGACCAAAATTTTAAGAAGATTTTGTGCGTGAGTAATACGTGATATTGTATAGAAACATCGTGATATTGAACATAATCCGTGTTTCAATGCATTCATGCACGAATATTGCCAAAAAAAATCGGTTAAAATGTTGACTAATGGAGTTGACCGTTAAGTATTGGACGGAATCCTTCAATAGGACCAAATGTGATAAAAATTGAAAATTGATATAATGTGATAATCTCGTAATGAATGAGACCAAAATATAAAAAAAGGGGACCAAAAATGCAATTTTCCCTAGTATTTGACAATTTCAATCACGTTTAACTTACCGTGTTAGTTGTAGGGGTGAAAGATGAACCAAACTACTCGATATTCGGCTCGAGCTCGATCGCTAAAAGCTCGTTTGAGCTCAGTTCGTTAACTTATCAAACCAATCTTGAACAACTTTTTGTGTTTGATAAGTTTTGAAGCTCGGCTCGAACTCGGCTCGATTAGTAAAAAATAATAAAAATATGTACAAAAAAATCAAACTACTCGAGCTCGACTCGTGTTCGGCTCGATTAAAACTCGTTTGAGCTCGGCTTGATTACTAATCAAACAAGTTCAAACAGAAACTTTGAAGCTCGATTGTATTTCAAACAAGTTTGAACAACATCTCGTTCGGTTCAATTCGGCTCGTTTACACCCCTAGTTAGTTGCAAGATGAATGCAAATTTACATATCCGGAGAGAAATTGGTATTTTAAATATATATAAGGAAAGATTTATACACTTAATCTTGCTAAATGCAATAATGAACGTAACATCATTTGCAATGAGGATCTAAACTGATAAGCAAGTGGGTCGGACCATTATTATACTTAATAAGGGATAGTTACCGTCAATAACCCCTAAGAAATTGCAAGTTTCGAGTGGGCAAATTTTCACTTTCTATCCTGTAAGTTTTGGGTTATTGCAAAATAATCATCTAAATTCCCAAAAAACAAATTTAGAACTAAATTATGTGTAGGTCTTTTGCAGATAAAGGACGAATCTATTGCATGATAACTTTAAAGTTAAAAGATTAAAGACCTGTTTGCAAAAAATTATGAAGTATCGAGTTTCAAAAAAATTTGTAAAAGTGACTGAAAAGTTAAAATTGAGTTTATTTGCAAAATTTGCTAAAAAGCAGAAGAAATAGAAGAAGAGTATCTAAAATATGCTTTTAGTTTTTACTTATTTTCAACTTTCTTTTAGAAAAGCAGAATCAGAAGTAGTAAAATTAAATAACAAAAGCTGCTTATATCCAGCAAAATACTCAAAAATACTTTTTTTTTGGGCAAACAGGCCTTAAATGGGTAGATGCGCCCAAGGTCTTAAATTTTGGTCTCGGTATAGATATCGGGGTAGTAATTTTACGAAAATTTTGGTTTTGATTTTAAAGAAATCATGAAAATTTATAGAAATATTTGGAAATTTACAATCAAACTTTTGATAACTTTAATAATTACACATATGCATCTTTGACATTAATAATATTCTATATATAATGAATCTTGTTAAATAGTATGAGTAAAACCTGTTACAAAAAATATAAAATAAATATGATTTGAAAGTAAAATAATAATCAAATCTCATAAGAATATCATTAAAATAAAGTGTACCACAAATTTAGTTAAAATCATGTCTGTGGTTGGGGTGAATGGTTGATAGGTGTGGCTGTGTGGACCAATTTGGAATATTATTTTTAATTTTTTTAATGCATAAAAAATTAATATTATTTAAAATTTCGAAAAATTTCTGGTTTAGGCAAAAATTTCAGGTTTCAAATGAAATTTCGGAAGATATATTGTAAAAGGAAATTGATAAAGGCACTCCATATTTTGTTAGAAGCACTCCACTTTTTATTTAAATTTCACCACATAGACAAAAATGCCCTTTAGTCTATTAAAGTAATTTTTATCATTTTTTTTATAAACTAGTTTTATACCACTTTTCTAACTAAATGTAGAATAAGTATTCAAAATTTGATAGTTCAAAATTTAAAATTTAAAAGTGACGAATAACTACCGTAAAATATAAATAAAAAAAGAAGTTCGTAGATATGACTAAAATTTGTACTTGTTTATTTTGAACCAAATTAGGATAAATATTATTTTACATTTTTGTAGTTTTTAGGCCTTTGATGTTAGATTAATTTCTAATATTCAAAAAGGAAATTATGATATTTACAAATGAGCCGCACCTATCATTTAATGAGTTAGATAAAATTATATAGAGGTTTGAATATTCATGACAAGATGATTAGTCTTATTACACTTATAAAAAATAGTTTTTTTTTATTTCCAAAAAAATGCTTGAGAAAAAATGCAATTTTATTTGGTATTATTTTCACTAAAATTTTTTTCTTCAAATTTTATTTAGAAGAGATTATTCAGTTCACCTTTAACATTAATAAGAATTCTCTATGATACATTGAAAGGTATTATAGTCAATTTAGTTAATTTTAAAAAGGCATGAATTGTCTTTAACAAATCGTGGACTGTCTTTATAATCTTGTTTGCAAAATTAGATCGAAACCAAGACTTTACTTCAGAATCCCCAAAAATTCAAAATTTTGAGGGAAATTTAAGACCATGGATGTGCCAAAAGCTATATGACTAAATTCATATTTTCTAAGCTTAGCGGATACGATTTGTAATAACCTAAAAGATACGGGGCGAAAAGTCAAATTCTGCCTTTCGAAGTAGCGCAGCCGCCTTTTCTCAACATCCATGGCAAATTTGACAAAATTGTGATTTATCGGAGTTGAAGTGTTAATGGATGGCTCCAAATCTGAGTTTCTGAAGCTCACTATCGCTTTCGCATTTGCTTCTCTCTCTGCTTCCACCGCCATATCTCGTGAGCTACAATAAATACACACATATACTGTGAATTCTCACTTTTTTTGTTGATTAAAATGCGTTATTATATAGATATATAAATGTTTTATATCTTCAATTGCAGTTTATTTATGGAGAAGAAAATCGAATTCGATTCCAAATGGTGACGCGAGCGACAAAATCAAAGAACTTGAAGCCTCCTTAAAAGGTGTGTTGGAAAAATGTGCTGCTGAAAGACAAGGTCGAATTAGGGCTCAAAAGGTAGTTTAATTTGTTCAATTTTTTTTTTTTTAATCTTTAGAAAATGTTAATTTTTTGTCAAATTGCAAAGTTTCTTAGAAAGTGTCTTAAGAAAGTTAAGATGAATTGCTGGGAGTTCAAAATTGTTGCTATGAAGCATTATATTCCAGATTGTATGTTAGAACAGGATAATAAAAGCATAAAGAATTAAACGAGACAAGAATTTATGTGGTGAAGCAATTGCCTAGGTCCACGTCCACGGGAGGAGAGAGTATTTCACTATTAGAGGGAGGTACATAATACAATAAATGTCAAAAGTATAGAACTAAACCTAACCCCGAAATTTCCCCCATAAATATAGCGTACCGTCTTCGCCCTCTTCAGAATTGGCCTTTTGCTTAATTTAAGGCCTAGGACTTTAAGACAATATCACAACATTGTATTTATGCAATTTAAGGATTCTTAATGTAGCTAAATGAGCTTGAAATTCCAAGTATTATATGAGTATCTTGGTATATGATAATGCCAACTACAATATACAATCTTTACAAGACATTTGTGCTATCTAAATGCCTGTTTGTTGGTGACTGAGTTAAAATATGGCGAACTAAGTACGCAATTGTATGGCATTCCTGTAGACGGCCAGCTGCTGTCGAAGTTTTTAAATTGGATGTTTTCTTTCAGGCTTTGAGGGAAGCATTGAGCGGGACGAATTCCAACAAAAACGAATCTAGTTCTTATCCCATGGCACCTATTGCTGTAGTCCACTCGTGCTTCTCGACAAGGTAATATGGTAAAAAAAATAAGTGCTTAAATATTCCTCAGACATAAGGATTGAAGTGTCCTCCTAATTAATTCTGTGATTGACATTTTTATTCTGCTTGTTTTGTCAATTAAGACAAAACAAACAGTGTGGACTATTTTTGACTGATTCTTATGCGTTTTGAAGATATATATTGTCTTCACTGAGAAATGAAAAAGTTATGAGTAAATTAAGTTTCCTTTCTAATGAATAGCTCGTATTTCTCTTAGAATAAGCCACACTTTGGTCCCCTTTCTGAAATATTAGGTTTAGTTAGCATTTTGAAGATTCTTTACTGGGCTCAAGTTGGTAGTACATGGGCTCTGAGGGAATTTTCTCGTTTATCAAGAGCTCATGCACTTCAACTTGAAGAATATTATGTTATTTTTACTATGTTTGTTGGTAATAGCTCAAACTACTGAAGGAAAGTTTAATGATCATCATCTTTTATTATAAATGGATTTGTAAGCTTTTGAGTGATTCTATATCATGTTTCTTGAAATTGTTTGACAATAATACTTGCTTTTAGTGGAAGGTGGCCAACTTAGTCTAAATTAGCTTGTTCTTCTTCATTTGTTTCATCTTATTCTATATCCATATTCTTTTTACATATTAAATCAAACTTCTAAAAGTGCTCATTTATGCTTGAACAATAAAAGATATGTTTGTTTGTATGCAAATTCCACAAATTTGTGTAGGAATGGGACTCCAAGACAGCCATTACTTGTACCTCTTGCAAGGTCATCCTTGATATTTGATTCTGCTCGGGTTCCTCAAGCATCTCTTGAGGGCCTCGAAGGGTATTCTCACTGCTGGATTATCTATGTGTTTCATCTGAATACAGATCTTGAGAAGTTATGGAAGCATCCATCGCAGTCAAAATTTAAGGCAAAGGTTTGTGCTCTCATTTTTATCTCGAATTTTCTAAACTATTAATGAATTCTTTAATATAGTTGAATGAATGAATAGGTAAGGGTACCAAGGCTCAAAGGTGAAAGAATTGGAGTCTTTGCGACAAGGTCTCCTCATCGCCCGTGCCCAATTGGGTTAACTGTGGCAAAGGTATTGTTAGAAAAAACTTTCTTCTCCTCATTTAATGATTGTTGACTCTGAAACACAAGAATGTATTTTTTCCTCTTATCTAGAAATAAAAAGCCATGCAATTTCTCTTTTTGGGTCTTTTAGGTGGAGGCTGTACGTGGACATACGGTGTTACTTTCTGGAGTTGATCTTGTTGATGGAACTGTAAGCTCTTTGTCTTTCTATTAGTAGCTGTTTTATGTTAAAGAAGTTTTTCTCATTTATCTGCCTTTTTCATCTTTTAAGGATTTGCATTTATACGTGGTGCTATATCCATAACATGATCAAGTACTTTAAAATTCTATTACAGCCTGTCCTGGATATCAAACCGTATTTGCCATACTGTGATAACATTGAAGGAGCAAAAGTTCCGGAGTGGGTGAAGGTACGTTCCTTTCATAGTTTAATACTTGTAGGAATTGCATTTCCCACGTTTATATTATTTTCGAATTTAAATTTTAACATACTGCAACAGCCAGTGACGGAGCCAGGAATATAGTTTTTTTTTTTTTAATTTTCCAAAGTTGAGGGGGGCGCCTCCTCCGTCCCTGGCAACAACTATTATTCACGGTAATGTTTTCCGCCTAGTTTGAATAGTACACTCATCCATTCTCGACATCGAAGTGGAAGGGGAATCATGAAATGTAACTAGTGCATAATTTTAGTATTTTGTTGAAATTTATTTATTTAATTTGCCCCTCCTCACTTCTTGAACAGGAGGACAATGCGCTAGTTATAGCTTCTGTTGATTTCTCTGAAGGCTTTTCATCCAGCCTTGCGAATTGTTGGTTACTAGTGGTAAGACCTTAGAACTTAAGTTGTTGGGACTTGGCAACTTTGTTTCTTAAACGTGTTTGACGAAGTACTTATTCTCTATCATGTTGCTCTTTTACATTTATCATTATTTATTAGTGTGGTTTCTGTTCTCATGTAGTAAGTTATTCGTATTCTATCTTTATAGATTGAATAATATGAAAAGTTGATGGTCAACGAGCGATGATCAGTCTCACAGTTTAAGATGCAGCCTTCAATGTAGCATGGAACATAATGTAGTATCCAAGTTTAGTAAATATTTCAGGGTTACTTTCCATATGTGACATACCCGTTTTATCTCGTTATTTATTCCTAATTTCTTATCAAAGAGTTGACGGCGTGTCACTTTTTTTATCTGCCAGAAACTTAATAAATGTTTTCCGAACTTTTTTCCAGGAAAAAAAGTCACTTTATGCTTCCCCAGACGAATTTCAACTCTTAATAAAGCAGGTACTCTCGTGGGACATAAGATCAGTATCCCAACGAAGCCGCCCTCATAAACCCTCACTTCAAACTGATGATATTGTTGGAAATAGAGTAGTCGATGATGCTTCACGGGTGGAAAGTTTCCAAGAAAACGAGGCTCTTGAGAACGGAGGTGAAGTAATCTCTTCTCTATCTAGTGATACTGTTTATCACCTGATTTTGGAAGGCCTTGATGTTGCATACAGAATGGATTCCACTGCAAATGTTTCTGTTGAGACAGTTACACTTGCATCTCAAAATACGAAGTCGAATTAAAATAAATTTCTGTCGCATTTGGTAGAGTAGATGGCCTTGGATTCGAGTTCTATTTGATATCTCGATGTTAAGGATAATGTAGTTGCTTATGATTTTTGGATTCGAACGTAACAAATTATATGTATCTGACCATTTCTTAATAGAAATAGAAAGGGAAAATTACGAAAACATCCCGGGACGTTTGTCTAGAATATGCTACACTGGCTTTGTGGTTGATTGTTATATATAGCAATCACATGTCAAGTATAATTCGTTCGCTGTATTATATATGGACCTAATCAAATCAGGTCAGGACTAATACTTCCAATAAATTTTAATCAGTCCTATAGTACGAGTCGGAGACCCTCTAGCTCAATCATAAGAACCCTTGTAACCAAGCCTTTTGGCCCAGTGGTATAATTTGGGGTCGACCTGGTGTGCTCTCATGATCGATTCCCGGCGTCGTTAAAATAATGCTTGGCCAGCATCAGCCACGCACTGCGAGCGGAGATTAGTCGAGGTGTGCGGAAGTTGGCCCGGACACCCCATGGGGAAACCAAAAATAAAATAAAATAAGAACCCCTGTAATTAGTCCAAGTCTTTTAAAAATTTATGTTTAATTTTAATTATTATCTCCGAAGATTTTATAAAATTGAAGTTTAATATTAGTGTTTATTTATTTTTCAATTTACTTTTATCTCTCAAAAACTTATAGGAGATTTCTATCCTTCATAAATTGTTAATGAGCATTATAGTCTAAACCAAAAGTCCAAAACCCTAAGTTCCCCACTTAAACCCATTGTCATGCAACACGTAAATATTATACCATATTTAATTCTATAACTAATTTATAATTCTTTATCACAAATGCATGATGTATCACCTAAAAAAAATTAAGCTCTAATGAATAATTAATCTTGATATATGATACATACAACATAGGAGTTTCATTGATTTTTTTTTATGGAACACTTATTAAGGATGATATTAAACTCTTGCTTCGGTATCCATTTGGTCTATCTTGGGTTTCTCATGATACAATTTTTTTTAGATATACAATTCGGTCTGAACCAACTGAACCCAGACCTTATCCTTTTTGGACGCAGAGTCTTGGATCCAACCCAGCTCGACTTGACCTAGTTCCACCGGATTCGTCCATTTGCCACTTCTATAATAATAAGTATTTCCTCCGGTATAATTAATTAACTCTAATTTCACGATTATCTTAATTAATGATGATTGATCAACACAAATGGAGTTGTGCCAGAGTGTGACATCTTTCCACTGGGACACAAGTCGCAAAACTTGAAAACTGGACAAACAATATAAAATGGAAAAGAATATATTATCTCATTATCATTGTTATAAAGAAATAATAATAATAATAATAAAATAATAATAATCTATACTATTATATAAAGCGTAAGGGGCTTAGAATAACTACTTTGGGCTGTCAATTTTTTGGTGAAGCCATTTCAATTCTTAAATTTTGACAAGTGTCCCATTTAGTGGTTTTTTATATATTTTATTTCTTATATTGTTTCTCTTTCCTATTTTTTCTCACACACTATCTCTTTCTTTCCTAATATTTCTCTCATTTTCTCTCTCATCTCCTAATGCACGGTTATTTTTCTTTTCACTCATTTCTTTCTTTATTATCTCCCTATATATTTAACTATTTATTTTTTTCATTAATCATATTAAATTTACTTTCCACCTTATTTTTTCTATTTTTTATTCTCTTCTCTCATATCTTATTTAAACTTTATGGAATTTTACTCAAAAAAAAATCCATATCAATTTTATATTTTTGCACATGTATAGAGTGTGCCTTTCCCGACTAGTAATAATAAAGGTCTTTCTTTCAAGGCAAATGATTCTCTATTACGTAGTAAAATATTACAAACAAACAAAGCTTGCCAGAGCACATTACAGCAAAGCAGGCATCAAACAAATACAAGACGTCTAATACTTTAATTATATTAAATATATATGTTGCACATTATCGAATTTACTTTGTTCGTTTCTTATTGCAAATTGCACATATGAACACCATAATTGGTGCTGAAAACTTAAAAAATATCATTAACCAAATATTTAGTTTTAGCAAAACACTTGGAATCCTATACTTGCAATTCGTGTTTGATCGCGTATTTCATTGTATAGATGCATGCCAAATCTACTCATATGCTCCACCGTATTTTATATATTGATGTTCATATTATACAGGCGACTCTTTTCAATTCATGTTCCAAGTTCTCTGTTAATCTTTTTTTTTTGTTTTTTTTTTAATTCAAAAAGAGGGAATACCCTACATATTTAACCCGATAAATTCGGGTTAATAGTTATCAATTGAGCCATAAAGACTCTATCTACTTCTATAAAGGAGGGAAGAGCCACAACTTGTGGCAGCCTAGATTCTGACCCAGGACCTCTCACATAAAGTGGATGGTGGATACTATTAGAACAACAGTTCTTTGGTAATTATCTGTTAGGAATTAATCCTGGATTTGGAAAAATTAGTAATTTGACGTTTATTATCTTTTAGGAATTAATCCTGGATTTGGAAAAATGAATTATTTACTCAAGGTTTGTTAGTCTAGTGGTATCAAGTTCTATTTTCATTTGAAAGATCCTGAGTTCAATTTCATGCTGCAATTCTGAATTTTATAGGGTCTGTGTAGCCCAAGGTCAAAAAAATATCAGTCCAAATTGGTCGGGTCAGATATCCCCGTCTAGAATTATAAAAAAAATGAATTACTTGAAAACTAAAAATAAAATAAAAATTAAAATCCCAAAACGCCGTTGAGCGCAGGCTAGCCCCATATGCACATTCCTCAAAACGACACTTTTCAAAAACTCACAACACACATAAAAGATCATTCTCCGGCCATCCTTACCACCACCATTACCGCCGCCGCCGCCGCCACCGCCACCGCCGGAAATCCAATACGAACGTTACAGTAGCACGTTATTCAGGCGGCGAATGGAGACCTCCGCCTCGTCTCGCTCCTCCGTCATCGACTCCATACGCGGCGTCACGCTCGCCGGAGTACGAATCCCTAAAGAAGAGCTCAAGAAGAAGATCACGGTCCCTGAGTACATCAGGCTCGCCATGAGAGAGGCGATCCTAGCCAAGGACGCTGCCGCCGCTGCCGTGGCTCAGCTCTACGAGGCGGTGCACGTCGAAGGAGCCGAGCCTGTGGAGCCGCCTGATTTTCCTTTGGTCGTGTTTATCAATTCGAAGAGCGGTGGACGTAATGGACCAGAACTCAAGGCTCGCCTCCAGGACCTCATGGGCGAAGAACAAGTAATTGTGACCTACATTTACATAATTTAACTATAAAATTGTGTTTATTTAGTATGCATTGATGCGGAGAAAAGTTGTGAGGACGTGTGTGTTATGCGTAATGAGTATTCGTATAGATGTTCGTTTATGTTTTGCATACTTAGTGTGGGAAGAATGTATTGATAATGAAAATCTATGTGCTTTTTGCTTTGTGAATTTTATAGGAGATTAGTTTGGGGCTTGTTTTTATGTATCTTATGAATGATAAGTGGTTCTTTTGCGTTTCTGTTTTTGCAAAATTACAATGGGGATGGGCTTTTCTAGTTTTTGCTTTCTCTAATTGATGCTTATGTAACTACTATCCCACATTGGATGGAGACGGGGCTTTTGAGAGGCTTATAAGTCCCAAACTTCCCTAGCGAGGCGCCTTTTAAGGACAACCCCGGTCAAAGCGGACAATACCTCGTGCAAGAGAGTCCGGTGTGCGAGAAGGCAAGTGCATGCCACATCACTAATTAATACTTGGATCTTAACTGCGTATATGTACACGTTTTTGTAGGAATTTATTGTTTGGACAGGGAAACATGTGGCAAAAGTGTGCAGTCTTTCAGTTTAGATTGTTATATTTTTCAGCTTAGTTCTGACATTTTATTGTTCACTTTTGTTTCGGTAGGGGTGGGGGATTGAGTGGGGTTGTGGGAGATAGGAGCATGTTTGTTATTCCATTCAGCAAAGAAATTTATTTGTTAAAATTCAGCAAGACTTCACCTGTTTTTTGAAGTTCACAAGTGTTTGGTAAGATTCTAGAAAAGGCAGGAGCACTGTTAAGCGGTATTACCCAGAGTAAGACCTCTTATCTGCAACATATTAAGCTGTTGTATGCGTCTCAGCCTAATTTTGCTTATTGCAAGTGCCATTTACTGGTATTCCCAATTGCTTATATCAGTTGCATGTTGGCTTTCTATGAACATCTGATTGGTTGTTGATGTTCCTAGGTAGAATTTTTTAAGCTTTAGGGAAGTGGATTAAGGTTTTATGTTAGATACTGAAAAATGATGTGCTTTATGCTTGCGCCGGTGGTCTTAGCTATAGCAGTATGGTTCTTTTGTAAGAAGGTTGAACGTCCAAAGAGATAAAGTCATATTACCTCTTTTCATGCTCCATTCTTGTTATTTGACCAGATAACTTGGCTACCATTTTAGGTTCATGGTCCCACCGTCCATGATGAAAATTTTTCTTTGAAACATATTTTGATAATACATATTTAACTACATAACAACATTTTGGTCTGAAGTTTTTATCATATTAACATTTTTAAAGAATCAATAAGATAAGTCAGATATTTGATAGTCTGACTTTGTACTGCAGTAATGGAGTACATACTTGTAGATGTAGGAGTATACATGTTATCATTTCGTAAGATATAGTCCCCTGCTTATATCTTGCAAGCAGTTGTTTTTCCAAGTTCATTACCAGAAAAATTGCTTTGTAAGTTGTCGTTCTCTTTTCGTGTTAATGCTACCAGGTTTTTGAGCTTTCGGCTGTGAAGCCTCACCAATTTGTTCGGTATGGATTATGTTGCTTGGAGAAGTTTGCCAGTCTTGGGGACAACTGTGCAAAACAGACTCGTGAAAAACTTAGGATTGTGGTATATTTCTTATGCTGGATTTTTTATTTTGCTAAAGATCAGTACTTGCTGATATAAAAACAGTGCTTGTGATTGCTGTGCTTATGTTCAATTTACATGAAAAGCTTTAATTTATCTGATCTTGACAGGTGGCAGGAGGTGATGGTACTGTTGGTTGGGTCCTTGGGTGCCTTGGAGAGCTTAATAAACAAGGCCGACTGCCAATTCCACCAACTGGAATTATTCCACTTGGTACAGGAAATGATTTGTCAAGGAGTTTTGGTTGGGTAATTTTTCATCTGCATTAACTTTTGGCATTTATTTTTTGTCTACCCAGTTTTAAGTTGATCTCATCAATGTTCTTTTTAGGGTGGCTCGATCCCTTTGAATTGGAAATCAGCCGTTAAAAGAACCCTTGATAAGATCGCTAGCGGGCCTACTGCTCGTCTGGACAGGTGAGGTATTTAGTCTGTTACCTTTAATGATCTTTCAGATCATACTGATGGTGCTGACTATTAATTTTACCAGTGTATCGGTTAGATGACAAGAATATAAATACATATATGTCTGATAAATCCCTATGGATGACTTGCCACCCAATTTTGACTGTATCCCACTTTTTATTGAGCTTGTGTGGGTTGAACAAAATTACACTTGGAGGTAAAAGGAAGGCTTTGAAATCCATGTTAAGCTGCATATTGATTACGAGTGCGTTAGAAATTTTGACTGTATCCCACTTTTTATTGAATTTGTGTGGGTTGAACAAAATTACACATTGAGGTAAAAGGAAAGCTTTGTAATCCATGTTAAGCTGCATATTGACTACGAGTGCGTTAGGGATTTTTTTGATAATATTACTTACTCCAAGTAGATCCCAATTTTGTATGAATCTCAAGGCTGCAAACAGAAATTAAATGATCCACCTAATTCAGGTGTAAAATACAACAGTGGGCGTGCATGGAAATTCTTTGAATTCGACAAACTGATTTGTGGAATATCAATATCAAGTTTTTAGAATAAATGTTACCTGAACTATTTGTGGTATATCTGAAGATATTGAGTTGTAATGTCGCTGGAAGTAAATTTTGATTTATCCTTCTCACAACTTTTAGTAATTTTTGACTTTACTGGGTGGAGTGTTTTTGATCTATACATGGTACTATCAGGACCTTTTTGTTTTGCGTTGACATGTCTTGTACGGTTAGCTATCATATCTTATTGTTTTTCTTCTATAGAGCTTCATTGCCTTAGCAGTTTAATGAAACACACCTCTCATTGTGCAGTTGGGATGTTTTAATATCAATGCCAGCTGGGGAGGAATTGGAGATCCCGTATTCTCTCAAGCCAACAGAAGAAACTCCTCTTGATACGGTTTTTTGCTTTTCTTCTTCTTTTTTCTTTTAATAACATTTTGTGTATCCAATCATACACCTCCAGTAAATTCTATCAATCATGTTGATTCAACACCTGCTTTCTTCATTTATCAATATTTAATTGCTCGCTCGTTCTTTAGTCTTGGCTGTTGATGCATAACGGAAAACTTTCTTCCATGATAAATGAGTAATAATTAGCAATATATACAATTTTTTTCATTTACTGGTTACTCTGATCTTATCCCGCAAGTTCAAACATTACATCTTATAAGCTCCACTTTTGGAGCTTCTAAGATGTTGATGATTTGTATGGCTGAAATAAAATTTGTTAAGAGTCTATTCTTTTGTCAGAGAAGAATAACTTTGTTGTTGCAAAACATCAATGAGGATAGGACAACTGGTCGAAGTTGTAGAACTTATTAAATCCTAAAAACGAATCGAGGTCGGCTCACTTTCTTTAGAAGAGTTTATAAGCTCTAAAACATCCCTCTTTTTTCTTTTTTGTGAGTTTATAACACATGAAACACAACCTATCAAGACGAAAACCTTTTTGAGACGATTTGACAATAAAGTTAGCTTGACTTTATACTTTTTAGCCTTGAGGACTGCCATTTTCTGTTTCGGTAGAGCGCTCTTAGAGTACCTATATCCTATGAATTTGGTCATCAACTAAGAATAACTATTTTAGATATGTGATTTAGCTTGATATGTTAAGGGCAGTTTTATTCATGAAGTTTGTCATACCTGATACCTCAGTTTTATGAAATTGTGGCGACAGTTGTTAAGTATTTCTGTGTTTGACTTATCACGTCTTCTTTGTCTTTACTTTTCGCTGTAATTTGATTTTTGTAGTTCTGGCTGGTTTACATACATACTGTAAAGCTCATTTCCTTTTTCCCTCTTTTCTTTTCTTCTTCATATTTATGCGTTATTTTTGAAATTACTTCAAAGACAATTTTTGTAGGAAGTGTATCTGACAAGCAATTTATAATTTCTCTTTTATCACCCTACGGCTCAATTTGAAATGCATGTACTTTTCGGCTGCCTGTCTTACTGTTCATCTCACCATTTATAGCTGCTTAAGCACATTGTTAACACTAGAATTTGAAGGAATGAAAATATGGATTTTATTCAATACTCACAAGAAGGTTCTTGTGCCCAAGCTCCAAGCTCGCCAAAACGTTCAGTACATTCGATAAAGAATAATCAAAACCCCCCATACGCATATATTCTTCTACCTCTATTAAGACTCCTACCATAATGGGAATACTCATAATATTTGATTACAATAATTAAGGCAATACTTAAGGTAATATTAAATCAATAAATAAATCAGCAAATCCTTTCTTTAATTCTTTACAGCATCCGTCCTCTCCTTTCTTCTGACGTACACGCGTACACCACCTTGCTCCACATCACCTGCCACATCATATCATCATAATTCCGATTCATATCACACATCATATTGATGTATCACAGAATGGAAAACTAATTATAATTCTCCAGTCTGCAGAATAATGAAACATGAATTTTATAACACCTTTTTTTTAAAAGAAAAGTTCTATGGACTTACGCCAGGTATATCATGTCCTATTATTGTCTAAGAACAAAATTGCGACAAGTTGATGAATCTTTGGTTCATTAAATTGCTCTAATTTATCCATATAGGTGCATGATCATCCATAGTCAAGAACCGTATGTACTTTTTCGGGTTTCTATAGTGTTAAATCCATTATTTTCATCTGATCGGCCCAATCTAAAGGCATTGTGACTTAAATGAGGTTTTCCATTTATTAGGTTCACCGTCTTACTAATTAAAGGTGATAAATTTGTCACATTTCCTTGTTTCCTTATGTTTATGAATTTTAAACTTCTTGATGTGCAGGATCTCGAAGTTGATGGGGAATTGCCGGAGAAGGTTTCCTGCTATCAGGGAGTCTTTTATAATTATTTCAGCATAGGTCTGCATTTTCATTTTAGTTTCTCCTTTTGCTATGTTCATTACTGATCTGCTTGAAAAAAGTAACTATGTCATGTAAGCAGGAATGGATGCGCAAGTTGCTTATGGTTTTCACCATTTACGCAATGAAAAACCTTACCTCGCTCAGGGTCCTATCTCAAACAAGGTGCACATTGTCTTCCTCATCTCAAAGATTACTTCTCGAATTTCTCTTGATTTACGTAGCACGAGCAGTAAAAACTAGTGCTTATAGTTTTGAACATATTAGACTTAGATTTATTGGACTGAAACGATCATGAGATTGGAGTCCGCTCTGGAAAATTGAATATTTCCAATCAAGTTATTTTGTGAGTTTATAAATGAAAATTGAATATTTCGTTGATGCTTTAGTTATGATTCATTTGCTACATAGATAGCCTTCCTCTTAAGGGCACTAAAATAGTGCTTCTTGAATGCAGATAATATATTCTGGATACAGTTGCAAGCAAGGGTGGTTCTTCACGCCATGCAGTAGCGATCCAGGTTTAAGGTCAGATTTTATTATCAAACATTCTTGAAAATAGCAAGTAATTATTCCTATTAAAAAGCAAAAATGGATCTTTTTCTATACATGTCTGCTAGTTATGCTATAACCATTCAATTTGTAACTGCTCTAAATTTATCAATCTCTGCGAAAATCTTGCCGAGTTTTTTAAGTGACAAATTAATGTGATTGTTGGAGTAATTAACACTTACAAAAATTATATGAGGCAAGCCATGGGATATACCGCTTAGTCCTTTTGAATTGAGCTATACGTTTGCTTTAACACTGGCTGTACATTTTTTGTTTTTTTTTTAATTTACAGGAGTTTGAAGAATATCTTGAGGATATACATTAAGAAGGTCAATTGTTCGGAGTGGGAAGAAATTCCTGTCCCTTCGAGGTTGATTTCATTTACCACATTATTATATCTGATTTATGATTGTTACTCGCCACAAATTTATTTGAATTATCATGATGTGAATGCTCCCTGAGTCATTCATGACTTGTTTTCAACATTTTTGCTTTAATTGACATGACTATCATGGATTTTCCAGTGTGAGGTCTATTGTTGCTCTCAATCTTCCTAGCTATGGAAGTGGTAGAAATCCATGGGGTAATTTGAAGCCAGAGTATTTAGAGAAGGTATGAAGATTTTCCACACCATATTAACTTGCTATCTTGACACAATTACCAAGACAGCTCCTACCTTGACAACTCGAGACACATGGGATAAAAGTAATGTGCTTTTACTGACAGGATTTGTCATAGTAATTTTTCAAATCTTGGGGTGTTTTCCTTAATCGGGCTATGTAATTTACCCTAAATCTTATATAAATTGTTTATCTGAAGTCACTGAATTTTATGGTGCAATTGGTTGATTTGAGGGACATTCTACGAAAGAATTGTATTATCTATTGAAATGCTCAAACTTCTTCGTAGATTTTATCTCACAGTTGTTTTACCATCTTGATAATAGATTAATCACAATCGTTGAATATATTATCTTGAAAGAATTGTATGGCTCACAAGCTGATCAAAATTTCTTTTGGTCATTGATTTTGTACAGAGAGGATTTGTTGAGGCCCATGCTGATGATGGTTTACTTGAAGTTTTTGGTTTCAAACAAGGATGGCATGCTTCAATGGTTATGGTTGAATTGATCTCTGCGAAACACATAGCCCAGGTACTTCACAACTTGGTTCTAATTGTTTTTCCAGCTTAAGCAAAATTGTAGATGTGTTAGTAAACATGTTGAGCTTCTTACTGAAACGGCGTGTAATAGATACAAGTGGGTTTCAGGTTTTGGTGTTTTGTACCTGTACTCGCCCCATTTGACATAATATATATATATATATATGTTTATGTAATATGTATATGGAAAGAATATGTATTTTTTGCATATATCCTCACATATAAAAATTAACAAAATACACTTTATAAATTAAAATAAGAACTAAAAAATAATAATTTATTTTTTTAAATAAAAAGTTAAAAACATGCTTGATATCATTATTACTGAAAAATTATATATAAATCGACAAATTAACTCGTTCTAATTAATTATATTATTTTCTAACAATTAGATAGTTGTGACCATTTTCTTTTCCAAGAAATCTAATTCTTTAAATATCTCTAGAATTGCAAAGTGGGTCTATCGGATTCGGGTCTAGGATTCCGGGCAGGGCGGGTCTCAGTTTGGCCAAGCCATCAACTTTCTAAAGATGATCAGTATATGAATTACTCGAGTTATTGATGTGATTGTCTCTACTGGTTAATATATAATACTCTTTGCTTTGGATACTCAATTTGCTCCTCCAGGCTTCAGCTATTCGCTTTGAGCTGAGAGGAGGAGAATGGACAGAAGCATATATGCAGATGGATGGTGAACCATGGAAACAACCCATGAACAAGGACTTCTCGACGTTTGTCGAAATTAAACGGGTACCGCATCATTCCATTGTGGTCAAGGGAGATTAATGAATTCAACTAGCTTTTGATGTTCTTTCTAAATTAAGTTAATTTATCTTTGGATTATGCTAATTGTTTATCTTGATGTGATGAATGCTTGAGGCGTCAAGTCATTGTTGTATAGGTCCCTTCTTTAAGCTTGTATCTAATCCACTTCTTAGGGGGAAATTATTTTCCATTTTTATGAGGTAATGTTATAGCCATTAGAGGAATATGATGAAAGTTTAAACGACGATTGCTTTGCAGTAAATAAACACGAACTTGTTACTGCAAATAACGTTTACAAAATTGTATAACTTCTTGTATGTTTAAGAACAGGGCGAAATTCTTGTACGAGTTGGGTTCGGTTACAATAATGATATCTAGTTGTATAATAGTTCTATTGGTTGCAAGTCGAAATATTTTTAAATTATCTGAGTAAATGGTCAAATTCATGTTAGGTATTTTTCCACAATAATAATAAATAAATAAAAATGACAGGTTGCATGGTAGGTGGCCATATTTGTTGAAGAAGAAAAATGGCAAGTTGCATGGTAGGTGGCCGTATTTGTTGAATGATGGATGATCAAGATTGAAGCAAATAAATGGAGGGCTTAGATTCAATCTTGTTAGCTTTGGAAATTGCTATAAATAGAAGCATTTGTTCATCCATTTCTAACACCAACCGAAAGCAAGAGAAAGAAGGCATAAGTGTAGTGCATAGTTTAGGAGCAATTTATTGAGTGATAAATTGTGAGGTGTGGGAAACACTTGTGGGGTTTTTCTCTTGGGGTAATACAAAGGGGTTGGGAGAGTAGTGTTCTATATAATTTCGAGAGTAGTTGTACAAGAGTAATTTTCTTGAGTTTATCGATAAATTCAAGTGTGTATTTTTGTATCGGTAAATTTTTCTCCTAATGGAAGAACGGAAACTCTTGTGGACGTAGGTGGATTTTTCCGAACCACGTAAATCTTGTGTGCATTATTGTTATATTCTTTTGGGTAATATTTTGTCATCAACTTGTTGGTGGGATTTGTTGAATCTTAATAAGTTAAATCTCGGGCCCAAACTTCCATTGTGCCATGAGCCAATTGGATTCCGAGGGCTGTGAGTATTCAGCAGGTGGAGTCTTGAAAGTCACACCTGGTGGGGAGGTCCTAATGAAAGGAGAGAAATATGAAAGCTTGTATCGGCTGGTGACCTCAAAGGATGACTGGAAGTGGAGCGCGCTGGAAAATTTTTAGGGTACAGATGGGTGTGAAGGAAATCCTGTTGGGCGAGAGAATGGGTCGAGGTTGTCCCTCTCGACAGCCGACTAGCGGTGTTGATTGGCTGCATGTGTGCATTGGCCGATTTTGAATTAGGTGGAGTTAGGACCTCACTGATTCGGCATGTGCAGCGGACTTATTGAAGGCCAATGAAATTTCGTAATTTGGTTTGCGGGGAATTATTATTGTGGAGGTGAAGATTTTTGGGTATTTTTCCACAATAATAATAAATAAATAAAAAATGACAGGTTGCATGGTAAGTGGCCGTATTTGTTGACGAAGAAAAATGGCAAGTTGCATGGTAGGTGGCCGTATTTGTTGAATGATGGATGATAAAGATTGAAGTAAATAACTGGACGGCTTAGATTCAATCTTGTTAGCTTTGCAAATTGCTAGGAGACTGCTCTACGGGACAAGAGAAGATATTGAACCACCTTAAGGAAAAAACCCTTCATGTCACGATAGGTGCATGGTCCAAGACCTCAAAGAAGCTAACATGAAGGGTTTTTTCCTTAAGGTGGTTCAATATCTTCTCTTATCCCGTAGAGCAGTCTTCTAGCAATTTCCAAAGCTAACAAGATTGAATCTAAGCCGTCCATTTATTTACTTCAATCTTGATTATCCATCATTCAACAAATACGGCCACCTACCATGCAACTTGCCATTTTTCTTCTTCAACAAATACGACCACCTACCATGCAACCTGTCATTATTTATTTATTTATTATTATTGTGGAAAAATACCTAACAATCTCCACCTCCACCATAATAATTTCCCGCAAACCAAATTACGGAATTTCATTGCCCTTCAATCAGTCCACTACACATGCCGAATCAGTGAGGTCCTAACTTCACCTGATTCAAAATCGGCCAATGCACATATGCAGCCCAGTCAACATCGCTAGTCGACTGTCGAGAGAGACGACCTCGACCCATCCTCTCGCCCAGCAGGATTTCCTTCACACCCATCTGTACCCTGGAAGTTTTTAGGCGCGCTCCACTTCCAGTCATCCTTTGAGGTTACCAGACGATACAAGCTTTCATACTTCTCTCCTTTCATTAGGACCTCCCCGCCAAGTGTGACTTTCAAGACTCCACCTCCAGCTGAATACTCACAGCCTTTGGAGTTCAATTGGCTCATAAAAATTAGATTCCTTCGCATCTTTGGGACATATGCCACACCACCCAAAGTACGATCTACTCCATCAAACATTTTGATTTTCACCACTCCAGTACCAATGATTCTACAAGTAGAACCATCACCCAAAGACAAAGTACCTGCCCTCTTTTCTTGGAGTGTATCAAAATAGTCTTTCCTGGAGCATACATGCATTACACGTCCAGAATCTAAAATCCATCCATACCGAGATGAAGTATCCATACGAGTAGAGACTGTGAAAACATCTCCATCGCATGCCACTACAGCATCACCACCACCACCATTTTGATTAACATTGTCCCTCGCTCTATTATGACAATTCCTTTTATAATGGCCTTTCTCGTGGCAATGGTAGCATCTCTTGCCTTTCCCCTTGGCCTTTGAATCTGACCTGCTACTCGCAGATTCACCACCAGATGACCTCCCATACCGATTCAAGCCCTGATTAACTAGCGCAGACTCATGTCCCACCTCCTGGTTTGCCTTCCTTTGTTTTTCATGAGACAAAAGTGATGCACTCACATACTCCAAGTTTAGTGTATCTTTCCCGTATAGCAACGTCGTCACTAGACTATCATATGAACCCGGGAGCGAGGCAAGAAGTAAAAGGGCTTTATCTTCTTCCTCGACTTTAACACCAACTTTTCGAAGTTGGTCCACCAGTCCGTTTAACTGGTTCATGTGATCCATCAGACTATCACCCTCCAGCATCTTGAGCCTATAGAGTTGCCGCTTCAGATGCAATTTTGTAGACAAAGATTTCCCGAGATACAAGTTCTCTAACTTGGCCCACAACTTTGGTGCCGAATCTTCAGAATCATCATCGACAACATTATTGATAATGTTGTCCGCAATACAAAGTCGAATAGTGCTAACACAACGCAATCCCATATCTTTCCATCGTGCATTTTCCATATCCTTCGGTTTCGCCTCCTCTCCCTTCAACACCAATGCCAAGCCATGTTAAATTAGGAGGTCTTTCACCCTTCTTTGCCAAAGAGTGAAATTCCCTTTGCCATCAAATTGTTGCACCGAAAATGTATTTGGCCTTGACGTGCCTTCCATCTTAATAAATAAATCTCAATTTATCAACCCTTATCTAAGTGGCTCTGATGCTACTTGTTGGGCGCAGCGGAAGTTTGGGCCCGAGATATAACTTGTTGGTGGGATTTGTCGAATCCTAATAAGTTAAATCTCGGGCCCAAACTTCCGTTACGCCCAACAATTCAAGCGGTAGCTGGTGATAATTGTCCATGAATTTAATACTTGGGGATTCTGGGGACTTTCACGTATCGAGAGATCCAAAAACTCCATAATGAGTGTCAAAACTCTTTAGCTCGATGACATCTTTGATATAGTTAGTAACAAGTTGTATAAAATTTCTATATGGTAATTGAATTCAGGTTTTTGGCTTCCTAAAAGTTTGAGATATTGGCTCATCGGAACACACTTAAATCCTAAAACAAAAAATATATACAAGTTCTTCTAAATTTTCTTTCAAACACCTTAAATAGGGGAAAATTCTCAAGTACGCGGGATTTTAAACATCAAACAATGTAGATTTTGCCACATTAGCAATATTATACATACACCACTTATTGTAAAGGGAGTAGTACTCCGAATTTCCTTTTGTGCATGTTGAAATTAGCGGTTCTACTTATTTAGGATTTTGTAAATATTTCTAATGGGTGATATATAGATGGTAGGGTACCCCGAAAAATTCCCCCACAGTGACATTGGTGGCTTGTGAAAAAAAATAAAATACATACACCACTTATTGATGTGACACTAATTTATATCATTTAGTGCACGGTGCATCGAATGTACTTAAAACATTTCCAGCTAATAGAGAAGGGGGTTTCTCATTTAGGAACCCGTAAATTCTTGTGCTCGACTTCTTCTTTTCCCTTTTTCGACCCGATTCCATTTTTTTTCTTTAAATTTTCTCTGGTGTTATTGGTTGGTTGGTGGCGTCGACGGTGTGTCTCTTTCATCCTTTTTCATCATTTCCCTTTGTACGAGGCAATGCTCCGATGACAGTCTATATTTAACGTTTCTTAGATTTTTTATTTTCTTCCTCTCTCATATGAGAATTTCTCTAGAGTTCCGGTCTTTAAAATTTGATTTAGAATCCACTTGTTGTATAACCTCTGACAGATGCTCAAATAATTTTTTAATTAATGTGGTGGACATTGGACAATGTTATCATATTGTATTGTGATCACTCTTATAAGCTTTTGACATTGATAAAATGAAATGATCGGAAACTCAAAAAAGAGAAAGATACTGGCTCATGTTGTAAATTATATATGATAATGTTAATAGTTCACTTTATATAATTAATTACCTTATTCTCATCCAACAAAACGATTAATATATATGTGTAGTGTTGATTAAATTTATGCTACTTCAGTATTTTTTTGATGCTCTCTTTATATCTAGATAAAAAATTGCTAATATAGTTCCCAAGTACAAAATAATTGTAAGATACGTAGGATGTGGTCCATTATCATGCTAGGATGTGCCAACAGATTCCAACATTACAAATCTAACAATTAACTATTAATTTTTTGAGCAGCCAATAGATAATCCTTTTAGTGGAAAACCCACTCCAAATTGAAGCTTCTTATATATATATATATACACACACACACTATGTATATATGAATAATTATCCCCATGATTAATGCTCGCTAAAGTTGATTATTTTAAATTATCTGTTTGATTAATCCTTTTTAAGTTGTTCCATTCCTAGTACCGCTAAGCCGAAAGGATTAGATGTTTCTTCACTTTGCGTTATTAGAGAATAAAGTTATAAATGAAAGTGATTTACTTGGATCAAATTATTTAATTAAACACTCATTTTACATGAGGGATCTTTTTGCCTGTCTCGGCTTAAAATCTACATTAAATAAAGATTAATTAACCCTTTTTGAAGTTCGATTCCTAGTAAAGGTTAGTTAATCTCTCACACTAGTGTGAATGGATTAGATGTTTCTTCACTCGCCTAATTAGGGAATAAAATTATAAAGTAATAAACAAGATATGTTTATTATATATAGATCTTACTGTAACTTATTTAATTAAACAATCTCAATTTACACATGGGATTTTTTGGCAGTCTTATCATCAGTTATTATCAGTTATGTTAATGTATATTTTTCGTTTATAATTAGAAAAAAAAGGTAAATAAGAGTTTAATTGGATGACATATTTTCTTTAAGTTTTTTTTTTGAAAAAGTTAAGATGTTTTTTAAGGATAAATATGTGGCGTGTAAACTGTGTTTGCATGTAATATTTTTAGAGAAAAACATGTAATGATTAGGGTTGATGTGATATATTTTTTTCTTGAGAAATTTGTTTGGATTATTTGTTAGATATTATTGTCATGAAAATATTTTAGTGAAATTGGAAAAGATAGTCAAAATGAATTTTATTTCAAACATTGAGTTATTTCGAATTATTATATGTGATTAATTTTGAGTCCCGTTCATGAGACACAACCGAATGAAACTTATTTAATTGTTGAGTGAATTGTCAAATTATGAATAGGAAAAACTACATTGTCTCCTTTTTAGACGAGAATTTCTTTTGAAAGCTAACTAGCTTTTTCAAATCTTGCAAAATACGATTTTTTTATATAGACATGGCATCCAAATACGTTTTTTATTTTAAATTTTCTCTGATTTTTTTTTCCAACCATCCAATTAAGGGCTAAGAAACGATCAACTTAGCAGATTTAGAAACATTCTTTTAACATGTGATCATAGGTGTTCTAGTCACTATGAAATATTCGAGTTGAGTCGTAACTATTTTGAGAAGAGTAAATAAAATTACACTCCCATCAATGTATCTGATTGAAATTTATCTGTCCGCATACTACTACTGCTACCAGAGATTCGAAAGACATCCAACACTTTGGAGGTACATTTCAATTTAATATGCTATATAATAATTAGCACAAAGCTAACCTAATTGATTCTAATTACAAGAAAATAGCCACATCAAATGTACTTTAATTAAGTAACTATAAACAATTCACGAGTAAGATTCCGTTTTGATTTGTGTGTCAATTCATCTGTGGTTATATTATTTTAATCACTAAACTTGATTATATGCCACAAGATGTTCTATCGATTATAATAATTAAAATCAAGTGGTGGCTTCGATTTCATGGATTGGACGTATCATATGTGTTTTGCGTGGAAAAACAGATTAGAATAAGGAGGGATTTCGAGTAGACAATCCCTGTCACACGATAATCTCAACTTAGAATTATCTATCGACCCCTGTCTAAATAGGCTACCGGTGGTCCTACGTCTTAAACGAAAAGTTGATTAAATGTATTCGAATTTCTCTTCATCTTCTTCGAGTGGACCGCAATTGATAAAATTATTTATCGTTTTCGAATGAAATAATAACATAGTGAAAGAAAAATTCAAGTCAAGATACAAATTACCTATCGATACTTAAATCTGGATACGAGATAATTTATACCTCCATGAGAATCTCTCGATCGAATGTATTATTTTTCAACCCCTGCGTTCGATTCGCTAAACGGTCTTTCATGACTTTAATTGACATTTTAGTTGTTCATTCCGAGTATGAGAGTTACGAATAAAAAACTCAAATCAAGATACAAATTACCTATCGATACTTAAATCTGAATACAAAGTAATTTACATCTCCAGGAAAGTCTTCAATTTAGAAAAATTACAGGCAATCGAATGCCGATACAAGCCTTGAAAAGGCAAATTCCATCGAATCTACACTAAATTACATTACAACTACTCCTAAATTATGTTACGATCTACTCCTACATTACGTTAAAACTACTCCTAAGACTAGAGTTAATTTTAGGAAAACGAAAATGCAGAAGTCTGATGGTCTTGTGATTCTGGAGATCTCCCTTTTTTTTTTTTTTGATCTCCACGGCTCGTATATATATGGGTCTTTGAGGAACCCACGTTCCTTTTCTTCGGGAACCGCCTTCAACCGTCTTCAACCGCTCCTTCAAATAATTTCAAATTAGCGCGCCTCTGCAGATGATTGGATATTAGGTTCATTATGGACCTAATTTCTTTCTTTTAGAATGCCTACAATTCTAGCTATTTGGGCCTTGTAATTTCGACAACCCAAATTATTTTATGGTGTGCTACTCGAGCACTTGCTCGAGCTGAAACTGAGCAACCTACTCGAGCTGAAATGGTCGGAGCGCTCGAGCACTTTTTATAGTGTAAACAAATGCCCCCCTAATATACATGAACGTTTCGAGTTCATGTGTATTAAAAGACACCTGTGTATTAAAACACTAAAAGGACCAAACGAAGGCCTAAATGATGGAATTTGAGGTCCATCGGTTACTGTAAAACGGTCCTAGCCATTCGATTGGATTCATCTCGAAAAGAGCTTCAATTTGGTATCTTGTGGGCCCCGTAACTCCAAACGGATCAAAAGTTACGGCTGTTTGAAGTCTCACCGTCAACTTTTCGTTTATTTTTCACTTTTCTTCTTTCAAAATTTTCCAGAAATGCATCGGTTTCTTGTTCGAATTCACTTCCCCTTCTCGAAACCTTCATCTTCGAGCATGCCTCATTTCGAATACATAGTATTTCGAATGTGCCTTATCTCGATAGATGATTAGTCCAGGGACTGATTTGGAAAGATAGAATTTGGAGAGTTCGGGGGTCTCGACTACATCGAGCCATGATTTGCAGATGCATTTGGATGTTGAATTAGAAGTCTTGAGAGAATGTTGATGATAATTTCTGATGATTTTATAACAGTTCGAATCGGAAGTCTTCGAGAGAATGATGATGTTGATTTCTGATGTTTTATAATGGTTTGGGGTGTATATATATATATATATATAATATATATATATATATATATATCGAATATAAATAGAGCAATCCAAGCCATACTGCTCAAAAACCAAAGTCCTGACATAGCCACCTACTTTATGTTATTATAGTAATACTTTTACTAAAAGTAATATATTATATTTTATATATATATATATATATATATATATATATATATATATATATATGTCCATCCTGCCATAGCCTATCTACTTTATGTCTTTAGAATAATATTTATATGCACAATATTACTTTTAGTGAAAAGATCTCCATCCACCCACTTTTGGAAATTTGGAAGACGTAAGAAATTGAAATGCTCGAGCAACTTTCGAGCATGTGAGTATTTCGAGTATAATGAATTTTGAACATGTAGACTTCGAGTATGAAGATTTCGAGTATGTGGATTTTGAATATACCCTATTTTCGAGTATATAGATTTCGAGTGCTGCCTTGTTTTGCTGCTGAGAGTGCCTACAAAATATGGTGGTTCTCCTAAGGGGAAAAACACGTATCCCCTTTTTGGGAAATGTCCGTTGCTTGCATCCTCGAGCTATGCTCTTGGTATTACAGAACAGTTGCCTTCTTTCTCGTCTGTGTGTCTGTTCCGTCTAATTTGCTGTCTCCAAATCCTCCGTCTTCAAGATTTTGCTCAGGTTTTTCAAGAGACATGCTTAATTAGTTTCAAGAGACATGCTCAATTTCGAATATGCTTGTCTTATATATTTTCTCAAGTATGCTTAATTTCGAGCATGTAGTGTCTCGAGTATATCTTATTTCGAGTACCTGATTTTTCGAACAACGTCTTGTTTCTTGCCCCCCAGTATTTTGTTGATTCGCAAAATGCTGTACTTCGAGGGGTATCGGGCTCGAAACTTTGCCGACTTTAAATGGACCATCTCGAAATTGAGATTCTCGAGGATATCCTATAGGGATTTCGTTTGAGTTAAATGTTCTAGTTCGAACCCTAGGCTCAATCGCTATTATTTGGGATCCTATTTCGATCAAAGTATTATGTTTGTTCATCAAAGATTCAAGTGCTAATACTACCTGTGTATTTATCATATTCGGAAAAACATCACATGTTTGGTTAAAAAATTTCACCTAATTCTGTAATCACTCGAGTAACTTCTCGAGCATGCCCATCTCGAGCGCTCACTGCTATATCTTGCAAAATTGTAGTAAATATACAGGTAGACTCTTGCGCTAATGCCAGGTACTGATCATCGAATTCTCTTCTCTGACTCTCTTGAGCACCTGCTAAAGTTCATTTCATGATCTGAACGAACTGTTCGTACATTTTATCTGCTCTAACCTTATATTTCGAAATTGGCTGAGTGTCACAATCATCACCCAAATCGTCTCTGAGCGATTCAAAATATTATACAAGAATTTTGTTTCTGAGAGATTTTCAGAAAGTCAGTTATCGAACCGACTCCCACTGTGGTCGCCATTTATCTGTTTCGCGTGAAAAACAGACTAGAATAAGGAGGGATTTCGAGTAGACGATCCTTGCCTCGCGATAATCTCAACTTAGAATTATCTATCGACCCCTGTCTAAATAGGCTACCGGTGGTCCTACGTCTTAAACGAAAAGTTGATTAAATGTATTCGAACTTCTCTTCATCTTCTTCGTGTGGACCGCAATTGATGAAACTATTTATTGTTTTCGAATGAAATAATAACATAGTGAAAGAAAAATTCAAGTCAAGATACAAATTACCTATCGATACTTAAATTTGGATACGAGATAATTTATACCTCCATGAGAATCTCTCGATCAAATGTATTATTTTTCAACCCCTGTGTTCGATTCGCTAAACGGTCTTTCATGTCTTTAATTGACGTTTTAGTTGTTCATTCCGAGTATGAGAGTTACGAATGAAAAACTCAAATCAAGATACAAATTACCTATCGATACTTAAATCTGAATACAAAGTAATTTACATCTCCAGGAAAGTCTTCAATTCAGAAAAATTACAGGCAATCGAATGCCGATACAAGCCTTGAAAAGGCAAATTCCATCGAATCTACACTAAATTACATTATAGCTACTCCTAAATTATGCTACGATCTATTCCTACATTACGTTAAAATTACTCCTAAGACTAGAGTTAATTCTAGGAAAATGAAAATGCAGAAGTCTGATGATCTTGTGATTCTGGAGATCTCCCTTTTTTTTTTGATCTCCGCGGCTCGTATATATGGGTCTTTGAGGAACCCACGTTCCTTTTTTTCGGGAACCGCCTTCAACCGCTCTTTCAAATAATTTCAAATTAGCGCGCCTCTGCAGATAATTGGAAATTCGGTTCATTATTGACCTAATTTCTTTCTTTTCGAATGCCTACAATTCGGACTATTTGGGCCTTGTAATTTCGACAGCCTAAATTATTTTATGGTGTGCTACTCGAGCACTCGCTCGAGCTGAAACTGAGCAACCTACTCGAGCTGAAATGGTCGGAGCGCTCGAGCACTTTTTATAGTGTAAACAATATGGGAATGGTATAAGTAATTGTCATTAGCTTATAAGATTGGTGTAACAAAAAAAAAAAAAAAGCAGCGCTTAAGATTGGGAAATTTATTTAAGATATGGCACGATACTTTTAGTATCTATTTATCTCAGATAATAATTAGATGTATTATGTTTGATCTTCACATATAAATATAATATATGAAGAATGTAAATACAAAAAATACTATAGAAATACTGAACTTTTATCTTCAATAAAATTATCGTGTTTTGACTCTTGAGTAGTTGGTGGGGGCTGACAATATAACTTGGAAGTCATTGGAGGATGCAATCACTAACTTAGGAATCCTAGTACACAAGTACATAAATTAAGGTATAAATATTAGTTAATACCGATTATATATACCATATATGATTCAAATATAAATGAAACATAAATTGAAAATTGAAAATCTAAAATATATATCTACTGCTAAATACCATATATTTTGAGTAAGAGGTTGTTGGTTCGACTCACGCTATTAGTCTTCAGCAAACGTGCATATTTGAATGCCTCAAGTTTTCATCCCGCTTAGGTATCCTTACATAAGAGTCGGGGACTCGGGGATATCTCTAGATGTGAGTAGAAAAATTGTTATATAAATTACGTGTTGAACATTAGATGATGTCATATTATCACCTGTTTTATGAAATTAATGGTTGATTACCCCCTTATGTTTTAAAAAATTAGGCTAGCTTTTTACTATTTATCATCAAAATAAAAATAACAACTATACCCTTATTTGATCATGATGAAATTTTTCTCTTTATTATTTATTTTTTTCTCTTATTGTCATATGAATTTAGAATAATATTATTAAATACACATGGGTAGAATATATATTCAGTGATAATATATATGTATTTAAATTGTGTGAAGTAAATATGTTCATTTATTAATATTTTTATAATTTTATTTAGAATAATTAAAATATTGAAATAAAACAAAACAAGGCCATCTCATATGATATGTAATAAAATTGTGTATTAAAAAGCCCACATATCTATTTCATATTCGTATGTTGAAAATCATTCTATCTATTTATTACTTATTTATAATTCTATTTTGTATATTTTAAAATAATTAATATACATGTTATATTTGTAAATATATATATGCTACCCCTCTCTATCTATCTATCTATATATATATATATTTAATAACACTATTATTTTAATGAATAGGTAAAAAAACATGCAAAACAAGAAAATACATTAAATAATGATTACTATACATAGAGTACATTTGTTATTTTTTAAAAAACATAAGGTATGAAGCGCCTACCTTATAAAAAAAAAAGGTATGATGCGCCTCCACATGGAAAAAATTGAATAAAAAGGAAATAGTTCATAATTAAACACTTGTCTAAGAACTCAAGTGTAACATTGAATCTTTTTTTGGACTGTCGTCCAAGTGCTTAATTTCAGATTATGCTCAGTGAGTTCGAAGGCACGCCTCGAATCTAATAAGCTCGCGGGTCCAAACATGTGTGGCACAAGAGGGTAAGCAGTCCTTTTTGACAGAGGGGGCAATATGCCCCTTCTCAAAAACACTAGAGGGTAAAATGCCTTTACCCTATTAATAATTATGTAATATTATGCTGATGTGGTACCATATGAACTATTTCATGAATGCAAGAGTTTATTCTATGCTACACATGGTGATATATGCATCAAGTGATTAAATGTACAATAAGTTTTTCATAATTTTATTTATGTCCATTGATTACAAAATAATAGTACAATTGTAATTTCATACACACCCGGCCACTGCATATCTATCAAGTGTAGTATTTATAAAACCGTAAAGAAACTCGGTGCATACAATTTTTTTTCAAATGTATAATATTTATGAACTATATTATATATATAGATGTTATAGCCCCCACATTTCTTTTCAATTCAAGTGATGACATAATCCAATGAAAATTGTAAAAAGAAAAAGAAAAAGAAATTCATGAAAATAAACACAAAATCCACCTTTTGGCCCCTCTACCTCCTCAAAATCCAATCCATCGTCCCCCTCTATAAATACCCACCCTCAACTCATCATTTTTCAAGCAACGCCACCCTCCCTCCCACCCTTACTTTCCTCTTTACATTTCTCAACTAAAATTCACAACACCACAAAACTCAAGCCTATTATCAGCTACTCAAACTCAAACACCTATACATACATATATATATATATTCACTCTAGCTCCATAAACAGATAAGCTCATCACACATATAATTAAGAAAGAAAATGGATACGCTGGGGGCACCGGCGCCGGCACTATCGGCGGCGCATAAATCTCAATGGCACTCGCCGGTGCCGTACGTATTCGGCGGACTAGCAGCCATGCTAGGTCTCATTGCTTTTGCTCTCTTGATCTTAACTTGCACCTTCTGGAATCTCGCCGGAGAATCGGAAAACCCTAGTGACGGCGAGAGAGACCTTGAGTCAGGGGTGGTCCACGGCGGCGCTAAGGCGGCGCCACCAGTATTTGAAGAAAAATATCTAGTGATCATGGCTGGGCAGGATAAGCCAACTTTTTTGGCTACTCCGGTGAGCAGTAGGGCTTCATCTTTTGGTAGTAAGAGAACAATTAGTAGTGAAAATTCGGAATATTGTCAAGAGAAGAAGGTGGAAAGTAGTGTATAAATCCATTGACAACTTTTTTTTTTTTTTTTGTGGTAAAAAAAATTACAATTTTTTTTCTAGTTTTTGGGTTTAATCACTTGTGGGATTTTTGAAAATATGGAAGGAGATTGTAGTGGGAGTTGGTAGTATTTGTTTTGGTTTTTTGTTTGGATTTTTGGAAATGAATATGGTTTCGGAGGAGGAATTATGAAGCTTCATATAACAAAAAGAAAAAACAAGATATATATATCTTGATGAGGGAAAAGTGCAAATTTTAGTATTATAGGATGTATTGTAGGATAGGCTCCGTGTAATTTCGGTCTCACTATTTATAAAATTGTAAAATTAATTTCATAGAATGTGTTTTTTTTTTAACATTTTTAATTTCAACCGTTTATAAAAACTTGACGGAAATAGTTAGTGTGATCATGTAAAAGACACGCAATCAGTAATAAGCTTAATGGCGCGTGAACTCTACGTGCGAAATTCAATACAATTTTTAATGGATGAAACCAAAATTGTGAACAATTACATCCTATGTGACTAATTTTGCGAGTTTATAAACAATGAACCAAAATTTGCAACAAACCCTTTTTTGAGAGACTAATATTGCAATTCTCCCCCTTGATGACATTTGGGCATATATTGTAATATGCAATTGTGGTCCTATAAGTGAGGCCCTTTAGGCTCTTGGTCCAAAACAATTACATCTCACTCCATTGCATCCACACTAAGTCCATTCTTTTAGCAATTTAAGGATTCAAAGGGGGTGCCGTTAATTATTTAATGGAAACAACCACGTGCCAAACTTACTATTAGATAAGAGAACCAAACTCAAACATTATAAGTTCAACCGATCGATTCTAACTAAGAAACTCTACGTTCTCAATAAAATTCAAATTTTTGATATCCAAATTTTTTTTTAGAATTTAACCGTACAAAAAATCACTGTATAGTGATGTTATGATTTTAAATCATGGACAAATGACTATAACCTCTGTTTGGAAAAATTAATAAAAGTGATTTTGAGCTTTTGCCAACTTAAGCTCTTTTTGTTATTTAGTTAAAATCATTATGCTTCTGCTTCTTTTGAACAAAATTAAAAATAAGTTAAATTTTTTTAGCATGCATATGACAACACCACTTCTTCGGTTTTTTAGCAAGTTTTTCAAGCAAACTCAACTTTAACTTTTCAGTCACTTTTGCAATTTTTTCTAAATTTCAATACATCTTTGAAAATACAAATTTTTGCAAACAAACTTATATTAAAATTTGTTCTGTTTGCAAAACTTGCTAAAAAGCAGAAAAAATAGAAGAAGCTGGTAGAAATTGTTATATACATGCTTTTACTTTTATGTTATTGTTACTTTTTCTTTTTAACGAAGCAGAAGTATAATTAGTGAAATTAAACAGTAAAATGCAATATAAATTCAGCAAAAAATTTTAGAAGCTCTGGAGAGTCTAGAACTCCAAATTAATGAAACCAGAAAGCAGGGATTAAATAATCTACATGCTACATTAAATTGTTGTTTTGTGACCATGTGATACGTGGATAAACACGTGGAGGATCCAATTACAGAGATTTTTCTCCCGTCGCGGCGACCTGAATGCATATCTAAATTATCAGGAAAAAAAAAGAAACAAAATACTATGCAAATCTCATTAAATAGTAGTTAGAATAACAATATAATCCATCTTTACTGCCGCATTTAAAATGTCTAGATGTCTCTTCTAGAGTTTTACATGATGAAGGCTACTTATCATTATCATTATCATTAAAAATGCTAAGACTTGTTTTATTGATAAAGAAATGCTAAGAATTATTTTGGTAAGTAAACTAAAAAAAGGCCATTAAAAATGCTAATTAAGATAATGCATCTTATCATTAGTTTGCTAACAACATTAATATAATCAATGAATAAGTCATTGTAAGAACTTTCATTATACTATATATATTTATTAGAGAAATTTTACATAATTTTTATGTGACTAACTAATAATGATAAAAGGTAAAAACCATTACCCATCCGAACTTTGCGGGATTTTACATTTTTTCAAACAATTTTTTTTAACACTTTTTTTATCTCAATTTCATGGGTTTTATATTTTTCTATATATTAACATATTCCGGGAATACAGAATTTCGACCCATGGAGTTTAAACAAACTCTTTTTTAATATTTTTTTTATCCAAACCTTGTTTTTTACACTTTTTTATCTCACTCGCCACATGTGCTGAAAATCCTGGTGAATATTCCGCCGGAATATGCTAATATATAAGAAAGTATGAAACTCATGGAGTTGAGATAAAAAAAATGTGGAAAAAAATAGTTTATTTAAAAAAGTGTAAAATCCTTCAAAGTTCGGGTGGGTAATGATCTTTACCCCTAATGATAATTTATACACAATTTTCTTACATAAATATAGTAAGTTTATGAGATTTAGCTTTCAGCCTCTGCACTGCCCATAATCATTTGGTTATTCTTTAATCTTGTTTTTTCTTTTTATTTTTTTAATCAATTTTAAGGTAATTTATACTTTCTTTGAACTTTACGTTTTTAGGAAATTAAGAATTTTGTCCTATCAAGGGGTAAAATACATTGACCAGAACTTTTTGTAAATATTGGGACTTTTAGCATCGAAAAAAGTGGTGGAGAAAGTAACATATAGAGAAAAGTGAAGTACTAAATACTTGCAAATTGAGGATTTAATCAAGAAAGGGAAAAGACAGAGAAATGAGAGGATGCGGCAGATTGAAAATGCTATTTTCTATAATCATTGAAGTTTAATTATAGCCATTAATAATACAATTATTGTTGTTGCGAGGAGAAGGATAGTTTAGGTAAAGATGTCTTGTGTTCAAGTTAGTGTGGATACAAAAAACTTTCTTAACAAAGGTCTCCATAATTGTGTCTAATTGTATCACGATGAATTAGTCTTGAGCATTCCTGATGATGCTTTTGAATGTACATAAAAAATTATTGTGCATTTTCAAGGAGAAAGTAGACTAGGATTTGTACGAGCATACTAGCTAGGATCATTTTATAGCGATTGGGTACAACAAAGTAGTATTATTTTTCTATTATGGTGGCATAGGTGGTGATTATTAGCCAACCCTATTATATTAACGACTATGACTAAACCGAATTTGTGTTAAGAATGCGACTGATCCCAACATAAAAAAGACAATTGCGGAAACAAAACAAGCACACAAGATGTCACAAGATTTACGTGGTTCAATAGTGACTAGTTCCAAGGGCACACTAAATTCCAAATCTTTATTTTTTAAATTTGGAGTGTGATACATATTACAATGCACAAGCTTATATATGTTGAAAATCTAACTCATTAAAGTTTGTTTTAACACATTTTAGATGAAAAATTAAAAAATGCCTCGTTGCTTGGACGCAAAATATTATTGTATATTATGGAACTATATCTCGAGTAGTTGTCATTGGCATATTGAATTTCTCAATTCCGATTTCGGATAAATGAAAAATTAAGTGTTAAAGTTAGACATTTGAATTATTGAAAATGTCGGTATCCACATTGATTTAAAATCCTTGTGTAATTGTATTTATAAATCACAAGTTGGGAGGTAAAAGTTGGCCCTTTGGGTCATCTAATTTATTAAAAATTGGGAGGACCTATGCACTTTTTACATACATTTTTATTTAAATTAATTAATTTAAATTTATCTTCCTAAATTAATTTAGGACCATTAGATTTTTTTTTATCAGTCAGTTGAGATGGTGAATCACAACCTTTTGATCGATGGCCATGACCGAATGGGTGTAGTACACCACAACTCCTGTGCGGACCAGCTGACCGAATGGGTGCGCTGTGCACCTACTCACACCAAAACAGTGTCTGATGGGGTGAAACGACGCCTTCTCACCCATTCTGGGATTGTTTTGCAAAGTGCAAAAAGTTGCATCTTTTCATCCCTCAACCTTTAGTTCTCTACATATAGGACCCTCATACTTTTGAATTTTTCACATCGAAGTATTCACTTCATTCTCTATTCTTTCCTTTTCTCTTTTATATACTAAATTGAGTACATAAAAATGTGTTTTGTTTAATAATCGAGAGTTCTAACATAAGCTTGTTCGATGGACTTAGAATTTTGGAGTGATCCAAATTCTAAGACGATAGTTATTGTATCTTGGGACAACGTCATATTCCGTCATCATCAAGAGCGGGGCCGGTATTATGTTAAAAAAATTGAGTAACCCGTGCCTCGACTATCATTTCCATATCGTCAATGAACCTATTGATCTTGACTTTTCCTTCATCTCTTGTCATGGTGTAGGAAACAAATTGCCAGTTGCCAGTGCTGCCCAGCTTGCTGATGCTTTTTATGCCCCGGGCACAAAACTTCCGTTGTGATCATCGCGACGATCACAAGCGGGTGCCGCGTTTCATGCACCTCCTGCTGCCAATGTTGCATCAATTGTAGCTTTAATTACTCCTGTTCTCTATTAACTTTTACTCAGGCTCTTGATTTTATTTATCTCTTAACTTTTCTAATTTCTCGTTTCGCAATCTTTTGTTATCAAGTTTCGCAAACCTATCAGTCTATTTTATCCGATCCAACATTACATTATCCTAATTACAAAAAAAAAAAAAAAAAAAAAAAAGTAAAAAGAAACATTATCCATACTATTCTTGCTTTTTGCTACTCTTCACCGCCGTTCCTTTCTTCAATTCCCAAAGAAGCATATGCTTTGTGCATAGTCTTTCGCAAATCAAAAGTGACTACTCTTAATTATCAAAAAAGAAGAAGTGACTACTCTTATATCTTGGCATCATGTTTCCGTGGAGGAAATTTTCAAATAATATTAATATATATATACACACACACATACATGAAATTATATCTAAAATTAACATGCGCACTCACAAATTTGCAAACAAATATAATATTTTGTTCATAACATTAATAAATTAAAAAAATGATAATTTTTAAATATACATATATATTTATAATATATTGACGGAATGAGTCTAACATGTTTAACGAATAGGGTCTCTAGTTTTGACAACATATGTCTTCAACTAGAACCATTGCCTGTCCTAAAATTAACACAAAATTTTAGATAAGAGTTGAAAATGTGATACTTTGTTGTATTTTTACACTTGCAACATAAAAATAACAAGAATTTAGTAGTGTGGGGCATGATTATTTTAAGAGTGTGTGTAATATTACATAGAAAATTAAAAAACAATTAGATATTATTTTTGGACACCCCAATCTTTTATTTTTGGGTGTTTTTTATGGAAATCCCATGTTACGACAATTCACGAAATAAGAGCATAAAAATTAAAAATATAAGAATTTACGTAGTTCGGTAATTGTCTACGTTCAAGGGAGAGGATGGAGTATTTTATTATTGATGAAAAAAATACCAATTACAATGAATGTCAAAAGTAGTGAACTAAAATCTAGCCCTTGATTTTTACCTATAATCTCGCTTCATAACTGACCCTTTTGATAATGAACTTGCTGCATAATTTTGGGTATAGAATTTTGTGACATATCACAACATCCTAGAAACAATTAAGAGCATATAATGGTCGATAGCTAGAATGAGGTGTGTATATATATATATATGTATTTCATCTTTAAATATTCCTCTTGCTTTGCTACCAGAGAATTTTAAATAAATAATATAAAATAAATCAAAATTAAGAAAATAATACAACAAAAATTAGGGTGCAGAAAATAGCACATTCCGCGTTGCTCGGACTCGGAATGGGCAGATTTCGCGCTTGGACAGCGCGGAATGTAATTTTTTTATTTTTTTTAAATATTGCTGCGCGGAATGGGCTAATATATTATTTTTTTATTGCATTCCGCTGTCCTTGACAGCGGAATGCAATATATATATATATATATATATATAGACTAGATCATATTTTTTTTCTTATTTCCCGCTCATTTTTCTCCTTTTTTCGTGCATTTTTGAATTTCGAGTTGAACATATTAATTGTAAACTTTCATATAGACTTTGTAACCACACAAAAATGGACTCGTTTCGATACCCGAGTGAAAAAATATGACAAGTAAAAAAGGACACATTATAACAATTTTTTTAAGAAAACAATAACTTTGTCTATGTTTCCGGCTCATTTTTCTCCCTTTTTCGTTCATTTTTGAGTTTTGACTTGAACACATAAATTGTAGATTTTCATATGAACTTTGTAACCACACAAGAATGGACTCATTCCGATACTTGAGTGAGGGAATATGACAAGTAAAAAAAGGACACACATATACGATTTTTTTGAAAAAAAATATTTTTTTTGTCATTTTTGGGATGATTTTTTGACCTTTTTTGTACATTTTCAGACTTCGACTTTAACACAAAAAATATAGATTGACTCACAAAGTTTGTAACGGCATGAGAATTGATTCATTTCGATATCCGAGTGAAAAAATACAACATGTTAATTTCGTCATCTTTTTTAACATGTATTTTTTCACTCGGATATCGAAATGAATCAATTCTCATACCGTTACAAACTTTGTGAGTCAATCTACATTTTTTATGTTGAGGTCGAAGCCTGAAAATGTACAAAAAAGGTCAAAAAATCATCCCGAAAATGACAAAAAATTTTTTTTTCCGAAAAATCCGTATATGTGTGTCCTTTTTTTGCTTGTCATATTCCCTCACTTAAGTATCGGAATGAGTCCATTCTTATGTGGTTACAAAGTTTATATAAAAATCTACAATTTATGTGTTCAAGTCAAGACTAAAAAATGAACAAAAAAGGGAGAAAAATGAGCCGGAAACATAGACAAAGTTATTGTTTTCTTTAAAAAATTGTTCTAATTTGTCCTTTTTTACTTGTCATATTTCTTCACTCAGGTATCGGAATGAGTCCATTTTTGTGTGGTAACAAAATCTATATGAAAGTCTACAATTGATATGATCTATATGAAACTCAAAAATACACAAAAAAAGGAGAAAAATGAGCGGGAAATAAGAAAAAAAATATGATCTAATATATATATATATATATATATATATCAAATTAAAAAATAATATATTAGCCCTGGGCAGCTATATTTAAAAAAAATAAAAAAATTACATTCCTCGCTGCCCGAGCTCGGAATCTGCGTATACCGCGTCCGGGCAACGCGGAATATGCTATTTTCTGCACCCTAATTTTTGTTGTATTATTTTCTTAATTTTGATTTATTTTTATATTATTTATTTAAAATTCTCTTTGCTACCATGATATATATATCTTGATCTAGTACTTCGCAGTTTAGAAGTCTCATGGACCATCAAGAGCCTAATCTTAAGATCTAATCTAGGATGAATAATTAGAACCGTAGCTTCAATTTTGCATACGAAGCATTTAAATCACTTGGAATTAGCTATAATTACTTGTTGTGGTATGTCTTGAGAGTTTTCGACCAAAAATCAAAGAGGCATTCAAACGTTGATGATCAGGAGATCTTCGAGCTTGGAACGCCGTCCTCATTGATTTTTTTTATCTACATAACATAGTTCTTTTTCACCCGGCTCTAAAAAACAAAATCAAAGAGGCATTTTTGTAGAAGGTACACTATATAAATTGGATTATTTTCGGATGTAGGATTATCATGTTGTATTCAACTTTTATTTCTTTTTGTACTTTTTTCAGACATATATATACTCGAATTTTCTCATCCTTGTCCAAATGGCCTGATTTGATTGAACTACATAATTAAAGCTTTATGTCCATTTCTTGAAAATATTGTTGAAGACTTAAAAGAGTTGTATGGCAACCTCATCAACTAATTAAAACAAATGAGATGTGTCATGTGTGTGGTCAAGTTTTAGTTGCAGAAGGAACGAGTCATCATCATGACCTTTTGTTAGCAAATCCCGCTTACTCATGAACAGCTAGAAATACACCATCATTGAGTGCCTAACAGCAACAATATGCATTACGGTACTATACAGTGGCGGATTCTGAAAATTGGATCAATGGGGCACAATTTATCATTGGTGGCGAAGAATAGAAATAGGGACGTAGACGAAGGATTCAAGGGGGGTGCGGCCCCGTACGGTACGGTACGCTATATTTATGGGAAAAAATATAATAAAAAATTAGAATTACCCTATTTATAAGCCTAAGATTTTTATTTTTCCTTTATTTGAGTTGTAGAAATGTGTGATGAAGGAGGGAAAAAGTGAAAATTTGGGAATTGAAAAATAGATTGAAAAGGTCAAATGGCATACTAAGTGATGCGGTTCATTTTTTACACCAAGAAAGTCCTGCAAATTCAAACACGACTTTATTTATATGAATATGAGAAATCTAATTTTAGAAAACAAATAGTTTCAAAAATAAGTAAAGAATTTCGAATAAAAACGAGTAAGAAAAACACTTAAATTTCCATTTCTTTTGTTTCCAACTTTCTCTCGAAGAAGATGGAGAAATACAATAATATTACACTCTTTTCTCTGAATTGTGAATCTAAACTTACAAAGAATGAAATTTCTCCTATTTATAGGCCTTAATGGCCGAGTTCTCTCCATTTTTTGGGGGGAGGGGAGGGGAGGGGGGGGGGGGGGGGGGGGGCATTTTAAGGGATATTAGGTAGGATTGGATACGATTTGATTTTTATCCGATCTTATCCCTTCTCGAGCTATCCTTCTTGATCCGAGCCTTCCGCCATTTCCTCGAGCTATCTTTCTTGATCCGAGCCTTCCACCATTTCCTCGAGCTATCCTTCTCCAGTCATGCCTTCCATTATTCCTTTCAGTTATCTTTCGGCTTCTTTATGACTTACTCAGCTATCCTTCTTGAATAAACGATCAATGCTCCGACTTTTAGGCTTTCTTTGAACCCTCTTTCATGAAGCTTCCTCCGAACATTTGGGCTCCTTCTTATTTTTGGCTCACTGCATTATCCTTCGTTTGAGCCCATCTTTTAATAAAGCCCAAAACCATGTCGTAATAATTTATGGGCATATCACTAAGTATTTTTGAGTAATAGAGGGGGTTATTTTTGCCATTTTTTAGGGGGGCAAAATTACAAATGTTATAGCCTTATAGGTAGAAGTTACAATTTTAACATTTTTAGGGGGAGCGGGGGGGCAAAATTACAAATTTTATAGGTAGAAATGAGAGAGGCCAAAACTCAAGAGTGAGAGAGAGAGGGGTGAGAATTGGGTGGGAGAAATGGAAATTGGAATTGAGGGGGGACATTTAAATATTTGAGTGAGGACATTAATGTAATTTATAAATTAAAATTAAAAAATATGTATATATTAAAAAAAAAAATTCAGTGGGGGCACTGCCCCCCTTCTTAATATGTAGATCTGCCCCTGGTACTATATATCTTGATAAAACTCCTGAAATTATAGGAAGTTGATAAATTTGCTCCTCTAAATTGTAACACCAATATAAGATGATTATTTTAGAAAAATTGGAATTTAAGCACAAATTCTACTGGAAATTATATAAATGGTAGGAAATTAAAGTAGCATGTGTCGATCATGTGACTATATTTTTTTAATTTTGAGGTTGAAAATAGCACATGATGTGTACTTGAGGACCAAAACTGCTACTCTGCATCAACTTTTGGGACTAAAACGGTCACTTTCTCTTAACTTAGTCCAGTAGGTTATATTAAGTGACATTTTTGGTCCTCACATAATGATTTTTCCTACAAAATTGAAAATTCTCAAATTAACTAGGACTTGCGCTATGCACTTTTTTTTTTACAATCAAACGGTGGATATATTACTCAAGCAAATCGTGAATAAAAGCCTTTGTAACAATAGGGGGGGAGCCCAAGAACACCTTCTTGGGTATCCAAAGCTAACCGCGCCAAAGAGTGCGCCACTCTATTACCCGAACGCTTAATAAAAGAGAAACTACAAGAAGAAAAAAAAAGCTCATACGAAATCTAACATCATCTACCAAAGGACCCACTTGATAAAGAGGAGAAGAGGAAGATTGGAAACAACGAATCAAAGATAAACAATCTCCCTCCACAATGATCTTCAGCCATCCCATCCACCAAGCATACTCGATTGCCAAATGAGCAGCAAGACTTTCCACATGTTCTGGATTTGACAAAAAGGGAAAGTTCTACCTACGCCAACAAATGCAAGCACCCTCATGATTCCTAGCCACAACTCCAGCTCCCATCGATCCCTCTTGCTGGAATAAAGCTCCATCGAAATTGATTTTCACTACTCCTTCATCAGGTGGGAGCCACCTTTCCGGCCAAGGTTCTGGAGAAGCCCCCTATCCACCTCAATCGACATCCTGTAGACATGAAGGAAATCCCTAGCTTGTTGCACTAAAATATCCGGCTGCATGGCTTTACGTTCTGCAAGAGATTTGTTCATATTGAACCACAAATACCAATAGAGGACCATAATAAATTCAAAATCAGCATGTACCCGGTTGCTAGCAAGAAAACGAAACCAGGATTCAACATTATTTTGCCAATAAGAAATCACTCTCCATGGAATATTAGATAAACTCCACACTACCCTCGCAAAATGACACGAAAACAACATGTGTTTTAGCGATTTCTTTTGTTCAGGCAGGCCCCTTCCACATCTATACATTTCATTAATGCCTCGCCTACCGGGAGACCCTTGTTGCAAGCTTTCCAAGTGAATAGTTGAACTTTAGGAGGTACTCGACAATCCCAGGTAAAGTTCCATTTGGAAAGTCCCCGAATATGAGAACCCATTGAAGGCGACGCACAATCTCTTTCCTTAATTTCCCTTGCCAAGTGATAAGCGCTCCTTACCGAAAAGATCTCAGACTTTGTAAAGCGCCACACCATCTTGTCTTTATTGGAGGCTCTGCCCAAGGGTATATATAAGATAGCATCCGCTTCCGAGGCATTAAAGAGGTCATTAACCAGCTCCCAATTCTACCATCAATCGGCCCCATTCCTAAGCTCATTTACCCAAGTGTCGGGATCCAGTCCATGTGGAAGATTCGCAATGTGAAAACCATTTTTTTGGGGCAGTCACGGGCCCCCTCATATGCGAACACCTTGTCCCGAACCAATACCCCACCTACATTATTCTTTGAGAAGGTCTCTAGCCCCAATAATTCCTCTCCACGTGACAGAGGGCTTCGATTCTAGGTTAGCCTCCAAAAAAGTTGAATCATGAAAATATCGGGCTTAAAGAATACGACTTAGTAGGCAATCCAGTGTTTGAATAATACGTCACCCTTGTTTCGCAAGCATCGCTTTGTTAAAATATTTTAATTCCCTAAGGCCTAGTCCCCCTTCATCCTTGCTCTTGCATAATTTCTCCCATTCAATCCAATAGATCTTCTTTGTTCCTCTATTATGCCACCAAAAATTTTCCATTCCCGCTTCTCTCTCTCAATAGGCCATCCGGAAGTTGGAAAAAACTCATAGCATAGGTTGGTATAGCTTGAACAACCGCCTTTAAAAGTATCTCTTTTCCTGCTTGTGAAAGGAAACTTGCATTCCACCCTTGAAACCTCTTTGCCACTTTCTCCCGAATTGAATCAAACACTTCTTTCTTTGATCGACCAACCACCGAAGGTAAGCTTAGATACTTGTTATGTTTCTCCACCATTTGAACTCCTAGGATATTTGCAAGGGAAACCCGAACCTCATTAGGAGTGTTCTTGCTAAAAACCATTGAAGACTCCTCCAAATTGATTTTTTGACCCGAGACCACCTCATATCTCTCAACACTTTCTTTATGCTCGAGAAAGCCGAAGCAGTTGTTTGCATAAAGATTAGTGTGTTGTCGGCAAATAAAAGTTGAGAAACTCAGGGAGCGCTACGCGCAACCGAAACTCCCTCAATCTCCCCTCGCCTTTTCGTCTCCTGTAAAAGACAATTAAACACCTCTGCCACGAGTAAGAACAAGTAAGGAGACAACGGATCCCCCTAATGGAGTCCCCGTTGCGGATGTATAAAACTAAAATTAGAGCCATTAAGCATAAATGAGTACGATACTGAAGATATGCACATCATAATAAGAGTAGAAAAATCCCTATGAAAGCCCAACCTAACCAAAACTCTCGCAAGAAAATTCCACTCGACTCGATCATAGGCCTTGCTCATGTCTAGTTTGAGAGCTACTTGACTTTCCTTACCCCAATTTTTGTTCTTCAAGAAATGATTCACCTCATACACTACCAGGATATTATCAGATATGAGATGACCTGGAATAAAAGCTGATTGAGTTTTTGATATAATGGATTGAAGGAGGGGTTTGAGGCGATTTGCAACACATTTGGAGACAAGTTTATAAATCACGTTACACAAGCTTATAGGACGTAAATGGGCCATGGACTCCGGTTGATCACACTTAGAAATAAGCACTACATGGGTAAAATTCATTCAAGGCATAAGATCGCATTTATTGAGCATATGGAGAACACTGTTGGTTACATCACTACCTATGATATGCCAAAATTTTTGAAAGAAAATAGGAGACATACCATCCGGGGCCCGGGAATTTGTATGGATGCATTTGACTAAGCCCAATGGAAACCTCATGAGCCACATATGGACGGCAGAGCTGCTGATTCATGTCCTCAGTCACACAAGTAAGAATAACACTCAAGGTCGACTCTAGGTTTTCCTCCGAAGGCTGATTGGAAGAAAAAATTTCCCGAAAATAATTTTGAATAATTCCCTGAAATTCCACGTCACTGTCCTTCCAGTTTCCCTCCGAATCATGAAGCTTTGTAATTTCATTCCGTCTTTTCCGTTCTGTGGCCCGAGCATGAAAAAATTTAGTGTTCCGGTCCCCAACCCTCATCCATAAAACTCTACTTCGTTGATGCCATGCTGCTTCGGCCTTAGCCCTCAACTCCTCCAACTCGGATCTTGCCCGTGATACTTCGGCTGTTGTAGTGTTGTTCATTTCACCTATATGAGCAGAAGTTATAAAATTTTCTAAGTCTTCAATTTTCTTTTTCCTCTGACCAGTAGTTTCACTAGTCCATTGTAGAAAACCCACTCTACAAAGCTTTATGTTCTCCCATACATGTTCAACCAAGTTCAAACCCGATCCCTCTTTCCAAGAATCCCTAACCACTTGTTCACATCCCTTTGACTAAATCCACATTGCCTCAAAACGGAACATACATTTTTTCCGACGATGAACAGGTCGAGGTTTTGGAGTTAGCTCAATGAGAAGAGGGACATGGTCCGAATATGCCGACGTAAGATGGTACACTTTTGCATTTGGAAACTCACTGCACTACGCCGTATTACTACAAGCTCTATCGATTCTTTTCTTTACCTTATGAGGGAAATCCCGACCGTTACTCCAAGTAAATTTGTATCCCGTAAAACCAAGATCATTTAAGTCACAAAATTGAAGAGTCTATCTAAATAGATGCATTTTCCAATTGGCTTTGGAAGGGCCTCCTTTTTTTTAGGATTGGTAGAGAATTTCGTTATAATCACCCGCCACAAGCCAAGCACGATTACCATAATTGCATAACCTCTTTAGGAGATCTCACGTAGTGCTCCTTTTAGCAACATCGGGCTCGCCATAGAATCCCGTAAACCTCCAACAACCCGTATTAACCCCCGGATTCAGACAAACATCAATATGCTTTTTGGAAAAGGATTGGAGAAGAAAATCAAAAATTTTGCCCACCTATACCCACCGACTCAACACACACACCAAACATATTTGTAAGAACTTTAAGGCGTTCAAACTTTTATTTTTTGCATTTTATTTTGAAAAGAAAAACAATTGAGGGTTTATTGAAACGAATAAAATCCATTTCTTGACGAACCGCCCATGGATCCCCCAATCCATGACAGTTCCAAACTAAATGACTCATTTGGATTGGCAGGATTGCTCCGCAATCCTCTCCAAAGTGGAGTTCTGTTTTTTACTAGGGTGATTCTTCTCCTCATCCGAATTTTCCAATAATTCTTCTACCTTTCTTTTAGGGGCTGAAACATTCCTTTTTCTAGCAAGACGAAGACTATTACGTTTAAATGGTAAGACTCGAGATTAAGGAGGTGGCGGGGTTATTTGAAGGGGGATATTTATTAGAATGGGATTGGCTAAGGATGGATTAGGGGTATAAGAGCTCCTATGGATTGGTGTCTGAAAATGTGAGTTTCGCTATTGATATTCGAGATATGGAAAGGTGTTGTACGATGAGTGGACGAAGACAAAAGGGAAGAGGTGAGATGATCAAGGATAGATGATGTAAAAATCAAACTGGCTCCCGTCCGATTCTATACCCATATGTTGATTGCCAAAAGTGAGAGGATTAAGTGACTGTCCAATAACACTCTTGTCCTGAACTTGAGACGAGTGGAGAAGAGAATATTCAAACCCTGGAGGAACACTTTGATATGGGGAGCCAGATTGGATATTATTTTGAAGACTCCCCCCCCCCCCCCCCACTCAGCTGGTTACGCCACGAAGGCCCCTGGGACTTCCTATTCATATCTCGATATGGCCCGGAGGAGGCACCCACTCTCCATAGAATAGGTTTTCGATGGGTTGTGGCGTGCAGAATCGAGCCAAATGGGAGTTGTTCTGATTCAACAAAACCATCTCGATACCGAAGTTCGCAGAAACCCTCACTATGTCCAATAACCCCACATAGGTAACAAAAATTTTGGAGGCGGTCTTAGGATATTCTAATCCCGAGTGACTCCTCTGTCGGACTTTTGAGCTCGAGAAAACGTTGTAGGGGTTTAGTGATATCCATACTAACCCTAACCGGAAGCATTGAATCCCAAACCACCCCTTCGTCCGGAGTGTCTGCCTCAACAAAAAACCCAATCATATTTCCAAGGAATTTTGCCATAAAATGTTTTCACTGGTTTAGGGGTAGCTCATGAAGCTGGACGTGAAAATCTACCCAATTCAGATTGACCAACATAGGGTTATCCGTTGAAAATAGCTGGTGCAAAACAACTAATTGATTATTGAAATTCCAAGGAGAGTGTTCCATGACTCGGTCTCTATCTCTTACATGGTCAAAGATAACCATAAACTTTTTCTCATCAAGCTTTTGGAACTCCACTTTTTTCACCGAGTTGAAAGCTGCCGTAAGAGTAGAAGACAAAGCCCGAAAGTTCACTCTTTGTTGAGTTACCACCCTGCCCACCAGTATATAACCCTGAAGATTCTGCCCTCTTTGCCATAACTGTTGTGGGATCTCGGTTTCCTCTCTCTCAGAAAATGATAAAAGTTCTTCCAAACGAGAAATATTATCTTCCATTCTACCACGTGAAAAAAAACCTTAAAACCCTAGTGTTATTCGTCTCGATGTGAGCACAGACTGAAGCTCCAGCTAGCCATCCACCTGTGACCTGAGAGAAAGCGTTTCAAAGCAGCCAGAAACAACCCAAAACAGGAAGAAGAGCTCAGACTGAAGAAATAAAGCTGAAAACTACTTTAAACATGAAAACGAAAAGAAAAAAGCAAAACGCAAGGACAAAGGAGCTGGCTAAAAGAGAAAAAAGATGTTGACAGGACGATAGATCTGGGAAAGCAAGCTGTGAGTCCTTCCTTGTTGAGCAAAATAAGATAAGGGGCCCTCCACTATCACGAGCAAAGCCAAGACCTAGCGAGAAGAACTCTGCCGAGAGCTTACACCTCACCAGATTACAAAGAACAACTCGTGTTTGCATACTCCTAACCCCCCGATGCAAAACGGTAAATTCAGAATCGTACTCACGCCGTCGTGACATCGACTGAACCCTAAAGAAGAAAGAAAAACAAAACCCTAAGGACTCTCACGTGGAGAGAGAAAAGCTCCCATGTAGAGAGAGAAATGTTTTTTCTTTGTAATCTTCAAGATACAAGTTTATATCTTGTAATTCATTTTTTTCCTTTTTCTTATTTTTCAGAAACAGTATGTTGGATTTAATTTTATTTCTGAAAAGTCGCTATGCACTTCTTCAATTTGCTAAAATTGGATAGTTATGTCCTGAAATTGCCGGGATTATATTTGCTACTCCTTATAATCACATGATGAATTCCAAACATTTTTTCAATAATTCAAACTTGAGCTACCTGTATTCAAGAGACTGATTTTTAGGGTCAAGTGCTCAAAATTTTGATATAATCATAATCTTTAATACATATATCGTACGCCTAACGTGAGTCACACCATGCGAATGCTTATGATCATTCCGAGCAAAATTCCAAGTCTATGGAACTTCCATGAATGACTCCATCCAAGCTCCCTTTACTCCTGGCTTACCATAAATTGATCAAAATTAAATACACTGATGCAAAAAAACCTAATTAATTTGTCTGATTATGTAACCTCAGTCCATTTCCAGTTTCTTTTATGTGGTAAATGATCGTATACAAAGAACTTGTGGCCGTGAAGATGAGGTTTGTGTTTCAATCATTGTAACTTGCAATATTATATGATATTGCTTTCACGTAAAATAAACAAATTTATTGAATTCCAATTATTGATGTTGATCATCTCATAGTAAAAGGCTAAAAGGAAAGCTGAAAGTTGCTATTATTGTTGCTCTAAAAGATTGATAAAACAAGTCATATATATATATATAGGTATATGTATATGTAGCCGAGAGAACTTGGAAGAAGATAAGTATGCAGAAAACAGCAATTTTATTTCTAATGTGATGAATAAAATGGAGTTTGGCATGTATCTAAATAACACACTTAATTCTATAAACCTAAGAAAAAAGAAAAGAATTAAAAATGGAACAACTCAGGAAATTATGAAATTTAACCCAAAAATACTCTAATCAACATATGTTAAGCATCCGATAAATTATAGGTTCCAAGAAAACAAGTTCAAGAAAATATACAAAAATAAATGAAAATTTTGAAAAATAGAAACAGATAAAATTTTGGACAAGGGCAAAAACAAGGGAATATTTGGTTTATTTTCAGATTTTGTAGTGCTAATTATCTCTAAGGGGTTAGGTCCGTCTCCATTAAGGCAAACTCGTACGTATATGGCTCGTATAGTAACTCATCACTGATAAAAAATTACGATCACTTGAAGCTTCACTGTCAAATCATATTAGTCCCTTTTATTTAAACTTTCATCCATTCAAATGCTCCCAAAATACACGTATAGTTCGTTCTACACCATATAATTAAAATTAGGGAAAATTACCCTCACATCCCCTCAATAATGAGATAATTACACAAACTTCTCCTCATTAATTGATAATTACAAACACACCCCTCAGGGGGTCTATTTATAAGGTTTATAGGGGATGCAATTGTAAGAATTGTTACACATACAGGGGGTGCAATTGTAAAAAATCTTTAATATGAGGGGGTGTGTTTGTAATTATCAATTAGTGAGGAGAGGTTTGTGTAAGTACCCCATTATTGAGGGGGTGTAGTGTAATTTTCTCTTAAAATTATAAACAGTAAGAAGGGCACATATATATAAGCTAGGGATAATTACACTCACACACCCTCAATGATGGGGTAATTACACAAACCTTCACTTATTAATTGATTACAATCACACTCACTCAAGTGGTCTATTTGTAAGGTTTACAGCGGATGCAATTGTAAGAATTGTTAAATACAAGGGGTGTAATTGTAAAAAATCTTTAATATGAGAGGATGCGTTTGCAATTAATTAGAGAGAGAGGGTTTATGTAATTACCCCATTATTGAGTGAGTGTGAGTGTAATTATCCCAATAAGCTATAATACAAAGTTCAAAGGTATGAAATAGAGTAAATGTAATGCATGTAGCTATCACATCATAAAAAGGCCTTCCATGTGGATATGTCATATATATATAACTTGTTCTAAGATTTTTCTATTTCATGGTCTTGTCTGAGTCAGTATTCATTATTCAATATACTGTACAAGGTACTAAACACACATACTCCTTGACTTTAATTCACACGATTTCTTATCTAGTTAAAAAGTGCATGTAAATTTGGTCTGATTTCATACTATAGCGATAATTTTGAGGGAAAGAGTTAGACTTTTCGGGAGATTCAAGTCTAGATCGGACTTGGCCGAATCCTAATGTAATTCGCTTCTCTTATCACAAATCATATGATAATTATAATTTATTCACATTGTAAATTGTATTTGGGTTCAATTAGGGACTAAAAGTTTTCCTTTCCTATTGAGTTTCACTTGCATTATTAAGGTTTCATTATCCAAACCATTTCACTTCTCCACAAAAGATGGGCAGTCGAATCCATCGCCAATGCCGCCATCACTATTGTCGATGGGTTGGAATACTGTAGTATCCTCTTTCAACTTTTGTATACCCAACTATTGATCTAACTAGAAGAAGAGTTGTACATCTGCATTTTAATATTGATTTTAGTTTAATCTTGTTTATTTAGTGCGCGCTAGTGGTTTATTACTTTATTTCATCTTGTATAACATGAATTTCAGTATTTGGGGCTAAGCTTATTTAAAACATCTTATTAGCTCCTATATGTTATAAAATGTTTTATGAATTTATAAGATGCTAGATCTTATTTTTAAATATAAGTTCTCAAGTATTTGAAAGAAATAAGATTTTAAAAAAAAACATAAGTCCTCTTAGAAAACACTTTTAGAGTATAAGCTTTTAAACATCTTATAAGATGTTTATGAGCTTATAAGCTCACCCAAACACCGGCCTCTTAGTAGGGTTTCTTGTCTTTCCATTGGGAAATTAGTTTTTTTTTTAGACTATATATATAAATATATATGGGTAAATAGACTATAGTTGTTTTTAGTATATATCAACAATGTTAACAGTTAATTCATTTTCAAATATTACTTTGTTGAACTCATAGTATTACTTGCGCCATTGTAAACTTTAATTGAAATAAAATGAATGAAATCATCGATTTTTCAGAAAACAGAAAAGAGAAAAAGAAAATGAAACCATCTAACATTTTTGTAGTATTTAAATTTTTATCATATAATTTTTTTTGCTTTGGGGGCTTATACTCAAAAGCCATGCAATGTATTGTCATATTGATTCATATTGATGCTGTATACAATTCGATTGGGCTTGGCCCAATAAAGTCGGACAGCTCCATACAATTACAGGCCCCCACCATATAATGGCTCAATAATGAAGCCCATCTTCTTATTGTCTTTTTGTAAGTTTCATAGTATAATCAATGATAATGAAATTTTCATGTTTTATATTCTATTTAAACTTTGCAAAAATAGATTAGTCTGGTTGAGATTAACTTAAGAGCATTTGTGTTGAGAAAATCGATTTTTAGTTGTGCTTTTAGATCAAATTAAACCAGAACTACGTGTCAATTAAGGAATTTATATAGCTTGAATTAATCTACTCCAAGACTAGAGCTTGGTGTATTTAAAACTCAGAATAAATTTTACGCGAATGAGGAGATGAAGCCAAATGAGCCACTTGAAAATTATTGTTGTAAATGGTGGGAATATGTTTTTCGGAAAAGCCAATTGCATTAAAATAAAAAGAGGAATACAAAAATAGTGTGCAAGGTACTACCTTGCAACAATCAAAAAGCACCTAGTCTATTCTCAACACTAAATAAATGATTTTTAACCAAGAATAAGCTAGAACCACGGTGGCGCTAAAGCGGCACCACCAGTATTTGAAGAAAAATATCTAGTGATGGCTGGGCAGGATAAGTCAACTTTTTTGGCAACTCCGGTGAGCAGTCGGGCTTCATCTTTTGGTAGCAAGAGAACAATTAGCAGTGAAAATTTGGAATATTGTCAAGAGAAGAAGGTGGAAAGTAGTGCATGTACAAATCCATTAACACTTTTTTTTTTTTTTTACAAAAAAAAAAACAATTTTTTTTTAATTTTTAGTTTTTGGGTTTAATCACTTGTGAGATTTTTTAAAATATGGAAGGAGATTGTAGTGGAGTTGGTAGTATTTGTTTTGATTTTTGAAAATGGATATGGTTTTTGGAGGTGGAATTATGAAGCTTCATATAACCAAAAAGGAAAAAAATTAAATTAAACAATATATCTTGAGGCAAAAGTGCAAATTTAGTAGTATATATAGGATAGACTCCTTGCAATTTTGGTCTCAATATATAAATTTGTAAAATTAATTTCATAGGATTTTTTTTACATTTTTTAATCTCAACCGTTATATAAAAACTTGACGCAAATCGTTAGTGTGGTCATGTAAAAGACACATGATCAATAATAACCTTAATAGCGCATGAACTCCACGTGTGGAATTCAATCCAATTTTTAATGAATGAGACCAAAATTGCGAACAATTATATCCTATGTGACTAATTTTGGAAGTTTATAACCAATGAACCAAAATTTGCAACATACGCCTTTTTGAGGGACTAATTTTGCAATTCTCCCTCTTGATGACATTTGAGCATATATTGTAATATGCAATTGTGGTACTATAAGTGAGGCGCTTTAGGCTTTTGGTCCAAAACAATTGCATCTCACTACATTGCATCCACTAAGTCCATTTTTTAGCAATTTAAGGATACAAAGGGGGTGCCGTTAATTATTTAACGGAAACAACCACGTGCCAAACATACTAATGGATAGGGCTGTCAATTAAGCCGAGCGAGCCGAGCTTGCATAGGCTCACGCTCGGCTTGATACTAAACGAGTTTTTGTGTTCAAGACTTGGGCCCGGCTTGACGAGCTTCAAGCTGAGCCCGAACCGTTTTGAATTTAGAATATCACCATTTTTATCATTTTAGTACAATTGATAAAAATAAAGAAAAAATATAACAATTTCAAAACACTTTAAAATCATCAATATCAAACTATAATCGTACTAAAAATCCTTAAACTTGATTTCATTAAAGTCAAAAACACTAAATTATTTTTCTATATTATTCGCTACTTGAGAAATTTATAATTAAAATACAGTTGATTTATTTTCATCCAATTTGACTTCCATATTATCCTTATATCTATGCATTTTTGTTTATAAAGTATAAGTGATATTTATATAGTATTACAGATAGTATATTATTTTGAATATATGCACATATATTATATTATATTATATATATATTATTTATTTATACGAGCCCGAGCTCAATTCAAGCCGAGCCTGCCTCCGCTCACGTTCGACTTGAATATAAATTCAAGCCCTAAACTTGGGCTCAAGCTTGAAAATATTCAAGCCGAGCTTTCGAGCTGGGTTGAGCTCATTGACAGTCCCACTAATAGATAAGACAACTGAACTCAAACATTATAAGTGCAGCTACTATCAATTCTAAATAAGAAACTCTACAGTCTCAATAAAATTCAAACTCTTGATATCCAAGAAAAAAAATTAGAATTTAACCGTACAAAAATCACTATATTGTGGTATTATGATTTTAAATCATGGACAATTGACTATAAACTCTGTTTGGCAAAATTGAAAAAAGTGATTATGAGAATTTGCTAAGTTAAGCTGCTTTGTGTTATTTGTTTAAATGATTATGCTTTTGCTTCACCTGAACAAAACTAAAAATAAGTTAGTGTTAATCAGCAAATCGAGCCATAAATAAATCTTCAGTCAATGGCTCTAGATACTTTATTATCGATGGAGAATCGAATCCAACATATGTTCCCAATTTTCTTTGAGGACCCATCTTAGTGCGTTGTGGTGGAGCAATTGGAACATATACCGCACATCCAAAAAGTCTTAGATGGGAAATATTTGGTTCCTGACCAAAAACCAAGTGTAATGGGGAGAACTTATGATAACTTGTTGGCCTTATACGAATAAGTGTTGCTGCATGCAAAATAGCATGTCCCCAACAAGAAATAGGAAGTTTTGATCTCATAAGTAAAGGTCTTGCAATTAACTGCAGACGCATAATTATTTGTGGATGTCTATTCATCTCCCAATTTCTTTATGGCCACTTAACTTTAATCATTATATCTACTCATCTCCCAAAAAACTCTTCATCTCCATGACTTTTCATTTTCCATCATGACTCATCTCCCAAAAACTCTTCATCTCCATGACTTTTCATTTTCCATCATGAGTAAATATAATTTACTCTTTAGGTAATAAACCTTTGGTATTCTAGTTTTGTGCCTATAAATAGGCAATGACATTGTATTGTAAATAGACACAATAATATCAATAAAAGAGTTCTCTACTTAATTCTCCCATTCTCTCATTTTATTCTCATCTTGATCCTCGAACAAAACAAAGTGAACTGGAAGTTCAAAAGATAATTCACTTGCAAGGTTTAGCTAACCAACTGCCAAACGCATTTACTGAATTATCTTTATCTCATCTTGATCCTCGAACAAAACAAAGTGAACTGGAAGTTCAAAAGATAATTCACTTGCAAGGTTTCGCTAACCAACTTCTATACGCATTTACTGACCTAAAGAAAGTGACTAAGTCACATGTACCAGCTGTTAATGCTCCAGTAAGAATTGTTGTCCCTGAAGGTCAAAGTAATGAGTCTACTACACGCCTGAAGCGTGGTAGACCTATCGATTCCAAAGATAGTCATCCTCGAAAAAGAAAAGGAGCTAAGAATCAAGATGGTCTAATCGAGGATAAAATAACTCTAAAAGAGTCCTCAGTCATAACTAATATTTCGGTTCCAGAAGAACCTCAGGTACCTGAAAATTGTGAAACTAATGAGATCTCAATCGATTATGTTATGAACGCGATACGATGGAATCGAAATGAAGTCAACGTTGACGATAAATTTGCATATAATGTAGCGCTAAATACAAACTATATTGGCCACATCATCTAATCATGCAGAAATCTTGGCTATTCACGAGGCCAGTCGAGAATGTGTTTGGACCTGTAGTCTGTACACCTGAAGATGTAAAGCCAGTAGGATACAAATGGGTATTTGTGCGAAAACGCAATGAGAAAAAATGAAATTGTAAGAGATAAGGCACGTCTTGTTGCCCAAGGGTTTTCGCAACGACCTGGCATAGATATGAGGAGACTGATTCTCCTGTGGTGGATGCAACTATTTTTCGTTATATAATAAGTCTGGCAGTGCATGAAAAACTTGATTTGCGTCTAATGGATGTTGTTACAGCCTATTTGTATAGCTCACTTGATAATGATATATATATATATATATATATATATGAAAATCCCTGAAGGATTTAATATGCCTGAAGCATATAATTCAAGTTCTCGAGAACATTATTCAATTAAATTACAGCATTGATTGTTTGATGTGATCAAATTGTTTAAAGTGCTTAAATACATGAATATTCAAAATATATTTAAATAATTTAAATAATACACTTGATCACATCAAGTTTCTCATGTTGTGGTGTACGACAGGTACATGACCAATGACCTTTACCACCACAACGATAGCATAAATTTTCCACAAATTTGCTATTTTGATCACCTTCCTTGCATCTCCAATCAAATGATCAATTTTTCTATCAAGATCAGTCAGTAAAGAAATCAACAACATCTAAATTAGACGCAAATCAAGTTTTTCATGCACTGCCAGACTTATTATATAACGAAAAGTAGTTGCATCCACCACAGGAGAATCAGTCTCCTCATATCTATGTCAGGTCGTTGCGAAAACCCTTGCGCAACAAGACGTGCTTTATATCTTACAATTTCATTTTTCTCATTGCGTTTTCGCACAAATACCCATTTGTATCCTACTGGCTTTACATCTTCAGGTGTACGGACTACAGGTCCAAAAACTTTTACATCTTCAGGTGTACAGACTACAGGTCCAAAAACTTTTCGTTTGTTCAAGCGAGTTTAACTCTGCCCTCATTGCGTCTTTTCATTTTGGCCAATCATGTCTTTGTCGACATTTATTAACAGACTTTGGTTCTTGATCCTCATTATCTTTGAAATGATAGTTGAGTGGGAGTATTTTCCAAGATAAGGAGAAACGTTTTGATGAGATCATATAATTCAAAGTGAATATTTGTTGAAGGAATGATATAAGAATGATCCAATTTATTCTTGTATTTTCATGAAAAGATCTGGAAATGAGTTTGGTCATGGAAATCGTGGTGGTGATTCAAAGAACACATCTTTCCACCAGAAGTGGAAAAATAATGAAGAGAAAGATGAAGGTGATCAAAATAGCAAATTTGTGGAAAATTTATGCTATCGTTGTGGTGGTAAAGGTCATTGGTCATGTACCTGTCGTACACCACAACATCTTGTTGACCTTTACTAAGAATCGCTGAAAGGTAAAGGAAAGAAGATAGAAACAAATTTTGTTTGTGAAGAAAGCGATCCTGATCATGGCCGATTTGATGACATTCATTTAGATGTTGTTGATTTCTTTACTGACTGATCTTGATAGAAAAATTGATAATTTGATTGGAGATGCAAGTAATCCTAACACGTAGATTTATACAATTTGTCTTTTATCATTTTAAAGATTTACTCGATCAGCAGCAACATCAATAATAAAGATATGTGTCTCATTAATAGTGCAACAACTCACAACATCCTCAAGAATAAAAAATTATATCGGAAAGTGAAAAATTAATTGAAGGCTCCGACAGAGCTAATATATTGTTACCCGGAGGAACACAATTTTATATTGATGAAGCATTCAATTTGCAACCCAAGGCAAAATTTTGTTTTTCCAAGATCTTTCATCTCAAAGTCTTTCTTTAAGCTTCTTCAAAAATAAAATTTGTTTCTATCTTCTTTCCTTTACCTTTCAGCGATTCTTAGTAAAGGTCAACAAGATGTTGTGGTGTACGACAGGTACATGACCAATGACCTTTACCACCACAACGATAGCATAAATTTTCCACACAACTTTTACATCTTCAGGTGTACGGACTACAGGTCCAAAAACTTTTCGTTTGTTCAAGCGAGTTTAACTCTGCCCTCATTGCGTCTTTTCATTGCAAAACTTAATTTTGTGGCTCTTGATATTACGGGGAAAAATTATTTCTCTTTGGCGTTAGATGTTGAAATTCATCTTGATGCAAATAACTATACTCCATTTGGAACGTATTCAAGGCAATATTTGTGGACCAATACACCCGTCGTGTGGACCATTTAGATATTCTTGTGTCGATTTACAATACAATGTCATTGCCTATTTATAGGCACAAAACTAGAAGACCAAAGGTTTATTACCTAAAGAGTAAATTATATTTACTCGTGATGGAAAATGAAAAGTTATGGAGATGATGAGTTTTTGGGAGATGGGAAATATTTGGTTCTTGACCACAAACCAAGTGTAATGGGGAGAATTTATGATACCTTGTTGGCCTTATGCGAATAAGTGCTGCTGAATGCAAATAGTCCCTAACAGGAAATAGGAAGTTTTGATCTCATAAGTAAAGGTCTTGCAATTAACTGCAGATGCTTAATAAACGATTCTGCTAGACCGTTTTGTGTATGAACATATGCTACAGGATATGAGTTAGGTGGACAATGGACATTTTGAAGTGCAAAACATACTTCAAAGTATTGCAAATATGTGGCTAATATTCTCTCTAGAATTGGTCACTGTAATTTCTTCTTAGAAATGGGATAAATTATTAAATGATATTTAACGAGGCAACATCTGATTGCATATTGATATGTACTCTTTTTCCTTCACTAGGTTTTTGTCCCATTATTAGGTTTTTCCTAGTAAGGTTTTAACGAGACATGTTTTTAAGTGATAGACATCCAAGGGGGAGTATTATAAATAATTATTTGTGGATGTCTATTCATCTCCCAATTTCTTTATGGCCACTTAACTTTAATCATTATGTCTACTCATCTCCCAAAAACTCTTCATCTCCATGACTTTTCATTTTCCATCATGAGTAAATATAATTTACTCTTTAGGCAATAAACCTTTGGTATTCTAGTTTTGTGCCTATAAATAGGCAATGACATTGTATTGTAAATAGACACAAGAATATCAATAAAAGAGTTCTCTACTTAATTATCTCATTCTCTCATTTTATTCTCTCAACTTTATAATATTTGAGTTTATTTCATAACAAACTCGCTTGAACAAACGAAATTTTTTTGGACCTGTAGACCGTACACCTGAAGATGTAAAAGTTTTTGGACCTGTAGTCCGTACACCTGAAGATGTAAAGCCAGTAGGATACAAATGGGTATTTGTGCGAAAACACAATGAGAAAAATGAAATTGTAAGATATAAGGCACGTCTTGTTGCCCAAGGGTTTTCGCAATGACCTGACATAGATATGAGGAGACTGATTCTCCTGTGGTGGATGCTGTTAGGTCTCATATTTTACATATTTTTATCATGAGTTACCTCACATTTATCTTTATTTTATGCCTTGTTATTAGTTTTTTGCTTTAGTTTTTGCCTAATTTACGTATTTTGATTTCTAAGTCGTTTTAATGTTTTGTAGGCTTAAAAGCGATTGTTTTGATGAGTTAAAGGAGTATTTTTACGTGAATAACGAAGGCTAACCAAGAGGAAGTGAAGAAATGCATTAGAAAGGCCAAACGAGAATGTTTCGTTGAAGAAAAATGAAGAGAAGAATTTCTGCACAGGCAACTGCACAATTGTGCAGATATTCTGCACAGCTGTGCAGCTGCGGATTTTTATATTTTTGTGGGCCGACTTTATGACTTGGATGAACATATTTTATGTATCTAAGACTCCTTTTAAGTTAATAAAAGTGGGAAAAAACGTTTTATAGGCTGGAGGGAAGTGGGAGAGTGATGATTCTTGAGAACAAAAAGGCTTCTAGAGAGAGAAAATAGATCTTGGAGAGTTCTTGGAGAAGAGTTCTTGGAGAGGGAAGCTTCATCTTCTCAAGTTGTATTCTTCCATTCCTCCATTGTTGAACATGAGTAACTTTATGTTTATGCAATTTATTTCTTGTTTTTCTTTAATTATGTATAGCTAGATTATTTTCTAGGGTTTAAGATGTAGTCTTGTGTATTGATTTGGATTATTGATGATTTATGGATGTGATTTCTTGTTTGGTTTATCTATTAATGAGAGTTTAATGCTTGTAATTGCTTGATCACCAATTGCATGATTTAAGATGAATTAAGAAGTACCGGGAGGTGAATTAGTTTATCGGTTCAGATTTAATAGACATGTGTAAATTGCTTAATAGGGATATTGGTAATTTTGCATGAGACTAGTTAAACAATATTCATAGAACTTAATGGATTCATCTAAATTAGTTTTTGATCATGGGAGTGACGTTAATTAATTTAGGTGGGTATTCATGAAGATCTCGGGAGAGTATTCATGTATTTAAGAAAATTGGGTCTTTAATTTAAACAAGAATGATAATCCATTGAAAGTCAATAATACATAAAAATACCTTGATGAAATCTTAATCCCTAGGCCTTTCGTTAATTGATTGTTCGTTTTAATTATATTTGTGTTAATTATTTATAATTAATTCTATTTTTATAAATTTCGGCTTTTAATTAGTTAAAATCTCAAATCTTTGATAATCGATAGTTTAAATAATAAGATAAACTTTGTTTGGTACTTGATAACCTTCCATGTGGAGATGATCTTACTTTCACTATATTATTTGTTCGATTTCGTGTTGTTATGGACGGTTAACAGATGCAACTACTTTTCGTTATATAATAAGTCTGGCAGTGCATGAAAAACTTGATTTGCGTCTAATGGATGTTGTTACAGCCTTTTGTATAGCTCGCTTGATAATGCTATATATATATATATATATATATATATATATATATATATGAAAATCCCTGAAGGATTTAATATGCCTGAAGCATATAATTCAAGTTCTCGAGAACATTATAATAAACGATTCTGCTAGACCGTTTTGTGTATGAACATGTGCTACATGATGTTCAACATCAATTCCAATAGACATACAATAGTCATTGAACGTTTTTGGAAGTAAATTCACCTGCATTATCAAGGTGTATCTTCTTAATTGGATAATCAGGAAAATGTGCTCGTATTCTAATCAATTGAGCAAGCAATCTCGCAAACGCCAGGTTGCGAGTTGATAACAAAGATACATGTGACCATCTTGTTGATGCATCAATTAAAACCATAAAATATCTAAATGGTCCACACGACGGGTGTATTGGTCCACAAATATCACCTTGAATACGTTCCAAAAACGTAAGAGATTCCCTTCCTACTTTTGTTGTTGATGGTCGAATAATCAACTTTCCTTGTGACTATATGATTAGATACTGTATATATATTACAAGTCATTCTTTTATCAAGGCCCACTTCATTACTTGTATGGAATAATTATTGTTGCAAGTATTTTATGAAATTGGTTGTTTGTTATCTAAATTTTCTTATACTTTGATGATAGTATTATAATGACGAATCTTGAAAAACACAAATAGGATGTAACAACATCCATTAGACGCAAATTAAGTTTTTCATGCACTGTCAGACTTATTATATAACGAAAAGTAGTTACATCCACCACAGGAGAATCAGTCTCCTCATATCTATGCCAGGTCGTTGCGAAAACCCTTGGGCAACAAGACGTGCCTTATATCTTACAATTTCATTTTTCTCATTGCGTTTTCGCACAAATACCCATTTGTATCCTACTGGTCTGATCCTCATAATGGTCGTTCACAAACAGGCTATTTATTTACATGTGGTGGCACAGCCATTTCATGGCGGTCTATGAAACAAACCATATCGGCCACATCATCTAATCATGCAGAAATCTTAGCTATTCACGAGGCGAGTCGAGAATGTGTTTGGTTAAGATCTATAATTAAACATATTCGAGGGACTTGTGGTTTATCTTCTGGAAAAATGATCCCAACAATCTTATATGAAGATAATTCTGCATGTATTGCACAATTGAAAGAAGGGTACATTAAAGGAGATAGAACAAAGCACATTTCACCAAAGTTATTTTTCACTCACGATCTTCAGAAGAATGGTGATATCAATGTTCAACAAATCCGTTCCAGAGATTTATTTCTTTTTATATTTCAATAAAGAATGAGTATTTACTCGATCAGCAACAACATCAATAATGAAGATATGTGTCTCGCCGATAGTGCAACAACTCACACCATCCTCAAAAATAAAAAAATACTTCTCTTATTTAGTAATGCAAGAAGCCAATGTTAATACTATATCGGGTAGTGCAAAATTAATTGAAGGCTCCGGCAGAGCTATTCATCAGGATCAGCAAAGAAATCAACAACATCTAAATGAGTGTCATCAAAATGGCCATAATCAGAATCGCCTTCTTCAAAAAAAAAATTTGTTTCTATTTTCTTTCCTTTCCCATTCAGCGATTCTTGGCTAAAACTTCCACCGACTCGCTATCGCAATTCCTCGGATTGAAAAGCTAACAACTTGAGACGGATCGTACTGATAATGTGTTATGAAATAAACTCAAATATTATAAAGTTGAGAGAATAAAATGAGAGAATGAGAGAATTAAGTAGAGAACTCTTTTATTGATATTCTTGTGTCTATTTACAATACACTGTCATTGCCTATTTATAGGCACAAAACTAGAATACCAAAGGTTTATTACCTGAAGAGTAAATTATATTTACTCATGATGGAAAATGAAAAGTCATGGAGATGAAGAGTTTTTGGGAAATATTTGGTTCCTGACCACAAACCAAGTGTAATGGGGAGAATATATGATAACTTGTTGGCCTTATGCGAATAAGTGCTGCTGAATGCAAAATAGCATGTCCCCAACAAGAAATAGGAAGTTTTGATCTCATAAGTAAAGGTCTTGCAATTACCTGCTTTACTAAGCTTCAAAGATATCCGCCGAAATGGATATCATATTGAGACAACAAGTGATGGCAATATTGAGTATCTTTACATCATTAATACAATATCTGGTAACAAATGTATATTGCAAAATTTGCCTACATTTTCCTCCGGTTTGTACTACTATTGAAACACATGTTATCGTAAACAAGAAAGCGATCCTGATCATGGCCGATTTGATGACATTCATTTAGATGTTGTTGATTTCTTTACTGACTGATCTTGATAGAAAAATTGATCATTTGATTGAAGATGCAAGTAATCATAACACGTAGATTTATACCACGATCTTCAGAAGAATGGTGATATCAATGTTCAACAAATCCGTTCCAGAGATAATCTTGCTGATTTGTTCACCAAGGCACTTCCTACAGCAACATTTGAAAAACTAGTCTACAATATGAAGAGAGACATGAAAGTGGCCAAAATAGCACATCTGTGGAAAATTTATGCTATCGTTGTGGAAGAGCAATGATCATCCACTATAACATAAAGAAGAGGAGAAATGATCATCCATCATATCATGTAGTGGACGATACATGGACATCCATATAATTATTCATAACAGTTAGAAGTTTTTAGCATATATATGACAACTTCTTATACCACTTCTTGGGCTTTTTAGCAACTTTTTCAAGCAAACTCAATTTTAACTTTTCAGTCTCTTTTACAACTATTTCGAAATTTCAACGCTTCTTTAAAAATACAATTTTTTGCAAATAGACTTATATTAAAATTGGGTCTATTTGTAAAACTTGCTAAAAAGTAAAAAGAATAAAAGAAGCGAATAGAAGTTGTTATATACATGCTTTTACTTTTATGTTATTGTTAATTTTTTTTCTTAAAAATTAAAGTAAAAGTATAATTATTGAAATTAAACAATAAAACGCGTTATATGTTCAGAAGCTCTGGAGAGTCTAGAACTCCAAATTAATGAAACCAGAAAGCAGGGATTAAATAATCTACACGCTACATTAAATTGTTGTTTTGTGACCACGTGCCACGTGGAGGATCCAATTAAAGAAATGTTTCTCCCGTCGCGGTGACCTGAAACAGTTTTAGAACATTAATGAGCTATGCATATCTAAATTATCAAAAAAAAAAAAAAAAGAAAAGAAAAGGAAACAAAATACTATGCAAATCTCATTAAATAGTAGTTACAAAAACAAGATAATGCACCTTTTCTGCCGCATTTAATATGTCTAGATGTGTCTTCTAGATTCTTACATGGCTACCTATTATTATCATTATCATTAAAAATTCTAAGATTTTTTTTTTGGTAAAAACTAAAAAAAAGTCATTAAAAATGCTATGATAACTATATGCATTTTAACATTAATTTGCGACATGTATACTGAAAACATTAATATAATCAATGAATAGGTGATTGTAAGAACTTTCATTATCCTATATATATATATATGTATTTATATAATTTGCATAATTTTTATGTGACTAACTACTAATAATGATAATTTATACACAATTTTATTACAATAAATATAGTGCGTGAAAAATATGACATGTGTTGGATTTTCTCTCTCATTTTTTGCAATCCCTTTTTTAATTTGTTCCGCCCTCACAAATTTGCAAACAAATATAGTATTTTGTTCATAAAATTATTAATTTTAAAAGATGATAATTTTAAATATATATATGTATATATTTATAAATTTATACAATATATTGACGGAATGAGTCTAACATGTTTAACGAGTAGGGTCTCTAGTTTTGACAATATATATCTTCATCTCGAACCATTGCCTTTCCTAAAATTAACACGGAGTTTTAGATAAGAGTTGAAAATATTATACTTTGATGATCTTTTCATGTTGCAAGCTAAAAATAACAATTGAAAGTTAGTAGTGTGGCATGATTAGTTTAAATGTGTGTGTAATGTTGGATAAAAAATTAAAAGACAATAGTTAGATATTACTTTTGGACATCCCAAACTTTTCTTTTTGATTGTCTTTATGATAGTCCTAGAAACAATCACGAGCATATATGTATATATATATATATATATATATATATAATTGAGGATAGCTAGAATGGGGTAATATATATATATTTCATCTTTAAATTACTCTTGCTTTGCTACCATTATGTATCATGATCTAGTACTTCACAGTTTAAAAGTCTCATGGACCCTCAGGAGCCTAATCTTAAGATCTAATCTAGGATGAACTAGAACCGTAGCGTCAATTTTGCCTACGAAGCATTTATATGTGAGTTTTGATCTCTTGAAATTAGCTATAACTGTTGTGGTATGTCTTAAAACCTTCAACTGAAAATCAAAGAGGCATTCATGTTGATGATTAGGAGAATATACTTAGACTCCCTCTTCGAGCTTCGAACGCCTTCCTCATTGATTTTTTTATCTACATAACATAGTTTTTTTTTTTTTACATTGCTCTAAACAACAAAATCAAAGAAGCATTTTTGTAGAAAGTACACTATATATATTGGGTTTTTTCGGATGTAGGGTTATCACGTTGTATTCAACTTTTATTTATTTTTGTACTTTTTTCAGATATATACTCGAATTTTCTCATCCTTGTCCAAGTCGCCTGATTTGATTGAACTACATAATTAAATCTTTATGTCCATTTCTTGAAAATATTGTTGAAGACTTAAAAGAGTTGTATGGCAAAATTTTCAACTAGTTAAAACAAATGAGATGTGTGTGGTCAAGTTTTAGTTGCAGAAGGAAAGAGTCATCATCATGACCTTTTGTTAGCAAATCCTGCATACTCATGAACAGCTTGAAATACACCATGGTTGAGTGCCTAACAGCAACATACACTAGGGAACTATATATATCTTGATAAAACTGCAAAACTCGTCTGCAATTATAGCAAATAGATAAATTTGATCTATAAATTGTAACACTGACAATATAAGATGATATTTTTTTTTTGGAATTTCAGCACAAATTCTACTGGAAATAAAAAAAATGGCAGGAAATTAAAGTACCATGTGTCGATCATCTAAGATGGCAAAACTGTCAATTTAGTCCTATAACTTTGTGCCATTGGCAATTTTAGTCCCGTTTATTTAAAATTGGCAATTTTAGTCCTCCATTTCTCAATTTGGCAATTTGAGGCCAATTTTTACCGGAATTGACTAAATTAGCCGGAAATCCCCTTTAAATTGAGAATTTTCAATTTTTCAGCCAATTAATCTAATGTGGACGCTTGACTCGGATAAAGTGCCACCTAGACTACGTGAAACTGCCAATTTAGTCCTGTAGCTTATTGCCTTTGGCAATTTTAGTCCCGTTGCTTTTAAATTGGCAATTTTAGTCCACATTTCTCAATTTGGCAATTTGAGGTCAATTTACACCGGAATTGACTAAATTAGCCGGAATTTAACACATGCACCGCACATGACCTCTTTAAATTGGGGATTTTCAAATTTTTAGTCAATTTTGCTGATGTGGACATTTGAACTTGGATGACATGGAATAAATTCTACCTAAATTGCCATTTGTACCGATTTTTGAAGTGAAAGAATTCACATAGATAAAAATTTTTAGAAACTTAATAAACAATTTTAAAAAATCTGAAATTTTTTTAATATCCAAAAAAAATTGAAAATACTAAAATTATATATTCCAAACTAATTTCTTATTTGAATAAGTTTTTAATATACTCCAGCTTTGTGCAAACCCCCCCCCCCCCCCCCCCCCCACCCAACAAAACGTTTGTCGCCACCACCTCCGGTCCCCCTTTTCCCGCCGCCCAGTACCTTCTCCGTCGGCGTCATTACTCTTCCCCCTCCCCCGTCGCCTCATTTTGATCCAACAAAACAAACCCACAAATTTCAAAAAATAAATACATACATATACACACAACCAAATCTAGAATTAAAAGAGGCGGAGAGGAGACCGAGGGGGGGGGGGCGAGAGTTGGAAGGATTGAAGGTGGAGAGGGAGGTGGGAATCGGCCGGAGGTGATGAACTATAGCAAAGAGCTTTTGTTTTGTTTTTTTTTTTTTGAGGGGGGGGGGGGGGGTTGCTGAAGGGGGAAGATGAGTTTTCTTCCATTCCCCCCCATTTTCTTGAGAAATTTATTTAGTTTATTAAAGATAACTAATAATATTAGAAAAATACTTTTCTGTATGAATATTTAAAGTATGATTCAGAATATATTTTCTAATTTTTAGAAATGTATTAAGTAATTTAATATTTAATTAAATGAAATTTTGTGCTTTTGCCATTAATAATATATATTAATTTAAATTTAAATATTTATTTGAAAAATAATATTCATATGTTCTAGTTTGTAAATTTTTTAAATTTTTTTAGTTTGTAAGAGTATAAAATATAAAACTTTGTGGTTTTTTTTGTAATTTTTCACTTGGCATATCGGTATTGGTCCACTTGTCATTTTCTTTCCAAGTAGGCAAGCTTCTTATCCACCTAGGCAAATTTGGCCGAAAAATCAAAAATCCCCAAATTGATTTGGGATTCCGGCCAATTTCTCAAATTCCAGTGGCAATTGTCCTTAAATTCACAAGTTATCAAATTTAATGTCCTGATTTTGCCAATTTAAAAACAACGGGACTAAAATTACCAAAGGCAATAAGTTACAGGACTAAATTGGCAATTTTTCCCTAGTTAGGTGGTACTTTATCCGAGTCAAGCGTCCACATCAGATTAGTTGGGTGGAAAATTGAAAATCCCCAATTTAAAGGGGATTTCCGGCTAATTTAGTCAATTCCGGTGAAAATTGGCCTCAAATTGCCAAATTGAGAAATGTGGAGGACTAAAATTGTCAATTTTAAAGAAACGGGACTAAAATTGTCAATTTTAAAGAAACGGGACTAAAATTGTCAATTTTAAAGAAACGGGACTAAAATTGCCAATGGCGCAAAGCTACAGGACTAAATTGGCAGTTTTGCCTTAGAACATGAGGTGCACTTGAGGACCAAAAATGCTACTCTGCATTAACTTTTTGGACTAAAACGGCCACTTTCTCCTAACTTAGTTTGTAGGTTATTTTAAGTGACATTTTTGGTCTTCACATAGTGAAGTTTCCTATAAAATTGAACACTCTCAAATTAAATTGGACTTGTGCTCTGCACATGCAAATTTCCAACAAAATTTGTCTTCAATTTGATCAAATTGGAACATTAGTGTCCTGAAATTGCCAGGACTATATTGGATACTCCTTATAGTCACATGAGGAATTCCAAAATTCTTTCAATAATTCACAGCCCTTGAGCATTTAAGAGACTGATTTTTAGGAACTCGCACATGCTCGAAATTTTGATATAATCATAATTATTAATATATATGTCATAAACCTAACGTGTGTCACACCATGCAAATGATTGTGATGGTTCCAAGTGAGATTCCAAGTCTATGGAGCTTTTACAAATGACTTCGTTCAAGTTCCCTTACTCCTGGCTTACCACAAATTGATCAAATTATATTAAATCCCTCTTGGGAAAATTTCACTTTCGGTTCTAGTTAATCTCATTGAAATTTTAGTTGCACTTTTAGTCCCACATGACTTATATAAAAGTTGCATTTTTTATCCGAGCCATAGAAAAATGGAAGAAAAAAGACGTAGTGTGTTTTGTATTTTTTGAGAAAATGGCGTGTGTATGACACTCGCCTTTTGCCATCCAGTTTTTTACGGCTGGGACCAAAAGTGCACTTTTTGAATCCTATGGGACCAAAAGTGTAATTGAAAATCCAATGAGCCTAAATCTGAAATGGGCGAAATCCTGCAGGATCATAAATAAAATTTTCCCAATCTCTTTCCTAGACTAATGCAAAAAACCTAATTAGTTTATTTGATTATGTAACCTTCAATTTCCAGGTTCTTCTTTTGTGGTTAAGGATCGTACACAAAGAACTTGTGGCACTGAAGATCAGGTTTGTGTTTCAATCATTGTAACCTGCATTATAGTATATTGCTTTCACGTAAAATTTTTTTTTTTTTGAGAGGAAACGATTGGAACTTTCTATTAAACACCCAAGTCAGAGGCTAAAGCCTTCAGTACAATATTCGGAAGATCACGAGAATTCTCAAAAGCTAACAAAGAAGAACGCGCTGCACGATTACTGATATGATAAAGAAAACACGTTTTTAATACAAACCACAAGAAGAAAAAAGAAAAAGAAAATAACAACTACAAGTAAAACGACAGCGTAACAACTTAAGGCACCGGGGATTAATTAGCTCTCTTTTACTACACGGACCAATCAGATTACAACACGTGGTTGGTCTTAGTTAATTAGCTGCAAATAGAAGTTAGTTGATAGTTAGGATTATTTTTAGTCAGTAAGCTCTTTTAAAGCTGTATTAGTGATGTGTATAAATATCAGATCCAAAGTGACGTAATGGAAGCTGAATTCATTTGTCTAATTCTCAAAATATCTTCTCTTCTTCTTTGTTTTTTCTTCTTTCTAACCCTAGTGTTGGTGAATCCGCCATTGATGACCTTGAGCTCAGAGATGATATGTTCAAGATCATAACATTGGCCTCAGAGCTACGATCCTATGCGCGAACTCTGTGTGTAAGGTGACCTATGCCAAGAAAGTATACGAAGATGGATTTGAGATCAGAAACGCGGATGAACTCGCTTGAACAGCAGATGAATAATCTCACTGAAGGACACCAAGCTATGTCTACAGGACAGCAAGAAATCAAGAAACAAATGGACGAAATGTCAATTAGGATTGAGGAATCAATGAATCGAAAATTTGAGGAATTGTTACAAAATATGATGAATGCGAAGGGAAAGGAATCTGCGAATGTAGCTCACACTCCACCACCACATCCAGCCAATCGATCTAAAGGTGACTCCAGCTTCCTTATACCTTCTCCAAATACTAGGAATGCTGAAAATTGTAATGTAACCAACAATCGAGCCTTAAAGTTAGAATTTTCGAAATTTGCTGGAGAGGATCCGAGAAAATGGATACGGAAGTGTCAAAAGTTCTTCTCATTTAATAACATGAGTGATATGGAGAAAATCCTAATTGCAGCTATTCATATGGAAGGTAAGGCTGACAATTGGTATCTTGATTACGTCGATGGTAGGGAGGCTATGGGATGGGATAGGTTCTGTGATCTAGTGATAGAACGGTTTGCGGCACCAGGAAGAATTAATCTTGTTGGATAGTTTAACAAACTTAAGCAATTAAGAACTGTGAGTGACTATATTGAGCAGTTTGACGAACTAAAGGCATTCATGTCGACTATGAATCGGACCTTATCTGAGGATTACTTTGTAAAAAGCTTTGTGAGTGGCCTTAAGGAAGAAATTAGCCAAATGGTTGAGATGTTATGTCCTAACAGCCTATCACAAGCCATGCACTTGGCTAGGAAACAAGAGAAATTGCTGGAAGTGATGAGTAATGGAGGAAGGTTACAAGGCAGGCCAACCTTTAACAATAACAGTAAGGGAAACTGGAAAGGGAACCACTTAGACAGTAATCAATTTAGAAGAGCCACACCTCCTCCAACTGAAAGGTATCCACCAATTAAAAGACTCACACCTGAGGAAATGGAGGTTAGAAGAAAGAAAGGGTTGTGTTTTAATTGTGACGAAGTATATGGTATTGGACATAGATGTAAGAGGTTATTTGTGATTATTGGAGAGGAATATGACGATGTTATCATAGATGAGGCAGAGGTGGAGGAGGAAGGACTTGAAGATGATTTGCACATCTCAGTACATGCCTTGGCAGGACAAGTCACCCCAGACACCATTAAGCTCCTAGGGAAGGTTGGAAATAATTCCTTATCCATATTAGTTGACACAGGAAGCACTTATAGTTTTCTCGACCCTAGCACAGCAAGAAAACTAAAGTGTGAACTTGAGTATACAAATCCCCTTTTAGTGACAGTGGCGGATGGAAGAAGGATCGAGTGTAATTCCAGGTGTTGAGATTTCAAATGGGAAATTGGGGGGGGGGGTGGGTACAAGTTCAACTCATCAGTTAGGATACTTAACCTGGGAGGGTGTGACATGGTTATTGGAGTGGATATGTTGCGAAAATTAGGGCCAATTACTTTTGATTTTGAAGGACAAAAGATTCACTTTGATCAGCAGGGGAAAAGGATAACACTACAAGGCATCCAACAAGAAATGACATTAAAAATGATTACTGGGAAAGCTTTTCGAAAAATGTTCAAAAAAAGTAAGGGCACACTCTTTGGCTGTTTGTGTATGATTTCTTCAGGGCAGGGGGAGAGGATTCTCAACTCATTAAGTGCCAAAGTGCTAAGGAACCGCAACCTATACTGTATGAATATAAAGATATCTTCATGGAGCCAAAAATACTGCCACCTGTGAGGAAACATGATCATAAGATTCCCCTCAAAACTGGCACTGAACCATTCAAACTCCATCCTTATAGGTACCCATACATTCAGAGAATGGTGATTGAAAAATTAGTAAAGGAAATGCTTCACAGTGGAGTGATCCAACCTAGTAACAACCCTTTCTCCTCTCCAGTTCTCCTTGTAAAAAAAAAAAAGACGGCACTTGGAGATTTTGTATTGATTACAGAAAACTTAAGTCACTCACTATCAAAGATAGTTATCCCATTCCACTTATTGAAGATTTACTGGATGAACTTGGGGGTGCAAGAGTTTTTTCAAAAGTGGATCTCAGGGCGGGTTATCACCAAATTAAGATGTCTATAGCTGATATACCCAAAACGGCCTTTGCCACTGTCTCCGGCTTATATGAATTCAAAGTCATGCCCTTCGGGTTGACTAATGCTCCCGCAAGTTTTCAATCCTTAATGAATGATGTTTTTCGAGATGAATTAAGAGATTTTGTATTGGTCTTTTTTGATGACATCCTCATCTACAGTTCAGATATGGAGTTGTATAAGCATCATTTAAAAACTGTGTTTGACAAATTACGGACTCATCAGCTGTTTGCTAAGACTTCTAAATGTGCTTTTGGACAAAAAAGTATAGATTATCTGGGACATATCATTAGTGCCGCAGGGGTAGCTGCAGATCCTGAAAAGATTAAAGGTATGCAAGCATGGCCTGTTCCAAAAAATATCATGGCCCTTAGAGGTTTTCTTGGCCTGGCTGGCTATTACAGGAAATTCATAAGGCACTATGGTATCATTGCAAAGCCTTTGACTGATTTGACTAAGAAAGGGCGGTTCAAATGGACAGATGCAGCTACCTAAGCATTCAATCACCTTAAACAGCAATGTGTACTGCACCAGTCCTCCAACTTCCTGATTTCAGTAAGTGGTTTGTTGTGGAGACTGACGCCTGCTATTCCGGACTTGGGGCTGTGTTAATACAAGATAAACACCCCATAGCCTACATCAGTAAAGCATTGGGTCCAAAGAATTTAGGACTTTCAGCAGATGCGCTCTCTCGAAGGGATGTTGATGTGGGAGCTTGTTCTACCCTCACACTTTTACAACCACTTTGGGCACAAGAAATTCTCTTTAGTTATGAGGGAGATTCCCTAGCTCAAGATGCCATTGCAGAATGCACTTTAACTCCTTTTGCTGTCTCTTTTTTCTCTTACACTGGGGGTCTCTTAAGATATAAAGGCAAGCTTTTTGTTGGTTCCACGACCACCTTACGGGAAACAATTGTGAATTATATGCATTCTTCTAGCTGTGGGGGTCATTCAGGGATTCAGGCCACTTTTCAGCGCACTCAATCTACTTTCCGTTGGCCCAACCTCAAGGACTTAGTCAAAAGGGTGGTATCTCAGTGTATTATTTGTCAGCAGTGCAAGCATGACACATCCAAGCAAGCTGGTCTCTTACAACCTCTTCCAATACCGGATCGGGCTTGGTTACACCTTACCATGGATTTTATTGAACAGTTTCCTAATTCTGGGGGCAAGACTGTGATCTGGGTCATTGTGGATAGATTCACCAAATACTCCCATTTCCTTCCTCTTTTTCACCCTTTTTCTGCTTCTAGTTTGTCTTTGATTTTTCTTGAACAGGTTTACAAATTGCATGGCCTTCCCGCCAGTATTGTCACGGACCGTGACAAGATCTTTGTTAGTAATTTCTGGAAGGAGCTCTTTACCACCTTAGGCGTTCAACATCACTTCAGCACCGCCTATCATCCACAAACGGACGGTCAAACGGAACGCGTCAACCAATGCTCGGAAACTTATCTGCGCTGCACGTGTGGGACTTCACCTAAGTCTTGGATTCGTTGGTTGGCCATGGCTGAGTGGTGGTACAACACTAATTACCATACAGCCATTGCCATGACACCTTTTGAAGCACTATATGGGTACAAACCATCTCACATTTCAATCGTCTCAGATTTTCAAAGCTCTGTGATTGGGGTCGAACATCTTCTACAGGACCGCCGCAATATCCAGGATCATTTTAAATCTTCATTGTCTTTAGCTCAACAACGTATGAAGTATTTCCACGATAAACATCGTTCTGAAAAGCACTTCAGTGTTGGTGATTGGGTATACCTCAAACTTAAACCCTATCGCCAACACTCCATTCGAAAAAGCAAACGTTGGAAACTCAGCCCCAAATTTGCTGGGCCTTTCCTCATTATTCAACGAGTGGGTGACGTCGCCTACAAGCTTCAACTTCCACCATCTGCTCGTCTACACCCTGTATTCCATGTCTGTTTGTTAAAACGCCACATTGGATCCACTGATCGCATCACTTCCACTCTTCCAGCTTTTGATGAAGATGGCAAGGTCTTACTCCAACCTCTCAAGATCCTTGCCCGTCGCCTCGCCAAGCGTAATAACTCCACCATCACTCAAGTCCTCGTTCATTGGTCTCACTTACCGGAATCTGAAGCCACCTGGGACGACTACTCTACCATCATTCGACAGTTTCCACACCTTCAGTCTTGCGGACAAGACTGATCTTACGGAGGGGGCAATGTTATGATAAGGAAAACACGTTATTAATACAAACCACAAGAAGAAAAAAGAAAAAGAAAATAACAACAGCAAGCAAAACGACAGCGTAACAACTTAAGGCACCGGGGATTAATTAGCTCTCTTTTACTACACGGACCAATCAGATTACAACATGTGGTTGGTCTTGGTTAATTAGCTGCAAATAGAAGTTAGTTGATAGTTAGGATTATTTTTAGTCAGTAAGCTCTTTTAAAGCTGTATTAGTGATGTGTATAAATATCAGATCCAAAGTGACGTAATGGAAGCTGAATTCATTTGTCTAATTCTCAAAATATCTTCTCTTCTCCTTTTCTCTCTCTCTTCTTCTCTCTTCTTCTCTGTTTTTTTTCTTTCTAACCTTAGTGTTGGTGAATCTGCCATTGATGACCTTGAGCTCAGAGATGATCTGTTCAAGATCATAACAATTACCACTCCTCCTAATGAAAGAAAACGAAACCGAATTGAAAGCTAAAACAGAAGATCTAACATCATCAAACAAAGGACCAAACACACAAGATTGAGGTGCCGAAGGCTCAAAACGCGAAATAATGGAGAGACAATCCCCCTCCACGATAATATCTGACCAATTCATTCGACGGGCCAAATCCAAAGCTAAAAGGGCAGCCAATACTTCAGCATGCTCCGGGGAAGAGAAGAAATCAAACCTCTTCGAACACCAACCCAAACAGACCCCCGAAGAGTCCCTGGCTAAAGCTCCCACTCCCATCGCTCCTTCTTCCAGGAATAAAGCCCCATCGAAATTGATTTTAATAAAACCACTCCCAGGTGCACACCAAGAAACTGGAAAAGGTCCTGGACGAGGTTTCTGGACAGCCTCAACCACTTTGTGAAAAATAATAAGAAAGATACGGGCTTGGTGGACAACTTCATCTGGCTTAAGAGATTTTTGCTAAAACAAAGTCTTATTTCTATTAAACCAAAGGTACCAACAAATCACAAGAAAAAGACCAAAATTTGGACCCTCCAACCGATCAGCAAGCAAGCGGAACCAAGACTCTATATCCCGAGAACGAGCCGAAATGAATCGCCATGGAATATTAGATAAACCCCAAACTACCCTAGCGAAAGAGCACAAGAACAAGACATGGTATAGAGTTTGACCCCCAACACCACAAAGAGGACAAGTCCCTGGAATCTCAACCCTTTTCTTAATGAGCTCATCTCCAGTAGGCAAGGCTTTTCTACACGCCCTCCAAGCAAACACCTTAACCTTTGGAGGAATGGATACTGACCAAATGAAATCCCAATTTGGAAGGGGGCAGAACTATCCAAAAAAGAAGAAGAAGGCTTGTTCAAAATCAAAAGCTCTCTTGCTAAATGGTATGCACTTCTAACCAAGAACACTCCCGATTTTGTATGATGCCAAATGATACGGTCTCGATTAGCTGCGCTACCGAGAGGGATATAGAGTATAGTTTTGGCTTTAGCTGCATGGAAAATCTCCCGAACCAATGTCACATTCCACCACCCATCGGGTCCCATGCGAAGTCCCCTAACTGTAAAGTCCCTTTCCAGAATATGAGTAGGGGAAACTACACGGAAACCATGTTTGCAAGGGAGCCAAGGGTCTTCCCAAATTCGAATATTATCTCTGGAACCAACCCTCCACCTACACCCTCCTTTAAACAAATCTCGAGCCCCCAAAATAATTTTCCATGTTAAAGACGGTTTTGAGCCCAAAGACGCCTCCAAGAAGGAAGAGTTTGGGAAGTATTGAGCATAATAGATCCTTGATAGTAAACATTCCGAGTTTTGAATGATACGCCACCCTTGCTTTGCTAACATGGCTTGGTTGAACGATTTTAGCTCCAGAAAACCAAGACCCCCTTCCCCTTTGTTTCTACAAAGCTTGTCCCAAGATAACCAATGGATCTTACGGGATTCTCTACTATGCCACCAAAAACTAGCCATGCCCGATTCAATCTCCTTTATCAACCCCTCCGGAAGTTGGAAGCAACTCATCGCATATGTGGGAATGGATTGGATAACCGCTTTGAGAAGAACCTCCTTCCCCATTTGTGAAAGAAAACGGGCACTCCACCCTTGGAAACGTTGGTATACTCTTTCTCTAATTGAGTCAAAAACATCCTTTTTGGATCGTCCCACCACCGCCGGCAAACCAAGATATTTATCATGCTTCTCAAACACTTGAACTCCAAGAATATTCGCCAAAGGAACCCTATTCTCCATCGGGGTATTTTTGCTAAAAACCATTGAAGACTTGTCCAAGTTAATATTTTGGCCCGAGACCATCTCATATTTCCTCAACACCAATTTTATGCTAGAAAAAGCCGAAGATGATGCTTGCATAAAAATTAGTGTATCGTCGGCGAATAAGAGATGGGAAACCCGGGGCGCCTCCCTCGCAACCACCACACTCTCGATCTCTCCTCTCCTCTCTGCCTCATGAATCAAGCTACTAAAAACCTCTGTAACAAAAAGGAAAAGATATGGAGACAACGGGTCTCCCTGACGGAGTCCCCGTTGTGGGTGAAAGTAACCAAACTAAGAACCGTTAAGCATAAAAGAATACGAAACTGAAGCAATGCACATCATAATCAAAGCAATGAAATCCCTATGAAAACCCAACCTATCTAGTACGCTTTCGAGGAAACTCCACTCAACACAGTCATAGTCTTTGCTCATATCCAATTTGAGAGCCACTTGTCCCTCTTTACCCCAAGTTTTGTTTTTTAGAAAATGGTTAACCTCATAGGCTACAAGAATATTATCCGAAATTAGACGCCCCTGAATAAAAACTGACTGAGTTTCAGAGATGATGGAATTCAAAAGAGGCTTGAGATGGTTTGCAATACACTTTGACATAAGCTTGTAAATGACATTGCAAAGACTAATAGGAGGAAGGTGAGCACGTAAAATAATTAAATTCATTGAATTCCAATTATTGATGTTGATCTCATAGTAAAAAGCTAAAAGGAAAGCTGAAAGTTGATATTATTGTTGCTCTAAATTAAATATTGATAAAACATGTCATAGATATAAATGGATCTGAGATAACTTGGAAAAAGATAAGTGTATATATGCAGAGAGCAGCAATTTTATTTCTACTGTGATGAATAAAATAGAGTTTGGCATGTATCCAAAAACCACACTTATATAACCTAAGAAAAAAGGAGAGAAAAAAAAAAACTAAAAAATGGACTCACTTAGGAAACTATGAAATTTAACCCTGAATACTATATAATCAACACATGTTAATTTGCATCCGATATACATGAAAATATTGAAAATGTTGTAAAATTATTATATTTTTCATGTTTAAATAAATATTTCAAAAGTTTAAAATTCAAGACATAATATTGTTGTTATGATGGTCAATGTGACAATAATTTTTATGTAACAAATTTGATTCATGGCCATAAAGTTTGAGGATGTTACATCTAAAAATTTAATTTTAATTAATTATTTGTTGACTACTACTTTTGTATTGCCTATAAAAAGCCCCATCTCCTCAACTTTTTAAGTACAACTCTCTAAAACGTTTATTCACCACTACCTAAAAAATCTCTCTTGTTTTATTCCTGAGTTCTTGTTTTATACAATAATATGCATATCGATATACCTTCAAGTTCTAGCAATAATATTGACAAAGATATTGAACCTAGAAGAAGTAAAAGATGTAGAAAAGCAACTAGTTTTGGTGATGATTTTTACAATTTCATGGTTGACAATGATCCAAAAACATTTAAAGAAGCTATTTCTTCTAGTGATTATCGTTTTTGGAAAGAAGCTATAAAAAGCGAAATAGATTCTTTGAAACAAAATAAAACTTGGAGTTTAGTTGATTTACCTACCGGCGCAAAACCTATTGCATGTAAATGGATTTTCAAACGAAAACTTCATCCTGATGGAACTATTGATAAATACAAAGCAAGACTTGTGGCAAAAGGTTTTACACAAAAACACAATATTGATTATTTTGATACTTATGCACCTGTTGCTAGAATTTCTTCCATTCGCATATTAATTGCTTTAGCTGCTGTTCATAAACTTGTTATTCATCAAATGGATGTAAAAACTACTTTTTTAAATGGAGAATTAGAAGAAGAAATTTATATGTGTCAACCCGAAGGTTGTGTTGAAGTTGGTAAAGAAAATATGGTTTGTAAGTTAAAGAAATCATTATATGGTTTAAAACAAGCACCTAAACAATGACATGAGAAATTTGATTCTACTTTGTGTTAAAATAATTTTGTTAGTGTTGCTGTAGATAAATGTGTGTATACAAAATGCAACGATAAAGGTTGTGTGATAATTAGCTTATATGTTGATGATATGCTTATATTTGGCACTAACATAGATATTATAATTGAAACAAAAGAATTTTTAGCTTCACAATTTGATATGAAAGATATGGGTGAAGCTAATGTAATATTGGGTGTGAAAATCACTAAAGTCGAGAGTGGTTTAATATTATCACAGGAGCATTATATTGAAAGAATTCTCAAAAAGTTTGGACATTTTGATGTCACTCCTGTTTCAACACCATATGATGTTAGTTCTCAACTAAAGAAAAATAAATGAGAGAGCATAGCTCAATCTGAATATGCTCAGATTATTGGGAGTCTGATGCATTTAATGAATTATACGCGTTCTGATATAGCGTATGCTGTGGGCAGATTGAGTAGATACACCCATAATCCTAATAATGAGCATTGGTCTACTTTAAAAAGACTAATGAAATATTTGAGAGGTACCATGAACTATGGTATTCTATATAGTGGATTTCCCGCTGTATTAAAAGGATACAGTGATGCTAACTGGATCTCTGATTCAGATGAGACCAAATCCACTAGTGGATATGTGTTCACCCTTGGTGGGGGTGCTATTACTTGGAAATCTGTCAAGCAAACAATCATAGCTAGATCCACAATGGAATCAGAGTTTGTGGTACTTGAGCTAGCTGGAAGTGAAGCAGAGTGGATAAAAAATTTCTTAACTGACATTCCTTTAGGAATGAAACCAACTCCCTCTCTTTCTATGCATTGTGATTCTCAGGCTGCAATAGCCATTGCGAGAAACAAGTCCTACAATGGTAAAAGTAGGCATATAAGGCTAAGACATAATGTGATAAAGCAGCTGCTACGAGATGGAATAATTTCCATAGATTTTGTGAAATCAGAGAGAAATTTAGCCGATCCACTAACTAAACCATTGGGAAAGAAATTAGTTAGTGAAACATCGAGAGGAATGGGACCACTACCAATTTAAAAGTCTATAGCAATGGTAACCCAACCTATGTGATTGGATACACTCCATGAAGTAGGTTCAATGGGTAATAACAAGTTGTTATTGACTAGATAGAACTATCAATTTTAAAAGTCCATTCCTAGTAGTGCTTGACTGTTAAAGTTATAAGGTGAGTTAAAACTCTTAATGACTGCCATAGCCCAATTTTGGGTGATGTATTTAGAGAGCAGTATACATTTGATGGAGTCACCTATATGAGTGTAGGAGTGGGGCCGCTTCTATGAGATTGTGGTGGAATCTCTAAAGCACTCATGAAACCTGGGCGGGCGCAAGGCCGACAATGTGCCACACCACGTTGAACAACGAATATAGATGATATAATGTGGATATTAAATCTTCAAATTCTCATAGTAAAACTTTGGTTCATAGAATACATATGAGATTCACCAATGTTTTCGAGAATTTTGGTTTAATGTTCTAGGTCTAGTTCAAGCCCAAAAGGCACTAGATTCAATACATTATATTATCGCTAACCCAAGAAAATTTTGATCCTTTTGAAATATGTGGGGGATTGTTGTAAAATTTCTATATTTTACATGTTTAAATAAATATTTCAAAAGTTTAAAATTCAAGACATAATATTGTTGTTATGATGGTCAATGTGACAATAATTGTTATGTTACAAAATTGATTCATGGCCATAAAGTTTGAGGATGTTACATCTAAAAATTTAATTTTAATTATTTATTTGTTGACTACTACTTTTGTATTGCCTATAAAAAGCCCCATCTCCTCAACTTTTTAAGTACAACTCTCTAAAAAGTTTATTCACCACTACCTAAAAAATCTCTCTTGTTTTATTTCTGAGTTCTTGGGTAAATATTAATTAGTTGTTCCTGTTAACCTCAATAGTTAGTTCAAACTAGTTGAGAAGTGCTTGTTGAATCCTAGGAGGATAGCCACTTAAAACCTTTGTGCCGAGATTACTATCTCCGAGGGGTGGAATTAATCCTTTAGGACAGTGTCAGTTACGCCTCAAGCAATCTAAATTATTGGTTATATTCTTCAAATTTTATAAAGGAAAATTGTGAAAAATAGAAACAGAAAAGGTTTTGGACAAGGACAGAAACAAGGGAATTATTTGGGTTTATCTTAAGGTTTTGTAGGCAATCTCGAACATATGTGGCTCGTATTGTGACTCATTACACTTGCAAATAAAAATTAAGATAATTTGAAGTTCACTATCACATATTATTCACTTTTATTTAAACTTTCCTCCATTCAAACGCTCCCAAAATACATGTATCTTTTGTTCTACACCATATTAATTTTTTTTTTGGATCAAATATATACCATATTAAATTATAAACACTAAGAAGTGCACATATATATATATATATATATAAACTATAATACAAAGTCCGAAAGTATGAAATAAAGGAAATGTAATGCATGTAGCTATGACGTCAAAAAAAGGCCTTCCACGTGGATATGTCATATATATATATATATATATATATATATATAACTTGTTCTAAGAAACTTTTTCTATTTTTTGGTTTTGTCTGAGTGTCGGTATTCAAGCTGACTTTTTTTTTTTTTTTTGCTAAATAGTGTACTCCATTTTTTTGGGTAAATAATGTACTCCTTGACTGTAATATAGATGATTTCTTACCTGGTTGAAAAGTGCATGTAAATTTGGTTTTTTTTTTTTTGGTTATACCAAGGGTATCCACCACCGATCGCAGTGACTATTCCCTTTCGCAGATTGCGGGCACCTCAAAGGGTGGGACTGTTGGCCAAGGAAATCTGCTCCATTCCCAAAGTCAAGGATCGAACCCTTGATGTTTGGTTAAGGGTGGAGGAGCCCCTATCACTCCACCACAACCCCTTGGTTGTATGTAAATTTGGTTTGACTTCATACTATAGCGATAATTTTGAGGCAGATAGTTAATCTCGTGAGAAATTCTAGTCCAGATCGAATTTGACCAAATCCCAATAGAATTCGCTTATCTTGTAACCGATCATATGACAACTATAATTCACTCGCATTGTGAATTACACTTGCATTCAGTCAAAACAAATTTGTATTTTAAAGTTAATTTTAGTTTAGTGTATTTAGGTGCTAGTTGATTTATTTCATCTTGTATAACAATTTCAGTGTTTGGCCAAGTCTAATTAAAACATTTTATAATCTCCTATATTTTATAAAATATTTTAATAGTTTATAAGATGTTAGATCTTATTTTAAAATAAGTTCTCAAATATTTGAAAAAAATAAGATTTTTTTAAAAAAAGCAAATCCTCTTAAAAAAACATTTTTAGAGAGTTATAAGCTCGCCGAAACACCCTCTCATTAGATTTTCTTGTCTTTCTATTTGGAAATTAGTTTTTTTTAGACTTCTTTAGATAGTTGTTTTTAATAAATATCAATAGTGTTAATTACCTTGTTGAACTCATTGTATTACTTGCGGCATTGTAAACTTTAATTGAAATAAAATGAATGAAATTATAGATTTTTCAGAAAAAAAGGAAAAAAAGAAAATGAAACCATTTAATATTTTAGTAGTATTCAAATTTCTATCATATAAAATTTTCACTTTGGGGGGCTTATACTGAAAAGCCATGCAATATATGGATTAGTTACATTCCACAACTAATTTCATTGAAGCACGAGCTATTAACAATTCGAATGTGGTGCTTGGCCCATTTGATGGCCCAATAACTTCGGACAGGTCCATACAATTACAGGCCTCCAGCATAATGGCTCTGTGATGAAGCCCATCTTCTTTTTGTTCTTTTAGGTTTCATATTATAATCAATGATAATACAATTTTCATGTTCTTTTAGGTTTCATATTATAATCAATGATAATACAATTTTCATGTTTTATATTCTATTTAACTTTGTAAACATAGTTTTATCTGGTTGAGATTATCTTAAGAGTATTTATGTTGAGAAAATCGATTTTTAATTGTTGTATTTGATCAAATTAGATCAGTACAATTTATATCGATTAACGAATTTATTTAGCTTGAACTAATCGACTCCGAGACTAGAGCTTAGCGTATTTTTCTGTTCAAAAAAATAAATAAATTTTAGGCGATGGAATTAAGGTCAAAATGGTTTGTCCTTAGGATAACACCATGCAACCTTAAAAGGACTAGTCATGTCCGAAATTCAATTCCAAATTTCGCAACAATGATTGCCTTAAAATCCTAGGAGTGGGGGATGTCCACTCCAGGCGCCTGATTGCCTTAAAATCAGTTTGTACTCGCTATTTTTGCTTAGTTGTGAGGTGTGTACGAGTTTGGGGAGTCTCCATGTATTTTACTTGATAAAAAATATATAAGGTTGGGCGTTACTTTATATTCAGCATGTCTGCTTGAGTGTACTTGTTTATGCTTGTGGGGTGTTGATTATGCTCATGGGGAAACACTAATCAATCGGGAAACACGAGAGTTGTGCGTGTTGGGAAGGCTGACTGATTTGTGTGAGACGAATCAGGCCGCACGGTGGTGTTTTGGGTAAAAAATAAAGGTTTGAAAAATGTTCCGTGACACTTTATATGATGCAAAAGAAATTACAATTTTTTATATGTCAAAATATATGATGCGTTAATATTGTGGAAACTTGCGTTGGGATGAAATGATTTAGATAAAAGATTTTGAATGACTTCATATTAAATTAATGAATTTATAGTAATTATTATTATTATCAAAGAATAGTTTATTATGAATATAAAAATATTTGAAATCAATGGCCACATGTAATTATTCAAATAAATTCAATGAATATGTATCTTTACTTTCGAATTCTTCAATCAAAACCCTAGGTCAGTGAATCATGTCTTGTAACTTTGTGAACAAAACTAGCATTGTCAAATTATTGTGGCAATACTGAAGTACTCAAATGTTGTGTTGGTACATGTACTCAAATGTTGTTTGGTTTAGGAAAGATTTTCAAGTTTATTAACATTATTACTCTCATCATCATTTCTAGTCTGTTCCCAAATTTTTTTTTTTATCCCAAATGAACTAGTACAACAATTTTGAAATTAATATATTTCTCAAATTCTTAAATCCAAACATCGTAAATCATTGGCTTGTGACTTTGTGAACAAAACTAGCAATACCAAATTATATTGGCAATATTGAAGTACAAAATGTAGTTTGGTTTGGGAAATATTTTCAAGTTTATAAACATAATTACTCCCATCATCATTTTAATTAGTTCCTTAAAATAAAACAATATAGAATTATGTCCCAAGATTGTAGGGATTGCATAAAAAGTGGAAGTGGGATAGTGTTCTCTCAAAGTTTTGTTTTCATGATATAAAGTGGATGAGGAGCACTATTGAAGTGGCACATATACTCCCTCCCTACCAAACTCAACAAGCAAAACACTTTTTTGTTTTCGCAAAATGGCAAAGAAATGTAGAGTTTTTCTCTCTTGGCTTATGTAACAAGACAAATCAAATATGTGCCCTTTACCTTTGCTTATCCCCCAAAGCACCCCAACCAAACCACTTAATTGAACCCCAAAAGTACTCTACGTTAGGGAATATGACATTATAGTCTTCATATGCACGAGTGATTTATAGAGGTTTCAAGTACCGATACAATAATAATAATAATCGTGTATGATTAATTTTGTGTGAGTCCCACCAGAGAAATGATTGTGATTGTTCAGACACTCAAAGTAGTCCGGAAATAGCTCATAAGAGTAATTGTAAACTCAGTTGTCATTGAAATTGCATGCAAAGACAATAATAGTGACATGTCAATCGTCAAAGTTCTCACTAATTTATTTACATAACAAGTAAAATGGTTATAAGAGTTGTGTAAGTTGTCGATTTTAAAATGAACAACATAAGCATTGCATAAATATTGTCACTTGTCAATAAGTGATACATGTATAGTGACAATTAAGTGACTAATAGTCATAACTTTTGGGATACATTTATGTTATTACTGTACATGTAATTGATTTTAAACAAGTATAGTATATAGACAAAATGCTATCCATATTACATTTATAATGTACCAATATATATATATATATATATATATATATTACATTTGTAAAAACAAATTATGACAAAAAGAAATTAGTGTAAGTTAAAAGTATCATTACGTTTGACAACTTAGAATTATCACTCAACAGTCAGTCACAGTTTTTTTTTTTTTTTTAGCATGTTTAGGACCATTTATTTGCTTCTTCAATAAGAATACTTGTTATTAAGATTGCGTCAATCTTTTAAGTCATCTTGGTTGTCCTACATATAAATTGGAGGGTGCTTGTGCCTTTGTTGTAGATAGAATCAGATATCTATAAACCAAAAGAAAAAATATCTCTCAGGCTAGACAAAATTTATATTATGATGACTCCTTCATTGCCTGCCAAAATTCTTATAGGAATTTCTCTAGATGATGATGAAAGTAAAGAACTTCTGTCTTGGGCTATCAAAGTTCTAGCCCGGCCTGGCGACACGGTCGTGGCATTGCACGTAATCGGTTAGTTTTCTTACATTAACACTCTATAACGTGTGATGCACATGCTCGAAAAGAGAATGTCTCGTTTTATATTACGTTATTATGTACTTAACAATGCAGTAATTCTACTTGTCTCTCTAATTAAACAGCGGCTATGTCAAAATCGAAAGCCGTTGGCCAAACAAAACAGGAAAACTTCATAAGACAATCAGTTAGAAAGCATCAGAAACAGATTCGATTGGCTAAATCTTTCGTTATATCCATCATGGGCGAACTTGTTAAGACTTGCCGGTCTAATGAGGTAAGAAATCTGGTTGTTTTTGGGGAAAATTTCAAAATTGGTCCTCTAAAATAGAACCTATTAGTAATTTTAGTCCTTATTGTTTCCACAGTTGCAAAAAGCAGCTCTAACGATTTTTTTCTCGTAATTTTGGTCTAATCCATTAAAAAACCATGGAATTTCACACGTGACATGAATGTACCATTAAAGGTTTTGTGAAATTTACGCAAATTAAGTAATGACCAACGACAAGGCATGTGATTAATGGTTCTTGCCTGTTTTTGGGACTAAAAATACAAAAATAAAATACGTTTTATGAGACTAATTCTACAAGTTTGTAAATAATAGGGCTAAAATTGCAATTTTCCCATCGCTGTCCAGAAGCTCGTGGGCGTTCGAGTCTCGTGAGTCACAAGTATCCATATGGTGAGATCCACCATAGATGGATTTTTGTCATTTACCGTAATTTGAGTCCCCAAGCTCCTAAAAATCGCTCCAAAAAAATATTTCACAAATTCACAAATGTCACATCAATATATATATAATATGTATATATAATATGGCTTAAATTGCACATTTATAGGTAAATTTGGAGGCTAGAGTTGGATTAAATAGCAGTGTTGGTAGAGGTCTTGTGGAGGAAGCAAAGAACATGGAAGCGGATTATCTTATAATTGGTGGCAAAAAGAACAGATCAAACAGGTCAGACAGCAATTCATCATTAATGAACATTTTGTGGAAGAAAATAACAAGAATTACATTTAAACTTGTATCCACTAGAGCTCCATCAACAATTTCAAAACACTGCTATCAACATGTCCCAGAAGATTGTTCTTTAGTCTTGGTCCGTAGACCTAAAGGGCTACAACAAGACTTTCGCGCCAAATCCATTCGTATTCAAGGTTAGTCCCTTTTTTTCTTAAAGATTTAACCCTCTCGTGTTTAGGTATTATGGGACTTCGATCCTATATTAATCTAAAAAAAAAAAAAAAAAACAGTACCAGAATTGTTAAGAGAAAATAAACCGGACTTGTACTACCTTACATTGTAACCTCTAACATTTCGAAATGATGGAAATTGTAATCATTCCATTATAAGTAATTCATAAAGTTTCAGAGGTAGCTGATTTGATAGAAGCGCAACACTTAAATTCTGATCACATGTTTGCCAATTCATCCGCCCGTTGATACCCCTCCCAAAATATCTGTTTATAACCTTATTTAAATTATTTCTATCGACATAAAAATTCTAGACATCGTTGAATGTTCCAACTACCTTGTATTAAGGTTAGTCCCTTTTCATCTAATCCCCAACAAAATGGGATTAGAGATTTGTAAGGGTTGGGCCTGGATACACTGTTAGGGCTCCATTGATATGTAGGGGTAAGTTTGAAACAATTGATTATAGATGCACTATAAAGAAAACAAAACTTTCGTCGTAGGCATTTGATAAAATGTAAGGATTTTAGATTTGATAGTTATAATTAGAAAGATTAGGACTAAAATTATTATACATAAATGATTAATGGGTAGTTAACAAATGCAAACAAAAGTAAAATAGCATGCTTATTTAGTTAAGTTCAAGATTGAAGTTGTGAGTCCTATGTTTGGTTCGTGGGATAAAAGAATATGATATCAAAATTGGTTAAGTTTGTAATGATGTTTTAATTTATATGTCCTCTCATGTTTACGGAAGATCCGGATTCTATATTTTTTTAATAAATCCTAATTATTGGCTAATCTTGTTTCATTGGTCCTAGTGCATCTAGAACCATCGAAAGGTATGAGGGTGGGTGATTGGTCGGTGATAAGAACCACCCACCCCCGTGTATTTCAATGATTCTAGATGCACTAGTATAGAACCACCCCATGTTTACTGCCCTATCTATTTCAAATTGGATTCCACAATGATCAATGCCCACCCGGGTGATTCTATGCCAGATCGGGTCCAACAGAGTCACTGCACTATACACCATTGAATGCAGGGACAAGATAGTAAAAAGCACTTAAAGTACATATATCCAATGGTAATAAATGGACCGGCTCCATTGAACCCGGTCCATCTTAGAATTTTCCTGCCCACACTGAAGAATGATTTGTGTTCCAACTTCCAACCATCAAAAAATTGGTAGAATTTCTCCAAAAAAAAATAAAAATAAAAATTGGTAGAATTTGTTAAAATGTCACTAAAACCCTATGCGATAAACCCAATTGAGCTGTGAATTGTTAAAAAAAAAAAATTAAATTTTTTAGTAACTTAAGTTGAATCAAAATTTTAGCTCCCCTTAATATGAGTCAAAAGGAAAATACTATATACCACCGTTTTTATACCACCGATTTTTCACTTCTCCTTGATTTAGAAAGTATGAATGTATTAAATTCATTAAAATCAATTAATTGAAAATGATTTCTTGCCAAAAGTAGGGGGAGTGAAAAATCGGTGATATATAAAAGGTGGTATATAGCATCACTCGAGTCAAAATATTCATCTAACGTCTGAGTAGAACTAAAATTCTGGCTCCATCACTAAAAATCTCTTCTTTTTTTCTATCAATATTTTTCCACTAATAATTTATTTCTAATTATCATGTGTATTTGTGTCGTGTGCTATAATATGTATACCAGAATTTGATCATGAATCCAGCTACAAATGGTCAGAAAAGAATAATTCTTGTACTGAAAACTCATTTTCATCAGAAGAAAATGAAATTTCATCAAACATAAAATCCAATAAAAAATCATCCCCTAGAACAGTGCTGGATATTTGTGAGGGTGATTCACATGAGTCACAGAGCAACAGTGATGAAGACAGTTCAAATTCAGGAGCATATTCAAGCAATAGTACAAATACATGTTCAAAAGGGAAATCAGAATCAAGAAAGGCCATTTCACCATTTAAAAGGTTTTCATCTTTTTTATCTATATCTTGTGATTGGAGCTCAAGAAGGCAAATTAAACAGAAGGAGCAGCCTTTGTTGAGGTGCTTTAGCTATGAAGAAATTGCGAGTGCTACAAACAATTTCCATATAGGTACTTAATTATCCTCCTCAAATTGTTATTTTTTATTTTTTTTTGGAACTTAAGGATTTTGGCGAGGAAAAAAAAAAGGAAATATTGGAGAACACATATTTTAATTGTTTTGGTTGGCGGATAAAATACTAATACTATGTTTAGATGTGACAAATGCTTCAATGAACCGAGTCTTCATACACCTAACGTCAGGATGAAACCATGTCACTTGTGGATGACAGTGGATGATGACGTGGCTTCATCATGACTGTTAGGTGTCCCGATCTACATAAGCATTTTCCATTTGAAAGTTAGAGGTCAAACTTGCATCATTTGAAGCCAAAAACATATTTTCTTTAACATTTTCCTCACTAAAATATAAGATCCAAACATAGCCCAAGCCAAAGGAATCATGAGAGAGAATATGTCGTAATTGCATAAAACTCATTTCCCCCCGTAAAGTTGAGGGAAATGAGTAAAGAACATAAGAAAGTAATCATTTTTCTTGCATCCGGCTCCAATACACCCGACCTAAATTCAAAGTTTGAACAATCACAATTATTCATGTGATAATTTAGAGCCAATATACATACACTAAATGATTACACATTCATCAACATTTACGTACCTTCTCCTTTGTTTCTCTAATTATTTTTCCTAAATTTTGAATTCCTTATCTCTTTAATTTGTTCTCTTACTTACGTACCAACACTTTTCTTTCCTCATCAAAATTGACCAAATAAATAAGCAAATTAAACCAAGAGGAGAAAAGTACTCGCAATTATCGGTGAAAATAAATCATTATAAATTATTTCGTTTTGAAATAGGTTAAAAATTAGCTAGTATGAATAACATATATAAATGTTGTTTCTTTATATATGCAGATAATTTGGTAGGACAAGGGGGTTATTCAGAGGTTTACAAAGGAGATGTTGCAAATGGTTGCAGCATAGCAGTGAAGAGATTGACCCAGGACAATAGCAATGCAAATAAAGAAAAAGAGTTTCTTATGGAGTTGGGAATAATAGGACATGTCAACCATCCTAACACTGCCAAATTGGTTGGATGCTGCGTGGAGAATGGATTATATCTCATTTTCAAGTTCTATCCCAATGGAACTCTCTCATCGGCATTACATGGTATGTATGCTATTTCTTTTATGGATAGACCATTTTTTGTAATTAAGAGGATTTCAGTTCTTGCTTGGTTTTGTCCGATTAACTAATCACATGATAAGTGTGGTTGTAATTAGAGTGCAAACGTATCTAATGACAAGTATATTAGGTTTATCTTATAATTATATTAAGTTTGAAAAAATATAAACATGCATCAAAAGGGAAGTTTTTTCGGGGTCGTATGTACTTGGGTCAAATCTGGTGGCTGGGGTCGGGGAACGACCTAGAGCTCCTAATTTGGATGTGAGCGGATTTAAAATTACTGGCTTGTTAGACACGTTGCATTTGGTCCTAGCAAGGAAATGGGAACAACATCGAGCTCCTAATTTGGATTTGGGTTACTTTAAATCACAAGCTCATGACTAGATTGCTTGGATTGGGTTCCATGGAATACCCTTGAACAACCTCGATCTCCTGATTTGGATCTAGGCTGACTCGAAATTAGTTACAAGCTCGTAAGACTAATTGGATTGAGTCTCAACAAGGACCTTCCAACGACCAAGTCAGTGATTCAAAGTTCGATCAACACACAATAAGTAATGCTAAAACCAAAATACATACCTGAATGAAAGAAATAAACAAGAGTTTAGAAATTTGGGGAGAAACTGACAGATCTTGTGATTCAACGTGTCATGATCTCCATACTCCTTATGGAAAATATTAACAACTGAATGGTCCGATCGATGTTGGATCTTGGGTTGGGGCGACCCGATAGGAAACATGTAGACCTTGGTCTCGTGATTATGATGCAGTGCGGAGAGTATTTAAATAAGTGGTATGTTGGGTAGATATTCCACATCAATGTTCACCATTTTATTATAGAGCATTTATGTTTTTACCCCAACATAGTTAAAACTTTTACTCCTAATTTATTATAGGGAAGTAGGGAACTGAAATCATACCCGAAATTTCAGAAAACTCTAAAATGGATCGGATGCAATGGAGCCGGTCCATCTAGTACCGTTGGATGCAGGTGCGTTAAGTATTTTTTAGTGTTTTGTCCCTGCATCCAATGGTGTTTAGTATAGTGACTCTGTTGGACCTAGTGTGGCATAGAACCACCCCGGAACTTCTACTCAATAAGGAGAGTGCGGTATCATTCGGACTTTTGCAATTAAGTCAATAACTAGCAAACTTATCAATTGAGATTTTATTCCTCAACTTACCAAAGTTAGTACATAATTTTGTATCTTCTTCTATAAAAAGAACAACTTTTTTTTATCAATATTGTGTGGCAGGTCAAACAAGTCAGTGTCTTGATTGGCCAATCAGATACAGAATAGCCCTAGGAACTGCAAGGGGTCTACATTACCTTCACAAATGCTGCAAACATCGAATAATACATCGTGATATTAAAGCCTCCAATGTTCTTCTTGGTCCAGATTACGAACCTCAGGTAAAAATAATAATAGAAAGTAAATTAACCATTAGTTTTTATTTTCATTTATTTGTACGGTGATATTTAATTGTGATTACACCAGAATTTGAATTTTTAAAACATCTCGAGAATCCATCTAGTGCATTCTTATGTGGGTAATTTGCATCCATCCCCTTGAGGTATTGTGATTTGGCAAAAACCTCCCTCATGTATTAAAATTTGGTATCCACCACCCTTACGTATAAAAAAGTAGAAGTACTACCCTTTTTACCCTTAAATTTTCTTTTTTTCTATTTTAAATTTCCATTTCCTTCATTTCATTTTTTATTGATTATAAAATAAATACATAAATAGAAATTACACTCATGAAAGTTTTTATTAACAACAATTCTAACAATTACTTAATTTTTTAAAAACAAATAGGTTAATAAACAATATATTAAAGGAAAAATTACTAAATCCCCTCATTTAGATTCGAACATCCAAAAAATTCATAAAAGTGTTTTTTTTAATCCAAAATGCTCATTTAGAAAGAAATTACTCTCACTTAAGCAATAATGTAGATTTATAAAGATACACACTTTTATTGTTTATACAAAAATTAAAAACTACTAATTTATTATAACAAAAGTTTGAAACATTAAAAGTTATAATTTAGGAACCGCGAAGCATTTAAAAATATAATTTAAAAACCACACAAAGAAAAGTGAAAAAGAAAATACATTTTTAAGTTTATTTAATATATTGTTTGTTATACATATTTTTTTAAATAACTATTCTTAAAATCATTTTTAACGAAAAACTTTTATGAGGGTAATTTCTAACAATTTATTTTATATATAATAAATAAAAAAGAAAGGAAGGAAAGAGAGAGAGAGAGGGAAATAGAAAACAGAGGAAAAGAAAAATTAAGGATAGAAAGGGTAGTATATGTTATTTTTTATGAAGCCAAATTTCAATGCATGAGGGGAAGTCCTTGCTAATGCGCAATACCTCAGGAAAGGTCGATGCAAATAATTCATACTCATGTTAGTGGAAATTAAATAAATTGTTGTTTGACAGATATCAGATTTTGGTCTTGCAAAATGGCTTCCTAGCAAATGGACTCATCATGCTGTTATTCCAATTGAGGGCACATTTGGATATCTTGCTCCTGAATATTTCATGCATGGAATTGTGGATGAGAAAACTGATGTTTTTGCATTTGGGATACTTCTTTTGGAAATCATAACGGGTCGGAGGCCCGTCGATGCCACGAGGCAAAACCTACTTTTATGGGTATGTCTCGACTATTTTTCAAGGATAAAATCGTAATATATACATAAAAGTTCGAGGTGGTTCAAATAGATTATTAAAATTGGGACAAACGGACGTATTTGATTACCTTTGCTTGTATCTATAGTTTTCACTATTGTTTTTAAGGATAAGATGTAAATACATATAAAAGCTATTACACTACATATTTTTTAACGAATATGTGTGATTTAGGCAAAGCCTTTGATGGAATCCGGAAATTTGAAGCAATTGGCTGATCCAAAATTGGAAGGTAAATATGACATGGAACAATTGTTTAGAGTGGCACTAACGGCGTCGTACTGTGTGAGGCAAACTTCAATATGGAGACCATCTATGACCGAGGTATAATTAAGCTCTATCAACACCATATTATTCTCTCTCTTAAATTAATTAATTATCTAAGAAAAATAATCCCCTTCAATTTTATTTTATTTTTAAAATGACCCTTTTGAAGTAATTGAATTCTCTTGCCAAATGGTAACAAACATATGAACAATACATTTTTGTTATTTATATTTTAATGTTATAGCCGATAAATTATGAATTATATATGTTATTGAGAAATCTCTATAAGAGAATTTTGATTTCATTAAGAAATTCCCATATGTATCATCTCATAATGCGTAGATTAAAGCTCATCTTGTTATATTCTTTCTATTATGGTGATGATAATTAGGTGTTACAACTGCTAGAATATGGTCAAGAGTCGGGGGCAGCACGAAGTTGGAAAATACCAAAATTTACAAGTGACGAAATGGATGATTACTCTATGATTTTTGGATACGAACTTCCTTCTGATATATCTTTGGACGACATTTGAAGTGAGATTCAGAGAGTTTTTACTACAAAGTTTTGATTGCAATTATTCATATATATGACATGATTCAAGTGAAGATCATCTCGTATCAATGATTTTGTATAACAGGACTTGAAGTCCAGGACTCCTTAAAATGACTCAAAATTTATTTTTAGTTTTGATGGTTTTACTTATTCACTTGGTATCCCTTGTGGCATCATGGGGGATTAGGTAACAGGAGATATTGCCAAATTCTTTTTTTACTCATTGACTATAGAGGTAAGAACTGGTTTATTGTCCATGAAGAAGCTTTAGAACTAGAATATCATTCAAGATTAGAGTGCTCATTTTTAGATTATTGTGATGTTCAAGACATATAGTATGGAGGGCCTTTATTATTTGTTACACCATTTGTCCCTAAATTTTGCTTCACCGAGATAAAATAATATGGCAAAGCTGCAGTTTTTATTCTCTAACTTAGGAAGTGTGACATTCTCAGGAAAATTAACATACGAGGTGAAAAATTTAGTCAATCAACTCTTTGTCCGAAAATTTGAAGCTGATCGGAATGTGGTCACATATGCAGCAAGTATTTGTGACATTTGCCCTATTTGTTTACATGTGAGGGCTAAACTTGTCACCCTTCCAAAACAAAACTATAAATTTTTTCACCGAACAAACTCAAACAGTAATCATTATACTTTTCACGCTTAATATTTTTGGACGTGTAATTTGCACTTAGCCCCCAGGGTAAATAGGCACTTTGCACCCTTAAATTATGTTAGTTTTGGCAACATGCACCCAGACTCTTTTCAAGCCAAATTTGCAGCTGGCTCAAAGGGCAAAATCGTCTAAAAAGTTCTAAAACAAAGTTTGGCTTCCTTATCATCTATTTCAGAAGCAGTTTCCAGATGTGAATTTGGAAATTTTGGACGAGTTTGCAACAAATTTGGCTTGAAAAGTGGCTTGAAAAAAGTCGGGATGTATCTTGCCAAAACTAACATAATTAAAGGGTGCAAGGTGCTATTTTTTCTTTTCTAGGGTGCAAAGTGCCTATTAACCGTGTTTTCAGGGTGTCAAGTGCAAGTTACCCATTTTGGACACAGTAATTAAGTTCAATATAATTTAGGGTAAAATACACTTTGTCCCCCTGAACTATACCACTTGTACCAAATATCCCCCTGAACTATAGAAAAATGCATTTACCCCCTCAGTTGTATGGAATTGTTTTTATTACCCTTAACCATTATTTCTTTTTTCATTTTTCATTTTCTTCACCATTTTTGTCTTTTTTCAAAATTTTCTTTTCTTACGTAGATTATTTAAAATTTACCTAGTGCATTATAACTAATTATTTAAAATAATAATTTATAATATTTTTAGAAATAATAATTAATTAATTTGGTACCATCACATTACATTAATGTATGATGAAATTCTACTAATGTATACTTACAAAATCAAATTAATTATAATAGATATCTTTTATTTAGATTTCTTACTACATATATGTGTATCTCTAATACCTCAATTTACTAGAATATATATATATATATATATATATATATATATATATTTTCAATTAACCAAAAATATACATATCCTCACCCCTCACTAAGGCTGTAAGCGAGCTGAGCTCGAGCCGAGCCGTGCAAATTTTACAGGCTCGAGCTCGAGCGCATCTCTTAAAAAAGTTGAGCTCGAGCTCAACTCGTTTGCTCGTTCAAGTTCGAGCCAAATTCGAGATTTTTGGCTCATTTGCAAGCTCAAGCAATTTTTTTCTCTTGGATGAACATATATTTTAAATCCTAAGATTTGTACGAAAAAATTACGCAAAAACGAACGGATACGGTAAGCACTCGGGTCGTCAGCGGGAAGAGAACTTGGAGAAGAAAATAAATAAAATTTATTCTTTACAAAAAAGAATTTTCATATTATTTTTTAAATATATTATTTCGTAATCACTTAGTTATTAATATTATAATATTATGCATATAAGTTATTACTAATATAAATAAGACATGCATAATAAAAACATTTTTACGAATATATATAGATATACGAAAGTTGACACTTAACAGATGAAATATTTATTCAATTTTCTTTGATCAAGTATAATGTTTAGGAACAAGATTACAAAAAAATTGAATATAATATTAAGTAAGCATAAATATACATATATATATATATGTGTGTGTGTGTGTGTGTGTGTATAGTAAAAGCTCGTGAGCTGGCTCGCGAGCTTCTGAACACTCAAATGTAAGCTCGAGCTCGGTTCATGACTAAGCTCGAGTTCGAGACATCTCAAGCTTGAGCCGAGCTTTAATCGAGCCAACTCGTTAAGCTCGCGAGCCGGCTCGACCTACCTTAATAAAATTTGGGGAATATAAAAAAATGGTTGAAAAATGAAAAAGAATGGTTAAGGGTAATAGCGACAATTTCATGCAACTGAAGGGGATAAATATATTTTTCTACAGTTCAGGAGGGTATTTGGTAGCAGGGGTATAGTTTAGGGGAACAATGTCTATTTTACCGGGTTATTTGCATCCACCTCCCCTTGAGGTATTGAGCTTTGCCGTTGACCTTCCCTTATGTATTAGATTTTGGTATCCACCACCCTTATGTATAAAAAATTAGATGTACTTTTCTTTTTACCCTTATTTTTTTTCTCTCTATTTTCTATTTCTCTTTCCTTCCTTCCTTTTCATTAAATAGAAAAAAAAAAGAAATTCAACTCATGAAAGTTTTTCCTCAAAACAATTCTACCAAATAGTTATTTTTATTTAAAAATATGTATAATAAACAATAAATTTAACTTATTTTAAATAAACTAAAATATTTATTTTTTAAATGTCCTTTGTGTGGTCTCGAATTATATTTTGTAATGTCTCAAAAAATCTGAATATTGATAGAGTTGTTTTAATTTCAAACTATTCTGTTATAATTATAATACGGATGAATTTATTAATGAATATAATTTAATTAATAACTCTCATGAGGGTAATTTCTCTTCATTTCTTTTTTTCTATTTCATAAAAAAAATAAAGAAAGGAAAGTGAAGTAAAAAATAGAGAAAAAGAAAAAATAAGGGTAAAAATGATAGTACAAATAGTTTTTTATACATAGGGATTAGGGGTGGTTGATATCAATTTTTAATATATGAAGGGAGGTTTTTGTCAAATCACAATATTTCAGGAGAGGTGGATGCAAATGATCCGTATTTTACCCTATAATTTAAAAAGATAGTCTTCAAATATAATTCGCAAAATCTGATGAGAATGAGCAAGTAGGATGTTGAATGGGCTGGGCCCAAATTAAGATAATGGTCCCCCTTTATGGACCATGGAGCACGTGAACTTCACACGGTTTAGACCAAATTTTAAAAAGGAGCCCACTGGAATTATGTTTTTTTCTACTATCTTATCTCAGAAGAAACAAAAAACTTTTTTTTTTTTTTACATGAAAATGATTTTCTTTTTTGTATGTGTAGTCTTTTAATATCTAGTTGATTCCAAGGAAGTCACCGAGGAATTTGACCATGAAACTATACTTAATTGTATATATTGAAGGAAAAAAAAATATTTTGAATTTTCTGAATTTTTAGGGTCGGAGAAATAATATGAAAGTCAAATAATGGATATCCGATATTTAAGTTATTTATAAGCGATTATTATGAGCTCAAAATGAGTGCCAACGCGTAGTAAAAGGCATATGGGTTAAAGTTTGGGTTGTTTATAAAGTGTTGTAGACTCTAATAACTTGTACGGATCCACATGGAGCTCCCAACTGAGGTCTGAATCATTATGATCAACAACTATAATTTTGAGTCTCGACCATAACGTCAAATTAACTCACAACAACCTGTTTACTATACACGTGGATTTTCATTGTGTTTGACATTTTGATCCTTTTTTTAGGGACCGTTTAGTCCCTGAAATTTGTCCTATCTAACATAGATATGTTTTGAGAAATGTATTTGCATATGAGCACCAAATATCGATTTTTATACTCCATTTACGAATTATTTAAAAGTTCTTGTCCAAAAAAGCATAAAAGTTAACAAAAAGTTCTTGTCCAAAAACAATTTGATACCCAAAAAATTTATCGATTCGATCTACAAACACGACAATTTTCAGCATATTAGTAATTAAACTAATTATACGACAAGTTTGCGATTGTAATATGATTATTATATATTCTTAGAAGAGCGATGAACTACAAAAGAAATGCATTTTCACTTATAGTTTATTAATTGGATAAAAAATTTCATTAGTTCAATTTTTCTCTTAAACTTATGTACTTTATTTTTTTTTGTTTACTAGGGAACCCGCAACCGCTACCCGAAGGTGCGCTTTGGATAAACTCCGCCCTCATGCAATAGCCCGCAAACCATATTAAGGGATTAAGCCGCACTAGGAAAACTTTGTGCGACGGACTCATGTCCCCAGAACGAATTGATCTTGGGTTGTTTTGGTAGGAAGTACCCTACCAAACCAACTCGACCAACTCTTGGAGACTTAACCTCATGTACTTTAATCTCATGATTTGATATCTCATACTAGCTACCTACATTTAGAATGGAGGGCATACAACCTTTATAAGATCTTAGACTTCTATTATTTCAAGAGGAAAAGTTATTTCTTAAAACATGTTCAAATCAAATTTCTACCTTAGAATTTTCTTTAACACGTTTTTCCTCCGTTTTCTTCTAAGAGACGTACACATTTGAAAACTAAGAAAATATCCATACACATCGAGTAAGACAATGTTTAAGTAGTAAAGCGAAGCTACAAAACTTTGAGAAATATTGCTCGAAGTATAGGTATTTAATTTGAATATTAGAAAATCGATAATAAGATTGCAAATGTAAATGAGTTTTCTGTGCCTGATAAATATTTTATATTTGATGGCTTAATGAATTGGAAAAGCCAATTGGACTCAAAGTCAACCAATATCAATGATTATTTAAAACAAGTTAATATAAACACAATTATTTATGTATAACAAATGCCATAGAACTATCATACGAATACGATCGTAATCATCCGAAATCTAAAATTCAGTACTAGAAGACAAAGAAAAGTTCAGAAAAATAGTATAATAATTGTCACAAAATCTAAATATGATCTCATAAATAATGATCCTCAAATTATATGTAGTGACTTAACGGAAAAACTGTTTTACAGTTTTAGAATAATAAAAATATAGCACATCAAACTTTGATCTCAATTTGAAGTTAGGAACATATAAAGTCAAAAAAATAAAAATAAATAACAAGATGCCAGTCAAATGAGAAAAATAATTTTTGGGGGTAAGTCTGAAAATAACGCGCCAACCCTGCTATAGGAAAAGTCTTGTTTTAATATTTGGTGAGTTATTTGGACCCATCTACTTTCAAGTATTTTATTTTGGTGAGAACACCCTCATCATGCGTAGGAAACTCTAGTCCGCTTCCGACTCTGCCAAACTCATATATATTTTATAAAATAACTTACCAATTATTTGACAAATATAGTACACTCTCCTTGTAAAATACACTTGGATGCGGCCAAACTAGGTCTATGTGTAAAAATTTATATGTATTACTTTTTCCACCATTAATTTTTTTTCTCTTTAATTTCTATTCTTTTCTATTTTTCTCTTTCTTATTAAACATAGAAAATAAAATGTTCAATTAAAAATAGTTATTATTTAAGTAAATTTAAATATATGGTTTTTCAATTTTCATCGTGTGATTCGTGAATTATTTCTTTTTAATGTTCAAATAAGTTTTTAATAAATTCATAGTATTTTATTCTTTATCTTTTTTTTTTTGTATTACTACATGTTGCTATATATAACCAAATATTTGAAAACTAGAAGAGTAATTTTCCTTTATTTTCTTTGCTTACATGTTCATAGAGGTCCTTTATTAATATCGCTCAAAAAAAAATTCAATTTTATGTTATGAAATTAACATTATATTTTCCCAAATACCAACGTGCTAATTTGTTGTTAAAATTGTTTAAACTATCGGATAAGGATTCCATGTTAGTTATATGTTTTAAGAAAGGTATGATTAAGAGTCCGATTTCAATATGTAGGGGATGCTAATTTTCTAGTGTAACGAGTACTTATATTAAAATGATAGCATCCTTCTTAGCTAATTAAACCACACCAAATGTTTGGTATGAAATAGTGTAAGCAACAAATCAAACAAAAGCAGAAAATTGAAAGAACAATATATATATATACACACACACATAAACATATTATTGACATGATTCGATGAATAATATTTCTATTCACAATCGCACTAGAGGTTTCTTATTATCCACAAAAGAAGATATAATTTTATTATATACTCGTAATCTACCTTGACGTAACCATGTTATACCTTAATGTATGAGATGACGGACACGAGGACCATTAGACTCGTCTATTCATCAACTGCTCTCTTGCTTGCCTAACACAAGACTCCAACCTGTCCAATACTTCCAGCATGACATGATTACCTATTTACCTCAGGGTTTATCATGCTGTAACAAAGCAATATCTAATGCAATGGAAAACAATATGTAACATGAAGTACTGTGGAAAATTAAAATGTTTTGTAATGTGTCCTAATCTATAATATCCGACTGAATCACACCATCTACATACCAATCCGGCAGAGCATTTAACAACAACAAAGATTGCATAATCATATATTGCCAAAATGCTTGAAAGAGCTCCTTCGCCACGACATTTGTGGCTTAGCCCTTCGCCCGCCTATCGTATCGGCTCGGCTTCGGTCCTAGAAGCTACTGCTTCCGCCTCTCTAGGCATGAGCGAAGCTCATGACTGGTACATGGATCTCTCTATGTAGTGGTTGGCCTTCTAGATCGGACCCTCTTGGGGCACCCACCGTAGAATTTTCATTCCCATTCAATGAAGGTTTGACGCAGCAGGCTTGATTAGCTTGCCTAACCTGATCATCAGGAATAGCGAGACCGCTGGCCTGGCCTTTCCTAAAACTGTGAGAGCTTAGGAGGATTTCGAGTATCTTCCACAAGGGTGAAAGGTTCTTAACCACAGACAATTTTAATAATTTTGTAACAAAAACAGAATTATGAGCATGCGTTCTGATACTCTCTTGTGACGGTCGCTCAACCTCTCCTTAGAAGATCAGAAGTTGTCAAGTGTATAAACGGCAACACATTTTTTATCTATAATTATGATTCGATCAACATGGTAATCCAAAAATACAAACTGTGCTTTGAACCAAAGGGCAAGTCCATAAACTCTAATATTCAAGAAATTTATATCGGAAAAATTGCAATTTTGGTACCGTAGGATAAAGCTAGCTCTCAAATGGTACCACGCTTTTCACTTTTCTCACTTTTGGTACCAAATATGTTTATTTTTCTCACTTTGGGTACCATCATTAGTAACTTGACGGTCCGTTAACTTTTGGTTTTTGGGAAAAATATACTGTTTGGGGCTGATTTGGAGGGAAATACACTGTCAAATAGGTCAAATTTGACCAATTTGGTCCTTTTAAGGCTATTTTTTGTGGTTTTGCTCATTTGAGCTAAAAATTTTCAAGTTTTTCTTCCAAAAATCATGACTTCTTACTATTTTGCTTCCTCTATCAGAAGTAGTAGCAGATGAAATGGTGACAAACAATGCCATTGTAAGAAGAAACCTTATTTGTGGACGTAAAAAACTGAAGATAACACATTAAGAAAATTTTACGGTTATGTTAGTATAACCCACCATATGCTCCAAGGGCTTTTGAAATGGGAAAAGAATTTTTTTTGAAAGCTATAAACTAAATTAACAAAAATTTTTACGAAAACTAAAAGATAAAAAGATGCTAGAAGATCACTTTCTGTTGCGTCATGCACAGGGGTGGTTGTAGGCACCATAAAGTAGACATAAATAGGAAGTCAAAGTTGACAAATCTTTACCTAAAAAAGTTTTTTTGATAAAAAAAACATAAAACAAACAAGTTTTGGTCAAATTTTTTGGCCAAAACATGTTTGAAAATAGAAACAAACACGGCCAACATTTTTCATACATCAAAGGGAGGTGTTTGTCTTTTTGGTACAATAAAAGGGATGTTTTTAATTTTGGTTGACTAAAGGTCAATTTTTGACAATTTGGGTACAAATTACGCTGGAAAATATCTACAGGGCACACAAATTTGGGAATTTTTGTGTTTGGAGGAAAAATTGACTAAGTGAATTTTCCTCCGGATTTCAAAATTTTCGACGAGATTTGTACCCAAATTGCCAAAAATAAACCTTTAATGTTACATAAAATTAAAAAGTTCTCTTTATTGTATCAAAAAGACAAAACACTTTGGTGGTGTATGAAAAACTGCAATTTTCCTGTTAATCATGGCAGGCCATACTCCAAATTAGATGTCATAATCAAACTTTCCTTTCCGCGTTGCAATAAATGATTAGCCAAATGAACTATGCTATGTTAGATGTTTCACCCCGAACGTATGGTGAGCGTTAAATAGGTAAAAAAAACAAATCGGACTCTCTCTCCTCTCTCTCAAAACTCTAACCGTTTTTTTTTTTCATTTTTTCTTCGCCGTTGATAGTTTGGCGAATCAATCGCCTTCATCACCACTGCTCCCACCATCATTATCGGCGGGCTAGATTGGAACACCCTCGTTCGAGTTGTGTATCTCAACTTCAAATCTAACGAGATGATGATGGATCTAACTAGACAAAGATGGATATGACGAGATGTATACAGATGATATATTAGCTTTTATATAGTTTTTTAGATATTTAGTGTAACATTTTGTTTTCTTTTTCGAATGAGAGTTTTACTTCTCTTAAATAAAAGTGTGGTCTTTTGCACAAAATTTTTTTTGGGCTCTTTGATTTTCCATAAGATTTGTTATCTTCTTCAATTGTTCTTTACTAAATTGTTAGAGACAATATAAATTGTATTGTTCTTGATGTTATAATTGTTTATTAAATGAAATAAAATGACTGTTTTTTATTAAAAAAGAAATAAAAGTGAAATATTTATATGAAGACAACCCATGATTTGATTTAACTAATAAAATGTGAGATTTATTCTGTTTATTGAGTTTGCCTGTGTACGTGTCATGTAACCATGAAATAAGATTGCCAAACAGAGACAAGTGACACAATTAAAATTTGAAAAAACTACATGTACACCCCATCATTTTAGTGCAAAAATACTGAATTCCCTGACCTTTTCGAAACTAAATAAAGTTCTCCTCATGTTAAGATATTTTAACAATTACACCCCCTAAGTATTTAAAAATTCTTACAATTTTACTCCTGTAAACCTTACAAATATATCTCGTTTTGTAATTTACCAAAAGTCAGGGGTGGTTTTGGCAATTAACACTAAAGTGAGGGGGTGTGCATATAATTCACCCTTAAAATTTTAATTCAAATTCAAATATATTCAAACTTAAATAAATTCATAAAATGAGTGAATAATGTTTGTTATATGATTTACGAAGTACATGAGCGACTCTTACTCAGACTAAAATTTGATAATTAGTTATATTTTCCGTGAATCAATGAATGTGATTCGTGAACAATAAATGAGAATATAAGCATGCCATTATCAATACTTGAATCAATTATTATATAAACAAATTGAGGTTACTCACCTTGTAACTAAGCTAGGGTGGAACTCGAGTCCAATTCTAGCGAGTTGGCTTGACAAAAACTCGAGCATCATTATTTCTATTTATCAAATTGTATTCTTTAATCTATAAATTCTTACTAGTAGATTAATGATAAATTACGCCTGTGCTGAAAGTTAAAGATTTTGGCGTGATAGTAAGAATTTAATACTAACGAACACCTATTACACAGAATCAATAACATTTTAATTAGGGATAATTATATTCACTCCCTCAATGATGGGGTAATTACACAAACATCTCCTCACTAATTGATAATTACAAACACACCTCCTCAGGGAGTCTATTTGTAAAGTTTACAGGGGGTGCAATTGGGAGAATTGTTACGCATTGGGGGTGCAATCGCAAGAAATCTTTAACATGAGGGGATGTGTTTGTAATCAATTAGTGAGGGGATGTTTGCGAAATAACCCCATCAATTAGGGGGTGTGAGTGTAATTATCCCTTTTAGTTAAGTTGTGTAAGAGTTCAATACCTCAATCACAAACGTTTAGATCTAGTTTACCGTGTGGGATGTATTCTCTCTTTTTTTTCAATCTTTCTACTATTTACCAACAATCTACATTACTTCAATTACTTGGTCTTATTTTTTCATTTACTCGAATAAATTTTGAGCAATCAAGTATACTACATGCACACAATCGCGGATGTTGATATGCCCTAATTAAAGTCATACAATCTAAAAATCAAAATGCCTTTACTATATCAAGGTAATTACAATTAAGCCTAAGATCCGCGTACTTTTAATGGGTCAGGTTGGGTATGACTCATGATTTGACTCGGCGACGTTAAAAACTAACCATGGGATCATACGCGTGACATCATCTTTATGACCATATGTTCATCTCATGTCCGTACACTATGAAATATCTGTATAAATACACCAAGTTATAACTTGAAAGGGGATGATCTACTCTCCAATACTCAAACATTCATCTCTAGAAAATCATACGACCCTTTTTTTTTTGGGGAAACGACGATGAATTCTTACGACGCTAGTGATATTATTTTGTAGATTCAATGCAAGTTTCTCCTATAAATTGGAGCACATTCTAATACGACCCAAATAAGCATGAGCCTACAAATACTATCCAAAAATATACGACCGTATTTATACAATCCAATATGTATATGATGATTGTACACAACTTCAAAAACAAAACAAAAAAAAAAGATGACTCTACAAATACGATCCAAACGGATATAACTCTACAAATACAATCCAAACGGACACAACCCAACAAATAAGATCTAAAACTTTGAACTACGTAGACCTGATCCTCTAAGGTGATAAGTAAGCATCTTTGTTTCGAAAATAAAAACAAACTCGATTAGGGTGGATCCAACTGCGTGTTCCGAGCCCCGCGATAATTCTTATCTTAGAATTATCTTTCAACCCCCGTGCTCGAATTCGATACGCTAGACGGTGGTTCAGACTTTAACACTTCGATGTGTTGTTTAAAATAATTATTCGGACCGCAATTGACTAAAATATTTATCATCTTCGAATGACACAATAATACAGTGAAAGAAAGATTCAAGTCCAGGTAAAAACTATCTCTCTGATACTTAAATCTGACACAAAATAACCTTATGCCTACGTGAGAATCTCTCGATCGAATGTATTATTTTAGATGTTGATTATTGTCTTCGGATGACACAATAATATTATAAAAGAAAAATTCAAGTCCAGGTAAAAATTATCTCTCTGATACTTAAATCTGACACAAGATAATTTTGTACCTACGTGAGAACCTTTCTTTTTCAAAAACGATGTTAATGAATAGAAAACTTAGGTCAAGATACAAATTACTGTCAAATACTGAAATCTGAAAGCATGTAATCTATACCTCCATAAAAGTCTTCGATTCGTAAAAATTACAGGCAATCGAATGCCGATACAAGCTTTGAAAAGGCAAATTCCTTCGAGTTTGTTACTAAATTACATTACGGCTACTCCTAAATTATGCTAAGAGCTACTCATATATTACGCTATGAACTACTCCTAAGAAAACGAAAATGCAGAAGTCTGGTCATCTTGCGATGCCATTTTATGTCTGGCGCGGCTGGTATATATATGGGTCTTCAGAACCGTTCTCAACCCACGTTCCTTATCTTCGGGAACCGTCTTCAACCGCGTCTTCAACTGCTCTTTCAAATATTTTCGAATTAGCGCGTCTTTGCAGATTATTGGCTATTTGGTCTTTATTTTATTTCTTCAGATTCGTTTCTTCGAAATAAACATCTAGGGACTTTCTTTCTCTTATATATATATATATATATACACACAGACATATATATATATATATATATATATATATATATCAAGTGGGGTATGTATTGAATGGCACATTGCTCGAGCATGAATTTCTTTGTTGCTCGAGCATGAATTTCTTTGCTACTCGAGCACTTGCTCGAGCTCGAACTGAGCAACCTGCTTGAGCTGGAGCGCTCGAGCACTTGACTCGAGCTGCCATTTTCTGTGGACCCAATTTCATTCTTTTCGAATTTCTACAGTTTTGGACTATTTGGGCTCTGTAATTCGAAACCCCAAATTATTTTATAGTATAAACAATCTTGGTCGAGTATCCAAGTATAGTCTATAATATCATTATTTTCGATCATGTTAAACCCGTTGCTTACTATACTGCATTGGTTCGTCCACTTGAGGAAGAAAGCATTTATCATGATCGTTAACCAAAACTCGTATAAAAAATTGATCAATGTTTGGTGAAAACTAATTAATATTTTAAACCACATTTGAACGCATTTCATTTTTTTTTTTGGTAAAAAAAAAAAAAAAAAAACGCATGTCGTAGCATTTCAAATGCTACCATATGTTTGTTATCTTCCTTTAGAAATAATATTTTTGATTAACTGCACTTATCTCACCTACAAAATAGCTTAATTGTCAACTTCATCCCTCCATTCCTTCCAAAACAAAAAATAACATACTTGTAATATACAAAAAATGATGTTATATATATGTTATCAGTTCATCTCTTAGCTTGTTGATTTTTATTTTATTTGGAGAAGGTTGATATATTAAATTCATCCAAAAGATGTACTCACAAGTCACAAATTGTTCTTGCCATAATATATTGAAGAATATGTGAAGACTACATCGAATTTAAATGTACCAAATGATTCGATAGTGAATCGGGTGTAATAATCGCAATTTATTATATATGTTGAATACAATTATATAGTAATAAAAGTATTTTAATTATTCTACATTTAAGATATGTGATAGACGAAGACTCAAGACCACTAAATCCCATCCACATAAATTCATGCAAGTTTAAGTAAGAAGCAAAGTCCTTCATTACTCGTGATCCCCCAACTCTATGGATTGTTACCTTTACAACTTGAACATGTCGCCCCGTCACAATCTATTTCACCGAAGTTTCATTAAACACCCTGTCAAATTAATCCAAACCCAATCCCTTTGTCGGCAAAGACAAATGACAACTACTTAACACATACACTTGTGTGTCAATGAATCTTCTTTGTGGCTAAAACTTCTCCACGTGTAGCTTCCATACTCGTCGACAACTAGGTTTGCCTCCTCATACAATATAAATCCAGTTGTAGATATAAGGTAACCACTTTTCATAGTTTGTACATGTATATGAGTTGAAATGCGTGGTAAGTTTGGTAGTAATACACGAGATCAATAGCAAATTGCTGGAAATTAAACAAGAAGGCATAAAAAATAACACAAGAAGTTTTAACGTGGTTCGGCAACTTTTGACATCCACGGGTCAACATTCGATCTCACATCTTTATTTTTTTTGGAATTAATCATCAATTACAATGTACAAACTCATTTTTGTATAGTAAAAACATGATGCAATAGGAAATCAAGACCTATTCCAAATAGAAAACACAATTCTACTCATAGACAATTAGGAAAAATAATTATAACACATGTCAACTGCAAATCCAAGTCAAAACCACATAGAAAACACAATTTGACATTGCTCTGCTCCCAATCATACTGGCAAACCCGTGTGGCCACGGTCAAGCCTCTGTTGGCCTCAGTTAGACCTGCGTTGACTATAGTCAAACTGCCTTTGACCATCCAGGGACCCTTTTTGGGATTCTTACTTGGCTTTCTTGATTTCTTTATCAATCAGTCTTTACAAACCCATCAATCTGCAACTTAGAGACTGATCACAAATCCCAAAAACACTCTCTTGTGCTCCTCATTGAGCTTCAACCGTCTAGTGTGGCACACTTTTCCTCAATGGAGAACATCTGCCTTGGTCAATCCATCTTTCTGATAACTCTACATCAAGGACTTCTCAATGGCTATCTTAGATCTCCCACATATCTTCTTTATGCCCAACTGCATGAGTTATGTCTGATTCATCAGCCAACTATTGGCTTTTTACAATGGCAATCTCGAATCTATCACATATCTGCTTAACACTCCCATTGCACATGCTATATTTGATCCATTCGCCAACAAACCTCGGCTGCTCCACGAATCTGCTTGACTATTTTGAATCCTGCCATGTTTTCTCGTTAACGTTAAATATGAGTACTCTTCCTGGTTGATGATCTAACTAATTCTATCCTCCTTTATCATCTTCTCGGCCTTCACCCCAACCTCTGTTTGCGCTACCTGCAACAAAAATATGGATCTTGACATTTCCTTCATCTCTTACCATCTTCCACAACAAAACATGCACTAACACAAAGCGCTCCCTATAGATCTATATCTAAGAAGTCTCCTAAATCTAAAACTGATGCCTCTGATACCATTTGTTAGGGATGGTTGCATCTTGAGATGAATAGCAAACTGTCGTAAATTAAATAAGAATAAAAAAAGTATAAATGATGACACAAGGAATATTAACATGATTAGGTAATGGTTATTTTCACGGGCCAACACTCAATCTCACGTCTTTATTTTTCGGAGTCAGTCATCAATTATAATGTACAAGCTCATATTTATAGAGCGGAAGACATAATACACTAGGAAACCAATATCTATGCTAAATAGGTAAAACAAAATACTATTTATAGACAATTAGGAAAAACAGTCCTTCTACATATCTGTTTACATATAAGAAAAATTAGATTTGGGCTTGTAGTTCAGACAGAGTCCAAGAAAGGAGTGCAATCCTGATGAGAGCAGATGGGCCTGTAAACCGTGGAGCCCAGAATTTGAGTACATTAATTCGAAAACAGATATGGGGCGAATCTTTGAAAGCCCAATAATCATTAAGGAAGATAGACGCAAATAGGGAAGTGATATGATCCAATCAAGAAATAGGCACCAAGCATGAGGAATTCAAAAAGGAAGTTAGAAGCAGTTTCCGAGAAGTGGCGAACGTGGAGGTTACAAGAAAACCAAGAAGAAAGGCTGGAGTATATGTATGCGAAAAAAGAAGGAAGAAGACAAACTCTGCAAAAATTACTTTCTTTCTTTCAATAGCTTTAGGCGTAGTTAGACTTAATTAGGCTTAGTGTAACTTTCTACTCTAGATTACTTAGTCAGTAGCGTAGATTAGTTGGTTATCATTACTGTAATCGAGCACTATTACCTTGTACCAAGAAGAATTCATCCGAGAATTCATGGAGGCATATTTATGTTTAAGTTGTTAAGTGTTGATTAATTGCTTAAATTTCAGTGCATCTTCTTTGGTTGTTGAGATATATTTTATGTTTTGGCGGTTAAGTGTTGATTAATTGCTTAAATATTAGTATATCTTCTTTGATTATTGCACGAATCGAATAACGAAATCAATTCAAATCATAAACCACCTATAGCACATATAAGCGGAGGTTATTAGATAATTCTAAGTTGTGAATTATCGCGGGGCTTGGATCGACCACTCAAAATCCTTCCCTATTTTAGTTTGTTTTGAAAAAAGAACAAAACAATATCAATTACCAAAACCACGTAGGAAACAAAATCTCATGTTGCTCTATTGCCAATTCACGGTCAATCCCACGTTGACTAGGGTCTACCCTCCATTCACCTCAGTCAAACTTGCGGTGACTGCAGTCAAATTGCATTTGGTTCGAGTTAAATCAAACTCAAATTGAAGTTTTAAAGCTGGATAGTCATCCTAACAATCTTGAATAACATGTTTGGTTGGAATTGATTTATTTACAACTTTATAAGTCATCCTTACAATTTTGGTAAAAATGAATCCAACCATACGCAGTTGATTGAATTTTCACATTTAATATTCATCATAAAAGTTGGTAACTTACCATATCCGGATTGTCCATAAAACAAAAAAAGAATTTAAGTGATGATATACAATATTTTTGTAATTTAAAATACAAGATAAGCCATAAAATAAAATAAAATATGTTAAAAGTCCTTGTCTCACTTATGACTTGGATAGAATCGAAATATATAATTATACACAACTCCACTTATTGGAGCCCACACCACTAGTTACGCCCTGTCATGAATACTATTGAACAGAAACGAATCTAATACATATTCAAAGAGAGACAGAAAAGAAATATATATATCAAAATTAACGAAATGAGAATGATACAAAACGTTCCGGCGCGGTGGACTGTGGCGGCGAAGCCATGCGACTACTGTAAGTCCGCCGCCGCGCTGCTCTTCTGCCGATCAGACTCCGCCTTCATGTGCATGGCGTGCGACGCCAAGGTGCACAACGCCGCCGACGAGCGCGTCTGGATGTGCGACGTCTGCGAGCAAGCTCCGGCCGCCGTCACATGTAAAGCAGACGCCGCAGCGCTCTGCGTCACATGCGACCTCCACATCCACTCCGCCAATCCCCTTGCCCGCCGCCACGAGCGCGCCTCCGTGGTTCCGTTCTACGACACCGCGGAATCCGTCGTCTTGAAAACAACCGCCACCGCCGACGTGCTTGTGCCTCCGGCGAGCGATTACGATCGGAAATTAGCTAATTGCGTAGCGAATAACAGCTACAATATCTCCGATCCGTGGATTTCGAAACTTCCGGCGGAGTTGAAATCTATGGAGTCCTTGTTTTCCGATTCCGATCAGTTTGTTGATTTCGATACCTACCAAATTCCGTGGCAACCTTACAGCGACAGCGTCGTTCCGGTACAAACAACCACCGCTCCGCCGCCTCAGTTAAAACATGAACACTCGCCGGAAAATCGATTCGAGATCGATTTCACGAGATCAAATGTCAATTCCTACAACAACAGCTACACCACTCAATCTCTCAGCCACAGCGTAAGTCTACAATTTCTCCTTCCCGTAAGGTGGTTGTCACTTTTCGTCCCTAATTACACTTTTAGTCTTAAAATGAACTCGCTTCCATGCCTGGTTATTCTATCTTTAAAACTGTCACTTCTGTGTTGATCAGTAACGATAGGTCTGCCGATTCAATTTTAGTCCTTTTTCAAAAAAAAAAAAAATTGGTTTTGTGTCACACATTTAATCTTATTTAATGTATAGGGTTCGAACATTTTGACTTGCTGCTGTTAAATTGAAAATTTTAAAATGTTTTGGTCAAATTAATGGCCGGTACTACGCCTTTTTAGTCCTTTTTTGGGATTTTTTTAGAAATTAAGTTTTGTTTGAGTGGTTTGGTTGACTTCATTTTGCGGGCAAAGACAACCTCCTGATGAAGTTCCTATGATGAATTTGGCCGGAATCTTTTTAATTTAACATAACAGGACTAAATGTGTAGAAAATTTTGGCTAAATAGAATTAAATGTATGACACGTGACCAAAAAGGGTGAAAAAATAAACTAAAATTGAATTGAGGGTGCCAATTTTAGGACTAAAAAGTATAATTCTTCCCCGAAACCTGTAGGCTATGTTTTGATATGGTATTGTAGTGAGAATTATTGGTGGAAAATTTATAGGAAATTTATGGGAATACGTGCGTGTTTGATGAGATTGTGTGTGATATTATTTTGGGAAGTAGTTTTTGGGTGTGTTTTTTTGGTGAGATAATGTTTGATTTTATTTTTAGAGAGAACAAAGTCAGATTATGAAGTTTTTGTGTGTTACAGAGGAGAGAATAGGGATAAAGTAGTTGTAGAAAGATGTAAAATAATTATTATGTTTTTTTTTACAAAAAAAGTAGTGTATTTTTCACCAAATATTTTGTGAACCAAACATAATTTGGTGAGAATTTTAGACCAAACACCTAACCAAACATTGCCATAGTTACTGGACCAAAAACGTAATAAATTTTGCCAACAATTAAACTGATCATTATATGCATGAAATTGAAACTCCAGGTCTCATCATCGTCAATGGACGTCGGAGTGGTGCCTGATGGAAGCGCCACCATATCGGATATATCGTATCCGTTCTCAAGAACCTTGAATAATTCAAGCATTGATCTGATCGGAAATCAAGGCAATTCACAGGTCATCGCCATGGACAGGAAAGCTAGGGTTTTGAGGTACAAGGAGAAGAGAAAGAATCGGCGATTTGAGAAGACGATTCGTTACGCTTCGCGGAAGGCGTACGCTGAAAACCGGCCGCGAATCAAAGGCCGTTTTGCGAAAAGAACGGATTCTGAGTCTGATCTCGCCGGAATTTTCAGCTCCGGCGGAGTTAATTGCATCGCGGACGCAAGATACGGCGTCGTTGGGGAGAATTAAGAACTTGTAGTATAATAATTAAGTAATTTCTGATATCATTATAGTTAAGTTTGCTTAATTAGTAATTATATGTGCAATAACTGAAAATATGTGTTAAAACGAATATCTACTTTCTTTTGAATCTTAGAAACATGAAATTGTATTTGTTTCTACAATCTGAAAAGTCCAGTTTTTTTTTTGTTGAAGGAAAGAAAGAGCTTTTGTTCAAAGTTCCTTGGTCAACTTTCACTTCACTTCTTGTCACCCTTTTCGGGTAATTTGCACATTGCACCCTTAAATTACTTCGTTTTGGAGACATAGTTCACTCTTTGACATCCCCGTACCATCAAATTTAGCGAAGTGCTCCTCAAGGACGTTTTGGAAAATTTGTGGGACCAATAGACACGATCCAACAATGAATGATCGGATGATAATAGAAACATCTCAATCACTCTAAGTTAACGGTGTATGATGGATTGACTCCATTGATCCCGATCCACCATAGACTCATTCGGACGATTCGATCCACCATAGACTCATTCGGACGATTCCAGGCCATGAATATCATTGAAAACCCAGATGAATCAGTATAAGGGGTAAAAATGGTCAAAATGATGTATTATTTGTAATTCTCAACATGAGATAGAAACAAACATCCCTAGTAGATTTATACAATTTCTTTTTCTATTTTCACAATCGGAATTTGGAATAACTTCATCATCTCCACTTTTCACAACAGAGCGTGTCAATTGTCATCACTATCAATTAATTGTCTCATCTCTGATCGCTTACCCCTTCAAATTCATTTAACTCCATTTTCCTGCCAAGCTAAGGCTATCAGTGGTACAATATGCAAATTCTACAATTCTATGGTGCATTGCGCAAAAAAGGGTAATTCAAGTGTTCAAATTGCAAATTATCCTTTCCTCTATTATTGGGATAGAATCATAGAATAGATTACAAGAATGGTCCATCTTTGTGGATGGGTCCCAATGTTTTGTCTATGTGAGTGGATCTAAATCTGGCTTTTGATTGGTGAGGGGTATTTCTATATTCAAAAATGTTTTCTGTTCTTTTCTTTTTTAAGAAATACGAAAGACAATTTATGTGAGGGCTAAATTAAAGTAGTGTTTGGGGTGTTACCGAACTCGTTTAGTGTTGTCCATAAATCTTGTTTACAGGAACTTAGTTTGGCACATATAAAGACAAAGAAATCAACATGAAAAGTGAGTTCGCCCAACTTTTGTATAATTATTTATGAGACACGAGATGCAATACTATTTTACAATAAAAAATTTCATTTTCCTTTTTACAGCAATCAGCAACCAAACAAAGTCTAAAACGACATAGAAAAATAGAACCTAAACACTTTCAATAAAAATAATAAGAGTATTTGAATAGCACTCAAAATGAAAAGTCGTCCCTGGTTCCAGAACTCTCTGAGTCAATGTTTACGTGTTACATTTTAATTGAATACAAATTAATTATTGTGCGGAGCGCATAAAATTGGTCAGCTAATCATAGTAGTCTACTATTTTTAATGTAAGGTTTGTGGAATTATTGACGAGCTTTAGTTCCCTTTTCAGGCATGGAGATTTAATTTGTCTTCTAGTACTGAATTTTTAATTTCTAATAATTACAAGTTCATATTCGTATAATAAATTTATATTACATCCACCACATATAATATAATTAAATCATTATTGGATGACTTTGAGATGAATTATGAATTGGGTTTTCCGTTCATTGAGCCATCAAATATAAAACACTAATCATGAATAGAAACCTCATTACATTTAACAATATTATTATTGATTATCAAAATATCAAATGAAACACCTATACTTTAGTGAAACTCGAGCAATACGTCCTAAAGTTTGTAGTTTCAATTTCATGGCTTGAACATGGTCTTATTTTATGTGTGTGGACATATTCTTAATTTTTGAATTTGTACGTATTAAAAATAACAGCCAAAAGATATGTCCAATGGTTGCGACTCTTAGTGAAAGGGTATATTTCCTTTTATAAATACAGTTATTGTTCATCACTTTAATCATTAGTGTTTCGAAATTAAAAACAAACTAGACTAGGGAAGGATTTCGAGTAGTCGATCCAAGCCCCGCGATAATTCACAACTTAGAATTATCTTTCAACCCCTGCGTTCGATACGCTAAACGGTGGTTCAAGTCTTAAACTAAACGTTGATTAAATGTATTCGAACTTTTCTTCATCTTCTTCGAGTGGACCGCAATGATTGAAAACTCAAGTCAAGTGTACAAATCATCTCTCCGATACTTAAATTTGGATAAAAAAGACAATTTATACCTCCATGAGAGTCTTCGATTTGAAGAATACAAGCAAATGCAGATACAATGCCTTTGAGGCAAATTTCATCGAGTCTAATACTAAATTACATTACGACTACTCCTAAATTACGCTAAAAGTTACTCCTACATTACGCTATGAACTACTCCTAAGGCTAGGCCTAATTCTAGGAAAACGAAAATGCAGAAGTTGATTCTGATGATCTTGTGATGTTGTCTTCTCTTCTTTCTCTTCTCCGCGGCTCCTATATATATGGGTCTTTGAGGAATCTACGTTCCTTTTCTTCGGGAACCGCCTTCAACCGTCTTCAACTGCTCTTTCAAATAATTTCAAATTAGCGCGCCTCTGCAGATGATTGGAAATTAGGTTCATTATGGACCTAATTTCTTTCTTTTCGAATGCCTACAATTCGGGCTATTTGGGCCTTGTAATTTCGACAGCCCAAATTATTTTATGGTGTACTACTGAAGCACTCGCTCGAGCTGGAACTGAGCAACCTACTCGAGCTGAAATGGTCGGAGCGCTCGAGCACTTTTTATAGTGTAAACAAATGCCCCCTAATATACATGAACGTTTCGAGTTTATGTATATTAAGTGATACGTTTCAGTATTTATAACTTTTGACCTCTCGATGGCCATCATTAATACCTCCATTAGAAATTTGTTCAACTGCTATTTCGAGTACAGATATTACTCCTCATCAAATGATGTCTGCTAACATTTAAAAAGAGGTCTAATTGCATGAAGGATAATGTTAAAGGAAGGCTAGATTTCGGTGCTTCTGTAATGGTCGATACTTTTGCCCCAATGAAAATTGATGCCCCGGTGAAAATTGATGACATGGGATTAAAAATAATATTATGACAACTCATCTCATGAGCATGACATTCGAAACTAGAAATACGCCCACTATATTTGACTTCGAGAATGGCAATTTCGAGAATGGCAAGACCTCATTATCTCAAGTATGTTTAATTTCTCATGAGCATGACACTCGAAACTAGAAATACGCCCACTGTATTTGACTTCGAGAATGGCAATTCCGAGAATGGCAAGACCTCACTATTTCGAGTATGTTTAATTTCGAGTATATAATTTTTCGAGCATATCTTTTGTCGAGTACATGATGTTTCGAATATGTCTTATTTCGAGTACATGATTTTTCGAACATGTCTTATTTGTGCTGGCTGGGGAGTAAACTAACTCATATACCTATTCATTTTACTCACTCGTGGATGCCCCCCAGCATTTTGCGTATTCGAGAAGTGTTTCTCCTCGAAGTGAGTCTGACTAGAAGGAAAAAGAGCGTGATTCGAAGATTGACCCATCTCGAATCTTTATTCTCTAGTTCGAGCATCTCGAGGATATTCTAGGGGAATTTCGTTTGGATTTGCTGTTCTAGTTCGAATATCACACAGATTATGGGCAAGAAATATAGAAAGCTTATCAATCGAGAGGGACACTCGAGGATGGCGAGACCAAATTCGTCGGATTGCAAAATACCAAATTTCACATTTCTCCATTCACAATTTCCCAACACTCTCATCATAACACCACCAACAATAATAAAGGAGCGTGGCATTCAAGAATGGCAAGACCTCACTATGTATTATGTAATATAATATTATTTATTTTACATTTACGCAAGAGATTTTATTTGTGTATGTGTATGTGATGGAGAAAGATAAGGATAGGTGAGGTGGGTGGACGAAGCTCGACTTCAATATTTGAGTGCTTTCAATAAATTGAGGCCCCACAGTGTTCTCTGCTCCGTACGTGCAGTTGGATTGTGACTTGCTTCATTCAATCTCGAATATGTTATGTTTCGAGCATTTAGTTTTTTCGAGTATGCCTAATTTCGACATGTCTTATTTCGAGTATATGATATTTCGATCATGTCTGATTTCGAGTACGTGATATTTCATCTTTAGCCATTTTGAATACTTTGATATTTCGAATTCAGTGATTTCAAGCACCTTGATATTTCGAGTTGAAAAGGGGCCCAATTTCGAGGGTGTTCACCATTTCGATCTCAAGAGATTTTGCCTCAGTTAAAGATAACTCGAGAGTTGCAGCTTTATTCGAAGGGCCTGAGCTTATGGAGTTTCACCCACGGGTTTATGATTTCTTCAACTCGAATACTCTGAACTGAAGGTTCGAAAAGGGGCTTATTTCAATTTCGAGATTGTTCACCGTTTTGACTCAGTTAAAAAATAAGCGTAAAATTGCCGGTGAGATTTCTTGCCCCCCAGTATTTTGTTGTTGATTAGCACGGTACCGATTGAAAATTGACTGAGTGTCACAAACGTCACCCAAATCGTCTCTGAGCGATTCAAAATATTAAGAATTTTGTTTCTGAGAGATTTTCAGAAAGTCAGTTATCGAACCGACTCCCACTGTGGTCGCCATTTATTTGTTTCAAAATTAAAAACAAACTAGACTAAGGAGGGATTTCGAGTAGACGATCCCTGCCTCACGATAATCTCAACTTAGAATTATCTATCGACCCCTACCTAAATAGGCTACCGATGGTCCTACGTCTTAAATGAAAAGTTGATTAAGTGTATTCGAACTTCTCTTCACCTTCTTCGAGTGGACCGCAATGATTGAAAACTCAAGTCAAGTGTACAAATATCTCTCCGATACTTAAATCTGGATAAAAAGACAATTTATACCTCCATGAGAGTCTTCGATTTGAAGAATACAAGCAGCATTCGATACGCTATTTGGTGATTTCAGCCTTTAATTAAATGCTGATTATTGTGTTCGAATGCAAAAATATAAACATATCTCAACAGCCCAAAAAGATATACTGAAATTCAAGCAATTAATTAACATTTAAAAGCTTAAATATATATATCTCCATGGATTCTTCGATCGTGAAGATTACAAGCAAATGCAGATACAATGCCTTGGAGGCAAATTTCATCGAGTCTAATACTAAATTACATTACGGCTACTCCTAAATTACGCTAAGAGTTACTCCTACATTAAGAGATTTTGCCTCAGTTAAAGATAACTCTAGAGTTGCAGCTTTATTCGAAGGGCCTGAGCTTCTGTGAGTTTCACCCACGGGTTTATGATTTCTTCAACTCGAATACTCTGAACTGAAGGTTCGAAAAGGGGCTTATTTCAATTTCGAGATTGTTCACCGTTTTGACTCAGTTAAAAAATAAGCGTAAAATTGCCGGTAAGATTTCTTGCCCCCCAGTATTTTGTTGTTGATTAGCACGGTACAGATTGAAAATTGACTGAGTGTCACAAACGTCACCCAAATAGTCTCTGAGCGATTCAAAATATTAAGAATTTTGTTTCTGAGAGATTTTCAGAAAGTCAGTTATCGAACCGAGTCCCACTGTGGTCGCCAAAAAATTGTTTCAAAATTAAAAACAAACTAGACTAGGGAAGGATTTCTAGTAGTCGATCCAAGCCCCGCGATAATTCACAACTTAGAATTATCTTTCAACCCCTGCGTTCGATACGCTAAACGGTGGTTCAAGTCTTAAACTAAACGTCGATTAAATGTATTCGAACTTCTCTTCATCTTCTTCGAGTGGACCGCAATGATTGAAAACTCAAGTCAAGTGTACAAATCATCTCTCCTATACTTAAATCTGGATAAAAAGACAATTTATACCTCCATGAGAGTCTTCGATTTGAAGAATACAAGCAAATGCAGATACAATGCCTTGGAGGCAAATTTCATCGAGTCTAATACTAAATTACATTACGGCTACTCCTAAATTACGCTAAGAGTTACTCCTACATTACGCTATGAACTACTCCTAAGGCTAGGGCTAATTCTAGGAAAACGAAAATGCAGAAGTTGATTCTGATGATCTTGTGATGTTGTCTTCTCTTCTTTCTCTTCTTCGCGGCTCCTATATATATGGGTCTTTGAGGAACCCACGTTCCTTTTCTTCGGGAACCGCCTTCAACCGTCTTCAACTGCTCTTTCAAATAATTTCAAATTAGTGCGCCTCTGCAGATGATTGGAAATTAGGTTCATTATGGACCTAATTTCTTTCTTTTCGAATGCCTACAATTCGGGCTATTTGGGCCTTGTAATTTCGACAGCCCAAATTATTCTATGGTGTGCTACTCGAGCACTCGCTCGAGCTGGAACTGAGCAACCTACTCGAGCTGAAATGGTCGGAGCGCTCGAGCACTTTTTATAGTGTAAACAACTAGAAAATATATACAAATATATATCATTAACTCTCCAAATACTTTAGATACTTGAGTCTTGAATTTGTGTTTTCGGTTCTAATAATTGAATTTCCGACGGTGTTCGTGTTTCATTCAAGAGGTTCGAGACAACGTGATTCTAATCAAGTTCGATCAAAGTAACGTTTCCGTATTAGGCACACTCTCGATTTCTAACAATGGTATCAGAGCCACTTCGATTAGTTTTCGTTGACTCTATGATTTCTTGTCCGATTGTGTTAATCGGTTAATGAAGCATGTTAAAACTGAAATTAGACGAGTTGATAGTTATGATATTTTTTTCCAAACATGTTTCCTGTTTATTAGACACGTTCTGTTACTGGTATTTCCGTGGAGAAATTATCTTGATCTCAACCGATAATATTTGAAAAGAAGTTTGATTCTTTTTTACACGAAGAAATGTGATGAGAATTGGTTGACCTGTACATGACACCTGTTTGAATACAATGTATGCACCGTTTCGGCTGTCTCATGTTTAATAAGGAAATATGATTGAATGGAGATTAAAATATTAATCAGATAGTATAGGAAATAATTACGAATTTCTTATACATATATGGGATTCGTTTTGATTAAGTGCATTGATTTTCTCCAAAGAAGTGAGATCATTTTCTATATTTTTTTTATATTCTAATATTAGAGTGATCACATTACAAATTTAATATATGATCTGCGCTAATTCACTATTGGATAATTAGAAATGCTTTATTGTATATTTATTATGTGATCATGATATCTTGTGGACATTAATATTCTGGCGAAATGTGAATATTATGTTTAGTGGGAGGATATAGATTGGTAGATTTGTTAGACTTTTCTCGTCTATTTCCTAAAATTTTCGCATATAAGAATTAAAGAATAATATATTACTATATTGACAAGAGATGATTGAGTATATTATATTTCTTTCGATCTTGTGATATATTTAATTATTATTTAAGTCTTGATGTTGAGACAAATTTATTTTGTTGTGCTAGTTAATGATTATGTGCTATTATGTCATTTTTATTTTTCCGCATTAGAATATCAGATGGCTGCAACAAAGAGCATAATCGCTGATCTTAACCAAGGAAATAAATTGAATGATCAGAATTACGATGTATGGCATCGTAAAATTTAGTATCTTCTTGAAGATCAGGACTTATTGGAAATTATAAGTCAGCAACTGTCTGAACCTGAATAATGAGGGACTAAACAACATAAGAGAGATCTTGAGGCTTACCAAAGTTGGAAGCATAAAGATTGTTTGGCTCGTATGTTATTGATAAGTAGCATGAGAAATGATCTCATGATGCGATTTGAAAAGTTCAAAACTGCTAAGGAAATTTGGGATGCCGTCAAAATTCAATTTGACAGTTATAGGAAGCGCCATGATCATTCAATGATGCAACATCTTACAACAATGTCAAATATGATAAGTGTGTTAAGGGCAGCAGGTCATGAACTAATAGATGAACAACAAGTACAAGCTGTTATCCGTTCTTTACCTCACTCCTGGGAATATCTGCGAGTTAATCTTACTCATAATGATAATATCAAAACGTTTGATGATGTTTCTCGCCATGTTAAACTTGAGGAGGATCGCCTAATTGCAAATAAGCCCTCTGAAGAGACATACATGATAAACTCTAACTCAAATAAGAAGTCTGGGTTTAAACGCAAAAGAGACAGAGGTAATGAGATGGAGTCATCCTTTAAGAAGGCTAAGAAGAATAAGCGCTACAGAGGGAAGCACGGAGGCAAGAATAAAAGAGATAAGTCTAAAATGACTTGCCACAACTGTGGCCAACTGGGACACTTTGCTCCTGAATGCACTGAGGCAAAGGTACATTTTACATTATGTCGTTCTCCTCAATTGTTTGTTAGTAGTTGTTTGATGTTGGCTGAAACTCTTCTTATTTGGACTGTAGACTTAGCAACAACAGACCACATAGCGAGGGATCGAACAACATATGTAGACTTTCGTCGAATTCCAGCTGGAAGCAAACGTATATATATGGGGAATAACTCAAGTGTTGATGTTCTAGGAATTGGAACTTGTAAAGTAATATTGCGTGGTGGACGTGTATTATATCTCCATGATGTATTATATGCTTCGGATGTTAGACGAAGTTTTGTCTTTGTTTTAGCGCTTCTTCAGTTAGGTTTTAGAACTTGCTGATAGTTATGTCAAGTTGTACTTAGGAACTATATATTATGGATCTGGATATTTGTCAGATGGTTTTATTGTATTTGATACTATACTTTTATCTAATGAGAATTATAATAGTTTTTCATATGCTACATTTTCAAGAGATGGCACGTGTGATGATTGTGTGAAATGGCATGCTAGACTTGGACATATAGGTCAAGAAAGAATGCATAGACTTGCTAAAGAGTTCCATCTTGGTCCTATTTCGAAAGTCAACTTACCTACATGTGAACATTGTCTAGTTGGAAAAACTATTAGAAAACCATTTGGCAAAACCATTTGAGGTACAATGCCTCTGCAACTTATCCATTCAGATATTTGTGGCCTAATGAATGTGAAGGCAAGACATGGTGCTTCATACTTCATCACATTTATAGATGATTTTACTCACTACGGTCATGTATATTTAATCTCTCATAAGTCTGAAGCATTAGATTGTTTTAGACGTTATATGAAATTGGTTGAAAATCAATTAGAGAAAAATATCAAGTCGCTTAGGACTGACCGAGGCTGTGAATATTTATCTGATAAAAGAATTATGTGATGAAAAATGAATAGCTAGACAGCTTACTATTCCTGGTACTCCGCAACAAAATGGTGTTGCCGAGAGAATGAATAAAACCCTTTTAGATATGGTTAGATGGATGATGGCGCAAGCTAATCTTCCTATTTCATTTTGGGGAACCGTGTGCCTTCTAAATCTGTGTCATCTACTCCTTATGAACTATGGACAGGTAGAAAACTAGATTTCAGTAATTTATGTCCATGGGGTTCAATAGCTTATATTCAATCACCTTCTCGAATGTATGGAAAGTTAAGTCCTAGTGGAAAAGTGTATGTTTATAAGATACCCTGAACATTCCAAAGGATATGTTTTCATTGGTGAACAAGCTGATGGGAGTGTAATAGAAATTAAGTCACGAGATGCTACTTTCTTGGAAGAAGATTTTCCTACAAAAGGAGAGGTTTCTAAGGATTTTCAATTTTATGAATTGAAAGATCCTGAAATTGACACATCAAATAGAGTTATCGAAGGATATGATAAGTTTTCTTATCCATCTCAAACTAGTGAGAGTGCTGATGTGTCCAATAAAACCACTCGAATAGAGGAAAATCTCGAAGAACCACAACTTCGAAAGATTAGTCGTGGAAGAATTCCTCGTCGTCATTTTGATATTGAAAGGTAAGCTTTCATGATAACTCCAGAAGATGGTGAACAACCGAGAACAGTACATGAAGCTATCAATTCTTTAGTTGCAAAAGAATGGATGAAAGTAATGGAGGAAGAAATGGAATCCGTGGAAACAAATCAAGTTCGGGACTTGGTTGATCTTCCACCTGGTTGTAAGACAATAGGAAATAAATGGGTTTTTAAGATTAAAAGAAAGCATGATGGATCTATTGAAAGATATAAGACTCATTTAGTGGCAAAAGGCTACACTCAAATAGAGGGAATCGGCTATGAAGAAACATTCTCACCAGTTGTTAGATTCTCTTCGATTCGCCTTATTCTTGCCATTGTCGCACATATGGATCTTAAACTTTACCAAATGGATGTTAAAACAACCTTCCTCAATGGACATCTAGATGAAGAGATATACATGGATCAAACTTAAGGCTTCATAAACAAAGGTCAAGAACGCAAAGTTTGCAAGCTCAAAAGATCTATTTATGGCTTGGAGCAAGCATCCAGACAATGGAATCTCAAATTTCATCAAGCTATGATAGCCGATGGATTTACAATGATGAACGAAGATCATTGTGTTTATGTTAAACAATCCAAAAGTAAGTTTGTGATCTTGTCCTTATATGTTGATGACATTTTATTGGTCGAAAATGATAGGGAGTTAATAGAAGCCACTAAGAAGTGGTTGTTTTCAAATTTTGAAATGAAAGACATGGGTGAAGCTAGTTATGTACTAGGTGTCAAGATCATTAGAGATCGATCAAAAAGACTTATCGGTTTGTCTCAAGAGACTTATATCAAGAAAATGCTTGAAAGATATCAAATGCATGACTGCAAACCCATAGATACTCATGTTGAAAAGAATTTGAGCCTTAATTCTCAAATGGGTCCACAAACTCCAGATGAAAAAGACAAAATGTTTAGAGTTCCTTATTCAAGTGCAATTGGCAGCTTGATGTATGCAATGATGTTTACAAGACTGGACATTTGTTATGCAGTTGGTCTTGTTAGTCATTTTCAAGCCAACCCCAGACTTGTACATTGAATCAAGAGGATATTTAGGTATCTTAAAGGAACGGCAGACTACGTGCTATGTTATCAAGGACAAGATTTCTGCTTAATCGGTTATAGTGATGCTAATTAGGGAGGAGACTTGGATGAACGAAAATCAACATCAAGATATGTTTTTCTACTTAATAATGGTGCCATATCTTGGAGTAGCAAAAAACAATCTTGTATTGCCTTCTCAACTATAGGGGCTGAATACATAGCTTGTTCTGCGGCAGTGCAAGAAGCTGTTTGGTTAAGACGATTTCTAGAACATTTGAAAGTCATTATCGGTGTTTCTAACCCAATAACAATATATTGTGATAGCACGGTAGTAATTTCTTATGTCAAGGATCCTAAATATCATGGAAAAACCAAACATATTCAAAATTCAAATAAGATACCATTTTATACGAGACATTATAGCTAAGAAAGAAGTGATCTTGAAACACATTTCTACTAGTTATATGGTAGCAGACCCAATGACCAAACCAATAGCTAGAGATTCATATTTATCACATGTAAGATCTCTAGGGCTCCGTAGAATGTGATTGTATTTCTTGAAAGGATCATTTTGTAATCACATTGATAATATATAATATATCAATTATTTTGCATAATTTGTTGTAATAAACTAATACATTGATTTGATATGTATGTCGATAGGCGAAGATTGGCTCTCTCACACGTGCAATCACCTCTAGCTCTAAGAGAGCGAGTAGAGATGAGACATTTTTTTCCATAAGCATTATTTAGTGTTACGTAGTTAATCTAATGATATGTCGCCTTGGTGAAAACCAAGATGAGGCTCTTTATATCTTAAGAGCTGACATAGATGTTTACCCACCATCTATGAAGCCTATAAGTTGCCGAGTGCGAGAATTTATTTTAGAATAGTTCATGTGCAATATATTCTCGAATTAGGCGTTTCTAGAAACGAGCTAATTAAGACCTCTACGGTGTAGAGAGATAAAAGACATACACTCTTTATGATAAAGAGTCTCCACTATTGCATGTATGTCATACTACATGTGCATAGCGACCCAAATGGAAGTGAGTGAATGGATCCCTACTTCCTCACTGTGTGAGTCCTAAGATCATTGATCTTTGTAGTACCCTATGTGACTTTTAACTATGGCACAAAGTGAAAAGTTAGTGTTAGCTACTCTAGCATGTTATCTATGGCTATGGATGATGCAGTCTAAAGGAACATGACTAGGAAAGCAGTTAACTTAGATCCTAGTGTTATTAGGGTAAAAGGAAGGCAAACTTAGATTGACGGCTTTCACTTGTATTCACCGGCTAGCAAGTTATGTTAATCAATTGGATTATATAACTGTGAATATTTGTGAAACTGACAGAGTGGTTAAGTATAAATTCCTAGAGGGATTAAGATATACTTAATCAGGGTGACTAACGAGCCTGGGGTACAATACAACACAACACAAAATTATCTCCATCAAGGTTGATGTCTCCATTCCGACCTTTAGCGGTTTCTAGTTTGGAGCTCTTAATATTATAAGTGTAGATGCCGGTCGCACGACTCACTTATGGGTATGATAAGTTTTTTGGGAGAGTATATGTTTTTATGGACCTATGGTCATGCCGTCATGGGTGCGTCATGTCGTCATGGGTGAGTGGGAGATATTAGAAATAACACCCAAGAGACATGTCCAATGGTTGCGACTCTTGGTGAAATATGGATTTTCCTCTATAAATACAACTATTGTTTATCATTTTAATCACTAAAAAATATATACAAATATATATCATAAACTCTCCAAATACTTTAGATACTTGAGTCGTGAATTGTTTCTTCGGTTCTAGTAATCGAATTCCCGACGGTGTTCGTGTTTCATTCAAGAAGTTTGGGACAACATGATTCTAATCAAGTTCGATCAAAGTAACGCTTCTGCATTAGGTACGCTCTCAATTTCTAACCGTACATCTTTTAGAAGAAAAGGAGGGAAAGCGTGTTAATGAAAATTCTAAGATAGAGAGTACTTGGCTAGGATATGTTTTAAGACATAATGAATTTTCCTTTTGAAATAATTGAAGTCAAAGATTTTATAAAAGTAGTTAAAGTTTCTTGTATGCAATCTATATTCTAAACGTAGGTAGTTAGGAATGAGATACCAAATCACTAGATTTTTTTATATAGTTACCAAATCACTAGATTTTTTTTTTTGTTGAAGCCCAAATCACTAGATTAAGTACATAAAGTTAGGAGAAAAATTGAATTAAAAAAAATATTATCCAGTAAATCACAATATAACTGAAATGCATTTCTTTATAAATTATTCATCGCTCTTCTAAGAATATACAACGTACAATTATATAACAAAAGTCGATATGGGATAAGATCCACACTCAGTCAAATTCTTAGAACGCCCTCCGAAGAGCCCCTAAGATACATAGACGGGTTGAACAAGTCTGACCTAGGTGGGGGATTGGACCGTTCGACCCCATGTCAGACCGAGACCAACATCCCAGATGGGTTCGCATTCACGTGCACAACTAATGAGAAACACGCGATCCACTCAAATGATGACAAGTGTTGATGTCTCTTTGGAATACTACGAACCTATAAATACCAAATTAGCTCATTTTGTTGGATTTTATGTTGTATTTTGTCTAATTTTCTCCAATTCCATTGTAAACCAGAATCTCTGGATCTTGTAACCTGTCTAATCCTGGCTATTCGACCCAGAATAATATAACATATTCGATTGGACTTTATTTTCTCGGAAATGATGATTTCATACATTAATGTACTAAATATAATATTGATCATCATCTATGATACACGGATACAGATACGGATATGAATACGAGGATACGGGTACGATATGATACGGATACGAAGATATATACAATATATAAAAGTGCAATACTGACACAAGTTCTTTGTTTATATTTCAAAAAATTTCGAAGGTAATCATAATATCTCATCATTTGCTGTATATGAACGTCATTTCATTGATACTAACATTTGTCTTCTTATTCAATATCTTTAGTAATAAAGTGTAAATAATAGATTTCACGTGGAGCAACAGAAGAAAAAATATATTAAAAGGGTGTTTGGCTAAGTTTATCCAAAATATCTTATAAGCTCCTACATCTTATAAGATGTTTTAAGAGCTTATAAGATGTAACATCTTATCAAATGTTTAAAAAAATGTGGGGGTAGGTTACTTTTTTAAAAACAGCTTATAAAATCCAAACAGCTTATTTTGTAGTCTTATAAGCTGTTTTTTTAAAAAAATTACCAAACAAATTTATAAAGTTTATAAGCTCTTAAACATCTTATAAGATGTTTAGAAGAACTTATAAGCTTAGCCAAACACTCTCTAAGTAGTGAAACCGAATCTGTTTTTTACTTCTTTAAATTTCCTTATTGTTTGTTTAATTTTTTAACGTACGATCAAAGTTATTATTATTTTCCTATTTAAACCTATAAAGTATTATAAAATATTCAAAAAATACTATTTTTAGTACTCAAGTCGTGTCAAATATTTCAAATTTTATATGAAATACGGCATTCGGAAGTATCAAATACGGTGTTTGAAATTTTTTTATATTTAATTTTAAATATGTAAAAAAAGTATATGATACGCATCCTGTGGTATCCGCAGGGTCGTATCCAATATGAATATAATATTACACAAATTTAATTTTAAGAGTATTCGTACATTATAGTCAATCATCAATCAATGTATATTTATTTGTTGTAGAATTAGATTAAATACTAGGATGCTGAAGTTGTCATGTTACAAGAGCATTGATTAGTAAAGTTTTGAGGTTATCAAATTGATTTTGTTAACCTTTTTTGACTTATGGAAAAGAACTTTTTAATAATTCGTAAATGGAGTACAAAAGCAATAATCGGTTCCCACGTGTCAATAAATTTCTCAAAAATAATTACTTTTTTTTTTTAACAAAAAATGATTACTTTTGATAGTAGATATTATAGGCAGCTAGAATGATTAAATGGTCCCTAGAAAAGGACAAAATGTCAAACAGGATGAAAATCGACATGTATAATAACCGGGCCACTGTGATCCGGTTTGACCTCCTAGTTCAGATTCGTAATTACAATCGTTGATCATGTTGATCTAGATTTGATTTTGGAACTCCAATGGATCCGTACGAGTTATTAGAATTTACAGCGCCTAATAAATACACAAAATTATAAGCTAAATTAGATCTGTCATTTTACTATACATTTTACTATATTATCATAAAATACGTGCATTGCATGTAAATGCCCAATTAATCTAATGCGCGTAAATGTCCAATTAATCTTATATTCTTAGAATTTTGATTCGAGGATCGAGTTGAAAACTATTTTAGGGAAATAAAAAATTATTGAGAAAAGATACAATTATACTTTAAGTGACTTGAAAAAAATAATAAGTTAGTAATTTTCAATTGTAGAAAATAAAATATGACTGCTATATTTTTAACAATAGAATTTTTGCAACCATCAGATGTATGCATTTTGTAAACAGGGGCAAACATATTTAATTTAAGAGTGCCGCTCTGTCAATCAAAGAAAAAAGTCATTTCATTGTAATATTAGGGGTTGATTTACAGGCAAGTCCGTTGTCTAATGCTTGAAGTCATTTTCTAATTAAATAAACTGTATTGAAGAAAATAGTAATTTGTAACCAGTAAGTCCTTAACGTTCCCATCATCAAATTCTTTAAGTTTCACATGCAAGTACATGATGAGGAATTCATGTAAAAAAGAATCCCAGAAAGCATGTTCGAGAATTATAGGTTAATCCTCCTAGCCATTTGCCTTGTTCCTTAAACCGATAGCAAATGAAATAGCGATTAAATTAAATCTATAGCACTGTAGGGTCGTTAAGTTAGAGATATTCGATAGGATACCATATAGTAGCTATTTGATACATAAATCCATGGAGCAATAACTCAAAGATGGCTAAAAGACCACTACAACCAATCGAGAGCTTTCTAGGGTTGTTTTATTTCTGCATCCTTCACATCCAGGGAAGACATTTTTTTATAATAATACTGGCTCAGATCTTCATGCATGGATTTTTGAAGTTGCCGCAGTTGGAAACAATCTTCTTTTTTCTCTTTATAAAATTTGTGTTCCTATTTTTACTTAACTGTAGTATTTTTCCTTTTCCATTTCATAGACACAAAGTTCATAAGATTTGGGAACCTTTGGACTATATGTTTTATTAAAACCGTCAAATACTAATTTTCATCATCTTACTGACATTTACTATCACAATTATGTATTCGTCTTTTTGTCTCCTTACTATCATAACTGTTATTTTATTAATTAAAGATATTAAGTGAGGACAAACCCAGGTGCATGCTAGCTGACCTCTTGTATGAAATTAGGGGATGTAGTGTACATTCTGGAATTAGATGATCATTATGATCTTCTATCTTTTTCACTTTCACAATTTTAGTTGCGACACTTCAAATGCAAAGGGATTGTTTACATATAAGAAAAATTGGATTTGGGCCGGTAATTCATATAAAACCCGAAAGAGAGGTGCAATCCTGATGAGGGCAGATGGGTCAAAAAATTGGGCCTGTCAACTGTGGGCCCCAGAATTCGAACACATTAATTCGAAAGGGATAAAGGGCGAATCTTTGAAAGCCCAATGATCACCAAGGAAGGTAAAAGCAAATGAAGTACAAGGAAGCGATATGATCCAATCGGGAAAACAGGCGCCAAGCAAAATGAATTCAAAAAGGGAGTTGCGAGCGGTTTCCGAGAGGTGGCGAACGTGGAGGTTACAAGAAAACCGAGACAGAAGGTCGGGAGTATATATGCGAAAAAGGAGAGAGAAAAACACATACACAATCAGAACAACTCTGCAAAATTTACTTTCTTTCTTTCAATAGCTTTAGATGTAGTTAGGCTTAATGTACTTAGTCAGTAGCGTAGATTAGTTGTTAGCATCATTGTACTCAAGCACTGTTACTTTGTATCAAGAAGAATTCATCCGAGAATTCATGGAGATATATTTATGTTTAAGCTTTTAAGTGTTGATTAATTGCTTAAATTTCAGTGTATCTCTTTTGGTTGTTGAGATATATTTACGTTTAGGCGATTAAGTGTTGATTAGTCGCTTAGATATTAATATATCTTCTTTGATTATTGCATGAATCGAATAATGAAATCAATTCAAGTCATAAACCACCTTTAGCACATATAAGCGGGGGTTATTAGATAATTTTAGGTTGTGAATTATCACGGGGCTTGGATCGACCACTCGAAATCCTTCTCTAGTCTAGTTTGTTTGAAAAAAAATCGAAACAAATTTCTAGCGACCATAGTGGGAGATCAGTCGAAATTGAATTCCTTAAAACCATTATAAGATGTCAGACGATTCTTCTAGAGAAGAACCAAGTGACGATCTGGAAACACAACCTGTGTCTCGATACAAGATTAGGGCAGATAAAATGTATGACCAGTTTGTTAAAGTTATGAAGCAGACTTTAATAAGTGTTCGAGAAGATCAACGAAGGGAATTCAATGATCAGTATCGAGCACTGGCTCAAGAATCCTCCCGAACATTTACCGCAATAGTACAAGATATTGCTGTAAACGCCCAGGAGGGTTTAACTCGAGAGGTTACTCGAGTGATAACCGAATTGGGGAAAATATTTAACCAGACCTGTGATGTTTTCTCGAGGATGGTAAACATCCAGGTAGTTAATGCGTTGGAACCACTAATCGAAAGACATAACGTATTAATAAAAAATGTGTCACAATTAATAGCAATAGAGCCAGTAGTTCGAACACGACACGTGCATCTAGGAAAACCTTCGCCTGGTTATCCTCGAGAAATCAGAAATAGAAGCAATCGTTTCGAAGTCGGCCAGACTTTGAACACTCTTCCTACACATGAACCTAATTTTGTAAACCCATTTATGCCTGGGGGCAGGCAGGAATAGGACAACAAAATTTTGTTCAAAATGTCCGTACTCCGTCGAATCTTCCTCAAAATGTTAATTTGAATCAATTTCAACCGCAGTCTTCGAGACCTAGCATCTCGATTCCATCAGTCGGTTATGGGCAAATATCCATGGGGTACCACGTTAATAACCGCTTTAACAATTTCGAAATACCTGCACCGTTTACCCAAGGGCAATACCCTGGGGGGTAGAGTCAAATGCCAACTTATTCAGGAGTTTCGAACACTCCGTTCCCGATAGGAAATAATGGGTTTTCGAATCCCTCAATGGATCAAGGAATTCCCACTTTTCCAAACAATATTCAAGTACCATATGCTGGGGGGCAGGCTGTGCCTGATGCCCATATGGGAGAGAATATTGGGGGACTGTTCCCAGATCCTGTTCAGCATCAGATCGAAATGATCATTGAGAGGATGTATGGACCGGGGTTTCGAAGAAACCACCGGCTGATGCCAGGGAAACCTTATCTTGATTGGATAGATAGGAACTTCCCTTTTCCCCTAAATTATAAACTTCTCGATTTCACTCTATTTTCTAGAGCGACCATGTCTCCGCTCTCGAACATTTGTCTAGATTTACGTGCCAATGTCGAGAAGCTTCGAATCAAGATTTTCTCAAACTGAGGCTTTTCCCTAGTTCATTAACAGGATCCGCCTTTAATTGGTATATAAGTATGACCCCGAATTCCATAAATAATTGGGACGAGATGCAGTTCCAATTTAAAAATCATTTTGCTCTAACAGATCCGGGGATATCGATGAGTGACCTCTTTAAGATAAGGCAGAATATAGGAGAGTCAGTCGAAGAATTCCTAACACGATTTAAGAAAGCAAGAGTTAAGTGTCATCTTAATTTGCTCGAAATTGAGTTTGTACAGTTAGCCCAACAGAAACCTTCGAATATAGGTTGAGATTCGATGGTATGCCCTTTGCTGATTTTAGAAGCTTAGCCGAAAGTGCCATAAGATACGAAAACATGCTTAGAGAGGAAAATAATAGAAAACACCAAGGCTTTAATGCCTTCGAAATAGGAGCCCCATGGGTGTTCGAAGAGGCATATGAAGTCGACCTTGCAGAATTTGTGAAAGGGCCTCCCTTTCAATGTGGAGCCCTCGAACCAAAGGACTGTATGACGACTGGGTCATTACAAACTATGAAAGAAAAGAATTATACTTTTGATGTAATGAAGACTGAACACATTTTCAACTAGTTATTAGCTAACAAGAAGTTAAAATTTAAAGGAAAGCATCGAATTCCTTCGAAATCTAAAATAAAAGGAAAGCCATATTGTAAATGCCACAATGCTTTCTCACACGACACGAACGATTGCACTTTATTCCGAAACTTAATCTAAGAAAAAATAGATTCGAAAGACTTAATTTTTCCTGATGTACAAAAAACCAATAAAGATAAAGATCCTTTTCCCATTATGAGTCTCGAAATTAACACTATTGAATGTTCTGTGTCTCAAGCCACGATTGAAACCAAAGTAGCAATCAGGACTTTCAATCACCTGATCGACGAAGGGATACTAACTTTCCCGAAGGTCAAAACGATGGTCTAGAAGGGATGTGCAGATGGCACATGAACACCCTCCATACTACAGATCAATGCCAGATCTTCAGAGGCTTCGCTGCTAAGCAGCTTTAGAAGGGTCTGATCACATTGTCCTCGACAGAGAGGAGGATTCTGGGATTGACCCCAGAGGGAAAGTTAAAAGAGAAACAGAAAGAAATCAAACCTCCTAGAGAGAATTCAAAAGATGAAGAGAGAACTTACAAACAGGTGCTCGAAATGCCCCTGTGTAAAACCAAGTGTGAAATACCCGTTCGAGTGGTGAATAATTTGACCAAACTACAAAAGGCTTTGTGCCATCACTGTGCCGATACTCTCCACTATGAGTTGGTGAGGTTACAGGTAATCGAAAATGACCCCAATTGGGTCCCCGCTTATCAAAGGATGGAAAGTTGGAGTAAAAGGCCGAGACAAGAATTCGGCAACAGACTATCGAGTCCAATGCCTTCGCAAAGGCATTTTCGAGGACAAGGGGGATGAGGTTTGCCGCCTAATCATCCAAGGGGCAATGACTATCCCAGGAATTTCGAGCACAACAGAGATCACAAGGCAAAGTCGATCGCCCAGTAGGTGGCCTATTCGAGAGCCGCCGTTGCGATGGAAATGCGCAGCAGGAAACGGTTATCGCCAACTTGAGAATCGAAGAGGAGGCTCTGGCCAAAGGGATCCTGAAATCGAAGATAGTGGGGAAATTAAACCGCGATGATTTCGAGAAAGAAATGGACAGTTTAAGCGATCAGATGAGGTACGCGAACCTTCAGAAGAAAAATGTCGGGATAGGAGAATACGACATAGGTAATTTCGAGTCAGGGGATGATTTGGACATCCTTTTAGATGATACTCTGGACGAGATGGAGACAAAGGGAAAGAAAGCCTCTGTTCGAAGGGCTATGAATTTTAAAGACGAAACAGGCTGTAACATGGTAACCATATTATCAGCAGAATTCGCCGCAAAAGAAGAAGAGCTAGATGAGGAAGAAAAGATCTTGGAAGCATTAACTGCTCCAGGAAGAGGTAATTCTCCTTGTTTCGAGTTTGTCAATTATAAAACTAACGATAGAAAAAATGAAAACGAACATTTTTTAGGGTTATTGTTTTCGAAAGAAACAATAAATAATAATCACATGAAACCACTATTTATCCAAGTGGAAATCGAAGGAATTAAAATTAATAGAGTTTTAGTAGACAACGGGGCAACCGTCAATGTGTTACCCAAAAGCACTCTAGTAACGCTAGGAAAGTCCTCGAAAGATTTAGTGGCTGTCGACGTGGCAGTTTATGGTTTTTCAGGACAGGCAACTAAAGTATTGGGGGTCCTACCCGGTAGAGTTAAAGTGGGATCTATGAGTTTATACTCGGCGTTTTTTGTGGTGAAAACGAGCTCATCCTTTAACGCACTGCTCGGTAGAGACTGGATTCACCAGAATTATTGTCTACCTTCAACTTTGCATCAATTTTTAATATGTTGGAATGGTGCTAAATTCGAAATAGTTAAGGCTGAAGCTAATTCATATTTTGTTGATACACAAATTGTGAATGCTAGGTACCGAGTTGAAGGCCTCGAGATGAAAGACCAGGAAGTTTCACCAGCCCTGACCATTGAAAAGGCCGAGGAGATAACCCAGTAATTAAAGCCACGTCCTCGAGTGTTATTGTCTGGAATCCTCGAGGCAATATAAAGAGGTTATACGAAGGATGCCACGAAAAGGCCAGAGCGTCTGTCAGCACTTGCTCGAAAGGAAGTGTTTGATAACAGGCTATTCGAATAAGCCCCATGATTCGATTGTTTGTCCATTTCGAATGAAATTGCTGAAGATAATTGAACCACAAAAAAGCGTCGGTATTAGCTATCCACCCATTGATGGGTTTCTTCATATTAGTCTAAGCCAACTTGGGGTCTACCCCTCGCAAGCATAGTGGAGCGTTATCACTCTCCAAATCGGGCCAAGTCATGAGAAAATTGGGGATATCAGGAGAATCGTTCTCAAAGGCCGAAGATTCGAATCGAGAGCCTAGGGTCAGGTGGTTGAGCAACTGACCTCGACGATCAGAGAACCATCGAGGCACAACATGAGTCTCTTTGAGACTCGCGACCTTGACATCGCTATAATGGCCCCTAAACACTGTAATAATATCATGCAAATCCTCAGCCGCTTCACATTCGAGAACGGCCACTCGAGGGATCAAAAAACCTAAGTCATGGGCGGCGGTGTGATGGGGAACAGCCGTCAATCCGAGGTAATAATGGGACACTCGAAAGGGGGTGAAAGGGAAGGAGAGACAAATTCTAACCACTCCCGTTTGAAAATAAAGGAGTTGAAGGACGAAACCCCTCGAAGATGATAGACGTGTAGATTCGCTCGAAGAAGACGGAGAGAAAGGGAGATGAAGTCGGTGATCAAGAGAGTTATGTTTGTTACAATAAAAGGGTCATCGGCTATTTATAGGGATTTTAAGCACCCGATGATGAAAAGACACACTTATTAATTATCAGGAAGATGAAAACGTTTTTTCATCAAGAGGCACGTATTTCTATACCCATCAAAAAATATGAAAAGTTTCTCATTCAAGGAAGGAACGTGGCTTTTTGAAACGCCCACAAACTTGAAACAATTCGCGCCTAAATCGATGAACAGGCGTGTCAGTTAGTACTCACGAATTCGAAGCGTGCGAGCATATTTAATGCCCATAAATTCGAAACATTCATGAGCATTAGGGGGACATTTGTTTACATATAAGAAAAATTGGATTTGGGCCGGTAATTCATATAAAGCCCGAAAGAGAGGTGCAATCCTGATGAGGCAGATGGGCCAAAAAATTGGGCCTGTCAACTGTAGGGCCCAGAATTCGAACACATTAATTCGAAAGGGATAAAGGGTGAATCTTTGAAACGCCAATGATCACCAAGGAAGGTAAAATCAAATGAAGTACAAGGAAGCGATATGATCCAATCGGGAAAACAGGCGCCAATCAAAATGAATTCAAAAAGTAAGTTGCGAACGGTTTCCGAAAGGTGGCGAACGTGGAGGTTACAAGAAAACCGAGACAGAAGGCCGGGAGTATATATGCGAAAAAGGAGAGAGAAAAACACACACATAATCAAAACAACTCTGCAAAATTTACTTTTTTTTTTCAATAGCTTTAGATAGCTTTGGACGTAGTTAGGCTTAATTAGGCTTAGTGTACTTAGTCAGTAGCGTAGATTAGTTGTTAGCATCATTGTACTCGAGCACTGTTACTTTGTATCAAGAAGAATTCATCCGAGAATTCATGGAGGTATATTTATGTTTAAACTTTTAAGTGTTGATTAATTGCTTAAATTTCAGTGTATCTCCTTTGGTTGTTGAGATATATTTACGTTTAGGCGATTAAGTGTTGATTAGTCTCTTAGATATTAATATATCTTCTTTGATTATTGCATGAATCGAATAATGAAATCAATTCAAGTCATAAACAACCTTTAGCACATATAACGGGGGTTATTAGATAATTCTAGGTTGTGAATTATCACGGGGCTTGGATCGACCACTTGAAATCCTTCCCTAGTCTAGTTTGTTTGAAAAAAAATCGAAACAGGGATGAACATACATCAGCCTCTACAGTTATATCAATCATAAGAATTAACAATTTAGTAACAATAACATATACGGTAATCATATTGGTACTCCACAAATTATTAAAATAGCTCCAACTTTGATTTTTACACTTAACTATTACAAGATTGTCCTTGAGTTCTTAAACTACTCCTATGCAATCAAAACAAAAATATATATTATCATGTGATAGGTGTTTTTATTTCACTACTTTCAAAGTCAATTAATAAAAATAATATTCAGCAAAAAACTAAAACAAGTAATTAAAATGCAAAGCATCATTGACAAAATAAAATAGTAATATGTAAAATTCGAGAATAACAATTTTTGCATGAACCAAAATAATAAAAAAAAGGAATCACTCTATTTTGCCTTTATATTAGAATCTAGCGATCAATTTTGTATATTTGCTCAATAAATAAGTTTAGTTTCTTCAAACAATAATGCATAAAAATAACATAAATCATGCTCTTCTATCAAACGAAAAAGCTATCATTATAAAAGTAGTTAGCTACTTTTCATACAACATGCATTTGAATGCATAAAAGATTTAAAAAAAATATGATTTTTTTTTCTTTAATCGGTCTTGATGAATAATCCTATGCTAAGCAAAGGGGTGTGTTCCAATGGTCCGCAAGGCTTCCGCCGTGAGAACCCACCCGTGTTCGAAACCCAGGTGATGCTTGGTCTGGGGAGTTTACTCCTCCGTCCTGCCTTGGGGGCCCTGCGCTTAGCGAGCCCGTCGCCTATGGGAAACCTAGGGTGGATTACCCCCATACGTGATTTGCGGTCTATTGCGTATGGGCAGGTTTGCTCTGTTGGGTGATTGGCGGAGATTTATCCTGGGAATTCTAAAAAAAAATTAAAAAAATCCTATGCTTGTATATAAGTATAACTTTTATGCTTTTAAAGATTAAAAAAAATCATCTTGCAGTATTGTTTTATTCATAAATATATTATTTTGACATGATTTTATAGATGAAGTAAATAAAATTTTTATTTTTGATATAGACTAAGCATAAGAGGAAATTATCAGTATGACGGTTTAAAAGGTGGAAAAAAATTGAAGTGAAAAGGTTGGTTTTTAATTAAAAATGGATATTCTTGTAATTTTGTTAGAGAGAAGAATATAAGTGAAATTTCAATAGAATTTTTTTGAGATCCAATATCACTCCCCAAACATATATAATACTCACATTATAATTCCCTTTGAGAATTCTTTTGTTGGGACACTTCAAATGCATTTAAATGAACGGCCATCAGCCTTATAGTTATACCAATCATCATTATTGAAAATGCAAGAACAATAACATGGGGGTAATCTAGTTATAATATAATTAAATTTCAGAATTTTGAGATGGGACTTTTCAGATGCAAAGGGATGAATGGACAATAGCCTTTATAGTTATATTAATAACGGGTAATATATATAATAACAAGTTATAATAAATTGTTTTAAGGGTACTAATGTCTTTTTATAATTGGAAAAAACACTTCCAACATTCACACTTTTATAGTAGTATAGATATAGATATACTGCCATTCATTTTACGTTCATAATGATCGCATCTAAATATGTAATTGAAATATCGGAGTCATCCCAACTAGCAAAAGGTATGATTTGATTTTCATATTATTTCTCCGACCCAGAAAATAAATTAAAAGAATATCCTAACTCCACTTAAATTCCTCTTCAACTTTGATATAGAGAGAATTTCCATCAATATTGATATACGTCAAAATGACCCTTAGACAATTTTACCCTCTACACTTGGTTTTATTCACCATACACTCCAGGATCCGTGCTTTTTAGTTCGGGTTCGGGTTGACCCGATCCACCCGACCCGACTGACTCGCGTTCTCAACCATTGATGAGCTTCACCAGATAGCTTAAGAGTAAGCCACGTGGCCCATGATGATCCGTACAAGGTGTTAAAACTATAAATACACCGTCACATTTACAACTAGGAGGTATGACATTTATTAATCCACATTAAATACAACGATCCCAATCCTTAGAGTCTATTACTGACTTGATCGTTGGAGGGTCTACGCTGGGATCAACCCTAGCTCGACCCTAACGAGGGTCCTTTGATTTTAGGTTGTTCCATTTTGGAAGCTTCGTGATCGTGCTCGAGCCAAGCTTCATTAAGGAGGGTCGGGTTCATTTCCAATCTAAATTAGTTGGCGCCGTCTGTGGGAACCTTTCCAGAAATTGAAGTTTATTCGGATCGATATCCTTACAACTGATGGAAGAAGTTACAAACAAGAACAAAGAGGTTCATTTCGAAGGGTCTACTTCGCGATTACAAGAGATCCCGCCGCCGCGACAAGATGCCCCACCTGATGAACCTATGATCTATATGACAGAAGCAGAGTTTGATCGGAGGATGCAAGATTGGGGCGAGAGAATGTTAAGGGATTATATACAAAAAACGCCATCTACCCCGAACATTTTGGTTTACCCACAACCCCCAACTCCGCGCAAGCTATTTAAATCAAGGTTGCCGGAAGGAACTGAGAACAATCAGGCGCAAGGTAGGAGGCGCGAGCATGTGTGTGATTCTGATGAAGTGGAGAGTCGAGCTCCTTCACAGGCTGGATCTGAAAAAGATCGGCCTGCGAAAAAGGAGAAGGGAAAGAAAAAGACGCCAGACCTATCTGCTCAGGGAGTATCTAAAGCTAATTTGGAAGAGATGTATGAAAAAATCAATGATGTGACTCAAAAGATTGAGTTCGCATCAAAGAAGACTGCGCCGATACCAGCAGCTAGAAGGATTTTTTCTCTTTTTCGTGAGGAGATCTTAATAGCCCCGGAGATCGTGTCAACTGATACGAAATTCGCACGATAATCGATTTAAAACAGGCAAAGCTTGCCCTCGGATTTGCCAAGGTATGAGGGAGAGGCTAGTGATCCTACAACGAGAACATCTAATTTTGCAAATTTGAGAAATATTTTCGTAAATACACAAATATACATACACCCATCCACACATACACAAATATACATACACCCATCCACACATACACAAATATACATACACCCATCCACACATACACAATATACATACACCCATGAATTACAAAATATACCACCCATGAACATATACAAATATACATACACCCATCCACATATACACAAATATACATACACCCATCAACATATACACAATATACACAAACCCATCCACATATACACAAATATACATACATCCGGATTACTATTGTCGGAAGTGTGAAGTAAAGTGTAGAGTGTTCTTCACGACCTTGAAGGGTCGAGCTCAGAAATGGTTCACCAGTCAAGCTTCTGGAACTATAGTCGACTTCGACCAGCACTTCAAATCTTAGAATATTCAGCTATCACTTCGCAAGCGGATGCGATAAAGTGTAAGTGTTCTTCACGACCTTGAGGGTTGAGCTCAGAAATGGTTCACCAGTCCAAACGTTGATCAGAAAATTCAGCTATCACTTCGCAAGCAAAAGAAAGGCGAAACGATCAGCAACTCATCTTTTGGGAATAAGATAGAAAAAAGATGAAGATCTTAGAACATTTATTGATAGATTCAATAATGAGGCACTAGAAGTACCGGACATCTCCAACGAGATTTTGATCCAATTACTCATTCATGGGCTGAGAAAGGGACCGTTAGCTTCAGCATTGGCGATATAGCAACCTTCGGATCAAGAGAAACTAATGCTAATTGCGGAACAATATATTCAGGAGGAAGAAATGAACCTGATGAAGGATGAGGAGCAGAAAGGCTTGAAAGCTGGTGAGAAAGATCGAAATGACCGTGATAAAGGATCGCGATCTGAAAAAGATCATGAACGACCTTCTAGATTTCAGAAATACGATAAGTACACACCAGTGAATGTGAGTCGAGGTCGATCATTAATGGCAATTGAGCATCGCGATATGTTGTAATGGCCTAAGAAGATGAAAGGTACCCCGAACAAGAAAAACTCAAACAAATACTGTAACTTTCACAAAGATAAAGGTCATGATACTGAAGAATGTTTTCAACTCAAAGATGAGATCGAGAGGCTCATTAAGCAGGGGTACTTGAAGGATTTTTATGATAGAACCATGGAGGATCACCGTCGTGAGGAACCTCGTCGCGAGGATCATCGTCGTGAAGACCGCCATTGGGAGCGAAGCAGATCAAGGGATCGGGGAAGGCCGAGGAATGACCAACAAAGATATAACCGACACCGAGAAGGGAATAGAGATGCCAGGAGAAATCAGCCCGAACTAGACAATAATCCTAGGCTTGAAGTGATCAATATGATCGCAGGAGGACTAAGTTGTGGCGATATAGCAAATGCAAGGAAAATACATGCAAGGGAGTAGAGATCTCACAGGTCATCTTTTAAGAATACCTCGATCCTCGCAATCAATAGTGTTGAAGAAAGGATCTCTTTTGGAGATGAGGATTTTGACGGTATGGTAGGTCCTCAAGACGATCCTATGGTAATTTCGATGGACGTAGCAAATTTCTCTGTTAGAAAAGTCCTTGTGGATAATGGTAGCTCGGCTGATATCATATTCCATCATGTGATAGAGAACATGGGCTTGAGCATGAAAAGGCTTCACCCAGTCAACACGCCTTTGACAGGCTTCGGTGGCTCAGAGATCATGCCCTTGGGAATGATTGAGCTCCCAACCTCATTGGGAACCTTACCCAAAAGAAAAATGGTGATGACAAGATACATTGTAGTAAAGGCGCCCTTCGCTTACAACTCGATCCTAGGACGACCAGGACTTAACCAGTTCGGAGCAATCGTTTCCACTCTTCATTTGAAAATAAAGTTTAAGACTGAGGCCGAAATAGGAGAGGTGCGATGTGATCAAGAGATGGCTAGAGAGTGTTATACTACCTCCTTGAAAAAGAGAGGAGATAACACACGAACTCGAACCAAGATGCATCAAGGAGCAGTAGAGCTCAATGCCGCAATAGACACCCTGGAAGCTACCACGAAAAGAAAGAGGGAGAACGCAAAGATGGAACCGTCAGAGCATAAAACAATTGAGTTATTTCCTAGAAATCCATAGAAAGTAACGAGGATCGGGTCTCAAATGACACAAGAAACTGAGGTCCTCATGATCACTTTCCTTCGCAATAATGCCGACATTTTTACTTAGAAAGCCTCCGATTTTCATGGTATCGATTCGGAAGTTATAGTGCATCGACTGAATCTCGACCCTGAAGCACAACCCATAAGGCAGAAGAAGAGAAATTTTGGAGTGGAGAGAAATAAAATAATTGAAGATGAGGTGAATAAGCTTCTCGAAGTAGGTTATATAAACAAAATTCAGTTCACGGACTGGCTTGCCAACATGGTCGTGGTCCCGAAGGCAGGGAGAAAGTGGAGGATGTGTACGGACTTTACAGACCTGAACAAGGCCTGCCCAAAAGATCCGTACCCTCTACCAAGGATCGACTTACTTATTGACTCAACGGTAGGATGTGCGTTGCTAAGCATGATGGATGCTTACCAGGGATTTAACCAAATTTTCATGGCCGAGGATGACCGGGACAAGACCTCGTTCAACACAGATAAGGGTATTTACTGTTATAATGTAATGCCTTTCAGGTTAAAAGATTCGGGATCTACTTATCAACGATTAGTGAATCGAATGTTCAAGGCTGAAATCGAAAAGAGTATGGAGGTCTATGTTGATGATATGCTGGTAAAAACTATTGATGAAAAGGATCACATTGCTCACCTAGAGCGATCCTTTCAGATCATGAGAAAATATGGAATGAAGCTAAACCCAGCAAAATATACCTTCAGAGTTCGAGGCGGCAAATTTTTGGGTTTTATGGTAACAGAAAGAGGGATCGAAACAAATCCTGAGAAGATCCAAGCTATACTCAACATGGAGTCGCCACGATTTGTAAAAGATGTGCAAAGGCTCACGGAGAGGATAGCAAGCCTTAACCGCTTCATTTCGCGGTTAGCTGATAAAGGTTTGCATTTCTTTAAGATCCTCAAGAATGTCAAAAAATTCATTTGGTCAGAGGAGAGCGAAAAGGCATTCCAAGAATTGAAAGCCTATCTGACTTCACCTCCCTTGCTCACGAAGCCGATCCTCGGAGAACCCTTGATCCTCTACCTAGCTGTTTCAGAAAATGCTATAAGCTCAGTATTAACTTGAGAAATTGAGGCAGATCACAGACCTATCTATTATACTAGCAAGATGCTTCAAGGGCCGGAAAACAATTATTCGGAGATAGAAAAATGGGCTTTAGCTTTAGTTACTGCTACGCGAAAGCTTCGACCTTATTTTCAATCACACCGCCTCATTGTGTTAACCACCCAGCCCTTGTAGCAGGTTCTTGTAAAGCCAGAAGCATCGGGACGCCTAGTCAAGTGGGCGGTCGAACTAGGGGAATTTGATATCGAGTATCACAGTTGAGCTTCATTGAAAGCACAAGTGATTGCTGATTTTGTGGTCGAGGTCGCTTCGATCCAAGAGGAACACAAAATGGCAGAAGTCAAATCTTGGATGCTCCATGTAGATGGATCCTCGATGACCTCAAGGGGTGGAGTAGGAGTTTGGCTCAGTGACTCCCAAGGAGTAGATATGGAATTTGCAATAAAGCTAGACTTTATTGTTACAAATAATGAAGCGGAGTATGAGGCTCTGATTGCTGGATTGAAGATGGCGCTAGATCTAAAAATCAAGAAGCTTGAGGTCTACACGGATTCTCAGCTAGTGGCGAATCAGATAAACGGATCCTATGAAGCTAGAGAGAGTACTATGACAACATACCTAAAAAAGGTCAAGGAGCTGATGAGCCTATTCAAAGAGGTGAACATAAATCAAGTTTCACGAGAGGAGAATGAACGAGCAGATACTCTTTCAAAATTTGCAAACATGGCAACTGGAATCAAGACAAGGCAAGTGACCCTAATGGTGGTGAAACACTTGGAAATAGGATCTGAAAAAGACTTACCCAAGGTGTTAGTTATGGATACAGAAAAAAGTTGGATGGATGAGCTAAAACTCTATCTTTCAGAGGGATCCCTGCCTCAGGACCACGCGGTTGCAAGAAAACTAGTGCATCGAGCATCACGGTTCACACTACTCAATGGGGATTTATACAAACGATCCATTTCTGGTCTATTGCTCAAGTGTTTAGCACCTTCCCAAGCGATATATGTTATGGAAGAAATCCACCAAGGGTGCTGCGGAAACCATTCGGGAGGAAGATCCCTTGCTCAAAAGGTCCCAAGGCAAGGATTCTTTTGGCCGACAGTAGTTCGAGATACGTTCGAGTTCGTAAGGAAGTGCAAAAATTTCCAGCTACACTCGAATTTCTCTCATCAACCGGCTGTCCCACTTGAGACTATTAAAATTGCTTATCCATTCGATCAGTGGGGGATAGACATCTTGGGTTCTTTTCCCCAAGCCTCAGGTCAAAGGAAGTTCATAATCATGGTTGTTGAATATTTTTCAAAATGGATAGAGGCAGAAGCTCTAGCAAGAATTACTGAGGGAGAAGTGATGAAATTTTTATGGAAAAACATCGTATGCAGGTTCGGGATCCCTAAGGTCCTCATCTCAGATAATGGAACTCAATTCCAAGGAAAAACGATACAAAATTGTTGCAATGAAATGAAGATCCAGCAAAATTTTACGGCTGTAGGAAACCTTCAAGCTAATGGGCAAACGGAGGTGGCAAACCGAATTATTCTCCAACACTTGAAGAGTAGGCTGACGAGGTCAAAGAAAATTGGACGGAAGAGCTTCAGGGTTGTTGGTCCCAAGTGGTATACGAAAGGGTCTAGAAGGGGCGGGGGGTTGAATAGACCTTGAAGTCTTTTTCGACTTCAAAAGATTTCGTACTGAAATTGTTTTTGGACGCTTGAAAAAGTAGATGCTTGAAGAGTCTAACGCTTGACTTAAGCGTTCACTTAAAATATAGGCGCTTTGGTGAAGCGTCTAATGAAGACTGTTTTTATAAAGTTAACTTAGATTTCAAGAATTGAATACTTTAACCGAGTAGGTTTGAGCGTTCACTTCTTTGATCAGTGTTAGCACAGCGGAATGATTTTTGTAGTCTTCTTTTAAAAGCTTTAGAGTCACAAGAAGTTTCTTAGTGCTTAGCGTTCGATTGTGTTTTACTTAATCAGTTTATGCAATGATATGATAGATAAAAGAATTGACTGAAAAGTAAACGACACAATATTTGTAAGGTTCGTTGGGTGGTGTAATCCCAACTACGTCCTTCTTCTCCTCGAACACTTGGAGGCAATCCACAAATGATTCTCAAAAAATCACACAGAATCTTCTACAAATTAGGGAGAGATGGATGTCGATGACTTGAGCTCCTTGATCACACAAATTTCTGCTCCAAATCACTTCAATCCCCTTGCTTCTTTCACCCAGAAATATGGCAAGTATCCAACTTCGACTTCACATAGATCGCGAGGCTTGGATAGGGATTTTTCTAAAAGGGTTTGTTTGATTTTGATGAAGTTCAAACAATTGGGAATATCTCAGTAGTAGTGTAGTTTCTTCGAAAAGAATATTTGAGATATTGGGTTGACTGTCTCAGGATTTGATGAAAAGCAAAGAGAATAATTTCTTGAAAGTTTGACTTTTCTGAGATTGTAAGAAATGAGACTTCAATGCAACAACAATTCGACTTGATAATTGTTTTCTCGGTATTTGGCTTGTTGTTGAAATTCTATTTATAGGCATTCTTGGAAAAAGTGTCCGTTTGACACATGCAAGGGCGCGTGTCTCTCACTTCCTCGAGTGAACAACTTTTGTCCTTTTTCCTGCAAATCTGCTGTACAAAAGTTGGTGCTGCAGTCTTTGAATAGTTGACAGTCCAATAGGGTGGCTTCTCCGTACGTCTGAAAGTGCTTATCACATTTAATGCTCTAATCAGCATTTAATGCATTTGAAATAAATGCCCGTTGGTATTTAATGCTTTGAGAATATTTGCATTAAACTCCTTTCGATCTGACGGTTCAGGAGAATGTTTGTATTTTGATAGACGCTTCATTCATAAGCTGAAAGTTCCATTTAATCTGGAGGACTATTTAATGTTTAGACACTTGGAAAAGTCTTCAAACTTCATTTAGAAGTGTAGACGCTTGAGATTTCAGTCTTCGTTACTTGACACCTCACTCAAAACATGTCAGGCGCTTAGAATAAACTTCTTCAAACTTCATTCACTATTGATTTCTTGGACGCTTGAAGTCTTCAGATTTCGCCGTCTTGATAAGCTCACTCAGAAAGTATCAAACGCTTAACCTAACCGACTTCTTGATCTAAGAATGTCAAGAGTAAAAGATAAAATAGAGCCTATACATTTCTAATGTTCAAACGCTTATACAAGTATTTATGAAATTTAAGCGTACATAACTTTGGGGTCTAACAAAATTCTTAATTGTCATCATCAAAATCTTAACATGAAATTTCCTATCAAGGGTGTATTGTGGGCATACAGAACGACACCAAGAACCTCGACAGGTGAGACACCATTCTGTTTAGTTTATGGTTCTAAGGCGGTGATCCCAGCTGAAATAGTCGTCGAAACACCAAGGCTTGAGTCATACGATCGTGAAGAAAATGAACCTCAAAAAACATTCGAGCTCGAGGTCATTGAAGAGATCCGTGAAAAAGCTTATATAAAGATCCTCTAACAAAAAGGGGCTATGGCTAGAGCCTACAACAAGAGAGTGAAGCAAAGAATGCTGCAGATTGGGGACCTTGTTCTCAAAAAAGTAGAAGTCTCTAAGCACGTAGGGAAGCTTGATCCCAACTGGGAAGGACCATACAAGATAATTGAAATTACAAAAAGAGAAACTTATCGACTCGAAGACCTGCAAGGTAAGTCACTACCTCGACCATGGAATATTCATAACCTTAGACATTTATATGCTTAATGCAATTATTTCAAAATTACGTGTAATGTCATGAATATTTATATGTAATGAGGCAACTTTTGGCGTGTTTACATACATCTATTTTATGCACAAAATTAAAAAGGAAGACATACTAAGTCGACCTTACCTCTGAAAAAGAGGGGAAAAATAATGAATCAGAAGGGTCATGATGAACGCCAACCTACCTCTGAAAAAGATGGTATAATTATCCAAAATTAAAAGGAAGACATGCGAAGTCGACCTTACCTCTGAAAAAAGGGGAAAAAAATCAATGAATCGGAAGGGTCATGATGAACGCCAATCTACCTCTGAAAAAGATGGTATAATTATCCAAAATTAAGAGGAAGACATGCGAAGTCGACCTTACCTCTGAAAAAAGGGGAAAAAATCAATGAATCAGAAGGGTCATGATGAACGCCAACCTACCTCTGAAAAAGATGGTATAATTATCCAAAATTAAAAGGAAAACATGTGAAGTCAACCTTACCTTTGAAAAAGGGGAAATATCAACAAATTCGAAGGGTTATAATGAACATGACCCTTACCTCTGAAAAAGGGGGGAAATCAAGAAATTAGTCGGAAGGTTCATAATGAACGCGATCATACCTCTGAAAAAGATGGTATAATTATCCAACATTAAAAGGAAGACAAGGAAATCCTTAGGTAAAAAGGATCATTGTGAACTCGATTGGAGATTACCTATAAAAAAGGTTCACTATGAAGTTGAATTCATAGGATTCACAGTCAAATTATCCAAATTCAAAAGGTTCATTATGAACATGACCCTACTTCTGAAAAAGAGAATGAATTAGAAGGGTCATAATGAATGTGATCCTTACCTCTGAAAAAGAGACCAATGAATTAAAAGGGTCATAATGACCGTGACCCTTACCTCTGAAAAAGGGGGAAAATGAATTAGAAGGGTTATAATGAACGTGACCCTTACCTCTGAAAAAGAGACCAATGAATTAGAAGGGTCATAATGACCGTGACCCTTACCTCTGAAAAAGATGGTATAATTATCCAAAATTAAAAGGAAGACATGCGAAGTCGACCTTACCTCTGAAAACGGGGGAAAAAATCAATGAATCGGAAGGGTCACAATGACCGTAACCCTTACCTCTGAAAAAGAATAAAAAATATATACCGGAGAATTAGACGGTTCACAATGAAGCCGACATTACGGTTCATTTTGAATCCGATCCTATCCCTTAGAAGAGATTTTGTTAAGATTAAATACAGCCAAAGCTTCACTAATAAAGTTGATCATACCTAAAAAAGGAAGATTGACAAAAGTTCTAGCAAAATAAAGATCTTACATTTACAAATACGAAAATTGATAAATTTCGATGTTAACGACAAAAACGAGGCCGAGGTATTATATTTCCAATTACAAAAATCCACATATCATCAACTCGACCAGAGAAACCTAGGAAGCTCTCAGTCATCAGCTTCATTATCATCTTCATCTGATGCATCGATAGGAGCCAAGTCTCTAAATTCGTCAAACTCAACATACGTCTCCGCTTTACCGTCACCTTCCTCATCATTTTCATCTTCGTCATCATCATCATTGGGAATGGGCTCCGAAATCTTGCACGGATCTAGTTTCTTCAAGTCAAAACCCTCCTTAATACCACCAAGATGAAAGAACTGCCTCTTACAGTTAGTGAATCCGCTCAATGTATCACTAGAGGCTTTATCTAGCAATATCTTTTGGAAGATGGTAGATCTTTTGAAGTCTTTGGCTCCATAATGGCAGTGCTTCTTGACAAGTTTCTTGAAGTCTTCCGACCTACGAAAGCCATCGACGCCTTTGCTTAGGCCAGCCTTGAAACTAACCTCTTTTTCCTTCTTGATCTCGTCTTGAAACTAAGTATGAAGGTTCGACATCTCATGTTGCAGACCAATGAGCTTCTGCTTCTCAACAACCAAGAGCTTGTCTTTCTCAGTGAGGTCATTGACATGGCGAGACTCTATTTCATCAAAGCGCAGCAAGGCATCTTTTAAGATTCCCTTAGCATCTGCCAAATCCGCTTCTAGCTTCGCCTTCGCCTTTTTAAGAAAGCTTATCTCAGCATCGCCTACAAGCTTATCGTTCTTCCAATAAGAATTGCTTAAAGAGAGTTGATGCATAGCCAAACCGGTCTAAAAATAAGAGAGATTAATAAGAGTTTATCTTCGAAAGGAAAATTCTATGATAAAATAATAAATCGCACTACCTGTGCCCAAGAATGAGCTCCATGTTCTTCAACACTAGGATGAGGTGCACCAATGAAACGGACCTTATCCCGAGGCAGCATACAAGCTTTATACAGCTCAAAACTCGTGCCACCGGCTCCCATTTCAAAAATACTACTCTCACTGCTAACCTTCCCTTTTGGATCCCAAGATTCTCCATCAAAGGCGAAGGGAATTTTTCCCCCTCTAGCATAAGCCTCCTTCCTATCCTCAGCTAAAAGTTCCTCAATCTCCGCAACCTTCTCCTCCAAATGATCGTCCTTACCACCAACAGGACGAAAGGATCCCGATGACCCTTCTCGAAAAGGTGCTTTAACAGCTTTTCTCTTGCCTAAAACAATTTGAGCAGGCGGATTAAACGCTCGACCTGGATCTTCCCCGGCAGTCGTTGAATGAACGGCATCAGACCCATCTCCTATGACGTTGGCAGTTGGAATTTTGTACACAGGAAAAACCTCGAGAGGTACATTTTCTCCAAGACCCGCCTAGGCTTGAGCTTTCTCATTAGCCTTATCATCAAACAACTGATACTGCGGCCCTTTGAGAGAAGAAGTACGTGAAGGGTCTTTTGTAAGTTGATCCCCCAAGGTTCGTCCTGGAGCCTGATCCTTTGTCAAGGGAGCTTTCGCTCCTAATCTACTTTTCTTTAGCTTCGAGGTCTTCTTCTTTTTCATTTGAGCCTCGATGTTTTTTGCAACCTCAGCTTTTTGAGTAGCCATTGCTGCGTATAAAACAAAGGAGAGAAGTTAGTGCAATATAAACAAGAGGATAAACAAGAAGGGAGAAAAACAAAAGATTTTACCCAAGTTTACTAATTCCACATTAGCAGGGCTCAAGGCACAAGTAGCCAAGATAGGCTCGAGGATCATTTTTTTCGCAAGATACCATGTCCTGGCGTATGTATTCTCTATAAACCCTTCTTCAAAAGTTGCCTCACCCAACTCAGGTATATTAGGACCCTTTAGCCTCCATGGTCGAGCCATTCCCCAGGGTCTTGTGCGGGGTGGTTCAACAAAAAAAAATTTCTCTTTCCATGATCCTAAGGATGAGGGCATTTTGTGAATGGTTTTACACCCCGAGCGGGGAGAGAAGTAAAAGAAATCGATATCGGTTTTGGTAGAAGAAGTGATATAATACAAACTCCAAAAACGAGAAAAAGTTGGCTCAATATCATAATGAGTCATCAAAATAATGAAGCATATGATGATCCTATACGCATTTGGGACTAGCTGGGTGGGACTTATCTCGAAACCTGAAATGATATCTATTATGGCTGGATGCAAAGGGAACCGTAAACCAGCTTCTAGATGAGCTGTACAGAAAGTTCGAATTAACCTAGGGGGCAAATGCATTCTATCCTCAAGACCAGGTAAATGCAACTTAAATTCCGCTGGAATATGGTACCTTTCTCTAATCTCATCAAACTCGTGAGGTTGTATTTTGGATCGAGTTACAAGGTAATCTGGAACCTCCTCCTCAGATGAGCTAGACTCATTTTCGCTCTCTCTCATCCTATCAGGTTCTCTATCCATCTCGATCCTACGCTCACCTGCAGAGCGAACCGGATCGGAATTATTTGCTTGTTCACCATAACTTTCTACAGATGATCTAGATGCATTCACCTGCATCCAAGATTTTATTATTCACGGAACAAAATCTCAATGGGTTTCGCATGGAAGAAGTAAAAGAATCCATGACAAATTTTTCTTTTTGAAAAAAGCTACACAAAAAATTATAACGAAGACAGTTACCTAAAGGAACAGGTGGAGAGCATGCGCCGGGATAGACCTCGCGATGAAAAGTCGGAATCGAGCTCGCCTATGAAGCCTTCAGGGTCGACTTCGAATTGATGCTTGAGAATTTGCTTATGAAATTCTTCTCTCTTTTTCTCTCTATTTCTCTCTCTTTCTCTTTTTCTAGAATTCTCTAAAGTACAAAATGAAGGCCACATATTGCTATTTATAAAGGGACAAGCATACTAGAGGAGATCAGAGACGTCTGGGACGTACGGGTGAGATTAGCTGTCGCTTCATCATGACTGATGAGATGATCCAATTTTACTCTACTTTATCAGTCATAGTCACACCTCGAAATCGATGCACACTTATGACTAATAAAGTGGGGGACTTAATGATATAGGTCAAAATGACCCTTAGACAATTTTACCCTCTACACTTGGCTTTATTCACCATACACTCCAGGATCTGCGCTTTTTAGTTCGGGTTTGGGTTGATCCAATCCAAACGACCCGACTGACCCGCGTTCTCAACCATCGATGAGCTTCACCAGATAGCTTGAGAGTAAGCCACGTGGCCCATGCTGATCCGTACAAGGTGTCAAAACTATAAATACACCGTCACATTCACAACTAGAAGGTAGGACATTTATTACTCCACATTATATACAACGATCTCGATCCTTAGAGTCTATTACTGACTTGATCGTCGGAGGGTCTACGCTGGGATCAACCCCAGCTCGACCCTAACGAGGGTCTTTTGATTTCAGGTTGTTCCATTTTGGAAGCTTTGTGATCGTGCTCTAGCCAAGCTTCACTGAGGAGGGTCGGGTTCATTTCCAACCTAAATCAAATATATACAATCATTTGTGATTTAATGGTCAAATTCATTGGTGACATTCATTAAATCAACTAGTTATTAAAAGAACATGAATACAAAAAAAATCAATTTATTTTTCATGCAAAAACAAGTGTTTTTGTTTCTTTTCTTTTTTGCTCATAAGGGAGGGGTTGGGATACCTCAAGTGATCCCAACCCGACAAAATTTGAGTTTATAGTCACATGGTCCTACTCTAAGAGTTCTTCTAGTCGGTTGTCTGGCTTACTCGTCACCACTAAGTGATGCATCAATCCCTGTTTCGCCAAATGGTCTGGACATTGGTCTTCTTCTCTCCAAATACATTGGATATTCACTTGATAATTCAAATAGAGGTTCTCTTGAATCTCAGAAATGATGTCAAAGTATTTGTGCTCCATGGAGGCCTCCTTAAGATTCATGTATGCTACATAACAACCCGTTTTCAATCTATGTCGCATATTCTGTATGCCCAAGCCAAGTTCAACCATTTCTTTATTGCTATCAATTACACTTCAAACTTGTTTTCGCACTCACAGCCCAAAGAAACCTCTGTACCATAAGCCATCTTCATCTCTGACTACACCTCCTATGTCTGTGTGTTTCCTTCGACCAGAATTTGACGTGAATGATGCATCTATGTTAAGTTTCCAACGCCCAACTATGGGCTTAGTCCAACCGACTTTCAAATGAGTTCTCCCTGTTCGGGATCATTGATTGTTATATGTGTGGCCTCCCTAACTCAGACATAGATTGAGTCCAACTCCAATTTCGGGTTGCCTCGATCATCATTATTCATGGATTTACATCCCTGCCAAATCAAACAAAATGTCTCAGTAAATATCATATTCCAATTTGCATTCCTTTCATACCTGTTGGCTTCCGCGATCATGTTCCAATCAACCTACTCCGAAGTTGATTATTGAAAATAAGTCGTCATGGAATCTTGGTTCGATAATCTGCTCCCAAATTGTCCTAGCCCAAGGACAATCCTGTAAGGCGTGGAGATTGGTTTTTTCCATATGACCACATAAAGAACATTCCGCAGTCCGAGCTATATGTCTCTGGTGTAGCTCAAAATTAGTGAGAACTTTGTTGTGTCTTACGAGCCAAAGAAAAAACTTTCGTTGATATGCTCCCTTCACTTTCCAAATCTGTTTCCATTTAGCTTCGTCCTCTTCCTGCATTCGGTTAATCATAAGATTCTCATACTCACTTTGACAATTGTATTTGCCATCGATTGGTAACTCCAAATAAGTGTGTCGTCTCTTGAACTCATGTTGTCCAGATTGTACCCCCGAAGCTTATTTCTGATTTTTTATGGTAGCATATTAAGCTCGCTCCATTTCCACCCCATCCTGGGTTGCCAATAGCTATTAACTGTGCGGTTGCAGTCTTCTTCAAAAATAGAATTATCAATTGTTTGACTGAGTGTCATCTAATCTATCCAAGAATCTGCTTAAAACAATGCTCTATGCCGATTGCCAACTTTTCTCCTCATCCCATTCTGTAGCAACTCGAAAGCGGATCCAATGTTATTCCAAGTATGAGAGGTTGTATGTGATGTTCGAATCAGGTTTTGTGAGATATATTTATGCCGAATAACTTGGACCCATAAATGGTGCTCCTCTTTGATTAGTTGACAGGCTAATTTCTTGAGAACGCTGTATTAGTAATCTGAGTTTGTCAAATCCCCAACCCACTGTGCTTCTTGCTCTTACAGACTGTATCCCAATTTATCGTGTGAAGCTTTCTTTCAACCTCATTACCTCCCCCATAAAAACTTCCTATTGGTTTTTTCAATTTCGTCACACATCCCAGTGGGTAGTTGTGACGTATGTATATAGTACGACGAGATCGTAGAGGTGCAAGCTTTTATTAGAGTTGTTCTTTCTGCCAGCGAGAAGTGTTTGGCTTTCCAACCCTTATGTTTAATTCTCTCGATCAAGAACTCATAATCTTGGCGAAGGACACGAGTGTGGTGGGGAGGGTCCCCAGATAACGACCCAAATCTTGAGTAATACTTAACTGAGCTCGTCTGCTAAGCCATCAAGTCAAGGAGTAAGGAACATTAGTCGAGAAGCAAATCATGAACTTCTGATTATTCACAACCCGACCCGACATCTCGCAATAATCCTTAAGAATATCTCTGATCACCCTTACTTGATTGGTAGAGGCTTCTCCAAATAGAATAAGATCGTCGGCGAACAACAAGTGTGAGATTTGTGGGACCGTCCACGATGTGGGAACCGCACTCTTCTTTGTTCCTCCATTGCTCTCTCTACCAGAGTTCCTAGTTCCTGTATACAGAAAACAAACAAGTAAGGTGATAAGGGGTCTTCTTGTCTCAGTCCTCATCTCTGGGCGAACCACTCCGTCACCTCGCAATTCCATAGAAGAGATAGTTGAGCTTTGGAGGTGCACTCTAAGACGAGTTTGATCCAAGACGCGGAAAAATCCATTTCACCCAACACATCTTCTATAAAAGTTCAATTAATCCAATCATATGCCTTCTCAAAATCAATCTTTGCAACAAAGTGCCACTTTCTTCCCTTAGTTACCCGCATATTATGTATAATCTCCTGTGTAATGATAACATTATCAATGGTCTGCCGACCTTTGATAAAGCTACTTTGTGTCTGCGGGATCAAATTATCCAGAAGCGGTCTAAAGCGACTGGCCATAGTTTTCGTAATGATTTTCAGAATAACATTGCTAAGACTAATAGGGCAAAATTTAGAAAGGTGTGCCGGGTTTTTCAGTTTAGGAATTAAAACAATGTGGGATTCATTTAAACGAGGATCAATACTACCTGTTTGAATAGAATTGGCGACCGTGGCAAAGACCTCGTCTCCGATTGTGTCCCAACACTTCTGATAAAAAAGCAGCTGAAGACCATCCGGACCCAGAGCCTTGGTCGGGTGCATGTACCAGACTGTTTTTCGCACCTCCGCTTTAGTCACAATGCTCGAAAGGTCCTCAATTTGCTGAGCTTATAGCTTAAAAAAGTCATACATAAATCTATATTGACTGACCCCTGGGCCTACACCATATAAGTCCCGATAATATTGAACCTGACATGTGCTTAAGTGTGTCGGAGTCAGTAATCCATTCCCCGGTCATCATTCTGCAGAGCCCCAATACTTGCTCGTCTCTGTTTAGTAATGGCTGCCATGTGGAAGAATTGAGTATTCAAGTCGCCCACCTAAGCCATTGAACTCTATTTAGGATTATATGAGAGGAGGATATTTAATTTTCTCAGATAGTTAGGCTTGAAGATGATCTTGATTCTTGAGCATTCCTATATGCAAGCTCAACTAAATTCTCGCTAGGAGTAATCTCATTACCGTGAAAGAGATTATTCCTAATTTGCCATAACAGCTCCATAAGACAAACAACGAATTGGTTATATTTGAGCTGCAACTCACCCCCAGGAAAATCTGGTTGTTTTTTCCCAATAAAGTCTTAACAAACATGAACATGTTCATATCCACGAAGTAATCCATACGAATTTGCTTCGGCTGGGAAAATGTGACCAATAAAATTCAAATTTGGTAGTCTTCCAAAAAGAATAAAAATTTTGAGTTGAAAACTTAAAATGGCTTTTATCATTTTTTTCTTTCTTTGAAATGTGTGCATTTATACTTATATATATATATATATATATATTATAACTTAATTTTTTATTGTCAATATATTAATGAATTTATTACTTAATATATATCATATGCAAGAAACACAATGGTTGTGTTTGTTTCTATTTTCAAACATGTTTTGGCCAAAATCTCTGGCCAAAACTTGTTTGCTTTATGTTTTTTTGAGCAAAAAGAACTTTTTTGGGCAAGGATTTGTCAGCTTTGACTTCCTATTTATGTCTACTTTATAGTGCCTACAACCACCCCAATGCATGATGCGGTAGAAAGTGATCTTCTAGCATCTTTTTATCTTTTAGTTTTCGTAAAAAAAATTTCGTTAATTTAGTTTATAGCGTTCAAAAAAAAAAACTTTTCCCATTTCTTGTTCTTTTTGTTACAAAATTTGAGAAGGCTTTTTTGGTCTTGTTCACCTATATTTTTATAAGTTAGGGGTGTGTATTGTTAGGTTTGGATGACTTTATATCGTTAACTCACCCAACTAGATATATGGGTAGACGGAAAGTTAATCAAAAATTCAGCAATTATATCTTCAAATCAAGCAACTCAAGTAGGAATTGTGGATTATATTGTAATTATATTTCCTCAAAACTCAAAATATTTTTTGTTTCAGTTAAAGTAAGGTCAGTAAAAATAACTTAGTGTCATTCAAATAATAAAAATTACTATATTATCTTGATTTGGAGGGACTAGAAAAATATATACACGGTTATAAGGATAATCATATAAGTATATATATGCCAATATATATTTGTATACATTTAAATGTACATAACTGTTAGATAATATTTTAGAATTTACACACAACTCTTATATATTTTAAAATTGTGTATGTATACACAATTACACACATAACTCTTATGTATTTTATTACATCAACTACAATATATATACAACCATAATATTACAATCATTTAAAATTTATACTACATTATATTTCTCAATCATTAACTAATTATAAACACAACTTTTCAAACAAAAAATTACATAATTTGACTGTCATAGTAACTTTTGTCTCTTCTGAAAATAAAATCAAACACAAAACCAAACACATTCTCATCAAAATACACAACTCCTAATATACTTTTTCACCAAAATTTTCACAAAAAAGAACGGTTTGGTCGATGCTGCCCATACGGGTTGTGCTCGAATGGTTACTTTTTAAACCTTTAACTTTTGATTTTTGTAATTCTAGCCCTATAACTTTTAAGTTTAAAGTTTTAGACCGAAGAAAATAAAATGTTCTTAATTTACATGATCCTGTGCAAAAGTGGTATCAGAGCCTTAGGCTCTGTTTGGATGTGTTTTTATTTCATTTTCAACCGTCATTTTTTAAAATGTATGAGAGAATGTGTTTTTTGATTTTCGTGTGAAAAAAGTAAGTGTGTTTGGTTGTATTTTTGAAAATGGTTGAAATTTGTGAGTGTGATGTGTGAAATGATTGAAAAGTAATAATTAGATGAATAGTGTTGGATTTGATGGTGAAAAGAGAGGAGAGAGAGAGAGAGATGATGTTGATGGGTGGAAGAGAGAGAGGATGGTGATGGGTAAATGTGAGATAAGTGATGTAAAATGTAATTTTAAATAAATGATTGAAATTTTTCGGGAACGTAAAAACAAGAATGAAAATGAGAATATTTTCATTTAAAAACAGTGTAAACTATGTATTTCCATTTTCAAATGAAAATGAAAATGGAAAAAGCATGATGAAAACATAAACAAACATAGCCTTAGGTTTTATTGATGAAATGTTTAATTATTATTATATATTGTTATTTAATCCCTAATGGAGGAGAATTAAACAAGTATGGAACAACCGAACGATCGTTCGAGTTGTTATGAAAACCAGGTATCCTTCATTACGTGGATGGAAATTGAGGCGGATAATTCTAAGTTCTCTCAGGACCTTAGAGAAATCCAAAAAACCGTTTAAGACTATGGCCACAGGTTAATTCATATACCTGTGAAAATAGAAAGTTTGAACCAAAAGATTGACGAAATACTACAGATCCTACCAGATCTGTGTAAAACTATTGTGGATCTGAAAACTGACATCTCAGATCTAAAAGGTATACTTAATAAAGGTATACGAGAAGCACAAATTGTGATTGGAGACGCATTTAGTACATCTTGGTTTAAGGTAAAAATGCCACCTATTTACTTTCATGATACAGGAGCAGATATTTTGTTGGGTAATAATTTTATTCAGACTTTTACAAAATATGTGCAAGATAACCTCAAGAACTTGTTGATATTTACTACTAATTGTGGTAATGAGATACAGATTTTGCGACACAAAAAGGCATTTAACCGGATAGTGCCCATAAATTTTTGCAGCAAACGTGGTGATTTTGACGAAGCCAAATTAACCCATCCTAAAATGCAGGATAAAAGGAAATTTGGTAAAGCTCTTTTGTCTTTCAGGCAACAGGGATATTGTGAAACTTCTAAAGAAGGGACCAAACCTTTTAATGAAGATGGAATTAAACTTCTTAAAATTGCTTTACAAGAAGAGAAGCCCTTCTTTGACATGAACGGAGAAAGTAAGCTTTTTCTCGAACATATTAAAAGACTAATCCAAAGGAATTTCAATGAGAATCCTTTGGCTTGGTGGGACAAGAACAAAATCGAAGCTACTCTGAAGGTAAAAGAACAATGTAAGTATGAGTATGTTTAATACAAGCCAATCCAGATGAATATGAGTGATAATAAAGATATGCAAGAAATCATTAAAGAACATATCAATCTTAAACTCATTGAACCTGGAGTCTCTTTATACAGTAGTCCTGGATTTTTGGGTAAGGGATCAATAAGATACTTAAATTTGATGGTTACTATATTTCAAGTAGAGAACACCTAATTGATTGCGTTCCCTACAAAATTTTAAAGACAAACCTCATGTGTTTCCCCACCTCCATTGACTATTACTAACGGCTATGCACAAATCACGTGCGTGAACCAATTAGTTTTTGGACGAAAAATGATCGTGAGACCAAATGTTAAGGCCATGTTTGCTTGTGTTTTCATTTTACTTTTTTCATTTTCATTTTCACCTGAAAATGAAAATACATACTTTACATTGTTTTTAACTGAAAATATTCGCATTTTCATTTTACGTTTTTACGTTTCTCAATAAATTTCAATCATTTTTTCAAAATTATATTTCACATCACTTTTCTAACTTTTTCTCTCACTTCTTTTTTATCACTTTTTTCTTTTCTCTAATCCAATATTATTCATGTAATCATTACTTTTCAATTATTTCACACATCACAAGCATCAATTTTAACCATTTTAAAAAACACAACCAAACATACCTACTTTTTCACTTTTCTTATATAAAAAAAAACACATTCCCCGTATATTTTTGAAAATTACGATTAAAAATGAATTAAAAATACATTCAAACATAACCTAATATTTTGGCAATTAATGAGATTCAATGCGGGAAGCTCACGATGTTTTAGACACTTATACATTGCCTCAAGTTTGGTAGGTCAAAATGTTCGAGCATGACAAGCTCAAGTCAAGATTGAAGTCCTTTCACTAAATTAATGAGTCAACTCGCCTTATCTTACAACCCAATCTGGATACATCTATAAGATCAATAATACCATAATATTGAATAAAAATATCATAAAATTATTATTTCGTGTCACAATATGAAATCCGTCTCTCTTGCATTCATCTCATTACTTCTGTTATCATAGAAAGTAAACCAAGCAATTTATCTTTAATACTAAAAAGTACATCACATTCTCTATTTCAAAATTGTATTTCATCTTATGTATATTTCATTTTATACATAAACGTCATTGTTTCGTTTAAAAAAAAATAAACTCGATTAGGGTGGATCCAACTGCGCGTTCCGAGCTCCGCGATAACCTATATCTTGAGATTATCTTCCAACCCCCGCGCTCGAGTTCGATGCGCTAGACGGTGGTTCAGACTTTAACACTTCGGTGTGTTGTTTAAACTAATTATTCGGACCGCAATTGACTAAAATATGTATTGTCTTCGAATGACACGATAATACCATAAAAGAAAAATTCAAGTACAGGTAAAAACTATCTCTCTGATACTTAAATCTGATACAAGATAATCTTATACCTACGTGAGAATCCTTCTTTTTTTCTTTACTACGATGATAATGAACTGAAAACTTAGGCCAAAGTATAAATCACTTTCAAACACTGAAATCTGAAAACATGTAATTCATACCTCCATGAAACTTCTCAATTCGGGCAAATTACAGTAGGTCGAATGCTAGTACAAATCCTGAAGATCGGATCCAACAATTCTTGAAACGAATCTATGCTACAAGCTACTCCTAACTATGTCTACGCCTACTCCTATGATAAGAGAAAAATAAGTTGTTCTTTGATTTCATCTCCTCTTTCTCTCTCCTTTTTTCGTTTTTTATTTCTGCATCGTGGTCCTACATCTTCAACCGTCGAGAACTACTTCTAACTTCTCTTTCAAAATCCTTTCGTCTTGGCGGGTTACCGAGTTTCCGGACTCTCTGATTCTGCTTTTGGTTCTGACTTCTTTGGGCCTGCCTTGTTATTGTTGTGATGGGCTTAACCTTTAATTTTTTGGGCCCACTAATTGCTGTTGAGCCTTTTTTAGGTCTTTTAATTTGTCGACCCCTTATATATATATATATATATATATATATATATTTTTAGTGTAAACAGTCATGCATATAAAAATCCCGCTACTTAATATAATTAAGGAAAGCAATTATACACATAGGGCGTGTGAAGCCCGCCTGGAGCGTATCTCACGTGGGAAAGTTGATGGAAAATGAAAGGATTTATAAAGATTTGCCTAAGAGTTCAAGTGTAACAATGGTTATCTATTTTAGATCGTGGTTTAAATACCTCCAAGTTACTCTCAGTGGGTTCAAAGGCAAGCATCTCGTCCAACAGGCTCGCGGGTCAGGGGCGCGAAAATAGTATCAGAGCTGCCCAGCAGCCGAAATTTCGGGAGCTAAGTGCTATACGAGGCAAAGTGCTAGACGTTTCAGGAGTCACCTTTTAAACTACGTGGCAAAGTGCTATGAGTATGGGAGTCGCCTCTTGAGTCCGTGGGAGCCATCGCTAGAGTCTCAACGCTTGGTGATAGATTGTGAACTGAGTCATATCGCGACGAGGACGTCGCATTCTAAAGGGGGTGATTGTGAAGCCTGCCCGGAGTGTACACCAAATGGGAAAGTTGATGGAAAATGAAAGGATTTATAAGGAGTTGCCTAAGAATTCAAGTGTAACAATGAATATTCATTTTGGGCAAACGGTAATGCCCAACTCGAGTGTATGTTTAATGGGTTTAGAGGCAAGCATCGAGTCCAAAGTACTCGCGGGCCCGGGGCGTGATTAGGGGTGTTCACGAATTGACTGAATCGACCGTAAACCGAAATTTAAGTCCGAACCGAAAAATTTGGTTCCTTTTTTTTTTGGTCAAAATTCAGTTTGGAGATTTGGTCAGTTCAGCTAACCAAAAAACCGAAATTTTTATTTATTTTTATTTTTATATAGTATAATATAAATCAAAAACTATAAAAAATGTGTTTCCTAGTGACAACTTATAGGAAAATAAAGAAAATAAATTAAAATTAGTCATAATTAAATTTCAGTTATTTATTTATATCTAATTTATTTATTTTTTTATACCCAAAAACCAAACCGAACCGGTTCACTTTTTAATTTCATTATGTCAATTTTAGTTGGCCATGCTAAACATAATTATAAATATATAAATGTATACATTCCAAAGAAAAAATGAACAACAATAGCCAAAAAACAGTAGTCAGTGAGATTTTTGAAAAAACAGTAGCAAAAAAAAAAAAAAAAAATTCTTTTTTGGTTTTAACCGAACCGAACCTGTTTGGTTCAGTTTTCGGTCCGGATTTTCGAAAAATCAAAATTTCGGTTAATCGAAAATCCGGTCCGATTTGATTAAAAAACCGATCGATGAACACTCCTAGGCATGATAGGGTGCATACAAGAAATATAATAGAAAATGAAAAACTATTTGAATCAAATGACCGGAAGTGACTAAATTTTATCAAGTATTTCAGATGTTCTATTCCAAAATCGTATTTCATCTTGTATTTCATAAGAGTCGTGCATTACAAGTATATATGTATAGTTAAGGTGAATTTTATATTTAAAAAAATATATTATCCACTTTGCATTTATACAATAAGTACATTGCAAGATGAAACATCATTTTACAACAGACGATTCGAACCAGCTTATCAAGAACTACCCCTCGCCTGGATTCATTTTCTTTGGTCTCCTTATTTATGAGATATATATAAATATATGTAACATGGTAATCTTTGTGGAGAAATAATTTAATGTCGACTGTATAAACTCAGAGGTTGGCTAAGTGGAGACTGTCCTTGGCTTCACCAATAAGTGATAACACAGTGGCTGCAATATGCTTGGGGCTGAGCCCAGCCTCATCAATCTGGTCACTTTGAGCACCATGGTCAATGTATCTGTCTGGGAGCACCATTGCCCTCCACTGTAACCATCACAAAAAACAAACTGTAGATTAGAATACAATCATCTTCAGATACGAATACTACGACACGGATGGAACATCGCTAATCATTTACAAATTTAGGGTACGATACGCATGGCTCAAACGCTACTATTGGATATATATAACGTATTTATGTGCATGTGTATGGGTAATTGGTAAAGAATATATAAGGGCAATTTTTAGAGTACAAATAGAAAGATGTTAGTGATGTGATGGTATCGAACATTGACTAGTGTGATTTTTGGACTATAAAGTTGGAAAAACATAAGAGTTGTGACTTTATGAAAAGAGAGATCCAAAACGAGAGACAAAGTGTATTTAAATGACTTAACAACATATTTTCAAATAGTTTATCATTGCATAGATTGACATTATGGAGTATCCGTGCATTATAACTCGAACCATCATTTAGGTATGTTAGATTATATATCACTTGTAGAACTCTTACCTTAAGGTTTCCATCTAGTAATCCATTCAAGCACAAGAAATGAGAAACATGTGAACTGAATCCTCCAATTGATCCTTCTTCAATAGTGATAAGAACCTCATGTTCTTGAGCTAATTGCCTGATCAAATCTCCGTCGAGAGGCTTACAAAATCGCGCATCAGCCACAGTAACATTTATGCCAATATCTTGTAAAACATCTGCTGCTGCTAAACAATTTTGTACTATTGTTCCGAATCCTAAAATGGCCACTTTACGTCCCTCCCTTAACACCCTTCCCTTGCCAATCTGTTTTTGAAAAATCAGTCAGAAATTAAAATAACCCGGAAAAACTTAATATCAGAACTTTGAAAGACAAGCTTATAAATTTCCTTACGTACCTCTAAAGGAGTTCCTTTGTTGTTTGGTGGAATAGGTACGCCAATGCCGTTTCCTCTAGGGTATCTTAGGCAACTTGGCCGGTCATCGATCATTGCAGCCGTGGCGATCATGTGCATAAGTTCGGCCTCATCCGATGGAGCCATGACCACCATATTAGGTAAACAAGCCATGTATGTGGTGTCAAAGGCTCCAGCATGGGTCGGACCGTCTGCACCGACAAGTCCTGCACGATCCATGATAAATCTCACAGGGAGCTTTTGCAGGTCTACATCATGAACCACCTGTGTTTTGTCGATTTCTTGTTAGATTTCGCGAATTCAGAATTACACATACAAAAAAATGAACAAGTTCACACATGTGAAACTTGCTCGTCTGGGGGCATCACAATCATTTATGTGTTGGATCCACATGGGATCCACATGATTATGACTGTGATGACCTCGGACACGCAAAGAAAAATTCGTTTTTATCATAAATAGCATCTTAAAGCTTGAATTTTCCTTTATTTCCCACCTGATCATAACCTCTCTGCAGAAAGGATGAGTATATAGCACAAAATGGCTTGATTCCTTCAGTTGCTAGACCAGCAGCAAAGGTGACGGCATGTTGCTCGGCTATCCCGACATCAAAACATCGGCTGGGGAAGCGTTTTTGGAATATGTTAAGCCCAGTGCCCCCTCCCATAGCGGCGTGAATAGCCACAATCTTGTCATCCTGCTCTGCTTCAGCTATCAAAGACTCAGCAAAGTATTGAGTATACGAAAGCGTGTTTGATTTAGACTTTAGTTGTTTGCCGGTTCTAGGATCAAACTTCACCACACCTGCAAAATACAAATTCGTGAATTTATTCGTTTAAGAACACACGAAAAATCACACACACGCACACAAACAGAGCAAGAAGCAGACTGGACTACACATTCATCCCCTATCCATAATACTTTTATATGTTAATTCAAAACTCGTCATCTAAGTGATTATCTATCTGGAACCTGAAGACTAAGAATTCTGACTCCGTCCCTACACACATATACACATAACGCTTCATATTTTGTACAAGGGTATGTAGTATCGGACAGGGCCAGACGTCCGTCCCTTGTCCATTATCTCAACCTTTATATGTTAATTTAAAACTTGTCATCCTATATTTATGAACCAAATTATCGATATGGAACCAGAAGACTAAGATTTCTGACTCCGTCCCTGTGTGCACACAGATACACATGATGCTCGTACTTTGTATAATGGTATTCAGTACCGGACTCCATCTGGCATCCGTCCCTTATCCCTAATCTCGACTTTTATACGTAGATTCAGAACATTTCACCCTATATGAGCTATATTATCTATCCAAATCCAGAAAAATAAGAATCCTGACTCCGTCCCTGCACACTGCACACACAGATACACGTAAGTTTGTATAATGGTATGCATACCATGCATCTTATCTGCAGCAACTTCAGCTGGAGGGTATCCTTTGCCCTTTTCTGTTACAATGTGGATGATAACAGGTCCTGGTGCTGGCATCTCCTTAATCTTCTTGAAGATATCAACAAGATCTTCAACGCTATGGCCATCTACGGGGCCGATATAATATAAACCGAGTTCCTCGAAAAGACTAACTCCAGGCCCTCCCACCATCCCTTTCATACAAGTATCAACCTTTGCAGCAATTTCATGGGTCTTGCTTCCCATTTGCTTGGTTATGTCCTGTTGAGGAAGCTTGTGTTAAATCCCATAAATAGAAATAAGAAAATTGCTGTATGTCCGCGGCTAACTCTTTCTTAGTTTATCGACGGTTCTTGATAAGGTAAGATAATAATTTTTTTGTTATCGTAAGTATTAACTACGTAAATTCGAGTAGCTGCATTTACTGTATTCATTTTCTTTTAAAAAAACAAAATGACTAACGGAAAAATGATAAATTAAGAAGTGACATATATCATAGCGTACAAAAGAATGCAAAACACAATTATGCAGATGTTAATAATGATACTTTTATTAAGTTGGATTATGAGTCCTATACATTGTCATGAATGATGATTTAAATCCTTTATCCTTGTTCACTTCGCATATTTATAATTTTCGGGCTATCTTGAAACAAAAAAACAAAAACACAATATTAATCTTAAATAGAAAACATGATTTGGATGTACCATAGAATTTCTATAAATTAATCATCTTGGTGGACCTAATTAATCAATAACTAATTAATTAATAACACAGTGAGGGAGTTAGAACTCCTTATTTATTGTTATGCTAATCCATAAGATATATTCTAACAATTGCTTTATTCTGAATGAGACAAACAAGGGACGAGGGACCCGAAAAATCCTCCCCTCATAAGGGGTTTGTCTGAAAAAATAAATAATAGCACAACTTTTTTTATAATTTAAATAATTATTTTGGCCTTGATCCCATCAAAGGAAGCAAATGAACCTTGAAAGAAAGGGTAATTTAACTTTCTTTTAATCGAGGGCAAACTAGTCAATTAAACGCTTTGTTCTATATTTTTTTTGGAAAATTACTAAAAAACGCTTAATATAAATTTTTATATCCAAACAAAATCATGATAATATTTCTCATTTCAAAAAAGTCCTTCCAGCAACTTTTCCTTCCAAAAACACCAATATTTAAGGTTAATAAAATTATGAACTTAATTGTTCTTATCCTTATATAGATTAAAAGTTAATCAATTATAGTTTCGTATAAAAATATATTTACTTAGAACTTTTATATCGATAATCAATACTAATTACAATATTAATTTAAAAAATTTCATCTTCATAAAAAAAATTAAAAATCTATTTTTATATAACTACCATAGTAAAATTAGATAAACTATGTAAAAATATTTAATATTAGAAAATAAAACTCGTATTATATGATTTATCAATTTGAAAGTTTTAAATAAAAAAAATTTGGTAAAAAAATCGATGGGTTAATTCTTAACTTAATAGATGAAGAGTAATTCAGTCCAAAACGTTGTTAATCCTAATTATTGGGTTTTTGAAATGAAAAGTTTGTAAAATGAGTTTTTGAAATTGAAAAATATTTTCATGAATTTTTGAATAAAAAAAGAATTATTTTAGGGAGGTTTTATTAATTTTCACTGTTTTTAACGTAGCAAACTTAAAACGAAGTTTCTACCATTAAAGCGAGGAAATAATTGGTACTTTAGCTATCCACAAGGGAGGTAGATATAATTCATTGCAATACGAAAAAATAAAAAAGACAAGTAAATAATTAATTATTACTTTTGCAACTTCACGAAGTTGGCGAAATTTTCTGCTTGATTGTAGTCTCGTCAAGGCTTTGCTTAAAGCTCCGACGGGCGGCGCAGGGCCGTCCACGGTGGCTGTAGGCAATGAGACTTGTCTGTTGTCATTCAAGACAATTATGAGATTGGAATCAAGAAATCCAGCATTATTCATTGCTTCAAATGCTTGTCCAGCAGTCATGGCCCCATCTCCTATCACTGATATTATGTGATTGTTCTTCCCTAGTAGGTCCCTAGCCACTGCCATTCCTGAGTAAATTGACAAAAAACATTAGAAAATAATTGCATTTTGGTCCCTCATTTTTTTTCAATTCCAGAAAAAAGAAGATACCCTGCATATTTAGTCCGACAAAACTAAGCTGATAGTTTTAATCCTGAGTTATAAAGACTCTGTTTAGTTCTATAAAGGAGGGAAGAGCCTGGATTCGAACCGAGTTTAAGTGAGAGGTGGATACACTAGACCAACAGATCTTGGGTTGGTCCCTTCTTTTTTTTGTTAATTGAGTTTCGGTCCTTGTGATTTTTCTCTTAACGCCCAACGTTTCAAATTTTTCGATAAAAGTAGTGTTTGTTTTAAGCTCATTGTCAGTTTAGTTTTGGTCCTTTAGGTTTAATTACATTTTGTTTCTCGTTTTTTGTCCCACTAATTTAGTTTTGGTCGCTCTAGTTTCATCTTCGTCAAAATTAGTCCACTTTGGATCTTTTATTTAGTGTTGTATTTCGTATCATATATGTCTGTTATGTATGCAAACACATCCAAGTCTATATATAAGAACTAATGTTTTCTTGTCGGCATATGTAGAAAATTTGAAATGCGAAATAGAATATCGAGTTGATCAAATGAAAGATTCAACAAATGCAGCCCTACCATTGACTCGAGATATATATATATATATATATATATATATATATATATATAGAAAATGAAATCGTAGAAAATTTCCGACTTTTAAGTGGCCAAAACTGTAGGAAGCTCAAATTTAAGGGACCAAAACATTAAAATGTCCAATGCTAATTTATTGAACTTAGCTATTCTATACTTTGTTTGACGAACTTAAACGATTAGGACCAATTATATGAAAAAAATTAAAATATGAAACACTCAAATTCACGAGGATTAAATAAAGGCTAAACCGTAAGACACAAATTACGAAAAACGCTCCGAGATTTGAGAAACAACCATAACTTCTCTTATCAGTTACAATTTCATGCGTTATCAGTAGAAAAACATATTATAATTTCACCTCATGTTTTTTGAGTTGTCACGTCTTGATAATTTGTAAAGCCTCGGAAAAATCATAGTAATTACTCAATAAATAAAGGGATCGGGAGTGATATGTTTACCTAAACCTGCTGAAATACTTGTGGAACTGTGACCAGCACCAAATGCATCATGCACACTTTCATCTCTTTTAGGGAAGCCAGCGAGACCTGAAGTCTGTCGAATTGTATGCATTTTTGACCTCCTCCCCGTCAATATTTTGTGTGGATACGCCTATGGTCAAGCCATCAATTTTGTTAGTTGTAAATAGAAAAGTCATGCATGGTTCAAATTGCGGTATCCTTGATAATATGACAGGTCTTGTTCAATATCGATTTGGCATATTGAGAGGTACGAAAAAAAAAAGAATTATACAATGTTTAAAAAAAATCTAAAAAATCGAAGAAAATACAAATAACACAAGTTCCCCTAATTGGTCAATTAAATTGTTAAAATAGAAAAAGTATTATTGTCCGCATTCAATTTGTATATACAAAAAAATATTTATTAATAATTACATCATAAGCTTCCATTGTATATTTAATAATACAACCACTACATCATATCACAAAACATGTTTGCATGATATAAGTGAAAAGTTCATTATTTGAAATAACATCCTAGATGCCCGATATTATCTTGGTACTATAGATAATGTCATGGTTAGGGACGGATACATATAATTTTCAAATTTAAAGTCCTTCCCCCAACCCCCAATATTAAAAATATCAAGATTTGGCCCCTCCTTTTCTGTAATTGCCTACCAGACCAAAATTTCGGCTCATCTCTGATCATGTTATCGACGATATGATCCAATATTAGTGCCGGTACATATAAACTTGAAGAATAATAAATATCACCGGATATTAACAGATCTAGCCAATCAAAATTCATATCGACCGATATTTTGAACTTTAAACTTAAAACCTATGTACATCATAGCGTTATACATCAGCATCACCAAAAAAAAAAAAATAAGAAAACACACACACACACTCAAGGATTATATATATATATATACATATATATATATATTTATACCTGGTGACCAACATCCCAAATGATTTTATCTTCAGGAGAGTTGAATACATGATGAAGTGAAACAGTAAGCTCTGCCACACCTAAGCTTGAACTTAAATGTCCTCCAGTTTTCGACACCTTGAACACTATATCTTCCCTTAATTCATCAGCCAATCTTTCTAGTTCCTATATATGTATATACAAGGAATATTAATTATTATTAAATCCCAGAATGTTCAAAATAACACAATTAGATTATTTTGGATCAAGATTTTAATTACCTGAATGGAAAGATTTTTCATGTGAATGGGATAGTTAATAGTATCCAATAATGGAGTGGAAGGCTTTTCTCCTGTAAATTTGAGTGCTTTTGTAGTCTGATTCTGTGTCTTCACAATTACATCATTTTTCTCAGTACTGATATTATTCTCATGTTGAGCAGCTGATGTTATCCCAGAAAACTGAAATGGAAAAATGATACAAGCAATTAATATTTTTTATAGGTTAAATAAGAATAATTAGGCTGAAAGACAAACCAAACCAAACTACTCGATACTCGACTCGAGATTGTTCTGTAAAAGCTCGTTTGAACTCGGTTAGTTAACATATCAAACTAAGCTTGAACAACCTTTTTTGTGTTCGATAAGTTTGAAGGTTGACTCGAGCTCGACTCGATTAGTAAAAAATGATAAAATATGTGCAAAAAAATCAAGCTATTAGAGCTCGATTTGTGTTCTGGTCTATCAAAGCTGATTTGAGCTTCACTCAGTTAACAATCAAACCAAGCTACAATAAAAATTCCAAAGCTCGATAATAACGTAAATAAGTTTGAAAAACAACAACTTGTTCGACTCTGACTCGACTCGTGTACATCCCTAAGAATAATAAAGTATTAATCAAATCATGAACCTTTTGCTTCTGGCTTGGAAGAGTGGTAATGGAAGATGATAACCAGCTTGGAGTGTCATGAGAATTAAGCAATGAGAAGAAACTATTTCTGATAACTCCACAAGAAGCCATCTCTCTCTCTCTACCAAAAAGAATTGTGATGAGGGAGAGGCTTGAGAGTTGAAAGTTTTTGTGAAGAAGCAAATGCTGTGCTTGTAGTGAGAAGTTAGATAATTGGACCCTTTTTTATAGCTAAGATTTCATGCATGACATAGTAAATTTAAAAAGTAAAGAGTAAAGACTAAAGATGTGTGGTCTTATTCAGATTGTGAAGGATTGGCCATAAAAATACAAAAATGTCAAAATAATTAATGTGGTCAAAGTAGATAATCAGTATATAATTAAGGGCTAATCAGATTTACTACAAAGCGCCCACCAAGTATGATATACATGCATTTTTAGCAATGTCATATATTTGTCAAATGTCAAACGCCCGCCAATGACCCTTAGGAAATCTTTGGTTCAAGTCATTGGTTCATTATTAAATAATTGTTAGTTAGTGTTGATGATCAATGTTACGATGAAATACCGCGAATAATTTTATATTCGATTGAGTTCGATAGAGATCGTTCATTCATAATTCGATATGATAATAGTGGATGGTGAAAATCACTCCAAGTACTCATGACTTGATTATGGAAAATCATCATTACCGATTTACTGACCCCAATAATATGTGGTATAATCAGTTTTACTTTCAAAAAAATGTTAGAAAATATCTAGAGTGGTTGAGTGATCAAGGGATCAAATTTCTCTGCATGGCATTTGTACACGAGACTTGATCCCTAGCTAAAAATTGAAGTGATTCTTAGTTAATATTGCATTCCTAATTTCTCTATAATAAAAGATTATATTTGCATATAATGAACAATATTAAATTAAATAATTATGATTATGGTTTGATTGGATTCCTCTCGAAAAGAGCTTCGATTTGGTATCTTGTGGACACCGTAATTCCAAGCAGATCTCAACAGCAAAATTTCACTTGTTTTTTACTTTTCTTCCTTCGAACCTATCAAAAAATGTCCAGCTTCTTGTTCTACATCATAAACCCAAGATTCATGCTATAAATTATAAAATCTCACGTTTGTTATTGGTTGGATCAGAATCTATTGTTTTGTTGTAAGAAATCAAAGTTTGGCTTGTAATGGTTAGACATCGACACAACACACACCATAACTTAAACGCACGCGACGTGAATGGGCAATTGTTTAATATTTGCACATACACATACAAATACGTTTATATACATGAATATATATAACATATATATATATATATATATAACATAATTTTGTTTATTCTATAATCACAAGTATTCCTAGTGAATGGTGGATGCTGCGTACTGAAAATGTTTTAGAGCACGATGTGCTCGTGTATTTTCATCATCTAGGAAAATAATATATATATATATATATATATATATGTATAGATATATATACGCGCACACACACTACCATTTATATATTATCATTTTCCACCTCCCATTACTTTGGAAAATATTGGATTAGAGATTTTAAACCTATAGATTTCAAATTCCACAAAAAATTTATTCGAGTTTGTTTGGATGATTTCTTGTCATGAATTTCAAATCTTTTGGTGCTCATTTAAACTATGGTAGATTTTAATTGATATCAATTAAGCTGATATAATTTGAAATTCTTCCTCCAAATTAACTCCTCAAATCCAAATCCCTCTATCAAAAACATTCTTAATGTAATTGATGTAGGTAAGTTTTGCATCATAAGACTTTAAGGTCTATTACATGATTTTTCCGGTTAATTTCCTAGCCATGCAAAAGAATAGATGTCAAAAGACACGCCGAGGATTTTTTCGGCATTCGCCCTTTGACGCTCAAGTCCAAAAAGATATATATAAGAAAGAGCATATCAAGTATTAGTGAATGCCATCTCTCCCCTTCAAACCCCAATGATAAAGGGTATTTATAAATTCCAATGGCAGATGATAAGAAACTATAGTAGCTTCTTGGACCTGACCATAGCTCAATCATCTAATATAGTAATAATTCAACCTAATAAAGGTAAAAATCGACTCAAATGGTCTAATTCTGATCTGAACATATGTCAAACTCATAAATTTTTACAGCTCGAGGTGGGCCCAAATGTGTGTAGCATTGCTATTAATACTATCTATACTATTAGGTCTCGTTCGATTGATGTGATTATGTGGGGTATGATTATTTATCTAGGTAAGTGCATTTTCGACCTCATCATATTGGTCGGAGCACTTTAGTATCTAATCAATTAATTTTTATACTTGAGTACCCCACTTTTGTAAATTATGATATTTAAGTCCACCGGATAAATAATTTGACTTAGATTGTGCATTCGGCTACCTATATATTGCATGATATACGCACTTTGCACTCTATCCTATGACAATTTGTGCACTAGACTACCTATTTATTGCATGATATGTGCACTTTCATGCACAATTTAAGTCATGACTAACGCACGTGACAGACTTTTCGGAGGGAATATTCCTCGCGTATACTTAAGTGTCTTAATTTACAAAGATTGAGTACTGGAGTGTAAAAAGTAATAGATTAGGTATCAAAGTCGTTCGACTGACATAGATTGGGGTCAAAATGCATTTTACCCTATTTATATTTTTTTGGGAAAATTGCACTTTACGTCCCATAACTTTGCCCGAATTCAATTTTGGTTCCACTCGTTACAAAAATATCACATTGAATCTCATAACTTACAAAAATCTCAATGTTGGTCTCAACTGTCAATTTCCATCAATTTTTAACGCCAGATGGAATGTGCCTTGCACATGGGCCGTTAGTCAAACCTTTGACTGTGATATGCATTTGATTTGGCTCCAAAACAAGGGATTATTGCAAAAAAGCCCCCCAACTTGTAATTAGTTAAATAATTTAACAAAAAAACATAAAATATAATACATATATATATACACACACAAAATTATATAATATTATATATATAAAAATAACAAAAAAAAAACAAAAGGTAGGTAAATGAAAAATATCTTTGACTTATTTAAAATAATTCAATTTAAAATAAATTAAAATATAAATTCTTATATATAGTAAATAAAAATAAAAATAATATATCCTAATATATTAAATTTGATATATCTTTGGAAAATAAAATAAAATAAAAAACATAGTAAAAATATTTTAATTATAATTTTAGTATTATCTAAAATATTTCAATCATTTTTAAATTTGAAATTGGAGTTATATTAAAATTTTAAATTAGTATATTCTAGATATTATTTTAGCCTTTTTATTTAATTATTTATAAATTATCAACAAAAAATATATAGATTAGAAATTAATTTTGTATTTCATAGAAATAAATAAATAAAAAAAAACTAAAAAAGGGAAAAAAAAGAAAAGGAAAAAAAAAGGAAATAGTTGTTCATCGTCTTCTTCCTTCAACCAACCACCGCCGAGCAAACATCCTACCATCGCCGCCGCCTTCCCCATCCCACAACCGCCGGCATCACCTTCGTCAACATTCCGCGAATCACCACTGCCTGCATCCCCTTCACAAAGCCTTCGCGAACTATCACCGCATGAATCCCGTTGTCGTCTTCTGCAACCCACCACCGCCCTCATCTCCTTCTCAAACCACCGCCGCCGTCTTCTGCAACCCACCACCACCTGCATCCCCTTCTCGAACCATCACCGCCGTATTCTGCAACCCACCACCACCCACATCCCGATTTCACCCCATTTCTGGTCCGGTCAGGTAGAGCTTGGAAGGGAACAAATGTCATTTACAATTTTTTTTCTTTTTTTAATTCTTTTGTATTTTCCTTTTTATTTAATTCATTTAAAAGAAATTGGCTTTTAACTAACAAACACATGCATTCTCCGTTAAAAATTGGCGGATGGGATCAACATTGAGATTTTTTGTAAGTTATAGGACTCAATGTGATATTTTTGTAACGAGTGGGACCAAAATTAAATTCGGACAAAGTTATAGGACGTAAAGTGCAATTTCCCCCCTGTTTTTTTGAAGAGAAAAACGGTGTTTACCCTATTTATATTGAACAATCATTCTTTCATAGGTGGCCAAATGTTAACTTATTCATCTTGAATGAGATAATCCGAGTTGTGTATTTCTTATAAAGCCTCAAAATTAGACTTTGGTTTACTAATATTATAAATATATAGATAGAACATTGGAATTTATAGTATATTAAAAATAAAATAAAAAACCCACATTTTTCCTCTCTTATCACACACCTCACTTTTTTTATTCATTTAATTTTTATTGAAAAAATTTACTTATCAAATTGCTTTCTTTTATATTATATGACTTTCACTCAAGAAATTTTTTTCTAAAATTTTCTCTTTTTCACATGGAGTATACGAGCCCAACAATTTTTAATTTGTATAAAACCAAACCAAGTGTTTATAAGCTAATCCACTGGGAACTATTTGAGAGCTCAAGACTTTAGATAAAGTATTTGATAATTTTTTTGATAAAACTACTTATAAGCTCTTAAATTGAGGTCTCAAGAGCTTAAAAACTCATATAAATAAGTCAGCAAATTCCAACTTATTTTTATATGATTACAATCACCAAAAACATCACACAAATAATTAATAAAAGCTTGTAAGTTCTTTAGAATAAGCTTATGCTATTGTAAGACTTAATTATATATTGTATGTATAATATTTAATTGTAATTTGAATATGACATTAACTTGCCCTCTCGAACATTTGATGCTCTAGTGTGAGATATTGTTCGTTTTGGCTGGCGCCGATTTTGTCTTGAAAAGGGGGCTCGATTGGAAGATGGGAGATTAGGGCTTATATGCTTCTTAAGCACACCGTCTCTATCCGATATGAGAAGGTAGGTACATGCTCATTATTAACCCCCCCCCCCCCCCTCAGACGAGGGTTTTGGCAATGGCACATGGCCTCGTTTCTACATATAACGCCAGAATGATGTGGCATACACTTGCCTTCTCGAACATCGGACGTGCAAGGTATTATTCGCGATATGATATTTTATCTCATACTTCACTTTACTTATGCGCGATATGTGTATAAAATTTTCCAACAATATAAAGTTGATACGAATCATCTTCCTAGTTTGACACCAACCCTTGTTCGTTTTGCCTTTTCTTGAGGTAACTGCCAACGAAAAATGCCGATCTCAACCTTTCCTTCATCTCTTGTCATCACTCGTACTACAAAGAATCCCGCCAACATTGAGCGCTCCAATAAATCTAGATTTATGTTGTCATCACATATCGACAAGCTCACGTTATAGGATTTTCAACGTGTTTCGGTAGAATTGCCTACTTTCAAATTCATACTAGATTTCAAATCTTTGCTTTTTCTAATCTTTGGAGAGTGATATATATTACGATGTATAAGTCATACATAGAGAGATGAAAACTTAATACACAAGGGACTAAACCTAGTGAAAATTGACAAAATAGCCAAAGGTGCACAAAAATGCGTCTCCCTTGTGTCGCTGGTGCCACCAATGCCCCGAATCCAATGTTGCGCCAACGAGCACTCTGCTCATGACACTTGGGTGTTAGGCCTTCTACAGAAACTGCTCCGACTCTCCTTTTGTCTCTTCTGTTGGCTCTTTTTTAACATTTCGAATTTGTTTCAGATTCCACAATCACAGAGCAAATCGCATTTTTGGTCTCGTAAATGTGCACAAGTACACATTTAGTCCACTGCTTTATCTAAATCTCACATTGAGTCCCATAAGTTGTCAAAAGTCTGACTTTTGGTCTCTTGACCAAATTTTGTCAGAAATTAAACAATTGGTCTTTTGGCGCCCGAGTTCAGCCTTGCACGTTTTTGGAGGAATTTTTTCTCCCAAATGGACAAGTTGTTTGTGATTATGGCAAGTTGCTGTGTTACGGATTGAGTGGTCAGATTCTGATCCCGGTAGGAGGTTTCATGGCTTGGCTCCTTCGTGCAAATCTTCAACTTTTTCTTGTGATTTCGTTAGATTTAGTTGTGATTTTTGACATGTGAGTGCGTGGTTAGAGTTTTTTGTTAGAGAAAATTGAACGATTAGGTTTTGGAATTGAGATTTTTTGACTAATTTGTGGCTAAACATACCTAGCCTCACTCACGTGCAGCTCATGTGAACAATTTCCCGCATGTGACTATTACTAATGGACACGCACAAATTATGTGCGTGCCTCCGTTAATTTCTGACAGAATTTGGTCAAGGGACCAAAAGTGAGACTTTTGACCACTTATGAAGCTCAATATGAGATTTACATAAAGCGGTGGACTAAATGTTTTGAGCTCTAACTAGCTGTGGTGGGAGAAATGTTAACCTAACACTTTTTAATAATGGCTAAAAGTCATGGTCTTTACAATGAACAAAATATTGAATGTTTTGGCCATGCTTGCAAATACCACGGTCAAAGCTGTAGTAAAGTCATGGTCAATTAGTTTTAACCATGACAAAGAGACTTTTCACCATGACATATTGTCATGGGCAATAATCATTTTTTTTGTAGTGTCGCACACACTTACGTAACTAAAAATGAGGTTTTCCCCACAATCTTATCAGTTTGATGATGGTTATAGAATTAGGACAGTTGTTACTTCGTTTATTATTTAAATTGATTCCTAATGGTTGATATTTCTAATGTAATTGTTGTACGTAAATTATTTTTGTTAAAAATTAGAAAATGAAAGACAGATGCATGTTCTGTTGTCCAACTCAAAATTCAATAGTTTCCGGCGACCACCACTATATTTTTATAGTAATTCAATTTTACCCGACTTCTGAGTGTGCTTATATCCATGCACGAGTCGTAGTCGTAGTCGTGTAATCGTGTAACACGAAATTCAAATCATGTCTTTATTAAATATGCTTAATATTTGACTCAAGTGCTTTTCTACTTTTTTAGTGTCATTCATTTGTGAAAGTCCATTTTTTGAACCCGTTATCGATCGTCTTGGAATTCTTCGTCATCTGCCAAAGTATTATTAACGTCTTTTTCGTTACTCTGAAATAATAATACAACATTTTGGATATTTTGAACAGTTTTTCCTCATTTTAAGAGTTTGAATGTATGCACTTGAATTTCTACTTAAATTTGGACTTTTCAGCAGAAGTATTGAATGGTCGCCTAATATAAAAGTTTAACTTGTTAGAGAAAATAAACATTTAATATTTTTTTTTTCTTTGGTAAGTAACATTTAATATTTAATATATCTAACAATGCTTTGTCATGCATAAATGTTAGTACTTTTACAAAGCCCAGTACGTGTAGCTCTTTTTCATAAATGGGCAGCGGAGATATGAATTCGTGATCTTTTAATTGGTTTGGTTCTCTCCAATACCACGTTGAATGATTATCTCATCTAAAAGTTTAAATTGTTAAACATTAATATATATATATATATATATATATGTGTGTATATATATATTTAAGATATATATATTAAATGTTTCTCATTTTCTTCTCACGTTAAATCAAACATGAGAAAATTCTTGAGTCGTGGGCCACGACTCGAGACAGCAACTACTTTGAATAATTCATCCTTTCCAAAGTGACAGGGGAAGAAGAAATGAAAAGGTAAAAGGCTAGCAAATTGACAAGGGGTGGACTAATAAATTAAATATGTGTGAATCATATTTTAGGGGTTACTCAAAACATCTTAATAAAAGTTCTTAATTTTGGAACTTATGATAATATTTGAAATTTAAGATGCTCATTGTACTATTTTTTCGTTCAAAATGACTCAACAATTAGAGTTCATAAGTTTATATACTCAATTGTTTTTAGCTTTTCGAGTGAGAATTATTTAGTTGTGTAATCTGTGTAGAAAATTTAAATCGATAACGGGTATTGTTATCAATTTTATTTTTAAAAGAAAAATTTGAATCCTCAAAAACATAAAAAAAAAAAAAAGTCTGTTAAAGATAAATAACATGTTAAATTAAATATGTATATATATATATAGTAACATTGGAACTATACAAATTATAAATTAATTCAGTCGAAAAAAAATATATGTAAAACTGAATTGATGAAGCTTAACTTAAGAACTCATGGTTGATTTAGTCGAACAAATTGTTGATGTTACCTGCTGGTTTTTTCGAGTAAAAAGTAGTGGGTTGGGTATTTTAAGTTGAAAAACATATTCATGTATATTTGGATATAATATATTTTAGCGGGTTTTTAGTAATTTTCTCAGTATTTTATGTATGATGTGGTTTATCACCATTGATGTGATGAAGCCGTCCAATCCTCTGTAAGGTACGTATTAAGGAAATTCGAATCAAACCCTTCACTCGAAATTATGTACATGGGTTTAGTTCAATCCAATCTAGGCTACCCAAAATCGATCGCTAGTTTTTATCAATCATATACTTAATTCATTTTTTCTATGATTAATTTTGAATCCGAATACAAGTAAGAAGAATACAAGTGATATATAATATTATTTGTTTTGTCACAACTAGTATATAAATATCAGAAGTTTAATAATACTAAGAATTATGTATGAATTATCATTCTCGATAATTATTGATATGAAAGTTTGTATTAGAAGTTTGCTACAATTCAAGTGTCAATTATAAATATAATATCACTATACTTGTGTCATAATTGTCTAGAGCGACATCTTAGACACGATCTTGTTACTATTAATGAATATTATGGCAACACTAAAATTTGTATCACTTCATACTTAACTTTAGCAATAATTTTGACAATATTACTATGTTTTTCTTTTTAAACGTTCCCGAATCGAATTTAAACTGGAATTTTTATGTCAAACTATACTTTTCCTCGTCCAATATAAAATGGTGCACGTTCAGAGTAAGGCTCAATTCTTTATGCTTACACTATTTACTTGCTTTGTCTCATAGCAGAAATATGTTGTCACCTTTCTGGTTCATAGATTAGAGAATAAAGACTTTTTGTATGATGCACGGATAATCCAAAATGTCATCCTGTGCAGTGTCAGACACGTGTCGTATCCGTGTCCAATTATTGAGATAAAGGAAAAAATATGTATGAACAGTCATGAACGGTGTCTATGTACTAATTTTTTTTAATAATTGACTTGTCCCGTGTGTGTGTCGTATCCGTGTTCGTATCCCGTATCCATGCATCATAGCTCTTTTGTTGTCAAAAATCAAAATAATAATGAAAAGTTGGCTGTCTTCATTTCTAGAACTACGATTTCAAAACAATCGCAATTATTTTTATGTAATAAATTTGACTAGTTCTGGAGTTCGTAAACCTCTTAAAAATTATCCCGAAAGAGGTTAAGATTGGATTATATTATAATAAAAAAATGTATTTATCACAAAAATTATAGCCAAAATTTGGTAGTTCATATTATGAATAATTCATTAAGTGGATGTCCATAAAACTCCAATACATAATTTAGTGGATTCACCTACAACTCCAATATCTCATTTAGTGGATTCACCTACAATTCCATTACCTCATTTTGTAATCAATATTTGATCTTGTTTTGTGCCTATAAATAGGCTTTGCCATTGTATTGAGAAATACACCAAAATCAAAGAAAGAATTCTCTTCTTAATTCTCTAGTCTCTCTACTTTATAATATTTGTATATATTTCATAATATTTGGGGTTATTTCATAACACGTTATCAGCACGATCCGTCTCAAGGTGTTAATCATTTTGAAATTTGGCAAAAGATATACATGGGGTACTCAACATATGATGTAAATGTAGTGAGAAATTTTTATGAGTTATTATGAATTTGTAAAGAAAATTGATGGACAAGGTTTTCAAAACAAAGCAAGAAAAAAAGGTAAAGAAAAGGTACGTATATTTCAATATTTAACAAAAATAGAAATATGCAATAATTCTCTTGATGTTTAGAAAGAAGACATATGTATATATATGTGCATATATTTGATTAGTATTATTCTTTTGAATAATCCTATCATGTTGAAAATATTTTAAGAAGCTGAATGATTGTTATGTTATTCATTTTATACTTTGATAATAGTATTATATGATGAATCTTGAAAAAAAACTTGACTTTGTGACTCTTGATATTACGAGGAAAAATTATTTTTCTTGGGCGTTAGATATTGAAATTCATCTTGATGCAAATAACTATACTCCATTCCCTGAAGTGAATGTGTTGAGCAATATATAAATTCATATATGCAATAACTATACTCCATTCCCTGAAGTGAATGTGTTGAGCAATATATAATTATTTTAATCATGAGTCCCGTCCAACTAGTTCTGCTACATTCCCTGAAGTGAAAGTAGCAGCACATAACTATTTTAATCATTAAAGAAATCATGGACGTGGACGTGGTCGTGGATATGGTTATGGAAATCGTGGTGGTTATTCAAAGAACACATCTTTCCACCAGAAGTGGAAAAATAATGAAGAGAAACATGAAAGTGGCCAAAATAGCAAATTTGTGAAAAATTTATGCTATCGTTGTGGTGGTAAAGGTCATTAGTCATGTACCTGTCGTACACCAAAGCATCTTGTTGACCTTTACCAAGAATCGCTAAAAAGTAAAAGAAAGAAAATAGAAACAAATTTTGCTCTTGAAGAAGGCGATTCTGATCATGGCCGATTTTGATGACACTCATTTAGATGTTGCTGATTTCTTTGATGATCCTAATGAAAAAATTGATCACTTGATTGGAGATGGAAGTGTTCAAAAACAAATTTGTTAAGTTTTAATTCTAGTAATTTATAAATAAATATTTAAGTATGTTGTTTTAAAGTTCAATAAATGAATTTATTCATAAGATTATCGTTTCTTATATTAAATAATATTGTTTGATATTGATTTTTTTTTTTTATGTTTCAATAAAGAATGAGTATTTACTCGATCAGCAACAACATCAATAATGAAAATATATGTCTCGCTGATAGTACAACAACTCACACCATCCTCAAAAATAAAAAAAAATACTTCTCTTATTTAGTAATGCAAGAAGCCAATGTTAATACTATATCGGGTAGTGCAAAATTAATTGAAGGCTCCGGCAGAGCTAATATATTGTTACCCGGAGGAACACAATTTTATATTGATGAAGCCTTATATTCTACTAAGTCTCAAAGAAATTTACTAAGCTTCAAAGATATCCGCCGAAATGGATATCATATTGAGACAACAAGTGATGGCAATATTGAGTATCTTTACATCACTAATACAATATCTGGTAACAAATGTATATTGGAAAAGTTGCCAGCATTGTCTTCCGGTTTGTACTACACGCATATATCTACTATTGAAACATATGTTATCGTAAACCAGAAGTTTACAAATCAAAATAAGTTTGTTGTTTGGCATGACCGGTTGGGCCATCCCGGATCAATTATGATGCGAAAGATAATTGAGAATTCATATGGTCATCCATTGAAGAGCCAGCAGATTCTTCAATCGAATGATTTCTCATGTGCTGCTTGTTTATAAGCAAAAATAGGAAGTGAATCTATTACGCTTTTGGAACGTATTCAAGGCAATATTTGTGGACCAATACACCCGTCATGTGGACCGTTTAGATATTTTATGGTTTTAATTGATGCATCAACAAGATGGTCACATGTATCTTTGTTATCAACTCGCAACCTGGCGTTTGCGAGATTGCTTGCTCAATTGATTAGAATACGAGCACATTTTCCTGATTATCCAATGAAGAAGATACGCCTTGATAATGCAGGTGAATTTACTTCCAAAACGTTCAATGACTATTGTATGTCTTTTGGAATTGATGCTGAACATCCTGTAGCACATGTTCATACACAAAACGGTCTACCAGAATCGTTTATTAAACGTCTACAGTTAATTGCAAGACTTTTACTTATGAGATCAAAACTTCCTATTTCTTGTTGGGGACATGCTATTTTGCATGCAGCAGCACTTATTCGTATAAGGCCAACAAATTATCATAAATTCTCCCCATTACACTTGGTTTTTGGTCAGGAACCAAATATTTCCCATCTAAAATTTTTTGGATGTGCAGTATATGTTCCAATTGCTCCACCACAACGCACTAAGATGGGTCCTCAAAAGAAGTTGGGAATATATGTTGGATTCGAGTCTCCATCGATAATAAAATATCTAGAGCCATTGACTGTCGATTTATTTACGGCTCGATTTGCTGATTGTCATTTTGATGAATCAGATTTCCCAACATTAGGGGGAGAAAATAAGCAGCTGGAAAAGAAAATTAGTTGGAATGAATTATCTTTATATCATCTTGATCCTCGAACAAAACAAAGTGAACTGGAAGTTCAAAAGATAATTCACTTGCAAAGTTTAGCTAACCAACTGCCAGACGCATTTACTAACCTAAAAAAAAGTGACTAAGTCACATGTACCAGCTGTTAATGCTCCAGTAAGAATTGTTGTCCCTGAAGGTCAAAGTAATGAGTCTACTGCACACCTGAAGCGTGGTAGACCTATCGGTTCCAAAGATAGTCATCCTCGAAAAAGAAAAGGAGCTAAGAATCAAGATGGTCTAATCGAGGATAAAATAACTCCAGAAGAGTCCCCAGTCATAACTAATATTTCGGTTCCAGAAGAACCTCAGGTACCTGAAACTTGTGAAAATAATGAGATCTCAATAGATTATGTTATGAACGGGAAACGATGGAATCGAAATGAAGTCAACGTTGACGATAAATTTGCATATGATGTAGCGCTAAATTTGATGAATGATAATGAGGATCAAGAACCAAAGTCTGTTAATGCATGTCGACAAAGAAATGATTGGCCAAAATGGAAAGACGCAATGAGGGCAGAGTTAAACTCGCTTGAACCAACGAAAAGTTTTTGGACCTGTAGTTCGTACACCTGAAGATGTAAAAGTTTTTGGACCTGTAGTCCGTACACCTGAAGGTGTAAAAGTTTTTGGATTGGACCTGTAGTCCGTACACCTGAAGATGTAAAAGTTTTTGGATCTGTAGTCCGTACACCTGAAGATGTAAAAGTTTTGGACCTGTAGTCCGTACACCTGAAGATGTAAAGTCAGTAGGATACAAATGGGTATTTGTGCGAAAACGAAATGAGAAAAATGAAATTGTAAGATATAAGGCACGTCTTGTTGCCCAAGGGTTTTCGCAACGACCTGGCATAGATTGTGAGGAGACTTATTCTCCTGTGGTGGATGCAACTACTTTTCGTTATATAATAAGTCTGGCAGTGCATGAAAAACTTGATTTGCGTCTAATGGATGTTATTACAGCCTATTTGTATGGCTCGCTTGATAATGATATATATATGAAAATCCCTGAAGGATTTAATATGCCTGAAGCATATAAATCAAGTTATCGAGAACATTATTCAATTAAATTAAGTAAGTCATTGTATGGACTGAAACAATCTGGATGAATGTGGTATAATTGTCTCAGTGAATATTTGTTGAAGGAAGGATATAAGAATGATCAAATTTGTCCTTGTATTTTCATGAAAAGATCTGGAAATGAGTTTGTTATAATTACAGTTTATGTTGACGATTTGAATATCGTTGGAACTCCTGAAGAGATTTCAAAAAATGTTAATTTCTTAAAGAAAGAATTTGAGATGAAAGATCTTGGAAGAACAAAATTTTGCCTTGGACTACGAATTGAATATTTAAAGAACGGAATTTTTATATATCAAGACGCTTATATATCAAAGGTGCTAAAGCGTTTCTACATGGATAAATCACATCCATTGAGCACCCTGATGGTCGTAAGGTCACTAGATGTGAACAAAGATCCTTTTCGACCTCGAGAAAGTGATGAAGAACTACTTGGTCCTGAAGTACCATATCTAAGTGCAATCGGTGCACTAATGTATCTTGCTTGTCATACTCGACCTGATATAACATTCGCTGTTAATCTATTAGCAAGATATAGTTCTTTTCCTACACGAAGGCATTGGAATAGGGTTAAACAGGTACTCCGCTACCTTAGAGGAACAATCGATATGGTCTTGTTTTATTCAAATGTACCCAAATCCGAATTGGTTGGATATGCAGATGCTGGATATATGTCTGATCCTCATAATGGTCGTTCACAAACAGACTATTTATTTACATGTGGTGGCACAACCATTTCATGGCGGTCTATGAAACAAACCATATCGGCCACATCATCTAATCATGCAGAATCTTAGCTATTCACGAGGCGAGTCGAGAATGTGTTTGGTTAAGATCTATAATTAAACATATTCGAGGGACTTGTGGTTTATCTTTTGGAAAAATGATCCCGACGATCTTATATGAAGATAATTCCGCATGTATCGCACAATTGAAAGAAGGGTACATTAAAGGAGATAGAACAATGCATATTTCACCAAAGTTCTTTTTCACTCACGATCTTCAGAAGAATGGTGATATCAATGTTCAACAAATCCGTTCCAGAGATAATCTTGCTGATTTGTTCACCAAGGCACTTCCCACAGCAACATTTGAAAAGCTAGTCTACAATATTGGTGTGCGTAGACTTAAAGATCTTGACTGATATTGTCATGAGGGGGAGATAATACGCGCTGCACTCTTTTTCCCTTAACCAAGGTTTTTTCCACTGGGTTTTCCTGGTAAGGTTTTTTAATGAGGCAGCATCTGATTGCGTATTGAAAGAATTATGTACTCTTTTTTCTTCACTAGGTTTTTATCCCACAGGGTTTTTCCTAATAAGGTTTTAACGAGGCATATTCTTAAGTGATGGACATCCAAGGGGGAGTGTTATGAATAATTCATTAAGTGGATGTCCATAAAACTCCAATACATAATTTAGTGGATTCACCTACAACTCCAATATCTCATTTAGTGGATTCACCTACAATTCCATTACCTCATTTTGTAATCAATATTTGATCTTGTTTTGTGCCTATAAATAAGCTTTGCTATTGTATTGAGAAATACACCAAAATCAAAGAAAGAATTCTCTTCTTAATTCTCTAGTCTCTCTACTTTAAAATATTTGTATATATTTCATAATATTTGGGGTTATTTCATAACAGTTCAAATATTTTTTTTTTTTCAATTAAATGCTTAGTCATTATTTTCGACCATGGGAGATGTGTAGTTCCAAGAAAATCACGAGTCCTTGTATGGTCCAACCAACATTAACCTAGTCACGTGAACTAGTATAAGGGAATTGATAGAGGCACTCCACTTTTATTGAAATTTTACCACATTGACAAAAATTGTCCTTTAGTCTGTTAAAGTAATTCTTATTATTTTCTTTGACAATCTCGTTTTATACTATTTTTCTAACTAAATGTAGAATAAGTATTCAAAATTTGATAATTTTAAAATTTAAAAGTGATGTATAACTACCGTACATAATAAGTACAAAAAATTATATATATGAGTAAAACTTTTACTTATTTATTTGGACCAAATTAGGATAAATGTTTTTGTCTTTTGGATAAAATTGACAATTATTTTTTTATTAAATTTAACAAAAATAAAATTAGCTATTATTGTAGGTGGACATATTGAATTCATCAAGACTAACTCGTTATAATATGATCTGATGATTATTTTTACTTTTTGGTAGTTTTTAGGCCTATGATGTTATATTAATTTTCAATATTCAAAAAAGAAATTTTGATATTTACTATAGATCAAAGAGCAACACATATTATTTAACGAGTTCTATAAAATCATAACGAGATTTGAATATCCATGGCAAGATGATTAGTCTTAATTATTGCACTGATGAAAAGTAGGTTTTTTTTATTTCTAAAAAGATGCTTGAGAAAAAAAGTTATTTCGTATTATTTTCGCAAAAAAAGAATTAAAAAAATTCTTTAAAGTTTATTTAGAATGAATAATTCAGTTCACCTTTTAATATTAATAAGATTATATATGATACATTGAGGGGTATTATTGTCAACTTAATAAATTGAAAAAGGATGTAGAGTGCCTTTATTTAAATGTGAAATGTCTTTATCAACTCCTTAATATAATTATCACAGACTATAGCGTTCTTGAATGTCCTTAAGAGTTATCTCTAAATAAATTAAAATTGTATTGGATAGTGGAATTTTAATCTAGTTACATGAATCATTATAATTATCATTATCACCGACTCTAGAGCCCTTAACATCCTAATAATTATCTCTAAATAGATTTAAATTGTATTGGATAGTGGAATTTCTGTACTTATCACAAAAGCTATAGTTGATAAGTAATATGTTTTTCTTTTACTTTTTCAATTTTCATTATTGCTAAATCCTCGTGTTTCAAGTTTCAACCATGAAAAAGGTGTTCTGCCGTGTAAAATCACAAATGTTTGTATACATTGAATCCAACATGAATCTCATTGCATTGCATGAATGATTGCAACCATGCATTATTCATTAATTTCTTCGAATTAGTTGGACAGGACAACTGACAATTAATTGCAAAGGAAACGAAACGTTTTCTCATATTTCCTTAAGTTTCTAGACCAATCACGTTTATCATGGCAAATTTCAAATAAACAAGTCATTAAACTCACCTAAAACGTTGTCTCATATTTCCTCAAGTTTCTTGACTAATCACGTTTATCATGGCAAATTTCAAATAATCATGTTATTTAAACTCACCCAAAATGTCCAGTGTTATCATCTTCCACTTTAATGTAAAAGGTCTTGAGTTCTATCCCAAGTTGTGACCTTGCACTTTTTATTTGGACTCTTATAGAGTCTGTGTGATCCAAGATTAAAAAACTATCGTTCTGAATTTATCGATTCAAGGTATCCCCCTTCATCTGAAATGAAAAAGAAAAAAGCTATACTCTAGATTACATTGTTCATCCTGACAGATAGAGGTAAACTGTTTCCGAGCTTGTTTGAAGTCTAAACTAGTCGAACTTGAACAAACTATAAAACAAATCTAGAATCTAACAAATCGAGCGAAGCTTGATCTGATATCAATCTCTCAATTTTAGTTTATCGAAGTGTGAGGTTTAATAACATCATTCTTGAATACCATTTCGCATAACTTGATTCGTTTTCAGCTCCTAATACTTCTATTAAACTTAGTTCACATCAATCCAGAGGAATCAGCTATAGTTACCACTTACCAGCCTGTTCATAAACATTCAACTCCAGTTCTAGAGATGCTCCATATGAAATCTTCACAGCAAAAGATAAATTCTACAAATAAATCTCACACAATTACTTCATAAAAAAAATGGGAATTGCTATATAACACCCCAGTAATTGTTGATTGGAACTGAAACAAGAAATATCTTTAGCACATTCTCAAATAAATGCTGAAAATGGAGAAAACAAAAGGACAAACAATGTGCATGGAAAATTTAAATTTTTGCCTATCGAAGAAAAGGCACTGGAGAGGCAAAAATGAAATATATATTTGAAAAACTGTTCTTCAAGAGACAACTATAAAGGTAAACAAAAGGTATAAATTATGGAATGAGAAAGATGAGCTAGATATTCATATCTTGGTCAAACTCAACATATAAATCTATCGATTATCCGTTCACAACAATATACGAATTGGAATCTCAACACAAGCCATACCAGTAACAGTCAGATTTTCTTAGATCAGCTTTGACAACGACACATCCATCTCATACTCGTCCAAAGATTTAGCCCCCTCCAGATTTAAGTGTGTTACTCAACCTATTCAAATGATAATAGGTAAAGAAGTAAGGTGAGAGAGAAATAATATCATAGCTTCCGTTTGACTGATATCAGAATGCAAGATGATATTCATTATTCACAAAACTTGTACTCCCTCCGCCCCTCCTAATTTTGCAGCTCTCAATTGACCGACAAGTATATCTTTAGACGAGAGTGGGAAAATGTGAACTTTTTGTGTAAATTGACATTATTACCCATAAAAGTAGTAGTTGAGAGCAAGTAGCATCACATTATTACTTTATACAAGAGGGCTGTTTTTTTTTTTGAGGGGGGGGGGGGGATTGCATCTTAGAAAATGGGGCCTGTTTTGGGATGTAAAAACTAGAGGGGAAAGTACATGCACAAACCCCTCGCTCATTGCTAGTTATTACAAGCCATCTGGGGTTTTGCAAATTATCAAGATACCTAGTGCCATATCTCACAACTCTAAAAATAGGGGGTGAACATGTAATTGTTGTTTTTACAGACAGAGAAATTATGGTAATTGCTCAAACATCGGGGTGTTTTTCATAACCACGGTCCCATGCAGGAGCGTTTTATGTAATTTACTCAAAAAAGATGGTTAATAGAGCATACCAGTCCAAGCCCTCAAATAGGCCTTCTCCTTTTATAGCAGAAGTTTTAAAAATAGCCCATTGGCGGCTCTTAATCTTGTGCAACTCCAGCGCCTCAGTTATTGCAGCGTCATCAAGTGCACCAGGAAGATCCTATAAAACCATGCAATACAAAAACAAGTGATTATCATTGTTTCTGTGTGTCCAAATGCATGTCTGTGAGTGCATTTCTGGTGGTACTGTGTTAAAGCATGAGCATCACCGAAGAATATTCAACATACTACTTAGGTATTAGCCAACTACACAAACCTGTTTGTTTGCAAATAACAGGACAACAGCGCCTTTTAACTCTTCCTCCTGACAAGACACCATAACATTGCGTTTAAATGTTAGAATACAGAATAACTAACATATGTGAGGGTATATCCGAAGCTTGTAACCATGATATTAGAGACTGAACCTGAATTACATTTTGAACAGGAAAAGATAAATGAAAAAAAAAATTGTATCCTCTAAACACCATCCATTTGCCACAAAAAAGAAAAGAACAAAAAAAAGGAAGTTAAAACTTGAAAGAAGACACTGCTCTTATGCTGATTTCTGCTACCAGGCACTTGCTTTAGGGCCCATGTACCATGAAATGAACCCTCATCGCACCTTTGAGCTTTTTTTTTTTTTTATATTATATATCCAAATCATATCGTGTAATATACACATCGCACAAATACACGCAAAAGTATACAAAATTTACAAACTGTGGGTACGCCAAGATCTGTAACTCCAGCCCGCAACCATATATGCATCCAAAACCCCACCCCATGCAGGGTCTGTTCAGGGTTGATTGCGGGTTAGCCCCGCCCTGTTGACATATCTCGACCCCACAATCATAATAAAATGCAGTTTTTGAAGCTGTATGGAACTACTTCAGCATGTCCTAGCTTTTGGTCGTCCTGGAATTTACAACGGCCTACCAATCATACCCTAAAATGCACAAAATATTAAGAATAGCATGATTTATTTTTGTTCAGCGTAGTATCCAAACTGTTAACAACATAATGTCCAATATCTTATTCTAAAGCATCAAACATATTTCATACAAAAATATTCAGCACCACTTTTGATAGAGCAATGATAAAGTTGAAGAAAAGCAAGAGTACCTCTAATATTGCATGAAATTCTTCTTTGGCAACCACCAGCCTATCCGTGTCACTTGAATCAACCACATATATTATGGCTTGAGTATTTGGAAAATAGCACCTCCAGTATGGCCTAAATAGCATAAACAATAAATATGCTAAGAGTGCCCGCTATGAAAAGCAACTATGAAACCAAAGTGTCTCAAGCCAAGGCCTAATCAATTTAAATTTTTATCAAAGCATGGGCAAAGCAAAGATTCAAAATAAGCATAACCCACATCTCTAACTACAACAACTTCACAAGATTTTTGTATTACAAAATAATTTCCAGAATTTCTTGTTTCATCCAGAATATGGGAAAAACACAGTATGGCCTGCTTTTCTCTGGCAACATATATAAGGAGGACTATGTAAACTTCACTGTACAGAATACATTTTTCTTATATAGGTTAATTAGAAAAGAGGAGCTCAAAATGTAAATGGGAGTTCTCAGTAACACAAGAGAAATCAATTAGGGCCAGGACTTAACAAAGAGTAGTAAGACTTTCTGAAAGTTCAGTTTGTTTTGATGTAAGAAAGTGAAAAGGAACTATGAGACTAATCCGGACAGATATGAAAGATTTTGGCAATGTAACCCCTCATTAAAATTTTAACAAGTTAGACGGAAGCAGACAGATTGCTGAGTCTAAGGCTGTAACAAGAAATTAACGATAGACCAGCATTGAGATGCAATTATCTCCTTGTGATGAAACAAAATTTGAAATCCGACAACTCCAATATAATTAAGCTGTGAAACTAATGGTTACACCTTTTGTTCCTCCTACACAGTGAGGAAAAGATCCCATAGATGTTAAAACAAATATAAACTATAAAACATCAATCGAAACTAAATTAACTGACCAGGTCATGGAAATACAGGTGTAAAGTTTCAAATAGTTGTCATCATACCAGGAGACAAAGAAAATACAAAATTAACTATTTAACTTAATTATTTTCCAAAATAAGCTCAATAATTGATCAAATATCTTCAAGATCCATTATTTAATAACTGAGTCCTTTTAAACTCAAAATCTGACCTGAGTAGTCCACAATAGCATGATTTGCGGATTGAGTTTGGGGTTTGGGATTTGGAAAATTCAGCAGCATTTCTATCAATACCTTATCTGAGTAATGATAATGAGAATTTGATACTTTGAGATTGTGTCAAGAGTGAATTTCCATAAACCTCGCCTTGAGAGGGTCAAGAGCTTACTTTGTTCTTTTAGAACACTTCACCAACTGCTCATCAACACCCCAAAAACCTCTCAAACACTCATTTAAACTGCTTTAGTTCTTCGAAGGACTATATTAACCAGTGATTAAGTTCGTTGACTATGTACCTTAACTAAACTCAAGGGAAGCAAACACTACAAGACACTTCACAAGAGATATCTAAACCTTCATAGTCTTCATCATGTGAATTTATCTTCTCCATGTTGTATCATCTGACAGATAAATGAAATGCATTCTCAATGAATCCTTAGTGCAGAGTGGCCAACTCCTCAATGCAAATGCTACTCAGACAAGTGATGCAAATAAGAAAATGTGTATTTAACCTAAAATATATATTTTTTCCTAAAGCACTTTCTTAACGACGATTCTTCAATGTTCTCTTACCATTACCATGTTTTCAGTAAACTTTCCCGATCTGATTCAAAGTAGGACACTCCCAGAAGTATTTACATACAATAAAAAAGATTAAAAAGAAAAGAACATAATATCAATCAGCGAGCAATACTAGCAAATCATTAGCTTGTAAATGCAAGAAAAAGCTGCTATACAAGGCAAACAATCAATACATCTGGCAAGAGAGAGTCAAAATAAATTACCTGATACTAGTCTGCCCACCTGATATCCGCGAAGAAAAATGCAGTGTTAGATATGAAATTCAGCATGACTTCGTAAATCACAAAGACAAGATTGGCAAGAGTAAATAAAAAAGATAAAGAAAAATTCTTAGCAATAACTGAAAATAGTAAGAGCGGCCACGGAGTAACAGTCTCCACATAATTCTACTTAGGTTCTTTATACGGAGCTTCAATACGAATAACACAACCCAGACTATTGTTTTGTCTCTCCACATTCTTATCATTTGTTAAAACTTAGAAGTCCTTAGGTATTCTCGTTGTTCCAACATATTTCACCTATTCCCAAGGATGAATTGTTACTTTACTTTTGTCATAGCAGCTGATCAAACTCCCATGTCAGGAAATGAGAAGCTTTTGATATCATTGAATTTTTCATAAATATAAAAATCCCTGTCATATAACACATACCCTACATGCTGAAGAATATAATTCAGTTAAGTGAGGATAGATTTACCTAGATCCCAAACTTGGAACTTTATGTTGTTATACTGCACGGTTTCCACATTGAACCCAATGGCTGCAATTAAAAGCAAAAAATGAAGAACAATATAATCCGTAATCAGGAGAAATACAGGTTTCATTTGTCTCTTTCTTCGACATATATACAAGCTACGCATTCCATATACACTAATCTGTCAACTCCGGAATAGATGAAGCAAAAAATATGAAGTCAAGAATACTACTCAACTAATGTCAGATGATTTTAGGATCAGAAAACAACTTCAACAACAACATTATTGATCCAAAAGCTGTAGCATTTACGTTTCTTCAATACCGATCGCACATTGATAAAAACAACAGTGTCAACTATAACAAATGCTTACAAATGCAATATTCCTATCATCATACATTCACAATACAAACAAATCGAAATTCAAACAAACTACTTACTCGGAATAGTGGAGACTACTTCACCCATCTGAAGCCGATCTGAAACGACGAAAAAACACAAAACAAATCAAAATAATCGAAAAAAACAGGAACCGATCACTGAACAGGCGAATGGCAAAAAAAAACAAAAGGAGAAATACATACAAAGAATTGTGGTTTTTCCGGCATTGTCAAGCCCTAGAACGAGGATCCGAGCTTCTTTGTTCCCAAACAGCGACGAAAACAGCCGCGTAAACACTATTCCCATGTTTTTGCCCTCTTTTTACGTCAAATTTTTGTGAATCAAACAGCAAAAATGTAAATAAATACCAGATCGGATCCAAACAACACGGCGGCGCCCTCCGATCCTTCCTAAAAAGGACTGAAACGAAATTTAACAAAATTAAGATCAGAATACGAGTGTAGAGTGCAAAATACGCAAATTAATGGAGTATCGGCGGAAAAGGGGAGGGCCTGTCGGAGAATAAGGGGATAATTTGGGGATTGATTCGAGAATATGAAGAGTATTGGGGATGTGATTAGCGTGGAAGAGAGTGATTTATCGCCATTTTCGTAAATTGGGAATCTCGGAGAATTAGTATTAAGAGCCAGTAAGTAAACAGACTGTAGTATAACATGGGAAAAGGAGAAGGAAAAATGAAGGTAAGAAATTGGGAAAATTACACACCGACCCCCTCGCTTATAGTAATCAACAAAAACCGCCCTAACTTATTTAAAATTATCAACACACGTCTTTAAAGCGTCTATTTATAAAGTTTACTGGGTGTAAATTTGTAGGAATTTTTAAATGCATAGGGGTGTAATGGTGAGAAATGGCTTAACATGAGGGGGACTTTATATAATTTTAAAAAAAGTGAGGGGGTTATTGGTAATTAATTGATAAGTTGGGGTCTGTGTGTAGTTTTTCCTAAAAAATTCCACTTTTCCACCCGAGCTGCCCGATTTGACTAGTACGTCGGGCTGGTTTGGCCTGATAGCTCGGGTTGGTTTGGAACTCGACAAACTCGACACTCATCATCTTGATTGGGCTTTTTTGAATTGTAAAACGCTTCGATTTAATATTTATCCTAAAAAAATCAATTCTGAATCACTCCATGCAGGTGCTACCTTAGTTGAACTTAGATTAAGCTCGACTATCGTACATATAGATTGAAACATATGGTGCATTTCGTGTTTTACATGTTTTACATGCTTAGCAAAAGTAAATTTCGGTTCCCCCATTCTATCGCCTTCTTCTCGAGAAATTCAAAATCAGCCTTTTCAGCCTGTTATTAAATACATGTCAAGCACTCGAATGGAGGGAAACACAAAATAGACAAGAACAGAAGTTTTGTAAAATGAAGAGTTATCTAACCTCTATTTGGGCCTCAAGCTTGGAGTCAAAACTTTGATACCTCTTACGAACAAGCACGCCCAACGATCCATCCTGTTTGAACACAAAGAAATACCTCTTTTTATTAACAAAAACAAGTCTTTTTTTTTTTGACGAAAAAAACAAGTCTTATTTACTTTTTATATTTTCTCATTTACTTCTTCTGAACGGTTAGATTCGCATAGTGATGTTTCATATTCTCATCCAACGACCATAAACACACTCTGATAGCATGAAATTTCTCGAGAAAATATATGAAAGGGAGATAAATATAACCTCAATCAGCTTCGCAGCATTTTGGAGTCCACGGGCTAGAGTGTCCATACCAGCAACATGAGCAATGAACAGATCTTCAACGACTGTGCTCTCCCTTCGCCTATTATATTCGAACATGCATGAACATATTGCGCAAAATAATTAATAGTTGCAATATATCACAGTAATGCTTCAAGATTCTATCCGTGCTGTTTTGAAGGATGTTATTAGCCTCGATTACATTGTTCAAAATACAGAAACGAATTTGTTTCTTGCATTGTAAAGGAAAAAGAGCAAGATGATTACATGCACACCCTCTCACTTATTGGGTAGTTACCACGAGCACACGAGCTTTTGCAAATTATCAAGATACCCCCTGTCACATCCATAGACATGTTTAGACGAAAATATGGGCTCTAAGAGAAATCTTTTTGAATCCTCCTTTCGCTGGATATATATTAGTCCGAGTAGCCGAAGCGTAGGGTCTCAATTGATAACATATTTGAGCTGAGTCCGGTTACCTTTCAACGAGGAAATTACAATGGTCAAAGTAGACAATTGGGACCGAAGTGAAATAGAGAATGTGTTTACACAATCAAACCCATTTGGCCCAACCAAGTTTGACCTGCCCAAAACATAGTGTCATCCACAGAAAGCAATTGCTTTTGTTTGATCTTTTTTGTCCAAGCACAATTGCTAATTCCTACACGTTGCACTGTGAGTGTGAACTAGAAATTAATGCTAGTAGGGGTGTACATAAATCCGCCCAATCCGCTCAAATCGACCCGATCAGCTCAAAAACCGTCGATTTGAAATAATTAAATAATTGTGGCAGATTGAAAATATTGCAATCCGCCGCTTTCGAGTCGGGTGGTGGCTTTAATAATGGCTACCTGCCTAATCCGCAACCCGACCACTAATTATATGTTATAAGTATATGTATATATAGTTAAAGATTGGCCCTAAATTTTTAAAACTATAAGTGCATATTTATAAACTCTTTGGTAAGTACAAATATATAAACTCTAATAAGAGTGGTATTATTCATATTTATGTAACACTTTGTTTTTAATTTGAGCAAACAAATTGGTTCATTTGAATATTTGTTTATACTTGATTTGAACGAAAGTTTTATACGTAGATGTATATTTTGATAATAAACTTCTTAATTGATAAGTGGACTATGAAAGTCAACTTAGCCAACTTACATGCTCTAGGCGTGTGAAATGAAGAAGATGGGCTCAAGGAATTAATTAATTCCAAGCTCATCGCCTTATTTAAATACATACTCCTAATTAATCAAAATGATTCCAACACTTTACAACTCAAGAGAAGAGAAAAACCTCTCCCCTCCTCTACCCTAGTCGTCGGCCTCCACACGCCAAGAGGAAGTGGATTTTTCTTCAAATTTTTTTCAGCGTGATATCTAGAGGCAGGAACCCATGGTTGCTGCTGTTACGGTACATCAAGAATTTAAATGATACTAAAAGGTTAGTATATTGATGTAATTCGATTTACATCTTTTGTTCTAAAAATCATTAAACCCCAAAAAGTGATCTGCTTATGAATCCGAATACGTTTTACTTTTCATTGTGTATACACTAGGATTCACAACACTCATTGCCATAGACGGTGTTAAAATGATTTGGTCTGTAATTATCTTTCATTATATTAGAGGCTCTTGCGCGAGGTAGTTCGTACATCGTATTGACAAGGGGTTTGAGAGACATATTGTCCCAAGCTTCCCTCTCCCTAGTGCTGCGTGTTTTCAGGACAAAATCATAAGGCTCTTTCGAAAGGATAATACCTCACACAAAGGCCTCTGAGATGCAGGAAGTGTAGACCACATTATTTTGGCGCAGTTTGTGGGAACAATATCATGTGCCTTCCCGGAGCCCCTCGTCTGAGAGGAAGATAATGAGTATGTGCTACCAATGTCCCACATGTTGTGAATCCTGGTTCATGCGCAGCAGAAACGAAAAACATATCCAGATTAACAATCAGATCATTTTTGGATTTTAATGATTTTGTTATTTTTGAAAAATATGAAAAGATGAAGTCAAATTTAATCTAGTTACTAACCTTTTGATAGAATCCAATTCTTGATTTATTGAGTAGCAGCAATTGTACAACTTCTGTCTCTAGATATCACACAGGAAGAAGCTTGAAGAAAAATCCACCACTTTTGGCTTCCTAGAGGCCAACAACTACACAAAGGGGAGGAGAGAATTTTTTTTTTTTCCTCTTCTTCTTTTTTTGCTGTCAGTTAATTGTAAAAGTCTTGGATTTTTCACCTAGGTAGTTAGGTATATATATAAGGAGTGATGGACTTGGAATTAATTAATTTCTTGAATCTATCAATAGCCATTCTCGGATGATTCTTGGTGCTCTTGGGACTTGGGGTTCTCGGGATGATGTACATCTTTCCCTTATGTATATGTTCACATGGGGTCCATGTGTCTATTCATCCTAAATGGAGTTTAGAACCTGGAGTCTCGGGAATCACCAAGTACCACCCTCATTCTCAAGTTTTCAAGTATTTGATGTGATGGGGAAGTTATGAGTGGTTTTTAGGGAGTTTAAGGACTTTTTAGTTCAACTTATCCAGTGCAAATCATGATAACAATAGCCATTCATTAAAAAGAACTCAACATTATTTAAACATCAAAAACATGCTAGGAATACTGATTAAGATATACGCCAAACTATAATAACACTAATAAATCAAAACCGTCAATCATATCAATGTTGTTATCACTAAGATTCTGGAAGAGAAGACAGATAATTCGGGAAAAATGAAATACCATCAACCTTCACCAATAATAAAGTTTTCATAGCACGAAAGTGCTACAAAGTTATTACACCTAACATGATATTGTCATTTTAATAGCACAGTACTCCACTTGTCCATTATTTTAAAATGCCTTAAGCTGCACCTGAATTATCAAAAACAGAAAAAAAAAAAAAAAAAAAGTCATAACTTGAGTCTACCTCTAATTGATCAAAGCCAATACCTACCGACATAACATAACATGAAGTTCAAAATTCAAAATTGAGTTTTCTATTTAATTTTTTTTAAAAATCCTATATAAATAACTTCGTCAAATATAATGAAGTACCAACACTCTAGGCCTATTTCTAAGTCAATTCAGACACTTTCTTCACTGAATTCTTAATCAGTACAACTAGATAAAGATGCATTAGAAGTGTTAACTGAAGAATATCATAAGCCTTATAACAAATTCCCTTATGCCTCCTTGTTGGATACCTGAAAACCAAATTTATACTTTATCGGCTTTGATTGCACAACAAGAGGTAGAAGATACTTGAAATTAGAAATTAGAAATTAAATTTTCTTTTACTTGAGAAGAATTATGTAACCATAAAGGAGGATGAGACTGACTCCTCTGATGTTATAAAATAGATCAAGATAGTGATATTGATAACCAAAAGTGATTTATGTTGCAGGTCATGTAAAATTGTCAAATGGATTTGCATCCTAACCAGTGGACCATAAAGAGGAGACAAAAAGAGCTGATTGTTAAGTAACTAAGGAATAATTCATAAGATCTTCAATAATAGCTCCATTTGTCTGGATAAAGTACAATAACACCTTCATAATTTCTTGTTTTGTGTTATATTATTGAAAGTAGAAACATTAATTACATTGTTGATCCAGACTTAACACCTTGAGGTTCTGTTTTCATGTTTTATTTTCTGATACACAAACAACCAAGCATTGGTGCTTATTCACACAACAATATATATTTTAGCAATATTAACTCAATGTCCAAGAACCAAAAATAAGTTAGGAACTAGAATATGTCTAAATACACTAAGAAACTACCATATTTTAAGCTCTCGATACAACCAAGATATATTGCAACATAAAGTCTTATACCATATTGGAATACGGAAGCAGAGGCTAAAGGAAGGATTATCAGGTTGCGAAAATTACATCTGCATACCTGATTTGTGAAGATTCAGTAGAACCATATGATTTGAAAATTTCCACCCACATCAACTGTAAGTTTGTAACTCATACCTCAGATTTCCAGAAGCATCAAACAGGAGAGAATAACATCTAGCGCATGTTAAACTGGCATCATTTCTCACAATGTGAAATGTTGAGCCACGAGTTGGAGCCCATATTTTCATCTGACCTTGTTCCAAGAAATCAGGTAAACAGGTGGATTACACCATTCTATGGTTCACCAGTAATTCCCAAAATGGACAAAGGAATAAAAAGAAAAATGCACATCACACACATATCTACAGCATAACATTTGAGGATGTACCAGAGGAATTTTCTACTTCCTTCCAACATAAGCTGCTAACTTAGATAAGTCTGGAATCCAAAAGGATAACTCAGAAGAACCTGTCACAAATATTAAGCTCCCAGGAGCCCTTTTTATTACGGGAGGTTCAGCTTCAATACTCATCCAACTTGAAACCCTCCAACATAAGCTCCTAACTTAGATAGGTCTGGAATCCAAAAGGATAACTCAGAAGAACCCATCACAAACATTAAGCTTCCGGGAGCCCTTTTTATTCCAACATAAGCTACTAACTTAGATAAGTCTGGAATCCAAAAGGATAACTCAGAAGAACCCGTCACAAGCATTAAGCTACCGGGAGACTTTTTTATTCCAACATAAGCTGCTAACTTAGATAAGTCAGGAATCCAAAAGGATAACTTAGAAGAACCTGTCACAAACATTAAGCTTCCGGGAACCCTTTTTATTATAGGAGGTTCAACTTCAGTACTCATCCAACTGGCAACCTGACAAACATATAGAACAAATAAGAATATGTAAGGAACTTTTTTTTTGTTCACGACTGAGAAGACACTTAATTTCAAATATACAACTTAACAAATTCAAAGAATTTAAACAAATAGAAGAGATCGAGCCTACAGAAAGAAACACTAACAAGAAAGCCTCCACTAGTGAATTTAAATGTTATAGTCATGTTCCAGATATCTGCAATGTTCTATTTTCTAGCAATAACCAAAGCTATGAAGTTCCAGGAAAAACATATACAGTAATAAGTGCATGCTAGAAGTCTTTTGAAAGAACTCCCAAAAAATGGTTGTCAGGTGAACAATTGCATACTACAGTTTAAGATCATCATAGACCAAAGGTGATAATACTGTGTAGTGCTTAATATGCAATCTTATTTGCAATAAGGATTACACGTTCTTAAAGCTCAAAGAAAAGAGTTTCATGTTCTCCTAAACTATTTGGCAATTTATGGATCTTTTACATGTTAAAAAATACTTCTTTCACTAAGGAGTACACTAGAAAAGGTATAAGAATGTCATGTAAAAACTCCTTCATAACCTGCAAGTAAATATTCCAAACGAAGCAAGCAGTTTATCTCCAAAAGAAGCAAGCAGTTTATCTTACTTCTTTGCCACTCCGGACATTCCAAGAATAATCACTACCGTCCCCAGAAGATGCCAAGTAGCATAAACTATATGATATCAGGATCCTTCAGGAGCCTGAATACATGAGAGCTCTCTATTAACAAATTCTTTATGTGTTTCTGCTGAAAATAACAAGGACCGTAAGTGTGAAAATAAATGAATGTCACATGTTCACTCCAACCTCTCCACCTGAGAAGGACCCCGGTCATACATCACCGTAAGAATGTCCCCAGGAAATATGCACCACAAGGTCCGACTCACATTGTGGAATCATTTAGGGCAGACCAAGCTCCACAACCAGATGTACAACCACAACCAGCACCACAATCAGATGTACAACCACAACCAACACCACAACCAGCCTTCAAAGTGTGGTAAGAAGCCTAGGGATTCATGTTAATGCTTCTAATGTTTATTGATTTTATTGACTTGATTTTTAAACTAGTTTCCTAATGTTTGATTACGGATCCTCTTAAAGATAAAATGCCCCAGGTTGGACTGTATACGTTGGAATTCCCCGCTCCCAAAGTAAAAAAAAACTAATGTTGATGCGACCTTTTGGGAGTGCAAAGGGGTGGCCTATGCCGCAATAGATTGCATATGCCAAGATGATAAAGGTAAATGGGTGGGGGTTTCAAAGGTAATTACACCGGGGCAAACAACCCCCTTGCAGTCGAAATGTTAGGCGTAAGAAATGTGCTTTTATATGCTGTCAAAGAGGGATATGAACTGCTGGAGGTTGAGAATGATAACTTAGGTATATTCAACGTATTACATGCTCAAAATACATGTCTTACTATTTTAGGGACAGTGAGTTTCTGAATAAATTAACTTTGAAGTGTCAAAATATGTTTATGGAGCATAGGTATGGATGGGTCGTAGGACATGTTAGAAGAACTGGCTGGGAACAAGGCTGCCCATAAGCTTGCTGATGATGCCCGCGAGTTAGAACGTCCCCGGGGAATATGCACCCCCTCGCTCAATTATCTTCACATAAGTTGTCAATGCACTCATTTTAGTTGCTCGGCTTTGCAGTTGGAGTTGCCTCCTCACAACCTCAAACGGGTAAGTAGCATATAGAACGTATTTTATGTATCACACTTATCGTGTATTTGTTTCTTGAGTTTAATACTAACTTAGATTTGAAGGGTGTAAATAGGGAGTTATCCTAATAAATCCAACGAATTTGTGACAATTTCTGAACTGATTCTTCGTCAAGAGAGGATAGCTCAAGGGCATGATTGAATCCCGAATTTGAACCAAATAGTAAACAACCTGGTATCACCTTTTCTTTTTTTCTTTTCGGTCATCAAATCATGCAAACTAATTTCATATTTCAATCCGTTTAATGTTGCAAAACTTAAATTAACGTAACAAGTTAAATGCAAAAGTCAAAAGTTGAAAACCGTCCAAGTAACGAGTCAAAATAAATGAATTTGTTGTTCTGTGATATTTAAATGTATATAGACCAATGTCATTGTCTTAGATCCATTCTTAATTTACGATGTCAAATTTTGATTCAGATCCAACTCAACTTTTACAATGTTGGTTGTAATTAAAAAAACTTAAGTTGCATTACATATTTAAGTGTTATTTGGATTACAATTTGTTCCCATCTTCATTACATATTTTGGAGATATTAAAGGGTATGTAATTAAAAAAACTTAAGCTGCATAGTATTAGAGCAACTTTCCTGTAAATAGTGTCTTTGTAACTCTATTTTGCAGGTGAATTATGTATGCTAGTTACACTACATTGGATGAATGTTTTGGCGATTTCAGATATACTCAATTCTTGAAATTCTGTTTTGGCGCCTATTTGAGTTTACATGTTTTGTCACATTTCCTCAAACCGAAGCAATTTCAGAAACACTGATTTTTTGAAATTATGTTATGTTCATAACACCATCATTCGGAGCCACTGCATTTCACGTCCATAAGATCAACAAAAAGATGGATGATTCGGATGGATCAAAGAAGCGAGGGAGGAAACTAGCTCAAAACGAGAAGATCAATCAAGATTTATCTGGCCTTAAACTCAAAGAGGTAATTAAAGAAATTTTGAATACACTAAAACTACACGTATAGGCCCAAGGTTATAGGAAGAATTTATCATACAAAAGATTTTTATATGCTAGGATTTTGCCATTCACATAATGCCTCAAACCATAATTGGCTAACTAATTTATTTGAAATAGTAAGTTCAATTGAAGTAATACAGGATAGTTACCTCATACCCATAACCCAAACTTTATTAAAATAGTGTCTATTTACTGTGATATATTCCCATGGTCAGTGGCATTGACCTATGCAGGACTCAAAATCGATCCCGAACGAGCTAGTCACGACTGTTGTCGATTTGGGGTATTTGATTTGGCCTCCCGACCCACATGCCCATCTCCATAATTGGACCGTATTCCCAATGCGTATTAGTTTATTCATATTTATCTTATTAAAGTAATTTCCCTATATAGTACGTATTAAATGTCTCACATTTATCGTGTCTTTGTTTCTTGAGTTTAATACCAACTTAGCTTTCAAGGGTTTTAAAAGGGAGTTATCCTAATAAATCCAACGAATTTGTGACAAAATTTCTGGAATGATTCATCATCAAGATAGGATTGCTCAAGAGAATGATTGGAATCCGAATCTGAACCAAGTAGTAAACAACCTGGTGTCACCTTTTTTTTTTTTTTTTGTCACCAAATCATACAAAAAAGTTTCATTTTTCAATCCAGTTAATGTTGGAAAACTTAAATTAACATAAGGAGTTATATGAAGAAGTGAATTGTTGGAAATCGTCCAAGTGACGAGTCAAAATCAATGAATTTGTTGTTCTGTGATATTTAAATGTATATACACCAATGTCAATACCTTGGATCCATTCTTAGTTTAAGATGTCTAAGTTTGATTCAGATGCAACTCAACTTTTACAATGGTGGTTGTGCTCTTTGATTTTTTTTGCCTAGTTTAAATCCTCTTTGGGTTACAATTTGTTCCCATCTTCACTTCAAATTTTTGAGATGTTAAAAATATATAATTAAAAAAATTTAAGATACAAAGTATTAGAGTAACTTTCTTGTAAATAGCGTCTTTGTAACTCTATCTTTGCAAGTAAACTGATTATTCAAGCTATATTACATTCGATGAATGTTTCGTAATTTCTCTCTACAGTAATTTCATAATTTCTCATCAAACAATTACCTAAGCGCCAAAGTCCGCCTTCCCATTAAACCATATTGCGCCGACGTTAAACCAAAGTGTACGATGACTCTTTTCCGGAGATTACTTCGCCGGGTACGGAACTTATCTGCCGGAGGCAGCTTTTTTAGCAAGATACAGACGAGTCCAACCACTCCACCTCTCCACCTGAGAAGGACCCAAATCGTTATGCATCACCGTAAGAACGTCGCGGGGGAATATGCATCACTGGGTCCGACTCACATTGTGCAATCATTTACGGCAAACCAAGATCCACAACCAGATGTACAACCACAACCAGATGTACAACGGGGCAAACAACCCCTTGCAGCCGAAATGGTAGGTGTAAGAAATGTGTTGTTATATGCTGTCGAAGAGGGATATGAACTGCTGGAGGTTGAGAATGATAACTGAGGGTATATTCAACGTATTACATGTTCAAAATACATGTCTTACTATTTTAAGGACAACGAGTTTCTGAATAAATTAACTTTGGAGTGTCAAAATATGTTTATGGAGCATACGTATGGATGGGCCGTAGGACATGTCAGAAGAACTGGGAACAAGGCCGCCCAAAAACTTGCTGATGATGCCCGCAAGTTAGAACGTCCCCGGGGAATATGCACCCCCTCGCTCAATTATCTTCACACAAGTTGTTAATGCACTCATTTTAGTTGTCCAGCCTTGCAGTTTGAGCTGTCTCCTCACAACCTCAAATGGGTAAGTAGCATATAGTACGTATTAGATGTCTAACACTTATCGTGTATTTGTTTCTTGAGGTTAATACTAACTTAGCTTCGAAGGGTGTAAATAGGGAATTATCCTAATAATTCCAACGAATTTGCGACAATTTCAGGAATGATTCATCGTCAAGAGAAGATAGCTCAAGGGAATGATTGAAACCCGAATCTAAACTAAGTAGCAAACAACCCGAATCAGATGGAATAAGGCTGCTCATAAGCTCGTTGATGATGCCCGCAAGTTAGAACGCTCCCGGGGAATATGCACCCCCTCGGTCAATTATCTTCACACAAGTTGCCAATGCACTTATTTTAGTTGCTTGGCCTTGCAGTTGGAGCTGCCTCCTCACAACCTCAAACGGGTATGAAGCATATAGTACGTATTATATGTCTCACACTTATCGTGTATTTGTTTCTTGAGTTTAATACTAACTTAGCTTTGAACGGTGTAAATAGGGAGTTATCCTAATAAATACAACGAATTTGTGACAATTTCTGGACTGATTCATCGTCAAGAGAGGATAGCTCAAGGGAATGATTGAAACCCGAATCTGAACCAAATAGTAAACAACCTGGTATCACCTTTCTTATTTTCTTTTTGGTCATCAAATCATGCAAACTAATTTCATATTTCAATTCGGTTAATGGTGCAAAACTTAAATTAACGTAACAAGTTAAATGCAAAAGTCAAAAGTTGAAAACCGTCCAAGTGACGAGTCAAAATAAATGAATTTGTTGTTTTGTGATATTTAAATGTATATAGACCAATGTCATTGTCTTGGATCCATTCTTAATTTAAGATGTCAAATTTTGATTCAAATCCAACTCAATCTTTACAATGTTGGTTGTGCTCTTTGATTTTTTTTACCTAGTTTAAGTGCTATTTGGATTACAATTTGTTCCCATCTTCATTAGAAATTTTGGAGATGTTAAAAGATATGTAATTAAAAAAACTTAAGCTGCAAAGTATTAGAGTAACTTTCCTGTAAATAGTGTCTTTGTAACTCTATTTTGCAGATGAATTATGTATGCTAGTTATACTACATTGGATGAATGTTTTGTAATTTTGTAATTTCTCTCTACTGTAATTTTGTAATTTCTCTCTACAATTTTCCATGAAAACAAGTTACTTTCATTTCATCATCACAATAACAAAGTTCCAAGCCTCTCATGAATGATACCACATTTCCATTAACTGTTTCAAAATACCCCCATTTCTAGGACTTCTGTTCCATTCATAACACTCAGTGCCTATTCGAGTTTACATGTTTTGTCACATTTCCTCAAACCAGAGCGATTTCAGAAATCCTCAATTCTTGAAATTGTGTTTCAGCCTCAAACCGAGTGATTTCAGGAATCCTCAATTCTTGAAATTCTGTTTTAGCACCTGTTTTAGTTTACAGGTTTCGTCACGTTTCCTCACACTAAAGCGATTTCAGAAACCCTCATTTCTTGAAATTATGTTCCGTTCATAACACAATCATTCGGAGCCACTGCATTTCACGTCCATAATATCAACAAAAAGATGGATGATTCAGATGGATCAAAGAAGCGGAGGAGGAAACTAGCACAAAACGAGAAGATCAATCAAGATTTATCTGGCCTCAAACTCAAAGGGGTAATTAAAGAAATTTTGAATACACTAAAACTACATGTGTTATCCCAATGTTATAGGGAGAATTTATCATACAAAAGATTTTTATATGCTAGGATTTTACCATTTGCATAATGCCTTAAGCCGTAATTGGCTAACTAATTTACTCGAAATAATAAATTCAATGGAAGTAAAACGGGATAGTTACCTCATACCCACAACTCAAACTTTATTAAAATAGTGTCTATTTACTGTGATATATTCCCATTGTCAGTGGCATTGACCGGTACAGGACTCAAAATCGATCACGAACGAGCCAGCCATGATTGATGTGAATTTGGGGCATTTGATTTGGCCTCCAGACCCACATGCCCATCTCCATAATTAGACCGTAATCCCAATGCGTATTAGTTTATTCATATTTATCTTATTCAGGTAATTTCGCTATATAGTACGTATTAAATGTCTCACGTTTATCGTGTATTCGTTTCTTGAGTTTAATACCAACTTAGCTTTCAAGGGTTTTAAAAGGGAGTTATCCTAATAAATCCAATGAATTTGTGACAAAATTTCTGGAGTGATTCATCGTCAAGATAGGATCGCTCATTGGAATCCGAATCTGAACCAAGTAATAAACAACCTGGTGTCACTTTTTTTTTTTTTGTCGCCAAATCATTCAAAAAAGTTTCATTTTTCAAACCAGTTAATGTTGGAAAACTTAAATTAACATAAGGAGTTATATGCAGAAGTAAAAAGTTGGAAATCGTCCAAGTGACGAGTCAAAATCAATGAATTTGTTGTTCTGTGATATTTAAATGTATATAGACCAATGTCATTGCCTTGGATCCATTCTTAGTTTAAGATGTCTAAGTTTGATTCAGATGCAACTCAATTTTTACAATGGTGGTTGTGCTCTTTGATTTTTTTTACCTACTTTAAGTGCTCTTTGGGTTACAATTTTTATCACATCTTCACTACATGTTTTTGAGATGTTAAAGATATATAATTAAAAAAAGTTAAGCTGCATAGTATTAGAGTAACTTTCCTGTAAATAGTGACTTTGTAACTCTATCTTTGCAAGTAAACTGACTATTCAAGCTATACTACATTCGATGAATGTTTCGTGATTTTGTAATTTCTCTCTGCTGTAATTTCGTAATTTTCCATCGAACAATTACCTAAGAGCCAAAGTTCACCTTCCCGTTAAACCATACTGCGCTGACGTTCAACCAAAGTGTACGATGACTCTTTTCCGAATATTACTTCGCCTGGTACGGACGTTATCTGCCAGAGGCCGCTTTTTCAGTCAGATACAGACGGGTCCAACCACTCCACCTGAGAAGGACGCAAATAGTTGTGAGGAGGTCATACATCACCATAAGAACGTCCCTGGGGAATATGCACCACTGGGTCCGACTCACATTGTAGAATCAATAAGGGCATACCAAGCTCCACAACCAGATGTACAACCACAACCAACACCACAACCAACCTTCAAAGTGTGGTAAGAAGCCTATGGGTTCATGTTAATGCTTCTAATGTTTATTTATTTTATTGATTTTAATTTTTAAACTTGTCTCCTAAAGTTTGATTACGGATCCTCTTAAAGATAAAATGCCCCAAGTTGGACTCTATACGTGGGAATTCCCCGCTCCCAAAGTAAAAAAAAAAAAAAACTAATGTTGATGCGGCTTTTTGGGAGTGCAAGGGGGTGGCCTATACCTCAATAGACTACATATGCGAGATGATAAAGGTAAATGGGTAAGACGTTTCAAAGGTAATTACATCGGGGCAAACAACTTTCTTGCAGCCGAAATGTTTGGTGTAAGAAATGTGTTGTTATATGCTGTCGAAGAGGGATATTAACTGCTTGAAGTTGAGAATGATAACTCAGAGTATATTCAACGTATTACATGTTCAAAATACATGTCTTACTATTTTAGGGACAGTGAGTTTCTGAATAAATTAACTTTGGAGTGTCAAAATATGTTTATGGAGCATACGTATGGATGGGTCGTAGGACATGTCAGAAGAACTGGGAACAAGGCTGCCCATACTCTTGTTGATGATGGCCACAAGTTAGAATGTCTCCGGGGAATTTGCACCCCCTCGCTCAATTATCTTCACACAAGTTGCCAATGCACTCATTTTAGTTGCTCCGCCTTGCAGTTGGAGCTTCCTTCTCACAACCTCAAACGAGTAAGTAGCATATAGTACGTATTATATGTCTCACACTCATCGTGTATTTGTTTCTTGAGTTTAATACTAACTTAGTTTTGAAGGGTGTAAATGGGGAGTTATCCTAATAAATACAACGAATTTGTGACAATTTCTAGATTGATTCATCGTCAAGAGAGGATAGCTCAAGGGAATGATTGAATCCCGAATCTGAACCAAATAGTAAACAACCTGGTATCACCATTTCTTTTTTTCTTTTTGGTCATCAAATCATGCAAACTAATTTCATATTTCAATTCGGTTAATGTTGCAAAACTTAAATTAACGTAACAAGTTAAATGTAAAAGTCAAAAGTTGAAAACCGTCCAAGTGACGAGTCAAAATAAATGAATTTGTTGTTCTATGATATTTAAATGTATATAGACCAATGTCATTATCTTGGATCCATTCTTATTTTAAGATGTTAAATTTTGAGTCAGATCCAACTCAATCTTTACAATGTTGGTTGTGCTCTTTTATTTTTTTACCTAGTTTAAGTGCTATTTGGATTACAATTTGTTCCCATCTTCATTACAAATTTTGGAGATGTTAAAAGATATGTATTAAAAAAACTTAAGCTGCATAGTATTAGAGTAACTTTCCTGTAAATAGTGTCTTTGTAACTCTATTTTGCAGGTAAATTATGTATGCTAGTTATACTCCATTGGATGAATGTTTTGTAATTACAAAATTAAAACATGTTACTTTATTTTCATCATCACAATAACAGAGTTCCAAGCCTCTCATGAATGATACCCCATTTCCCTTAACTGTTTCAAAAAACACTATTAGGAATTTCATGTTAGATGTTTTGATGATGACAAGATAGGATTTTATGTTAGACCCCAAAAATGTAAGTTTATGATTTTATAGAAACATTGTATAAGCGTTTGAAAAGCTTACTTATTTTGTCAGGCTTGAAATTTTTAGCTTTGTAGATTTTAAACTAAGTATTAGATACTGAGTCGCTAATAGAGTTCTGTGTGAGTCTTTTAAGCGATGAAGTTGAAGTCAAGGGTCCAGTCAAGCGTCCAAGTGACTCAAGCGTCCAGCTTTCAGATTCACCTGAAGGATAAAACCCAAGTTATCAAGGACTTAAATGCAATCACCAACGGTCATTTATTTCTAACGGGAAATAAATTCAAAATGCATTAAATGCTTGATAAGTGCATTAAATGTAACAAGACAGTATGACTTGTGGACAAGCCACCTTTTGACTAGACTGTCAGCTTTTCAGAGTTCAAGTCTGCTCCTGTCCAATCGAAACCAGCAGAATTTCAGGACTGTCAGAAGGGACTATTTGATGCGCTGCACGCGCCTGATTGTGTCCAACAGACTAATCTCAAGAATCTCTATAAATATTACCCTCCAGCAAAACCTTAGAGAGAGTGCAGAAAGAGAAACTTTGCTGAAATAATTTGAGAGAAAAGCTTGCAAACTCCATAGGCAAAATTCATCAAGCTTCTCAAATACATTCCAAAAGACCGTCACCGATATCTCAAACATCTTTATAGAAGAACCCTACACTATTATTGAGATATCCCAAGTTGTTTGAACTTCCCAACATCAAACAAACCTGTTACAATAAACCCTCAACATCTTTCATCTGAGTGAGAAAGTTTGTTGACTTCACAAGCAGTATTTTTGAGTAAGAAAAGTTTGTTAAGGAAGGTCTTTATTGGAGCTGAAATCTGTGTGATCAAGGAGCTCGAGATCGTCTTTCCAGAAGTAGAGGATTGAAGTGGCTTGTAGCAGAAATCTGTGTGACCAAGGAGCTCAAGTCATCCATATCCATCTCTTCCTGTTTCCCTATTTTGTAGAAGTCTCTGTGTGACTCTTCGATAATCAATCTAGTGGATTGCCTCCGAGTGCAAAGGAGAAGAAGGACAAATTTTGATTCAGATCCAACTCAACTTTTACAATGTTGGTTGTGATCTTTGATTTTTTACCTAGTTTAAGTGTTATTTGGATTACAATTTGTTCCCATCTTCATTACATATTTTGGAGATGTTAAAAGATATGTATTTAAAAAAACTTAAGCTGTATAGTATTAGAGTAACTATCCTGTAAATAATATCTTAGTAACTCTATTTTGCAGGTAAATTATGTATGCTAGTAATACAACATTGGATGAATGTTACGTAATTTTGTAATTTCTCTCTACTGTAATTTCGTAATTTCTCTCTACAATTTTCCATTAAAACAAGTTACTTTCTTTTCATCATCACAATAACAGAGTTCCAGGCCTCTCATGAATGATACCACATTTCCATTAACTGTTTCAAAAAGCCCCCATTTCTTGGACTTCTGTTCCATTCATAACACTCAGTGCCCATTTGAGTTTACAGGTTTTGTCACCTTTCCTCAAACCGGAACGATTTTAGAAATCCTCAATTCTTGAAATTCTGTTTCGTCTCCTTTTTGAGTTTACAGGTTTTGTCACGTTTCCTCAAACCAAAGCGATTTCAGAAACCCTCATTTCTTGAAATTATGTTCGGTTCATAACACCATCATTCGGAACCACCGCATTTCACGTCCATAATATCAACAGAAAGATGGATGTTTCGGATGGATCATAGAAGCGGAGGAGGAAACTAGCTCAAAAAGAGAAGATCAATCAAGATTTATCTGGCCTTATACTCAAATAGGTAATTAAAGAAATTTTTAATACACTAAAACTACACGTGTAGTCCCAATGTTATAGGAAGAATTTAACATACAAAAGATTTTTATATGCTAGGATGTTGCCATTCGCATAATACCTCACGCCGTAATTGGCTAAATAATTTATTTGAAATAGTAAATTCAATGGAAGTAATACGGGATAGTTACCTCATACCCATAACCCAAAATTTATTAAAATAGTTTCTATATACTGTGATATATTCCCATGGTCTGTGGCATTGACATGTGCAGGACTCAAAATCGATCGCGAACGAGCCAGCCACGACTGATGTGGATTTCGGGCATTTGGTTTGGCCTCCTAACCCACATTTCACTCTCCATAATTGGACCGTAATCCCAATGTGTATTAGTTTATTCATAATTATCTTATTCAGGTAATTTCGCTATTTAGTACGTATTAAATGTCTCACATTTAACGTGTATTTGTTTCTTGAGTTTAATACCAACTTAGCTTTCAAGGGTTTTAAACTGGAGTTATCGTAATAAATCCAACGAATTTGTGACAAAATTTCTGGATGATTCATCGTCAAGATAGGATCGCTCAAGGGAATGATTAGAATCCGAATTTGAACCAAGTAGTAAACAACCTGGTGTCACCTCTTTTTTTTTTTTGTCACAAAGTCATACAAAAAAGTTTCATTTTTCCATGCAGTTAATGTTGGAAAACTTAAATTAACATAAGGAGTAATATGCAGAAGTAAAAAGTTGGAAATCGTCCAAGTGACGAGTCAAAATCAATAAATTTGTTGTTATGTGATATTTAAATGTATATAGACCAATGTCATTGCCTTGGATCCATTCTTAGTTTAAGATGTCTAAATTTGATTCAGATGCAACTCAACTTTTACAATGGTGGTTGTGCGCTTTGATTTTTTTTACCTAGTTTAAGTGCTCTTTAGGTTACAATTTGTTCACATCTTCACTACATGTTTTTGAGATGTTAAAGATATATAATTAAAAAAATTTAAGCTGCATAGTATTAGAGTAACTTTTCTGTAAATAGTGTCTTTGTAACTCTATCTTTGCAAGTAAACAGACTATTCAAGCTATACTACATTCGATGAATGCTTCGTAATTTTGTAATTTCTCTCTACTGTAATTTCATAATTTCCAATCAAACAATTACCTAAGCGCCAAAGTTCACCTTCCCGTTAAACCATACTGCGCCGGCATTAAACCAAAGCGTACGATGACTCTTTTCTGGACATTACTTCGCCGGGAACGGACCTTATCTGCCGGAGGCCGCTTTTCCAACAAGATACAGACGGGTCTAAGCACTCCACCTCTCCACCTGAGAAGGACCCAAATCGTTATGAGGAGGTCTTACATCACCGTAAGAACGTCCCCGGGGAATATGCACCACTGGGTCCGACTCACATTGTGGAATCATTTAGGGCAGACCAAGCTCCACAACCAGATGTATAACCACAACCAACACCACAACCAGCCTTCAAAGTGTGGTAAGAAGCCTCGGGTTCATGTTAATGCTTCTAATATTTATTGATTTTATTGATTATGATTTTTTAAACTGGTTTCCTAATGTTTGATTATGGATCCGCTTAAAGATAAAATGCCCTAAGTTGGATTGTACACATTGGAATTCCCCGCTTCCAAAGTAAAAAAAAAAACTAATGTTGATGGGACTTTTTGGGAGTGCAAGGGGGTGTGCTATGCCTCAATAGACTGCATATGCCGAGATGATAAAGGTAAATGGGTAGGAGGTTTCAAACGTAATTACACCGGGGCAAACAAACCCCTTGCAGCCGAATGTTAGGTGTAAGAAATGTGTTGTTATAAGTTGTAGAAGAGGGATATGTACTGCGGGAGGTTGAGAATGATATCTTAGGGTATATTCAACGTATTACATGTTCAAAATACATGTCTTACTATTTTAGGGACAACGAGTTTCTGAATAAATTAACTTTGGAGTGTCAAAATATGTTTATGGAGCATAGGTATGGATGGGCCGTAGGACATGTCAAAAGAACTGGGAACAAGGCTACCTATAAAGATGGGAAAAAGATGGATGATTCAGATGGATCAAAGAAGCGGAGGAGGAAACTAGCTCAAAACGAGATAATCAATCAAGATTTATCTGGCCATAAACTCAAAGAGGTAATTAAAGAAATTTTGAATACACTAAAACTACACGTGTTGGCCCAAGATTATAGGAAGAATTTATCATACAAAAGATTTTTATATTCTAGGATTTTTCCATTCGCATAATGCTTCACGCCATAATTGGTTAACTAATTTATTTGAAATAGTAAATTCAATGGAAGTAATACGGGATAGTTACCTCATACCCATAACTCAAACTTTATTAAAATAGTGTCTACTTACAATGATATATTCCCATGGTCAGTGGCATTAACCTGTGCAGGACTCAAAATCGATCCCGAACGAGCCAGCCACGACTGATGTCGATTTGGGGCATTTGATTTGGCCTCCCGACCCACATGCCCATCTCCATAATTGGACCGTAATCCCAATGCGTATTAGTTTATTCTTATTTATCTTATTCAGGTAATTTCCCTATATAATATGTTCTGAATGTCTCACATTTGTCGTGTATTTGTTTCTTGAGTTTAACACCAACTTAGCTTTCAAGGGTTTTAAAAGGGAGTTATCCTAATAAATCCAACGAATTTGTGACAAAATTTTTGGAGTGATTCATCGTCAAGATAGGATCGCTCATGTGAATGATTGGAATCCGAATTTGAATCAAGTAGTAAACAACCCGGTGTCACTTCTTTTTTTCTTTTTGTCACCAAATCATACAAAAAAGTTTCATTTTTCAATCCAGTTAATGTTGGAAAACTTAAATTAAAATTACGAGTTATATGCAAAAGTAAAAAGTTGGAAACCGTCCAAGTGACAAGTCAAAATCAATGAATTTGTTGCTTTGTGATATTTAAATGTATATAGACCAATGTCATTGCCTTGGATCCATTCTTAGTTTAAGATGTCTAAGTTTGATTCAGATGCAACTCAACTTTGCTCTTTGATTTCTTGAACTAGTTGAAGTGCTCTTTGGGTTACAATTTGTCCCCATCTTCACCACATATTTTTGAGATGTTAAAGATATATAATTAAACAAAATTAAGTTGCATAGTATTAGAGTAACTTTCCTATAAATAGTGTCTTTGTAACTCTATCTTTGCAAGTAAAATGACTATTCAAGTTAAACTACATTCGATGAATGTTTCGTAATTTTGTAAATTTCCTCTACTGTAATTTCGTAATTTCCCATGAAACAATTACCTAAGTGCCAAATTTCGCCTTCCCGTTAAACCATACTGCGCCGACGTTAAACCAAAGTGTATGATGATTCTTTTTCGGACATTACTTCGCCAGGTGCAGACGTTATCTGCCAGAGGCCGCTTTTCAGCAAGATACAGATGGGTCCACTCCACTCCACCTCTCCACCTGAGAAAGACCCAAATCGTTATGAGGAGGTCATACATCACCGTACGAACGTCCCTGGGAATATGCACCACTGGGTCCGACTCACATTGTGGAATCATTTAGGGCAGACCAAGCTCCAAAACCAGATGTACAACCACAACGAGCACCACAACCAGATGTACAACCACAACCAACACCACGACCAGCCTTCAAAGTGTGGTAAAAAGCCTAGGGGTTCATGTTAATGCTTCAAATGGTTATTGATTTTATTGATTTTGATTTTAAAACTTGTTTCCTAATGTTTGATTACGGATCCTCTTAAAGATAAAATGCCCAAGTTGGATTATATACGTGGGAATTCTGTGCTCCCAAAGTAAAAAAAACTAATGTTGATGCGACTTTTTGGGAGTGCAAGGAGGTGGCCTATGCCTCAATAGACTGTATATGCCGAGATGATAAAGATAAATGGGTGGGGGTTTCAAAGGTGACTACACCGGGGCAAACAACCCCCTTGTAGCTGAAATGTTAGGTGTAAGAAATGTGCTATTATATGCTATCGAAGAGGGATATGAACTGCTGGAGGTTGAGAATGATAACTTAGGGTATATTTAGCGTATTACATGTTCAAAATACATGTCTTACTATTTTTGGGACTGTGAGTTTCTGAATAAATTAACTTTGGAGTGTCAAAATATGTTTATGGAGCATAGGTATGGATGGGTCATAGGACATGTCAGAAGAACTGGGAACAAGGCTGCCCATAAGCTTGCTGATGATGCCCGCAAGTTAGAATGACCCCGAGGAATATGCACCCCCTCGCTCAATTATCTTCACACAAGTTGCCAATGTACTCATTTTAGTTGCTCGGCCTTATAGTTGGAGCTGCCTCCTCACAACCTCAAACGGGAAGTAGCATATCGTACGTATTATATGTCTCGCACTTATCGTATATTTGTTTCTTCAGTTTAATACTAACTTAGCTTTGAAGGGTTTAAATAGGGAGTTATCCTAATAAATCCAACGAATTTGTGACAATTTCTGGACTGATTCATCGTCAAGAGAGGATAGCTCAAGGGAATGATTGAAACCCGAATCTGAACCAAATAGTAAACAACCTGGTATCACCTTTTCCCTTTTTTCTTTTTGGTCATCAAATCATGCAAACTAATTTCATATTTCAATCCGGTTAAAGTTGCAAAACTTAAATTAACGTAACAAGTTAAATGCAAAAGTCAAAAGTTGGAAATCGTCCAAGTGACGAGTCAAAATCAATGAAATTGTTTTTCTGTGATATTTCAATATATATAGATCAATGTCATTGCCTTGGATCCATTCTTAGTTTAAGATGTCTAAGTTTGATTCAGATGCAACTCAACTTTTACAATGGTGGTTGTGCTCTTTGATTTTTTTTTTTAACTAGTTTAAGTGTTCTTTGGGTTAAAATTTGTTCCCATCTTCACTACATATTTTTGAGGTGTTAAAAATATATAATTAATAAAATTTAAGTTGCATAGTATTAGAGTTACTTTCCTATAAATAGTGTCTTCGTAACTCTATTTTGCAAGTATAGTGACTATTCTAGCTATACTTCATTGTATGAATGTTTCGTAATTTTGTAATTTCTCTCTACTTTAATTTCGTAATTTCTCTCTACAATTTTCCATTAAAACATGTTTCTTTCTTTTCATCGTCACAATAACAGACTTCCAAGCCTCGCATGAATGCTACCACATTTCCGTTAACTGTTTCAAAAAATCCCCAATTCTTGCTTGGTTGAAGTTATTTTACACTCGCAACACCACCATTTAGCGTCCGTTTGAGTTTACACGTTTTGTCACATTTCCTCAAACCGGAACTGTTTCAGAAACCCTCATTTCTTGAACTTCAGTTTCATTCATAACACTTAGCGCCTGTTTGAGTTTTCAGGTTTTGTCACATTTCTTCAAACTGGAGCGATTTCAAAAACCTTCAATTCTAGAAGTTCTGTTTCGGCGCCTGTTTGAGTTTACAGGTTTTGTCACATTTTCACAAACTGGAGCGATTTTAGAAACCCTCAATTCTTGAAATTCTGTTCCGTTCATATCGCCATCGTTTGGAGCCACCACATTTCACGTCTATAATTTCATCAAAAATATGGATGATTCGGATGGATCAAAGAAGCAGAGTAAGAAACTAGGTCAAGCCGAGAAGATCAATCAAGATTCATCTAGCCTTAAACTCAAAGAGGTAATTAAAGAATTTTGAATACACTAAAACTACACGTGTTGTCCCAAAGATTATAGTAAAAATTTATCATCCAAAAGTTTAATATGCTAGGATTTTGCCATTTGCATAATGCCTCAAGACGTAATTGGCTAACTAATTAATTAGAAGTAGTAAATTCAATGGTAGTAATACGGAGTAGTTACCTCATACCCACACTTTATTAAAATAGTGTCTATTTACTGTGATATATTCCCGTGGTCAGTGGCATTGAACAATGCAGGGCCTGAAATCAATCCCGATCGAGCCAGCCACGAATGATGTCGATTTTGGACATATGACTTGGCCTCCCGACCCACGTGCCCATCTCCATAATTAGATTGTAATTCCAATGCATATAAATATGTTCATATTTATCTTATTCAGGTAATTTTCCTATTTAGTACGTATTATATATGTCTCATATTTATCGTGTATTTGTTTCTTGTGTTTAATTCTAACTTAGCTTTGAAGGGTTTTAATAGGGAGTTATCCTAATAAATCTAACGAATTTGTGACATAATTTCTGGAGTGATTCATCGTCGAGATAGGATCACTTAAGGGAATGATTGAAACCCGAATCTGAACCAAGTAGTAAACAACTTGGTGTCACCTTTTTTTCTTTTCTTTTTTTCTTTTTGGTCATCAAATCATTCAAACTAATTTCATCTTTCTTCCGGTTAATGTTACAAAACTTAAATTAACATAACAAGTTATATGCAAAAGTCAAAAGTTAAAATCGTCCAAGTGACGAGACAAAATAAATGAATTTGTTGCTCTGTGATATTTAAATGTATATAGACCAATGTCATTGCCTTGGATCTATTTTTAGTTTATGATGTCTAAGTTTGAATATAATGCAACTCAACTTTTACAATGGTGGTTGTGCTCTTTGATTTTTTTACCTAGTTTAAGGTCTCTTTGGATTACAATTTGTTCCCATCTTCACTACATATTTTGGAGATGTTAAAGATATATAATTAAAAAAATTTAAGTTGTATAGTATTAAGTAACTTTCCTGTAAATAGTGTCTTTGTAACTCTATTTTGCAAGTAAACTATCAATTCTAGTTATACTACATTGGATGAATGTTTCGTAATTTTATAATTTCTCTCTACTGTAATTTCATAATTTCTCTCTACAGTTTTCCATTAAAACATGTTTCTTTCTTTTCATCATTACAATAACAAAGTTCCAAGCCTCTCATGAATGATACCACATTTCCATTAATCGTTTCAAAAAAACCGCAATTCTTGCTTATTGAAGTTCTTTTACACTCGCAACACCGGCATTTGGCACCCGTTTGAGTTTACACGCTTTGTCACATTTCCTCAAACAAGAACTGTTTAAGAAACCTCCATTTCTTGGACTTCTGTTCCATTCATAACACTCAGCGCGCGTTTGAGTTTGCAGGTTTTGTCACATTTCCTCAAACCGGAGCGATTTCGGTAACCCTCAATTCTTGAAATTCTGTTTCGACCCCTGTTTGAGTTTACAGGTTTTTCCACGTTTCCTCAAACCAAAGCGATTTCAGAAACCCTCAATTCTTGAAATTCAGTTATGTTCATAACACCATTGTTCGGAGCCACCGCATTTCACGTCTATAATTTCAACAAAAAAATGGATTATTCGGATGGTTCAAAAAAGCGGAGGAGAAAACTAGTTCAAGCCGAGAAGATCAATCAAGATTCATCTGGCCCTAAACTCAAAGAGGTAATTAAAGAATTTTGAATACACTAAAACTACACATGTTGGCCCTACGATTATGGGAAGAATTTATCATCCAAATGATTTTTCTATGCTAGGATGCCATTCGCATAATGCCTCAAGCCATAATTGGCTAACTAATTAATTTGAAGTAGTAAATTCAATGGTAGTAATAAGGGATAGTTATCTCATACCCACAACCCAACCTATATTAAAATAGTGTCTACTTACTTTGATATATTCCCATGGTCAGTGGCATTGACCCGTGTAGGGCTCAAAATCGATCCCGATTGAACCAGCCACGAACGATGTCAATTTTGGGCATTTGATTTGGCATCCCGACCCACATGTCCATCTCCATAATTAGACCGTAATCCCAATGCGTATAAATATATCCATATTTATCTTATTCAGGTAATTTCCCTATATAGTACGTATTATATGTCGCACATTTATCGTGTATTCGTTTCTTGGGTTTAATACTAACTTAGCTTTGAAGGGTTTTAATGGGGAGTTATCCTAATAAATCCAACGAATTTGTGACATAATTTTCGGAGTGATTCATCGTCAAGATAGGATCGCTCAAGGGAATGATTGGAACCCGAATCTGAATCAAGTAGTAAACAATCTGGTGTCACCTTTTTTTTTTCTTTTTTCTTTTTGGTCATCAAATCATAAAAACTAATTTCATGTTTCAATCCTGTTAATGTTGCAAAACTTAAATTAACATAACAAGTTATATGCAAAAGTCAAAATTGGAAATCGTCCAAGTGACGAGTCAAAATCAATGAATTTGTTGTTCAGTGATATTTAAATGTATATAGACCAATGTCATTGTCTTGGATCCATTCTTAGTTTAAGATGTCTAAGTTTGATTCAGATCCAACTAAAACTTTTACAATGGTGGTTGTGCTCTTTGATTTTTTTTACCTAGTTTAAGTGCTCTTTGGGTTACAATTTGTTCCCATCTTCACTACATATTTTGGAGATGTTAAAAATATATAATTCAAAAAATTTAAGTTGCATCGTATTAGAGTAACTTTCCTATAAATAATGTCTTTGCAACTCTATTTTGCAAGTAAACTGTCTATTCTAGCTATACTACATTGGATGAATCATGACGGGTGATTCAATGTACTCTATATAGTTTATAATTTATTTTTTGTTGATTGATTAGCATGAACATTTGTTATAGCCGAGCTTGAAGAGAGGGCTTTAGGAGTACAACTTTATATATAAAGTCTCTAAAAGCTCTTACCGCAAATATTTTTTATTTATTTAAACAAATAATTTACTTGTTTCATAGAATGGTGCGAGAGATGGAAAATTGACCAAGTTAGAGACGAGTTTAGAGATAGAAATTCTGAGACGGATTGTGAGACCTTTGTGTTGCAAATATAAATAAATTTAGAGACGAATTTAAAGACAAAATCGTGATGGATTCGGAGACCGGTTTTGATTTAAAGATCCTCAATGTAGCCAAATAAATTAGACCGGTTTTGATTTAAAGATACTCAATTGAACGATGTTTTCCGTCTCTAATAAGTTTCAGAGACAGAAATATTAGTTTTAGAGACGGATTTTTTCGTCTCTGATATTCTTTTCATTCCTTATAATGATAGTTCAAGGCATTGTGAGGCCACGAGTACGTGGCCGCATTAGGTGGAATGGATCATTCAACTCTTCGCTATTCTAAACATTGACATAACTGTTTTTCAAATACATAAATTTTAAGCTTAGAGCTTGTTAGACCCTAAAGCAAAAATCCTCATATATATTTTCACTGAAATATTCAATAAGATTGTACAAATATTGTTAAAAGCATGTAAGGAGATTTTAGGGAAGTCCCTTTGTTCACACAAATTTTCAAGTCTGCAATTTTAAAAGACAAGAAAAGATAATATGGACAAATAAATAAATCAATTTAAAGAAATTTACAATATCGTGAGAATAAATCTCCTAATGAAGACTAATCCCCTGATTCTTCACTCCAAACACGATTCAAGGGCCGAAAAGCTTGTTCTTGAACCAAGAGCGTATTTCTCCTCGGATTTGTTGAAGAAGAAATGAACACCCTGATGATTTGATTGTTGTTGAAGATGTAGTTCCTCCTCGGATTTGTTGAAGAAGAGACAAACACCTTGTGATTTGATTAACTTTGAAGATGGTGAACCTTCGTGGTTGATGAAGAACGCTTTGACTTGGCTAAGAGAAGACTTCAATTCTCTAGCTTGTAGACTTGTGTGTATGTATGTATCTCTGTATGTCTTTTTTTTTAAATGAAGCCCCTTGACCCCCTATTTATAGATGTTTGAGTAGGAGAGTCCTAGACTTTTGGGCTTCTTTGATATATCTTTTGAAAATCTTTTAAAAGAAATAATATCAGATTTATATAAATTTGGTTGACACATATTTAAATGTGTCACGTGTCATCATCCGATTAGTCACTGATTTGTTGGACTATGGAACTTGATTTGATTAGATGAGCCATCTCCATTTGACACATGGCAATCTTTGATTTGCTAATAAAACATTCATTAAATTATCAATTAAAATTAATAATTTATTTATGGAATTAAATTTGGTAAAATCCATAAAATAAAATAATAATTTTAAATCAATAATTAATGTCACATTTTACACATGTCATCTTCTAATTGAACGAAAATTAATTCGTCTACAAATGCCCCCACTTCAAGGCTCGGCGAAGAACGTGCTGAGCAGTCACGATAGAGGCGGTGCTTGAAGTACTTGATTCTTCTCATTTAACACACTTTTTTTTTTTAAAACCCATTTGATACGAAAAATTGAAGACTTTGAAAGGGACTCGTTAACCCCATCTCTTTCACAATTGAAATTCCACCAAAGTTGCAAGGTAATGATTAGGTGGTCCAATTTGAAACAAGGATAGCATGAACATTCCTTAAGTCACAGGCCCAATAAGATTGAGATTAATACTCCAGAACTTTAAATACTCGAAGATATTAATTTGAGCTCAATCACTTTATGACTTGAGCATCCAAATTCAAGTGGCCCACGTATATTTGGTGTATATGCTCAAATAACACTTGATAATACTCAGCTATTGAGTTTTGATTTCACCGAATAGAACACACAGCTTATCAGAAAAGAAGGAAACTTGCAGCAGGCTCCTTTCTTAATCGGATCATCTTCGTTGCAGATTCTTCATAATCTACCTTGAAGATTTACGGGTGAAAACATATCAGAAACTAAATCGGCTAACGATGAGATATAATCTCCTAATTAGATTCAAACTAATCCACCAAGATAAGCCACAATCCTAGTTGAAATCAATAATCTCGATTACCGTCTATAAAAGAATCTGATTAGGAGCTTAATATCACATAAACTACAACATAACAAACTGAATCCTTTTATCTTTCTTCTTTTCGGCAAAACATATCATCCTGAAATACATAATCTCTCTTATTTGTTTAATGCCTTCTTCCTGCTTGATAAAAGTCTTCAAAGAAGCCAAAAAATCCTTAGCGTGTTAAACATCAATCCAAAGGTGAATGGAGCCTATTTTCGTATACCAACAATAAACAATACTTGACTTCTGAATTGTTGAGGTATAGCTGCTGCCGGTTTATTAATTTCTTCCCCTTCCACTTCACGCACATCTTTTGGCTGACGAAATTTGCGCCTCATCCAGTAGCTTTTGCGGATCAAGGTTTTCACTTTGCTAGAAATTTCAAATGTTCATATGAGACGCAGAATCCCTTTTTTTTTGTATTGAATTTAAGAATGAAAATTTCACCCAAAGAAGTATCATCCACCCGAGATACCGAATTCTTTTTTCCTCAAACTCAGTTTTCAGATTATTTTCTTTTCTCTCTGCCTTCTTCTTCCTTTTTTTTGTTTGTTTGTTTTGGTAACAAAGTTTCTTCTCCTTTGCAGGCTTCTTAAACTAACTTCCAGAATATCATTGTGCCGTCACAATAGTCTCGAATAGAGGTATAGGATATCAAGTTGGGTTATTTTCTTTTCTGGATTTAAGTTGTAAATTTCAACTTACTGACATTCTATTCAAACATAGTGAGGAATCATGTTAATACTGGTTCTGTTTCATATTTACAGTTTATCAGTGACGGCTTAGCATTCTTCTTGCCCGTTTCAGTGACGACCCCTGTTTTTTTTTGTTATTTGCTGCGAATTAGTACTATCTCTGTCGACTACTCCATTAAAATTCGGCAAGTGTCGTAAAGCAGAAATAAGCTCCAAAAGCCATCTGAACAGTAAACTTCTCAAATTTAAATAAATTCCCCTTTTTTTTTTTTTTTAAGTGAATATATTTATACCAACTTCTCATATACTTCTTAAGTTGATACATCATCATTTGTTTATGCAGATTCGAAGAAAGATGTATTTCGAGGACCAATCTGAGCCTATTCCATCTCTCGTCATCAGATACGACAAAGACAGCCTCAAAGTCAAAAGCACCATGTTGCCCGTCTACGAGCCAGCCATCGATGGCCACCTCACCAACACCCGATCCTTGGCTAAGTCTACACATATCTCCGTATGGTCTGAAGAAGCAGCTAAGGGGTGTGTGGATCTTCGTTCCGGTGCTTCATCAAATTCCAAAGTTATTTTGTTGCGGTCTTCACTTCACGACACCAAATCAATGGATACGGAATTCTTACTTCCTCACCAACATCTTCATAGCAGTAGGGGCTTAATAAAAATTCCTTCATCAAAATTTGGCGAATTTTGCTACCATGCGGGCTATTGGGAGTGGACCGAATACATCTTGGCATATCACGCAAACATCCTTCGGCAAGCAAGGATTTACGCAGCTGTCCACGCGTCGCTTTTCACCTACGTCTGCAACAAAAATGTCCTTCAAGCCTTCCTCGAGCTGTGGTGTCCTTCAACAAACACTCTGCACACGGAAATTGGAGAATTATCGATTTCTCTGGGCGATATACATGGACTCGGCGGATTGCCCTTGCGTGGAGATTTCTACGATGAGGTTGTTCCAACTGCAAAAGAGTTGCTCGGTGATGGCAAGCATAACTCTTCTCTACCGCGGAGCTGCAAATATTTGTTCTTGGCATATCATCAACTTCCAAAGACATCTGGCGGCATACTCATCTCGGATTGGATCAACTTTTGGTTCAAAGGGCCAGTTAGATACAAAGAGCCTCCCCTACGTACTACTCGGAAGAGAACTACTAGGCCGAAGCTTTCTCATAATCCTTGTGGAGACGTCGACAGATCTCTTTTACCGCGTGCCAAGGAACATGATGAGCCATTTAAGATTCTTGACATTGATGCAGAAATCAGAGAGGAAACCTATGTCGCTGCATTCATTTCGTGTTGGTTGTGTAGCTTCGTCCTTCCACATCACCAAACATATCGCATCCGTGCTACTGTCTTCAAAGTTGCAAGTAGAATGGCCCGGGGTGAACACTTCTCCTTAGCGATACCTGTATTGGCCAGCATATACCGCGGTTTGAGGATAATCTCTTCTTCAAAAGACTTAGGCGAATCTACTGCCATATTTCCTATTCACTATGTCTATGGCTGGATTGGCTGTTATCTCCCTACCCATTTCTACTCCAGAATCAAGACTGTAGGAGCTCAAATGGTGAAGTATGCAGGAGAAGGTATGGCAAATTACTTCGATCTTGAAGATGCACGGATTTTATTTCACAAAGTCAATCCATCAACCATACGGATCCTATTGTCCCACCAAAAGGAGCAAATCTCGCTTATAGACGGTTCAAACTTATCTAGTCAATACAAGGATCTATTCGTGTCTTTACGCTCTGCTTATTTGACGTTTCGGCATGGAAGAGAGCATATTGTCGAGTCTTATAGCCCTCATCGATTCAGTCGACAATATAATTTTTGTCAAGACATCCCAGGCCTCTTACAAAACGAGATTCTCACTTGTGACCTGAAAGAGCTTGTTCAACTTTGGAGGTCTTGCACTTTGCTGAGCACATCTTCAAGGCTTAACTTACCAGGAAATACTTCTTCACCACCATTGGTTACGAAGGAATACGCGGACTGGTGGGCTAAGTGTTGGAAAGCTTCTCTAGCAAAGAGCACAAAGGTCATAGTCAAGATTAACCTTAAAGAAAAGGAGCCTGCATCCGAGAAGTCAAAAAATACTCTAAAACAACCATCTTCACATAATCAAGAAGCCGCGCTTGATGAAATGATTCCAACAGACGGGGACGAAATCATTTCTGCACTTTCATGCTCAAATGAGGATTACAACGACCAATGGCAACTTCGAAAAAGACCAAAGGTTCTTGATTTAGATAATATCAGCATCAATTCGCAATTCTTTGAAGATGTTCCAAGTTCCACATTGCCCTTAAGAGATTTAGCACAATATGTAAAAAAAATAAAAATAATTATTTATCATATTGCATTATGCTTTCTCTCTATCTCTCTCTTTTTTTTTTTTTTAAATAATTTATCTTATTGCTTGCAATTAACCTTCCCTTTTTTTTCTTTTTTTCTTTTGCCAGCTTGCTAATCTCGAGGCAAAAGTTCCAGCCACTTCCAAAGATAGTGCGGGTTCGGTAAATGAAGTTAATCCTTTCAATTTGCCTGAAACAAACTCTCCTCCGCATTCTTCAGGGAATGGTGTTCAAGTCACTTTGGAGAATGAAAATCACGAACGACCACAGATATCATTGCCCCCTCGTGTGACAGAGGAGTTACATGCTGATGAAAATACTGGCAAAAAACCTAAAAGATCCTTCGAAGCTCCGTCTTGGCCACTCGCACATCCCGAAGCCTCCCAATTTTCACCTAATACTATCAGAAGTGAGGCTGAGAAGATGTTACTCTCATTTTACTGGAGTCGTATATGCCAAAAAATCTCCAAAACGTTATTTGAGCAACTTCCAGAGATAAAGTCTGATATAGACATTCTGATTGGGGACATGAAGAAGTTTGTGCAAGATACTTCCACTTTGGAGAGACTTTTGAAGTCATTTTTTGAAGATGCTTCAAGTTATGCGCAAGTAAAGTCGGCTTATGCTCAAAGAGAGACACAAAAATCTCATGAAGAGGCACTAAAATCTGCGCAACAGAGTCTTACTGAAGCAGAGGCACAAGAGAATGAACAAGCCAAAGATATCAAAAGCCAAAACGACAATCTTCAGAGAATACATCAGCAACAAGAAGAGCTAAGGAAGCAACTTGCAGAGTTGGAACAAAATGAGGAAAGTGTTAACATATCATTTCGCAAAGCAAAGGAAAATTTGTCCAAAACTCGAGAAGATGTGGCAACCCAAAAAGAGACTGTTTTGAAGCTTGAGAAGACTCCTTACTTGTCCGACCGAGAAGTCGAAGCTTTGGAAAGGATGAAGTCTTTTCTTGAAGAATCTCGAGAGAACCTAAAGGCATTTGACTTGTCCTCCTAGTTGTTTTAGCATTTCCTTTTCCCCCTTTTTTTTTTATTCATTTATTTTCTCTTGTAGAAAAGAACTTTCATTCTTAATAAAATTCATTCTTCTAGTATCACCTTTGAGTAATTTGAATTCCTCTTGTCTTTTTTACGTAATTGCCAAAATGCAAGATCTTTACACTTTGCACAATTTAACCACCCAATTTCAATGGAACTTGCCATTAAACAAATAACATTAATAATGATGTTAAACAACTTGTTGATCTTCGCTTTCCTTCAAACCAGCAAACTAATATCAAGGGCAAACAAAGCTTCCCTCATAGATATGACTGAACTTGGAATAATTGCCAAGCTGCCTACGTACCTCAATAAGAGGATCAAGTCATTACGTAGTTCAACAACGAAATTTATTTTTAGGGGGGGTGCCGTACACAGTTTAAACTCATGCGGGCCAGGAGTATCCACAGCTTAGCCACCCTGGACGAGGTGAGGTATTTCTACATTTTAGCCACATGAAATACCATCAGTGAGGTAGGTTAGTAGTTTAGCCACATACACTACGATTGGTGGTTACCGTGCACAGTTTAGACTCTTGTGGGTCAGGAGTAACATGCAGTTTAGGCTCGTGCGTCATGGAGCATACTCCTTCATGGATAATACCGCTTCAAGAACTTGCCATTTATGGGGCCAATTCGCAGTCCATCTTTATCCACCAGTTTGTAAGCTCCATTTGTATACACTTCTTTCACTATATGAGGACCATCCCATTTAGACAAGAATTTGCCTCCCATTCGCTGATTGATGATGATAGGTCTTCGTACTGCCAGGACCAAGTCTCCAACTTGAAATGACCGTGGGCGGACCTTTTTGTTGAATGCCTTCGTCATGCGAGCTTGGTAACACTCAAGGAGTTGTTGTGCTTCAAGTCTTTTTTCGTCTAGCGCTTCAAGTTCTTCAAGTCTAAGACGAGCGTTATCTTCAACAGTGAGCCCTTCCTGAATTGCAATACGTAACGAAGGTATTTGACTTTCAAGTGGGATAACAGCTTCAACTCCATATACCAGCGAATATGGAGTAGCTTGAGTAGCAGTCCTATGTGTTGTTCGGTATGCCCAAAGAGCTTCAGCAACTTTCTCATGCCAATCTCTTTTTGACTTTGACACCACCTTCTTCAAAAGATTACACAAGGTTTTGTTAAATGCCTCCGCCAAACCATTTGCAGCTGCGTTGTACATTGAGGAGTTATGTTGCTTAAACCCGAATTGCACACATAACTTGTCCATCAGCTTGTTGTAGAAAGGCTTTCCATTATCAGTGATAATATAACTTGGCACGCCATATCTAAAGATGAGATTTGACTTGATGAAGTCGACAACAGTTTCTTTCTTCACTTCTTTCAGAGGAACCGCCTCAGCCCATTTAGAAAAGTAATCAGTAGCTGCCAGTATGTATGAATGTCCAGCTGAGGACTTAGGAGCGATAGGTCCAACAACATCGAGACCCCATGCATCAAAGGGCCATGAGGCAACTGTGGGGTGTAGAGGCTCCGGAGGCTGATGTATGAAATTAGCATGTAATTGGCAAGCTTCACATCTCTTCGCATAATACAAGCAGTCTTTCACCATAGTAGGCCAGTAGTATCCCATTCTTTTGATTTGAAAATGGAGTTTAGGTCCTGACTGGTGAGCACCACACACTCCAGAATGTGCTTCAGCCATAGCTTCAACTGTTTCTTTACCATTTAAACAACGTTGGTATGTACCTTCAAAGGATCGACGATACAATGTGTCCTTGTATAAGATGAAACGAGTTGATCTCCGACGTATTTCTGTCTTATGTCGAAGATCAGTGGGAAGTTTTCCATGCTTCAAATAGTCAACTAGTGGTGTTCTCCAATCTTGGTCATCATTAGATGAAACTGAAATGGCGTTTGAATCTTCTTGATCAGGCAAAACAAGTGAAGGCACGATCCATCTATTGCACACAGGAACACTCGTAGTTTCTCCTTCAGAAAGAGCTAAAGTAGTAGCTAGGTTAGCCAATGCATCAGCCACCCTATTCTCTTTTCTTGGAATATGACTTAAGACGATTGTTTCGAATTTCTTCAACAAATTTGAGGCATACTGGAAATAAGGCACAAGATCGTCTTTCTTCACTTCATATTCCTTCAAAAGTTGATTTATGACAAGTTTTGAATCACCATACGCTTCAACTTCAAGAATGTCCATTTCTAGCGCCAGTTGAAGTCCTATAATCAAAGATTGGTATTCAGCGACGTTGTTGGAGCACAATTCACCTAACACAATTGAGTATGTCAAAACATGCTTTTCAGGCGAAACAAAAACTACTCCTGCCCCGGCCCCGTCTGATCGAGACGCTCCATCAAAGAACATCATCCATGCTGGTAAGACTTCAACAAACATGACATCTTCATCAGGAAGGTCATCAGAAAGCTCCCACTCTGCTGGGATAGGATGGTCAGATAAGAAATTTGCGAGAGCTTGCCCTTTGACAGCTTTTGTGGTACATATGTAATCTCATATTGATTAAATATGATGGACCATTTAGCCAAACGTCCGGAAAGTACAGGTTTAGACATCACAAATCTAACTGGATCAGCTCGAGAGATGAGTCGTATGGGATATGCTTCAAAGTAGTGTTTCAGCTTCTTAATTGCATAAAACAAAGCTAAGCAGATTTTCTCAACGGGAGAGTACTTCAATTCATTCTCAGTCAAGGATCTACTCAAGTAGTATAGGGCCATTTCCTTGCCCCTTCATTCTCTTGTGCCATCATAGCACCAATTGATCGTTCTTGCGCTGCAATGTATAATACAAGCGGTTTCCCAGGCACTGGAGCTCCTAGGACAGGTGGATTCATGAGGTGTTTCTTTATGCAGTCAAAAGCATTCTCACATCCTTTGTCCCATACAAAAGAGGTGTCTTTCTTCATAAGGTGACTGAACGGCTGACATCTTCCAGCAAGATTTGAGATAAACCTCCTTATGAACGCAAGGTTTCCCTGAAGACTCCGCAACTCCTTGAGACTTCTTGGTGCAGGCATTTTTTGAATCGCATCTATTTTTGCAGGATCAACTTCAATCCCACGGTGGCGAACTATGAAGCCAAGAAATTTTCCAGATGTGACGCCAAAAGCACACTTTAGTGGATTCATCTTCAAATCATACTTCCTCAGTCGGTCAAATACTACTCGAAGATCTTCTAAATGATCACTTCTCCTTTTGGTTTAACAACAAGATCATCGACATAACATTCCACTCTTTTATGTAGCATATCATCAAAAACAACTTGCATAGCACGTTGGTAAGTGGCACCAGCGTTCTTTAGCCCAAAAGGCATTACTTTGTAGCAGAAGATACCTTTCGGAGTACGAAATGCTGTGCACTCTTCGTCTTGTGGTGACATCCTTATTTGATTGTATCCAGATGAGCCATCCATGAAAGACAAGGCCTCATGTCCAGTAGTTGCATCAACCATAAGCTCAATGATTGGTAGCGGAAAGTCGTCTTTTGGACATGCTTTGTTCAAGTCCCGAAAGTCAACACAGATGCGTATTTGACCATTTTTCTTCTTTACTGGTACGATACTAGAAATCCAAGTTGGATATTTCACTTCTCTAATGAATCCAGCATCAATGAGCTTGTTCACTTCAGCTTCAATTCGAGGAACCAGCTCAGTACGAATTACTCGTTGTGATTGCTTTATAGGACGTATTCCATGTTTTATGCCAAGTTGATGAATCGCCACTTTTGGATCTAAGCCTGGCATTTCCTTGTATGACCAAGCAAAAACATCTTTATACTCGATCAGGATCTTGTGGTATGGTCTTCTTCTTCAGGACTTAGAAGAGCACTAACAAAAATAGGGTGTGGTTCATCTTTCGTACCGAGATTTAACTCCTTAAGTCATCAACAGTCGCCTGTCCACCATCTTCAAGTTGTGGAGGGGCTTCTTGGATTTCATCATTTGCAATCAACCCGTTACCAGAAAAAGCATTTCCTTTTTAGAGATAGTAACAAATTGCTTCACGAGCAGCTTCCATCAGTCCCCGCATTATTGCAGTCTCAATAAAGTGCGCGACATGTTGTTTCGAGGGTTTCCTTTACCATCAAATGGTTGCAGTTTCCCGGTGGGTGTATCCAATCGGATCATCTAGAGCATCAAGGCGTTTAGTATACGGATTCGAGTCTACGAGCGACTTGTGGAACGATCACAATATTGGCCCAATGGGTTGGAAATCATATCTTGCAGTGTGAACAGACAATGCGCATAGTTCGCTGTTTGGGAGTTGTGGAAGTTACCTAAGAAGATTAATGTTGAGGAGGAGGTTCAACTTGACCGGGTTACACTGGCATTTTGAACTTGGACCCGCCGCTCGATGCACGATTATGACTAGGTTCTCCTACATTGGAGCTTTCTAGTTTGTTCATCAGTTGGGCAATTTGGAGATCCTTGTCTTCCAAGGCTTTCTGCATATCAGCAATGGCTTGAGCCATTTGAGTTGCTTGTTCATCCACCGATGTCGCTCCAATCATCATTGCCGGAAGTTCAGCAAACGAAGAGAATTTGGAGTTGACTTCCTTTGGAGATGATGGGCTTGAACCATCAGAATAATTGTTGTCACCGATCTTGCCTCCAGTAGAAGATTGGTCAACGGGATCATCGACAACGTTAGCAATATTTTTCTTGGTCACAACAACTTGATTCTTCTTTGGAGCCATAGAGTTGCAAATGTAGACTTTGAAATTTGATGTCGGAGGAAGAGATGAGGGGTAGATTCGGTCCCACTGGGCGTGCCAAATTTGTTCACACAAATTTTCAAGTCTGCAATTTTAAAAGACAAGAAAAGATAATATGGACAAATAAATAAATCAATTTAAAGAAATTTACAATATCGTGAGAATAAATCTCCTAATGAAGACTAATCCCTGATTCTTCACTCCAAACACGATTCAAGGGCCGAAAAGCTTGTTCTTGAACCAAGAGCGTATTTCTCCTCGGATTTGTTGAAGAAGAAATGAACACCCTGATGATTTGATTGTTGTTGAAGATGTAGTTCCTCCTCGGATTTGTTGAAGAAGAGACAAACACCTTGTGATTTGATTAACTTTGAAGATGGTGAACCTTCGTGGTTGATGAAGAACGCTTTGACTTGGCTAAGAGAAGACTTCAATTCTCTAGCTTGTAGACTTGTGTGTATGTATGTATCTCTGTATGTCTTTTTTTTTAAATGAAGCCCCTTGACCCCCTATTTATAGATGTTTGAGTAGGAGAGTCCTAGACTTTTGGGCTTCTTTGATATATCTTTTGAAAATCTTTTAAAAGAAATAATATCAGATTTATATAAATTTGGTTGACACATATTTAAATGTGTCACGTGTCATCATCCGATTAGTCACTGATTTGTTGGACTATGGAACTTGATTTGATTAGATGAGCCATCTCCATTTGACACATGGCAATCTTTGATTTGCTAATAAAACATTCATTAAATTATCAATTAAAATTAATAATTTATTTATGGAATTAAATTTGGTAAAATCCATAAAATAAAATAATAATTTTAAATCAATAATTAATGTCACATTTTACACATGTCATCTTCTAATTGAACGAAAATTAATTCGTCTACACCCTTATAGAAAGATAATTGCTGAAGAGGTTCGAAGAACATATTTTATTTTAATATATCTAATGTGTCCTGATAATAATTAATTATATTTTAGTAAATGGTAATATAAGCTTTAAGATAATATATATGGAATTAATATATTAGGGCCATTAATAATGTTAACTAATTATGTATGCCAACCCAAAAGGGTTTAGGCCCACAATGCATTATAAACTCTATAAATACTCATTGACTATAGCTACCGATTCACTATCTAATAACATCACAAAAATTCTAATAATTATTTTCAGTTAAAAGCTTTCGTCTGTCGTGAGTCAGGTTGGACCCCAACATCTCGTACAAGTTTCCAACACCACTTTTCGTGAGATTCATAACTTTGACTTCAACACCATATTGATCCTGCATCAATACTTCAAATTAGCATTTTTATGTTTATAGGGGTATTTTCGTAATTATTATGAAAGATATAACTTTTATGTTCTGAAGTGGTGATTTCATGTTCTTGTTAATTGAATGAAACTGTGATGTGGGTTGCTATTTTATAGACTTAAAGAGTACTTTAGTTTCTATCTTGGGACACTAGCAAAGAGTTTCTCAACGATGCTACCTATGCTATTAAATTTATGTTGGTCAGAGCATTTTGGTACTTATGCTATTAGATTTTATATTCGAGTACCCAATTTTTGTAATTTGTTACAAGTCCACCAGAGGAATAATTTGACTTAGACTATATATACATTGCATGCTATGTGCATTTTGCATTCTATCCTATAATATTTTGTGCACCCGATTACCTATATATTGCATGATAAGTGCACTTTGGTGCATAATTTAAGTCATGCCTAAAGCATGTGACTGATATTTCGGATGGAATATTCCAAATTATTCCTACCGTGGTCTTAAGTGTCATAATTTACAAATATTGGGTGCTCAAGTGTAAAAATTAATAGATTAGATACCAAAGTACTTCGACCAACATAGATTGGGGTCAAAATGCATTTTTACCCCTTTTTAAATGTTTGAAAACTCATTGCAAATGAATTTCTATACTATACAAGCTCTTTGCAAAAGTGTTATATCTTTGGATTTTGGAATACTCGCATCTCATTCTCTAAAAGAGTACAAGTCTGATATTGAGAGTGCAGAAAAGGGACACTTGAACCTTTTGTTTTTTTTTATTAATGCACTTCTACCAAATGATTATTGAAGTGCATTTAGCAAAACATTTGACATTTTTAAAAGTGCTTGTTAAATGTTCGTATTAAAAAGTGGATTTTGAAAACGAACTTATTACTTGATAAGTAAAATCAACAGCGGGATAATCTTTTCACTTGAAAAGTTCATTCCTCATACTGGGGTTAAATGCATAAAATCTCCTTGTATTATATCAAAAAATGCCAAAAAAATAAATAAAATTCTATGTTAATAAAATAGCCTAATTATCATTCTGTGTTCTTAAAAAATCTGTGAAAAATCCAAATTCTGTTAAAAAGATAGAAGGCATTGTGTGTTTTTTGGGTAAAATAACACTATCTACCTTTTATATTGTATGGAGAATGTATAAATGACAAATAAACATGTCAATAAATGTGAAAACATGAAAAACAAACTCATTTTGTAATGAAATGTATATTTTCCTCAGATTTTTTAAGAATACAGTGATTAGATTATTTTTTTAATACATTTTTTTTTTTTTTTGTGTTTTCAATGTAACACAGGAGTTTTTTTAATGCATTTAGCCCCTCGTATTGGCTTTGACTCAACCTACCCCTTTCTACATGTAGATACTCATTTATGTTTGTGAGAGAGAAGCTGAGCAGCTTATTTAATAAGCTGGATTATTATCACTGACAATCATGTTACGCTACTTTAGGCTATAGTACACTGTGAGAAAGCTGACTAAACTTTTTCTCTAGTCAACTTAATTATTAAGGTGTCTCCGAGTATTTCGGTTGCATTAAAGTGGTACATGATTGAGGTCAATAATTTAAATGTGAATTTTGTGTTTTTCTCTCTTATATAAGTGAGGTCAATAATTTAAATGTGAATTTTGTGTTTTTCTCTCTTATATAAGTGTATGTGACGATCGTATATAATATATCTTATTGTATGAATGATATAGATAATAGGACCATTGGATTCGGTCTACCATAAATTTTTCCCAATTTTATCTAAATAAGCCGAAATGAAAAATATTATATGTCACCAGCTATTGGTTCATTGTTTTATTTATTAGGAGAAATCTATGTATAAAATGTTGTGTTTAAACTTTAAAATGGAAATAGTCGAGCACTTCTGCCTCTAATTCAAAAGGAGAGTCGTGTACTTTATCAAAAAAAAAAAAAGAAAAAGAAAAGAGTTTTGTACATAGTCTTTTATCTAATTTTCAAGACTTATAGCGTTATTATATCGAGAAATTAGTACCCGTATATAGGAAGACAATTATCATTAACATAAGAATCAATGGAAAATAATATTGCCTTGAGGGGAAAATGTGTATAGGACGATAGATGTACTTGTGAGGAAAATAGTCAAGACAATCACCTCGAATATTTGCATCACAAATACCCTGCCTTTTACTCATTTTTGTCTCAGAGTATAATCAATTATTGATACTAGTTGGTATCGCGCCTACGATGCATGTGCAAATAGAAAAAATTGATAAGAAGATTTTTGAATTGAAATTAGTTGAGATTAAGTAAAAGGCAAAAGATGAAAGAAAATAGAAAAGAAAAAGATATGAGAAATAACATTCAACATGACCAAAAAGACTAATTAAAGAGAAAATATAGAGAAAAGACCATGTGATTATTATTAAGTCACTTCATTAAAATATATGAGGTGACACCATAATATTTGCACAGCGTATGTTCACCCAATTTTCGTAAAAATATTGTTGATACTTCACCAACAATGCTGTAGCGGCCTAAATTCTAGCCCCTCTTCAATTCTTATTAGTATAGATAAATAACAAATTAGAATTTTGTTATAATAAATAATGATTATTGATATTCAGTCATCTATAATTCTTGAGTTCATTCTTATTAAAACTAAAAAAAAAAGGTGAAGAACAAAATAATGCGGTAAGAAAAACACATCCATCACTCATTAATTCAGAAAATAGCACTATCATCATATACTAACATGTTATAGCTAAAGAGATGATTGGTTGAAAACAATGAATTTAATTAAATAATAGTATTTTTCCATTAAATAATAAAAGTAAAATAATAAGATGAAAGGTCAGAGGCATCATATTGTATTTTTGTAAACTGAGATTATATCTGCAGATGCATCTTCATCTTGGTCATACTCCTCACGTGCTCAAGTTGCTAAGTGGAAGACGTATTGTTAAATGAAATCTTGTATGCTAATCGAAAGCTCTTTGTTGAAGTTACAAGGTTGGGTAATTTTTATAAATTCGATGGAATTTATGTAGAGTCCATGATACACATTATTTTGCTTATTTTCTAACTCGATTTGGTTGATAATTTCCTATGACAGCGGTTTTGAAAAACTATTGTAATAGAGGTACTCGATTCGGACCTATGACAGCAGTTTAAGCCGAACCGCTGTCATATGATGTCAGAACAAAATAAAATAAAAAAAAATGAATGCGACAGCGGTTCGGCCAGAACCGCTGTCACAAAATATACATGTGACAGCTGTTCGACAGAACCGTTGTCACAAATACACTTGTGACAGCGGTTTTGGCCGAACCGCTCTCACAAATACACATGTGACAGCGGTTCGGCCGAACCGCTGCCACAGGGATCGGGTTTTCTAAAACCAGGCCCTCTCTCTCTCTCTCTCACCACCACCACCTCCACCGTACACCTCTCTCTCTCTCTCGATCTATTTGTCTCTCTCTCGCGCCGCTCATTCCGCGCTCCGCCGCCGTCGCTCCGGTATCTCTCTTTCTCTTTATATATATATATATATATATATATATATATATACGTATGTGCATATATATATGTATATATTCTATATATATATATATATTTAACTCTTTATATATATATATATACACATAGTAGCCGCCGTCGCCGCCCACCTCCGCCGCCGCCGCCGCCGCCGCCGCCGTGGTCCATTTAGTTTAGGTACTTTCTTTTAGATAAATATATATATATATATACACACACACATAGAGTATATATAGATTTAAATATTTGAGCATGTATATTTGTGTATATGTGGGTGTGTGTATATATATTTGTGTTTATGTGGGTGTATGTATATATATTTGTGTATGTGTGAGTGTATGTATATTTGTGTATATATGAGTGTATGTATATATATTTGTGTATGTGTGGGTGTATGTATATTTGTGTATATGTGGGTGTATGTATATATATTTGTGTATGTGTGAGTGTATATATATTTGTGTATATGTGGGTGTATGTATATATGAGTGTATGTATATATATTTGTGTATGTGTGAGTGTATTTGTGTATATATGGGTGTATGTATATATATTTGTGTATGTGTGGGTGTATGTATATTTGTGTATATATGCGTGTATGTATATATATTTGTGTATGTGTGGGTGTATGTATATTTGTGTATATGTGGGTGTATGTATATATATTGTGTATGTGTGAGTGTATATATATTTGTGTATATGTGGGTGTATGTATATATATTTGTGTATGTGTGAGTGTCTTTGTGTATATATGGGTGTATGTATATATATTTTGTGTATATGTGGGTGTATGTATATTTGTGTATATATGAGTGTATGTATATATATTTGTGTATGTGTGGGTGTATGTATATTTGTGTATATGTGGGTGTATGTATATATATTTGTGTATGTGTGAGTGTATATATATTTGTGTATATGTGGGTGTATGTATATATGAGTGTATGTATATATATTTGTGTATGTGTGAGTGTATTTGTGTGTATATGGGTGTATGTATAAATATATGTGTATGTGTGGGTGGGTGTATATATTTGTGTATGTGTGGGTGTATGTATATTTGTGTATATTCTTGAGATTTGCCTATTTATTGAAAAATATTTGTGTATATCCGAATTTTGTTGGTTGCAACCTACCCGGGTGAAGATTAAGTCGAGAACTTGGTAAAAAAATTTGAGTTGTTACTCTGCCGAATTTTTTCTAGAATAATGGAAAATAAATTAAAATGAAAAATATTTAATTAATTTAACTATCAACTGATAATAAAATTGTTTAATTTAATTAATTCAGAATCAAAATGGATCGAAGTTGGATTTTAGCAGATCGTATGTCGGAACAGTATGAGAAAGGGGTGAAAGAGTTCATAAAATTTGCGGTTGACCATGCACCAGATAGAACTAGGATCACTTGCCCGTGTTTACGTTGTTGTTTTGGAAAGAGAATTAGTCCACGTGAGTTGGAAGATCATTTGGTGTGTAATGGAATTGATAAAAGCTACAAATGTTGGACAAGACACAGTGAAAGCAGTGTCCCGTTGGATGATTTGGGTGGTATATCATATCCATCACAGGATTTCAACATGAATGATTATGAGCCTGATCGTTTGGAGGAGATGACAAATGTGATTGAGGAGGATTTGCGAAATTGTCCTAAAATGTTTGACAATTTGACAAGTGATTCAAAGACACCACTGTATAGTGGTAGTATATTCACAAGATTGAAAGCAGTTCTTAACCTATACAAGTTAAAAACCAACAATGGATGGAGTGATAAGAGTTTCACAGACTTGCTTGGTTTATTAAAAAGCATGCTACCTGAGGATAATGTGTTACCTAATCGTACTAATGAGGCTAAACGGATGTCAACCTCAATTGGCATGGGATATGAGAGGATACATGTCTGTCTCAATGATTGCGTATTATTTATAATTGACTATGCATCATTGAAGGCCTGTCCAAAATGTGGCGCCTCACGATACAAGAAGAATGGATCTGCGCCTGTCAAAACCATGTGGTATTTGCCTATAATACCACGATTTAAGCGCATGTACAGTAGTAAAGAGTTAGCTAAGGACTTGACATGGCATGCTGATAGAAGGCTTGAAGAAAGGATTGAAGATGACAAGATTCGACATCCCTCAGATTCTCCTCAATGGAAAAAGATTGATGATGATTTCCCTGAATTTGGTGAAGAATCAAGAAACTTGTGCCTTGTATTGGCTACAGATGGCATGAACCCTCATAGCTTGCAAAGAAGCTCACATAGTACATGACCAGTGATTTTGATGATCTACAACCTTCCCCCATCGCGATGCATGAAGCGAGAGCATATAATGATGCCTATACTCATTTCTGGGCCGAAACAACTTGGAAATGATATAGATGTCTACTTGGCTCCTTTAATTGAGGATTTGAAAGTGTTGTGGGACACCGGTGTTCAAGTATATGACGGGTTCAGAGAAGAAAATTTTAATCTCAGAGTCATGTTATTTGGAACAATCAATGATTTTCCGGCAAGAGCAAACCTCGAGGGATATGGTGTACATGGCCAATGTGGATGCCCCATATGTGTCAAGAGTACAGATCAATATCGATTGACACACTCTCAGAAATATGCATTCCAAGGGCATCGGAGATGGCTAAATCGGAACCATCGATATCGTCGGTGGAAGAAAGCTTTCAATGGGAATATAGAAGAAGGCCGAACTCCTAAGTTCTTAACTGGTAAAGAAGTGTTTGAGAATGTAAAAGACTTGGAGGTTAAATTTGGAAAGACTTTTGCAGGTGGCCTTGCAAAAACTGGGTGGAAAAAAAGGTCAATTTGCTTTGAGTTGCCGTATTGGACATCTTTACATGTTAGACATTTTCTCGATATAATGCATATTGAGAAAAATGTATTTGATAGTGTCATTGGTACACTTCTAAATGCGCCCGAAAAGATAAAAGATGGCTTAAAGGCACGGTTAGACTTGGTTGAAATAAAGATAAGAGGAAAATTGGCACCAACAAATAAGGAAAAACGTACTTATTTGCCTCCAACAGCTCACACTCTAGCCAGGAAAGAAAAAATTGCATTATGTGAGTTTCTTAATGGAGTGAAAGTTCCAGAAGGGTATTCTTCAAACATTAGCAGTCTTGTATCAATGAAGGATTTGAAGCTAAAGCACTTGAAGACTCACGATTATTATGTAATCATGGATCATTTGCTACCAATTGCTATACAGGTCATTTTGCCAAAAAAGGTGAGAGACACGATAACTAGATTGTGTTTCTTCTTCAAAGCAATGTGGAGCAAGGTGTTTGATCCTGAGCAATTTCCTGCACTTCAGAAACAAATTGTCATCACTTTGTGTGAGCTTGAGATGTATTTTCCATCTGCTTTTTTTGATATAATGACTCATCTACCCGTTCACTTGGTTAGAGAGACTCAACTATGTGGACCGGCTTTTATGAGATCTATGTATCCAGCTGAGCGTTATATGAAGGTATTGAAAGGCTACGTGAAAAATCGTAGTCGACCGGAAGGTTGCATTGTTGAACGGTACATAGTCGATGAAGCCATTACATTTTGCACAGAATATCTGGCAGATTCTAATGTTGCAGAGCTTCCAAAGTCTCATGTTGTGGGAGGGGGAACAGAAGGAGTCGGATTAATGGAAAAGCAATTAGTTAGTGTTCATATTACACAAAGGGATCAGGCACACCTATATGTACTCCACAACTCCGATGAGGTTGACCCATATGTTGAAGAGCATAAGAACCAACTTAGGAGATTTAATCCAATTAAAAATGAGAGCTGGATTTCAAGAGAGTATAATAAGAGTTTCATCGATTGGTTCCGAAAGCATTTTGAAGAGAAACAGAAAGAGAATCCACAACTTTCAGTTTCAGATAAATTGACACGACTGTCGATGGGTCCGGACAGACTAGTATTTTGTTATTCTGGTTATCGTATAAATGGTCGCACATTCTATACAAAAGACCAAGATGAGCGAAGTACAATGCAGAATAGTGGTGTGAGTCTTGTAGCTCAAGCAATGCATATCTCAAGTGCGAAAGATAATAATCCTATCTATGCCGATTTATCATATTACGGGGTGATTTAACGTATATGAGAGCTTGATTATAGTTGGTTTTGGGTGTCTGTATTTGGGTGTAAGTGGGTTGACAATAAACATGGTGTCGATAATAGTGAAATAGGTTTCACTCGAGTAGACCTTGAAAGGGTGGGATACAAAGATGAACCTTTCATTTTAGCGTCACAAGCTAAGCAAGTGTTTTTCTAGTTTCATTAGATTATATATTCGTATAGAAGTTAGTGTTCTAATACAACGTAACTTTGATTGCTTTTGTAGTGCCTCCGGCAAACCAACGAGGTAGATTGTGGCTATTTCGTTATGAGATTCATGAAAGAGATTATTAGCCACGGACACTCTATAATCCCAACAGCGGTACGATACATAATCCAAATATATACTTAATTCTATTCCTTTTGAAATTATTAAACCTTTGGTAGGTAATTGAAACGTCATTTCAGTTTGCAAGTAATCTCTATATATATATATATATATATATATATATATCTTGCAGTACTTTCATGATTCTCAATCCTTCTATACTCAAGAGCAAATTGATGAAGTACGCTGCGAAGTTGCACGTTACATTTTATTAGCAGCTCCTTAGAAATTAGGTAATGGTAGTTTTTGTATATTGTGACTTGTTGTAAATTGAGATTTGATTTATTGTATTTTGTTGATTAATTTAATTAGTTGATTATTGTACATTTTGTTGGAGATTATAACATTTTATTGTTGGAGGAAAGAGATGGTAATATTGAAGTTTGGGGTGGTGTTTGTTTATGTTGAATATGTTTTGTTGTTAGTTGAAATTTGTTGGTTGGTTTATTGTATATTACTGTACAGGAATATTATCATAATATGACAAAAAATAATAATAATAATAATAAAAAATTGTACCATGACAGCGGTTCTTCCGGAACCGCTGTCATAGGTTCGAATTTTTTTTTTTTTTTGGTTTTTCGACAGCGATTTCTTGAAAACCGCTGTCATAGGGTCACCCTATGACAACGGTTTTCGGAAAACCGCTGTCATAGGGTCACCTATGACAGCGGTTAAAAACCGCTGTAATAAGTCCACCCATATAACAGCGGTACCTATGACAGCGGTCATAGGCCCAAAAAAACCCTTGTCATAGGTCATTTCTATAGTAGTGCATTGTGTGTATTTTGGGTGAAATAACACTATCTACCTTTTATATTGTATAGAGAATGTATAAATGACAAATGAACATGTCAATAAAGGTGAAAACATGAAAAACAAGCTCATTTTGTAATGAATGTGTATTTCGCTCCGATTTTTTAAGAATACATAATGATGATTAGACTATTTTTTTAACACATATTTTTTTTTTTTTTTTTGCATTTTCAATATAATACAGGAGTGTTTTTAATGCATTTACCCCCTCGTATTGGCTTTGACTCAACCTACCCCTTTCTACATGTAGATACTCATTTATGTTTGTGAGAGAGAAGCTGAGCAGCTTATTTACTAATAAGCTGGATTATTATCACTGACAATCATGTTACGCTACTTTAGGCTATAGTACACTGTGAGAAAGCTGACTAAACTTTTTCTCTAGTCAACTTAATTATTAAGATGTCTCCGAGTATTTCGGTTGCATTAAAGTGGTACATGACGAGGTCAATAGTTTAAGTGTAAATTTTATGTTTATCTCTCTCATATAAATATGTATGAAGATCGTATATAATATATTTTACTATATGAGAGATATAAATAATAGGATCATTGAATTCGATCTAGCATAAATTTTTTCCAATTTTACCTAAATAAGCCGAAATGAAAAATATTATATGTCACCAGCTATTGGTTCATTGTTTTATTTATTAGGAGAAATCTATGTATAAAATGTTGTGTTTAAACTTTAAAATGGAAATAGTCGAGCACTTCTGCCTCTAGTTCAAAAGGAGAGTCGTGTACTTTATCAAAAAAAAAGAAAAGAAAAGAGTTTTGTACATAGTCTTTTATCTAATTTTCAAGACTTATAGCGTTATTATATCGAGAAATTAGTACCCGTATATAGGAAGACAATTACCATTAACATAAGAATCAATGGAAAATAATATTGCCTTGAGGGAAAAATGCGTATAGGACGATAGATGTACTTGTGAGGAAAATAGTCGAGACAATCGCCTTGAATATTTGCATCACAAATACCTTGTCTTTTACTCATTTTTGTCTCAGAGTATAATCAATTATTGATACTAGTCGGTATCGCGCCTACGATGCATGTGCAAATAGAAAAAATTGACAAGAAAATTTTTGAATTAAAATTAGTTGAGATTAAGTAAAAGGCAAAAGATGAAAGAAAATAGAAAAGAAAAAGATATGGGAAATAACATTTAACATGACCAAAAAGACTAATTAAAGAGAAAATATAGAGAAAAAACCATGTGATTATTATTAAGTCACTTCATTAAAATATATGAGGTGACACCATAATATTTGCACAGCGTATGTTCACCCAATTTTCGTAAAAATATTGTTGATACTTCACCAACAATGCTTGAGCGGCCTAAATTCTAGCCCCTCTTCAATTCTTAATAATATAGATAAATAACAAATTATAATTTTGTTATAATAAATAATGATTACTGATATTCAGTCATCTATAATTCTTGAGTTCATTCTTATTAAAACTATAAAAAAAAAAGGTGAAGAAAAAAATAATGCGGTAAGAAAAACACATCCATCACTCATTAATTCAGAAAATAGCACTATCATCATATAATAACATGTTATAGCTAAAGAGATGATTGGTTGAAAACGATGAATTTAATTAAATAATAGTGTTTTTCCATTAAATAATAAAAGTAAAATAATAATATGAAAGGTCAGAGGCATCATATTGTATTTTTCTAAACTGGGATTATATCTGCAGATGCATCTTCATCTTGGTCATACTCCTCACGTGCTCAAGTTGCTAAGTGGAAGACGTATTGTTAAATGAAATCTTGTATGCTAATCAAAAGATCTTTGTTGAATTTACAAGATTAGGTAATTTTTATAAATTCGATGGAATTTAAGTAGAGTCCATGATACACATTATCTTGCTTATTTTCTAACTCGATTTGGTTGGATAATTTCTAATGGTTACTCGTAGTGATTTTGTAATTGGGTATCTACAATTTACTTTTTATATTGGAATAAATTATATATAATTAATTTTTATGATAACGCATTAGTTGAACTTTGTCAAATATTAACATAATAACCAACAAGGTCCAACACAATTGGTAGATAATTGGGTTCTTTAAGCATGTTGTCCAGGGTTCGATCCTTAGCTGTGTGTATGGAAAAGGCTTTGCTGGGAGAGGCAAAACCCACTTCGGTGATCTCTATGCCTTGAAGGGATTAATTTCCGATGTCCGGCTAGGGGAAACCCTTGGTATAAACCAAAAAAATAAAAAACATTAACATAATATATTGTCACCAAATAGTTTAATACTAGTGCTAAAAATATTATCGATTATTATTTTAATTAATTAATCTTGACGTATTGGGTAAAGTTTAGCTAATGTATGTAAGAAAAAAAAATGGAGAAATGAATAAATTAAAGGGAAAAATGAAGATTCAGGATAATTAAAACAATTCTATAGTATTGTATTGAATAGGTGAGTGTAATATTGTATAATTTAGTGAGTATTTGGTAAGAGGTATAATTTATGTGAGTAAAGTAAATTTTGCACTCAATTCAATATATTTTGAGAATGATAAATTAAAATAGATAGACAGAAATATTAGTACAAGTTGAGATTGTGTTTTAGCTCAAATTTTGTTGGGCAATTCGGATTAAGTGAACGACCTAAGAGGTCGAATCCAAGCCTAAATTCATAGGGATTATAGATTGAACTTGATTTAGGTCAAATTGCCTACGAACCTAGTCAAATAGGATCAAGTCAAATTGTAGTTCAGTTTAATTAATTGATTTTATCTTAGTAATAACTTATGCTTCGTTACCATTACGAGGCTAATGATTAGAGGTAAAAACGAGGTTAATTCAGAGAATTAATTATGCAATCAATGCATGTCCCTTCATAAATGAGTCATTAGGAGTATTTACAATGAGAACCATGTACTATGCATGATATGATAATTGAATTGTTTGGATTGTGACACGCGTTCCTCAGTGATCGGTCTGGATCAATCGGGTCGTAGCGTCGACCCTACTCAACTTTCTTAAAGGACACAAATCCTTGGTTATTTTTGGTCTTTTTGCTATATTCTTCAATTTGTAAGAGTATTTTGGTCTTCACTCAATTTTTAAGACCGAATAGATGTGTTCACACTTTAATACCGAAATCCATGACAAGATGGAGAAAAAGACAAGTAGAGTGACCATTAAAAATTCTTCTTTATTTCTACAATTTTATGGTTTTATTTGAAATGGAAAACTTTTAATTGCGTACCTTGTCATTTAATCTTACTGTATTGTTGACCGATAATGGTTTATTTTCGAAAAGATTAGATTTGTCAAAAATTGTTTGTTCTTATTTTCTAGGAAAGTCTAAAGTAACATCCTTTGTGAGACGGATGAGTAATAATAACAATACCACGAGCATAATGATTTAGTGGTGAGTTTTCTAGTATTTTACTTGATTATCACGAGTTTAAACATCACTGTCGCCACTGTATATGGAAGTATTAGGAACTATTAGAGTTGGTAGTGGTCAGCTTACAGTGCTTCACCCTTTGAGGAATAAAATTTCTAATGTGTCGTTGGAGTTGCAGTCTCCATTGATTAAAAGTTGGACTGTATTTTTCAACAAGCTTTGGTAAAAGAACGTTGTGTGTGACAATTATATGAACTTTGTTGAGATAATCGCGCCACTGATTGTATTCAACCTTTTATTATAATAATAATAATAACAATAATATTATTAATAATAATTAATTGCTTTGGCAGATTATCCCATCATTCCCATGTGATGTAGTCAGAGTGTAGTACCTCTGAATTCGGTTTAGTGGACCTCTCCGGGCATATCGGTTGTGTTAAAGTGGTACACCAATTACGTATCAAAAAAGAAAAAGTGGTACACCAATTTCTTGTGAACCACATTATATATGCAATAAATGCAACAACCAATTTCATATTCTAATATACACACACATTATATATAATAACTCTTAAAAACATATATTCTTTTATACATTTTTTTTTTTCGGGTTTCCCACAGCTGTCCTAACCCTTTGTGCCAGACTAATGTTGTTCAAGTCGGGAACATCCACAGAAAGTGTTGGGCTAACTCTCCCAAGAAGAATTTTTTCCATACCCAAAACTCGAATTCGAGACCTCTGGTTAAGGGAATTGAGACATGTACCACCTCAGTCAATTCTCTTTGATTTTTATTTTATACATCTAATATATATATTTAGATGTACAAAATAAAAGAATATATGTTTTCAAGAGTTATTATATATAATGTGTGTGTATATATATACATATATTACGATATATCAAGCGCAATATCTCAATGACTCCTCATGTATTTCTAATTTTCACATGACCAAGTTGTTAACCAGTTATTAGTAATACATTGTTTACTTTTTAAGAGTATTGTGAATCAGTGTTTTAGAACAATTACAATTATTTAGTTTATTTAATTCATATGCGCTCTAATAGGTTCGCAGTACTATTGGTCGATTATTTCTCCAAATACAACATCATTAATAATTCAGTATTTTTTTCTCAATTTCATTGTATAATATTAAATAATTTTATAAGCATGAAAACAAAATTAATTGAATAAGTTGTTCAATATTAAAAGGTTTGACTCTCCACAACTATGCACTTTAGAGCAATAATTTTAAATCACTTGTACTACTATATCATATGGTTGCTTCTAACATACAATATGTTGCTCTAGATTTAAAGGTTAGAGTATAAAAGAATGAAATCTTAAATAGTCTCAAGTGAATTTAAAATGATGAAAACAATATAAAATAATAATGTCCATATATAAATTTTATTGAGAAAACTAAAAATATGCCAAGGATGAATACCCTCACCCCACTACCCCACCCCACAAAAGATGTGACAATCATTATCGAACATGATTGCCACCTCATATGTAGTTGACACTTGAAACCTCCTTAATCCAACTACTCTATCTCCCTTATAAATACCATATAATAATGACACATAAACTATAGTAGAACTAGCACCCCACACAATCTAATCAAATGAAGCCATTCTATAGTTTCTTCTTCGCCTTCATTTTTCTTTTCCTCATCATCAGACCTAATGCCGCCACATCTAAATACGAGATGCAACAATTTTTGAGCACGCAAAATAAAGCTCGAGCCGCATTGAGATTGGCGCCATTGGTGTGGGACACAAAACTAGCCAGGTACGCACAATGGTATGCGAATCTGAGACGTGGGGATTGCGCGTTGGAACACTCTAACGGGCCGTATGGTGAGAACATTTTTTGGGGAAGCGGAGACGGGTGGACCCCGGCACAGGCTGCGGCAGCGTGGGTGGCGGAGCGGAGGGTGTACAACTATTGGTCAAATTCATGTGTCTATGGTCAAGCTTGTGGGCACTATACTCAAATTGTTTGGAAGGAGACTAGAAGAATTGGGTGTGCTAGAGTGGTTTGTGATTATGATGGGGGTGTTTTCATGACTTGTAACTATGATCCTCCTGGTAATTACTATGGGGAGAAGCCTTATTGAGATTTCTTGATATAATTCATATTATTTTATGATATGTTTGTTTTGTTTTCTTTGGAGGGATTTTGGAAAAGTCCGTGTTAATTGAGTTTATATACATAAAAAGTGTGGTGGTGATATTATTAGTCGGAATCGATCTTTAGCGGAAGGGATTCGGATCGCTTCAGCAAGAGATTTTGGATTCGAACATTTGCCGAAACATCTCCACCATCACAACTGACAATAACTTGAAGGGCTACGAGCCTTCCGTCATGAGAAATATTAGTTGGTTTTGTATGGACATGTAAAGCTTTTACCTTTATAACACAAAGCCTCTTGAGGGGCATATGATTCACTACATTGAATATATTTTTAAATTGAATTGTTTTATGAATGAGTTGGTTTTCAATTGTTGCACAGTTTTGGTGTTGTCCAGTTTTTTCTTTAAGTTTCAGTTATATCATATGTGTCAATACATTGTAAATATAATTTACATTTAACAATTAATAATGATTTATAATCTATGATGCATGGATACGGATACGAGATATACAATTTTCCAAAATTTTAGGATACGATACACCAGGAATACGAAATATATATTGATATGTTTACACTTATATTTATATTTATATAAACTATAACCTCTACACATTCTTACATATTGGAGTTCTTTGAATCCGCAATTAATTTTTACTTTATAAGGATTTCGTGACAAACATAGATGCAGAAACTCAAATTTTTGTGTGATCCACTAAATGAGGTCACATAACCATTGCATACTAGAAAAACATGTTATATTATAATAATACTATACAAATAAATCTTCTAATCAGTAGTAACAAGCAATAAAACCATCCATAAGTTTGAGCAATTAGTCAGACTAGATAATAAATGTATATAAAAAAACTCTAATAATCTTTGTTTTATTTTGGCCATAAAAGTATTGCATAATATTAAATAATACACAGCTCGTATCGGATACTTCAATTTTTCGTATCTGAAACGTGTCCATCATATCCAGGCCGTATCCACCCCGTATCCGAATTTTTCTTTTTTATTTTCTATTTCGGATACTCCAAAATGTATTCGATATGTTTCCACCCCGTATCCTACTCGTATTCGGTATGAGTACGATACTACATGAGACATTTTTTAGGAGTATCCGTGCATCATAGTTTATAATCAAGTAACCACAACTAAGGGTGGGTTTAGCCCATCGATTAAAAAACTAAAATCTGCATTTGAAGTCCAACAACCATTTTGCTTATTGTTTGGCCCGTCTTTCCTATAATCTATTTCGAACATTTTTGTGTTACAAAATTATGTTTTGGAAAAGCTGAAAATCCTAACTTTTGCCATAATTAATTCTGCAAGAATCAATTATCTCATAATCAATTCTACAAAAATTGGACCAAACTTAGCTAAGTGAGAGTTTGGACTTTGGAGTGTTGCAAACACTCTCTTTTGAGCTTTTGACTAAAAATAAATAGGTGGGTAGTGTTTGCAACACTAGCTTCAGATTTTATTTATGCCAAAACAACTAATTTAATTTTAAGCTGAATGTGAAAGCTGCCCCGGAATGTTTTTAGGAGCTCCTGGCATTTCTTTTATTTAAAATAATATTTTGACATATTTGTCCTCATTCACTCTCCATAATTTTAGTTTTACTCGTCATTCGCGTCATTTCATTATCTTCTCTCCGGTGTAAGATTTATCATTATTACATTGGTGTCTAATTAATTAATTAATTAGCTAATTATGGTTATTTAGTAATTCAATAATTAAATAGTAATTGATTAATACTTTATAAAATTCTATTTCTTGTCAATTAATTTTTAAATAGCATTTTTATTAATTGACTAATTATTATTTAATTGGATCATAGTAATAACTTTTTACTGTAACCTGATGTGTAAGGTATACACAACAACAACAACATCAACATCATCACCTTAATAATAATAATAATAATAATAATAATAATAATAATAATAATAACAATTTCTTATTTTGATCCATCCACTAATTTGTGGTGTAAAAATGTTTGTCTTTTACCAAGTAATCTCAAGACAAGTTGTTCTTAATTCAAATACTCTTATCATATTTTTGATGACTTATCAAAATTATTTGCAAATACTATGAACTTTTACTATTAGACACTTTTTCCAAAATCTCTAACATTAAACACTCCTCATCAAAAGAAGAAGCGTTTGCAAACACTACCTAAGAAAGTAGAAAAATACTGAAATATTAGTGCGAATAGAATCAAGACTGCTAATATCTTGGAAGGTCAATTTCGATAGTAAAATTATGCCTCATTGATGGTGTTATAAGATTAATTAATGATAATTATAAAAAGAAAATCACGGTCAAATTCAAGAAGTACAATTGTATAAGATGTTCGCGTCAAATTTATCTTGTTTTTTAAATGGTGAAATAAAAAAGTTACTATCTAAGTTTTGATTATGTACCGCGACCTATTATTACGTATCCAATTAAAATGTCCAATAGTTTTAGATAAGATAGAAAAACATGATATCTTTTGGTATTTTTAGAATAGCTTCCTTAAAAGTGGTCCTGATAACATGATTATTTGTATTATATTATCATGAAAGTTTTTTTTTTTAAAGAAAAATCGATTTTATATATCATTCTTAGGGGTGTGCACGGTTTGGTTAACCGACCGAACCAAACCGAAACCGAAAAATTCGGTTCGAACTGAAACCGAACCGAGCAATTTCGGTTCGGTTTCGGTTTTTAATTTTTTAAAAATTCGGTTTCGGTTTTCCATTCCGGTTAACCGAACCGAACCAAAAACCGAATTACTATACATATAATATAGAATATTTATTTATAATGAGGGCTAATGTGGAATTTCAAATAATTTTAGGGGTGATTTATGTAAAAATGCTAAAACTAAACCCTTACCTCTTGTTAAGTTCTCATTCATTTTGCATTTCAGATTCAGAAATTCAACCCTCCTGCCTCTCGTAATCTCGTTCCTCTCTCACTCTCTGTCTGATATCTCATCCCCGCCATTTCGGTCTGATATCTCATCTCACTCTCTCACTCTCTGTCTGATATCTCATCTCACTCACTCCATTTCGGTTCTCATTCATTTTGCATTTCAGATTCAGAAATTCAGCCCCCCTGCCTCTCGTAACCCTTACCTCTTGTTAAAAAAAGGCCCAAATTTCAAAGTTAGTATTGGCTTGTTGGACAATTACAATTGGCCCAAATGGTTAAAAAAAGGAGGATGAATTTTTTTGGCCCAAATTTGTTTGAATTTCCACGGCCCAAAACCAAAAAAAGGCCCGCTGAATATGTTATGCCCAATTTCGGTTATCCAGAAAGCAAACCGAACCGAAACCGAAATGGATCGGTTAAAACCGACCGGTTCGGTTCGGTTTCGGCTCCGGATTTTCCCAAACCGAAATTTCGGTTCGGTTTCGGTTCGGTTAAACCGAATGCACAGCCCTAATCATTCTACGCCTGGAACAATACAAGTACAATTCATATCGACTCAACCGATATAGTAAAAATATCTTAAACACCAACTATCAAGTTCTTGAAGATAACAAATCTTAAAAACTCACAAACGAACACAAAATTTTTTTGGTGCAATTCCTATTCAAGGAGAGATAAAACTCTCATTCGAGAGAGAAAACAAACTCTCATATGAGAGAGAAAATAAAATACTAAACAAAATATCTAAAACGCTATATAAAAACATATGTATCATCCGTCTTCATCTCGTCAGATCTGTTTATGTCTCTTTAGATTCATATCCTTCTCGTCAGATTTGAAGATGTGATGTACGTTGAAGAAGGGTACTCCAACCCAACCCGTCGCGATTGTAATGGTAATAGTGGTAAAGTAGACGACTGCTTCACCAATCCATCGTCGACGGAGGAAAATAGAAAAAAAAAGAAGCCTAGAGTTTAGAGAGACGGGGAGAGAGGAAAAGGCGGCTTAAACACTGATCTTTTTTTTATTATTAAAGTTGTTAAGCTCAAGATCAGTTTGATACTACACGGTTTTTTCCAGTCCGGATCAATATTCGAGCTTTTTGCTTTAACTTGAAAATAAATATTGATCTTCAAGCCTGAGTGCACACCTTGAATTTGTTTTGCTAATTTTAATATTTTACCTGAGTGCACACCTTGAATTAAATTTGTTTTGCTAATTTTAAATTTTTTACATATTTTTAATTATTAAGATAAATCTAAAATGTCAAATTAAAAAATCTAATCTTAAAACACTTCGAAGAAATGGAAATCAAATTATAGTTTGAATTTTTCAAGAAAGTTAAAATACCAATTATCTCTCTATATTGTTTTAGCAAAAGAGATGCTTAGAATAAAATTATTAACTTAAATTTGAACTCTTCTTATTGTACTTGCAATTTAGGGTATTTGTTTATGAATTATAGTTAGTAACTTTCGTATACTCTTAACATATTGATAGTTTCTTTATCATTTTCATTATGTATAACAAAAGAAAAACATTTACTTACTAAGACGAGCTAAAATTCAATTCAAATGAAGTTTGTATATGTTTACGCTTGATTTGAAGCCGAACGCAAGCTCTAAATTTCAGTTCATGCTCGACTTGGTTGAAATCGTATTTTGCTTGAGGTGAAGATTTTCAGTTTTTCACACTAAACATACAAATTTAGATCCAGTTTAGACTTATTAACAATCCTAATCACTACTCTACTACTTTAGGTGAGATGACATTTTTCCATGAAAAATATTTCACTTTAAGAAATAAATTCTTATTGGGAAATATGCAATGGCAACAATTGGGCTTTCAATTCGAACTAGACTGCCCAAGAAATAATTTTAACATGTGTGAAACCATATTTTCTTTAAACCCGGCCCAAAAACTAATGGGCCCAACTGATTTTCCTTCTTGATTCTTTTTTTTTTTTTGAGAAGTTCCTTCTTGATTCGTATATGTGTGATTTCAGGGAAATTCCATGCTACTCAAGTGAGTCTTAAATCGTTGGATCATACATGATGTGGTGGTTATTTCACTTTATGACATCATTATGTGCATATCCAGTAGTTGACAAATACACTTGGATATCACCTGCTTTGGTAGCATGAAATTCCCCGTGATTTCATGGGTAATTCTTATTAGTATGTGTGATTATTAATTTACTTGTGAAATTGACTAATGGAGAGATCTATTCACGAGATTATTTTTGGCAAAGTTAGCAATATTTTTCAAAATACAACCAAACATGTCATTATCATGATAATTCTAATTTCTGAATCGCTACAGAAAAATAATATTGATAAAGTATGATTAATAATGTTCACGGTTGACAATGATTTTTGTTCTTATCATAACAATGATTTACTTATAATGACAAAATGTTAACATTTAGATTGTTGGTGTTGACAATTACTAACAATGCATGTACAATAAGAATTCCACTGTGATGATATCTTTTATCACTCAATTGTCACAAGATAAATTTGCTAACAATTTATGTAAGCCTTTTGTCATCTATAATACACAGACATTTCAAAGGTTTTATTGCTTACAATGCATTTGGCATGTCAAGTAACATCTCCAAAAACTATAAAGATAGAAGAGAGAATCACATCTACAGTCCCCCATCTTTTCTGTTTGTATCACTTAAGTCCCTCAGGTAATATTTGTTTCACTTACGTCCCTTATGTTCTAAATTCTATGTCATTTAAGTCCTCTAGTGGTTTTATAGAACAAATTTTATTTCAAATAAGTCCTTTATAGTTTCATTACCTCTCAAACCTAGCCTTTTAAAAGATATAATAAGCACTTTACCCGAGTTTAAGCAAAAGAAGGATCCTGCGAAAAAATGGTATCAGAGCTTCAGGTTATTCATGAAATACTTAAATAAATTTACATAAGATTAAGTCTAAGCCTTATGGAGGAGAATCAAAACAAGAATGGAACCGAGCAACAGTTCGATCTATGACGAGAACAAGGAGTATTTCCAGATACTGGAAAGACAACGAGACGAAGGGATTGATAAATTAATCCAAAAGCACGAGAGACTCTCTAAAGAGATTAGAGAAACTATTACAAGAGTACAGAAGGAGACTCCTGTAAAGGATCTACCGGCTTCAATCCGGTATTATGAGAGAAAGTTTGCCATGGATAGAAAATTTCAAGGCAATGTTGCGAGAGATCTACAACTCGCAGAAATCCAAGGCAAATGGCCAGGAAAAGCTAACAAAGGTAACTCTTTCAATAAACAGTTTATATGAATTGGAAAGAGATTGAAACAGATACATCTAAGATCTCTAAGGATCTTAGAGAGATCCAAAAGACAGTTCAAGATTACGGACATAGGCTAGAACATCTACCTATGAAAATCGAAAACTTGAACCAAAAATTTGAGGAAATCCTCAAGCTTATTCCAGATCTACAACGATCTATGTCAGATCTAAAAACTGAGGTCAGAGATCTGAAAACCAGGCAAGGCATAACCAGTACATCCAAACCAAAAAAGGATAGAATCGGTGATGCACTTAGACGAGTAGACCTTCTACATCAGAAGGGAAAGGCTAAGGAAGTTCCTAAGCCTAAAACTCATGATGAACTACTCATTGATATCCTTCGAAGTATTAAATAATATGGATATAACAAGAGTAGATCCATCCGATCTCCAGGAATTAGCTGAGTCTTTTTCACAATTACATGTTGTGGAGCTAGCTAATGTAAAAACACATGAACTCGCACTAGGCTTTCCAGCTCCTGGAGAGAGTTCAGCCTCTAATATTCCTCCACCTGATGAACCGATGAGAGAAGGTGAAGATTTTCATACAAACGCAGAACCCGCTCTTAGAGGGGTAACGTTTAGAGCAAATCACACAAGAAACCCAATTAGGGTACCGAAAAATACACCATGGGCAAGGACTATGTCACATACCTTGAATAGATACGGTACTATCCTAAATCTGGATGTTATTGATTTCAGAAACATCGAAAAAATAATCGATGAATGGGTAGCCTCTATGATAATAGCCGCTACTACACTGGAACTTGATAAAGAAAACTTCATAAGGATAATGGAGTTAAGCTTAAAAGGTTCTGTAAAGACAGGTTGGGAACGCACCCCGACAGAATCTAAGCAAGAGGTGTTAGCCGGAGAATCTAAAAGCACTATTGCTGATAGATTTGGAAGGATAACCAAATTAAATTTCATCGGGGACGGATACTTTGGTGAAAATAATTTTGAAAGAACTAGAGAGTACACACAAGCACTCTATGGTCTTGAGCTAAGAAATATTTGTGCCATTGATGAGTATATCTATTGGTTCCGAAAAATATTTCTTTCATGCGGATGTAAGTGCAGAAATTGCTGCACCGATGTTCTTTGCTAAGATCTGTAGTCCTTGGAGAGAAATGTTAATACATTCTTACAAGGTTCCAGAAGGACAAGTTGATACAGTCGCAAGACGAATGTCTTTCTCAAAAGACAAACTAAAAGACTGGTGTCAACAAGCAGCTGTTCAAAAGAATATGAAAAAGCTGAAAGGAAAAATGAAGAGAGCCCCTCTTTGTTGTGACAATAATGATTTTCCAACAATAATTGGAGAATCAATCGAGCAGCGAAAAAGGAGAAAGCATTTAGATCGCTCTGATAACAAGAGCAACAAAATGCCCGATCTTATAAATCTGGCCAAAGATCAGGACCAATCAGGGTTTCTTCCCAGAGGTCAAGGAACTCGGACGGAAAGAAACCAATAAGACGAACTTTCAGAAAAGCTCATACTAGAGCAAATGAAAGTTTCAAAGATTGTAACTGCTGGACATGTGGAGCTCGAGGCCACATTTCTCCAGATTGTCCGCAAAAGGGTGGCGAAATAAAACAATTTGAAGCCACTGCAGATGTACTGGATGCAGTTTTTTACGGCGATTTGGTACCCATATACCAATTCGAGAATATTCCCTCAGACGAAAGCGTCTATGAGGAAGAAATAGAGAGTAATTCCGATGAAGCATCAACCGAATCGGAATAATGCCAGGAATTCCTATTTGTACAGTTCCACAACTTAGAACTGTAATCTCTGATTTCAGAGAAAAGATAGAAAAAAGTAGAACCATAATCCTGCATTATAAATCTACTATTCAATTATTAGGCGAAACACCTCTCCGCCTAAGGAAAATAATTGAGCATGAGACCAAAATTCAGGTTTGGTCACAGAATATTCATACTCTCAAAAATTGGATAGAAAGTATGAATAAAAGTAATCGTTCTATATTCCAAGAAAGAAATAATCCTTTCTAATGGAATACTCCACCGAAGGAGATAGGCTTCAGACAACTGATAGCCTAGCTGGTTTCTTTTCCAAGCCATCTATATCAGATAAAACTATGGAAAAAATCATGAGGCAAAATTCAAGTATTGATAAATACAATGGATTTAGAGTCAACAGCGTTAGCCGAATCCAAAATCAAATAGGATTAAATCAAAGACGGCATAACATCAGATACAAAGTGAGTTCTGGGGAATTTGCAATCCCTATGGAATTAACAGGTAATGTGATGGATATGCAACTCATTCCGAAAGAAGAAATTCTGGAAGAATTAAGTAAGCTAAGAGAAGAAGAAGCTCTTACAATGAAATGGATAAAAGAATTAACAACTTAAGAGACGGATGTCTTGGTACAATGGTAGGGAATTTATATGCAGGCAAACTAATGTTTGACATTCATCCAAGAATTGCATATAACCTAGCCGACCAAGATTTTAGCCGAGTCTTAACCCTTCATCAAGATTTCAAAAGAACAGATCTCATGAAAGAAGGAAATAGACCATATTCTATTACATATAGAATTGCTTATGCACTTTCCAATACACATCATTCTGATTTGTTTATCCGGAAAGAGTATATTGAAATTCCAAGAATTTTCAAGGAATTTGCTAAGGTAATGGCACCCGATCCAATTCAAATCCCAAGAATTGGAGGTGTAGATATCTTAATCCGAGACCATCCAGTTCTAGACCGACCAATGAGTTCTAGACTAGATTGTAGTAGCAAGATGTCCTTTTCAGAAGAAAGGATAAGGAGTTTAAAAGGAAAAGAGTTACTCAACGATCCAACTCCTCAAGCTATTCGGGTAGATTAATGTAAAAATTAAAAGCCCAGAAGGATGGAAAGATGTGCAAGTAATGTTTGATATTACAGAGAAAGATAATTCATTTCCCTGTGAAGAGCTATATCACTTGCAACAATCTACTGTTAACAAATATGAAGGAATGCTAGAAATAGCAGGCTATGAAGTATTTGTTACAGGGAGTGCAGGACGAGACCCAGGAATTGTTATTCTGGGATTAAGTTTCCTTGAGGAACATAATAAACCTTGGGGAAGAAAAGGAAAAGGCATGGAATTTAGCTTGGATGGACATATTATTCAAGTTGAATAAATGACTAGCCCCTTTTCTATATACATATCTGTTGGTATGTTATACGATCAATATAAATCTGAATATTTTGCAGCTTATATTGATTCTGAATCAGGGATTTGTACATCAAAACCTGGAGTGTTTCCTAGTAATACTATGGAAGCCTTACCCGTTATTGCAGGAAGAGATTTTTCTAAGAAAATCCTCATTCTCAATAAAGGAATCCGAGAAGCACATATCATGATTGGAGGAGCATTGGGCACACCTTGGTTCAAGGTAAAACTGCCACCTATCTATTTTCATGATACAGGCGCAGATATTTTGCTAGGTAACAATTTTATCCAGACCTTTGCAAAATACGTACAAAACAACACCACTAATGTGTTGGGTTTTACCACTCTTTGTGGTAATCACATCCAAGTTTTGCGGCGCGCAAACGCTTTTAATCAGCTCATGCCGATTCTGTTTCGCAGCAAACGTGGTGATTTCATTAATCCCGATTCTAAATTAACCCATCCTAAAATGAAGGATAAACGGAGATTTGGAAACGCTCTTTTATCATTTAGACTACATGGTCTAATTGACAGCCAGGACGAACACTGTTATGAGAATTCACGAGAAGAGTTACAACTTCTTAAAAAGGAATTACAGTATTGGTCCATAGATAACATTAACGAAGAAAGTTTACTTTCTCTCGAAAATGTGAAGAGACTAATTCAAAGGAACTTTAACGAGAATCCTTTGGCTTGGTGGGATAAAAACAAAATCGAAGCTACTCTGAAAGTAAAAGAACAATGCAAGTATGAGTATGTTCGATACAAGCCAATCCAGATGAACATGGAGGATAAGAAAGATATACAATTTATCATAAAAGAACATATCAATCTTAATCTCATAGAAGCTGGAGTCTCTGCTTACAGTAGCCCTGGTTTCCTGGTAAGGAACCATAGCGAGGTAAAAAGAGGAAAACCTAGACTAGTCATCAATTACCAAGGTATCAATAAGATACTAGAATTTGATGGTTATTACATCCCAAGCAGAGAACACTTAATTGAATGCATTAAAAATGCTAAGGTGTTTTCAAAATTTGATTGTAAATCTGGGTTCTATCAAATAAAGATGGAAAAGGAGTCTAGAAAGTATACGACTTTCTCTACCCCTCAAGGTCAATATATCTGGAATGTACTCCCAATGGGATTAGCAAACGCACCACAGATATATCAAAGGAAAATGGATAATCTATTTAAAGATTATTTCGAGTATATGTTTGTCTACATTGATGATGTATTAATTGCATCTAGAAATATGGAAGAACATATTAAACATCTTGAAATATTTTCTCATGTATGTTTTAAAGAAGGATTGGTGCTTTCAGAAAAGAAAGCAATAATTGGAGTTAATAAGATCGAATTTCTGGGTATTCTTATTGACGAAACTGGTATTGAACTCCAAGAACATATTGTGGAAAAAATACGCAATTTTCCTGATGTTTTAAAGGATAAGAAACAGCTTCAAAGTTTTTTGGGAGTTGTCAACTTTGCTGGAATTTTCATAAAAGATCTAGCAAAATACAGGAAAGATTTCCGACCTCTTTTAAAGGAAACGGAAAACACAAAATGGAAGTGGGAAGAAATTCACACTCAAAGGATTCGAGAGTTGAAACAAGTTTGCAATAATCTGCCTAAACTTGCAATTCCTCAAGATAAGGATGAACTGGTAGTCTATACAGACGCCAACGATTATAGATGGGCAGCAGTGCTCATGAAAAAGACAACTACTGGAGAAGAACCTTGTCGATATGCAGGAGGATTGTTCACCGAACAACAAACCAGTCTTTGGCATATTAACGAGAAAGAATTTTATGCTGTTTGGAAGGCCTTTAAAAAATGGCCATTATTTTTACTAGCAAAAGAATTCATTTTAAAGGTTGATAATACGAATGTCAAAGCTTTTTTAAAAAATAAACTTGAATCAAAGATTGAAAAAGCGCGCATTCTCAGATGGCAAGCAGAATGTCAGTATTATTGTTTTGACATTATTATTGTGAAATCTCATGAAAATATTCTTGCAGATTTCTTAACAAGAGATGGAAGTGTCTGAGGCCAACTCCATCATCACAAGATACAGGCATCTCAGGGAAAACCTTGAGGAGCTTGAGAAAAGAATTGGACAGTTATCAGTTAACGCTGAAGTAGCTGGACATGTACAACGAGCTGATCTGGGCATAGTCCAGGAAACCCTTAAGGGAGCAACGTATGCCATGACTATGTTATGGAATACACTACAAGAACCTATTCGAAAGGCATCATCCTTGGTGATGACTCGCGAGTTAAGAGAGCAGGACTCTACACCTGCGTTTAGAGAACGGGCTCTATACCCGGAGCAGTGGATTCAAATACCACTTGCACAAGTCCATTCTCAGATTCTGAGGAAAAGGAACCAATTGAACAGAAGGAAGCGCAAGCTCCTACTAGTTCAAGTCAACCCACCACCTCTAGGGTTAAAGAGGGAGAGATTAATCTTAGGCCACGGACAAGCACTTCCAAGATTAATATTAACCCAATTAATTTACATTGGCAGGGTTATCAGCGCTCTTGGGAAAAACTAATCTCAAGAAAAGGAATAAATACTAATAGGTCTTTGGTAGAAATATCAGGGAAATATCCTAGGATTTGGATGAAGGAAGGATCTAATCCAGACGACGTCCGAGAATGGTATGATTTTGGGGCAATTGCTTCAATACATACAATGTCACCTAGTTTTCCGGAGATATCCAAACTACCAGACTGGATCACGGGAGCCGTGTACGATTCATGGCAAAACAACCCTCACCTCAAGAGAGGTGATATCTTGGAGTTAAAAATCATTTCAGCAGCTCCAGAAATTACAGGAAAAGGGTCTCATCAAGCATTTCATTTTATCAAATTACAGAGACCAGACATGACGGCCTATACCAAAATACAGGTCGCAACAGGCGAAGCTCCTTTGGTTAGCAATATCAATGAAGACGATATATCCACCAGAAGAGCATGGGGTATGTGGGTCTGTCTTACAGAGATGGACAAGGTCAAGTATCCATTCAAGATCTTCACACATTCAGTGAATGGGTCATTCCTGTTAAATTCAATGACAGGAAAAAGTACAGATTTCGCAGAAAAGGTCTTCGAGCAAAAAAGGACCGTAATCTGGGAAAACAAGTTACCAGCAACAGATGCAACCAGGAAGAAGGCCTGCAACATGATGCATGTTGATCTTTGGCACAACCGGGAATGTTCAAGTTGTGAGTTTCAAGAAAAACCCTTATTTGGCACAAAAATACGGGTTACCAAAGCAAAACCTGAATCCGAAAAGGATAAGGGAAAAAGAAAAACATTTTACCCAAAGGGTTTTCACAAACCCCGGTAAAACCATGTAAACGACAAAGGCGGCCTATAAAGTAGGCGCACCAACCATCAGTCATGTGAGTGATGAAAGACCACAGCTGGAAAAGCAACCAGCTGTAAAAAGTCAGGCGTGGCAGACAAAGTGGCCAACACAAGGACCCACGCGCACTCATCAAGAATGACGTATGCAATGACGCCAAAAGCTTTGATAGAGTTTGGAATCCGCATTTGGAATCCGAAACTCAAAACTATAAGAAGGGAGTCAGAAGCAGATGGGGATCATCGAAAATTTTCTCCAACTCTTTTAAATTACAAAACATCATAAAAGCATTTGTAATCCTTCTTATGTTATAGTTTTAATATTCGAGTGTATGGGGGTTTCCCCAATAGTAAGTCCTCTCATGAGAGGCTAAATGTTTTCTCCTCCAATATAGGGGTAGAATAAGATTATGTAATTTTAATTTGTATTTCATGAATAAAAGAAGGCTTTGTCCAACATGTTGTCCAAAATCCAAATTATAATTCTATCTGTTTATACCTTTTACGCCCTCGGGTAGGAAACGAAGGGGGCTATGCTGTGTATCGCCGAAGGAGCCAGGGACTGCGAACCATAAGCTGCGGTTGGTGGTTGGAATGAGTCCGTAAAATCGAGGACCTGGAATACCCGGCGATAAGGCGGTCAAACGAAGGTATAAACTTATGCAAAGTTAATTTTATTTCGGAAGCATGTTGGGCCTAATCAATTGGAATACCCTTTTGCTAAACTTTTAAGTAGTTTATTCGTAAAATAAAGTTTATTGGCTGTTTTGAAAAGGGGTGAAAATATGGGGTTAGTTTGAAATAAAGAAAAGAAATGAAAGGACCACAGTGACACAACTATCACGAAGAGGGACCAATGTGCCGCTTTTATTAGATGAAGGACCAAAGTGAGACAAACCCAAAAGCAGAGGGATCATAGGAGTCATTTTCTCAAGATAGAAAGAGGGGGGAAATGACAACAATACATGGGAATGACGCAAACACAATTGATGATGTGTCCAACACATTTCTGAACATAACATAATTCTATTTCATATTTTTCAAAGTTTAGGGTTATAATAAATTGAATAATAACTTTAAATCAGTAGAAATTTGGTACTTCATTATTTAAACGCACTAATTTTCTTCTCAAACATTTCTATTTCAAAGTTCAAAATTATTTTTACCAACGTGTCCACCTTAAGGGAGAATCTCATTTTTGGTCCCGTAAATAGTTAAGAATACATATTTAGTCCCACGCTTTATGAAAGTCTCATATTTAGTCTCATAAATTCTAAAAAATCTCACTTTTGGTACCAACCGAATATTCCGTACAACATTTAACGGTCAACTGCGTTAGTCAACATTTTGACCGACTGTTTTGGGAGATTTTATGCTTGAATAATGACACGTAATATCAAATAAAAACATCTGATATTGAGTATAATTCATGTGTGAGTGCATATTTACGCGTGAGTTCTTCCCAAAAAATGGGCCAAAATGTTGACTAATAGAGTTAACCATTAAGTTTTGGATAAAATATTCGGGTGGGACAAAAAATGAGACCTTTTAAAGCTTATGGGACTAAATGTGAAACTTTCATAAAGCGTGTGACTAAATGTGTACTTTTGACCACTTATGAGAGTAAAAATGAGATTAACCATCCACCTTAACGTATATTTGATATCATCATCGATATACACGTTACCGATATGATACATGCATATATACATCTATTCATCACCCAACACCCATACAAAAGCCACTCATCCAACCACAAATGTATGGTGCTAAGTACATCGACTCCAATGCTCTCGATCTGACATAGTCTCACAACTTCTATATTGTTACTTGATATTTTGTCATTAATATCTTAATTTTTGTAGCGACTTATATTGTGATTGATGTTAGAATTTTCAAAAGTATAAAAGGTGAATGATGTTGGCATTTTGTAAGGGACAAAAATTAGAAATTATAGAAGGTCTCGTGACAGATCAGTACTGTTGAGTCCGAGCCCGTGAACTGCTTTCATTTTCCTATAGGACACCGTGGCCGGCAATATTCACTCAATCCGAATGCGATACGCACAACAAGAAGAAAAAAAAAATGTAGTATCATAATTCTTTATATTAACTAATTTTTTTAATCGCAAAAGATAATTTTCACAAATTTAATGGTGAAACTCAACATCGAATAGCGATATTTTTTAAAATCTTAAAACACGAGATGGTTAAGAAGTTTGTCTAGTGCTAAATCATCCAACCCACCACAAATGTGTAGTGCTAAATATACCAGCTTCAATGCACCCGATTTGGCATAGAATTGCCCTATAAGTTGTCACTAATTATAAATTTTTAGTGACAAGAATTTTTGTTTTATCACAATAATAGGTTTTACATGTTTAATACTAACAAAATTTGGATAAAAGTTGTCACTCTTGATAATTGGTGATAAGAAACTTGTTATCACTATTCACAATTAGTGACGCACCTTTTGTGACAATTTAGTGACAACAATCATAGTTATCACTATACATGTGTCAATAATTGTCAATAGTGACAACTTTAAAGAAACTCTTGTCATTAAAAATCTTTATTGTGACAAAATAAAAATTATTGTCACTCATTATGTATATTTAGTGATAATGTTAACATTGTCACTTGAAATTAGTTAGTGAGTGTAACATACTTAACATATAGTTACTTAAGTTTGACCAAAATTATTTCGATCTTGAGATAGGATTCATTTCAAGATTCTTACAGATCATGATTGATGTCTAACAATATGCCATTAAGACCAAGAGATGAGGCGGATGTTTTAGAAAAATATTTACAATGAGTACTATATTCGCGTAAGTAAAATCATTTCATATATTTAACCACCCAATTGAGTCTACACTACTGGTCTCAATCGAAACCCTAAGAACTTAATTATATGTTTTCCGTTCAAGTTATAGTAACTTGGATAAATTAAATGGTGAAGCTCTTCGTCTCTAATAAAAAATAATTGTTGCTCAATATACTATGAAAAACATATGAGATTATCTGAAAATATTCTATATTGATAGAAAACAATCTTGGCTAACATTTGATTGGCTGGTCTGGCCCACGTAACATGCAAATTGATGGTCCATTTCTCCACAAATCATGCAAATCATTATGTTATAAATTGGTCGCAGTTATCGAGCTTCGACACACACAAGAAAACAAAAACATTACAAACTAAATAAAAACTAAAGGAACTATAAGTCTCCTTTTCTCAATTCCAATACGATTATGCATCACTAGAATTGTTCGAATTTGTTTCACAAAATCTCAATCCACCATCCAAAGTTCTACCTCAAGAAAAAAATGAAGCCAAACCCCCTTTATTGTCTCGTAATACTCACAATCATTCAAATCAGTAATCATTTGGTACAATCAGAGCCACCCTTAGTCGCCACTGCCACCGCCCGAGACCCGCCCAATAACGAGACTATATACAAAATCTCAAAGCAACTATGTTGGCATTGCATGGGAGAGTCCATACAATTCCTGTTCGGCCACAACCTGGTCAGGGCAAGAAAATGGGAGCTGCCCCTAGTGTGGGATTCTCAGCTAGAGAACTACGCGAGGTGGTGGGCCGGGAAGAGACAGGCAGATTGCCAGCTCGTCCACTCGTTCCCCGAGGGCGATTTCAAGCTAGGAGAGAACATCTATTGGGGGAGCGGGTCGACTTGGACGCCGATGGACGCCGTGGGGGCATGGGCCGATGAAGAGAAGTACTATAGATATAGTGGTAATAGTTGTGAAGAAGGGCAGCAGTGTGGGCACTACACACAGATTGTGTGGAGAACTACCCAGAAAATTGGGTGTGCTAGGGTTGTTTGTGACAGTGGGGATGTGTTCATGACTTGTAATTACTATCCTCCGGGGAATTATATTGGTGAAAGGCCATATTGATATGGGAGTTATATGGATATCAATGGTAAAAAATTGGTTGTTTTGTTTTACTAGTAAATAATGGATATGTGTGATTATTGGAATTGGTAGTTGTTATATGATTAGTGGATGTTGATAGGGTTGTAAATGAATTGAGTCGAGTTGAATAAGGTACTTGTTCCAATCATTTGAATTATTATTGAGTATCTAAATTTGTATTTGAGTTTGGTTTGATTGTGAATCCAAATTTGAACGAACTTTAATCGAGTAGAATTTGCCCTTTGGTATTTTTCTTTTTGGTTATAATGGCATGATACAATTCATTCTTCTATTCTAAGGAGATCCAAAACACAATATGGGGGATCCCAAAAGGAGCAAAATTGTCCGTACCCCTATGATAGTCGTTATTCTTCAAAAAAAATCCTGTGATAAAAAAATTCACAGAAAACCCCATGTAAAAAAAATGAAGGTACAATTTACCTTCATACGCGCCTCACTCGCGCTATGTGCGAATGGTTGTAGTTTTTCTGCCTTTAAAAGACCAATGTACCTCTAATCTAACGCCAATGATCTCATAAAATAAATATGACGGTTTATATTAAATAACTATCTATTTATTCAATTTAATATTTCAAAACTATAAAATCTACCGCCGCCGCTCGCAGCCATTGCCGCCGCCGCTTCATCCCAAATCACCACCCAAACCCACCACCATTTCCGCCCCCAAAACCACCACGTACCCAAGTCCACCACCATTTCCACCCCAAAACCACCACCATCTCTACAATAGCCCCCAAAACCACCACCCAACACCCCCTGCCTATAGCCTTGAAAAAGTGTGTGTGTGTGTATATATATATATATATACACCCCTCTGTGTAATTCTCCCACCACCACTGCTCGCCGCTTCATCCCCAAACCCACCACCATTTCAAACATTTCAACCTCCAAAACCACCACCAACACCCCCAAAATCTCTACAATTTCAGCCCCAAGACCACCACCTAACACCCCCTGCCTCTGGCCTACAAATTGCCACCAATTGCATCACAAATCAATGCCCGCCGCCGCCGCCGCCGCTGGTGTATATATATGTCTACATGTATTGTATTTATTTTTTTTGGTACATTAAAAGAAAAGGATAGAAAAAAATGTAGGGCAAAATCCTCTTGCCTTAGAACTGCAAAACTAAAGCAGCAAAGCGGCCATGGAGTCCTCAAATTAATTTAATGTGCGGCACGATTAAAACCTCTCCCATGGAATACCACGCCACCCCTCCATCTCACGGTTAAGCTTAATAATGGTGATGGTGATGGTGATGGTGTATAGGAGGTTGGAGATGGAGGTTTGGGGAAGAAGATGGTTGGGGAAGAAGAAGCTGAGAGAAAAGAATAAAGAAATAAAAAATAATTATAAAATAAAATAAATTAAATATAGTATTAATATTTTCAAAATACAAGGGTATTTTCATCTTCACAATAAAATTTAAAGACAAAATATGTTTGAGGAGACAGTATATTTCTTAAAAATATGAGGGGGTAAATTGATAATTTTTTTTTATCACAAGGGGGCTTTTGAATAATAACAACTATCACAGGGGTTAAATTGGATTTAACTCATCCATAAGTGTTCTGCTTGTTGCAATTGATGTTCGAGCTTAGCTAATGCGTCCACACATGCATTCCCTTCGCTAGAATGTGTTTGAACTTGCACCCTCATGGCAACTCAATCAATTAGTTTATATGATCGAGAATAGTATAATTAAGGGAAAATTACTGAAACTCTCTTAAAATAAATTTTATATTCAAAAAAACTTATGAAAATATTTGTCAATCACAAAAATCCGTTTTACAAACTTCTCATTCAAAGAAACCCAAAGATCAAGATTAACAACTTTTTGGACTTAAAAATCATTCACTTTTTAAGTTTACAATTGATGAATTTTTTTTATACTGAAACCGTTTTATTTTAGAATTTTCAAATTGATAGGTTTTATAGTATGAAATTTTAAATATTAAATGTTTTAATATAATTTTTTTTATTTTTTATATTAATTATCTAAAAATATATTTTTCTTATGTTTTAAGAAGATTAAAAAAAAAATCTGAACATTTCAAATTAAAACCATAATTAATATCAATTTTTTAATATAAAAGTATTAAATAAATAACATTTTACACAAAACTCGAATTAATTAATTTTTTAGTCCATAAATTTATTAACCCTAAATGTTGAGATTTTTTAATGCAAAGTTGGTGAAATGAATTTTTTGAGTTAAAAAATTTAATCATGAGTTCTTTAGATAGAAAAATTTAATTTAATGAGTTTTTAGTATTTTCCCTAATTGTGCTTACTGTATTCAAAACTAAATTTGTGCAGCGCCCTATTGTATGTTTAATTTGTGGGAAAAGAGAATGTGATATCTAAATTAATTACCTCTAGAATTATGCTTTTTCTTATGTGTGTTATTATAGATCATTTTAAATTGGACTCCACAATAACATCTCACGTCAAATAATAGTTCGTCAATTGAAAGACAATAATTAGCAAGTCGGCTATCAAGCAGCCTGGATCCAGGTCCAAAAATAAAAACATTGAACATAGTTCAATAAAATAATCAATCAAACCATTCTCAACATTATTGAATCATACGCAAAGGGCACAATCAAACAAATAGGATTCCAAGTCTTGTTATACTTCAATATTATCATAGAACTTCCAAACAAAATTCATTTCCCTTGTATATGTATTGCCTAGTCTCGCCCTTGTTGACAAGGTCCTAGCTTACTACTTTTTCCTTCTCAAAATAAATAACCATTTCCCTCCATTTCTTCCTCTTCTCTAGAAATAGCACACAAAAATAACCATTAACAATCCGTATTAAGTGTAACTATATGTCATAAATTTGCAGACACATGTGTTTACACCATAAAATAATTGGGCTTTCGAAATACAGAGCCCAAATAGCCCAAATTGTAGAAATTCGAAAAGAAGGGGCTGAGTTAATAAAACCCAAGAATCGAATCTGAAGAAATAAAATATGGTCCAAATAGACAACCATCTACAGAAGCGCGCTAATTCAAAAATATTTGAAAGAGCAGTTGAAGACGGTTGAAAGCGATTCCCGAAGAAAAGGAATGTGGGTTCCTTCAAAGATCAATATATATACAAGCCATGGACAGAGAAAGGGACATCGCAAGATCATCAGACTTCTACATTTTCGTTCTCTTAGGAGTAGTTTCTAGCGTAATGTAGGAGTAGATCGTAGCGTAATTTAGGAGTAGCTGTAGTGTAGACTCGATGACATTTGCCTTCAAGGCTTGTATCGGCATTCGCTTGCCTGTAATGTTTCACGATTGAAAACTATCATGGAGATGTAAATTATCGTTTATTCAGATTTTAAGTATCGAATAGATAGTTTATGCACTGGACTTGAGTTTTCAATTTACCCTTTTGAATTCGAACATATTCAAGTATGGAAAAAAGATAGATTCTCACGTAGGTATAAGATTATCTTGTGTCAGATTTAAGTATCAAAGAGATAATTTTTATCTGGATTTGAATCTTATCTTTCATCTCATTATTGTATTCGAAGACAATCTATATATTTCAGTCAATTGCGGTCCGAATAATTAGTTTAAACAACACAGCGAAGTGTTAAATTCTGAACCACCGCCTAGTGTATCGAATTTGAGCGCGGGGGTTGAAAGATAATTCTAAGATAAGAATTATCGCGGGGTTTGGAACACGCAGTTGGATCCACCCTAATCTAGATTTTTTTTTTTTACGAAGCAATATGTAAACTTCGATTAACAATCAAACCAAATATATCTACAGAAAAAAAGGTGTCTTTCGCCTTTTCATTTGGCTCCCCCCCTCCCCTCTTTCATACAATCCACGAGTACATTTATATCATAAACAACAACAAAAAAATAAAATCTAATATTCGAACTAAACATGTCTGAAGAAGAAAAGGTACGGGCCCACATGGTCGCCTTTGCTTTCCCATTCAGATCCTACCCAACCCCACTCCTCCACTTAGTGAAATTGGTGAGTCATTTTTGGTAAGGGATAATAGCAGATACCCCCTTCAGTTATGGGATGATATTCACTTTGTCTCTTAACTTATTAAAATGTACACTTTGTCCCCTCACTTATCATAAAATGTACACTTCACCCCTTCGGGCAGTTCGGGCAGATTCGGGCACCACACTTATCATAAAATGTACACTTCACCCCTTCGGGCAGTTCGGGCAGATTCGGGCACCACACTTATCATAAAAATTGGACTTTTGCCCCCTGACTTATGTGTTTTTGTAGCACTTTGCCCCCTGACTTATGTGTTTTTGTAGCATTTTGCCCCCTTACTTATGTGTTTTGTAGCACTTTGCCCCTGCCCGAGCTGCCCGAGGGGGTGAAGTGCACATTTTATAATAAGTGAGGGGGCAAAGTGCACATCACCCCATAATTAGGGGGTGTCTGCCATTATCCCTTTTTATAATGATATGCTCTAAATCAATTTTTTGTTAATATTTTATTGATATAAATGTTTTTTTCGTCCCTCTTTTCATTAAATGGACATAGTTTACTTTTTTATGCATAGCCATATTAAAAATAATGGTGGTATGGTATGTGAAGCTAATTTGCTTCATACATATTAGGTGATTAATTAATTCACTATATATAAGTGAAATTATCAGTCACAAAAGAAAAGATTTACCATTATATTTGCAAAGTGGTTTTGTATCGTGGTTGATTATTCACATTTGATCAAATTAGAATCGTATTAGAATTTTCTCTAACTTACATGTTGCATGATTCATGAACATGATTTTATATATGTTTCTTCATTAAGAACTTTGGAATGAGGTGGCCTAGAATTTACTTTCGAGATTTTACTTCCCTTTTAATGTTTCACATTCATGCAACTGATGAAAAGAATTACAGTACAAGGGACCTTGAATATTGCAATCAAAAACTGTTGTTGACCGAGAGTCCAAATTTTGAACGGATTGGATGTGTCTCGTGTAATCCGTAAATCTAAAATTAATTATTTGAATCTCTAGTGCGGTCGTATATGAATCCACATTTCACATAACTACATAAATCTTATATTCTGTGCACGCTAATTTTACTTCACACATTCTTATCTCACTTGATTTGTTCATAACACGCCAAGTCTAAATGTAAAGCATATTTTATACAATTATCGCACATCATCGGATTATAAAATATAGTACCAGTTAAATTAGATGATCAGAACTATATATTTTACACCATTCTTTGTCATATTTCTTCCCCTATTACCCAAAAAAAATTACAAGAATTTTTAGTTCGAATATGGTTTATCCAATTCAAGTATAATTCATTCAATCACATTACAATTATAATTTACTTTTTTTATGAATTACGCTTGAGTTCTACAAATTGGGTCTCGACTAAATTGTCCCAGAAATTACATGGTCTTCCTTCCTATTATTTCATGATTCTCAAGTACTAAGTTCAAATCTGCACTCAATATACTTTGTAAATCAATGAATTATACACAAATTTTGATTAATTTCCCTTCATATATGAAATTAAATCTTTCACATGATATTATATGGTGCAGGTAACTCACAAAATCAAGACCAAATTACACTTGATTTTCTTCCAGGAATGTCAGCCATACATGCCCGTGACTTACCCCAAGAAATCCTCAATCTAGACCGTCCATTCTCTCACCTCCTCCACAACATGTCACGCGCCCTACCACGCGCCACCGTGGTCATACTCAACTCCTTCGATGGAATCGATTCCGTCATAGAAATTGATCTCAAAACCAAGCTTCGTAAAATCCTCACCGTCGGTCCTTCTCCCCTTCCATCACCAACGCCGCAGTGCGACGACAAAAACAGCTGCCTCTCACTACTACAAAAATGACCTATGACAGCGGTTTTTTTGGGCCTATGGCAGCGGTTTTAACCGCTGTCAAAGGTACCGCTGGTATAGGGGTGGACCTATGACAGCGGTTACAAAACCGCTGTAATAGGTCTACCTATGACAGCGGTTTCCTGAACACCGCTGCGAAAAAACCAAAAAAATAAAAAAAAAATAACGGACCTGTGGCAGCGGTTCTGGGAAAACCGCTGCCAAAGGTCTCACCTGTGGCAGCGGTTTTGGGAAAACCGCTGCCACAGGTGAGACCTTTGGCAGCGGTTTTCCCAGAACCGCTGCCAGAGGTCTTACCTGTGGCAGCGGTTCTCCCAAAACCGCTTCCACAGGTGAGACCTTTGGCAGCGGTTTTCCCAGAACCGCTGCCACAGGTGAGAACTGTAGCAGCGGTTCTGCAGAACCGCTGTTTTTTTTTCTGTTTTTTTTTTAATTATTTATTGCGCTGTCATGATAGTGCCTGTAATATGCAATGATCCAATCAACAAATTTCAACTAACAACAAAACATATTCAACATAAGCAAACATCATCCCAAACTTCAATATTACCATCTTTAATCTCCAACAAAATGTACAATTAACTAATTAAATTACTAATGACCTTACGAAATACAATAAATCAAATCTCAATTTATAGCAAGTCACAATGTACAAAAACTAAATTACCTAATTTCTAAGGAGCTGCTAAGAAAATGTAACGTGCAACTTCGCAGCGTACTTCATCAATTTGCTCATCAGTATAGAAGGATTGACAATCCTTAAAGTACTGCAAGATATATGTATATATATAGAGATTAATTGCAAAGTGAAATAACATTTCAATTACCTACCAATTAAGGTTTAATAATTTCAAAAGTAATAGAATTAAGTATATATATATATATATATAAGGATTATGTATACCGCTGTTGGGATTATAGATAGTCCGTGGCTAATAATCTCTTTCATGAATCTCATAACAAATAGCCACAATCCACCTCGTTGGTCTGCCGGGGGCACTACAAAAGCAATCAAACTTACATTGTATTAGAAGACGAACTTCTATACGAATATATAATCTCATGAACCTAGAAAACGCTAACCTTTATAGTAAACCATTTACAGTCCGAGTTTTTGGATTTGTTGGATTGGTTGTTGCAGTTTGCACGAAATATGTGCACAGCTCTATAAAAAAATATAAAAAACAAGAAAATATGTTAAAAACAAGAAATTATGTGAAATAAATACAATTTAAAAAAATATTAAATATAATGGATACATTGATTGAATGAAAAACTTACTGATTGAATTTTAGTATCATATCATCTCGGTATTGCGGCTCACCATGCACAGAATCCAGATAGTAAACAATCTCTTTAAATGGATTAATTGCAAGCAACAACCAATGACCCCTACAAAGCATTCAAAAGATAGTTGAAAATTTGTTTTGCGTAGCTAGTTTTACAAATTAAAATCGAGTCTTTAGTAGCTCACCCGGTGTTGTAAGGTGCAAGAAATAACTTATTTTGTTGTGTACTCTGCATCATAGCACGTGCTATGTACTGCACTTGTTGAACTGACGGGTCTGTTTGAGCAGCTATGGAATGTGGGCTAAGGAACCCGAAACTTGTTTCTTTTCCTTCGGGGATCACGTAGTTAAACCACAAACACCTAAATTGAGCATAAAAAATGAATTTCGAGTGACGAAAATAATCGTAGTTTAGATGTAATAAAATAATTAAAAAACTTACTTTATGTACGCTGTAATGATAGAGGCTCCTATTTCTTTTCTACACAGAAGGTGATAGATCTCCTCCCTCCCAATGAACTCTGGAAATGAAACATTCATAATGGCTTCGTCCATATATATATTGATCTGGGCATCAATCTTCATCATCTTCGTGTACTTTCCCAGAAATACAAGGTCATTAGGGAGTCCATCTAGTTGAAGATCTGCACATATGTCTACTTCACCTGCAGGCTCGGCCACTTGAGATTTTCCTTTGACAGCTGACCGCTTCGACGTCCCTGACTTACGGTTTGCAGATGATTTGGACTGTTTAAGCAAGAAAATAAAATATAAATGTTACACACCAAAGTATATTTAGTAACCTCAAACAAATTGTTATAATTTATTAATGACTAGCTATTAATTACATACCGGTGCAGCAGTGACAATGACAAGACTCGCTGGCCAAGCAACAAAGGTACCCAGCGCATGAGAAATGGAGAATATTTCATCATTGAGAGGGACGGGCAGGAGTGTATTAGCCTCAACTGCAGTGTCAATGCGCACTTTCACATTGTTGGTGGCTAATTGACAGTTGTGAAGTGTTCTATCAGTCTCTGATCGATTGTATAGCTGTCCTTTAGCCACCACACGATATGATGGAGATGAAAGTGCTAATTGACATGGAGTGATACCCTACACACACACGTATATATATATATACAACATTATATTAGAAAGTTTTGTATGATTTACAGAAAATAGAGAGTCGCAAGTTATATGATTAATAAACAAGTTCAAATATTTTACCTCAGGAAGCATCTTATAACCTGGTTCTGGGCTGCTATCTTTCAAAGAAATGACGTCATCTTCATGTGGCTGACGCGAGTTAGGGGCTTCCAAAACATCAATTCGTTGTTGCATGGCAACCATAGTTTCGGAGAGGTTTTTCACTATGTTTCTCAAGTTTTCCATCTCCTTTTCTGAAGCAGGCTTTGGATCCTTAAAATAGTCTTTTGTGAGACCCCAAAGCCAACACCCCTAACGCGACCCGGATGCTCTTTCCTTTTAATAGCTTTAGCCAATAGGTCATCTCGACTCGTGTAAGTTCCACTATGGCTAGTGCTCTCTTGTGAAATGCTCTCCTGTAATGATATATTTTTAAAAATTAAAAAAAATAGTGAACCTTGTGCTTTTAATAGTATTTCAATACAACAATTAATAGAGCTAAAATTGCCAATAACTCACCATTTCATTCACCACTCTTCTAACATTTTCGTTATCAATTTGATTTGTCGGATCGGAACGCGAAACCCTCCACACGAGTGCTCGTGTCACATCTGTACAATCGGATCCCGCATCCCTTCTTTTATTTATCTGTATTTTCATTAAAAAATATATGTATGCATTAACATAGAATTATTATTAAAAAAATTGTAAGGATTCACTGCTAAATGAACTACATACCTCCATTTGCTCCACAACAGCATCTCCAAAACTCCCTTTCCGGTAAGGATATTCAGGGTTCTTTGCTCTTTCCTGATTGTCAATGCTTATTTTCTGTTTATTACATTATCAAATTATTAGCTAAATATAAACGCAATAACCAACAAATGAAACTGTAAATTAAAATGACTAGCTACCTGCCAAGGTTCACCTAAGCGAACCTCTAAAAATGCCGCCCAATCGGCTTGGGATATCTCATATTGTGGAGGTGGGTTGACATTAACGTTTCCATCATCATCTCGCACATACTTTCTGCTTATGTAGCTCCTGAAGTTACGTGCTAGCCTCCCAGCTTCTGCTAGTACGTACTTTTGTCGACTTTCGTCAATATCAAACGCCAACTACAAAAAACAAACAATAAAGTATATATAAAATTATAATTTAGAGAATATGATAATACATTAACACTTACAAATAAGATAATATCCAAATTACCTTCATCTCATCCCAAATGTTTTTTTTTGTTGCTGACGGGACTTTGCGCCAAGTACTAATGGCAATCGACACCTTCTGCCGAACCTGCACGCCTATATACCCAACAAATATTGATTTGTTGGGGTTAATTGGCTGACCTCTGTCATTCCAGCCGACAGGTAGCCTTATGCCTTTACTTCTGGCATTGACAACTTTTTTCATAGCAGAGACACCTCTCCGTATGTCCTTCTCATGACCGCTATCTGATCCATATACATCATCGTCGGGAAAACTACCATCAGGATTTGAAGCCATCGACCTACAAAAGACAAATAATACAGAAGTTAGATTCATATAAATTTGGCAGATTCATTTGGCAATAATAAATTTCAAATAGACGTAATAAATACAGAAGTTATCTTCATATAAATTTGGCAGATTCATTTGGCAATAATAAATTTCAAATAGACGTAATAAATACAGAAGTTATCTTCATATAAATTTGGCAGATTCATTTGGCAATAATAAATTTCAAATAGAAGTAATAAATCACAAAATAAACAAAATTATCCTAAACCACAAAATAAACAAAATTTAATCCTCAATTAAACATAATTAACCCCCAGCTAAACCAAATTAACCTTAAAATCAATCAACCCCTATTTCCCTTAAATTTTCCACAAAAATTGGCAAATCTCAAGAATATAAATTTTCTAGCAACTAAGTATAAATATTGAAAGAAGTCTATCATACAATTATGAAATAAATTCTAATACCTTTCATCGTTTTCTTTTTGTCGTTGGCTTAGCAGTCTTTTGCTTCCCATCGGTACGACCATTTTTTTTAGTACGGCGACGAACTGACGGATTAATCCATATCCCCTCTTGGTGATCTTGACGCATATACAATTCATCATCACTTATATCCAAGTCATCGTCACTATCAATTGATTGTGAATCACCTAAGGAGATAGGGTTTTCTCCATCATCTTCACTTTCTTCATAATCACCTTCAATACATGTATTTTTGTTTGCCGATAAAACAATGGACCACCTCTTATCAATAGGATCGGTAACAAAAAATACTTGTTTAGCTTGTGACGCTAAAATGAAAGGTTCATCTTTGTATCCCACTCTTTCAAGGTCTACTCGAGTGAAGCCTATTTCACTATTATCGACACCATGTTTATTGTCAACCCACCTACACCCAAATACAGGCACCCGAAACCAACTATAATCAAGCTCCCATATACGTTCAATCACCCCGTAATATGATAAATCGGCATAGATAGGATTATTATCTTTCGCACTTGAGATATGCATTGCTTGAGCTACAAGACTCACACCACTATTCTGCATTGTACTTCGTTCGTCTTGGTCTTTTGTATAGAATGTGCGACCATTGATACGATAACCTGAATAACAAAATACTAGTCTGTCCGGACCCATCGACAGCCGTGTCAATTTATCTGAAACTGAAAGCTGTGGATTCTCTTTCTGTTTTTCTTCAAAATGCTTTCGGAACCAATCGATGAAACTCTTATTATGCTCTCTTGAAATCCAACTCTCATTTTTAATTGGATTGAATCTCCTAAGTTGGTTCTTATGCTCTTCAACATATGGGTCAACCTCATCGGTGTTGTGGAGCACATATAGGTGTGCCTGATCCCTTTGTGTAATATGAACACTAGCTAATTGTTTTCCCATTAATCCGACTCCTTCTGTTCCCCCTCCCACAACATGAGACTTTGGGAGCTCTGCAACATTAGAATCTGTCAGATACTCTGTGCAAAATGTAATGGCTTCATCAACTATGTACCGTTCAACAATGCAACCTTCCGGTCGACTACGATTTTTCACGTAGCCTTTCAATACCTTCATATAACGCTCAGCCGGATACATAGATCTCATAAAAGCCGGTCCACATAGTTGAGTCTCTCTAACCAAGTGAATGGGTAGATGAGTCATTATATCAAAAAAAGCAGGTGGAAAATACATTTCAAGCTCACACAAAGTGATGACAATTTGTTTTTGAAGTGCAGGAAATTGCTCAGGATCAAACACCTTGCTCCACATTGCTTTGAAGAAGAAACACAATTTAGTTATCGTGTCTCTCACCTTTTTTGGCAAAATGGCCCGTATAGCAATTGGTAGCAAATGATCCATGATTACATGACAATCGTGAGTCTTCAAGTGTTTTAGCTTCAAATCCTTCATTGATACAAGACTGCTAATGTTTGAAGAATACCCTTCTGGAACTTTCACTCCATTAAGAAACTCACATAATGCAATTTTTTCTTTCCTGGCTAGAGTGTGAGCTGCTGGAGGCAAATAAGTACGTTTCCCCTTATTTGTTGGTGTCAATTTTCCTCTTATCTTCATTTCAACCAAGTCTAACCGTGCCTTTACGCCATCTTTTGTCTTTCCGGGCACATTTAGAAGTGTTCCAATGACGCTATCAAATACATTTTTCTCAATATGCATTATATCGAGAAAATGTCTAACATGTAAAGACGTCCAATACGGCAACTCAAAGAAAATTGACTTTTTTTTCCACCCAGTTTTTGCAAGGCCACATGCAAAAGTCTTTCCAAATTTAACCTCCAAGTCTCTTACATTTTCAAACACTTCTTCACCAGTTAAGCACTTAGGAGCTCGACCTTCTTCTATATTCCCATTGAAAGCTTTCTTCCACCGACGATATCGATGGTTCCGATTTAGCCATCTCCGATGCCCTTGGAATGCATATTTCTGGGAGTGTGTCAATCGATATTGATCTGTACTCTTCACACATATGGGGCATCCACATTGGCCATGTACACCATATCCCTCGAGGTTTGCTCTTGCCGGAAAATCATTGATTGTTCCAAATAACATGACTCTGAGATTAAAATTTTCTTCTCTCAACCCGTCATATACTTGAACACCGGTGTCCCACAACACCTTCAAATCCTCAATTAAAGGGGTCAAGTAGACATCTATATCATTTCCAGGTTGTTTCGGCCCAGAAATGAGTATAGGCATCATTATATGCTCTCGCTTCATGCATCGCGATGGGGGAAGGTTGTAGATCATCAAAATCACCGGCCATGTACTATGTGAGCTGCTTTGCAAGCCATGAGGGTTCATGCCATCTGTAGCCAATACAAGGCGCAGGTTTCTTGATTCTTCACCAAATTCAGGGAAATCATCATCAATCTTTTTCCATTGAGGAGAATCTGAGGGATGTCGAATCTTGTCATCTTCAATCCTTTCTTCAAACCTTCTATCAGCATGCCATGTCAAGTCCTTGGCTAACTCTTTACTACTGTACATGCGTTTAAATCGTGGTATTATAGGCAAATACCACATGGTTTTGACAGGCGTAGATCCATTCTTCTTGTACCGTGAGGCGCCACATTTTGGACAGGCCTTCAATGATGCATAGTCAATTCTAAATAATACGCAATCATTGAGACACGCATGTATCCTCTCATATCCCATGCCAATTGAGGTTAACATCCGTTTAGCCTCATAAGTACGATTAGGTAACACATTATCCTCAGGTAGCATGCTTTTTAATAAACCAAGCAAGTCTGTGAAACTCTTATCACTCCACCCATTGTTGGCTTTTAACTTGTATAGGTTAAGAACTGTTTTCAATCTCGTGAATTTACTACCACTATACAGTGGTGTCTTTGAATCACTTGTCAAATTGTCAAACATTTTAGGACAATTTCGCAAATCCTCCTCAATCACATTTGTCATCTCCTCCAAACGATCAGGCTCATAATCATTCATGTTGAAATCGTGTGATGGATATGATGTACCACCCAAATCATCCAACGGGACACTGCTTTCACCGTGTCTTGTCCAACGTTTGTAGCTTTTATCAATTCCATTACACACCAAATGATCTTCCAACTCACGTGGACTAATTCTCTTTCCAAAACAACAACGTAAACACGGGCAAGTGATCCTAGTTCGATCTGGTGCATGGTCAACCGCAAACTTTATGAACTCTTTCACACCTTTCTCATACTGTTCCGACATACGATCTGCTAAAATCCAACTTCGATCCATTTTGATTCTGAATTAATCAAATTAAACAATTTTATCATCAGTTGATAGTTAAATTAATTAAATAATTTGTATTTTAATTTATTTCCCATTATTCTAGAAAAAATTCAGCAGAGTAACAACGCAAAAATTACTACCAAGTTCTCGACTTAATCTTCACCCGGGTAGGTTGAATCCAACAAAATTCGAATCTGACGATCCGCTAAAATCCAATTTCAATCTTAATTAATTATATTTTCAGCAACTACAAATATTGATCACCAGTCGGATCACATAAATCACATAAAACTATAGATAAAACATTATATTTTCAGCAACTAAGTATAAATATAGATCACCAGTTGGATCAATGTACCCTAAACCACCAAATAACCACAATTTAATCTCAAATCAAACGGAATTAACACCCGACTAACTAAAATTAATACTAAATTCAGTCAAATTCCTAGTTCCCTTAAATTTTTTATACACCCACACATACACAAATACACGCACACATACACAAATATATATACATACACTCATATATGCATACACCCACATATACACAAATACAAGCACACATACACAAATATATATACATACACTCATATATGCATACACCCACATATACATACATCTATACATACTCTATGTGTGTGTGTATATATATATATATTTATATTTATCTAAAAGAAAATACCAAAACTAAATGGACCACGGCGGCGGAAGCGGAGGTGGGCGGCAGGGGCAGCGGCGGCGGAGGTCGGCGGCGGCGGCGGCGGAGGTCGGCTGCGGCGGCGGCGGTGGTAGAGAGAGAGAGAGAGAAAAACCGAGAGAGAGAGAGCAAAACCGAGAGAGAGAGAGAAAAACCGAGAGAGAGAGAGAAAACGGGAGGGGGGCGGCGGATGGTGGTGATGGTGGTGATGGTGGTGGTGGTGGTGGTGGTGGTGAGAGAGTTGAGAGAGAGAGAGAGAGAGAAAAACCGAGAGAGAGGGCTAGATATCTAGAGAGAGAAAAAGAGATCTAGGGGGGCGGACGGTGGTCTCGCGATGGTGGAGGTGGTGGTGGTGGTGATGGTGGTGGTGGTGGTGGTGGTGGTGGTGGTGAGAGAGTTGAGAGAGAGAGAGAGTGAGTAGGTGAGATGTAGTGAGAGTGAGAGTGAGAGTGAGGGGGGCCGGGTTGTAGAAAACCCGGCCCTTGTGCCAGCGGTTCGGTCGAACCGCTGGCACATGTCTGTTTGTGGCAGCGGTTCGGCTAGAACCGCTGCCACAAAGTACACTTCTGGCAGCGGTTCGGCTAGAACCGCTGCCACAAAGTACACTTCTAGCAGCGGTTCGGCCGAACCGCTGCCATACGTGCGCTTTGTGGCAGCGGTTCGGCCGAACCGCTGCCATACGTGTGCTTTTTGGCAGCGGTTCTGGCCGAACCGCTGCCACATTCAAAATATTTTTTTTTTTTTTTTTCTGAAACCTATGCCAGCGTTTTGGCTCGAACCGCTGTCATAGGTCCGAACCGAATGCCACTTTTTACAGCAGTTTTCAAAACCGCTGTCATAGGTACGCTGTAATAGGACTTTTTTGTGGTAGTGTCTCGTGGCTGAACAACCACCGCACCGCCGCCATGGCCTACATCGTCTTTGGCACAATGCTGACGCCGCCACAGCCGGAGCTGGCAGCACTCGCGGAGGCGCTGGAGGAGAAACAAATTCCACATAATACCAATGATTGTGTAACCCTCTTTGGTAATGTATAAATGTATTTATAGATGATATCGTGTACAGATATGACAATGACGTGTGTATCTGTCAGATAATGACACGTGGAATGATCGAACCGCTTCTTAGGGTTCGGATGGAATTCCGGGTTGTAGGTGACCCGGATGCAAGACCCGGATCCTACTCTTGTTATGGGCATCAGTTTCGCTTTGGTCCTTTGTATTAGGTTTGGCCTCTTGTATATCTTAAAAATAAAATAGGAATATATATATACCGTGTATTATTCTTTGATAAATATTATGTTATGTATATTTTTCTTACAAATTAGCTGTCAAGTTGAATGTCCTTTATTTTGTAATAATACAAACATTAAATAAAAGCTAAGTATCGATATTATTGAATAATCTAAATTAAGAAAAATATTAATTGCCTAAATTAAATTAAGAATATAGATAAGAATAGTTACATTTGGTCGTGGATTACCACCAAGTTACATAAGTCACAAGTTTTCTCTTACTACTATCAAGTTTGTTTATGTATGTATGTACTATGTATGTATGCATTATACAAAATTTCATATTAAAAATCAAAAGAAACATATTAGACCACTTGCACGAACGTAAATTTTAAAAAATAAAAAGGTATAATCAGTCTATTTTTATAACATATAAGGTAATAGGCCATTTTCCGGAAAAGGGGGGCTTAAAATGGATTTCATTCTCAAAATTAGTCACATCTCCAACTATGTTTTGTACATTCTTTGCTATCAGCCCATCAAGCTTCGGCCTATCTTATCTATCTATCTATATTATCTATATCTAAATCTATATCTATATTTATTTATATTATACTAAAATTGTGGATAACTTAGGTATTTTTTTCAATTGTGATTTTACTTTTCTACCTTTACTATTACAATTATGATTGAGAACAAATAATATTTACCAAATCTAAATTCCTCAACTTTACTACAATGTTAATAAGTAATGAAGTCATCCCACTGCAAATGAATTAATGGAAAAGAATGTTATTAACCCAAATATTACACCTTTCAACCTTTTCATATAAATAGAAAGTTTTTCATCTTCCAAATATTAATGAATAATATTAATATTATTCTAAATTCCTCAACTTTACTACAATGTTAATGAATAATGAAGTCATCCCACTGCAAATTAATTAATAGAAAATGAATGTCATTAACCCAAATATTACACCTTTCAACCTCTTCATCTTCCAATATTTCAACATATGTTGAAAACTTCATATCCCTAACTATCTATTGAAAATAAGTATAATTGGTATATATATTAAATTCACCACTTTCCTAGAAGATTAATGAGTCATGAAAAAGACACTCCACCTTTTCAAAATTTTCCACCTTCATTAACTATTCATGACACATTTAATAAAAATCTTGAATCTTTTCTCAATAAAAAGCATAACTTGTTATAAGATCCTAAGCTTTTACAAATGAAGTTTCTCATGTACATTGAAATAGAAGTTTAAGCATATAAACTAAAACATAAATCAGAATTAGATGTTGGACAAACAAGTTTTGAGTAGGACTGTCAATGAGTTCAAGCCGGCTCGAAACTCGTAAGCTCGGCTTGATAATTTTCAAGCCGAGCTTTATACAAGTTGGGCCCAAGCTGAGCTAGAGCCCAAAGATAAGGCTTGAATTTGAATTCAAGCCGAGCGTGAGCGAGAGTAGGTTCGGCTTGAATTGGGCTCGGGTTCATAAAAGAAAATACATACATGTATATATATGTTATATATATATATATATATTATACAAAACTAAAATATAGTATTTTTTTGTAAATAATTCCAGATTGCACAGAAAATATCAAGTTTTAAAATTAAGTAATAGAATCCTTAAAATCAATCAACATTCAATTATAAAATTTCTTAATAAAACACTATACTCAGGAAATTAAAAAATTATCAATTTAAACCTACCGGACTGTATCCAATACAAACATATGACAATTCACATAAACTGATATTGGAGGCTTGCTAACTTTTGTCTTCAAGAATTTATTTCATTTATTTATCCTCACAACTCACGACAAAAGCAATTTTTTTTTTTTAAGTAAGTTTATCATATATTTAGTTATAATATTTTTCAATCTTAAATAATGCGTGGAGCATATATTTCAATGAAATGAGATCTTTTAAGGTACATTTTAGTTATGATTTGTCATTAAAACATGGATGATGTTGATTTTTTTTATGTTTTTAAGATTGTTATTTATTTTAATTTATATATTAGATTACTTTATTATTTAATTTTTTTCAAAAGAGAACAAATTCGGGCCGACTCGGGCTCGGCTCGAAGCTCGTAGTAATTTTCAAGCCGAGCCCGAGCTTTGAAATAAAAAGCTCGTGTAAATTCAAGCCTTGCTGATAAAAGCTCGCATAATATCAAGCCGAGCGTGAGTTTGACCAGGCTCGGCTCGCTCGGCTTGATTGACAGGCCTAGTTTTGAGATGGGAGAGTTGTATGTGCTCACAAGCAGATGGAGCTAATCTCTTGATATAAAAGCTTAGGATCATATAACAATGGGGCTAAATGTGTAGAGTGGTAAGAAAAGATTAGAGGTCTGGTGTACAAGAAATGGTGAAGAATATCTCGTCTTCCTACGGAACCATTTTAAAGTGAAGTTAAAGGTTAGAATTTTGGATCAGGAAAAGAATATATATATATATAGATAGTTCAAATACTCAAACTCACAAAGTTTCTCGTTCATTTCAAGTGTTCTGGAACTATGAATACTTTCTTAGACTGTGATATAGTCCGGTACATAACCTAGGACATATTTTCATAAACTTACTAATGTATTCATTTTGTTTTGTTTTTTTTGCAATGATAGTTATATAAATTTGAGTAGATATTGAAGACAATATAAAATATCAAAGGATTTGTCCCAACACAAAATCCTTGGAATTACAAGCGCCATTTGGCCCAATTACCACATGCAGAAATCTTAAGGAACACCACCATTCACATAATCCCTCCTAGCTTTCAGATATATATTTAGCTTGTAAACACTTGCACATAATTCAAGAACTTCCATTTGTGGTGAGGCCCAGATCAATAGAACAATGCAGTCGAAAGAGGAAGAGGAACATTAAAAAGATCGTGTTTAACTCAATGAATCTCTCACATTATTTGACCTTATGATAGTAGGACTCGGTTCACTTGAATTTGGACTAAAAACTGTTGATGGCTCATTCAAATCATGGAAGTCTACATTAATAATAGAAATTCATTATATATTAAACACATTTACATACTTGTAGACACATAATGTTCAAATATAATATTAAATACATTAGTATAAAATGAAAATTGAATATCCATTATATATGGTGGATCTACTAAAGCCGTGAATAATTTAACAACTTACTAGAATGAACTTCAGTAATCTGTGAAGATCCATTATGGTATATTAGTATATTAAATATAATAATATTTAATTAAAAATAAATATCCATTATGCTCTGTCTACTAAATTTATGAATATCTTGAGGAACTTTATATAATCATCGTGATGCGGTTCGTTTTTTACACCAAGAAAGTCCTGCAAATTCAAACACGACTTTATTTATATGAATATGAAAAATCTAATTTTAGAAGACAAATAGTTTCAAAAATAAGTAAAGAATTTCGAATAAAAATGAGTAAGAAGAACACTTAAATTCTCATTTCTTTTGTTTCCAACTTTCTCTCGCAGAAGATGGAGAAATACAATAATATTACACTCTTTTCTCTGAATTGTGAATCTAAAATTACCAAGAATGGAATTTCTCCTATTTATAGGCCTTAATGGCCGAATTCTCTCTCCTTTTTTCTAGGAGTGGGCGACCACTTCTCCATTTTTTGGGGGGAGATGAACTTTTTGAGGGATATTAGGTAGGATTAGATACGATTTGATTTTTATCCAATCTTATCCCTTCTCAAGCTATCCTTCTTGATCCGAGCCTTCCGCCATTTCCTCGGGCTATCTTTTTTGATCCGAGTCTTCCACCATTTCCTCGAGCTATCCTTCTTCAGCCATGCCTTCCATTATTCCTTTCAGCTATCTTTCTGCTTCTTTATGACTTACTCAGCTATCCTTCTTGAATAAACAATCAATGCTCCGACTTGTAGGATTTCTTTGAGCCCTCTTTCATGAAACCTCCTTCGAACATTTGGGCTCCTTCTTATTTTTGGCTCACTGCTTCATCCTTCATTTGAGCCCATCTTTTAATAAAGCCCAAAACCATGTCGTAATAATTTACGGGCTTATCACAAGTCCCCCTACTCTTGAGAATTTTGGAATAAAAAGGCCCAAAAAGTCTCGAGAGTAAAATAAATTGTCATAATTCCAAAGAGGGTTTGATCCTTCTTGATACACTGACTGCCTCGTTAAAAACCTTACCCGGAAAAACCCAATGGGAAAAAACCGAGGCTAAGGGAAAAAGAGTGCAGGGTGTGTCAATTCCTCCTTGTAACCTTAAGGTGGGCTCTTGATCTTTATTTTGAGGTTGCTGGTGAGATTTCCACTCAGAAGGCACTCGAGGTACCTTGCTCTGGATATTTAGAGGCCATTATGAGCATTCCTATGGATAGAGAGACTGGCAACGAGATGGCTAAAGGGCAGCCAGCCTCTGAGCCCTTCTTTGAGATAACTGAGGAACTTGCAACTCAGGCCTTCTTCGTAGTGAATAGAGAGACTGGCAACGAGATGGCTAAAGGGCAGGCAGCCTCTGAGGCCTTCTTTGAGACAAATGAGGAACTTGCAACTCAGGCCTTCTTCGTAGTGATATTTAGCTATTCCTTTAATTTGTTTTCCTTTCTTCAAGTTGTTATCATAGCACATTTATAATATTTCCATTTGAATCTTTTATTGTAAATCTCGCTTTTGAGGCATAGATTTCATATTTACATTCTAAGGATTTTGTTTTAATTACTATCTCGTATGCGTCCTTTTATATATGTGCTTATTTAATGTCAGTACCACTGTAATATTTGTCCAGCGATGAGACATGGTAAACAAGACATAAATAAAAATGACCAAGGAAAATGAATGCTTAAAGAAAATACTTACCCATGTATACTGGAATGCTTTACTTCGGGAAGCTTTACAACTTGCTTTAATTGAAGGTGTTTTTTTTTTTGTGCTTGCCATTTAGGTGTGAGGCTCTTTCAGGTGCTCGAAATAAAGGAGACTTTTTTCAGGTGTTCGAAATAAATGAGGCTTCTTCAGGTGCTCGAAATAAACGAGACTTCTTCAGGTGCTCGAAATAAACGAGACTTCTTTAGGTACTCGAAATAAACGAGGCATCTTGAGGTGATCGGGATAACATAGACTTCTAGGAATACTCCAGGTTCTTCTTGAGTGCTCGAAATAAACGAGACTTTTTATTGAGTGCCTGAATTTTCATAGGGCTTAGTGGTGCCTGATTTTTCACAGGGCTTATTGGTGCCTGGTTTTTCACAGGGCTTAGTGGTGCTTGGTTTTTCACAGGGCTTAAGGGTGCCTGGTTTTTCACAGGGCTTAAGGGTGCCTGGTTTTTCACAGGGCTTAAGCGTGCCTGGTTTTTCACAGGGCTTAGAGGTGCCTGGTTTTTCACAGGGCTTATTGGTGCCTGGTTTTTCACAGGGCTTAGTGGTGCCTGGTTTTTCACAGGGCTTAAGAGTGCCTGGTTTTTCACAGGACTTAGAGGTGCCTGGTTTTTCACAGGGCTTAAGCGTGCCTGGTTTTTCACAGGGCTTAGAGGTGCCTGGTTTTCATAGGGCTTAAGGGTGCCTGGTTTTTCACAGGGCTTTTTTTTTTTTGGCAATGACATATAAAGTAATGCAATCAAAATAATTATTTATTCCTCTTTCTTCATACGTAAGTCCCCCACTTGCAGTTCTCAGTTGAGAACCCTCCGATTGAAGGCGTTGGCAACCCTTTGTTTATATTTGGCCATCCGTAAGAAACGCTTCTGGCCTCCTCTATCACCTCCAAGATTTCTTGCATTAATTATTCATTCCTCTCAGGATTGTAATACTTCACGGGATGCGTGAGCATGCTGACTTCTGGTGGAATCAAGGCGTCGGCCCCGTACATGATGCTAAAGGGCGTTTCACCCGTGGTGCTACGAGGGGTGGTACGGTATGACTAAAGGACACTGGGTAACTTGTCTACCCAGGAACTTTCTCCTCCTTGGATCCTTGTCTTCAGGCCTTGCAGGAAGATCCTATTAATCACCCCTACCTGACCATTGCACTGTAGGTGCCCTACGACGGTAAACAGTTGCTTTATGCCCAGGTCTTAACACCAGTTTTGGATTCTTGCTCCTTGAAATTGTCGCCCAATATCAGAGACTATTTTTTGAGAGATCCCGAATTTAAAGAGTATCAACTTCTTCAAAAACTTGATCACCTCTCCTTCCATGAGCTTGGCCAGTGGTTCGGCCTCCACCCATTTACCGAAATAATCGACTGCCACCAAGGGGGACTTCTTCTTCCCAGTCGCCAAAGGGAATGGTTCTAGAATATCTATCCCACATCTGGCAAAGGGGTATGGTGAACTCATGACTCGCATTGGTTCTGCTGGTTTATGAAGGAGGGTAGCATGTCTTTGACAGTGCTCAGACTTCCTTACCAAGTCCTTAGCGTTGGCCTTCATGGTGAGCTAAAAATAGCCAGCTCTGATTGTTTTGGCTGCAATAGCAGTCCCCCCAGCATGGTTGGCACAAAGTCCTCCATGGATCTCCTCTAAGATGAGCACTCCATTCGTCCGAGAAAGATACATTAGGTATGATTGTGTAAACGATCTCTTATACAGCACTCCATCTAAGAGAGTGTACCTCCAGGCTTTGTATTGCATGCGTGCAGCTTCAACTTTGTCACGGGGCAACTTTCCTTCCTGAAGGTAGCTCAAAATGGGTTCTCTCCAATCACCAGCCTCTTCAATGACATACGCGAAATCCTCTGCGGTGGCACTAGGCATCGACTGTATGGTGACCTGCCTCGTATGGCAGTCCACTAGGGGGCTAGCTAGCTTGGCTAGGTAATTTGCTTTGTTGTTCTCTGACTGAGGTATTTGCCGTATCTCGAAGCTCTCGAACTCTCCTTTTAGCTCCTCTATCTTCTTTAAATACTCTATCATCCTAGCTTCATTAGCTTCATATTGTCCAGCTACTTGACAAGCCACTAGCTGGGAATTCGAGTAAACCACCAGGTGCTTAGCTCCAACTTTCAAAGCCATCCCCAAACCAACGATTAAGGCTTCGTATTCAGCTTTCGTTGTTAGATGCTCGGAACTCGATTTTTATCGCGTACTCCAGTTTGTTACCCTCAGGAGTGGTTAACACTATACCAGCTCCACTTCCAGCCATTGTCGATGAACCATCCACAGGTAAGAGTCAAAATTTTCTCTCCTGTTGCGCTGAAGGGACCTTCGAGATAAGGTTCACTAGCGCCTGGGCTTTAATGGCCGGTCTGGGAGAATAGGAGGCGTCGAACTCGCTCAATTCTACCGCCCACTTGATCATTCTTCCTGATATTTCTGGGCGGCCTAAGATTTGCTTCAAGGGATGGTTGGTACGTACTTCCACATGGTATGTGAGGAAATAAGGCCTCAGCTTCCTTGCGGTAGTCACCAGGGCGAAGGCAACCTTCTCAATCTCGGTGTATCTAGATTCAGCACCTCGTAGCGTTCGACTTACATAATATATATGGGTTTTTGGTCCTTCCCTTCTTTTCTTATGAGCACAGAGCTGACGGCATGCTCTGAGATAGCTAAAGATATGTATAGAGTTTCTCCCTACACTGGTTTTGTTAGCAGAGGCAAATTAGCAAGGTATGCCTTCAATTCTTGGAAAGCTTCTTGGCATCCTTCGTGTAAATCTCTTTCATGAGCTCACCTTGCTCTATGCGAATCCCTATTAGTGGGACCTCCGGATATCATGTTGATGACTCCTTTCATGACTATCACCTTTTCCTTCATTGGCGCATTTCTTCCTGGGCCACCTTGAGGATTTTCTCGGTCCTGCTTGATTTGGGGTTCGCAGGCCCCTTTTCAGCACTACGTGGCCACTTCACGTAACTCTTGTGCTCTATAGCCATGAGAACTTGCAACGACGATACCTTCAACACATGAATTGAGTGTATCGACGCTCCTCAGGACGTCTATCTTCGGCTCGGGGTCTCCTAGGTACAAATTTAGCATCTTTACCATCCTTATTTGGTGGTAATGATTCAGCTCCCTTCATCATGGCTGCCTCTTCCATGTTCACATACTTTTCTGCCCTTGCCAGCAGATTATCAAAACTAAATGCAGGCTTCTTGGCTAACGACCTAAAAAGGTCTCCTTCCTTCAATCCTTGAGCAAATGCGTTACTCAACACCTCCGCATTGGCAGAAGGTTCTTCTAGGACCGCCTATTGAATCTTTGAATATACCCCCGTAAGGTCTCATTAGCCTTCTGATGCATGTTGAATAGGCTGAGAGAAGTCTTCTGATATTTCTTGCTACTGGCAAATTGATGTAGAAACATCGAGCTGAATTCTTTAAAAGAATTGATAGAATTGGGAGACAATTGATTGAACCACTGTTGGGCAGACCGTGTCAGAATGGTCAGGAATACTCGGCACTTAACTCCGCTGAAATATTGGTGTAACAATGCCCAGTTCTTGAATTTTCGTAGGTGCTCATTGGGATCCGATGAGTCGTCATACTCCGACATATTAGGCATCCGAAAGCTATTAGGTAGCTCGTCAGCTCGCATCTGCTGCTCGAAATGGATCCCCTTCGGTGGGTTATGCATGCTCACTCCAAGACGTTGCCTCATTTCTTCCTGCATGCCCTCGAACCTCTCCATCGTATGGTCATGAGGCCTTCTTACAGCTTCCCTCTCGGGTTCATTAATGCTTGTATACGCGTGTGATGTCCTTAAATGAGGACCACGCGAGATAGCTAACTGAGGAGACACCATCCCTGTATCAACTGGCGGAAACATCATTGGCAGAGCCCTTGGGGCGTAGTATATTAGTTGGGCTTCATTTCTCATGCCAGCTAACTGGAAGACAGCTGCATTTGGAATGGGCATCATCATCGGAGCACCCTGGCTTGGGGCAACGGGGGGAAGAGCCACCGTATTCGAAGCATAAGGGAGATTCGGGAAGCTGTTTCCCTCCTTGGACGCCTGGAAAGCTGAAGCTTACTGATTGTGTGCCGTTAGGAAGCTGTGTCCCATATTGGCCACCTGGAAGCCAGAGCTTGTGGATTGTACGTCGCTGGGAAGTTGTTTCCCATATCGACCATTCGGGAAGCTGGAGCTTGCTGATTGTACGTTGCTGGGAAGCTGTGTCCCATATTGGCCACCTGGGAAGCTAGAGCTTGTGAATTGTACGTCGCTGGGAAGCTGTTTCCCATATCGGCCATCCGGGAAGCTGGAGCTTGCGGATAGTATGCTCCTGGGAAGCTATTTCCCATATTGGACGCCTGAAAGTTTGAAGCTTACGGATTGTATGCAGTTGGGAAGCTGTTTTCAATGTTGGACACCTGGAGGATGGGAGCTCGGGGAGCATGATTTATTTGGAAGCTATTCCCCGCGCAGAACACCTGGAAAGATGAAACTTGGGGAGCGCACGTCACTGCAGGCCTGGTGTTCATCGTGCCCAATGGTGGAGGTATCAGGTCATTAACCGCCTGCGTAGATGCTGTCACAACGTCGGTGATAGTAGAATTGGGTGCCATTTCTGCCATGGATTGTTGCAAAATGGGTAAACTTGACTCCATACTTCTAGTGTGTCTTCTTACATACACAATTGGATGGGTCTCGTTTCTAGCCTTCTGAAGAGTCATTACGGACGATTGTGAAGAGACACGCGCCGGCGGCTCCATAGTTTGGGGATCAACTGAGACTACTTCCGAGCCAACGATGGGGGCGGATGATAGCGCCGAGCTCGGCTCTTCTCCAGTAGTTGGAATGACTTGATTTTCTTCGGGTGATGAGGTGTGGATTTGTTGAGATTACTGATTACGATGCTGCTTTGAAGGATCAAAGCCATGGCAATGGCGAACAGAGGTTCCTATTGACTAGCTAGCTGGGGTGCATTCTCCAGTGGAGGCATGCTCAGTAGCAGGTTGTAGGTCACAGAGTGTGTATGTTGTGCATTCTCCAATAGCGGCATGCTCCGGGCCTCCTCTTTCAACTTGTTTCTCTTTGCCCAGGCGAGGTCCACTTTCGTATACCGGAGGTATAAATTCGGTAGTCCCCCTTGTCGATAGCGCTATGTTGTGCATCCTTCGATGGCGGCATACTCTAGCCCTCTCTATCAACTTGTTGCTCTTCACCCACGAGAGGTCAATTTTTCAGTAGTGCCATGCTTTGCCAGGCTCCAAGGAGCACCGGACGCATGTACGCTAGCTAAGGAACATTTCCCCTAGCATATAGCTCGAGGAGATACCGTCAAGTGCAACAAGTGTGTACTTCTGCCCTCCTTCTTCTCCTTGATGCTCCTCGCCATTGACAGGTCCACTTTCTTGTACCGACAATGTATGCTCGGTAACTCCTTGTGATGCGGGTGCTTTGGGCCTGGGTGCGCATAAGGGATAGATGATAGGAGTGCTGGCTGGTTAAATTGGGTGCGTATGCCATCGCAGTCGCTTGTGAAAGGAATGACACTCTCGAGACAGCTGATAAGAGTGCTAGTGGGATAACTCCTGGCACGTACACCTTCAAAGTCATCTGTGAAGGGAATAGAGCTCCCAGGATAGCTTATAGGAGTGTTGGTGGGATAAATCCCGGTGCGTACGCCATCGCGGTCACCTGTGAAGGGAATGGGGCTCCCAGGATAGCTGATAGGCGTGCTGGCGGGATAACTCCTGGTGCATATGTCATCGCAGTCGCCTGTGAAAGGAATGGCACTCCTGCTGATCAGCTAGCTAAGGCACATTTCTCTATTGGAGACCACCTTGGTTTCACATCAGGGAATGTGGGACGTGCGTGGCTAGATTTTATCCAAAACTCATGGTACGCCGGTCTTCTCCATGGCTAGGTCTCTTGCTAAGATTTTTTTTCATATCTTTGGGCGCTGTTTCTCAAAGGATCCAGTCCGAATCCGACTTTACTTCCTTCTAGAAAGTTGTAGATGTGCTCGTGGTATTTTCAATCCAACTGACCTTGACCGAATCCAAGGCCTGATTCGCGATTTATGATATTTCCACCGAGACTGCGCAGCCCAGACAGCAACCGAATTCTGCTTCATGTTAACGAACACTTTAGAGCCTTCATACTTCCGAACTGGATCTGGACGTCTTCATAAAAATTGTAGGTCTTTGTCTTGGCTTTTCAGTCATACAAAAATCACTGAAAATTGATGTATGTAACTCCAGCTATGCCGATATTTCCAAAACTGCGTAAAATCGCCTAATTTGGTCGAAAATAACTCTTTTCACTCCAAAACCAAGATTTCCACATCGGAAATTGGAGAAGAGCGAAAAGCCTACAAACTTCTGGATTTTCTTCAAAATTTGTCATCATAACTCACGTCTTCAACTCAGATTTTCCCACAGACGGCGCCACTTGATGCGGTTCGTTTTTTACACCAAGAAAGTCCTGCAAATTCAAACACGACTTTATTTATATGAATATGAGAAATCTAATTTTAGAAGACAAATAGTTTCAAAAATAAGTAAAGAATTTCGAATAAAAATGAGCAAGAAGAACACTTAAATTCCCATTTCCTTTGTTTCCAACTTTCTCTCGCAGAAGATGGAGAAATACAATAATATTACACTCTTTTCTCTGAATTGTGAATCTAAAATTACCAAGAATGGAATTTCTCCTATTTATAGGCCTTAATGGCCGAATTCTCTCTCCTTTTTTCTAGGAGTGGGCGACCACTTCTCCATTTTTTGGGGGGAGATGAACTTTTTGAGGGATATTAGGTAGGATTAGATACGATTTGAGTTTTATCCAATCTTATCCCTTCTCAAGCTATCTTTCTTGATCCGAGCCTTCCGCCATTTCCTCGGGCTATCTTTTTTGATCCGAGCCTTCCGCCATTTCCTCGGGCTATCTTTTTTTATCCGAGTCTTCCACCATTTCCTCGAGCTATCCTTCTTCAGCCATGCCTTCCATTATTCCTTTCAGCTATCTTTCGGCTTCTTTATGACTTATTCAGCTATCCTTCTTGAATAAACAATCAATGCTCCGACTTGTAGGATTTCTTTGAGCCCTCTTTCATGAAACCTCCTTCGAACATTTGAGCTCCTTCTTATTTTTGGCTCACTGCTTCATCCTTCATTTGAGCCCATCTTTTAATAAAACCCAAAACCATGTCATAATAATTTACGGACATATCACATCGAATTACAGAAAAATATTTTTTATTATAATCACTTTTTTATGTCAATTTGGCTCCAATCTTCTCATCAATCATGTGATTTTACGCGTGCTTTTTGCTGTAGTAAAAAGATTGAATATAATTCAATGGAATAGTCAATCAATACCCACGTCCAACAGGAGTCAAGCAAAGAAAACATGCAAACAAATAGAATTTGAAGTGTTATAGTACTTCAACAGTACAATATCATAAAACTTCCACATAATATTTATTAATTTTTCTACTTATATTTATTCCCTTGTCTGGCTTTTGTTGACAAGGTCCAATGTTCCTACTTTTTCCTTCGCAAAATAAACAAACATTTCCCTTCACTTCCTCCCCCTCTATAGACATAGCACACAATCATAACCATTAATAATCCGAATTAAGTGTGTGTATATATATATATATATATATATCATAAATGGTCAACATAAACTCCGTTTAACAATCAAATCATACATATCTACAGAGAAACAGATGTAATTCCACATTGTAACTTCCGCTTTTCCACTTGGCTCCCACCCTACCGTTCTCCTACTTCTCGTTCATTTACATTACAAATCGTGCATAATAATCTAACCAAACATGTTGGGAGAAAACAAAGTACGGGCCCACGTGGTCGCCTTCGCATTCCCATTCGGGTCTCACCCCACCCCGCTCCTCCACCTAGTGCAGCGACTAGCCGCCGCTGCTCCCGACGTCCGTTTTTCCTACTTCAACACCACAAATTCCAATCAGAAGGTTTTCTCAAAGGCGAATCTGCATGGCTACGACAACATAAAACCATACAATGTATCTGATGGTGCGCCCGAGGGGCACGTTTCCTCGGGCAACCCGATGGAGGCCATCGAGTTCTTCATCAAGGCAACGCCGGACAATTTTAGGAGGCGTTTGGAACATGTAGTGAAGGAAACAGGAATGAAGGCCACATGCTTGTTGACAGATGCATTTTTGTGGTTTTCCGTGGACATGGCAGCGGAATTGGGGATCCCTTGGCTGGCGTTTTGGACAGCAGGGCCTACACCAATTTCTCTTCATATGTATACAGATGTGATCCACAGAAAATTAGAACAAATTGGTGAGTGATTTTTCGCAAGTAAAATGTTATATATCATGGCTAATACTTCACTATTTTACTACTGACTCTTGAAATTATAAGATACTTATCTGTGAAGGTAATAAAAATTACAAAAATCAAATCAAATGCATTTATTGCAAGTAGTTTTTATCAAAATTAAAAGAAATGACAAAACAGTGAAAAAGAACCAGTGATATACGTAATTAATCTGCTCTAGTAAATTCAATTTTATTTTATAATGATATAAAGATTATTTTGACCCTCCTTTCATAAATCGACATAATTTAGTGTCTTTATCCATTGTGATATTAGGAAATAAAACAATCTATGAAGCTAATTTGATTCATACATATTGGGTGATCATTCATTCAATATAAGGAAAGTAACCAGTCGCAAAATAAAACATTTACTATTATATTTTGCTAAGTTATTTTGCCATGTGAATATCATTCACATTTATGAACGGATTTGGCCAAATTAGGTTCGGACTATAATTTAACAATACATTTCTTCATTAGGAATTTCGGAATGAGGCAAACTTGATGGGTTAAATTTACATTCCAATTTTTATTCATGTTGTATTTCATATAACTATGCACTTCAATGATAAATGTCTGATTAAAAGAATTACAATATAAGGAACCTTGAGTATCAATTATTTGTAACCAAAAGAAAAAAAAAAATCAGTTGTTGTTGGTAGGAGTGTTCACCGATCGAGCCGGCTCGACAAAAGCTCGACTCGAGCTCGAGATTTTTCGAGCTCGAGCCGGCGATCAAGCTGAGCTCGAGCTCGTTTGTAACTGGCTCGCGAGCTCCCTTTAATATATATTTTTAATTAATATATTTTATAATACATATTATATAGTCTTTATTATATATATATATATTATAATATTTATTTATTAATATAATAATATAATTTACTAAAAAACAAAAAATACAGATGTAGCTCGCGAGCTCGAGCCGAGCTACCTGTTTCTATTACGAGCTCGAGCTCGAGCTCAACATATGCGTCTCGATCGAGCTCAGGTGAAAATAATCGAGCTCGAGCTCGAGCCCGGAGAAATCACCAGGCTCGGCTCGAGCTCGGCTTGTGAACACCCCTAGTTGTTGGCCTAGAGTCCAAATTTAAAATAGATTGAACATGTCTATTGTAATCCGTAAATCTAAAGATTAATATGAATTTTCATTCCGGCGTATATAAATACATATCATAACCACATAAATCTATTCAAATCTTCTGCTACATATCTCGTGTTACACTTTCTGTTATACACATAGACGCGTGACAAATGTATTCACGGACAGTTAGAATGTGGAGAGAGAAAATTATATAATGTGGATAAGAATATGAGATTTCTCTCTCCACATCTTAACCGCTCGTGTATATACTTATCACGCATCTATGCGTATAACAGAACGTATAACACGCATATATGTAACAGAAGATCTGTATTGATAAATCTTGTATTTTCTGTTTGTGAAATTACATTACACATTCTTGTATGAGATCAATCATAATACGCCAAATATACATGTAAAGCATATTTTATACAATTATCACACATCTTTATTGTTGGATTACAAAATATATTACCAATTAAAATGAAAATTTCTTGTATAAATTGGGTCTTAGGCCCACCTGTGCACCTTGTGTATGCGATTAATATACATCACATGTTTCTGAATTTAAAAAAACAAAATAAGTGATGTGATTTAATCACATCTATAAGGTGCACAGGTGGAGCTCAAAACTCGATGTATACAATTGTTTTCCAATTAAAATAGATGCTCAGAAGTGCTTTACATCCTTCTTGTCATGTTTCTTCCCTTGAATTACGGAAATTTTCAATTCAAACCTGATTTAGTCGAACTCATGTATAATCTATAAAGCACGGACACTCCAAAAAATCACCACGGACGGTGTCGTGCGCGTTCAGACATGAACACGGCTTCGACACGTCTCCAACACGTGTTGGACATGGCTATCATGTGTCCCTAATAAAAAAATAAAATAAAAATTTTGGATACAGTTGGGACTCAGCTAGGACACGGCCGAAACACGACTAGGACACAGCCAGACAAGGCTAGGATGCGACCAGGTCATATAAAATACTAAAACTTTGGGGGGTCAAATTATAAATAAAAATTTATCAATTTTCTAAATCTAATAAAAACTTACCACTTTTTATAAGACACACATTTGAACAATGAAATATTTATTTCTGTTATATCATGTTTTGGATTGAAAACAAATTTATTGTTATATTTAGTTTATATTTATATTTTTATTCTGTATTTGTTATTGATAAATAGATGAATTATTTGCAATATACGTTACTTTACGAAAAAATAAGTGAAATGCATTTTCCTATTATTTCATGATTCTCAAGTCGTAAATTTTTAATCTGCACTCTATATACTTTCTAAATCTATAATTTATATGTAAATTTTGATTAATTTCCCTTCAAATATGAAATTGAAATCAAATCACATGATATTATATTGTGCAGGTAATTCACAAAATCAAGACCAAATTACACTTGATTTTCTTCCCGGAATGTCAGCCATACACGTCACTGACTTACCCCAAGAGATCCTCAATCTAGACCGTCCATTCTCTCGCCTCCTCCACAACATGTCACGCGCCCTACCACGCGCCGCCGCGGTCATACTCAACTCCTTCCACGGAATCGATTCCGTCGTAGAAGTCGATCTCAAAACCAAGCTTCGAAAGATCCTCACCGTCGGTCCTTCTCCCCTTCCATCACCATCGCCGCCGCGCGACTACGAAAACGGCTGCATCTCGTGGCTGAACAATCACCGCGCCGCCGCCGTGGTCTACATCAGCTTCGGCACAATGCTGACGCCGCCGCCGCCGGAGCTCGCGGCGCTCGCGGAGGCACTGGAGGAGAAACAAATTCCATATCTCTGGTCATTCAGCGACGATTCGAAGAGGAATTCATTAGACGAATTCTTCGATCGAACGAAAACCCTAGGACAAGTCGTGAAATGGACGCCGCAATCGGAGGTGTTGTTGCATCCTTCGATCGGTGTTTTCGTGACGCACTGCGGCTGGAACTCGGTGGTGGAGACTATCACCGGCGGCGTGCCTATGATTTGCCGGCCGTTTTTCGGCGATCAGATGCTGAACAGGCGGCGCGTGGAAGACGTGTGGCGGATCGGCGTCGGCGTGGGCGGCGGCGTTTTGACGAAGTCCGGTGTGATGAATGCTTTGGATGTGGTTCTAGTGAGAGAAGAAGGGAAGAAGATGAGAGAGAATATTGGTAGGCTTAGAGAATGTGCTTCCATGGCTGTCGCTGAAAATGGAAGCTCAACTGAGAATTTTAAGTCTTTGGTAAGTTTAATAGTGACTTCTTGTCATCAAGATTAATTTATTTGTTTGGGGACATAATATTTTGTAATTCAGATTTAAATGGAGTTTTTTTCCTAGTTAGTTAAATACGGGACGGAAGAAAATCGTCATTTAATATGTACGAGTATATTAAGAAATTCTCTTGAAAGTTACTTTGAAAAAATGGGCTAAAAAATATGGAAACGCGAAATAAACGGATTCGTAGACGTACGAATGTAATACGAATATAAATAAATTATTCGGGAGTAAAAATACATCTTATTTTCATATAAGTTTGACTAGTGTACTCGTTTTTATTTAATAAAAATAATAGTTTATATGAGTCTTTAATTGACAATAATTAATATTTTGATAAACTATTGATGTTAGCAGGTTTTTAATTGTGTAATATTCAATTAGTACTTATAAAAAATAATTATAATTTTCAAGTTTTAATAAAAAATATTTTTTTTTGCCAAAATTAAAGTATTATTCATCAAGTTTAATACGAGATACATAAAATACGTGTACTAAACTGTTTAACTCAAAATTACGAGTATTATTCATTATGTTCATAATAAATACGGTAAACTGAAGTATTTTTCAATTATACGTATGTACACGTATTATATGGATATAATACGAATTTTAACTAACAGGGGTTTTTAAGTGTTAAATTTATTGTTTCATCTTTAAATTAATATATCATATTAATTCTTTAGTAATATTTAAATTTGAGTATTATTGTTTTTTATAATGTTTAGCATTACTCCATTAGATTTTGAGAAAAGGTTGACAAATTGTTTAATTTTCATTTGAAAATCAATTAAGTTGATCGATCAAGCATACTATTGGATAAATAATTTAGGGTGGAGAGTGTTAAAAAAATTACCACCAAAATGATAATTCAGTTGGTTGGCCCATTACTTTCAACTTGACCATTTTGATGTATTGACTAATTGTTGAGGCATATAGTTAGGGGTGTTCATCGGTCCGTTTTTTAACCGGATCGAATCGAAATTTCGGATCGAAAATCGAACCGAACAGTGTCGGTTCGGTTCGGTCGGTTTTTTTCGATTCGGTTAAAACCGAAACATAATTTTTTTTTTTTTTAACTTTTGTTTGGCTATTATTGTTCACTTTTTCTTTGGAATGCATATATTTATATATTTATAATTATGTTTAGCACGTCCAACTAAAATTGACATAATGAAATTTACAAGTGAACCGGTTCGGTTTGATTTTTCGGTATAAATAGATAAATAAATTAGATATAAATAAATAATTGAAATTTAATTATGACTAATTTTAATTCATTTTCTTTATTTTCCTATAAGTTGTCACTAGGAAACACATTTTTTTTATCTATATTATACTATATAAAAAAATAAAAATAAATAAATTTTTTTTTCGGTTTTTCGGTTAACCGACCGAACCGAACCTCCAAACCGAAAAACCAAAATTTGCAAAAAAAAAAAACCGAAAACCGAACCGAAATTTTCGGTTCGGTTTTCGGTCCGGACCAAAATTTCGGTTCTCGGTCGGTTTGGTCGGTTCGGTTGATTCGTGAACACCCCTACATATAGTATTCACTTGCAGTAGCCAAGTAGTAGTCAATGAACCAACCACCTTTATCGGATAGAGAGATTTCAGTCTTTTTTTTTTGAAGAGAAACGGTGAAATATATATTAGGCTAAGTCAGCCACAATCAAACCCAAAACAACTCTAGTTACAAACAAACGAGCACCACGTGTTAAACAACGAACAACACAAATACCGGATCTACGAAAGAAAGGAAAACGAACAGAAGCAAGTAAAACAGACAACAACCGAAAAACAGAAACGAAAGGACCCACAGAAGACGTGTCTTCCGATGGTGAAATAATTTTTTGAAAAAGGGATAGACAATCCCCCTCGAGAACCACAAAACTCCAACCTTGCAGATTCAACGTAGTAAGCCCATCTACACACGCCAATGCCCGGGCAACAATCCCTACTCCTACACCTTTCGGGTCAGGAAAAAGGGCTCCATCAAAGATAATTTTCACCCACCCAATTGCTGGCGGAGACCAATGCATGCAAGTTGTATTAGTAATATGTATTCTTGGAACGACCAAAAATTTGGCACCTACGAGAAAGCACCTTTGGCAAAAACCAAAACCCAAATGCCTCAAACAAAACGAAAAGAAAAAAAGGACACAAACAAATAAAATGCAGAAATTAGAAAGACGCAAAGAACACCACAATAGAATCATATCAAAAAGATGTGGTGAGTCCAAAATCCGACCCAAGAGTTGACCAAGCCCTCGGTCAAGGTCGACATTTTCAGCCCGGGTCAAGATGAGGCTTTGGTGGGGAAAACTCAGATCTAGCCTTAAAGATGGCAGATCTGACCCTTGGCCCACCGAAAAAGGCCATGACCAGGCGGAAGGGCGGGAGGCTGCTGCACGGGAGGCAGAGGAGAGGAGGCTGCTGCACGGAGACGCCAGATCTGGCGGCGGTGGGGATGAAGACGACGACGACGAAGTGGCATCCGAAGGCTGTGGGTGGTGGAACTGTGACAGAGGTGCAAAGGAAGGTCGGCGGTGGTGATGCTTTTGTGAGAAATGTGATGAAATCCTCCATCTAAGGTGAGGTGGAGGAAGAACAAAAGGAACCCTCACGTCACTTTCTCTACAAGAGAGAAAATGACAGAGAGAGAGAAAAGCTTGAAAAGGGGGAAGATGGAGAAGAAGCTCTCACAATGGAGAGAGAGAAAAACTCTCACAGTGGAGAGAGAATTATCATATATTTCTATTAGGATATCTCATTAGGTGACCTTTTTCTTGTGAGAGATTTCAGTCTTATTAACGCCTTGATGACTTTTGTGGTAATGGTCTTGCTCGTGAGGTTTTTGATGGGGTTGTGGTGATGATTTCGCTCGTAAAATCATAATTATAGCTCAATTTAAATATTCTTTCGAGAGTGATCGATGACTCGTGTATTCAAAGTCAATGATAGCCCCTTTTCTACATTTGGCCAATAAGAGACAAAGAATTAAAGCAAGTGATTATTGAATCACTAGATGTATCATGTATGAGTAATTTCAGGTAGAGTTGAAAAATCAACCAAAATACTCCATATTCTATTCATTACTGATCCTTAAGTTGAAGCTCACCTAAGTTCGATTTTTTAATATAGCAAACTAAGCTTGAATATTTTATTTGTTCGATGATGTTCGAGATTCGGCTAGAACTTGGTTCTGTTAGTAAAAAATAATAAAATATGTATAAAATAATTAAGCTAATTAAGCTTGACTCGTGCTTGATTTGATTAAAGCTTGTTCGAATCCAGTTCTATTAACAACAAAAACTAAGCTCTAACAGAAAGTTTGTTTGGTGGAACAATAATCTAAACAAGTTCGAAAAATACTTTGTTCTACACAATTCGACTCGATTGATTTAAAATCCTTGGGAACTACTAAAAGCCCAGCCACTCACACCTAATCTATGGACTATGGCTCTTTTGAGGCCTTTTGGTGATTTAAGACAAGGAAAAGAAGAAAATGAGAAAAATAATGGAAAGAAAAAGGGGGGAAAAAGGAAGAAATAAGGAGAGTAAGAAAGAAAAATTGTAAACACAAAATGGACATACGTACACTACTCTATTAGTGGATAAGAATATAAAGTAGGGAGGCGCAATCGGTTCACAAGCCTTCTTGAACGTGATCATTAGAGTTCTCTATTTATATGAGACATCCAAATTAAGCTATATATAACTAGTACTACTACCGAAAGGTGAGCTTGTTGTAACTCGTGATGAGAACATAGACTATGATCATAAGGATTATCGGATGCTTATTAGGAAATTTTAGGAGAAGGTGCGCAATATTACAAGGCTTGTTTATGTTAATGTATGCATGTGAATTAAAAAAAATGGATTGTTATTATTATTGAGTGACTTAATAAAAGTAGTTTTCACAAACTTTGCCTTTTCAATTGATTTTACTTCATTAAGTGCTAGATGAACATAATTAAGTGGCTAAATTTTATCAAAATTGAAAAGTATCTATAAGCTAATTTCTCTTGGATCAAATATATAAATACACAAAGTCGTGTCAAATACATATCTTGACAATTTTACTTCTGCCACCCTAGGTACAAGCCAAGGAAACGGGGTGCCCGAAAGCAAGTGTCTTTCAAGGTGTTACGTTATTTGCCATTGATACCCAGACTAAAAAGGTTATATGCATCTAATTATATTTGTGAAAACATGGTATGGCATGCACAAAATCATTGTGAACAGGGTAATATGTCACACCCATCTCATGGTGAGGCATGAAAGCATTTTGATCGCACTTATCCATCGTTTGCTTCTGACTCAAGAAATGTGCGTCTTGGATTATGTACTAATATGTTTAGTCCATATGGCATTTTGGGTACTCCATACTCGTGTTGGCCTGTGATCATTACTGTGTACAATCTACCTCCATGGATGTGTATGCAGGAGCCTTTTATGTATCTTAATATGGTTATTCCAGGCCCAAAGGGTCCAGGAAAGAACATTGATGTGTTTCTACGTCCTCTAAGAGATGAGTTGAAAATATTGTGGATATCTGAGGTTGAAACTTATGATGTGTGCCACAAACAGAACTTTAATATGCGAGCAGCACTTATGTGGACAATTAGTAATTTTTCGGGAGATGGAAGGTATCTGGCTGGAGTACTCATGATTGGCTAGCATGCCCATATTGTATGGAGAACACAAAATCTTTCAAACTTCAGAATGGAAAAAAAACCGTGTTGGTTTAATTGCCATCGTCATTTCTTGCCCCAAGACCATCCTTATAGAAGGGAAGCCTACAAGTTTCGCAAAGGAAGAACTGAAACTGATCCACCACCTATTTGCTTGATTGATGAAGACATGCATTAGAGAATAGAGCAACTTCCTAATATAACTTTTGGCAAACCTCTTGGTCGCGCACAACCAATAGATGGATTTGGGAAAACACATAATTGGGTCAAAAAGAGCATATTTTTTTTGGGAGTTACCTTATTGGGATACGAACCTTATTCGACATAACTTGGATGTCATTCATATTGAGACGAATGTGTTTGATAATGTTTTCAACACAGTTATGAATGTCAAAGACAAAACACAGAATAATGCCACAACTCGAAAAGATGTGGAGTTGTATTGTAGTTGTCCAAATATGCATTTATTTGAGGGTGCAAATGGGAAAGTGTACAAACCCAAAGCTTCATACACTTTAAATAAAACACAAAGAAAAGAGTTGTGTGCTTGGGCCAAATTGTTGAAGTTACCTGATAGATATTCTTTAAGGAATGAGAAGGAATGCAAGTTTTAAGGGACGAAGAGTCATGATTGCCACGTGTTTATACAGAGACTACTCCCTATTGCATTTCGCAATCTACTTCCAAATCTAGTGTGGGAAGCACTAACAGAGCTTAGCAACTTTGTTAAGGACATTTGCTCAACCGTGTTACGTGTGGAGCATGTATGACAACTTGAGAAGAACATTGTTGAGATATTATGCAAGCTTGAGAGAATTCTTCCATCGGGGTTCTTCGACTCTATTGAACACTTGCCAATCCATCTTGTATATGAAGCTAAAGTTGGTGGGCCTGTACAATATCGTTGGATGTATCCTTTTGAATGGTATTCTTCCACGAATCAAGTCTTCTTATACTATTAGAACACTAGTTATTGTGAGCTATTAATTAAAATTTAGCAAATTGTAGGTTTCTATACCATTTGAAGAAAAAAGTTGGAAATCGTGCTCGAGTGGCCCTTCTATTGTTGAGGCATATATGATTGAGGAAATTTTGAAGTTTTGCTCATTTTATTTTGAACAACATGTACCATTCTGATTAAATCGAGTTTCGAAAAATGATGATGGAGATGTGGAGGATCGTCGTGGGAATATATCAATTTGTGCACATCCCGGGCGGTCACTTGGTCCTCAATCGATGCTTTGATATCTTGGTGATGATGAGATGAAAGTTGCACATAGATATGTGTTGATGAATTATGACAAGATCAATCCATTTCTGGAGTGAGTTAATTGACTAATTCATCATTATCTTATCTAATTAGGAAATGTATTTAGGATTTATATGTCACAATCTCAATTATTGTAGGACATTTGATGAAGAAAAGAGACGCAATTTTCAAGGATATCTGAGAAGGAACTTGGCATATTATGTGATAGAAACTTCCCTCAGTGGCTACTTGATCATGTATGCATATAAATAATACAAAACTTAATCTGTATACATAGTAAAATCTAATTATCTTTTTTAATAGGTCCGAGATACTAATAACCAAGTGGAAGACACTATTATGAAGTTAGCTCATGGCCCTAATCGACGAGTTTCATGTTACACTACTAGAAAAATAGCTTTTTATTACAACACACATGTCGTAACAAAAGGTCAAAATTCGTACCAAAAAGCTTTTTGTTACGAGTTTGTTACGAATTTGGTGTCGTTCCAAATGCAGCCGTGACAAAAATTTTGGTACGACCGGCAGGCGTAGCAAAAGGTATTTGCTACAAGAAGAACAACTTTTGTTACGCCTTAAGATTCATAGCAAATAAGTGTAAAAAATGACCACCTTTTGGTACACTTTATGTGTTGTAGTAAAAACAAAGTTTTCACTACAACAATATGGATGTAACAGTAAGCTAGAATATTTATTTACTCAATTGTTATGGTTATTTGGGAGTAGTAAAAACTTATAAAATACATTATCACTCTTAAATACTAAATTTTTTTCTATAAATCAAGCTTGACCAAGCAAATTAAGATCTTACATAAATAAACGATAAACCACCATATTTCACGTTCAATGTACAAAAGTTAAAACTTTTTCGTAGAAAATATCCAAACTTATGCAACAGTAACTTATAAGACCCAAAAGTCACATTAATCACTAGTACAGAAAAGACCTGTTACAGCGCACATTTTACAGCGGTTTTTGGAAAACCGCTGAACGGAGAGACTTATTACAGCGGTTTATAAGTGAACCGTTATAATGGATATTAACCGGGAACCTATTACAGCGGTTCGATAAAAAACCGCTGTAATAGTTCGAACCTATTATAGCGGTTCGATAAAAAACCGCTATTATAGCGCGAACAGAAAAAAAAAAAAAAAAAATTTTTTTTTTAAAGCGGTTCGGGAATGAACCGCTATAATCGGTTTAACCAATTATAGCGGTTCATTCCCGAACCGCTATAACTGGTAGACCGGTTTATACCAGTTATAGCGGTTCGGGAATGAACCGCTATAATTGGTAAACCGGTTATAGCGGTTCGTTCCCGAACCGCTATAACACGTAATTAAAAAAAAAAAAAAATTTCCCTCCCTTTTTTCCCCCCAAAAACCGAGCTCTCCCCTCATTTCTCTCTACTATCTCTCACTCTCTACTCTACTCTCTCTCTCTACTCTACTATCTCCCTCACTCTCTACTCTACTCTCTCTCTCTACTCTACTATCTCTCTCACTCTCCACCACCGCCCCCGCCATCGTCTCCACCACCGCCGCCGCCGCCGCCGCCCCATTTGATTTTTCTCTATCTCTCTACTCGATCTCTCTCCCTATACTCTACTCTCTCTCTCTATACTCTCTCTCTCACTCTCAAGCTACCTAAACCGCCCCGTCCCGTCGCCACCACCACCCGAAACCGCCGCCGCCCGAGCAGCCGCCGCCGCCGCCGCCGCCGCGCCGCCGCCGCGCCGTGACCCACCACTCTCCTCCTCTCTCTTTATAGGTATATATATATATATGTTTATATATGTTATGTTATATATATATATATTATGTATATATTAAATTTAGGTTATGTGTTAATTTCTTGTTTGTTATATATTAATGTTATGTTAATTCTGATTTTGTGATGTATATAATGTAGGTTATATGTTAATTTGTTAATTATTGTTATATATATCATGTTATGTTAATTGGGGTTTTATAAATTATATAGTGGATTTTTGTTATTATGTTGTAGTTGATTTTTTACTAACTTTGAATGCAAATCTGATTTGTTCTAGGCATCTCATGAGTATGTTCGATATATGTATGTATATCCCTATGTGTCTAGTTTCATATGAATAAAACGGTTCATGAATCGGAGCTTTCCACAATGAGTTATGAATTTCTCGTGAAGACGCGCACAGCTGTTTTGAAAATTGACAGATTTTTCTCTAACTTTGAATACAAATCTGCTTTTTTCTAGACATTTACTGAGTATGTGAGATATATGTGTGGATAGCCCTATGTGTCTAGTTTCATATGAATAAAACGGTTCATGAATCGGAGCTTTCCACAATGAGTTATGAATTTTCTCGTGAAGACGCGCACAGCTGTTTTGAAAATTGACAGATTTTTCTCTAACTTTGAATACAAATCTGCTTTTTTCTAGACATTTACTGAGTATGTGAGATATATGTGTGGATAGCCCTATGTGTCTAGTTTCATATGAATAAAACGGTTCATGAATCGGAGCTTTCCACAATGAGTTATGAATTTTCTCGTGAAGACGCGCACAGCTGTAATTGACAGATTTTTCTCTAACTTTGAATACAAATCTGCTTTTCTCTAGACATCTACTGAGTATGTAAGATATATGTGTGGATAGCCCTATGTGTCTAGTTTCATATGAAGAAAACGGTTCATGAATCGGAGCTTTCCACAATGAGTTATGAATTTTCTCGTGAAGACGCGCACAGCTGTTTTGAAAATTGACAGATTTTTCTCTAACTTTGAATACAAATCTGCTTTTTTCTAGACATCTACTGAGTATGTGAGATATATGTGTGGATAGCCCTATGTGTCTAGTTTCATAGGAAGAAAACGGTTCATGAATCCGAGCTTTCTACAATTATTTATGAATTTTCTCGTGAAGACGCGCACAGCTTTCTGCACAACCGAGAAGCTCCAAAAACTTTATATCGTGATGCTTTAATTTATTTGTAGTTTTATGTGCTTTTGGATCCAATTGGTGATCAATATTTATAATATGATGCTTTATTTGTAGTTTTTTATGTGATCTATGTGATCCAACTGGTGATCAATATTTGTAGTTGTTCCCCTGGAAATATGATGTTTTATGTGATCCAACTGGTGATCAATATTTTTGTATCGTTTTGTGTTCGTTGTGGGTGAAAGATTAGAGTGTTGGGTTTGTTGTGGTTGAAATTGGTAGTATTTTTTGCGTCGTTTCCCTGTTGAGATTTTAGCGGATCGTAAGATTCGACTTCTGTTGGTTACAACCCACTGAGAAGATTAAGTCGAGAACTTGGTAGAAATATTTGCGTCGTTACTCTGCCGAATTTTTTATAGAATAATGCGAAATAAATTAAAAATAAATTTATTTAATTAATTTAACTATCAACTGATGTTAAAATTATTTAATTTAATTAATTGAGAATTTAGATGGATCGAAGTTGGATTGTAGCGGATCGTATGTCGGAGCAATATGGGAAAGGGGTGAAAGAATTCATCGACTTTGCGGTTGAGCATGCATCGGATCCGACTAGGATTAGTTGTCCATGTTTACGTTGTTGTTTTGGAAAGAGAATTAGTCCACCTGACTTGGAAGATCATTTGGTGTGTAATGGAATTGATAAAAGCTACACACGATGGACAAGACACGGTGAAAGCAGTGCCACCTCAGCTGATTTGGGTGATACATCATATCGATCAGTAGATTTTGACATGGATGATTATGAGCCTGATCGTTTGGAGGAGATGACCAATGTGATCGAGGAGGATTTGCGAAATTGTCCCAAGATGTTCGATAATTTGACAAGTGATTCAAAGAAACCCCTGTATAGTGGTAGTAATTTCACAAGATTGAAAGCAGTCCTAAACCTCTACAAGTTAAAAGCTAACAATGGGTGGAGTGATAAGAGTTTCACAGACTTACTTGGTCTATTAAAAAGTATGTTACCCGATGATAATGTGTTACCTAATCGTACTTATGAGGCTAAGAAGATGTTAACTGCAATTGGCATGGGATATGAGAGGATACATGCTTGTTTCAATGATTGCATCTTGTTTAGAAAGGACTATGCATCATTGACGGTGTGTCCCAAATGTGGCACCTCACGGTACAAGAAGAATGGATCTGCTCCTGTCAAAACAGCATGGTATTTGCCCATAATACCTAGATTTAGACGCATGTACAGTAGTGAAGCGTTTGCCAAGGACTTGACATGGTATGCTGATAGAAGGCTTGAACAAGGGATTGAAGATAACAAGATTAGACATCCTTCAGATTCTCCTCAATGGAAAAAGATCGATAATGATTTCCCTGAATTTAGGGAAGAACCAAGAAATTTACGCCTTGTATTGGCTACAGATGGAATGAACCCACATGGCTTGCAAAGTAGCTCACATAGTACATGGCCGGTGATTTTGATGATCTACAACCTACCCCCTTCGCGATGCATGAAGCGAGAGCATATTATGATGCCTATACTAATTTCCGGGCCGAAACAACCTGGAAATGATATAGATGTCTACTTGGCCCCTTTAATTGAGGATTTGAAAGAGTTGTGGGAGACCGGTATTAAAGTGTATGATGGGTTTAGAAAAGAGAGCTTCAATCTTAGAGTTATGTTGTTTGGTACAATCAATGATTTTCCAGCAAGAGCTAATCTCGAGGGATATGGTGTACATGGGCAATGTGCATGCCCCATATGTGTCAAGAGTACAGATCAATATAGACTCCCACACTCTCAGAAATATGCATTCCAAGGGCATCGAAGATGGTTGAATCGAGAACATCGATATCGTCGGTGGAAGAAAGCTTTCAATGGGAGCATAGAAGAATGTCGAGCTCCTAAGTGTTTGACCGGTGAAGAGGTGTTTGAGAATGTAAAAGACTTGGATATCAAGTTCGGAAAGACTTTTGCAGGCGGCCTTGCAAAAACTGGGTGGAAAAAAAGGTCAATTTTTTTTGATTTGCCGTATTGGAAATCTTTACATGTTAGACATTTTCTTGATATAATGCATATTGAGAAAAATGTATTTGATAGTGTCATTGGTACTCTTCTAAATGTGCCCGGCAAGACAAAAGATGGAGTAAAGGCAAGGTTGGACTTAGTTGAAATGAAGATAAGAGGTAAATTGGCACCAACAATGAAGGGAAAACGTACTTATTTACCTCCAGCAGCTCACACGCTATCTAGAAAAGAAAAAATTGCATTATGTGAGTTTCTTTGTGGAGTGAAAGTTCCCGAAGGGTATTCTTCGAACATTAGCAGTCTTGTATCAATGAAGGACTTGAAGCTAAAGCATATGAAGACTCATGATTGTCATGTAATCATGGATCATTTGCTGCCAATTGCTTTACGGGCCATTCTGCCAAAAAAAGTGAGAGAAACGATAACTAGATTGTGTTTCTTCTTCAAAGCAATGTGGAGCAAGGTGTTTGATCCTGAACAATTGCCTGCACTTCAGAAACAACTTGTCCTCACTTTGTGTGAGCTTGAGATGTATTTCCCACCCGCGTTTTTTGATATAATGACTCACCTACCTATTCACTTGGTTAGAGAGACACAACTTTGTGGACCAGCTTTTATGAGATCTATGTATCCGGCTGAGCGTTATATGAAGGTATTGAAAGGCTATGTGAAAAATCGTAGCCGGCCGGAAGGTTGCATTGTTGAGCGGTACATAGTTGATGAAGCTATTACATTTTGCACAGAATATCTGAATGATTCTAATGTTGCAGAGCTTCAAAAGTCTCCTGTTGTGGGGGGGGGGGAACAGAAGGAGAAAGCGTAATTGGAAAGCAATTAGTGAGTGTTCCTAGCACACAAAAGGATCAGGCACACCTATATGTGCTCCACAACACCGATGAGGTTGAGCCATATGTCGAAGAGCACAAGGACCAACTTAGGAGAATAAATTCAAGTAAAAATGAAAGTTGGATTTCAAGAGAACATAACAAGAGTTTTATCGATTGGTTCCGAAAGTGTATTCAAGAGAAACAAAATGAGAATTCACTTTCAGTTACAGATAAATTGGCACGGTTGTCGGTGGGCCCGGGCAGATTCGTATTTTGTCATTCGGGTTATCGTATAAATGGTGTCACATTTTATACAAAAGACCAAGATGAACGGAGTACAATGCAGAATAGTGGGGTGAGTCTTGTAGCTGAAGCAATGCATATCTCAAGTGCGAAAGATAATAGCCCTATCTATGCCACTTTACCATATTATGGGGTGATTGAACGTATATGGGAGTTGGATTACAGTTGGTTTCGGGTGCCTGTATTTGGGTGTAGGTGGGTTGACCATAAAAATGGTGTCGATGATAGTGAAATAGGTTTTACTCGAGTAGACCTTGAAAAGGTGGGATACAAAGATGAACCTTTCATTTTGGCATCTCAAGCTAAACAAGTGTTTTTTGTCACCGATCCTGTCGATAAGAGGTGGTCCATTGTTTTATCGGCAAACAAAAATACTTGTATTGAGGATGATGGCCTATATAATGAAGATGATGGAGGAAATCCTATCTTAGGTGGTTCACAATCCACAAATAGTGACGGTGACTTGGATATCAGTGATGATGAATTGTATATGCGAGAAGATCACCAAGAAGGGATATGGATTAATCCTTCTGTTCGTCGGCGTACTAAACAAAATGGTCGTACTGAGGGATCACAAAATATTAGTAAACCAGCGACAAAAAGAAAACGATGAAAGGTATTTGAACTTATTTGATAATTATATGAGTAACTTATTTGAACTCTTTTGTTAAGTATGCAGTTAAAGTGTAAATTATATTGAACCAGCTTGTAATATTATATTAGTGAATGAGTTACACTAACTTCTGTATTTTTTTGCTTTTGTAGGTCGATACCGTATACCACCACAGTCACCCTCTCCTCCGCCACTACCACGACGACCACTACCAATGTAAGCTTATCAATATTTGGTTTTGTACTTTTTGATGTGATTTATATGATCCAACTGATTAATGATGTGATTAATGCATATATATTTATTTTCGTTGTTGTTGAAATATTTGAATTTCACTTATGAAATCTTGTAGATGGATTCTGGAGGTGCTGCAAACCCAAGTGTTGAAAGTGAGATACGGAGAGGTATTACAGCAATGAAGAAAGTAATAAAGGCCAAAAGTAAAGGCATAAAGCTACAAGTTGGTTGGAACGATTATGGTCAACCAGTTGACCCAAATAAATCAACTTTTGTTGGTTACATTGGCGTGATAGCTCGTGACAGGGTCCCTATTACTATCAGTGATTGGCGCAGCGTCCCTGCAGCAATAAAATATGCCATTTGGAATGAAATAGCTGTAAGTTAGTTATTATATATTATGTTTTTAATTGGTAAATGTAGTTTTTTTTTCTCTAAATTAACATTTTTTATATACTTTGTTCTTTGTTTTTATAGTTGGCCTTTGATATTGACGAAAGTAGACAGAAGTTCGTCTTAGCCGAGGCTGGGAAGCTAGCTCGAAACTACAGGAGCTACTTGACCAGAATCTGGGTAGAGGATGATGATGGGAACATTAATTCAAGCCCACCCGAAAAATATCGTATATCTCAAGAAGATTGGACAAAATTTGTAGAATTACGCCAAAGTGAAGCTTTTCAGGTAATTATTTTAATTTATGGTTTCATTTTAAATTATTTGAAACTATATACATTGACTAATGCCTTGATTATATAATGAACAGCAACTACGTAAGGACAATTCTGAAAGAGCAAAGGACCCTGAATATCCTTACAGGGCATCACGTCTTGGATATGCTCAAGTGGAGTATATTGAGGTACGTAGTTCGTTACAAGTTGTAATTCTAATCAAATTTCCTTACAAATTTTCTAATCAAATCTCCTTAATTACAAATTTTCTAATCAAATTTATTTCCTTACAAATTTTCTTATATAGAAGCATAAAGAAAGGATGCTGGGTCAGATGTCACAGAGGTGACACGAGCACTAGTGTGGAGGGTTGCACATTCTGACAGCCAGAACAAGATTGATAATGTCAATGTTAAAAGAGTAGTGGAATCAATGGTGAGTTATTTGCAATTTTAGTTATATAGTGTGTTGTATGTTTTTTAAAAATAATTTTAAAATAACAAATTTTTGTATTTTTTAAATGTATTATTACAGGAAAGCTTATCACAGGAGGGTAGCCACAGTGGACCCGAGAAGACCCGGAATGATATACTGGCTATAGCTCTTAAAAAGAAGGAGCATCCGGGTCGAGTTAGGGGTGTAGGCTTTGGGGTATCCCAAACAGATTACTTTTCGGATTCAAAGCCTTCAAAAAATACGGTGATTGATAACTTGCAAGACACGGTTCAAATGCTCACTCAATCACTATTTGAATTGCGACGCGAGTTTGAGCAGCATAGGGCGTCTGGGTCGTCGCAGCAGCCACATACAGAAGAGGCGGTTTCTTTGAAAGATAGCTGCCCAGAAGTGAAAGACCTTCCTCAGGTAATTAATGAAAAGCATATTGTTTAGTGATAATGTAACTTACAATCCTATATTTCTGTATGATATACAACATTTTCTAATATAATGGTATATATATATATATATATATGTAGGATGTGGTGCAGTGTCAATTAGCACTTTCTACACCGTGTTATCGTTTGGTGGCAAGAGGAACAATGTACAATCAACCAAAGGATAGAACATTGCATACATGTCCATTAGCCTCCCACCTCGTGAAAGTGTCGATTGACATTGCAATTGAAGATATTGCACCCTTACCAGTCCCTCTCGATGATGAAGGAGTGTTCACAGTATCTGAGGCTGTGGGATACATGGTTGCTTGGCCTAAGAGTCTTGTGATTGTCGGTGATGCATCGGTACGTAATTATTATTAATAGCTAGTCATTATTAAATTATAACAATTGTTTAATGTTAATAAATATACTTTCATTGATAACGCCCACGTTTTGTTTTCTTTTGCTTATAGTCTCTCGGAAAATCCAAAGCATCACTCGGAAAAAGCAAATCAGAGATGACGAAGCACTCACATGTCAAAAATACACCTCTAGTGGCCAACCCTCCTTCTCTAGTGGCCAACCCTCCTGCTCCACCCCCTAATTCACTTGCAATTCTTGAAAGGTTCTTTGGGATGATGGCTGCTGATAACACTATCCGGATAGACATACCCGAGGAAATCTTCAATATCCCCTTTCCAGAATATATTGGGCGGGAGGAGATCGGTGACTTTGTGCATAAAGAACAGATAGGAGCCTCTATCATTACTGCTTACATCAAGTAAGTTTTTAAATATTAATTAAGAAAAAGTAAGCTTTTAATTAAATTATTTTACTGCATTAATTTGAACTATGTTTATTTTTGTTACTCAAATTTATTTTATGCTCAATTGTAGGTGTTTGTGGGTTAATCACGTGGTCCCCGAACAAAAACAAAATAAATTCGGGTTCCTTAGCCCACATTCTATATCTGCGGCAGCAGGAATTACTCCCACGCAGCTTGTTGACAAATCGCAATATATAGCAAATACTATGATAGGTAGTGCACTGGAGGGGAAGTTGTTTCTTGCACCTTACAACTCCGGGTGAGCTACTAAAGACACATTGTTATTTTGTAAAATTTGTTACGTAGGCATAACTAATTTAAAATTTTTCTTTTGAATATGCTGATTAGGGGCCATTGGTTGTTGCTCGTGATTGATCCAATTAAAGAGATCGTTTATTATTTGGATTCTTTGCACGGTAATCCAAATAACCGACATGATATGAAAGATATGATCAATCAGTAAGTTTTATCATTCAATTAAATGTATCCATTATATTATATTTAATATTAAGTTTAAAGTATATATATTATAACTAGACTTCATATATATATATTTGCTTGATATTGACATATTTCCTTGATTTTTGATGTTTTTAACAGCGCTGTCTTGATGTTTCGAGCAAATAAAAACAACCAAAAGATCAAAGCAAAAAACAAGGCCTGTACATGGAGTTGTATACAGGTTAGTTTAATTATATTATTTTAATTATAGTTTCAAGAAATTATTCGTATAAAAGTTATTTGTTCTAATACAATTTTGATTTGAATTTAATTTGTAGTGCCCCATTCAAATAAATGCCATAGATTGTGGGTTCTTCGTCATGAAATTCATGAAAGATATTATTAGACACGGAGAATCTATAATCCCACCGACGGTATGCATAATCCTAATTAATATTAATCAAATTCTAATGTCCCTTTTAAGTTATTAAACATTTTTGTTGGATTTTAATATTTGTCTTGCAGTACTTTGCTGATTGTCAGTACGCCACTTACACTATAGAGCAACTTGATGAAGCACGTTCTGAATTGGCACAATACATTTTTAAATGCGCTTTTGATATGCCGGCGGTGTAAGTTGAAAATTATTGTAAATTTTTATTTGATTTAAAAGCAGTGATTAGTTTATATTGGTTTATTGTAAACTCGTTATTATTTGTAATTATTAGAGATTATTATTTGGTGAATGAAATTAATTTTGGATTTGAATTTGTTGTTTCTGTTGAGCAATTGGTTTGTTTTATGTGTTATTGATGAGTTGAATTTTGAGCTTGTGGGAAGGATATAGCTCTAGCTGAAATTATAACAGAAAAAAATAAAAAAATAAAAAATCACGTTACAGCGGTTCGTTTCTGAACCGCTGTAACAGTGAACACTGTTACAGCGGTTCATCAACGAACCGCTGTAACAGTGTTCACTGTTACAGCGGTTCAGAAACGAACCGCTGTAACAGGGTTCACTGTTACAGCGGTTCATCAACGAACCGCTGTAACAGTGTTCACTGTTACAGCGGTTCAGAAACGAACCGCTGTAACAGGCTACGGTTTTTACAGTTAATTTTTATTTTTATTTACCTATTACAGCGGTTCGTTATTGAACCGCTGTAATAGGGCTCATTTTACAGCGGTTTTTAACCGCTGTAATAGTAAACATACCAATTACAGCGATACGTATTACAGCGGTTAAAACCGCTGTAATAGTGAAAAAAAAACCGCTGTAACAGACCTCTTCTGTACTAGTGAATATCCAGTAATGACTACAAATAACAAAAAGAAAGTCCAATTTTGAAATTCTACATTAGCATGAACAAATACAAATTAAAGGTCGCTTGCATATATAATATAATTTGTTCATGTAGCTTGCAACAATATCAGCATATAGCAATGTCTCTTAAATCTCCATCACCTGTAAAATAACAAAAATAATATCACATATTAATTAAATCTTACAAGTAAAGAAAACTAAAAGAAAACTTAGAATATAAAAGTAGTCAAGTTTTAGACATACATCAACAAATTCCCAATGAATGCATTTATGAATTGCTTCTACGATAGTTCTAGCACCTTCATGAGGTCTTAGTAGCTTTTCATTTGGTATCAATGACTTTTCAACATACACCTTGACAAATGCGTGTCCGTCTTTCTTTTCACCACCAATCAAATCAACAACTACACCCTGTGCCACAATGCTTTTTGGTATTCTATGGCAAATAAGTGTACTCGAGTCCCAATCTACGAGAGCAAAACAATAATCAACTAAACTTACTGTATTAACTTTTAAATAATCTAATCAACCACAATACATTGCTAACAAATTTTCTAAAAATGATATAGTATGGTAATACCTTGATAGAATTATCATAGTAATCTTGGATAGTCTTTTGCTTCTTAGATTTTCCACAATTAATCTGCATATATAATCACTTTATTCAATCAATACGAGAGCACAACCACTTAAAAGTGATAAAATGACATGATCAAACTATCTCAAAACAACCAATTAAATCATAAATCTTACAAAGTAAAAAATAAACAAGATGATAGCTTCAATTTACGTATAAAACTAGTTCAAAAATATTCATACAAATAAGAAATTTTCTCCACAACACACCCAACATACATATACAAAGAACGATGCAAATTTTCATCCAAAACGAAATGGAACGTTATAAAACACCATTCTTCAACAACAATAATAATCAGGAAAAATATGTTAACTTCAAAGAACATGTAAATCCATAATATCACATTTTTCACGAGTGAGCATTTAGTCAAGTAATTGAGTACCTGTACTTCAAAAGAGGGAGGATCAGGAAAAAGTGAGGATCTGGAAAATCATTTAGTCAAGTAATTGAGTACCTGTACTAAAATTACACATTAATATTTAATAGAAAAACTCACAACCTATTTATTGCCACTACTAGAAAGTGTCCAAATAGCAAGGAGGGAAATTCGAAGCTAAATGGTGATTTTCGATGCTGATTTATGTCAGCAACGACCTCAGCAACGCAAGGGACCACGATCCTATATCGCTCGTCACTAACCTCAGCAAGGAGCAATTTTGCGATGCTGATGGAGCATCGAAATACTGCAAGGCTATATTTCGATGCTGAGCAGCAGCGAAATTTGTTACCTTGCTAATGTCAGCAAGGGTGTTTGTCCTTGCTAAATGATCATCGAAATTCACTATCGAAATTATTACGTTGCAAAATTCGATGCTGATTTATTTCGAAATATTAAAATAATATTATTAAGCAAGAAATATATTCGATACTAATTTCGTTGCTAATATTTTAAATAGTTTTCTTGAGAAATTAAATTACATTTATTTCCAAATGTACCTAATTAACAAATTAATAATAATGCATATTAAACAAAATCACCAAAATAGAAATCTAACACGATTCCATTAATATAAAATATCGATCACAATATCCCAAATGTCATCATAAACTACATCAATGCATATCCAAATATAAAAATATCTATCGTCATAACATAATATAATAAAATGTCATAATGAAACCAAATAAAAGTCTCACATTCCGACTACTCTTGAGAATGACGCTGATCGGGAGAAGGAAGTTGGTCAGACTGCTGAGTAGGAACTGGAGGATGTTGACCAGGTGCTATATAATTACCAAGAACATGAAATTGAGTAGCTGGCGTCATAAAGTAGCCAGGAGGTGGAGTTGGATAGTAACCCGGAGTTGGAGGTGGGTACTGTCCAGAACCAGTAGCGGTGTACTGACTATGAGCTGGAGCTGGAGCTGGAGGTGGGTACTGTCCGGCAGGAGCTGAAGCCGAAGGTGGGTACTGACCCGGAGATGGGCCAGAGTACTGCGGAGAAGAGTACTGGCCAGGAGAAAAGTGATGGCCTGAAAAATTAGAATGATTGGCCCGAGTGATAGCAAGCAGTTGATTAATTTTTTCATCCATCTCGAATTGCTTGTTCTTCATATTTTGAAGTTCTTCCTTCAGCTGCTCTACTTCTAAATTCGAGGTGTTGTTGCTTGGGATAGTACCAGAAAAGGTGAAACTTCCACTGTTTGATTTGCCAAACCCATATGAATTATGCCTATTTTTTATGCCACCGCATGCCTCAGCCCACGCTTCAGGAATAAATGTAGATGACCCTTGTGGGGACAAAATTGTGTTACCACTACCCTGAGACCGAATCTCCTTTAATTTAGTGTAAGTTTCCTGCAAAGTAAGACATTTAAAATCAAAATAGTAACTTTTTATTGTGATGTTTACTACTAATTAACCAAAAGACACTCACTGATGTTCGTTTTGACTTCTTATCAATAAAAGGTCCTTTTCCTTTATTCCTTTTATGAGTTCGATTAAAAATAGATTCTTTGGGCACTGGGTTTCCACCATTTTTAGTAGCCTACAATTTACAACATATAATTGACGTCATATAATATACAATTTCAACTCAAAGTCAAGGCAAGAATGTCATTTTCTAGTGATATATTCTAGTCAAAGTGATATTATACTTAACAAGTCAAACACCCATCAATACTAATTCTTCAAAATGCATTATTCAATACATAATGAAAATTTCACTTACCATCCTATGAGCATGATGAGCAATAGAAATAGTACCGAGCAACTCTTGACCACCCCATTACCATCTCGATCAGAAAGTCTATTTTTACGATTATTTTCTTGAAGTTTTTTAAACTGGGGATCTTCCCATGTATCCCAAAGGGCCTCCCAAATATCTGCCCTCATATAGTCCGGGGGGGGGGGGGGTGCAGACCTTGATTTCTTTACATTTCTGAGTCGCGTCATCTCTGAGGAAAAAGCACGACTACAATAGCTTTTGAAAATTGCATAAACTTGCTCATTTGTCCATGGAGCACGCCAACTAAATTTTTCCTACATAAATTTTGAAGTTCATGTACATAAGAATTATACTTTTCAAGAACTTAGAAAAGCCTAAAAAAGTGTAATCACAAATTTATATAAATGTACTATTTTATTACAAAATCGAAACATAAATGTATTATTTATTACCTTGAACCTTTCAAAGAGGTACCCTTTTACATGTTCCGGAATTTTAGAAAAAGTTGGCCAAACATCAGTATACCAGCCACGCATGTCTCCTAGCATGCTTCGAGGCGCAGCAACACTAATGAAACTGCAAAAGAATGATGACAATGCAATAGAAATAATTCACCAACATTAGCAGCTAAGCCGTGTAAAATAACCTTTCTATACTCGTACTAAAAATTTAAAAAAAACAAGAAAACTCCCTATAATAGATATAAACAACTACATGGTCTCAATATAGCAATAAATGATCATAAATTGAAAACTTAAACTTTTAACAGAACAAAATTACTTTTTCCCCTCGATGATGAGTATCTCACGACCGAGTTCATCAAGCTCGATTTTGTCTTTGATTTCCAAGTTTGCTGGGTCATGTTGCTCGGATGTATGCTCATCATGTTGTTCCTCTATCCCCTCATCTATGTCCTCATCTACCTCTTTATCTACCTCCTCTCGTACCTCCTCCACCACCTCCTCATCTTTATCCTCATCAGGTTGCAAGCCTAATTCTAAGTCCCCTAGATTAGACACATTACCTGTCAACATACTCGTGAAACTTACACGACCTGCATCAGACATCAATCTTCTCTTGACCTTCCCTCTTGTTGCTGACATAATAATTGTAAGAAATAATTTAATAGTTAATGATTGCCAAATTATAATGCAAAATTAAGTAATGAATGAAATGTAAGACAATTATATAACGAAATTGTAATACAACAATAATGACAACATTTTCCACGATAAGTATCAACTGCAAATTTGTAAGATAATGTCTGCAAACCCCTTACATAAATAAGTAATATGAGTTCATGAAATAAGTAACTGTTGCAAAATACATCAATCTCCACTATCACTATCATCTGAAGTAAGGTCATTGTCATTCCCCGATTCTTCCTCTTCTAATTCTTCCTCATTTAAGTCCATTGATCCTATTTCTAGCTCATCAGATTCAAATTCTTCTTCAAGTTCCCTTCTTGATGGTTGTAATTCATTTGGATTGACTTCTTCTTCTTGGCGATTGGCATCAGTCAATATAGCAACATAATCAAGTTCATTATCTAATATAATACATGCTGGGTCAGAAGTTAACTCCTGGTAAACATCTCCTACTGATGCCTGTTCATTGTGCACAGTGGTATGACTTATCTCATATGTGCTTCTGGCCTTAACTTTAAAAACTGCCCACCAATTGCGATCAGTTGCTTTCTTTCTCCAAGGATATGGTGCATAATACACTTGATGACATTGAGAAGCAAGCACAAAAGGATTGTCTTCTGCTATTGTACGATTATAGTTAATATCCACAAGCTTGTATCTCGAATGAACCTTTGTTCCATATTTTCCCGTATCAAACCATTTACACTTAAATAATATGACAGTGTTTCCAGAACCTAAGAAACTCAACTCAAGAATTTCCAACAATTCCCCATAATAGTCTGTACTGGAATCATCATAATAACCCCCATTTATACAGACTCCACTATTCATTGTCGATCTTGTTTCCCCATACTCGAGTGTGTGGAATCTATACCCATTCACAAAACACCCATTCCAACGCTTAACAATGCTATTAAACCCACGTGAAAATTGTTTGATGTCATTGTCTGTTATTTGGTTGGAAGGATTCTCAACCTATAAGCATAAGAATGAACAGTCATTTCAATATGAATCATATTTTCTGTATGAAATTCTACCATAAATAACAAAATAAGAACTCACATAATTGCAAAACCATGTGGCGAACTCGTTATCGCGCATCACTCCTAATGACTTATGAGTGAGATTTGGTATTTGAGCTTGTTTCTCAGCATCATATAACCTATAAGTTTTATATCATTAAGATTTAATTAACATCTGAGACTAACCAACAAAACATGAACTAGAATATTTACTTACTCGACATATTCAGAGATCTCTGGACAATTCAAAAGAATATAAATTGTGGATGCAACCTTCTCAGTTGGACTTAAAGTTCGATTGGGATCTTTTGGGCTAAAAGGGCGACCAAGGAACTTGAATACAGATAATCGACTGCTGGATTCCATTTGATTGACGTTATCATTACGTCCTACGGTCCTAGACCTTGTTTCCACCTCAGGAGCAAAGAAATGAGAGCAGAATGTCGAAGTTTCCTCGGTTAAATAAGCTTCAATTATTGATCCCTCCACGCGTGCCTTATTTTTGACTTTACGTTTCAATGTGTTCAAAAACCTATGGATGTCACAATAATTAAATTCAATTCAACGCAATACAAAATAGAAAAGAATGTTTCCAAGATAGTTACCTCTCAAAGGGATACATCCACCGATACTGAACAGGTCCACCAACCCGTGCTTCGTATGCCAAGTGTATTGGCAAATGCTCCATGGAATCAAAAAAACCAGGGGGAAATATCTTCTCAAGCTTGCACAATGTTACAACAATATTATCCTCCAAATTTTTCATATCAGGCTCAGAGAACATAGTTGAACATAAATCTCTAAAGAACTGGCTAAGCTCAGTCAAGCCATTCCACACAAATTCTGGCAATAAATCTCGGAATGCAAGAGGAAGCAACCTCTGCATAAAAACATGACAGTCGTGACTCTTCATTCCGTGCAAAGAGCAATCATCCAAATTTACACATCTAGCCAGGTTCGACACATACCCATCTGGAAGTCTCAAGTTTTTAATCCACTTTAGAACGATCTGTCGTTCCTTTGACAACGTATAACTGGCTTTAGGTTTGAGATATTTCTCGTTCACCTCTTTTAGTTCAAGATCCCATCGCTTACAGATGCTTTGGAGGTCTAGACGGGCGTTTAAATTATCCTTACTCTTGCCTTTTACATCCATTGTATAACCATTGTAGCCTCGGTATAAGTGGCAAGTAATTTAATTGCTTAAATGATATATCCTTGTGCCCTTTTTTCTTCCCACGCTTCTTAGGCTTGAATCTAGGATGGTGACATATTTTACATTGTTGCAACTCTTTTTCATTTTTCCAGTACAACATGCAATCATTTTCACATGCATCAATCTTTTCAACTCCAAGTCCGAGTGGTGCAACCACCTTCTTGCTTGAATAGAAGCTATCTGGCAACTTATGTCCCTTTGGCAACATTCAGCCAAATGCCTTTAAAAATTGATTATAGTGCCTCTCGCTCAAGTTTGATTCAGATTTGATGTTTAAGAGCTCCGACAATGCTGATAATTCCGAGTAACCCTCACATCCAGACCACAGAGGACTATCTGCAGCATCCTTCATTTTGAAAAAATTTTGAGCTGTAGGGTTTGGAGTTTCTGGCTCGTCCCTACTATTCCAATCAAATGCAGGGCCAGCTGCATCCATCACCATTTCCGTGAACTGATCATGGTTCTCTTGACTAATTGTTGGTTCAAATACCATCGGTTCACTCATAAGGTTCGTCAGGGCTTGAGTGGGCGTTCTGTCCCAAATTGGTTCCCCTTGTTTCACCCAATTAATATAACCACGTTCAAATACCCTCGAAATAAGGTGAAAACTAACCAAATCAGTAAGAATAAATTTTAAACTCTTACAATCCCAACATGGACATCTAATTTTTCCTCGGTCCATATATCTTGGGTATTGATGGCATAACTCTATGAATTCTTTAACCCCCATTCGATACTCATCTGTAACACCATATCCACCGGGACAAACACGATTCTTAATCCAACTCCTATCTGGAGGCATGATGATTCTGCATATAATGAACTTTTGGATTTTGAAAGTGACAAAACTTAAAGATTTTTGAAAGATTTAAAATAGATTTTGAATACAAAACTGCTTTTTTCTAAATGTCGCCTGATTATGTGCGATATATGTGTGGATAGACCTATGTGTATAGTTTCATGGGAACAAAACGGTTCATGAATCCGAACTTTCTACAATGACTTATGAATTTTCTCGTGAAGACGCGCATAGCTGTCTGCACAGCCGACAGATTTTTGGCTAAATTTGAATACAAAATTGCTTCGTTCTAGAAGTCTTTGGATTATGTGCCATATATGTGTGGATAACCCTATGTGTCTAGTTTCACGGGAAGAAAACGGTTCATAAATCCGAGCTCCCTACAATAAGTTATGAATTTTCTCGTGATGACGCGCACAACTGTCTACACAGGAGAAGCTTTTCCAAAGCAATAGAGATGAATATAATCACAACACAAACACAAGATAACAAATAAAGAGGCATCCTTCATAGGCATAAATCATCACTTTGCCAAAAACAACAAACCACTGTACCCACTTTGTTGTGGGCTATGAATTCAACAATCAAAAGACAAGAAATCAAACACATAACTCAACTACAGCAACATTAGTTGACATTTGAAAGAAATATGCAACTTAAGCCCAAAAAATCAAAAAAGTATAAAACCCTTAGTTTTGGGGAAAAATATACCTTACAAAAGTTAATAGATATTAAGTAGGAAGCGGCGAAGGGGGACGTAACAGGAAGCGTCGGCGGTAGCGGTGTACAACGGTGGTCGGAGCTTGGCTGTCGGAGCTGGTGAGTTTTTTTCTTTGAAGACACGGAGTTGTGGAAATGAAGAGGAGGGCTGCGTTTTTTTCTTGAAGAGGAGGGCTCCAAAATGATAAAGTTTTTGATTCTTTTGACTAGTTGAATATAAAGTTTTTGGGCCCAATGCTTTCAAAAGTCTTCTTAGTGTGGTGGTACTAAGTATTAATCTACTTGGTGTGAGGTTTCCCACGTTCAATTCCACTAAATTGCAATTTTTGTTTTAAAAATATTAATTAAATATTTTGTTTCAAATATTAGATATTGTTAATTTGAAGTTGCGAGGGAGCATTATTATTTGATAAAATTTTCGAGGGAGCATTATTATTTGATTAATAAATACATGAAAAATACAAACGAATATATATAATATAAATAATATTTCAACACATTTGACAACAAAGTTGACTCGGTGCAATTTTCATTCTCCTCTTATTCTAGGGTAAGCCCCTTTTATGAAACGAATTTGCACATTGTTTGACGCGGTAGCTTCATACACTCTAATTGATGCCCTCTTATACACACCAATTGGATCATCAAAAAATTGATTAACACAGTAGATATTTAGTGTATCCAACTCAGTTGCTTGCAACAACACGTACAGAATGTAGCTTAGCTCGCAATCAGAACCCGAGAAGTTGAAGATCGTGACCTCATTCAATGCCTCCAATCCCATTGCTTGCAACTTCCAGTCCTTTACGTAGTTGGATACACTAATGCCCGCGTTTTTCCATGGTGCACCCTACACATGTTAAGTCAATTACAATTTTATTTTAGAAACCCAAACAAAGAACGTGTTTAATAAACCATGTAATAACTAATAAGCGACAAACCATAAAACTTAAAATATTACCACCAAATCGATTTTAAGCTCATTCAAGCCTGTACATCTACTGATGAGCACCAATGTGACAGCAAGATTGTCAAGCAGCTTTGAACACCTGATCTCTAGGCGGTGCATATTAACAAAAAAGTATCTCGCCATAATGCGATGTAGAGACTCCACATGCGCCAACCTCTAAACAAACAATTCAAAAAAAAAATGGAAATCTAAACAACTTCTTAAAAGCATTTGCACTTATTCAAACAATGATAGATAGATATACCCTAACAAAATCAACCGGGACACGTGCTCGTTCGCTGGACAGCAATTCTTTCGTCATTTTTACAACCTCTCGAAGTAGTCGGTATGTCGAGCAAGTTGATCTGATGTAGTGTCGATGACGATGTACTATCCACTGTAAAGAACGAGCTAATGGCCCCAATACTTGTAAATGCCCCGGACCTTGTTCGTCTTGTTTCAATAAAATAACAAGGACATCTACATTGGGGAAGTGTACTTTTATATTCACATTTCCTTGGGCCCGATTGAATGCCATTTTGAATATTTTTACAGAAGGCAAATATGCCTCAAATTCTGTTAGTCCTCTAAAATCACAGTTGAATAACTGCAAATCATTCAACTCGGGACACCATTTTCCAAGGCGGGAAGAAAATGTGTTATCATACAGCACGATGTGCTTCAATATGAGTCTTTTTAAATTTCGTAAATTATATCTATCTTCCCACCTAACAATGTAGTTCGGTAGATATAATTTTAACTGAACAAGAGTTTGTGACAAAAACAGGCCGTTAGGGAGTGAAGTGGACAACCGGCCGACTAATTTCAGTATACGCACAAAATGATCTATTCCAAACGCCACCCACTCTTGCCTCATCCAATGCAATGCCTCGACCCCCATTGGTAACTCAAAGCTCAAGGTTTCAACCACACTTTCATTATGTTCAAGTATAGTGCGATTAACAAAATGAATAAAATCTAAACCATGATAACCTCTTTGTTCGAAACGGTTAATATCGAATAAAAGAGTAGGGATGGAATACCAACAATGTTGAAAATATTTTGATAAAAGACCCAATCGGGCTGCCTCCACAATGCATGCATCCCTTGATAACCTTCCCATAACATGAAAAATTATATCCTCAGAAAGAAAACTGAGTCCATTATTAGAAATTGTACCTCGTTCCATGGTGGTTTATATGAACTATCCCCTGTTTATACTCTGTTTCTACTCGTGCAAGATGATCCCCTATCTCCTCTGTTTATATCTCCCCTTTTTCGTGGTAGATGATATTCACAAATATCCCCTGTTTATACTCTGAAAATTCTTTGTAGGGTTTAGTGGAGGAAGAGATTGTTCTTTGTAAGGGCATATTTAGCTTTATCCTAGCTTGAAATTAACCTTTAACTTTAACTTTAATTAATTCTTTAACTTTAATAATTAACCTTTAACTTTAATTAATTCTTTGTAAGGGCATATTTAGTTTATTAGGTAAAAAAATAGTGATAAAAGAGAAAAACAATGCAATGAAACGATGGACCCAATTGACAACTTTAATTAACCTTTATCGAGGATATAGAATTTCAAGATCTGCCCAAGATCTTTCATCGAGATAAGGAAACAACTTTAGGGTACAAAGAATTATTATTAAACATAAGCACATTAAAGGACACGATGACTGATTAAAAAATATCTTTTGACATTAAAGCGAGCACAGTCACATGACTTTTGAAATTAAAGGACACGGCGGCTGAGTAACAAATGTCTGCTGAGTAAAATCAGAAATGTCTTCTCTTCCATATGTATATAGATATAGCGTAACTTTATGCTTTAAAATGGTTGAATGCGAAATGTATGGATTCCAAAATTTAAATGTCAAAGTTATTTGATGTACAAATAATTTGTTAGGTATATCTTAGAATTTCTACATTTAATTTTTTAAATTATAAATTGAATATTTTTTATATAATAGGACAAACTTGCATTAAAATTTATTTTCTATGTTTAAAAAAAGGTAACTATTGTATCTTTTTCTTATGTTTCTCTTTTTTACTCTTAGATTATTGGTAAGGGCATATTTAGCTTATTAGGCAAAAAAATAGTGATAAAAGAGAAAAATAATGCAATGAAATGATGGACCCAATTGACAATGTGGTTGATTTCTTTATATTCTCGTAAAGACGCGCACAGCCAGCCGAGAAGCTCCAAAAAAGTTAACCGCGGGGGGGGGGGGGGTTTCGTGCAATTTCAGAATTACACAGGGGGTTTTCAGCCACTTATTTTTTTCACAGGGGGTTTTCAGCCAATAAAATATTTGACAGGGTTTTTTTTGCATTTTAAAATTAACGGTGTTAAAGTTTGTGACGGAGGGGGGGTTTCGTGCAATTTCAAAATAATACAGGGGGTTTTTAGCTTATTTTTTTTTCACAGGGGGTTCTCAGCCAATTTTAGATTTCACAGGGTTTTTTTTTGCAGTTTTCCCTTTATAATATAGGCAACTAGTGTTAATGCAATTATTAAATAGTTATACGTTTAAGAAAAATAATTATATTGTTTTTTAATTTATCATACATATATTTAGCAACGTCACTTTTCGTTGCTATGATTGATCATTTTTTCGATTTACATTTTGCAAGGAAACGTTTTGCTGCTAATAATAAAGTATTCTTATGGAATATTCAGCAAGGAATGCAGCAACGAAGTTTTGGAGGGAAAACTCCCTCCAAAAGTTACATTTTCGATATAAGCCAGCATCGAATTACAGCAAGGAAAAGAATTCGCTCCTGAACTCAGCAACGACAATTCGCGTTGCTGCTCTTAATTTTCGAAATTGGATCCCACGAAATTCGTATTCCTTGCTAAAAGCGATACTAATCAGCAGCGAAATAATTGTCCATGCTAAATTACGATGCTATTTGGGGTGTTTCTTGTAGTGTGCTCCAGTATTTTCACTCTTTTATCGTGAGACAAAATGAAGCTGAAAGGAAAATGGTCAAATTAGGATATACATTTATAATGTTGAAATATAACACTACTAGAAGTATAATGAAATTCATGGCTACAAGTGAAGACCAATTAGATGATGGAGTTGTCTTCAATATATAACCAAGTTATAGCTGATTACAGAAATTAGAAACTAACATTATGTGCTCCTTTCCTCAAGATTTTCTGTCACACAAAATGTTTGACAGACTGTTGAATGTTCTAACATCAAATCCCTCCATTAGTAAGAACTTGCAAGCATCAAACAATTTGATGTTTGAAGAACCAGCTCCTAGCAAAAGCTTCTTTAAGTAACAAATTTCGACATTATGCTCAATTACGCAATCTAACATGACACCGGAAATATGCGAAGGGAGAAATTAGGAGGCAACACAAGCACACACTTTCGATAAAACTCGCCACTCAAAGGAATCCACCTAAGAGATAAGAGTTGGAAATAGAAGAAATCCTTCTTGATTAGCCAAAGCTAAACACTTAATTTTTTACTTCAATTCAATCTTCTCAATACAATACATATGATGGGAATTTATAGAACAAGAAGCTGGAACAACCCTCCAGTCAAAGTGACTTTCAAGGTAACTTAATTAGACTTAGAAAACTTAAAAGTACTTGGGGAATGTAAACAAACTTAAAGACATTGACTACTAATTCAAAGAAGACTCTTAAATAATTAGATAAACTATTTAATAGAATAGGAAACTTTAGGGAGAAATTAAAAGTTATTCAAAATTTCAGCAACTTCTGGGAGCTTCTCGCCTGTGCAGACAGTTATGCGCGTCTTCAAGAGAAAATTCATAACTCATTGTAGAAAGCTCGGATTCGTGAACCGTTTTCTTCTCATGAAACTAGACACATAGGGATATCTACACATATTTCGCACATAATCAGGAGACTTCTAGAACAAAGCAGTTTTGTATTCAAAGTCAGCTAAAAATCTGTGGTCAAGCTGTTATTATTATGCTGAAAATTTTGAATATCATGCACTTCTCCCACAAAGATCATTACTTGGGTAAATAGCATGACAAGGGAGTCTTCGGTGTCATAACATGTATAAAGTGAAATTAGATACCCTTCAAAATTGATAGATTTTATAACCAAAAATTGAGTGGAATATAACACTATTAGAAGTGGAATGGAAATGATGAGAATTTCCTGAAGAGAAGCACTCTAAATTATGTTTTTATGTAAGAAAAGATTAAGGAATTTTTTTTTTTAAAAAAAGAGAAATTCTCATTTTGTTTCTTCTCTTCAGCCACATTCTCATCTTTCTGGCACAATTTAATGAGATACTCTAGTTGGTGGAAGAATTATGTGAATGAGACATGAATTCCATGGATACAAAAAGAATAATTCTTTTTAACTAAAACAAGGTAATGCTCATAGATTTCTTAGAAAAACAACATTAATTTTGCAGAAAGTTCAAAGAAAGTCACTATCTATGAACCTACAACTATTATAACACCACTACAAATGCTCTCAACAATGTGATATATGTATTTACTATAAATCCCTTTCTAAACAAGAAAAGAAATAAGTAAAAGAAAGGTGAAACCAAAACTCTCCAAATCCATCTATATATCATTCCCTACACGTTTCCTTTTTGTCATTTCTTCAAAACTCTATTTATTCTTCTTTTGAATTTCTCATCTTTGTTAGAAAAACAAATTCGAGTAAGTGTGTGTGTGTGTATATATAATAATGGGGGCCAATTCAATTCCATTTCCCCCGGGCAGTCTTGAAATGAAAAGAGAAAAAGAATCCGGGGGGGGGGGTGGGGGGGGCTGTTTGAATACAGTCTCATTACCATACCTTACCTCCCTTAACTTGGGTCAGGCCCCCTTACTGTTCACCCTAAATATCTCCAGAAATACACACAGATTGTGTGTGTGCGCGCGAGAGAGAAAGAGAGAGGAGTTTTTTGTTTTTTTCCCTTCTTTTTCTCCAATCTCTGCACTTCATTCTCTTCAAAATTCGATACTTTGCTGTGTACTCAGAAACGAGATTTGAGAAGAGAGCACACTCCTCATCTTTCACAGAATTTTCCTCTCCTCACTACCACCAAAACCTCAACCCTATTTTACCTAAGAATCAAGCACAATGGTCCCATTTATCACCATAAAAGCTAAATTTGAAAAATATATGAGGCATTTGTCTAACAGTAACATGTACAAAGGATTTTGTGATTTCTAAATTTCAGAATAAACCTAAATTTCAAAATAAATTTCAGTAGGGCGTACAGAGAAAGAGATAGAGAATTTTACCTTAAAACTTGGGAGGCCTCATCTTCAAAATATCTTCTGATTTGTTCTTGGAATTTCTCGGTTTTAATTTTTATTAAAAAGGGAAAGCTTTTGTGAAGAGAAGTAGAATGTGAGTTTTGTGAAAAATGGGGAAAGACAATATTTTGGAGCCATGTGAAAACATTGGGAGGGAAAAACAATTTAAGAGGTAAGCGATCAGTACACAAGGAGACGATGTCGTTTGGTATGATTTTACTACGTGTGACACTGCGTAACAAATAAAACTTTTTATTTCGCGCTGATGCTGTAGTAAAAGCGCAACACTACGTCGTTTTGATACTTCTTTTGCTACGCCTCAACTTTTGTAACAATAAGCCACCTTTTGGAACGACTACTTTGACGTAGTAAAAGGGTTCGTAATAAAAAACCATTTTTCTTGTAGTATTATAAGGGATACTTTGTGAATGGATTCAAGTTTCGCACTTGGGAACATGGGCATCCCAAAGAAACAACAAACTATGGTGTATGTGTGTTTGGAAGTACATATATTGAATATGAGGTAGACTACTATGGACTTTGGAAGAAATCATAGAGTTGGAATATTATAGATTGAGGGGTGGGATCATATTGTTTAAGTGTCACTGGTTCGATACTTCTAATAAAGGGCTTAGAGTTCATAGATCAACGCTTGTGGAAATTAATCATACATCAAAATTGAACCCAAATGGTCCTCTTATATTGGCTTCTCAAGCCCAACAAGTGTATTACACTATTTTTCCAGGGATGAAATGGGAGAGACACGATTGATGGGGAGTATGTAAAGTAAAAGCTACCGGTAGATTTGACATCCCATTAGTTGAAGGGCAAGATGACAGTTTTCTACCTAGAGCTAAGGCTAGATTTCAAGAAGATGAGGCATCCGCTTCTCAACCTATATTTGTGGAAACTGATGAGATTAATTAACATTTTTCTGGATGTTGTGCTAGATGAATTAGATACAGATAAGGTCGATGATGTTCAGCGTACCATGAACTTCAATCAAGTCAATATGGTTGATGAAGAGCATGAGGAAAACAAGAATTTGATTACCTAGAGTCCGATGAAGACAAGTAAGATGAAGATTATGATTCGGATGATAGTGATAATGATAATGGCATGGATAGTAATGATTGATAATTTGTTGTATATCGACTTGAGTAACTTTTATTTGTAACTTTAAAGATGTTTAGTAGACATGTTTTACTTTATATACTTTATTGTTTGTGATTCTTTTCATCTTAAATCTATATTATGTCAAGCGTGATTGTTGTTTATTTAAGTGCATGTTTGTTTAGGAATTTTATATGAATAATAATGTGTTGATGTTATTTTTCTTTAGACACCAACTAGAGGGCGAGGAGTATCATGTGGGCGGGACACGCAACGCGAGCGAGGCGGACAATACAGACGAGGGCAAGGTTTGTGGCTTCGAGATGATGAGACTTTAGGTTCACAAATTAATCCTCATGACGGGGTGGATCGTGGAGAGAGTAGTTCATCACAGTTTTCGAGGACACTTCACCATGAGACAGAGGTATAATCATTGTATACATAGGTTATCCACACATAGTTGCATGTATGTTGTGTACATATGTATATATACAAGTTTTAATGATTTATAACTTTATTAACTAAAGATTGCAACAGTAGGGTTGGTCGAGTATAAATGAGACAGGTATAAAAAAATCTAAATCTGAGACGAAATTTGAGATGGAAATTTGGGCAAAATCTAAGACGGAATTTGAGGTGGAAATATGGGTCAAATTTGAGATAGATTTGGTGCAAGATCAAAGACGGAATCTGAGATGAAAAACTCCATCTCAATATTCTGAGATGAAAATGTCCGTCTCTGATTGAGACGGAAAATTTCCGTCTCAAAAAATTGAGACTGAATTTTCTGTCTCAAATCAGAGATGAGACCTTCAGCAACTGATTTCGAGACAGAAATATTCCGTCTCAATTGGGTATTGAAAACGGAATTTTGGGTATCAAAGACGAAAAATTCCATCTCTAATACCTTGTTTTCTTGTAGTGTCAAATATATAAATACACAAAGTCATGTCAAATACATATCTTGATAAGTTTACAATGTAATGGACACAACATTATTGACAAAAAATTTACAACACCAGTAATAATCTCTCTTCTATCCATGCTTTTCCCCTTCTTTTATGAAGAAACACAAAATCAAACTCCATTAATTTAATTAATCCTCATTAATATAATCAAATTGTTTCTCACTGCATACTAAACCTTAAACCATGATCTTGATACATTTCTCCACATTGATGAACCATATTTCCCGAATCCCACGAATTTGACGATGTCGAATTCACATCGAATTCATTAGGCCACCATGAAAGACGACTATCTTTTGATCCATCAATCTCCTTAAAACAATCAAATTGAACAGCCATGTGACTCTCTGATGGAAGAAAACCCGAATATGTATGATCATTGAGCAAATCATTAAGTTCACCTAACTGTGTAAAACCCGAACCTGGCTCAATCGATGAGAAACAATTAATAGAATCTACAAGCTCATTTTTCTCCAAAGCATGATCATAGTCTTGAGGAGGTTGATCATCAGGGTTTTGATTCTGATTGGAAGAATGAATGGTTGGGATCATCGCAGCTGGATTGTCGTAAAAAGAGAAAGGGTTTTGAAGGGTTTGAAGATGCATGTGGAGTTGAAGCCTTTCCAGGGCTGAGCTGCTCAGATTTTGTAAATTAAAACTGCTTTTATCTTCTCCATTTACATGATCTTTTTGATAATCCAGGCCTGGATTGATTGATTTTCCATTATTTTTGTTTGAGTGTTTTCGCTTTCCGAGTAATTTCTTCTTGAGTCTCGTGTTCCAGTAGTTCTTGATGTCGTTATCTGTTCTTCCGGGCAGCTGGGCAGCGATTATAGACCACCTGATAAGACGTAAATAATTGAATGAAATAAGTTTTCAGAAAGATATAAGAAGAAACTGAAAACAAACAAGAACCCCACAAAATGAAAAGAATAAAATTACAAAAAATCCTCAAAAGAATGTGATATTTCTGATCAAGAACATGTGTGTGTTTTCAAATAAAAGCATAATTGACAATGGCAAAAGGACAAGAAGCTTTGTCTGAAACTCATTACAAGTATTTGTGTGTGTTTTTGTGATCAGTGTATGCATGTGGTGAAGAGGATTTTTTGTGTTTGTGTGTATTTGTATGTATATCTATGTAGAGAGAGAGAGAGAGAGAGAGAGAGAGAGAGCACCTGCTGCCAATGCTAATATAGAGGCTGCAGATTATATTATCTTCTTCCTCAGTAAATCCACCATGCTTGATATTAGGTCTCAGATAATTCAGCCATCTTAGTCTGCAACTTTTCCCACATCTCTTAAGCCCTATATATAATCATTTTCAATCACATAATCAAAATTTTAAAAATAAATAATTGAGTTTCTATATATACACACACCCACATCTCTTAAGCCCAGCCCTGTAATCATTTCAATCATATCATCACAAAATTAATATATATATATATATATTTCAAATTCATAAATAGTTGAATTTCTAAAGATGATCATACACACACACACATGTATATATATATATGTATGTATATATTTATGCATACCAATTTTTTGAGGAAGAGCAATCCAATTGCCACCAGTGCCATACTTGTGAATATAAGCTTTGAGTTTTTGATCTTCTTCAGGAGACCATGGCCCCCTCTTCACATTGGCTTTGTCACAGCATGGAGCTCTTCCCATTACTTTTGCTCTGAAATTCTCCAAACCAAAACTAAAACAAATAAAAGAAAATTTAATTTGCTAGTGATTGTTGATGAAAAATGTCAGAAGGGAAGACCTAAATATATAGGTAGAAATTGAAGATGATAATGAATGATGTGATACTTAATTAGAAGAACCAAAAAAGTCTTACCTTCCCCTTCTAGGGTTTCTGCATTAATTCCTCATACATTTTGGATTAGTTCAGTCATAATATTTTTTTAATTTCTTTTTGAGATATTATTGTATATAATACAAACCGACAAAGAACTTCACAAAATTTCTCTCAAATACATATATTAAAATCATTTGCTTTTTGGGGTTTGCAATAATTTAACTCTTGGGGAAATGATACAACAAAAAATCAAGAAAGAAGCATTTATCCTCTTGTTTTGTCCCCAGCTAGCTGCTTTGAAATGTTTGACCACTGGGGCATTTTGGTAATCAGTGGTAATTTGTTAAAAAAAAAAAGGATAAAATTGATGAACTCCAAATTAACTCATTTCAAACCATATATAATATGTTAAGAAAAATTGTATATAATAACGCTGTAACACTTTTTATTACATTCATAAATGTATCAGAAGTGTATATATAAGTGGTTAGAAACTTAGAATGTGAAGAAAGAAAAAGTTGTGATATGAAAAAAAAATCTAAAAATTTTCTTTTCATATCCTAACCATTCGTTTATACATTTGTTATACATCAGTGTGTAATAGAGAATGTTACATGATTGTTTTATGAATGTTCATTGGGATTCTGACATGAAGTTTTCAAGAAAAGGTTCTGAAAGTTATCACATATTGAGACAAGCCTGCGTGATAAGATGTTTTCGTGTCTGCAATAAGACCGTGATATCACGATCTTAGTTAATGTGGGAGAAAAATGTGCATAGGGCTTGTATAATTTGGAATGGCCAAATGGTTCAAAAAGTGAGACAAGAATCACTCTTTTTCCTTAAGATGATCCCGCGATATGACATTATCTTGCGATAGTAGCAATATGAATCTCGAGGTCAACGAACAAAATACATATTTTAAATGTAACTCTCTTTGTAGAAAACACTGAGATGCTCATAGAATACAAAGCATTTACGAGATATGAATTGAGTGAATATATCGAAATCAGAGGGCTTATGCGTAGAGTTGAAAAAATTGTCTCTAAAATAAACACAACTGCTTGAACGGGTGTCCAATAGTTACTATACACAACCACTAGTATGAACATGAGTCTAATTGTCATTAGACACAACTGTTGAGCATGCGCGTCCGTACAGTTGTGGCCGCGATTGTACGCATGCAATCATTTGATCAATATTCGTTCACTTGATAAACATTAAGTGACTCACATTTTCAATATTAATTTTTCATTCATTTCAAATTGAGTCTTAATAATTAAATATACAAAGTTCATCTATTAGAATGTGGATAAATACACAAGTTTCAAAATCATTTTTCCAACATTTTTTTAAAAAAACTGTAGAAATATTATTTAAAAAGACTCAGAAAGAACTATGTCAGTTAAGTACAATACTCTCGGTACCAATTTGGTCTTGTACCTACTCAACTGCAACTAATGCGGCCATTATATTATGCCAGATGATCACATCTGATATGTATATATATACGGATAATTATATATTGGACCGAATTCAATATGCGAGTGTGAATTTTATATTTATCTCTCTTATACAAGTGTGTATGAAGACCACACACAATACACTTTACTGTGTGAAACAAATAGACACTAGAAATATTAGATTTGATCTAGCATTGATTTTTCGTGTATATATATATATATATATATATATATAGACTCACACATAACCTAGTTCTAGGATTGATTCGATTGAGATGGTCCAATTGTACTTGTGCAGTTAGGGCATAAAGAATTGGGGGACTAGTACACCATATTGTATCATACTAGATATGACAATTGTTTGATCTACATTAGCTTGGTGTTTAACACTTGAACGTATACAAGAATTTTTCTCTAATTTGTTCATTTCTATCAATTCCAATGTCTTATAGTCATTCTCGACTCAACCACACCCAAATGTGTTTCACAAAATAAATAATCAGTTATATGGCAAATATAATACACTCTCTTTGTGAAATATATTTGAGTGTTGGCAAATAGGAGTGGGCTAGAATTTTTCATTTAAAATTGTACTTAATTATTTTGTGATTGATCATTTCCTCAAATCATGTTTGTGAGTTAGAAATTTCATTAGATTTTGAAATTATGAAATGAATGCATGCAATAAAAGCAGTTGATTGAATTTTTTATTTTTATTTTTTGATATCTACCATAATAAATTAGTATTTTACAATATCCAACACCAAAACGAAACGTTGATGTAATATAACTCTACTGGCGAAACTGAGACCCCAAAATATTAAAAGTCTTAAAGGTCTACTTCCTTCGACAGAGTGTGAGTCTTGTCTCTACTTTTCAAAAGTAGCTTAGATTGTAATAGTTGTTAATTAGTTATGAACAGATTATAATAATTGTTAATAATTAGTTGTAAACTATTACTAGCTGCGAAGAATTAGTAAGTGGCGTACATGATTTTTGTTAATATTTCACACCAACTTGTTTGAGTCTTGTTGGTATAATTCGTGTTGTTACTTTAAGACACCGTAAAAGTTAACAAGTTGTCAAGAGTTCTAACATTTTATAGTGTGTTAATAATTTGTAACAAGATATAACTAAATATTAAAACATAAAAGTTAGGAAATAAACTATTCAGAATACCCTTCAAAAAAATCAAAAGTTTTAGAGGGTAAGAATTGAACCCCATGGATTGACCTGAGTTATCCTTACTATAATATTTTATTTTAATAGAAAACAATTTTTTATAGAATAAGAAAATATATCAAGATGGTCGGAACCGCACTTAGATAGAAATTACAAGAAGAAAACTATCAAAAATTTCAAAAAGTTAATTAGGCATTTACTAATGATTAAATTGACTCAGATCTTTATGAAGAAGAATACATGTTTCTGCTTGTCTTTCTCTGAAGGCTAGAATCTCTCTCTCTCCATTGACACTGCATAGTCATACATCAGCATAGAAGACCACTAATTTTATGGTACTTTTTTATTTAAGAGAGCTGGTGAAAGAATTATTTCTTGATAACAAGATAAGCATTGGAATTCCATTGGCTTAATAAACATTATTATGGAAGTACTGTTTCCTAAACTTTAATTAGTTGGTGCGCAAATCTCATTTTTGGTTTAGTGTGCACGAGTACACATTTAGTCCCCTTTTTAATGAAGATCTCACATTGAGTCCCATAAGTTCTTAAAAATCTCACTTTTGGTCCCAACCGAATATTCCGTCCAATAACAATCAACTCCGTTAGTCAATATTTTGACCGGTTTTTTATGGAAATTTTGTGCTTGAATGACATTATATATTAAATCAAAATATCGTGATATCGAATATAATCCATGTGTGAGTGCATTTACGCGTGTATTCTCCCAAAAAAATGGGTCAAAATATTGACTAACGGAGTTGACTGTTAAGTTTCAGACGGAATATTTGATTGGGACCAAAAGTGAGACTTTTTAGAATTTATGGGACTCAATGTGAGATTTTCATAAAGCGGGGTACTAGATGTATACTCGTGCCCACTTACGGGACCAAAAATGAGATTATTCCTTAATTCATTGAACAAAAAAGCCAAGAAAATTTGTCACTATAATAGCGACAATAGGTTAATATAATTAAATGTCAAAATTTTTAATAATGATATATATGTATTAATAACATTTTACATTCAATCATGATTTTACGATTTTAATACTGATAAAAATGAATGTAAGTATGGATATATAAGGTTTTATACTGAAGGTAAGTTTTAAGCCCCAAAACTCTTTTATTAGTGGGTCTTATGTTTTGTTAGAAATTTCATGTTAGATGTTTTGATGATGACAAGATAGGATTTCATGTTAGACCCCAAAAGAATGTAAGTTTATGCTTTCATAGAAATATTGTATAAGCGTTTGAAAGTTTACTTATTTTGTTAGGCTTGTAATTTTTATCTTTATAGATTTTAGACTAAGTATTTAATACCAAGTCACTGATAGAATTCTGAGTGAGTCTATCAAGAATGAAGTTGAAGATCAGCGTCTGAAGTCAAGAGAAGATAAAGATTTGCTTTAAGCGTCTGTCAAACGCTAAGAAATTATTTCAGGAATCTGTTCAAGCGCTACTATTCAAGTGAACAGTAGTCAAGCGTCTTCGGAAGAGTGTTACTGTTCAAGCGATCACTATTCAAACGCCCACTATTCAAGTGAACAGTAGTTAAGCGTCTTTGGAATAGTGTTACTGTTCAAGCGATCACTATTCAAACGCTTACTATTCAAGCGACCACTATTCAAGTGAATAGTTTTACTGTTCAAGCGATCACTATTCAAGCGAACAGCGTTCAAATTTTCCTGAAGATAAAACCCAAGTTATCAAAGACTGAAATGCAATCACCAACGGGAAATAAATTCAAAATGCATTAAATGCTTGATAAGTGCATTAAAAGCAAACAAGACAGTATGACTTGTGGACAAGCCACCTTTGTTGACTAGACTGTCAGCTTTTCAGAATTCAAACCTGTTCCTGTCCAATCGGAATCAGCAGAAATTAAGGAATGTCAGTAAAGGGACTATTTGAAGCTCTGTGTGAGAGACACGCGCCTGACTTGTGTCCAACGGACAAATCCCAAAATTCTCTATAAATAGTACCCTTCAGCTATCTCTGTGTGAGAGTGAGAAAAAGACGAAAATGTGAAAGAGAGCTGAGAAATACTTTGAGAGAAAAGCTTGCAAACCCCATAGCCAAAATCCTTCAAACTTCTCAAATACATTCCAGACAGTCACCCGATATCTCAAACATCTTCCAAGAAGAACCCCACACTATTATTGAGATATCCCAAGTTGTTTGAACTTCCCAACATCAAACAAACCTGTTACAATAAACCCTCAACACCTTTCATCTGAGTGAGAAAGATTGTTGACTTCCACAAGCAATATTTTTGAGTAAGAGAAGCTTGTTGAAGAAAGGTCTTTATTGGAGCTGAAATCTGTGTGATCAAGGAGCTCGAGATCGTCTTCACCTCTCTCCCTAATTTGTAGAAGATTCTGTGTGATTCTTTGAGAATCATTTTAGTGGATTTCCTCCGAGTGAAAAGGAGAAGAAGGACGTAGTTGAGATTACACCACCCAACGAACCTTACAAATATTTTGTGTCATTTAATATTGCCTTACATTACACTGTCATATTATATCTTGAAAAGGCATTTAAAACTAATAAGCGACTAATTGGTTAAAAGGAACGCTAAGCTATAAAAATATTTCCGCTGTGCTAACCCTGATTAAGTGATTGAAACGTTACCCTACTTTGGTAATTGTTGAAATCATTAAGTCTAAGTTATCTTTTCTCAAGCGTTCAAATATTTCAAAAGTGATACGAAAGATTTGTTGAAGTCGAAAAAGACTTCAGGGTCTATTCAACCCCCCCCTTTTAGACCCTTTCGTATGCCACTTGAGACCACCATGTTTAAATCCCGATAAATATGGTTACTTGTCTGATTTTATATTAAGTTGTAATATTAACAATTAGTGATGCATATTATTGGAGAAAAAGACAATATTAGTCCCATAACTCACAAGAAAAACAATTTGTGTCCCAAACTTTTTAAAATGACAAAAATAGTCCCATAACTCAACTTAATTTTACAAAATTAGTTTCACCGTCAATTATGGGTGGAAAACACGAGTTTGACCGTTAAATCTGAAACAACCCCCCCCCCCCCCCCCCGACCCAATTGTAGCAAATAAGTTTTTAGAGGGAATGAAAAGGGTGGAGTTGATTTTGGAGGGAATGACACAATCAAACTTTTTTTTATTTATATGTAAGCTCACACACACATACAAACTCACACACACTGCTAGTATGCGTGCACACACACATGGATTGCTTCATCGGCACAACAAACATAGATGGACGACTTGGCTTGCTTTTGTGGAAACTCGCCAATAATCAAAACTTCCTCGATAGATGGAAGGGGGAGTATTTGAAGCTCAAACTTGTCGTGAATTTTGAATGGCTTGCAAAGAGATAGGGTTATAGTTTGGAGTGTTTAAAGTTTGGGATCTATGCGTATTTGAATTCTAAAAAGGAGGGAGCTCCTTTTTTGGGGTCAAAAGGGGGAGTCAGATTTAACAGTCCGCACGTATCCTTTTCTGTCCGTAATTGACGTTAGAGCTAGTTTTGTAAAGTTAAGTTAAGTTATGAGACTATTTTTATTATTTTAAAAAGCTTGAGACCAAAGTTATTTTTTCCGTGAGTTGTGGGATTAATATTGTATATTTCTCCATATTATTGTGACAAAACATTAGTCATTATTGACAAATTTTGTTCTCCTTGTGTTCTCACTACATACTTCTCTTTAATTATCAGTAATGATGATTTTATACTTGTACCATTTCTTGTTACTTTCAGATTGTTTTATATGTTGAGCTAAAACGAATTCACTTTTAAACTTGTGAGATCATTATAATATTGCAACTAACATAATAAAGATTATTGTCACTTAATAACATATATATATATATATATATATATATTTTGCTTCGAACTGAGAACATGTATTTCCACATAGTATTTTATAATTTAGTATATATAATGTGTGCCACCCCTACAACGTTAATCTCACTCACTAGCGCAAGTCAAGTATTAAGGTGTTCAAATTAGACTTGTATTGCTTGTATACAAGTTTCAACAAGCTTTTTAACAAACTAAAACCAACTAATGACTTATGTTATTTGCGTGTGTGTTCTAGTTAGTAGCCCGTCTTGACTTAAGCATCACAAATGAATTCGAATTTGGCTTCCTTCATTTTTAAATTGATTTTATTTATTGATTGATTGATTTTAATTTCCAAGGCCTCTCAAACTCAAAAATTCAAACTAAATTTCTTGAGGTAATGTCAAGAACGATTCATGTGACTTCTCTCAAGAAAATTGTTTATATCATTTTTTCTATTATAAAAGTACGAGTTGGTTTTTTGACATTTTTGATGTACCTAAAATATCCCTCTGGAATTCAATTTTTTAATGGCAAAAGAGTCAAATAATAAATAATAAAATGAAGTTGTATATATCTACAACAATAAGGTGTATTATTATATTAGGACTCTGCCATGGAAGTACATAAAAATAATAATAAGATGTAGAGTTACATAAGGTTACTTCTATTTATTTATTCATTGAAACAATAAGACAAAAAGAAAACAATGACATTTGCTAAAATTCAAGAATACATCAATTATAACAAAGGATTAATTTTTAGTTACATCATCGTGGAAAAGTTCATAATAGCCTTAAGTTAATTTTGATAACACATGTCATGAATTTCAATCAAATAGTAACACGTTACAATCAGTTACCAATTATTACAATCAGCTAACAACTACTATCCACACTTACGTGCGAGTCTATCTTGGGGCTCTAGCTTTGCCATTAGAGTTAGACCTGATCGGCTTATTTCTAATTATTAGTTCTCAATAGAATGAATGTTTTAATAGTATTTATTAGCTTCAGTCATTTTTAATATTTAATATTTTAATTTAGTCAATATTTTAAAAATACTGGATTGGCTATGTCGAAGAATATTTGAGAAATAATAATTGATAGTTCACTATTTAACTTTTTTTGTATTACTTGTACAGAAAATAAAACTTTAAATTTCACTTATTCATAGTTGCATAAGTAAAAGAATAGTAAACTTCTATTTATTTATTTATTTAATCAAAGATGAAAAGAAAACACTTAATCATTATATATACATGCTTCTAAGCTGGATATATATTAAACCTCCGACTAATTTACATAAAAAAATTATGCAGATTATTAGAAATTAACTAATTGCGATTATTTAGGTTTGTCATTTTCTCTTCTTATAACCATGCATTGTTATTTAACCATTCTTTTAGAGAATTGACAGATGTATATGAAATAATTGAAGAAGCATCTTGAACTATTGCATATTAATTATGGATCCAACTAACAACCCCATGTTATAAAAATAGACAAAATATCATCAAATAATATTTTAGATTTTACAAATTTGTGCTTTTAAATAAAAGAAATGAAAAACAAAGGGATGGATTGATCGAGATATTGCTTCTTGTACAAAAGTTTCAATATATTCAAGCAGATTTTTCCTCACTTGGTCATCAATACATTATTCCTTTATATGCATATCATTTAAAAAAAAAAAATTGCTTACCTAAAAATTAATTTATTCGTTTTATTGTGTCAATTGATATTCATATATCAATCACAAATATAAAATACTTTTAAATTGTATTTTGAAAACTACTACTTTATTACCATGAATATATATATATATATATATATTCATATTTACAGTGTGATGTACACATGGTATATATAAGCACATAATATAAAAGTAATAAAAAATTATAATTAATTTTAGCAACATATATCCACTTTTATACACAAGTAAAACACATATGAGCTTTTTTTATCCAATATATATATTGGATAGAAATATCTAGGTAAGACTGAATACTTATCAAGTAGTGAGTGTATAGTAATTTGTTTATCCAACATATGATATATCAATTGATATTCATATATCAATCACAAATATTTTATACTTTTAAATTGTTTGTTGAAAACTACTATTTTTATTACCACGAATATATATATATATATATATATATATATATATATTCATATTTACAGTGTGATGTACACATAGTATATATAAGCACATAATATAAAAGTAATAAAAATGTATCACGTAATTAATTTTAGCAACATATATCCACTTCTATACGCATGTATAACATTCTTGGGCTTTTTTTATCCAATATATAATATATTGGATAGAAGTATCTAGGTAAGACTGACTATTATCAAGTAGTGAGAGTATATTGATTTGTTTATCCAATATATAATACATCGTATAAAAATGTGTGGGAAAAAATGAAACATTTAACAAGTAATAAGGGTATATTAGTTATTAGATTCTTCGGAAATCGAACTTCAATGTTGATACTTTGCTGATTGTTAGTACACTTGCAATATTAATAGAACACACACACACACACACACACATATATATATATATATTGTCGTATGTTATGGATTGTTTAAAAATTTGTATTTAACTATTAGTACATTGTCATATAAATTATATGTATTTAATTATAGACTTAGTTACTTCAACAAAATTTAGACCAACACAAATAATTTTATTTAATAAATAATTTTCAATAGAATGGATGTTATTATAGCGTCTCTTAGTTTTGATCATCTCTTATATCTAATATATTAATTTAGCCAGCTCTTTAAAAATATTCACTTAATTTTATTAAAAAATGATTAAGAAAAATAGTTTTGACAGTTTACTGTTTAAAAAGTTTTATACTACATATAAAAAAATAAACTGTATTTCACTTAATTAATTACTTGTATAAGTCAAAAGAATAATGAGCTTTTATTTTTTTCTATATATCCTTTTTACATTTTCAATTGACCTACATGGAAAAAAAAATGATTTGCAATTGATAATCAAATATAGTTTAATAAATGTTGATTAGTCTAATTAGATTATCTATAACTTTGTTTATGATAATATTTTCGGGAAAACAAATGATCTAACCCAAATAGGCATTTGATTGAATACATCGATTTTAAATTTAATATTTAAGACTAGGATTAAAAAAATTCTACATAGATGATTTATGAGTAGTTAACTAATACAATCAAAAGTAAAGTAGCGTGCTTATTTAGTTAAGAAAAAATCATTCTCTATGATGCTTATCTAGTTAAAAAATCTAAAATTGTTGTGCATATAACTTCAAATTTATAAATCTTAAATTTCCAAAATGTATATTACTCTTCCACAATTATGTTGAATTATGAACACCTGCTTGATAACACAAGTCATATTAATCGATCATATTAATCAAATGAAATTTGTATTCATATCAATATAATCATCTCAAATTCAAAAGTATATATGAATTCTTTTTTACTATGAAAATTAAGCAAACTCAAAAGGCTCAATACAACTACTTATAGCTATCCAAGATATTAATATATCGAGTTCGTTGAGAAAGTGAGTCTTTGTTAGTTCAACTCTTAGCTTCATGATTCTGTATTTATGAGTTATATATAAGTTTTAAAAATTACATAGAATCTAAACACTATAAAAAAAATTCAAAAAAATTTGGTTTTCTTTTGTTATGATTTCATATTTTTTCAACATATTATCAATTTAATAAGAGAAGAAGAAAAACAACATCAACATTAGAGGTGTTCAACAAACCGTTAGACCGCACCAACCCAAATCGCACCGCAAATGAGGGGTTGATAATTTGATAGGTCAGTCTTGGGTTCAGTCTAAAAAATCTCATTTTCGCAATCGGGTTCGATTTTAAATTTTTATGGACCACAAAAATTGCGTTCAGCCACAAACATATGTGTACTATATTTTAGTACATATGCATTTACCGAATATGTCACGAATTACAAATCTAAAGTTGAAACTAAATTATATTTGATAAAATGCGATCATATTGCCCATTGGATACGTCTAGCCCTTTTCTTTAAAAAATGCTTGGAATGGAATCCAAAGTACGATGATAACAACAATCACGTTAAGAAATAAGAATATATTCTCCATTGTATTGTTATTATTATTATTATTATTATTATTTCTCTATTGGGCATTAGCTTTTACATGCAAGAGATTTTTTTTTCCTCTTACATTTTTATCAATAATACTAAACTTTATAAATGAAATTGATACATCGATAGTAAAGAAGCAATTAAAAGGAAATCATTATGTACACAACTTATCGTGATTTCGTGAAGAATGTAATTGAGAATTAAAATGAAGATGCATTGAATGATTTGGGGGGGGGGGGGGGGAATGCTAGAGTTGCTTCAAAAAATAGAGAAATACAAAAAAGAAACAAAAACAAAAAGAAACAAGAATCCTACAATGATATCCAATTTTTGAGTCATAATGAAGTGGAAATTGCAAGTACACAAAGAACTCAAGCAAATGAAAGATGATCAGTTACGTAAAAAATAAACAAGAGAATGAATAAATGAGCATGAAATTACATAAGAATTTATTGGGGACATTTTCAAACCCATAACTTGAGCCACTCGCGTGCTACTCACGTGCATGATTAGCCCACTCTTGGGACCAAAATTTCATAAACGCCTAAGTTATGGGACAAAAACTGCACTTGAGTTTTCAGCTTAATTTTTTGAAAAGTAATTTTTCTCCTAATTTTGTTTCTATTTTTTTTCTTTCTTTGACTTTTAATTTATTTTCCTTTGTTTTGTCCAAACTTGACAAAAAAAATACTAAATAAGCACCAAGTCACAATAATTTCAATTTTTGATGAAAATAACTAATTATTATGTTAACTAGACAGGTTTGTGATTTAGATGAGTAATCGAATAAATGAATATATATAAAGACAAATGATTAATTTATCAATCAATGTTTAATTTATCAAATAGTTATTGATGTGCACCAAAAATGTTTTGGGGGCATTACCGTAATTAAACGTGACCCCGGCTCGGGCCGGGGCGCCACCCTTGTATTAAAGTCCGCGATTAACATACTAGTTAAGCCCAAAAGGGCTAACGACCTATCAAGAATACCTGGGCTATTTTATTAAACTAAAGGTTTTATTATTAAGCCTGATGGGCTAATGACAAAGTTAAGCTCATAGCCCACTGTCAGCTCCATTTAAGTACCTTAAAGGAGTTGGGAAAGGCCCATTATTTACTCCCCCAGTAAAAAATCACTGACTATTGAGAGTGATCCTATAAAAGAACTACAAACAGACTTGATCCCTATTCATCGGGTACGTAGGCAGCTCACTAAATTCGAGTGTAGTCTATGCATTCATCAACTCCTAACCTAGTTTGTCATGCGTTGGATGGGTTCCATCACCCCACGTGGTCAATCACGTGGTATTCATTGACTGGCAATTTTCACCATCATCAGTTTTGTGCCGTCTGTGGGAAAACAAGCGCTCCAGTCACTAAGTATGCAAACTAGGTCACAAGCTCGTACTACCGGTGATAGGATGACTAGCCACCGTCAGCCAGCTGCTGCCGATGAAATTTCTAACCCAACGCCTGAAGATCGGCCCAACATTCAAGTGGGAGAAGAAAATCCCCCCAACGATCCGACTGAAGGGGAAGGTCCTAAAATAGCGCCCCCAACGAACGAGTAAAATGTGTTGCTCTGTAACATCAGCGGTGATTCTATCCCCTGCTTCCAGGGTGTTCGAGATCACCAAAGAGGCACTGCTTGCTCTAGTTGAAGATGCCTCTGTGCGAGCACCTGCAAGAGCGGTTCAGCAATACGCCCAGGCACATCCATGACATGTACCACCTGTTCCATCAGCTAATAGGAGGCAAGACCACCACATGAGAAGCCATTAAGAGGCTCTCCATCCTCAAGAGAAGAGGCCGCAAGATCTACCCCCTCCATAACGTAGGGGTCAAGAGCCTTGATAGAAGAGTTGCCCCCACAGAGTGGCGCCTAGCCAATACCCCCGCTGAGGTCAAAAGTCTTTGACCCCCAGTGAGATTGGATCCAGGCGATTCAATTCCCCGGTGAATGGGGCAGCACAAGACAGATAAGAGACCACCCAGGGGAAGAGATAGAAGGCCAACGCCTCCTAGGTCTCCACGCCGAGGTCAAGTCTTATTGACCCCCGGAGAGACTTTGCCAAGGCAAGATGGGCGAAGAAGGCACGCACCTCGCCATGTGGAAGTCTGGAGAACCAAGGGCGATATGAAAACATGCAGTTGGTGCCATTAGCCGTTGCACCTCCTAAGAGAAGTTCTTTCTTCCAGGCGATTTTGGCAGAGTCTTTACCACAAGGGCTTAAGATACCCCACTTAAGTAAATATAAGGGTGCGAGTGACCCTCAGGAACACGTTGACAAGTTCAACGCCAAGGCTGACATGTATGACGTCAGTGATGCAGCCTACTGTAAGATCTTTAGAACCACCCTCTCTGGACAGGCGCTTAGCTGGTTCAATTGATTGCCCGTCGGTAGCATCATCGGCTTCTAGCAGCTGACCCGACGCTTCCTCAATCATTTCTCCATGAACAAGAAGTACCCCAAGATGGCACCCTTCTTGTTCATGGTGGTTCAAAAGATGGTGAATACGTGTAGCGTTTCTCCAACGCGGTGTCAGAAGTACCGTATGTCAACCATGAGTTGCTTTCAGGAATAATGCAAAGGAACCTACGTAATAGTAGGTTCGATGAGTCAATAGCTGGGAAGCCCCCATCAACCATGGAAGAGTTGTTGGTCAGAGTTGAGAAATACATAAGAATTATAGAGACTGTGGCTCATTTAAGAATGAAGGTGATGACGATAAGAAGAAGGCCAGAGATAACGACAAGGTGTCGGAGGCCAAGGAATTAAGTGTACCCCCTTAATACACCTAAGGGAGAAATTCCTAGTCACTACTACAGAAATGACCTATTAAAGCGGTTATTTTTGGCCAATTACAATGGTTTTTAACCGCTGTAATAGGTACCGCTGTAATTGGTTCAGGCCAATTACAGCGGTTAAAAACCGCTGTAATAGATACCTATTACAGTGGTTATACAAATAACCGCTATTAAAAAAAAAAATTTTTTTTTTAAGAAGCCTATTACAGCGGTTTAGGAAAAAACCGCTGTAATAGGCTACACTATTACAGCGGTTTTTTCGAAAACCGCTGTAATAGGCGCTTTAAAAAAAAAAAAAAAAATTTTTGACCGCGTTGGAATGATACGAAATTTGCACGGTCATAGCGAAATGGCATTCCGAACAAAACGTAAGACAAAGTCTTACGCTCTCATGATTTTAGCCATCCGAGATCGTTTAAGGCCTCAAATACGTGTTTTAGTACAAAAATACGTATTTTTGTAATAAAATGTGTATTTAAGGCCTTAAACGATCTCGGATAGCTAAAATCCCGAGAGCGCAAGGCAAACGTTTTGTTCGGAATGCCGTTTCGCTATGACCGTGCAAATTTCGTGTCATTCTGACACGGTCAAATTATAAACGAAAAATATTTTCGTAAATACACAAATTTATACATACACCCATCTACACATACACAAATATACATATACACCCACATATACAAAAAATAAATGTACCCACACATACACAAATATACATACACCCATACATATAGGTGGTGTCGGCGGCGTTGATGGAGGTGGTAGTGTCGGCGGCGTTGATGGAGGTGGTAGTGTCGGCGGCGTTAGTGAGAGAAAGAGAGGAGTGAGAGATAAAGAGGAAATGAAGAAGATGAAATTTGAAATTTCAAATGAAGAAGAGAAAGAGGAGTGAGATATATAAAGAGGATTTTTATTTTCGGTCAAAGCCTATTATAGCGGTTCTTTGAATAACCGCTGTAATAGGTCCGGAAAGTTTTGGGCGGGAAAAATGGGGGGGAATTTTTTTAAAATATTTTGACCTATTACAGCGGTTCGGTAGCGAACCGCTGTAACAGGGAACCGGTTACAGCGGTTCGGTACCGAACCGCTGTAACCGGTTCGGTACTAAAAAAAAAAGTTTTTTTTTTACTCCGAAAAATTTTGGGCGGGAAAATTGGGGGGGAATTTTTTTAAAAATTTTTTGACCTGTTACCGGTTCGGTACCTAAAAAAAAAAAGTTTTTTTTTTTTACTCCGAAAAATTTTGGGCGGGAAAATTGGGGGGGAATTTTTTTAAAAATTTTTTGACCTGTTACAGCGGTTCGGTACCGAACCGCTGTAACAGGTTTAGCCCAGTTATAGCAGTTCGGTACCGAACCGCTATAAGAAGTTTTTTTTTTTTCTTATTTTGATCGGCCTATTAGAGCGGTTTTCTAACGAACCGCTATAATAGGTTTGGAACTATTACAGCGGTTCGATAAAAAACCGCTGTAATAGATACCCGATTAATATCCATTATAACGGTTCACTTATAAACCGCTGTAATAAGTCTCTCCGTTCAGCGGTTTTCAAAAAACCGCTGTAAAATGTGCGCTGTAACAGGCCTTTTCTGTACTAGTGAGTTATCGCCGAACAACAAGGCATAGTGCAATGGCCCAAGAAGATGAGAGACCTCATTTGGGGTTTGTTAAGTATATCCTCCTAACACTACTAAGGGAGAAAGTCCTAGCTATCGCCGAACAACAAGACATAGTGCAATGGCCCAAGAAAATGAGAGACAGTCCTAGCCGCCTCAAATTGAAGAAGTATTGTCGGTTTCACCGAGATAAGGGTCATACGACTGAGGAATGCCATCACCTGCAAGTTGAAATAGAGAAGCTGATTAAAAGAAGCTATACAAGAGGTGGTTTCCCCGTCCGATGCAATCATTCAAACACCCCCGGGACCGATGGGTAGAGATGGAGGCAAAAATAACCCCCCAGTAGCGGACTCGGAGACGGATAACCCCCCAGTGAATGGAATCATAGGGGTGATCTTTGGAGGCCCAGCAGGAGGAGATTCAGTGAACTCGCGGAAGGCTTCACTAAGGGCAGCAAAGGGGCTACACGCTATAAACAGGGGCAAGTTAATCATATAGAACCCAATAGTCATACCATTGAGTTCGCGCAGCAAGACTTGGGAGAGGGCATCCCCGTGGTAAATGATGTTTTGGTGATATCAGCAACCATCTCAAATTTTTGGTGAAGAAGTGTTAGTCGACAGTGGGAGTTCAGCAGACATAATATTCTACAACGCCTTCACCTAGCTAGGGGTAGACAATGCTCAGCTCCAAGTAGTCAACACTCTCTTTAGGGCCCTTACTGGATTCATGGGGGAGACTAGGGAAGCCTTAGGGAAAGTGTCTCTCCCCATCTCTCTGGGCGCATCCTGCCCGCTCCACTAAGATGGTTAAATTTCTAGTGGCCAAAGCCCCCTCCACTTACAATGTTATATTGGGAGGCCGAGCTTAAACTTGTTTCAAGCGGTTATTTCTACTTACCATATGAAGGTTGAGTTTCCCACCCCCGTGGGAACTAGAGAAGTTGTCGGTGATTTGAAGATCATGAGAGAGTGTTATGCTAATGCTTTGAAGAAGCCAAAGAGGAAGCATGGCGACAATGATCTCACCGACAAAGGGAAACAAATCTTCATCAACTTAATAGCGCTGCGGGAAACTCGCCCAAGGAGCAAGACCAAATCAGTCCATGCTAGAGCAAAATCCCAACGCTCAACTATCTATGAAGAGAGAAGCCATCCCAAGGCGACCACTTACCACAAGCGGAGACCACTAGCGAGATGATCCCAATAGGGAATCATTCCCTGAACTTAACAAAGTATTAGGCCTCATGAGACCTCAGCAGGTAACAAGTTAAAAACACTATCTTATTTTCATTTCTACTACCGGACAATTTCAAGTTTTCCATGAGCCAAGTGTTTCTTTCCCATTAACTTAAGTTTTGAGGTGCCTAGGAGCATCCCTATAAATTGTCGTTTTGAGGTGTCTGTGAGCACCCCCCCCCCCTTTTAATTTTTGTATGGATGGTCGAATGCTCTATTTATCTAGTGCTGGATTGCACCTTTTTTCATTATTATGTGATGAATGTTATTTTCGTGTGACAACATGCTAGCACATCCAATAAAGGTATAATACGTTACCAAGGGTGATTTAACAACACCCAAAACAAAAGCCACTTTTTTTTGGGGCTAGCATAGGTGGAGCAATAAACGCCCCCCAAACCCTTGAGAGTTCGGTCAAGGCTAGCCCATCTTATGATCCTTCCAGCATTTTTGAGAGGGCATGAGGTAAAAAATAACCCCCCCTCCGATATGGAATCTGGACCGAGATCATGGAAATATAACAAGGGGGATAATCCACCCCATATATAGATAACTAGGGTGATAACTCACCTCATGCAAGCATGGTGAAGGTGATAGTTCACTTCATGTGCCAAGTGAATAAAACTAGTGGCTATTCAGACCTACCAAAGATAAATGTCACCCTCGTGAAAAAATTGCAAAACGCATGCCGCAAAATCACTAGAGTTGACACTAGTTCAAATCGAGCCTTGAGCTCTCATTATCAGCAAGGCACTATACGCCAATCAAAGAAACACCCATCTAACCCCCTGTTATCAGAAGAACAACACTTACTCTTAAATACGAATCACATATTAAGGATTAAGGAGCAAGGGAGTGGAGAAATAAACAAACAACTAGTCAACTAGTGAACAAACAGCTAACATGCAAGGACCATGGATATCTAATACATCGGCCAAGCATTTTTCAAATTGAAGAATAGCAAATATACCCAAGTAGCATTCACCTCTAGCGGTCATAAAATAGCAAAGTGCCTAAGCTAAAACTCACAAAGTTGCAAGGTACTAAGGCAAGGGTAGAATAAATAATCTATCGCTCAGAAAAGTACGCTCACGACGTGCTAAGATAACTAGGAGGTGAAAAAAGATAGCCAATATTAATGAAGATCCTAATAGGCAACATGCCAAAGGAAGAGTGAATATCCGACAAGCCTCAAAAGGCTACAAATCAAAACATAACAATTCAAGGACAAAGTTTGCCCATCTGTGGGCAAACAAAAATAAGTTTTGCAAATGATAACACGAAATATAGAATGAAGACAGTTCAAAAAAGTAGATGAATAAACCCTAATGGGTAAAAGCATAAGGGGGGCCTAGAAGCTAAGAAGGCGACCAACACCTTAACTAGCGGTACCGCCTCCCGCATCTGTCTCTCCATCACTGGTATCGAGAACATTCTCGTAAAGCCACGTAAAATCGTTGCGGGGGTACCGACCACTCTCGCGAAGAGTTCTACGGCATTTGCGCACCGTCTTAGTCATAAAGCCTCGAGCAACCTTATACTCCGCTGATTGCACTCCTCAATAAAGGCAACACTCCTGCAAAATTTATCCACCGTCGACCTTTTGGCATCACTTAGAGTTTTTCTCCCAACATCCGAGCTAAGGAAGTAGCTACCATAGGACTTCTCCCCCTCAAGCTTCTTCTTAGCCTCCTCATATTTTTCCTCTCATTTGTCAGTCTAGTTCTTAGCTCTCCAGAACTGTGAAAATAGCTTCTGGTTCTGCTGGCACTATCTCGATGTTCCTTCTCCACCTCCACCTCCTCGTTCCTAAGTCCAAGGCAGTGTGATAGTTAGACCGCCTGACAAAAACAAAAATTAGGTAAAAACCTTAGATGCGTGAACATGTAGCCTCTAAATAATGGCAATAACACGTGTAAACGCTTACCCGACCATCCCCGGTGCAAATCTTCTGATCGAGAAGCTCAACTGGTAGGGTTGATAAGCAGATAGAGTCGTAATCTGTCACGACCATCCTCATCATAGACCAAGGAGTCACAGGATCTGTACTATCCCAAAATGCTGATGTTGGGGTCTAAGTTCGCCTCAGAATTAAACAAACCAGTGCCAAGTCCGGAGGAGCTCGAGCTTCTCGGAGAATAACAACGAGCACGCTTCGCCGGTGGAGCTGACGGAGGCAAAGAATGCAAGGGCACATGTCCCCCAGGAATGGCATGTCCCCCTTGAGGGGTTATTTCTTTTGCCACGACTAGCTCTAAGAGAAGAGTGGGCCAAGTCCCTAAGAGCGTTTTTGCCACCTCCTATCTCTAACACAACAGTGCCTTGAGAGCCAGTAGGGGTACCCAATTTAGGGCCACGAGCACCCCTAGAGCCTAAACACGCCATCATGGAATCAAAGTCCAAAGTGCATGGTACCTGCTCTGATGGGGCAAAATCCAAGGGCGTAACAACCTCTGGTCATGTTTTTCTGGGCAAGGCACAGAGGCGATGGTAGATCGACCCCATCTCTACAGGTAGGTACAGTGCGGGGAGTCTCGTGGGCGGTAAAGTTCGCTTGGCCACCCTTGAACACCCTAACGCCTGGAAAAAATACATAAAACTACCAAGTGTTAGTACATGGGAGCATGAGGCCAGACAACACTTAAAGTTATACATGAAGTGGAAAAAGGTGAAGGCATAAGTACCATGAGTATAAAATTGGCTAATGTCAAATCTATTTTCAAACAAACCCGCCTTGCTAAAGATAACTCTAAGTTATTTTGCACCCGGGTGACACGATGAAGGGTAACGCTCCCATTCCAATGCAAAGGCGTTGATATACCTAAGTAGGTGATGGGAAAATAAAAGAACTTCAATTTTCAATCACCCCTAGGTTTAACGTTACCCTCCAAGAACCTAATGGTTGACGAAGGAAAAAAATACACGTATGGTATAGAAGTACACATCTTAACCGTGAATAGAGCCTGAAAGGCATCCAAATTTATTTCGAGGCCTAATTCGGTGAACCGAGAAATAAAACCCTCAAAGAAGGTAAAGCAAGTAGGGGTTAACTAGCTTATACAAATGTAATAATGAGCCAGGACTTTCCCAAAAAGCTTATGGAAGGGGAACGTGAGCCCCGAACGAAAATACTCTGAGTAAAGGGTCACATGCCCATCTGGGGGGTCAGAAATTCAGCAACCTGCTATAGGTATGGGCAACTCAAACTCCACCGCTGTATCCTCGAAGAATGCTAGAAGTTCGGCCTCAGTGATAGTGGAATCACGAGAGTCGAAAGCAAGGCCCTCTTAAGAAGTCGAACCCTCATTATCCGGGGAAGAATGGCTTTCTCGCCCTATAAAAATAAGGAGGCTCCATCAACAACAAATCCTTAATAGAGGTTATCTAAATATGATAGCACAAACACAAAAATGGAGCACACCCAAAGGAACCCAATAAAAAAGACAAAAGGTAAAGTTGACCCCGACGTTGCACCCTGGCATCACGCTATGACCCGGGAGATGAAGACAAGTGCCTCGTGGCTAAGCCACAAGGCATCGGGATGCGAGGCACCGACTCCTCGTGGCCCTAGCAACGAGGCACCATCGCCTCGTGGTCAAGCCGCCGCAATGCCTCACGGCCCGACCACGAGGCCTAATTCTCGCAATACCCTCGTTGCGCCCCCGGATAAAAAGCCGATGACTCCAAAAAAGGCACTCTATGAGGGCGAAATGGCACTATGAACAAGGAAAGCAAATAAAAAATAACAATAATGTTATCCTTACCTTGGTCACCTTGGCTTTTGCCCATGGTTGATTGTTAAATGCTCCTAGAGAAAGAATTTCCTAAAAGAGGAAGTTTGAAGAAGTATGAGGATAAGAGTGAGAATTGTGGGTTAAATGCCAACAACCCATCCACACTTAAACAAAAAAGTGGGTGGGGAGCTTTTATGACCCACTACCCAGTGAAAACTGAAGCTAAACAGCACTGCCTAAACGGAATCATTTCTACTCCCGGGTATCCCACTAGGAAAACCCGGGAGTGGGGGACATTATGATGTGCACCAAAAATGTCTAAAGGCATTACCGTAATTAAACGTGACCCCGGCTCGGGCCAGGGTGTCACCCGTGGATTAAAGTCCGTGACTAACATACTAGTTAAGCTCAAAAGGGATGACGACCCATCAAGAATATGTGGGCTATTTTATTAGACTAAGGGTTATATTATTAAGCCTGATGGGCTAATGACAAAGTTAAGCCCACAGCCCATGGCCCACTGCCAGCTCTATATGAATACCTTAAAGAAGCTGGAAAAGGCTCATTATCTACTCTCCAATAAAAAATCACTGGCTATTGAGAGTAACTCCATAAAAGAACTGGGAGTAGACTTGATCCCTATTCATCGGGTACGTAGGCAGCTCATTAAATTCGAGTGCAGTCTATACATTCATCAAACCCCAAACTAGTTTGTCGTACGTTGGATCGGTTCCATCACCCCACGTGGTCAATCATGTGTTATTCATTGACTGACGATTTTCACCATCATTAGTTATAGTTTAGTATATTCTAATTCACTTATTTAAATTATTTTTGGACTTTTGAATATATAACATTTGCAAATTGAAAAATATCCATGTACAAGAATTATTTTAAAGCGAGCATATGATTCATGTGCAACGCACTTGTTATTTACTAATACAACCAAAATATTTTACTTAAGCGATCAGAACTCCTTTATAGTTATTCAGACCAACCTCCGTGAATTTGTTAATCTACATCGGTCTAAGGAAGAAAACTGACTCTTAACCTTGCGGACGCAAATACAGTTGGATAACATAATGGGGGAAAGAAAATTAATGCATAATTTGAAGGCCAAGTTAAATGTCACTTTATTAAGGACCCAAGAAAATTGAAGTAAATAAGATTGAGAGGGAGAAATGATGATAAATTCTAGTTCATGCCCAATTTATTCAAATCCAACCATTCACATAATTGAACTTTTTTTGGGGTAATTAGTCACCTGCCGCTCACTCCTTAAATTGCGAGATACTATGTCACCTCCATAGATGATTCTACTTGAAAGGTATGGGTTTATTTTCTGAAAAATAAGTCTGATGTGTTTAGTGCCTTTAAGATCTGGAAGGCGGAAGTCGAGAATGAAACGGGTTTGAGACTGAAACAGTTTGAGGTCGAATAATGGCATGGAGTATGACAGCCAAGAATTCAAAAATTATTGTGCAGAGATTTGGATCAAGATGATCAAGATCATTCTGAGGACTCCGCAATAGAATGGGATTGCAGAGCGGATGAATAGGACTTTGAATAAGCGAGCTAGGAGCATGAGGCTCTACTCCGGGTTGCCAAGGATGTTTTGGGCTGATGCAGTGAGCACGGAGGCTTACCTCATCAATCGGGGACCTTCAGTACCGTTGGACTTCAAAATTTCGGAGAAGGTTTGGTCTGGTAGTTTGGAAAGGAGGTAACTTTATCGCATTTAACAATTTTTTATTGTTCATCTTATGTTATACGAAGTTCTGATGACAGGGATAAGTTGGATCCTAAAGCACAGAAGTAAATTTTTATCGATTATGGAGGAGAAAGTTTTGGATATCGGTTCAGGGATTACCAAAACAACAAGGTCATAAGACAAAAAGATGTTACGTTTAACGAGAAGGTGCTTTACAAGGATAGACTCGGGGCAAAGACTGAGGATAATGAGAAACCAAAGGCAATATTGGAAAACATCACTCTATACGAGGTATTGAGAATAGGATTGAGGAAGATCCGAAGACTCTGCCACCAACCTTGCGAAGATCGAGTAGAACTCCTAAACCAAACGTGAGGTATTCTCCTTCCTTACACTATTTACTTTTAATGGATTTGGGTGAGCCTTAGTCGTACAAGGAGACAATGAGTGTAGGAGATTCTCTCAAGTGGGAGCTAGCCATGAAGGATGAGATGAGCTCGCTTGAGAGAAATAGAACTTGGAAGTTGACCAAGTTACCGGAGGGAAAACGGGCTTTGCAGAACAAATGGGTATTATGGGTTAAGGATGAACCGGATGGTAGTAAGAGGTACAAGGCGAGGTTGGTAGTTAAAGGGTTCTAACAGAAGGAAGGGATTGACTACACTGAGATTTTTTCACCAGTTGTCAAGTTGACTACCATTAGGATGGTTCTTAGTATTGTTGCTGCAGAGAATTTGCATCTTGAGCAGTTAGATGTAAAAATGGCATTCCTTCATGGGGAATTGGAGGAGAATATTTACATGGTTCAACTGGAAGGTTTTCTGGAGAATAGAAATGAAAACCTTGTATGCAAGCTAGAGAAAAGCTTGTATGGCTTCGAGGCAATGGTATAAGAAATTAGACACTTTCATGGCTAGTAGTGGATATACTAGGTGTCAAATGGACCACTGTTGCTATTTTAAGAAGTTTAGGGATTGTTATATCATATTGTTGCTTTATGTGGACGATATGTTAGTGGTTGGGTCTAACATGAGGAAAATCGACAAACCGAAGAAACAATTATCACCTGAGTTTGAAATGAAGGACTTAGGAGCTGCAAATACAATCCTCGGGATGAGGATTATTAGAGATAGGTCGAGTGAGAGTCTCAAGTTGACTCACAAGAAGTATATAGAAAAGGTACTTGCTAGATTTGCAATCACAAATGCCAAGTTTAGAAGTACACCTTTGGGGAGTCATTTCAAATTGAGTAAGGAACAATCGCCTAAGACTGAGGAGAAGCGAGACCAAATGGCAAAGGTTCCCTATGCCTCTGCCATTGGGAGTTTGATGTACGCAATGGTGTGTACAAGGCTGTATATAGCTCATGCAGTGGGAGTTGTGAGCCGGAATATGGCTAATCTGTGGTTAAAACATTGGAAAATGGTAAAGTGGCTACTGAGGTATTTAAAGGATACGTCAAGTATATGCTTGTGTTTTTCGGTCAGTAGTGTTACTTTAGAGGGCTTCGTGGATGCGGATTTAGGTAGTGATCAAGAAGGTTGGAAGAGTACATCGGGGTACATTTACACTTTGGGTGGCACTGCAATAATTTGAACTTCTAGGCTACAAAAGTGTGTAGTACTCTCCACAATCGAAGCCGAGTATATTGCTATTTCAGAAGCGGGTAAAGAGATGGTTTGGTTGAAGAATTTTCTGAGGCAGGTTGACAAGGAGCAACGGGATAGTCAAAGTGCCATTTGTTTGGCAAAGAATCCGATGTTTCACTCGAGGACTAAGCGTATTCAATTGAAGTATCATCATATCCAAGAGATGATAGATGAGGGGACTTTAGAGTTGAAGAAGGTGCTTGGTGCGAAGAATCCGGCGGATATGTTAACTAAGGGAGTTACCACCGAAAAACTGAGATTTTGTATGACCTCAGTTAACCTCGAGTTTATGTGATGAAAGAGGCTAGTCTGCACGAGAGGATACTTTCAGTGGGGTGGTGAAGAAGTATGACAAGAGTTGAGGTGATCAGTCTCCAAGTGGGAGATTGATGGGATATGTAGACTGATTGAAGGTTATCGGGTTCGGATCGGAGTATAAGGAAGAAAACAAGCAAAAACAGCTGTTTTGGGTACTGGACTTGACGTCGCGGTGTTGGCACGAACACTGCGGCGTCTCAGAGGATATTGACTGAACGCCGTGGCGTCCCAGCCTGAACGCCGCGACGTTGGCGGCAGACTATTCTGGATGACATCGCAGCGGAGTTCCGCCAGCGTGTTGACCAAGTTTTGTTGAAAAGACGTGTTTTGAGTTGTTTTAGGCTAGGCTTTTGTTTCCTTCTTTGAATATAAGTCTTCCAATACCCTACAAGAGTATATATACATACTCTTCTCTTGTAATATGTATCTCTCATCATACAATCAATAAAAAATCTCTAGTGTAGACCATGGACGTAGGCATTCTTGGCCGAACCACGTAAATCTTGTGTCGTTATTTTTCTTATTTTTTATTCACTTTTATTCATTTATGCGCATTGATTCCTACCAAGATATTCCTTTTTTCACATCGAACAACATATGATGCTTAGAGTATGTTAGTAAAAACTCTTATTATACCCTTATAATACACGTACGTACGTATAATTGAAAAATATTTTTGTTTTTCGTATGCATTCTGAACGTAATAAATACTACTCGTACTTTTGAGTTGAACCAATTATTAGACGTACTTTACGTATCGCATATAATGCTCGACGAATAATACTCTAATTTTGGCGAAAAAAAATATATTTTTTAATTTAAAACTTAAAAAATATTATTAATTTTTCTAAACAATAACTGAGAATTATACAATTAAAAGCTCTGAACGTTAATAATTTATCAAAATATTAATTATTGTCAATTAATGACTCATATAAAATATTGTTTATATAAATTAAAAGTAAGTACAAGTAATAAATCTTGCAAATTTATATAGAATTAAGCCATATTTTTACTCCCGAATAATTAATTTATATCCGTATTATACTCATACGTCTACAAATCCGTTTATTTCTCTTTCCCGTACTTTTTAGCCGAATTTTTCACCGTAACTTTTAACAAAATTTCATAATATACATGTACGTGTTAAATGACGAACTTTTTCCGTCCCGTATTTTTCTAACTATGGCTTAGACTACTCATGAAGATTTTAAGGACTAAGCACGGCTTTATTTTGAGCCATAACTTGTGACATAATATATATATATATATATATATATATGTTGGATTTTCCTCTCTTTCCAATACCAAAGTATATATCCATAATATGCTTTTTTTTTAATTGAAGTACAAAAACTAAATCAAAGGTTTAATATTAATAATAAGTGGTACATACAAAATATATTGCATATTTTTTTAAAAAGGGATATGATTATTTATTTAGCTAGTACCTAATATATTTATATATATCATTAAAACTTGGACCCTTTCGAATAAAGAAGAAAAACCATATATTTTCAAACTTGATAAATGAATACGTACATGTAATTACCAACACATGTCGCTTTTTGTTGATTTATATTTTTTCAACCCTCCTCATCGTCAAAATTCAAGGTCCAAATAAAACATAAGATCAAAGGAAAAGGTAAAATTCTAAATCAAACCCGATTTAATCCAAACTCTGCAATTACATGTAAACTGCAATAATACTTATGATTGATCATTCTTCTTGAGTGTGAACTAATTATCCCAAGGGTATATCCATATTCATCCGCCATGTAATTGGCTTGAGTTCGACCAACTGCATTTGGACCAGAGTTTTCTATCCATGTGTATCGATGTATGGCAAAAGAAGAGTGATTATGAGACACGGAACTTCAAGTCATGCTATAACCAAATCTCTTTATACGGTAGACACCATATCTCAATAATCAATGGTTATGATCGTCTTGAGACTCCGAGTGCCTGAAAACTCATGAAAATATTTTACCCCCTAAACAAACCTATGGCATTTGAAAACCAAATACTTCCGGAAAGGCCAGAACATGCAGGATGGGTTGACATATACATTAATAAAGTTTATTGTCAACCCCTTTTCTAATTTAATTAACAAACCCCAACTCTTGCTTAGCATCCAAGAAATTGAACCCTTAGCATCTTACATACATATATACATATATATATATATATATAGCAACAATTAATTGCATTTCTTCATTGGAATATTGAACCGAGTATTACACTATGTTTGAATCTTGGATGTTATAAAAGAATTATGTTTCTTAGATCGCTTGGAAAATGACTGAAGTTCAGATCTACCAGATTTTGAGCTCCAATGTGGGGAAATGACCTAAAAACTAGAAACGCACAAGTCTAGTTGGCGATGATCCCTACATTGATCCTCCGATGCCTTAAGTTATCGATTTTTATAAGAGATCGTTATGAGCTTAATTGTGGGAGCGTATACAAATGGCGACCTGATTAGAGTTGCTCTTTGAGTGCAGCTCCTAAAAGACCTAACTCATCATGAACAACGGTTATTGTTCCATGTCCTAACTCGAATGTTGGATAGGGTCAGACCGATCCAACTGTAAAAGACACGGATTCTCATTCTTTTTGTCCATTTCATTGCATGGGCACTTTAGTCAGGCCATTTCAACCCTTTTTGCATGGGCATTTTAGTCATTCTTAGGTTGCATATTATGTCCCATCTTCTATTTACTCATCGAAAACCAAACACGGTTTAAAATGAGTTATACCTGTACTTAAGTGAGTCATCAATTCAAGTCCATTGTAATCACAATCCAATTTAAAAGATTGCTTTTGTGTAAATTTCAACACATAAACAGCTTGGGAAACCTGAATTTTGAAGACCCATGGTCACCCCAGAATTGTACCACTTTAGTTTAACAGCATCGTCTTACAACTGGGTGTGATAATTGGTGAGTCTAGGAATTTGGAGTCCAGGTGATCTACACCATTCATTTCGATATACACATGGGGGTACTATGTCTATATACACATGAAAATGTTGTAAATCATCTCGAGACCCCAAGTCCCGAAACTCACTAATTATCATCCATCATCCGTCGTAACTACTGGCACTATCATATTGACAGGGAATATTCTATTGCACAAAATCCAAGGTTTTGTGGACAGATTCAGTGGCAAGCGAATGAAACTTTCGACTTCTAATAGAGTCTCATACCTCATGTATCAGGTACAAAACTTGTGTACCTCTCCTCAAACATGGACACATGATGATGTCATGGAATTTGACTTCTAAAGATGTCATGGAATTGTTACATCACTTCAATCAGAATGGTGTTTACTTTCGTTGACAATTGATAACTCCCGGGACTTGGGATCCCACGAGATTTACACCCATCATGTGAATAAACACATGGGCGCATGTAAACATATACATGGGTGTAAGGGTGTAGATAATCCCGGGACCCCATGTCTTGGGAGTCGCCAAGAATTATCCGCTACTTCCAAACAACTATAGTGTTCATTTGATAAAACAAACATAACTTGGGTTTTCACCATCACATCCACCAAAGTCTTCGTACCAAAACTTCATTAACTTGAACAACAAATTTTACCCTGCCTCAGCATGCCATTATATACCTTCTACATCCCAAAATTTGAGAAGGTTAGTGCTTGAAGGAAAAATCGAGTCAAACTACATATCGTTGTGGCACTCTGTACAAGATAGATGACAGATAATAAACGTGCAAGTTTTAACTGTATATGGCATCGTTGTCCTATCATTGCTTAAATATATGTACATGTCCTCGGTTGGCTAGAAAAAAAAAAAATCAGACTTAAATAATCAAAATAGGGAGAAATATCCACGCGAAGAACCGCATAACCATCCTCCGTCATTGTAGTAGTCAATGGCCTGCAAGATTCAATGTCAAACGCAGCACATTAGTGAAGATTAATGAATGAAAATATTCATAATGACGGATGAATTGGTAAAGTTGCATTTTTGATCCCATATGATTTGAGTGGTTTCATTTTCAGTAGGAGCTTTACGGCTCTGTTTGGTTCTTAGATTTTGATGTGAATACGGAAAGGTAAAATGAAAATGGTCAGAAAATAAAGCTCAAAGTACTTTAAACTGCAGTACTGCATAGTATTTTCCTCTTTTTTATCCTCACCAAAATCAAAATCCAAGAACCAAACACAGATCTCAATTTTGATCGCAAATTCAATATTTGAAACACATCTGCTCCTTTTTTTCATGGGTCCATAGCTGTGTGCTGAAGCCACGTAAAACTGGCATGGCCCCATTTGCTTCACGGGTTGGAACTAATGGTCATGCGAGTTTCATATGACTTTTCCCATCAAAAACCAACCAATGAGAAAAGAAACCAAATAGCCACAAAATGTAAAATTCAGGATCAAAATCAAATTCCCGCAAAGTACAGGCAATAATTGAATCAGACCAAAAATGCGATATCTTGCCGAGTAAAATAACAACTTACAATCTGGCAATGCGAACTTTTGGCCTCCACAATATGTAACAATAAAAGTTTGGACTAGTAAAAAGCATGTCTGAAGGCGGCGTATTATTGCACTCCGTGAAACAAGACGGTAATATTTATTAGAGCTCATGGATGAAGATAACCGTATAGTATGGATTATTATTTGCGACCTCGTACTTTCTGAGTGTCATTTCAGATTCATTGCTGCAGCCATATTCCTTAATTTCTGCGAAATCTCCGAGAACGAAGGCCTTTGTGCTGGATCAGAAGCCCAACAACTTTCCATCAATGCCTTCCATTCGGGGTCGCACCATGTCGGAATTTGTGGGCGCAATGTGTTGTTCACAATCCCTCCTACATGTGATGAAGAGAAACTTTTATAACAAGTTGTTTGTCAATTGTAAAAACAGTTGCATCATATTTTAGGAGGTTTTGCTTTTCTAGAGATTGGCACAATAAGCTAAATTATCTATATTTTGAGTTAATAATTAATGCACTTCCAAGAACTACCCTCAAAAATTCAATTAGGTCAAACAAAGAGAACCTCATGTGAAGAGTTTTTCTTTCTTAATAGAGCATATAGTGATTTTCAGGCATCTCACACTAATTAATATTAATTAAGACAAGTATTTGCTTTCAATTAAATAAATCATATTGATATGATCGCCAGGTAAAAGGTAAAAGAAAAAAAAGCAGTCATTAAACAACAATTTCGTGTTTTAGAAGATGTTCGAGTTTGAAGCTCATTGTCAATCACTCATGAGAATTTGCAATAACAAAAGCCCTACTTAGGCAACAAAATATTGTCCGTACATGATGAGACTCATGTTACATTCATGCAAACAAGAGTAGACATATGATCTGATTCCAGTAAACCAAAGTATCACCTAAAGCAATTATTGTCTAGGTTCGTGGTTCTCATACTTCCATTTTCACTCAATTTATAAGGAAATACAAATATCCAGAGTATACAACTAAAAACTCTCCTTACATTGTAAAAAAAAAAATTCGTAATGAAAAACATGTTTTTGTGAATTATCATCCAAGCAATAACGCACTAACGAAATACAAATATAGCGAACAATAAGTACTAACAGAAACTGATGGGAGTTTGAAGCTAACATACATTGGAAGATCAAGAGACAAAACTGATGTTGGAAATTGAGTCAACAAAGTGGCTTATATGACACCAATGGGGAAGTAGAGTTAGGACGTAGGAAATATGGACCATCTAGATATGCTTGATTGACAAAAAATTTATTACAATTCGATCAATTATTACTTCCTAAAGGCATGCGGGAACTAGCACATTATTGCAGGTAAGCCTGTTTATTTATCTCTTCTTTTTTCTTTGAGAATGATCAAATACAGAATTATCATCTTGCATAAGAGAATTGAAAAATTATGGAAATATCTTCTCATCGTAGAACAAATCACTCAATTCTTTTGGCACATACCAATTATAGAAGCACAGTGCATGTCTGTGTAAGGCTCATCACCAGTAAGCAATTCCCACATGACAATCCCAAATGAATATACATCAATCTGGCATACAAAAAATCTCTGGGTTAGAGAGAGAGAGAGAGAAGCGAGAGGCTCAATTTGTACTACCATTACCTTTTCTGTCACCATGTTACTCTTTCCACTCAGGAGTTCAGGTGCCATCCATGGTAATGTCCCACGAACACCTCCAGACACTAGAGTGTGTTGTTTTACTTTAGATAATCCCAGATCACCAATCTACATCGAGTTTCAGTCAAAATTCGGAAAAAAAAAAAAGAATTAGTTCTCTTAAAACAACATGCACTCAAATAAGCACCACTTCCAGTCACCCCAAAAAAGGGATAATTTACATACACATCCCTCACTTATTGTGTAATTACCAACGACCCCCTGAGATTTTGCAAATTTCCAACAAACCCCGTTATTGGGTGAAATTGAAATCGGTTTTTACTGACAGGGGTGAAATTGTAATTCGATTTTACTGACAAGGGAGGTTATAGTAATTTCTTGTCTTTCGTAATTAAGGTCTCAGGGAGAATATGCATAAAAGAATTCTAAGGAGAAACTCAAACATCTGTATTCAGCCACTCAACCTACCTTGCACACGGGACGATGCGGATCTCTCATATTTACCAGCAGATTTTCACATTTTAGGTCGAAATGAACAATATTTTTTCCATGCAAGTATTCCATACCAAATGCAGAATCCATTGCAATTATTAGTCTCTTCCGTCTGTCAATTGTTCTGTTCAAAAATAATAAACAGAGTCACAAATAAAAAAATCGGTTAAAGAGATGCTGGCCCATGACAGAGAAAATAAACTACCTATCTTTCTTCTGCAGGAATTGCTTCAATGATCCATTAACCATGAATTCTGTCACTGTTGCTAAAGATCCATCAGGACCATCGCGAACAACACCATAAAAGGAAACAACATTTGGATGGTGCAGTGAACTTAAAATCAGAGCTTCTTTCCAGAAATCAGCAATCTATACACCAAGTATGATGAAGTCAGAATTTAACATGATTGGAGAAACCCTAACATTGCAATAAATCACTATGAAAAAGAATAGAAATGCACATCAACTACAACCCAAAAACATGTTTTACTCAATTGGGCACAGAAAAGCATTGTGACAAATGTGAAGGGAAGATTCTGAAAAACTGTAGATAAATTTTCAGAAAAGGTTGAGTCGATATTTTTAATAAATATAAAGAAAGCTGAACAAAAATAACTAGGCCAAACACATTGGTCACGAGTTCATTTTTTCCCTTTTTTTGGCTAAATCATTGGTCACGAGCTCAGCTGCACAAGGATCATGTCCCCATTTATCATGGACTCAGAAATTCACTCAAAATGTATAAGCCGATTCCTTGTACAGTCCAAAATACAACAAAATTAGTAAATTACTCCCCTAATATCGCGGACGAGTACCAAAAGAGAGCAAAAGAAGGGTATGATAAAGAAGCCACCTTAGTTAGAAATCGGGCTGTTATAGAGTAGCAGAATGTATAGTAAATAGAAGTTTCAAAATGAATCAAAAGTACTCTCCAATAGCATGAAAAGAAATGATTTAGTATATGCTCTTGCTCTTAGCGCTCAATTAGTTATGTAAAATGTCTTATATGCATTGATAACTTTTTCAAAATCTAATTGGTTTCACACTCCAGGTATGCATCACCATCCAACTTACTCTGGACCAAAAGAAGAACTCTCATCCTAAGTCTTGGAGGAAACACATAATTCTATGCTTTCATTAAAATTCTTACCATACACAACAACCAGCAACACCTCCATGGGTATGCAACAAGAAAAGCATCTAAAACATTCATTCATATGCAATAAAAAAAGCAGCATTTTTTTATTAATATCCATGAGTACTGAATATAAAACCGTACAAACAAACATAGACGGAAATAGCTGTACTCAGAAACAAAGTTTAAATGCAAACAACAGAAAGCAATTGAATTAACAAAGCATACCAGACGTTCCCTCTCAGATGGCCTTCCAGCAAAGCAGCTCGCTTTTATTCTTTTTATCGCTACATCTGAACCCTTCCACTTTCCATGGAATACAGAACCATATGTCCCAGATCCTAACTCCCGAATCTCCTCCAGATCTTCATTTCTTATTGTCTACAAAGATAAAGGATATAGAAATAAGCATCTTATAGATATGTCTCCAATGTTATGAAGATCATAAACAGATCTAATTTTCATACACAAAAGCATGTATACAGCTTTTTCTGTTTTGCCCACAAAAACCACCTATGTATAAAAAAGCATATATAGAGCTACTGTAACAGACATAAACTCGTGGGTGTTGATGATAACCTGCAATCCTCGGTCAATTGCTTCTGCCTCAGCTTTTGTCAGCTCTATCTTAGAGTGATTAACATCATTGTCAGAATCTACCTCCAAATCCACATTGCCATCCTACAAAACACGAAAGATAAATCAAAAATGACCAAAAGAACACTCAAATCGTTGTACACTTGATTCTTACCACTCCATATTTGTGATTTGCATCCTCTTTTGCAACAATATCATGTTCGCTCCCCAAATCAGTATCTTCTTGTACTTTAGCTTTCACCTTCTTTACACTCCGCAAAGCCGCCTCTTTCACAGATGCAAGTAACTCAGGCAAAAACTCCAATCGATCATCCAGTAGACCCTCTGGAGGGTTAATTTCACCTACACTTACAGCACCACCATTTTCAGAAGCGGGTTCCGGAACACCTGAGTTGATTGAAGGAAAAGGTGCTAAAGCATTTGAATCCTTGTCAACGAGAACACAAACACCAGAATCTTTCGCCTCCACACCATGATATGCTTCTTTGATCCCGTTAATTGATTTAGTAACATCAGTGTCATTTTGGGTATCAACTCCTTTAGCAGCAATTGTGACTGAGATATCATCAAGTAATGATGAGGGGTTTCTAGAAATGCGGAGATTAGTCAAGGCTGGTACTGATTGGATAGGTTCCACGCTACATGGATGGTGATTCTCCAAAGAGTAATTATTAGGTGTCAATTTCACAGCTTGGCTATGCGAATAGTCTGCCACTTGAGACGACCCATCGAAGCCCACAAGTTTTTGTGATGATTCAATCCAAGGGTTCTGATTCTCTAAACCAGTTCTCAGCCTCGGACTACTCTCCACTGTACCTCGCACAAAGCCCATAGCGACAGAGCCATTAACTATCTGAGACGAAACAGATGCTTCATAAGTGGGACCCCCTTGCAATTGCCCATGAACATTTCTCCATACAGTTTGTGAAGGAATATGACCATGATTTTGCACCTGGTATAGGTTATCATTTCCATATGCATACGGAGAATTTCCATAGCGAACGCCACGCTCTTCCATGGATGGCAAAGGAATCTGTGATCCAGTTGCTACAGTTTGTTCTTGAAACAATTGACTACCGTAATCTACCCCTGGACGAGCATAGCGTTGATCTTCATGATGGATATAATGTGGTTGCACATGATGTCCATCACATGCACTACCATGCACGAGGGGAATATTCACACCATTTTCCACAATATAACTATCAGGCAACCTTCCAGAAACAGATAAGTGTGGTCTCGGTTCCTCACCCCAAGGATTTTGCTGATGTGGCGAAACCCATCCTCTTTCATGATTATGTGTCTCGGGAAACATCCCTCGAGGGTCATTTTGATCTCTGCAGTAATATGGAGGGTGCATGTTAGCATCTGAATTCACCATATATATTTCTCTGTTTGGTGGGCACTCTGCACAAGAATTAGGGACCTGAAGATACCCATTCCCCACATTTGTTGGCTCTAGATGTGACTGTTCACCAGGCTTCCATGAAGAATCCGGATATAATTGGTTTCTCGGAAATCCCATTCGACAACTCTCGCAAATACTGTTTCCTTCAAAAACATTAGGCCCTTGGAGTATGTTTCCAGGAAAACCAGCCTTTTCAGTTGGAATCAATACCACATTGTCTGGATACTGAGCCTGCTGTTCGTATACAGAGTGAGTGTTGATAGGAGGCCTATTGTAATCCTCAGGCACTCTATCAAAATCCCCATAAGGAGTTCGATAGCGAGTAGATGAGGGTGAAGTTGGAAATTCAGCAATTGGTCTCTGATCCATATTTCCAGGTTGTCTCGGGGAATAATAAGCAGGACTCCACGGAGCCTCCATATCACTATACCTCTGAGTAACGGGTTGCTGTAATTGTCCCGACCCGACATGAGGAATAGTCAAATGCCTTAAATTCATCTGAGCCATTGGTAATTCCATGTTTCTCTGGCCATGGATGCTACCCTCTAGATTCATCTGATTAAAATACTGCTCAGCAACCCGAACATCATCTAACGACCCTATCAACTCACCTGGCTGTTTCCTAAAATCAGGAGACTCATTAAGACTATTCAAAGCATCCACATATCTCCTCTCGTTATCCCTTTCGTCTCCATCTCCAAAATGTAACGAACTATCTTGTTCTGAATTTGCAAACAAAAATATTCTCAGCCTAGTGAATCCATCACCCGAGCCCAATTTATCATACTCCTCCATCATATTAGTGACATCATCGTCATTCACAACGGATACAAGAGCATCAAGATCTTCATCGGGCTGCTGGTATTTCAAAACAGTTGCACCTTCGAAAAGCTCCCTCATCTTCCCCATAAGCTCTTCATACGTTATATCACGTGGGAGACTCACAATACGAGTCTCGCCTCCTACGTATCTAAGTTTCCCATCCTGAGGGCGAGGCAATATGCTACCTGAAAAGCTACACAAGAACTTAACACGAAGATTTTCATCGTTAGAGCCCGGTGTCACAGCAGGGCTATCCATCACCGCTTGCTGTTGCCGATCCCAATAGGGTTCTCAATTTCCCTTGGATCTTTCTCCTCTCTGAATATTACGTATTAGATGTTTCCATTCATTTATGGACCACCGTTGTATTCAACTACCAATTCCCAACTCTTCGTAGAAAATTCAAGGTACACCAACTTTTCACACTAGAAAGAACAAAACATTTCCAATCAAAAACAGCTAAGCTTTACAGCTAAAAGTGGCAAACTATTCTATTAAGATTTAATCAAATTAATAGCTCAATTTCAGTATCACAATCCATTTTTTTCTAGCGCAGATTCATTCCAATGAAAAAAACAAAATCTGAACTGATCAAATCTAACAAATCAAAACTTCACATATATAACAGAAAATTCACGAGAGATTACCTGATAATGGGGATTCTGACAGCACCAGAGCCCTGAATTTTTCTTGAAAACCTAAATTCAAGAAAACCCTAGAAACCCCCCAAACCTTATAGATCTCTTTTCAACCCTTTTTTGTATCAAAAACTAATAAACGATGTCGAAAAATGGGCTAAAATCTAATTATTTACTAACCAAACCAAAAATCAAATCAATAGAACGGGAGAAGGATTCGTACGTACATATATATAAATTATATATATAACAGTGTAAATGAAAATATATAGATATAGATATATATATATATATATATATGAATTAGAATAGGAGAAGAAGAGTTGTGGAGGGGAAGAGAGAGAGAGAGGCCATGGCTGTGAGGAATGCTTTGGTGTTTGAAGTTGCCAGGTAAGGGAGACACGTGGCAGCTTGATGTGTGTGTGTATATTTATTTATATATATATATATATATATATAGGCATCAATTTATCTCTCTAACGGCATATTCTATGTCCCCCACGCACCTAGGAGGAGCGTGTAACGAATTAATGCTAATTCCGTTCCCTTTTTTTAGGAAAAAAGAAAAAAGAAAATATGCAAATTCGATTCAAACTCCACCTTTATTTTCTTTTTCTTCTCTTTTTCCCATATTATAGTAATTCACAAATTCGATTCATACTCCTTTTCTTTTTTTAAAATTGTAGACGAAGGAAATTTCTGACCCGAGAAATTCGGCTGATAATTTTTAATTATAGACACACAGACCTTATAAAACTCCAAGTAAAGAAAAAAAAGTCGCAACTTGACAGCTTGGAATTAAACATTGAAATCAGAACCTCTCATATGAAAGTGGAAGCTGATAATACTAGATTAGCAAGTCTTGGATCATACTCCTTTTCTTTGATATAATTAAATAATATAAATAATGAATTCTATTTAGTATTAGGGTGAAAAATGAGTCGACTTACAAGGCTAGTGAGCCAGCTCGAGCGATTGCTTGATTTATAAGTGTTCGGAAGCTCGAGGTTTTTGTCTATTTTATTTAATTATTATTTATATTGATGTTGTTTTATAATTTAAATATTGATAATAATTATAATAGTGATAATAATAATAATAATAAATGTATTATTAATGATAGTAATAAGGATGGTGATTATAATGAACATATTGATATTCACGATTAATAATATATTTTAAATTTATATATAATTATATTTAGAAATATATTGTGGATAAATGATACTAATAATGTTCTTTATAATATTAAATAATATATTAATATTAATTCAAGGATTAAAAAAATTAAACTAAGTAAGCTCGAGTTCAGGCTCGGTTACGCATTGATAATTATATATCAACATGAATTTGAGCCTAAATTTGCAAGCTCGAGCTCAATTTTTCAATTGAGCTTGAACTTGAGCCTATAAAATCTAAAAGCTCGACTTATAATTCGTTCGTAGCCCCTACTTTGAGCGACGCTCTTATTAGAAAATTAAAACTTTTAAGTTGCCAAAGTGAAATGAGTTCAACATGTTTCAATAAACTTCAAAAAGAATTTACTTATGGTACCACATGCGTTTTATATTGATTGTGATTCTGATTTTATCTCATATTTTATAAATGTTCAAAAGACGAAAGAACTCAGAAAGATAAGATTTGTTTTTATATTATGTATCATATATGTTGTAGAATTTGTACATATTAGTGAACTATTTAGTTATTTTCACATAAATGACAATATGAACGTATTGTTTTATGTTTGTTCAATCACAAGAAGATGAATAATACAAGGGACGTTCGATATATCAAAGTCTTCATATCTTCGATTTTAGAATAATTAGAAACTAAAACATATTTGCAAATGTTTAATATGGTAGCAACAAGCTAGAACCCTATATATTCCAATCTCTATCTATTTCTTCCCGAGAGTCCCAAGACCAACAACCATTTTCTCACAAATTGATTGGCCTTTAATTATTGTACACACATCTTTGTTTTAGTATGCTCTCAATTATATGAACAATAAAGGGGCATATTTAGACCTATGTGCAAGAAACCTACCTAGTTTTATACATAACAAATTATTAGTTTCTCTTAAAAAAGGAAGGAACTTAGGCTATAGCCATTTATTACTATCCTAGGCTTTATTAACTATAATTCGATATAGCCATTTATTACTATCCTAGGCTTTGTTAACTATAATTCATATAGGGATAAAAAATCCGTTCGACTACAATTTGTATAATGAATCATGACCCAAATTTATGGGTTGAGCTCCTCTCTAGCGTTTAATATAATCGGAGATCGTCCAATCATGCCCCTCATAATGACACTTGTCACTAAAAAGAAGTCAATAACCTAAAATTGAGTTATTCACATTTTTCGTCCCATAAATATATTTCAAGTACACTTTGGTCTCGCGCTTTACAAAAATCTCACATTACATCTCATATCATAAAAAAAATCTTACATTTGGTCCCACGACCAATTTCAGCAAAAAAAAAAAAAAAACTACCGATTTTGTTAGTCAGAGGCAAAAAAAAAATTAATAAATAGAAAAACTTGGAAATAAATGTGAATTCTTTTGAGAAATTTATGTAAAGTATTTAAAAAATATGGGAAAAAGAATTTCTAATTTTTTTTAATAAATATGAATTTTTCTTCTTCTTTTTTGCCTCTTAACGGATCCAAGTGTGAGATTTTTGACAGAAATTGATTATGAAACTAAGTGTGAGATTTTTTACTACTTAAGGGATGCATATTGAAATTTTTATATAGCGCATGACTAAACGTATATTTGAGTGCATTTATTAGACAAAAAATGCGATTTACCCGCCCAAAATTATTCAGCTTACATGATCTATCACTTGCGTTAATGAATTAGTTTTGCACAAACAAAAGTTATAGTTAGTTATTAGTCATATACAATATCAAAATTAGAAAACCACTTAGGGGGTTTTCTTTTTTTTACTTTTTGGTAACCAACACTTGTGAAATTGGTGGTCAAAAAGAACTGGAATTTCATTTTCCAGGAGGTGAGGAGGACTCGTGAGTAGCCATTTGACAAGATGTTTATGTTTTATCTATCTAAAGAAAAAAAAATTCTTAATTAAAATACTAAGATATGTGATTTCTAATGGGTTTTTTCTGTTTTTTTGCTTAATTATAGTGAATTGATTAGTGTAGGGTTTTCATAGGAGTTTTTGCTAATTAATTTGTTCATAATTTAATTTGTTTCCTTGGACTGATGAAATGGATAATGTTGGATGATGATGTTCTCCATTTTGAAATAAATGACAACTAATGATATTTTTATTCTTATAATAGATGGATAAGTTTGTGGATATAGTAGATGGAAAAATCATAGAGATTAATTTACTGTTATGTTTGAATCAAGTCACGTATTTATTCCAACTGCTCAAATTACTTATGAAAGGAAAATGCTATATACTATCGTTTTTATACCACCGATTTTTCACCTCCCCTTGATTTAGAAAGTATGGATGTATTAAATTCATTAAAATCAATTAATTGAAAATGATTTCTTGCCAAAAATAAGGGGAGTGAAAAATCGGTGATATATAAAAGGTGGTATATATCATCGCTCATTATGAAATACAATTTCCATTTAAAGTCGGTGCAAGAGTTTGATATTGAGTGCGTATAATTTCTACAATGAGTACAAATGACAGGGGTGGAACAAGAATATGGGATTTGAGGTGGCGAATGTATACAAAAAAGAGTAAATTGAAATTTCAAATAAGTTGGGGTGTGTCCACCAACCTCGGTTCCCTCCATGATGAATGAACAATTTAATTTAGTATAAGACCTTAAGAGAGTGTTTAAATAAACAAGGGGGAACTCTAAACAAATAAAGACAAAATTATATCTTTGGTCCTCTAATTGTAGGGTTTTAGCACTTTTCATCCTATATATTTCATAATTACACTTTTAATCCTAAAATTAATACCCCACATTTCATTTTAGTATTTTTATTTTTTTTCACTTTTTTGTTCCTGAGTCACACATTTAGTCATATTTAACTAATTTTTTCGTACATTTAGTCTTACTAGCGTCAAATTAAAAATACAAAAAAGTTTCGGTCAAATTAATAGCCGGAACTTCGCACGTGCGGAGAACATGTGATTTAGCTATTTTTGGCTGAGTTAAGTTCCACCTTCTTTGCTGAAACTAAACTGGCAAAGGTAAAATTTCACTTTATAGATTGAGTTTGCACTTGATGTTCAAAGGAGTTGAAGAGTAATTGGTTTAATTTTGGATGAAATGATTTGGAAATGGGTAAGTTGTTAATTTCATCGTTTTTACAAAATGCTTTGAACACGTGTGCACTGCATGTGCGAAGTTCTGGAACATTAATTTAGCCAAAAAAAATTCAATTTTTCAATTTAACGGTAGCAAGGCTAAATGTGCAAAAAAATTAGCTAAAAATATGAGTAAATGTGTAACTCAAGACACAAAAGGTGGCAATGGTGTTGCATTGTCTGTTTCTCACATTGGTCACTCTTATTTTCCTCACTCTTCTTCTGAGCTTTCTCTACCTAATGTTTTAGTAGCTCCTAGTATCGTAAAAAGTCTTGTGAGAACTCTCGCTTCTATTTTCAGTCCTAATCCCTCTACCGTCGCTCTTACCGTGGTCTCTCCTACGCTTTGGCATCGTTGTCTTGGTCATCCTGACTCTAATGTTTTCAAATTTTTAGCTTCTAAGAATTTTATTAAATGTCAAGAAACTTTTTACTGTTATCTAATGCCTGTCAAATTGGCATACATCATCGTCTTCCCTTTTCTAGTTCTACTTCTAGTTCGTTTAGCGTTTTTGATATTATTCATTCTGACTTATGGACCTCGCCGGTTCCTAGTGCCAACGGTTTTCGTTATTATGTAATTTTTTTGGATGACTTTTCGCACTTTCTATGGGTTTTTCCTCTTTATCATAAATCCAAAGTTTTTAATGTTTTTCAAAAAATTTATGCTTATGTTAAAACTCAATTTAATACTAAATCAAATCTTTCCAATGTGATCATGGTCGTGAGTTTGACAGCAATAATTTTCATTATTTTTTTCGCTCACTTTGTATTATTTTTCGATTCTTGTGCCCGTATACAGCGCAGCAAAATGGTAAAGCCGAACGGTCCCTACAATCCATTAATAACATTCTTTGCACTCTTTTGTTTCAAGCCAACCTACCACCCGTCTTTTGGGTTGAAACCTCGTACATGGCTACCCATCTTCTTAACCTTCTTCCTACCACTACCTTATCTTATCGTACACCTTTCGAGCTACTTTACAATACTTTTTCTACCTATACACATCTTCGTATTTTTGGTTGCTTGCGCTACCCCAATCTCTCTACCACTGTGCCTCATAAACTCGCTCCACGCTCCACGGCTTGTATCTTCTTAGGAGTTCCTGACAATCATCGTGGTTATAGTTGTCTTGATCTTCTCACTAATAAAATAATCCTCTCCCGCCATGTTATCTTTGACAAAAACATCTTCCTTTATGCCTCCAACCAATCCTAGTCACAAGCTCATGATTACTCCTTCCTCTCCCCGGAAGACGACTCCTCCTCTACCCTTCTTATTGTTTTTCTGAGCGCTAATCCCACCCCGACTCCTAATCCGCAGCCCCACCCACTTGGTGAACCCGGGCCCCCTCCGCCCGCCGCACCAGCCGTACTCGACCCTAACACGCTTGTCTCTTAACATCCCATGGTTACTCGATACAAATTCGGTATCGTTCATCCTCGCCAATTACTCAATCTCTCGGCGTCTTCTTCTCTTTCATCTTTACTTCGCTCTCATGTCCAGGCCCTTTGTGATCTAATTGGAAATCTGCTATGGATGATGAATTCTCGGCTCTTCACTCTAACTCTATCTGGACCCTTGTTCCTTGCCCTCCTAACACTAATGTTGTTGGATCCAAATGGATTTTTCGCCATAAGTTTCGCTCTGATGAATCCCTTGAAAGATACAATCCTCGTCTCGTCGCTCAAGGTTACACTCAGCAACTCAGCCTCAATTATAATGAAACGTTTAGTCCCGTCGTCAAACCAGCCACAAGCCATACTGTTTTAAATCTCGCTCTCTCCCATTCTTGGCTTATCCATCAACTCGATGTAATAAAATGCATTTCTTCACTGCCATCTCAAAGAAGTTGTCTACATGAAACAACCACCGAGTTTCATTCATCCTCTTTTCCACATCACATCTGTCATCTTCACAAGGCTCTATATAGTCTCAAGCAAGCACCTCGTCCTTGACATCATCGTTTTGCTTCTTATATTTCTTCTTTAGGTTTTGTCAGAAGTAAGGCCGATACTTTACTCTTTATCCATCATCATGGTGGTCATACTACTTATTTTCTTCTTTACGTGGATGACATAGTCCTAATTGCATCTTCCACATCTCTCCTCACTACCCTTATTCGTCTTCTTTCCTCGGAGTTTGCTATGTCTGATTTAGTTCCCTTGCTTTATTTTATTGGTATCTCTGTTTCCCGTTCTACCTCCGGTCTCATCCTTACTCAATCCAAATTTGCTCACGAAATTCTTGATCGTGCCAGCATGATGTCGTGCAATTCTTGCCTCACTCCTGTGGATACACGTTCTAAACTATCATCATCCGGACCTCCAGTCCCTAACCCTACTCTATACCGCAGCCTCGTCGGTGAGAGTGTTATATGCCCAGTGAGCCATCTGTTGGCTTGAGCATTAACACTATGTCAGTCTTATCATTTAGATTATATCAAACCTATTACAAAATGCTTCTTTATTGTCGATTATTTATGTAGTATAGATAAAGATCCCATGGATTACATATGGTTAAGGGAGTGGTCAGAATACCTATGGAATACTCTCAAAGACTGTAATTCTAAAACATGTTCCAAGTCATAGAGACTATGAGATGTGGGATATCACTGGCCTTGCCAAGACTTGTTCATACATGTAACTCTCCCAAGAGGTCTACGTGTTCCATTATCGATAGCTCGTATGGCAATATATGTATGAAGACTCGTACTTTGGTTATAGAATTAAACGGCCCGCAAGGATTCCTCGTTGGTGCTGTCGAACTTGAAGTCCTTCGGTTTCGTAGTGTGATAATCCTTAGACCTGAGATGTCATTGGAAAGGGTACTACCCACTATGCTTTGATATGCACGTGCACTCCAGGAGAGTCATACGGCATGTATGTTGGGTATAGTCTGGTTGTACAGCGGAACAAGTGACAGTCGGAAGGGATTCATCCAAGGTCACGAGTACCCGGTATTTCTTATGATGTTGAGTAAAACGGAATGATCGAAAAGTCTCTGACCAGAGCATAGTCTTATAAGAGGGATTGGTGATCCCTACTTAGAAGATCGGATCATTAGTGGAACCAACATAGCCATAGTTTTCGAGGCTACTAGGGTTTCGACCATCGCTAAGTCCTATGGCTTAAACGGAAAAAAGATGGAGGGATACGACTCACACAAAGATAGAAATCTGGATAGGTTTGCTTTTCATCGTTAACATCTAGGAAGTAGTGGCGACGTCGCTAGACATCGAACCACAACCGATAGGTGTCTTGGGTTAATTGGTGAAATTAATCCAAGGCCTAGTTAATTATTATAAATAATTAATCTAGCCTATGAAAGGACTTATTGATAGTTTGTTAATGAGTCTAAGGGGTCACACACAATACTTAGTGTAGTACCTAGTGGCTAGTTAATTCTTTGTGAATTAATAGAGAGATTATTTAATTGAAATTAATTAATCGGGAAAAAAAATTAATTAAGTGGTCTTAATTAATAATAGTTTTATAATTTAATATTAGAATATTAAATTAGAAAATACTAATTAATTAATTAGTGGCCTAATTAATATGTGAAAGATGAAAATAAATATACATATGTATAATGTACACGTTGGGCATGTATATGTATAAATATGGTATAGGATTTTATCTTGTTCACCAAGTCTATGTATGTATATATATTTAATATATCTATCTTATAATATATATTTGGTAGGATCTATTTTAATTAATTAGATAACTAATTGATATGGAAAGATCTTATAAATATATTAGGATAGATATTGTAGATATGGAAAGATCTAGATCTTATATATTTGGGAAGGATCTCAAATATATGGAAAGATCTTGTTAGTTAATTAGTGGATCTAATTAACTAATGAAGAGTTTTATAAAAGAAGGAAACTTAATATAATATATTACCATATATTCATAAGCATGAATAGCCGTCAATTTGGTCATTTTTTCGTTTCTTTTTGGGAGTCACCGTTTCCAAATTTACACGCCGTTTGGTCAGCCGTTATAATTGATTGACCTCTGTTTTCCCTTTTTTATTGATAGGTTTTTTCTCTCGCTTCATCTTTCTTTCCTGTGCGTCCTTGGTTTTGACCGGAAAGATGCCATTGATGGTTTGTTTTGCTGGCTTCCGTCGGCCGGCGTCCCGGGAAGGGCAGCGCCGGCCGGCGCTACTTTCCCCCTATATAATCGGTTGTAAACTTTCTCTTCTCCTCAGATTCAAAGAGTTTACACCCTTTAGAAGCTTTCTGCATTTGGGTTCTCAGGTTTTTGCATTTTCCAGCACAAAAAATTCAATGTTTGTTCTATAATTCAGCATTTGGGCTTTTACTTTTCTGGTTTTTAATTTTTTTTTAATTTTTAGGAAGCTGTTAAATTAGGGGTTGTTGTCAAGAACAAGAAGGGGAAAGGAGATGAAGTCGTTGACTGAGGTGAAAGTGAGTACGATGGAGGACTATAGCTATTGGTGCTGAGGAGCTTTTAAGTCTGAACAAAGAACTATTGCCAAGTTGAAGCTGTTAATTGAAGAGAAAACAGAGAGGTAAAATCTCTATGTGTGTGTTTGTGTTCAATGTGTTAAGTTCTTTAGTGGCTGGGCTTTTTTTACTCATAAGTAGTACTAATATATTGGGTTGAAGAGTTGGAAGATTTTTGCTTGATGCAGAGGGAAGAGAGAGAAAACAAAATTCCAACTGTTTAGAGTAAACTGAGGTGACTATTACATTAATGTCTTACCAAGGTGCCATTTAGATTCGCACTGCCTTTTCATTAGTATTTGAAGGATTTTGAATCGTTTTAAGTATCTAACTTCGCCTCCAAATTGTGGATAATAAGTGAAGAAGAAGGATGGTGTGATAGTCAGTTCAGCTCTCCAAAAACACCGTAGTCTGATCAAGAAGACGCAACTAATTCTCTGGTAAAAGTATTTTTGAATTATATTACATCTTTAAAAGTATTATTGGGTACACCTTAGGGTTGGGGGGATTTGGGGGCTTATGAAAATGTGGGAGAAAGGAATCTTAAAAAAAAGAAAAGAAATTGAGAATGGAAAAGAAGCAAAATCAAGAAAAATGTTATGAAACACGTGGTAACGAGGTTTTTCTCTTTTTTCTGGTTTTTTCCTAACATTTTTGTACTTTTTTTAATTGTTTCTGATTTGTTTTGATTTTTCTGAATTTTATTCAATTTCTTTTTTACTTTTATGAGTTTTTTGTGTTAATTGTCTTTTCACTTTTTTTTTGAATTCATTTCTAATTTGTGCTGATTTTTTAATCAAATCTTTTAAATTTTCAAATTTTTCCTGATTCATTTTCTTATCATGTTTTATTTTCAGATTTTTTGTTGATTTTTTTGTCACTATTTCTTTTTTTTGACTTTTTCTGGATTTTCTATTTCTTTTCTCAGTTTTTGATTTTCTTTCCAAAGTTTGTTATTTTTCTGAATTTTTGCTAATTTGTTTGATTTTTATGAATTTTATGGATTCTTTTTTTCTTGGATTTTGTGATTTTTTTTCTTATTTATTTTGACTTTTCTGACTATTAAGGTTTGTTTTTCTATATTTTTATCCTATTTGTTTTTATTCATTTTTCTGATATTTTCAAAAAAAAATTTGAGTTTGAACTTTTTCCCTTAATTTTCTCCTAAATATTTTGAGAAAATTGCAAAAAGACCCAACCTAATGGCGCGTGACATTCATGTGACGATTTCCATTAAAAAGTTAACGGTCTGAATTAAATTGGCACAATTTTTAATTCGGTGGGACTATTCATAAAGCTCGAGACCACTTTTCCAGTCCCCCAATTTTATGGGTCTTCTCGATGCCTCACCCGGTGAGGTGCACTGGGTGCGGGCCGTGCAGCAGAGGGTGATATCTGTCACCTTGTGCATTATTTTATTGTTTTTTGATTTTTTTAATTTTCATTTGTTTTTCTTTTTGATTTGTTTATCAATTTTTTTTTTAATTCTTTCTCTTGTTTTTTTCATTTTTAAATTTTTTCTTTGTCTGAAATATGATATAGGGGTTTCTGTACTAATCATCTATATTTATATTAGTTAAGATGTGGATGGTTGTATTTTGAGTGGTTTCATATCGAATTTTTCTTTTAGTTTTTTCTAAATTCAATTTGCATTAATTTCTTATTTCTTTTTTAATTTTTTGTTTGAAGTTTGAGAAAAAATTTCTGGAAATTGTTAACTTCGAGCTTATTGATATTGAAAATTCAACCTAACGAGTAAACAATTATTAACACGAATAAACAATTATATTTAATATTTAAACAAAAATAATAATTATAATAAAATATTAAATAGCTTAGTATCATTCAAATATTGAATATTAAAATACTATATCTTACATTTTTTCGATACGAAACGACATAAAATCCGATCGCGTGCGTTCCTAACTAATCCAAATATTAAATGAATAGGAAGAAAAAATTTCATCAAATTAGCGAAATAAGAAACAAGAAAAAAATCAAAAATCAGTAAGAAAAAGAAATAAAAGAAAGAAATTTAAAAGAATACTGAAAAAACAATAAAATAATGCCATGGTGAAACAAGTCACCTTCTGCCGCACCTGATGCATACCCCACCACGTGCAGCATCAAGGGAACCTATTTTATGAGACCAAAAGTACAATTTTCCCCATCTTTTCACTGCACTTTGCACATCTGATAGCACAACCCATTTTTATGTATAATACATTACATAATACTTACCAATATTATTCACACAAACTCTTCGATGACTTATTGGCTGCCTTTCTTGAGAAATAGTTTCACGAAAATGAAGAGTTGAATATAATATATTATATAATACATATTAATGTATGTATAATTATTATAATGCTGAAGAGTCGTTTATGGAGGATTATTTTCACTGGATTTCACTAAAGCTAATTCCTCTTTGGGTTTTTTTGATGGAAACCATTACGACTAAGGGAACTTGTCCAGGACACTTCAGAGACCTTTATCAAATTGTTGGGAAATAGTCAAATCTTCGTTTTTTGAGAGCCCCTTTGTGTTTTCAATTCTAGCATGTTAAGTTTTCCTTCCGGTCTTGTAGTGGTTGTTCAGAGTAGAAAGCATGCAATGATTCTGGTTCAAGATAACATTGTATATATACCCTATGTTTCTACAGCATCGTAAGGTAAGTTGTGTTATCTTTTGTTATGACGTAAGTTACCGTTTGTGGTCTTAAAACATTCTTTTTTTAACAGAATATATGCTTAAAACATTGAACTGTGATATAGATCTTTCTTGATCATCAGGAACTTTGCAGTACGAGCAACTATTCCTTGAGTAGAAGTAGGATGCTAATGAACTAGGACTAGATTTTGGTACTAATGTAATTTGGATGCTCTACGTGCACTTGATATTACAATGACCATGCAACTATATATAATGCTGTTTCTCGATCAGAATCGTTTTTATTAGTTGTTACATAGAAAGAGTTGAGAGGATGCTCTTTTAGGTTCAGAAACTTGAGTCTTGAGTGTTGATAATTTGAATTCGTTTCCATGAAAATTCTCGAGGGAGTTCGTTGAAATGGTAGACAGACAAAATTTACTCTTATCCAAAAAATGTACTACATTTTGTTCTTTGGGCTTACTATGATAAGAAATAATTTCGTCACGTGAGTAGTAGTGAATCTTGTAATGAGAGTATCAGCCTTCAACTAGAAATTTGTTTAAATATTTATGATCTGTCTATGCTTAATTTCATTTCATTTTTGATAGCATATGGAGTATTTGACAAGCTATTACTACTTTTGCTGAAAGACGATTACTTGGAAATTTAAAGACAATGCATGATGACTTGGAATTAGAGATGATGCATGTAATGGTGCTTACTGTGCATTCAGCATAAAAACATGTGTTCGATTTGCCACTGTCCATAAATCTTGAGTTATATTCATTGCTAAGATAGGAAGAAGTGTAGTATTGCAGTGGCGAATAATTTTATGTTCTGTTTCATGAAGCATGAATTCAACTTTTAAGTTGAGAAGCAATAAAAACCTTGACTGTACCTCATTGAACAGTTTGTTGTATGGCACTGCACTTGCATCACCAGTGTAGGCCCTTGCTAAGTGCTTTAAGGAATTCTAAGGGTCCTTTGCTTTGGTGGGAATTGAGTTGGGACTTCTTGTACGAAAATATGTAGTGTTTTGTTGGTACGTTTCATTAGTCTCATCATTACAGGCTCATGATGATTAGAATATATACGTGAAATTATCGCTCGACTAATGTGCCGTTGTAATTATCATACATTTAATGGGATAAGAATATACTAATACCATAAAATGAAGTTTTACATACCTTGCTTGGTAGTAATACTGTGAGGATAACGACCTCTTTAATGATGCAACTAGAGGATATTCGTATCATAGTAAATCTTGATTGTCCAAATAGTGTAAAGTATTTATCATACCTAAATCTTTATAAATGGTACTTGACCTCTAAAAATTTCTATTTGTCGGAGGTGTTTGAAGGTCAGAGGTGCTTGAAGATCAAAATGAAGCTCAAGGCGCCTTGATTTGCATCAAGGATGAGGGCAAGCTTGTGAGGGTGTTGCAGATATAATAGCCTCATCAGTAAGCGACTTGAATTTTCTACAGAACATATGGAAAATCTCCAATTGTTGGAATTAGTGCATATGGAAAATTTCCAATACTTGCCAGATTTTTTCTACAGGTATGTGGTATGTGTCAAAAGAATAAGGTGCTTGCTGTTTGTTCTATAGGGGCCTCATCAAGTGTTAGTGCATATGGAAAATTTCGGTTCACCGTGGACCTCAGAAAGTGCTTAAGTTAATCATAGCGGTGTGATTTTGTTTGTTCACCAATTTTTTCTATGATGAAGGGGTAGCTAAACTTATGAAGATAGTGATCTGTTTTTGCTCGGTTGAACTTTATTTATGATTTATCTTTTTCAACAAATTTGATTTTGAATGTCTCAAATTCATAAGGAATGTAAAAATGATCCCACACAACGGGTTGGTACAGGATATTCTGCTTATATGTAGCTTATAGAGTCATCTGTAGGTGACATCGATGTGTTTAATATGCTGCCACGCCATTATAGGATACAGTTATGCTTAATATCATTGTATATTGCCCTGTACTTATTGGGTCATTTTTACACCTCAATTTATGTCATATTGTCTGACCTAGATTATATTAACTAGATAAGGGCAGTTGAGATTTCAACGTTACAGGATTTCGTGGCCATAAATAAATGACATTTGCACTGAAGTAATGGTCGACGGCCTGAAAATAATTAAAACGAACAAGTGTGTGGCAAAGATTTTATCTGAATGTCTAAAATAATCAATCGATTTTTCAAAATTTCTAAATGTGGAGTTACAAATACTCGTGTTTTTATTAAATAAATATCCTAAAAAAGAATAAATATTCAAAAAAATATAATATGTTTTAAATTTAATTCTGGGCAACTTTTACCGCGCATTTGCGCGGTCTATGCTTTAACGAGTATATATATATGTGTGTGTATATGCGCAACACACGTGTGTGTATGTTGATGTGCTTTTGGACTATGTGCATTTAGAGCTACATTTTTGTGCAATTTCACCTTTTTGCAACTCCAAATAAAGCCATTTTTGGCATTATTGAACAGTGCCATGCTATCTATAGATACCCGCACCAGATATATTAAGTTAATTTGCGTTAAGTCATGGGGTCTCAGTCTTATCACTAGGCCAAGACATCATTGGCTAGGAGGAAGAGGACTTTGAGAACGAGTAACGAGTCTAACAGATATCCACCCCAGACCCAGACTTGGACTCGCCCCGATTATTAATATATATATTTTTTAATTTTATATATCTTGTTATTATTTAATATTTATAAGTATTAATAAATTGTAACCACAAAAATTGTTATTTCAAATAGCAACATAGCTTAGCTTAACAAGTTGTTAGTTTAAAAATACGTTTGATATGAACTTGAGTACGAAGATAACTTTATTTTTTTAAATTTGTACTTGTTTGAAATGTAATTACACTTAAGTACCAGATGAGTTGTATTTTTGGATGTGTTTACATTAAATCATTGATTCGATGCCATTTTATTTGTTTTGAATGCGTTTCTAAGAACACGATAGACAAAAAGACGTCCAAAATAGAAATTGGTCGGGTACCGAGTAGGACTCGGACTCGCGGGACACCCAGCGGGTCCGAGGTGGGGCCTGGTAATGACCGGGTCTGGGTATTAAAAATTCTTAGCAGGACGAATCTCGAGTCCTGCAATACTCGGCTCATACCCACCTCGTTGCCATCCTTAGGCATGCCAAGCACATGACTGATTGGCTGTGAAATTTTGGCCGGAAAACGATGATTTGGGGCAAAGTGCAAGTAATATCAAAATTTTAAGGGGCAAGATCTTGTTTTTGTGTTTGTAAGGGGGATAGTGCAAAAGATAAGATTTTTAAGGGGGTGAAGTGCATTTTTTCCATATATATAAATATATATGTATATATTTAAAATTCTCTCCCAATAAAATTCTCTCATGACACAAATCTATTTTATATTTAGCAAGATGATGAACATTGACACGTTGTATAAGAGATGACATTCGCTGCTTTTCGAACATTGAACTTTTTATCCATTTGCTCCGCGAGGTTAATAGATGGAAATTATTGCTGCGACTAAGCCCCTCATGTGCACTCGTTACATGCAAAAATTATCTCCATACCTATTGAGCTACACTTGAATTTGGTTAATAAGTTACAGATCCATAAGAATTATTCAATATTACATATGCATTTGTCAATCAACGCTTATAAGTTGTTCAACTTGCTCATTTTTCTTCCAAGTGATAAAGCATGAAAATTACCATTGGTTCAATTGCTATAATTTTGAGACGGAGAAATGGAGGATATTTCTATGAACTCTTGAGGTGTTGTATCAAACTTAGTATTAACGATTTTAGAAATAATGCAAATAATATCATCATATATATAAATAAGAAAAAGGGGTAATGATATTTTTACCATTAAATTTGTTCCGGAACACATGCTCACACATTATTATAAAAATGTTTAATAAAGAACCTAAATGAGAATATTAAGGATGTTAAAGTCAAGATTTCAATATGAAAACTAATTTGGAATAAAACAAATTCATTAAGGACCATATATAATACAATCCCTAACAAAAAACATGTGATATACTATGATGCACCGACGACACGGACACGGGGAACGACATTTTTAAAAAAATATAGGACACGACACGGCTGTCTAATATTTTTTTTTGGTATATATATATATTATATATAAATTTGTATTTTACTTGTTTCTTTGTAAATCTATGTATATTGTAAATAATTCAACTATTTATCAATAACAAATGCAAAATAAAAATATAAACATAAACTAAATATAACAATAAACATGTTTTCCGATTTTTTTATTTCTTTTAACCATGGACACGGATTAGAAGTGTCCGACACGCGCACGACACCGCCCGGGGATAATTTTCGGAGTGTCCGTGCTTTCTAGGTGATATAACAAAGGGTGATACTTTGGCCGTCAATGCCTTGGGTCCCGACCACCACACATATGTGCACGTGATGATGTAGATCATTTATAAACCCCAGGTTTCGAAAAACCTCTATATGATCTTATAACGGGAAAAATTCATGTTAAATTGAATGCAATGGTTTTTCTGTCTATATCTCTCACGCAGTAAATTGAATTGCGTAGAATTTTCACACAAAATTTTACGAAAGAGATAGCTTTAGAATAGACATTCGGACCACTGAACTCGGTCTGGAATCGAATTACCCAAATAATGACAAACCACCCATTGCATCAACTCTGCTGCTCAGCCAATCAAAGGCGACAATTAATCAACTTATGACTACAATTTGTGTTTGAATTTGCTACCCGTTTTCTCGTAGCCGTTAAACCTAAAACCCCCAAACCCTCACCCACGCTCTTCCACACAAACAATGCTCCCTTCCGCCGCCCTCTTCTCGGCCTCCCTCCGCCGCAAATGCTCCTTTTCTCTCCGCCACCGCCGCCGCCTCCACTCGGTAATAGAGTACCCACTGACGCATCCAATTTACACAATTTGGGCTTCCAACACCTCCGTCGGCAAAACCCTAGTCTCCGCAGGCCTCTCCATCTCATTCATTTCTTCCTCCTCATCATCTCCGATTGCGAAGAAGAAATTCATTTACCTTAAGCCAGTGCAGACCGGTTTTCCAGGTGATTCCGATTCGCGCTTCGTTTACACAAAATTATCGGAGTTTTTAGCTTACAAGCAGTTGCCGTTTTCCGTTTTCGCGTCGAATCATTTCCTGAAAGCTTCTGTTCCTGCTGCCAGTGCGGTTCTGGGGAATGGAATTGTGGACAAGGACGGAAATTTTGGGGGCGGGTTTGAGAATGTGATGTGGTATGAAGAGAGGAAATTGACGGGGAGTGAGAGTACTGAGAGTGAACTTCCGGTGTCGGAGGTGGTTTGTAAGACGTTGTATGGGTGGAAAGAGGCCGTGTCACCTCATTTAGCGGCTGAGAGGGAAGGGGCCATGGTAGGGGATTCCGAGCTGTTGGATTCGTTAAAGAGATCGTTAGGGAATGGGGTTGTGGGAACGTGTGATAATGGAGAAGAATTGGAAGTTATGTGTGTGATTGAGACTGCTGGTGGTGTTGCTAGTCCTGGGCCATCTGGTTCTCTTCAGTGTGACTTGTATCGGTACGTGTTTATCTGATTTTGGACCTTCAGCTCTTGATAGAATTACATAGTCCTTGATAATTTGGAGACTAGGAAGGAGACTGACTTCATTTGTTTATGTAACGAACACCAAGATACCTCAGAATTAATTAAAGAAGCCGCCGATTACAGTTTGCATAAATGAATGATCAAAATACATAAACTGCTACACAAATTGAAATATAGGCATTTGTCATTCGTTTTTACTCTTTACTGGAGAAGCATGTTACACTGTATAGAAATGCACAATCCTAGCAGTAGTCCTCTCTTCTTTCGGAAGAAAATGGTATCATGTCAACCTAATATGGTTTTAGGAAGTTTATGCAAATTAATCCGGAAGAAAAACAGTCCGCCCCTTTATGTAAAAATTAACCACAAATATGAATTAGTAGTATCTCTTCAAAGAGAAAATCAAAGTTATTTTACGTCCATTTGATTAGATATTTCTTGTCTCTTGTACCAGCCCCTTTCGTCTGCCAGCAATTCTTGTGGGGGATGGAAGATTAGGTGGTATCTCTGGAACTATATCTGCTTATGAAAGTTTAAAGCTTCGAGGATATGATGTTGCAGCTGTTATTTTTGAGGATCATGGCCTTATGAATGAGACACCATTATTATCATACTTTCGGAATCGGTAATGAAAATTTTGTGTCTCTGCTGCTTTTTTATTTTTTATTATTTTTCCTTTTAGTAATTAGAAGTTGCATGTCAAAAAATTATTCCCGAGCTTGAGTTTTACAGTTTTATTTGTGAGTGAGTTCGAGTGCGTCAAATTTTTCCCTGCAGTGTCTATTTTATTTGCAATACAAATTTTCTCTTCTTGTGTTCGTCCATTATAGAAGTTTCAAGGCTTATTGGTCATCAAGATTAAACCAAATAGAATTTTCTGCCATTTTCTAGGTTGCCTGTACTTGTGCTTCCATCTATTCCCAAGGACATGTCAGATGACCTCATATCCTGGTTCGACGATGCTCAGCTCATTTTTACTTCTCTCAAGGAAATTATGCTTTCAGCTTTTCTGAAAAGAACCCAAAGACTACATGACATGCCAAAGAAAGCATGTGATATATTTTGGTGGCCGTTCACTCAGCACAAGCTTGTACCTGAAGAAAATGTTACGGTTATAGATTCTCGCTGTGGAGAGAACTTTGCTGTTCACAAGGTTGGCATTTTATTCTCTGATATTTATTAGTGTAGATTCTTTCTTATTTTTAGCTTCAGTAGTTCAAGAAGAATTCTGAAAATTTTGATTTTATTTGTTATTACTAATAGCATTCTGTTCTTCCCATGATTATCTTGATGTTAGTTCATTGATATGCTGCACATTACAATTACTAACAAAAAATGTAGGCTTACTGTACGTCATGCATGGATTAGTTTCAGAGTTTCGATCGGATTTCTCAACAATTTGATGCTTGTGCTAGTTGGTGGACGCAGGGTCCCGATGTTAGTTTGCAGGTCAGTATTCGATTCTGTTAATTTCTGGAATATTTACCTGTATGCCATATGTTCATTGTAATTTCTACAAGTTACATTGCCGCTGTTTTGTTTAGGCGGTTACAGATTGAACTTGCGAGAGATATGGGTTATACTGCTGCGAGATATGGGCATGTAATGTTTCCAGAGAATGTATATGAGCCAGCACTAGAATTAGCTGAGCTTTTGCTTGAAGGCGTGGGGAAAGGTAAGTTTACTTTAAAATTCTTTTTTTTTATTGGTATAAAATGCAGAAGGGCCGTCTCTTTTCTTTTATGCATTTTTTATAGGAATACGTCCTGGTGAGATTTTTTCAAATGTTTGCTTTTGAGTTCCATTTTGACTGAATTGTTGCTGATGCATTTGGAAAATCCAATCCTTTAGTTGGGTAAATCACATGCATGGTATACATTTCTAATGAAGATAGATAACAGTCCAAATAGGATAAGAGCTATGTGTAATCTAAGCAATAGGGTCATGAACAGCTCATCTAAGTTTGGGTTCTTGATGGAGAGAATGTTATGTTTTTCATGAATGACAGAGAAAGAAATACAGGTGAATTTATATCTGATAAGATATTCTATACCATCTTGTCTGATGATTAGTATTATCTTTTCCCTAAGTTAGAATTTTTGTGAGATCTTCATTTATGCAAGCTGTTAAACCAATGATTTTCGTTACTGATAACATTTAAGAAGGTGGTCTCTTTTGCTCTAAATGCATAAGTTGAGACACATGTACCATCCATCTTTTACTAAAATGGTGAAATTTAAGTGACGTTATGAGATGGGAGGAGCAATTTTCCAAACTTATTTCTTTGTCAAGAATGTGCACTACCTAGATATATCACATGTCTTTTGCTTTTACTACATGTATAAATCCAACCATATTTATGAGTATGACCATGCAGTTCTTTCCTGTGACGAATGAAGATCAGTATCTCAAAAGTTCTTCTGCTCCTCCGCGCTGCCAAGAAAATCACTATATTCATTTTTGTAAACATGAGAACGTCTGTGTCGAAATGCATACCTATTGCATTGTATCATATAGTTCAACTCGTGATGTTACTGGTGCTGCAATACTAGGTATAGTGTACTAATTTTGAAGGACTAAAGTGGTGAAGTTTATTTGAAAGTGCTTTCTTTGAGCACAAGATGGCCATTGAGATGCGTCGTAAAAATGATAGTTGTTGCGTGCTAATTGATTCGTTAAAGCTGAACTAGTAGATTGGACCATAACATTAGATTGATGCGCACTTTGTATATAAACTATGCTCCTCACCAGACCAGATTATACTTATGCCGGATTCCGAATATATTGTGATTGAATTTCCCCTGAATTGCCTGATGCTATCTTGCTTTTTTGTTTCTTCAACCATCGTATTTCCAGGATGGGCTTCAAGAGTGTACTTCTCTGATAATGGATCAACAGCAATAGAAATTGCTCTCAAAATGGCATTTCGCAAGTTCTTGAATGATAATAAAGTGCTCGTAGACCTTGTGAATGCTGATATTAATGGAAGATGTATGGATCTCAAGGTGAGTACAAGTATGCATTCCTGATCCAGAATAAGTATTGCTTAATTTAATGCAGTTCTCGTCCCCCCCCCCCCCCCCCCCCCCCACTCCAGATGAAAAACCTTGCTTAGTGCTCAGTTTCTCTTCAGTTTCGATTATGCTCCAATAGATGCTTTACGGTTGGCTTTGGTCTTTGTCAGTAAGTGTAACAGGATTCTTTTATTAGGTCTTCTTGTTTGATTTTTAAAAATATACAATTTTCTAATATGTGCAGCATTTCCTTTCTATTTCTCATTGTGGTTTGAGGGATTTTTAGCTGCCTGTTGGAGTGATGGTGAATGTTTGAGCATTTCCGTTTGGATTCATTGTGGTTGGCTTCTATGATAATTAATAAAAGACATGATATTGTTAAACAACATTATGTCCTTTCTCCTAACCTTTAGTTGGTGCTAATCATGGAATTTTTCTTTTCTCTGACATAGGTTTTAGCTCTTAGAGGATCTTATCATGGTGATACATTAGGTGCTATGGAAGCACAGGCACCTTCACCTTACACTGGCTTTCTCCAGCAACCCTGGTAAGTTGTTCTAATAAACGCATGTGTACAGTGTTTTCTTTTAATGCAAATGCTTTAAGTGGTATTTGCTATTGCATACTTTTCCATTAAATTTAATACTTTTCCTGAAATTGATCTCTAACACAAACCTTTTTTATCTGCCTTTGCTAATATGCCTTTAGATCTATAGTAGTACTTCTTTGATTCAGTTTATTTAGTTTTGAAACAAAAAGTTGTAATTTTTTCTGTTGGAATTTCTTGTTGAGACGAACAAGCATTTCCTGATTATAAGTTTCAAACAGCTTATTCCGTACCAACTTTCTGTTAGCTTCTAGTGAGTGAGTATATTTTTAAAATTTCAAACATATGGATTCAATTATTATAGACAAGGAAAATCAAAATGCTGTCATTTGAACTGATTAGTTCGCCGTTCCTACTTAAAATGACTTCAGTTGTAGAGATTAGAGGATCTTGTGAAGTTTTAGTGCCCGTAAGGTTTTGGATACAGGTAATATACCTCCAGTTTGTCACACAACTAGCCCAATATCAAACTTGTTTTGTAGGTCATGACCAGTGGCAGCTCCACTGTCGTGATAGCCTTCAGAAAGGTAGTCATTGGTTATTATTTGGTGTTTCTGTACTTTTACCTTTCGTCGATAGGCTAAAATTGCATATTGTACCAGTGTTTTACACTTCCCTATGTCTCACTGGAACGGGCTACCTTTTACAGCCTGTGCAATGCCGTTTAATAAAGTAATAGTCTGTGCTTAAGGAAACTGTTAAAGAATCTTGGGTGGAATTTGGTAATAATGAATCATTGAACTTAACAGGTACAGCGGAAGAGGTCTTTTCCTAGATCCACCAACAGTTTCCATGTATAGTGGTATCTGGGAAGTTTGCCTCCCTGAGAAGATGGAATCTGAGAAAAGAGGACAAGAATGTGTCTGTAAGAGAAGTATTTCATTGCGATATCACCAAATATCTCATTTCACTGATTTTTTTACTTTAAATTACTTCCTTATAGATAATGGTTGGACTCTCTTGTAGCTTTCAGTTCACGTGATGAAATTTTCAAGAGGAGCCGAGATGGTACAAGTCTGGCTAGTCTTTACAGGTCATTCATATTACAAGACTTGCAGTTGCTTTCAGATTCTAATGGCCTTTCCCATATTGGAGCTTTGATTATTGAGCCAGGCAAGAACAGTTTTTTATTGTTCTTTAATTTGTAATCATTGCAAGTTTCATTAAGCTTTTTTTTATAATCTTGTTGGAGTTTAAAGTCTTTTGGTTGAATTGCTTCCTTTTTTGGGGGTTTTAAGAGTATTATCAAGACGATCAGGTAGTAGTCACTACTAGGAAGGGGAGCCACTTCCGTTAGAATGTGATATTGGGTGGGCTGTGGGTGTGCTTTGATTTGAATTAGTCATGCTCAACGACACATTTCCTTATGAAAACCGCAGCAATTTGTATAGGAATCACAAATATATTGCTAATGTTACAGAATAAGTTCCTCAGAAAGCTTTTTTTTTTTCTGATAAGAAGAAACTAAGGCTTTGTTTGTTTAGTTTTTGAGTTCAAATCTTGAAAATTTCTCGGGGAATGTGTACTGCGAATGTTCATGTGAATTTGATATGATGTGTTGGTGTGTTTGTTTATATTTTTAAAATATGGTTGAAATTTGTAAAATGTCTCAAATCAATAATGAGTAGTTGATGCGTGATAGGTTAAATGATTGTAAAGTATGAAAGAGGAAGAGAAAAGTATTGTAAAGTAAATGAATATTGATTGATGATTGTGTGAAATGGTGGATGTAGTGATTGATAGGTAGTTATATTGGACAATGGGAAAGTGAATTTGAGAAAAGGTGTATTTGGTTGAAAATTGTGTGTAGTGTGGATTTTTAAGATTTTGTGATTCAAAATACTGAAAATAGGAACTGAAAACCTTAACAAACAAGGCCCAGGACTCTATCTTGCCAAGAATTCACATCCTATTACACTGGTGAAACTTTATTTGTAAAGCTATATATTTCTGTATGAAATGACTTCACTATATTATTGTGAGAATACCGACTTAAGCTAATTTGATGCTCTCTTATTATACTGTTGTTATTCAAGTTTGAGATTTCGTGCGCTTATGAGTGCTTCATTCATCACCTTATATAAAGCTGGGATATGTTACATGCTTTTAATTGCAATAAATTACAGTTGTACAGGGTGCTGGTGGAATGCAAATGATTGATCCACTGTATCAGCGTATACTTGTTACAGAATGCAAAAGTCGGAAAATTCCTGTTATTTTTGATGAGGTTTTTACAGGATTCTGGCGACTGGGGAGAGAGGTTAGCATGCAATGTATTCATTTGGAGTATTGAATTACATTTCTGCTTGAAATTATTTGATCAGACCATAGCTTTTAATCAGACTGCTGCAGAAATGCTATGGTGTCAGCCAGATATTGCCTGTTTTGCAAAGCTGATGACAGGTGGCGTTATACCCTTGGCTGCTACATTAGCATCAGATGCTGTTTTTGAAGCATTTACTGGAGACTCGAAGGTGAGTAATACATGAGTTGAATATATACGGATCAATGCAGACTTTTCTAGTGCACAAGCACATAGAAAAGATGATTTACATTTGAAATAATGTTGAAATGCGTATCACCAACTTCTATATTAAATTTATGCTTAAATTGCATGTAACCTTTTCTTTTCATAAACTGAAACATTTTACTTCAGTGGCACGTAACCGATGAATATCTTTTACATGAGTGGGCACGAAGCTATTATTCACAATTCTCATGTACAGTTTCATTTTCTTTTGAGAACTTTTATTTACTCAATGATCCATCTCCAGGTATCAATTGAATCTTATGTGTCTTATATGTACTAAGAAACTATTTAAAAATGTTAGAAAGTTGGCATCTATGTCCTTTTCTTTTCCAGAATTCTCTTTGTTTATTTGCAGTAAATTCTGTTGTTCCTCCCCTCTTTTCTGGACAAGTGTTTTGGCCATTTCCCAAAGGTCTATTTAACGCTCTGTAGTGTACTGCCATATCATATCAGATAAATGTATAAAGACTCCTACATGACACAGTATAAAACAATCACTACTTCTGTTAGAATTTGACTAGAAAATAATAAACTAAAGAGGAAATAAGAAAATGAAAAATTGCATACAATAATAGTCAGAAAAAGCAGTTTTTCGTGGATTTGCTTCAGTGTTTGGTTTTAATTCAGTTTCTGATCAAGTTCTGTCTTGCATGATTTTGTTTAAATATTACCTAACTTTCATTGCTTCTTGCAGATTTGAGCATTTTGCATGCTTCGGATTAGAATTCTGATATCTCTATTATGATTTCAGCTTAAGGCCCTATTGCACGGCCACTCATATTCTGCTCATGCCATGGGGTGTACGGCTGCTGTGAAGTCAATCAAATGGTTCAAGGACCATAAGAGAAACATGAATTTGATATCTGAATCAAGATTGCTTCAGGAGGTAGGCGAATTATCCTTTTTTCCAAAACGGTCTTATGCTATCATACTAGTTCACATGTTTTCGAAGAATCGTAGGGCTTGTTTGTTTATGTTTTCAAATACCATCTTCTGTTTTCTGGATCACCATTTTCTGAAAGTCACCATTACAAATCATTTTCAACCAAATCACCTTTTTTCAATTTCATTTTCTCATTCACCTTTATAACTACCTTTTAATGAATGCATTCATCCCTTTCACACTCTCTCTCATCAGTAATTACATGCTCCAACTATTGTTTCTTTTCTCTTACTTTACTATTTTTTTAATTACATAATAATTACCAAAATAACTAAAAATCAATCATTTTATGCATCATACATCAACCAATCATTTTTTATTTGACATATTTTCCTATTTCCAACCATTTTCTAAAGGCGTAAACCAACATAATACACATCACATTTTCACACGAATACCCACAATATACATTTCCCAAAAAATGTTAAGAATATTTACTCAAAAACATAAACAAAGAAAGCCGTAGAAATTCTATTGATATACTTGCACAAACGATCTGATCAGCACCTTTTTTTCCTGATGCTTTCTATACTAGAAAAGGTGAAGGTTCATATGATGTTAATTAATATACTATGACTAATTGGCATCGATGCACTGAGATGCTTCACACTATTATATTTAGTGCTAATTGAAGAAGAAAATAAAAGATATGCTTTTAAATTTGTTTTAATTTCTCTAAAATTGATGCATGATTGCTCCCTAATTTTAGCAATCAGGAACACTGTGTCCCTAAAATTGTTCCTCTCTCTTCCAACATTTGCAGTTGTGGGATCCAAACCTAGTATTGCAAATCTCGTTAAGTCCAGCAGTTCATAGAGTGGTAGCACTGGGAACTCTTTGTGCCATTGAACTTCTAGCTGAAGGCAGTGATGCTGGGTAATACTATCTGACTCAAGAGTCCTCTTTCATGCTTTAACCAAGTTATATCAAAGTTCACAAAAATGTTGTCGTTTACCTAATGAATTAAAAAGGTGGCCTCGTTGTTTCTTGCAGTATTAGAAAGAAACATATATTTTCTCGTGATCTTTTTATGTTGCTGATTTCCTAGTTATTTAAAACTTTTGGTTTGCTGTTCTATTACGTTGTCAAACAAAATTAAGAAGCAAGACATATACAAAATTAAGAAACATAGGTTTGAAAGTCCATTTATAATGTTATTCGTTTGCTAATTAAATATGAATGGGCTTTGAAATAAGTCATATCTCCAAAAAAATTCATTTTGGTGAAGTGCACATTTAGTGACTATTGCATTTTATTTTCTGCATTTCTCCAACAAGTCATTTAATGTAATTTCACCAAACACACTGCATTTCTAGACGCACTTATTGAAATGCCCATTGTGAAAGTCCATTCCACAATTGGATTTATTACTTGAGAAGTGGATCCAAACACCGCCTCTGATATTTGTTCTATGGACATTGACAATGCTAAGTTTTAAGTACTTAATCTTGTATAATTGCTAATCAAATCATTTATTCCCGTTTGCGTTAAAATAACTTTTACAGTTCCCTTTGCCCTATTATAGAGACGTTTCTCCATTGATATTTATAAAATTCAGATGTATGAAATCAATGTTTTACATGTTACGCATAATTCGTTGGTAGTAATTACACTTTAACTTCAATACATTGGAGATTACTTGTATGGAGGCTCATCAATCTGTTCCTGCATAGTTCATGTTTACCTTCTGTATAAAAAATCTTATGAATGTTCCATAAAACACAGTTATGGTTCGACGTATGCAAGTTCTCTGCTGAAGAAGCTCTGTGAGGATGGCATCTATATGAGGCCACTGGGTAATGTCATTTATCTTATGTGTGGGCCCTGCACGTCTCCGGGTGTCTGCCTTACCATTCTGCAGAAAGTTTATAGCAGAATTCAGGAGTTTGGCCAAACAGAATAATAAGGGAATAGGTTTACTCTAATTACCTTTTGTTTCTTCCCTCACCGTAAATTGTTGCTATTTTACCTAAGCTATTAACTCAGCAGGTTAATTCTATACTTTATTTTTGATCTTTTCTGTTTTTTGGTTGGCCGATAATACTCATTTTGTTTCTGTTGTTTGTCTACATGTTTGTGGCGGGTCGGTCAGTCCCTATACTCCTCCATATGCATGATTTTCAATGTATGAAACACACCTATAGAGCATAAATGATTAGGGAAGCATTTTACGTTTGAATTAAATTTTTAGGAAAATAGTTTTTAGGTATAAAAACAATAACCTATCTAAACTATTCGTGTTTTTACATTTTTCTTTATAAATTTTTTTCTCTTACACTTTCTTATTAGAACTACACGGATTTTTACGAATTTTTATATTTTACATTTTTTGGTGGAATTTTCGCCGGGATTCCATCATATACATCGCATGTTACCCTTTTAAGGGTAAAAATGATATTTTACGGCCTTTGTGGTTCATTATTTTAACCCTTTTAAGTTGAAATGATATTTTAAATTGTACAAGTTAATCACAAGAAAAATATAGTTTCGATTGGTAAAATGTCAACTTTAGTCTTAAAAGGGTAACACGATGTATCATGTATGTGATGGAATAATGTCGAATATTCCATGAAAAGTGTTAAAATATAAATTTTGCCAGAACTTGTGTAGTTCAGATGAGAAAGTGCACCAAAAAAAAGTTTATATAAAAAAAGTGTGAAAATTCGATAAGTTTGGATGAGTTATTGTTTTTACCCCTAATTTTTATCATAACCTTTCAAAAATGCCAAAACCTATTCTGTTCCTCATCTGTAACTATAACTATAACTACTACTATAAAAGTATGAATGTTAAAGAATGATTTACATTTGTTTACTTTTTTGTAAAGACCAGAATATCCCTACATAAATATTGTGCTAGGAAGAAAGAAAGATTGATTATGTAAATAAATTGATTGTATTAAAATAAAATTAATATAGCCTCCTCAAAAAATTTAATGTTTTTAATTGTACACACTATTATAATAAATGAGTTACTATATTCATTGTATACGCTTAGGGCCTGTTTGGTAACCCTATTGTTTTGAGTTTTTTTGTTTTTGTTTCAAGAATACCGGAAACAGGACGTAAAATCGTGTTTGGTAAAATTGTTTCTGTTTTCTCTTTTTTATCAACGTTTTTAAATTTGATAAAAAAAGTGCAAACACAAAAAAGGTGTTTTGCAAAAATATTGAAACAGTTTTCAGCATGAGGAAAAGACGGCACTTACAGAAGATCCTCTATTGAATCCCGTCAAGCCCCAACAATTTCTTATTTCTTAAAACCCTCATACTCCACACTCCAAAGATTTATCTCAGTATTCTTAAAACTCTAAAACTCATATCAAAGGCAGCACCATCGCGAGTGAAATAGGTAGAAAAACATAAGGTAAAATCTCCTCTTCTCTGTGGATTTCTTCTTCCCTCCGCTCTGTTTATATAGTTTTTCTTATTATGTTCAAGTCATACATATTACATGTCAGCTCAATTTACGCTAAATTAGAATTTGGATTTGGTTTAATTTCATGGTTGTGTGGCTTGATGGGTGGGTGCTCAGAAGGATGCCGGCCATAAATATTGATAAGTTTTGACTAGAGCCCATTAAATAGAATTATTTAAATATAGTTGGTTTGGTTTCAAACTTAATGATCCAACCAAAAGGATGAAAGGTTCAGAAATTTTTAAGTTGTAGTACAAGTTTCATCTGCAAGATCCTCACTTTGTTTATTAACGTTAAAAATCAAATGATGAAACTGAATAAAGGTATATATTTGTTATGAAATAACCCCAAATATTATGAAATATATACAAATATTTCTAAAGTAGAGAGACTAGAGAATTAAGAAGAGAATTCTTTCTTTGATTTTGGTGTATTTCTCAATACAATGGCAAAACCTATTTATAGGCACAAAACAAGATCAAATATTGATTACAAAATGAGGTAATGGAATTGTAGGTGAATCCACTAAATGAGATATTGGAGTTGTAGGTGAATCCACTAAATTATGTATTGGAGTTGTATGGACATCCACTTAATGAATTATTCATAACACTCCCCCTTGGATGTCCATCACTTAAGAATATGTCTCGTTAAAACCTTACTAGGAAAAACCCAATGGGACAAAAACCTAGTGAAGGAAAAAGAGTACATATCAATACGCAATCAGATGCTGCCTCATTAAAAACCTTACCAGGAAAACCCAGTGGGAAAAACCTTGGTTAAGGGAAAAAGAGTGCGGCGCGTATTATTTCCCCTTCATGACAATATCAGTCAAGATCTTTAAGTCTACGTACTCCAATATTGTAGACTAGTTTTTCAAACGTTGCTGTGGGAAGTGCCTTGGTGAACAAATCAGCAAGATTATCACTGGAACGGATTTGTTGAACATTAATATCACCATTCTTCTGAAGATCATGAGTGAAAAAGAACTTTGGTGAAATATGTTTTGTTCTATCTCCTTTAATGTACCCTTCTTTCAATTGTGTGATACATGCGGAATTATCTTCATATAAGATCGTCGGGATCATTTTTCCAGAAGATAAACCACAAATCCCTCGAATGTGTTGAATCATGGATCTTAACCAAACACATTCTCGACTTGCCTCATGAATAGCCAAGATTTCTGCATGATTAGATGATGTGGCCGATATAGTTTGTTTCATAGATCGCCATGAAATGGCTGTGCCACCACATGTAAATAAATAGCCCGTTTGTGAACGACCATTATGAGGATCAGACATATATCCAGCATCTGCATATCCAACCAATTCGGACTTGGGTACATTGAAATAAAACAAACCCATATCGAGTGTTCCTCTAAGGCAGCGGAGTACCTGTTTAACCCCATTCCAATGCCTTCGTGTAGGAGAAGAACTATATCTTGCTAATAGATTAACAGTGAATGCTATATCAGGTCGAGTATGACAAGCAAGATACATTAGTGCACCGATTGCACTTAGATATGGTACTTCAGGACCAAGTAGTTCTTCATCACTTTCTTGAGGTCGAAAAGGATCTTTGTTCACATCTAGTGACCTTACGACCATCGGGGTGCTCAATGGATGTGATTTATCCATATAGAATCGTTTTAGCACCTTTGATATATAAGCGTCTTGATATACAAAAATTCCGTTCTTTAAATATTCAATTTGCAACCCAAGGCAAAATTTTGTTCTTCCAAGATCTTTCATCTCAAATTCTTTCTTTAAGCAATTAACAGTTTTTGAAATCTCTTCAGGAGTTCCAACGATATTTAAATCGTCAACATAAACTGTAATTATAACAAACTCATTTCTAGATCTTTTCATGAAAATACAAGGACAAATTTGATCATTCTTATATCCTTCCTTCAACAAATATTCACTGAGACGATTATACCACATTCGTCCAGATTGTTTCAGTCCATACAATGACTTACTTAATTTAATTGAATAATGTTCTCGAGAACTTGATTTATATGCTTCAGGCATATTAAATCCTTCAGGGATTTTCATATATATATATCATTATCAAGCGAGCCATACAAATAGGCTGTAATAACATCCATTAGACGCAAATCAAGTTTTTCATGCACTGCCAGACTTATTATATAACGAAAAGTAGTTGCATCCACCACAGGAGAATAAGTCTCCTCATAATCTATGCCAGGTCGTTGCGAAAACCCTTGGGCAACAAGACGTGCCTTATATCTTACAATTTCATTTTTCTCATTTCGTTTTCGCACAAATACCCATTTGTATCCTACTGGCTTTACATCTTCAGGTGTACGGACTACAGGTCCAAAAACTTTTCGTTTTTCAAGCGAGTTTAACTCTGCCCCCATTGTGTCTTTCCATTTTGGCCAATCATTTCTTTGTCGACATTCATTAACAGACTTTGGTTCTTGATCCTCATTATCATTCATCATATTTAGCGCTACATTATATGCAAATTTATCATCAACGTTGACTTCATTTCGATTCCATCGTTTCCCGTTCATAACATAATCGATTGAGATCTCATTATTTTCACAATTTTCAGGTACCTGAGGTTCTTCTGGAACCGAAATATTAGTTATGACTAGGGACTCTTCTGGAGTTATTTTATCCTCGATTAGACCATCTTGATTCCTAGCTCCTTTTCTTTTTCGAGGATGACTATCTTTGGAACCGATAGGTCTACCACGCTTCAGGCGTGCAGTAGACTCATTACTTTGACCTTCAGGGACAACAATTCTTACTGGAGCATTAACAGCTGGTACATGTGACTTAGTCACTTTTTTTAGGTCAGTAAATGCGTCTGGCAGTTGGTTAGCTAAACCTTGCAAGTGAATTATCTTTTGAACTTCCAGTTCACTTTGTTTTGTTCGAGGATCAAGATGAGATAAAGATAATTCATTCCAACTAATTTTCTTTTCCAGCTGCTTATTTTCTCCCCCTAATGTTGGGAAATCTGATTCATCAAAATGACAATCAGCAAATCGAGCCGTAAATAAATCTCCAGTCAATGGCTCTAGATACTTTATTATCGATGGAGACTCGAATCCAACATATATTCCCAATTTCCTTTGAGGACCCATCTTAGTGCGTTGTGGTGGAGCAATTGGAACATATACCGCACATCCAAAAATTCTTAGATGGGAAATATTTGGTTCCTGACCAAAAACCAAGTGTAATGGGGAGAACTTATGATAACTTGTTGGCCTTATGCGAATAAGTGCTGCTGCATGCAAAATAGCATGTCCCCAACAAGAAATAGGAAGTTTTGATCTCATAAGTAAAGGTCTTGCAATTAACTGCAGATGCTTAATAAACGATTCTGCTAGACCGTTTTGTGTATGAACATGTGCTACAGGATGTTCAACATCAATTCCAATAGACATACAATAGTCATTGAACGTTTTGGAAGTAAATTCACCCGCATTATCAAGGCGTATCTTCTTAATTGGATAATCAGAAAAATGTGCTCGTAGTCTAATCAATTGAGCAAGCAATCTCGCAAACGCCAGGTTGCGAGTTGATAGCAAAGATACATGTGACCACCTTGTTGATGCATCAATTAAAACCATAAAATATCTAAATGGTCCACACGACGGGTGTATTGGTCCACAAATATCACCTTGAATACGTTCCAAAAACGTAAGAGATTCACTTCCTACTTTTGTTGTTGATGGTCGAATAATCAACTTTCCTTGTGAACAAGCAGCACATGAGAACTCATTCGATTGAAGAATCTGCTGGCTCTTCAATGGATGACCACATGAATTCTCAATTATATTTCGCATCATAATTGATCCGGGATGGCCCAACCGGTCATGCCAAATAACAAACTTATTTTGATTTGTAAACTTCTGGTTTACGATAACATGTGTTTCAATAGTAGATATATACGTGTAGTACAAACCGGAAGACAATGCTGGCAACTTTTCTAATATACATTTGTTACCAGATATTGTATTAGTGATGTAAAGATACTCAATATTGCCATCACTTGTTGTCTCAATATGATATCCATTTCGGCGGATATCTTTGAAGCTTAGTAAATTTCTTTGAGACTTAGTAGAATATAAGGCTTCATCAATATAAAATTGTGTTCCTCCGGGTAACAATATATTAGCTCTGCCGGAGCCTTCAATTAATTTTGCACTACCCGATATAGTACTAACATTGGCTTCTTGCATTACTAAATAAGAGAAGTATTTTTTATTCTTGAGAATGGTGTGAGTTGTGGCACTATCAGCGAGACACATATCTTCATTATTGATGTTGTTGCTGATCGAGTAAATACTCATTCTTTATTGAAACATAAAAAGAAATAAATCAATACCAAACAATATTATTTAATATAAGAAACGACAATCATATGAATAAATAGGAAAACAACATGCTTAAATATTTATTTATAAAGTACTAGAATTAAAACTTAACAAATTTATTTTTGAACACTTCCATCTCCACTCAAGTGATTAATTTTTCCATCAGGATCAGCAAAGAAATCAGCAACATCTAAATGAGTGTCATCAAAATGGCCACGATCAGAATCGCTTTCTTCAAAAACAAAATTTGTTTCTATCTTCTTTCCTTTACCTTTTAACGATTCTTGGTAAAGGTCAACAAGATGTTTTGGTGTACGACAGGTACGAGACCAATGACCTTTACCACCACAACGATAGCATAAATTTTCCAAAGATTTGCTATTTTGGCCACTTTCATTTTTCTCTTCATTATTTTTCCACTTCTGGTGGAAAGATGTGTTCTTTGAATAACCACCACGATTTCCAAAACCATATCCACGACCACGTCCACGTCCATGTCCAATACCACGGCCTCTACCACGGCCATGGCCACGACCACGACCACGACCACGACCACGATTTGGTTCATTATTAAAATGGTTATGGGTTGTTACATTCACTTCAGGGAATGGAACAGAACCAGTTGGACGAGACTCGTGATTTTTCATCAAAAGCTCATTGTTTTGTTCAGCCACAAGTAGGCAAGAAATCAGTCCAAAATATTTTTGAAAACCTTTTTCACGATATTGCTGCTGCAGGAGCACATTGGATGCATGAAAAGTGGAGAATGTTTTTTCTAACATATCCTCATCGTTGATTTTTTCTCCACACAATTTCAATTGAGAACTGATTCTAAACATTGCAGAGTTATACTCACTTACGGTTTTGAAATCTTGCAATCGTAAATGCATCCAATCATAACGAGCTTTTGGAAGAATAACAGTTTTCTGGTGGTTATATCTTTCTTTCAAATTATTCCAAAGAACAAGTGGATCTTTTATAGTAAGATACTCATTTTTTAAGCTCTCATGAAGGTGGTGACGAAGGAAAATCATAGCTTTGGCCTTTTCTTGATTAGATGCTTTATTTCCTTCTTTAATTGTTTCTCCAAGACCATTTGCATCTAAATGAATTTCAGCATCTAACACCCAAGATAAATAATTCTTCCCCGTAATGTCAAGAGCCACAAAATCAAGTTTTGCAAGATTCGTCATTATAACACTATCATCAAAGTATAAGAAAAGTTAGATAATGAATTAATTAACTATAATAATAAGACATATAATGCGTGGGGATGTCAGTATAATCTGCTTGATTTGTTAGAACATGTGATACTATAAAGTTTGGAATATTTCATCATGTATCTATTCTATATGCACACACCTTGATGACTACTCACGGAAGTCAAAGAAAACCTAGAAGTAAAGACTAAATTTCCTTATGTGCCATTAAACATGAAAACTTAATATAAAAATTATTTTATGATGAACAATATATATATGATGTTAATGGATGCAAACAAATAGATGAGATAATTTTCCCACCTAGTTCTCTTCCTCTGCAGGTGCTTTTGCTTCTACCTCAATGCCAATCCGAAAAGATAATGACTAACAACTTGAGACGGTCGTGCTGATAACGTGTTATGAAATAACCCCAAATATTATGAAATATATACAAATATTTCTAAAGTAGAGAGACTAGAGAATTAAGAAGAGAATTCTTTCTTTGATTTTGGTGTATTTCTCAATACAATGGCAAAGCCTATTTATAGGCACAAAACAAGATCAAATATTGATTACAAAATAAGGTAATGGAATTGTAGGTGAATCCACTAAATGAGATATTGGAGCTGTAGGTGAATCCACTAAATTATGTATTGGAGTTGTATGGACATCCACTTAATGAATTATTCATAACAATATTCAATTTAAAAAGATTAGGAGCACATGACTTGTGTACTTTACGTTTTCCCACTATTTTAGCTACATATAACAATTTCTTGAAAGTGTATCAAAATATAAATGCAAACTCTTGATACATGCTTTATTACAAGTAATTTGAAACACATTAATGATTATGATTGAAGTTTTTACCATTGTTATAGGATTGTATCGGAGCAATTGATGGAACACACATAGAAGCATGTATACCAATTACACAACAAATTCCTTATCGCGGTAAAAAAGTTGAGCCTACCCAAAATGTGATTGCAGCATGTTCATTTGATTTGTGCTTCACCTTTGTAATGTGTGGTTGGGAAGGAACAACAAATGATTCAAGAATTTTTTTTGAGTGCTTTACTAACCCTGAAAATAAATTTCCAATGCCCGTGGGAGGTATTATTTATATTAAATTCAAACTAGTTTTGCTTTTTGAATATTTTTACTTTTTAATATGTTATTTGATATGTTAATTATTCGTATTCTTCTTTGATAGATAAGTATTATCTCGTAGATTCTGGATTCACAACATGCCTGGATTCTAGCACCAATTCGTGGAGAAAGATATTATTTGAATGACTGGAGAAACAGTGGTCGAGTACCACAAGGACGAGAAGAACTGTTTAACTACTATCATTCTTCGTTAAGAAATGGCATAGAGCGAAGTTTTGGAGTATTAAAAGAACGATTTACAATTCTGAGCAATATGCTTCCGTATCCAATGGAGATTCAAAAATATATACCAATTGCTTGTTGTACTGTACACAACTTCATCCGTAAGCATTCTAAGAAGGATAAGTATTTTGACAATTATGCTGATGAAGATATGATTGTAGAAGATTCTGAATTTGGCATTGACACTAGTTCGCAAAATCCAATTGATATCAATATTTCCCGAGCTCGTCTTCGCCAAATGGGACGTGTAAGTGATGAGATTGCTGATCAAATTTGGGCTATTTTTCGTGGCACATAATTTGTAGGATGTTTTTCTATTTTGACTAAAATTGCGACATTGAGTATTATTTATAGGATATTCATCTATGTTTTTGACTAGTTAATTATATATTTTGATTGAAATTATGATATTGAGATACTATTTCTACATTATAGATTTATGCTTTTGACTATATATATATTGTGCATGTATATATTAATATGTAAATTTAATGTAGTAACAAAAATAAATAATAAATAAAAAAAAAAGCAAAAACTTTACATGTGTTAGCAAACATGTTTTCAAGTTTCTATTTTCAAATTTCTCAAAATTTGAAAAGTTTACCAAACATGTTTTGTTTGTATTTTTTAATACAAAAAAACAGAAACAGTGTTTCTGTTTGCATTTAAAAAAAAAAAAAAAAACAGAAACGATCATGATTACCAAACGAGCCCTTAGTGATCTACTTTTTTAGTTAGATATTATTTTTTATATATATATATTTTTTTAAATGATTGGTATATATAAGTTAGTAAGAAATCTCTAAAATCTCAAATTGAAAAGCATGTAGGCTATACAAATAAGTCGGTGAGATTACACACCTTGCAATTTTTGCCATACCAGAATTCTTATAACTGTACATGTAGAAAAGAATGTATACCATTTAATCTTCTAAGTTTTCAATCACCATTCGTTCATTATAAAAGCAAGAATATTGAGTAGAGATAGTCACAGAATTTTATTGTAACACCAATGTTCACATCTTATGCAAGGTTGGTCTATTGATTTCTAATTTTAATTTTCAAGCATTTGTGCATTTGTGATTTATCATTTTCATGTTCTTATTTTTGTGGCACTTCAAAGTTATTTTTATAATAATCTCCACTTTTTCCCCTACTTTCTCTATTTATATAGTTTACTTCATTAATGCTTTTCATTTTTCGGGCTTTCTCTTTGCTTTTTCTTTTGAACATCATCTTTGTTAGTTAATATGTTGCTCAATCTTGCAAGTTCCTCTTAGTTATTTCATTTTATTAATGTTACATTATGCAATATCAAGAAATTTATTAGGTAACTTATATATATATATATATATATGTTGTGACATGATAAAAAAGAATCCTTACACTTTTATTCGACTTAGATATTCGGTCTCAATAATCTATATCTTATATTTCGATCAAGGCTTTGGCCGTATATATATCATGTGTATATATATTTGTACATATATACCGTATATTTTTTGTATATGCATAAACCATAGACTATTATATATATACATATATATAAATATCCAATAATTTATTTTTATATATTAAAAAAAATTATAAAACATATATATCAACTAAGGGCTCATTTGGTCGGGGTTAACAGGCTTGGTATGAGGCCATAATCAAGCCTATTACCATGTTTGGCACACTAGGCTAATTGGGCTGATTGAACCACGACCCAAAACTAATCAACTGGGTCGATGGTTTATGGATCAGGGGTAGCAACAAATCCATTGCAAGAAATATTTTTTTTATTCTTCACGAGTTTGTTAAATCTGGTAGTTAATTGTTATTCAAAACCCTAACATTGGTATCGATTACTAATTTCACCCGATTTCCCGCAGCTAAAGATTGGCGGCGGTCGCCTCCACCCGTCAGTTCATCGCCGCCACATTTCCGAGCTAGATTACATTTTTTTTTTCAAATTTACCCCAAAATTTCAAAATTATACGTTCAAGACGGACGCCTTTGCTGCATTTAACTAAAATAGAAAGACGGAATTTTCAAAACCCTACCCTTCTTTTTTCTTTTATTTTCCTCCGTCGGTGATGGTTTGGTGAAGCAGTCGTCTTCTTCACTACTGTTACCACCACCATCATCGGCGAGTTGGATTGGAGCACCCTTCTTCAACTGGTACATCACATTTTCAAATCTGACGAGACAACTATGGATCTAATGAGACCGAGACAGATCTGACGAGATGAAGACGGTGATACATAAGTTTTTATATAGCGTTTTAGATATTTTGTTTAGTATTTTAGTTTCTCTCTCGTATAAGAGTTTGCTTTCTCTCTCGAATGAGAGTTTCATCTCTCCTTGAATAGGAGTTGCACAAGAATTTTCTTATATTCGATTGTGAGTTCTTAAGATTTGTTATTTTCAAGAACTTGATAGTTAGTGTTTCAGATGTTCTTACTACATCGTTTGAGTCGATATGAATTGTATTGTTCCAGACGTTGTAAACTTTTAATTGAATATGATATGTAAGACCGATTTCTCTTAAAAAGAAACAAAAGAAGACGGAATTTTCACCAAAGGCCGATTGAATAGGAGCGGCAATTCAAGTATTTTAATTAATATGCAAGGGCATAGGGGTGGCAAAATGGTTTTGGACCCATGGGTCAAACCCAACCCAATAGGTTTTGGGTTGGGTTGGGTCCAAGGAAATTTTTGTTGGGTAGACTTGAGTTGGGTTCTATTGGATCCAAAAAAATTTGGGTCCAACTTGGGTCCTATTGGGTCCTAAATTGGTCCAAATTGAGTTCAACATATAAAAATTATTTTTTAATTCTAATATCAATAATATACATATTTACATATACTACACACATTTTCACACAATACACATATTTTCACACACGCTACACACTTTTTCACACACTACATATATTTTCACACATTTTACACACACTACACGCATTTTCACACACACTACACATATTTTTACACACACTACACATATTTTCACACATTACACATATTTTACACACACTGCACACATTTTCACACACTACACATATTTTCACATATTTTTACACACACTACACATATTTTCACACATTACACATATTTTACACACATTTTCACACACCACATATTTTCACACATTACACATATTTTACACACATTTTCACACACCACATATTTTCACACATTCACACACTACACATATTTTCACACACAGATCACATATTTTACACACACTACACACATTTTCACACACTACACATATTTTCACATACTTTACACACACTATACACATTTTCACACACTACACATTTTTACACACACTACACATATTTCCACACATTACACATATTTTACACTCACTACACATTTTCACACACGCCACATATTTTCACATACATTATACATATTTTCACACTCTACATATATTTTCACACACAGTACACACATTTTACACACACTACACATATTTTCACACCATCACACATTTTACACATACTTCACACACACTACACATATTTTCACACATATCATATATTTTACATACATTACACATATTTTACACACACTAGACATATTTTCACACACAGATCACATTTTTTACACACACTACATACATTTTCACACACTACACATATTTTCACACACTATACACATTTTCACACACATTACACACATTTTACACACACAATACACATATTTTCACACCATCACACATACTACACATATTTTCACACACATATCATATATGTGTAGTGTGTGTGAAAATATGTGTGGTGTGTGTAAAATGTGTGATGTATGTGTGAAAATATGTGTAGTGTGTGTGAAAATGTGTGTAGTGCATGAAAATGTGTGTAGTGTATGTGAAAATATGTGCAATGTGTGTGAAAATGTGTGTAGTGTGTGAAAAATGTGTGGTGTGTGTGTGTGAAAATATGTGTAGTGTGTGTGAAAATGTGTGATGGGTGTGTGAAAATATGTGTAGTGTGTGAAAATATGTGTAGTGCATGAAAATGTGTATAATGTGTGTGAAAATATGTGTAGTGTGTGTGAAAATGTGTATAGTGTGTGAAAAATGTGTGGTGTGTGAAAATATGTGTAGTGTGTGTGAAAAATGTGTGATGGGTGTGTGAAAATGTGTGTAGTGTGTGAAAAATGTGTGGTGTGTGTGAAAATATGTGTAGTGTGTGTGAAAATGTGTGTAGTGTGTGAAAAATGTGTGATGGGTGTGTGAAAATGTGTAGTGTGTGTGAAAATATGCGTAGTGTGTGTAAAATGTGCGTAGTGTGTGTGAAAATATGTGTAGTGTGTGAAAACTGTGTAGTGTGTGTGTGTGAAAATATGTGTACTGTGTGAAAATATGTGTAGTGTGTGTGAAAATGTGTGTAGTGTGTGAAAAATGTGTGATGGGTGTGTGAAAATATTTGTAGTGTGTGTGAAAAAATGTGTATTGTGTGTAAAATGTTTGATTTGTGTGTGAAAATGTGTGTAATGTGTGTGAAAATATGTGTACTGTGTGTGAAAATGTGTGTAGTGTATGAAAAATGTGTGGTGCGTGTGTGGAAATATGTGTACTGTGTGAAAATATGTATACTGTGTGTAAAATGTGTGATATGTGTGTGAAAATATGTGTCGTGTGTGTAAAATATATGATGTGTGTGTGAAAATGTGTAGTGTGTGAAAATATGTGCAGTGTGCGTGAAAATATGTGCAGTGTGTGTGAAAATGTGTATAATGTGTGTGAAAATATGTGTAGTGTGTGTGAAAATGTGTACAGTGTGTGAAAAATGTGTGGTGTGTGTGAAAATATGTGTACTGTGTGAAAATATGTGTAGTGTGTGTGAAAATGTGTGATGGGTGTGTGAAAATATGTGTAGTGTATGTGAAAATATGTGTAGTGTGTGAAAATATGTGTAGTGCGTGAAAATGTGTATAGTGTGTGTGAAAATATGTGTAGTGTGTGTGAAAATGTGTATAGTGTGTGAAAAATATGTGGTGTGTGTGAAAATATGTGTACTGTGTGAAAATATGTGTAGTGTGTGTGAAAATGTGTGTAGTGTGTGAAAAATGTGTGGTGTGTGTGAAAATATGTGTACTGTGTGTGAAAATGTGTGTAGTGTGTGAAAAATGTGTGATGGGTGTGTGAAAATGTGTAGTGTGTGTGAAAATATGTGTAGTGTGTGTAAAATGTGCGTAGTGTGTGTGAAAATGTGTAGTGTGTGAAAACTGTGTGGTGTGTGTGTGAAAATATGTGTACTGTGTGAAAATATGTGTGGTGTGTGTGAAAATGTGTGTAGTGTGTGAAAAATGTGTGATGGGTGTGTGAAAATATGTGTAGTGTGTGTAAAATGTTTGATTTGTGTGTGAAAATATGTGTAGTGTGTGTGAAAATGTGTATAGTGTGTGAAAATGTGTGTAATGTGTGTGAAAATATGTGTACTGTGTGTGAAAATGTGTGTAGTGTATGAAAAATGTGTGGTGCGTGTGTGGAAATATGTGTACTGTGTGAAAATATGTGCAGTGTGTGTGAAAATATGTATAGTGTGTGTAAAATGTGTGATGTGTGTGTGAAAATATGTGTAGTGTGTGTAAAATATATGATGTGTGTGTGAAAATATGTGTAGTGTGTGTAAAATATATGATGTGTGTGTGAAAATGTGTAGTGTGTGAAAATATGTGCAGTGTGTGTGAAAATGTGTGTAGTGTGTGTGAAAATGTGTGGTGTGTGTGTGAAAATATGTTGTGTGTGTAAAAAATGTATTATGTGTGTAGAAAGTATGTATGTGTGTTAAACTCTATTTGACTTGATTCCATTTTGAGTTTAAGTTGGGTCCACTCTGGGTCCTGATTGGGTCCAAGTTGGGTCTACTCTGGGTCCTTATATAAAACTTAGTTGGATCCAACCCAACCCAACCCGGACCCAACCCATATTGAACCCATGAACTTAGACCCATCATGGACCCAACCCATCATGGACCCGACCCAGTTGGACCCGACCCAAACCCGACCCGACCCGACCCACCCATTTGCCACCCCTAATTTTAACTATTAATTATTTTTCTTAGGTAATAAGCAATAATCACTAATTGTGACAATGGTTAGTTGATATAAAAAAAAACAAGGAACTCGGTTCTTCTTTGTGTTAGCCTTTTAGAATACACATAAAATAATTAAATTTAAGAATACATAAGGACAATATAATAAAATCATTATAAGTAAAAAAGAACATAAAATTTTTTTAATTTGCCTTCTTCAAATTCTTCTATAAGTGAAACACCAACAGTGTATAGGCAAAATTCCAAAACAAAGAATGTACAGTATGTCATTAACCATTGATATCACACAATGCCGAATATCTAATGATTGGAAGTAAATATTAAAGATCCAATATAAAACAGTATGAAAGATGCTCAATAAATTAGCCAAAACTTCATATAATATCATTTAAACTATAGGTGTTTTGCTAAACTTATTATGAAGAGCTTATAAGCTTTTAGTGCTTATAAGATATTTCTGAAGCTTATAAGCTCCATATCTTATTTTAAAAATAAGTTGTTAAAGTTTGGATAAAATAAGTTTCAACAACTTATAAAATGTTATCATGTTTCGTAAAAATAAGTCTTATAAGCTCTTTGTAGTATACCACGATCAAAAAATGCATTTCATTATAAGGGTATAATTCTTGAAGTTTTAAAGTATCTAGAATAATAAATATATTATAGTAGCAAATATTAACATATACTAGTTTTATTGCTTTTTATGTTATTATTATTATTACATAAACATTGGTATATCCATTTTTGTTGAATCAAACATAATAAGACATTTAAATTGGTATTCATATATGGCAATCACAAATATAATATAGGGCAAAATCCACTTTATACCCCTGAACTATTCACTTTGTCGCATTTAAGTCCCTCTATGCTATCAAACGTAATAAAATTGCACATGAACTATCAGATATATTATAATGATCCTTCAATTTGACGAGTCGTGATATGGTAAAAATCCCTTAAATAAAATTTATATCTAAAGAATCCATTACAATAATTTTCAATTAAAAACCCACTGCACCAACCTTTTATTCCAAAAAATCAAACGTAGAATTTCTCCGCCCTTTCTAACAAGTTGTCGAAGTTGACAGCAGACTTCTTAGCCAGGGACCTCCAAGGCAACATTATTGAACCTTCTTATGTACCCTCTTAAGGGCTCATTGACTCCTTGGCATATGTTGAACAAACTCAAAGAGGTCTTTTGATACCTCTTGCTGCTAGCAAACTGATGTAGGAAAATCGCGCTGAACTCCTTAAACGAATGGATTGAGTTCGGAGCTAGCTGATTGAACCACTGTTGGGCAACTTTTGTCAAGGTGGTTAAGAATACTAGACACTTAACCCCATCAATATACTGATGAAGCAAAGCACTATTCTCAAACTTCGATAAGTGCGCTATGGGATCTGTCGATCCATCATATTCAGCAATATTCAGGATACAAAAATTATTGGGAAGCTCTTTAGCCAAGACTCGTGGCTTGAATGGGACACCTCGTGGAGGGGGTTGGGAACCTCTTTCTAGGCATTACCTTATCTCTCTAATTTCTGCTCTTAAATCCTTGAATCCCTCTATCACCTCTGGGCGCCTTACGTCATTACCCATAGGATTCATGGGTGGTTGTCTCCAGAATGTACTACCAAATTCACTCGGATGCTAGCGAATCCATCTCTGTTGGTTTCCATCTAAGGCTTCCCCGTAAGGACGAGGACCCATGCCATATGTTTGGTGAGAAAGGAATGGTGGCATATAAAACGCCGTTCCCCTTGAAGCTTGACCTGTAGGGATAGCTGGCGGGGGTGGCAATGAAATGCTCACCTGGACCCCCCTCGTTGATTGCGTATATCCTCCTTGCAAGATGGACGCCATTGCGGTTGCAAATACCCGTCCCCATTGATCCATGGGAGGGAGCTCACTCCCTGCTGGAGGGACACCTGATAGGCTGATGAGTGCTACCTGGTGAACACGCCGTTCGTCACTACCTTCCAATTGTTGCCCTTCTTCGTCTACAGACGCACGCCCGTGCACTGGCGGATTGAGACTCATATCTCCATTGGCCAGTGGCGGATGAATTGTTATCGTACGTCAAGAGTTTGTGGCGGAATCGGCCCTTCCAAGTTAGGAGGGGTCGTGTGTTCTCTTTCCTGATGGCGTGTGTGCACACGCATTATACACAGTGCAACAACCTATTGCGAGGGTAAACTTCTTTGAGGTGGTGATGAAATGGATCCCGATGCAAGGGTGGTGTTTCCTGGAATGGTTAACAAGGAAGCAGACGAAGGGTCAGTCATCAGTGGCTGCTTCGATGCAACACTCGAGAGAACGGTGGCGGCACTGGTGCGTGCGGCCTTCTCTTTTGCCGACCCGGTGGCTGGCTGCTCTTGCACGGTGGCCGCCGGCGGGTGCACGGTGGTTGCCGGCGGGTGCACGGCGGCACTCCTCCTCTCCGAACGTCTTAATCCTTGAACTCCCTCTATTTCAATGCAACAACTCACGTCTTAAACTCCTTTTTCGACAGACGGTGCCACTTGATGTGGTTCGAATTTTCACACCAAGAAAATCGGAAAACCAAACAAGGTCTTTGATTGATTGATGTAATTAATATACCTAAACTTTTAATTCACACTCAAATAATAAATATAAGAACACTCGGAATATATGGAGAAAAAGGAAAAAGAATGGCTTCTTTATTGACTTGTGAATCTTCAAGAACATAAACCCTAACTTTTGGTGTAATACAAAAACTTGACTTTCTCTCTAATAAAACTTAACTTTCTCTCTAAAACTTAAACCTACACAAAATGAAGTAAAACCTATTGATATAGGCCTAGTGGCCGATTTTGGCTAGGGTTGGGGAGTCCTAGATTCCTTCCAACTTGTTCTCGGATATTGGGGGATACGATAAGTCATATCCTTTTTTTTAGGATTTGGTAGTTTAGCATAAGATTCATCCAAATGTCCTTTTATTTGAGCTTTCTCATAAGCATTTCCATGAGCTTTCTTTCGGACCTTCCTTTTAGCATTCTCACGAGCATATCCTTGGGCTTTTCACCAGATTTCCATTCATAAGTCTTCTTCATTTATTCATCTTGGCACAAGCCCACTCCACGTGAGCCAATTTAGGAGAAGTGAAAATTATGACCCCACATCAGATATAATTGATATAATATAAATATGTATGCATATATCCCATTAACAATTATTACATAATCAAAGATTGAGAAAAAATTAGAGGATGCCTATCCACAAATTATGAACATTACATTAATCCCTTAAATGATAAATGATTAAAAAATCCAAATAAAACCATGTGCGTAATACTAAAATATGATTACAGAATTTGTGTAAACAAAATTTCAAACTATTCTCATTATGCGCGTGAACTATATTATATATTAACCACACTTAGTAATTACATATGTTAATATTGGTAAGTTATTTTTTGTATGATCTTAGTAAAAATATCCAATTTAATCAATCAATATAATATTCATATAATCATTTGAAAGTCAAAATATAAATAATAATATGAACTCTTTATATGTGTTTATATTGTAAACAAAAAGATTGAATCATAATTTCCCAAATGAATTGTCATGGATTTGAATGTTTTTTTTAATTTCTGCTGCTTGAATATCAAAATTGGAGGAGCTTAAGAAAAGTTTGAGGTGCATTTCAGCCCTATATGCACGCAAAAGTGTAATATGGAACTTGATGTCTTTTAGCGAAAGTAGTTAGCATGAAAAACAGGATTGTTTACTTAAAAGCTACAAAGCACGAACGCTCTGAAAATTATCCATGGGTGGTGTCGGCGCGTGTCGGATACGACACTCGTCTTTTACATGTCGGACATGGCTAATCCATGTCCACGATTAAACGTTTCACTTTCTTATCTTCTTTAGACTCTTATTTCACAAATTTAAAACCCTAAATTCCCAAATTAAAACCTACATTATTTTGAAATTACTATGCTAATTAGGGAATTTCTTTGCCTAAACTGAACAAGAATTTATTGAGCGTTTGATACTTTGATATCTAAGAAAGAGATTGTATTTGTAATTCCTTTGTAATTTGTGGTTGTTTATATTTTTGTTTTGTATTTGTTATTGACTTATTGAGTAATTGTTGATAAGTAGTTAAATTTTTCAAACGTATATAGATTTACAAAGAAGCAAGAAAAATACAGATTTAACAATAAACAAGTAAACAACATTTTCATAGTTAATTTTTGTCGTGTGTGTCCTGTGTCCGTACATCAGTTTGAAAATTAACTAAGTATGAATCTCTTTTTATGTTGTTTTTTTTCTTTAGATGAATAACTTGTTAAGAGTCCTTATCTAGCTCTACATTTGATTATTTCTATGTGAAATTGTATTGTAGAGTTCTAATGTAATTATAATTCTTATTGTAGATAATTAAAATTTATTTTGATATCTATTTTTTACTCTTTTGCCAAAAAAGTTGAATTACATGGGGATATTTCAGGTGCATCAAAAATGTCAAAAAGTCAACTCGTACTTTTATAATAGAAGAAAATAATAGATAGATGATGGCCCGGAAAACAGAAAGTGGTATTTGAAAACGTAGACAAACAAGCCCTTACAGTTTCATGGAGATGGGTATTTTGTGCAGTCGCTAATATTTTTCCAGACCTTGGTCTATAGGTGGGGTGCTTTTGTTTACCTAAAAAAAGGAAGAATTGATGAGTGCTAATGGTTCATGTCTGAGTTTGTTGCAATCTTGTGAACGACTTCTGTGTTTGACACCACGAGATATTACATGCCAACTCAGCTAACCGTGACAAGGGCGTTGATGATTTCTTGTCAGAGGAAGGAATTCAAATGAGCAGTCATGAAATGCTTGAAAACAAAGATATGCAACACTTGCTTCAGATTTGCAGCATGGGTGGGCATGGTTCAGTGAATGTTGATGGGTTTAATTTCCCTTCTTACATGCCGTCACCTTCTCCTGGATTCATGGTGGGGATCGGGCTTGTTTGATTAAGGCTGTTGTTGGTTGGCTGAAGATGAAGGTTGCTTTTAGGTGGGGGATTTTTGAGATGGTTTTGGTGGAGTCAGATCAAAATAAAGTCAAGAAGAGGAGCCAAAATAGAGCCAAAAAGGGTTGGGATTGACCGGGATCGCAAAAGGATAAAAAAGGAGTCGAAAAACGGATTGGAGTAGGCCTAGGCGCCGGCAGCTGCGTCCAGGCGCCGACAGCGCGCTAGCAACGCATTTTTTCTTCATTTTTTCCTATTTTGGCGGATTTGGACATAGGTTTTTAGTCCTACTTTGATTGGAATTGTTTTCTATTGTGTTAGGAATTATTCCCTAGTCGTTTAGGATTGTTTTCCTAATTTGTTAGGGTTTTAGATTTCTCCACCATTATAAATATGAGAACTCTACTTGTAATTGATTGATTGATTGATGTACACATTGAGAAAAAAAGATGTAGTCTAGGTTGGCTCGTGGATGTAGGCAAGTTATGCAGAACCACGTTAAAATCCTCGTGTTTTTCATCTTCATGTTTAGGCTTAGATTTCTTGTTTCTTTATTATTCTTCGTGCTCTGATGCTACCATCCCTAACAACTGGTGGCAGCATGCGAAAACCGGGTATGTAGATTCGCAAAGCAGTGGGCTTATTAGCAGAGGGATGTGACATAGCTCGTGGAGTGGGAGCTCGAGCAGATATGCCAGTGGCCCGAGTTAGCCATTGAAAAAACCGAGTTGGCGGATGGATCGGACATAGCTCATGCAGGGGCAAAGAGTAGATATGTGAGGGATTCGAGATTGCCGTTGAAAAAGTCCTTGGTGGAATGATGTCAGTGGACGGGTTGACCGAGGCAGTTTGGATGTGCCATGTTTGGGTTTTAGAGTAACATATATCCGAGGGTCAGTTGGACCGAAATGGATATGTCACGGTATTCAGGAATTGGCTGATCACCAAAAGAATAGGATAGTGGCGAGGGTTCAAAGAGAGGGAACGATGTTCACAGAGAGAATTCATCAAGTGGGTGACACTAGAGGATAAATGAATTGAAGAGACATGGAAAAGTCTCGGGGTTCGATCTCCATTGGGTTTGGGGATGGATTGACTAGACTAAGGTTCACTTAGGAAAAGTGAAGAGATGGTTCGAGTTGAGTTCGGGTTATTTTGATTAGTCTCCAAGTGGGAGATTGATGGGTTTGGTGGAGTCGGATCAAAATAAAGTTAAGAAGAGGAGCCAAAATAGAGCCAAGAAGGGTCGTGGTTGATCGGGATCGCAAAAGGATAAAAAAGGAGTTGAAAAACGAATTGGAGCAGGGTCAGACGCTGGTCCGGCTATGCCCAGGCGCCGGTAGTGCGCTGACAACGCATTTTTTCTTTGTTTTTTCCTAATTTGGCGGATTTTGACATAATTTTTTAGTCCTACTTTGATTGGAATTGTTTCCTATTATGTTAGGAATTATTCCCTAGTTGTTTAGGATTGTTTTCCTAATTTGTTAAGGTTTTAGACTTTTCCACCAATATAAATATGAGAACTCTACTTGTAATTGATTGATTGATTGATGTACTCATTAAGAAATAAAGATGTAGTCTAGGTTGGCTCGTGGATGTAGGCAAGTTATGCCGAACCACGATAAGATCCTCGTGTTTTTCATCTTCATGTTTAGGCTTATATTTCTTGTTTCTTGATTATTCTTCGTGCTCTGATGCTACCATCCCTAACATTTTGTTAGGAACAAAGCAGCTGAGAGGAGGGCTAGGATTGTGGAGCTGGACGATGAATGAAAACCTTTTTGTTACGAAAATGGAGTTTGGCTTGTTCATCGGAGAAAATTAGGAGACATATATATATGTGTATATATATATATATATATATATATATATATATATGATACAAGTGGGTTGACTTATGATTCTGGATCAAAGGGAGAAACAATTATGTAGAGGCCCAAAAGAAAACTCAAACGCCCAGCCCGTTTTGATGACTTTGTATAGTCAATTTTACTTAAATCACAAATATGTCTTTTGTTAGCCCAATAAATTAGTGAATGTATTTACCTACAAGTTTGTTATGAGTCAGTCCAAATCTTGAGGACAGGTGTCACCCGATCCCTGGATCTAGGGTTTTTGGTTGTTATTCACTATTTGTAGTGACATATGGACGAGACAATGAAAAAATTACAGCAATTGCTAGTCTTCTTCTTCTTTGTGCTTTCTGGTTAATCCCCTCCCTTAATTTTGAAGAAATTAGTGTAGCTTAGACTCTTAACATTTGGTGATCTCGTTTTCGTCCTCTTTCCACCATGAATACCCGCTCTCAAACCAACTCCAATTTACAACAACTTTAAGAATCCATCACTGCCTTGACCTCCAAACTCGATCTCCTACACATCACCATGGAAGTCCGCCATGAAACCTATACCTCTCACTTCTCCGAACTCCAAAATCAAATCGCCTCTCACATTTTACCCCACCACCCCGCTTCCTCGTCTTCTCCTTAGCCACAACATTCGGCCCACACAGCTGGACCTTCTTTCACCTCCTTTCATCCCACATATGACCCTGCCTCTCTTCCAAAACCGCCGAAAATACAACTTCCACTGTTTAATGGTACCGACCCCATGGATTGGGTTTTTCAGGCTGAAAGTTTATTTGATTTTTACAATATTTCCCCTTGGGCGGTTCAAGTGGATTCACAATAACAAGTTGTTTTCCACTTGGGATAACTTTACTCATTCCTCAGAGCTCCAGTTTGGCCCATCCTCATATGAAAATCATCAACAAGCCCTGTTTAAATTTCAGCAATCCGGCACTGTTGCGGATTATCAATTGGAATTTGAAAAACTTTGCAACCGTGTTGTCGCTTTGTTGACCGAAGTCCTTTTGGATTGTTCTATGTCGGATTTACACCCTGAAATTCAATGAGGATTGGCCGTTTTTCATCCCTCCTCCGTTTCGCAGGCTATTGGTCTTGCTAAATTAATGGAATCCAAATTTATGGATCGTCGTTTTATTCCATTTCCTTCTCCCAACACTACTGCCAGCACCACCCAAAAATCCTCTTCCTGTTCGTCGTCTTTCACCGGTGAAAATGGAAGAACGCCGCTCAAAAGGGTAATGTTTCAATTGTGATGACCGTTTTCGGCCCGGTCATCGGTGTAAACCTAAATAGTTCCTCTTTCGCTGACGACAAGCTACAGACCCCTTCTCTTTTCCTCCTGATGAGATCCCACCTCCACCTGATTTTTCCCCACCCGTACCACCTTTTTTTTTATCCCTTGATGTAGCTCATGATTCGTCCTCGTTTCATCTCCCGTTGGATACGTTTACGGGAAATTGTTCTCCCGCACACTACATTTGACCGGTCTTATTACGGGTCATTCCGTCTCTATTTTGATTGATTCGGCAGTTCACATAACATAATCCAACCCCGGTTTGCTCAATACCTCGGCTTACCTATTCATGCCTTAAAAGCTTCTGATGTTATGGTGGGAAATGGTGAAGCATTACACTGTTCGGGCCTTTGTCCCGCGATTCCTATAACAATTCAGTCTAACACATTTTCCATTCTATTGTATGTCTTACCTATACATGGTGCTGACATCGTCTTAGGTGTACAATGGTTTCAAACTTTGGGCCCCTTTTTATCTGATTTTTCCATCCCTTCTATGCAAAATTACCATAATGATACCTGATTACTTTTAATGGTACCTCTTCTCTACTCCGTGCCCCAACCAACTTCTATCAATTCAAGAGATTACTATAAACAAATTCTATTGCTTCCTTTCATGCTATCACAATGAGGCCTACTCAACCACCTGATGCCCAGATTGCAACAACTTATTTGACCCATTTTCCTCCTGAATTTCGCTGCCCTTCTCCAATCATTTGCCACTATTTTCTCCACCCCTAAGGGTCTACCACCATTCCGTTCCCACGAACATCACATACACTTACTCCCACCAATCATTTGCCACTTTTATCGTCGTTTTGTTAAACATTACGCTACTATTGCAGGGCCTCTCGCAGACCTCTTGAAAACTACTACTTTTACATAGACTCCAGAATCCCAACAGGCCTTTAATCAATTAAAATCCGCTATGCTCTCCCTGCCAATACTACTTCTTCCAAATTTCAGTCTTCCTTTTGATTTGACTACTGATGCCTCCGGCGTGGCTGTTGGTGTTGTTCTGTCTCAAGGTAATCGTCCCATTGCCTTCTTTAGTAAAAGAATGTGTAATCCTTTTCGGGCTTCTTTCCCTTGTACTAGTGAGATGTATGCTATAACTGAATCAGTAAAGAAATGGCATCAATATTTAATTGGTCGAACTTTCAGAATTTATACGGATCACAAGAGTTTGAAAAGATTGATGACTTAAACGATCCAAACTCCCGCGCAACAGAAATGGCTCACAAAACTTTTGGGCTACAATTATGAGATTTACAAACCTGGGCGCAAAAATGTTGTCGCTGATGCCTTATCACATGTTTCGGATACTCCCGAATCTTTCTTCTTGGCTATCTCAGTGGCCACTGCTCGTATTTTTGATTACTTGGCTAGATTTTACAAAAAACATTCTGCTGGACAACAACTTCTCATCAAATTTCAAGAGGATGAAAGAATGCAAAAAAAAAATTATACGCTGAGGTGACTTACTCTATTTTCGGGACCGCCTCTTTATTCATCCCGATTTTGACTTAACCCCTGTTTTCATTCGCCAGTTCTACTCATCTCCCGCTGGAGGACATTCTGCTATACAAGCCACATTCATCCGACTAGCATCATCATTCTACTGGCCGGGAATGTTCAAAATAGTGAAAAAATATGTTGCCCAATGCTCAGTTTGCCAACAAAATAAATACAACACTCACTTACCATACGGTCTACTCTAGCCATTACCTATTCCGAGCTGAGTTTGGGAAGAAATTTCCATGGATATTATCACCAGCCTACCGCCTTCTTCCGGTAAACAATCGTTTGGATTGTCGTTGACTGTCTGAGCAAGTTTGCCCATTTCATCACACTGCCTACTCAATTTACAGCCTCCTCCTTAGCCTCTGTATTTGTCTCCGAAATTTTACACCTGCATGGTATTCCCAATGTAATTATCAGTGATCGTGATAAAATTTTTGTGAGTAAATTCTGGCGCGAACTTTTTCGTCTTTACGGTACGAGTTTGGCTTTCAGTAATTCTTACCACCCGCAAACAGAATAGTAACCCGGTAACCTGTGTAGCGTGAATAGTTTGTTGCTATTTTACATTGCACTACTAAGCTATACTTGGCAGGTTAATTCTATATTTTTAGTTTTGCTCCTTTTTCTTTTTCTATGGGTGATTGATAATATTCATATCATTTTGTTGTCGGTCTACATGTTTGTGGCAAGTCATTATATCAGGAACTTTCGAGACTTTGAGCCCTGATGACATGATTTTGAATGAATGAAGCATAGCACTGCTATAAAACATAAATGACAAGGTGGGCATTTTGCGTTTTGAATTAATTGTTGGGAAAATAGTTTGTAGTTTGTACTTACCTTTCTAAAAATGCCCAAGTTTCTCGTTTCCTAAAACTAACTTTTCCTTGTTTGAATACAATCCAGCCCTTCTCAAAATGCCAAATACCATCTCTTCTTCTAAAGTTGTATTTTATATTTGTATATCTTTTTGTATCTCTTTCCTTTTATCTAGCATATGGTTTTCTTTCTCTCCAAGACTCTTGTATTTATATATATGTCTTGTGTAATACAAAGTTCCCTACGGGGTTTATATCACTCTAACATGGTATCAGCCAACTAGGGTTTTTCTCCTCCCTACACGATCCTACGCTTCTGCCATAACCCCCACCCTCTAGACGCCGAGACCCCGCGGCTCACCATCTCCACTCATATACAGCCTCCTCTCCTAGCTTGCCACGTTCACCGATTTTTGTTCCCATCGGTCATTATCTCACTTGTAAGATCAAGGCTAATTATTTTATCTTGTTTCTCCTTTATCAATTCATTATCATTATGGCCACAACAATCCTACCCCTGCCACTTCTAATAGCTCTCATCCGGCTTTTTTCGTTAATACCGTTTACCACCTATTTAACTTCAAACTCTGTGAAGAAGACCCCCGTTTTAAACTATGGAAAACCATCTTCTCTGATATATGTCGTAGTTATAGGGTTCTTGGTCACATTAATGGTTCTTCCTTACCAAAATCTAAAGATGATGAGGATTGGCATTCTCTTGACTTAAAAATAAAAACTTGGATTTACAACTCTGTAGATGCCAGCCTTTTAGATAGTGTTAGTACCAATGGCAACACTGCAAAACAAATATGGGATAGTCTTGAGTCTTTCTTTACAAATAATAAACCTTCTCGTTGTCTTCAACTCCAAGATAAATTTCATAATTTCAAAAAGGGAAATTTGTCTATCTCTGAATTTTGTCGTGACATGAAACATATAGCCGATAATTTAAAAGATGTCGATAACCCTAGTTCTGACCAAGAACTCGTCCTTCAAATTCTCAATAATCTTCCCGACTCCTACAATAGCATCATTGACGTCATCACAAACCAATCTCCTTTTCCTAACTTCTCTCAAGCTCATAATAGTTTTCTTCTTCACGAATCCCGTGAATCTCAAAACCCGCCTCTCTCAAATTCTTCCGACTCATCTGTCCTTCTTTTCTCCCAATCCAACCCCCGTTTTGATAATGGAAAAGGTAGAGGTAGAGGTCGAAATAATGGTCGTGGTTCCTATCGTGGTGGCAATTCGGGCAGCCATGCCACTTACGGCAAAAGCCATGCAACTTATGGCCATATTCATGCCAATTATGGAAATCCCAATACAGGCGGCCATGCACATTTTGGTAATCAAAACCAGGCCCACTTCAGGGGCGTTTCTTTTAGCCCTCAACATACGGGCTACACTTCATCACCTCAGCAGGCCCACTTCAATGACCCAGTTTCTTTCCATGGTCAAGGGATATTGGGTCCACCCCCCACTGCCCAGTCATTTCATTCAGCCCCCTCTGGGCCTCCGACTCAAATCAGGTCCAGCAAATCGACCTTGTCTCCCCTTTTTTCAACTATGCAGATTCAACCTCCGGACGATAATTGGTACATGGACTCTGGGGCAAGTGCACATATGACTTCGAATCAAGGTAACCTTCAATTTTCCGTACCTTGTGAATTATCTAAAAATATAATGGTTGGTAATGGTGCTGTACTTTCTGTCTCTCATACTGGTCATACTTTTCTTCCCTCTAATTCTTCCCCTTTACATCTTAATAATATCTTAGTATCTCCGTCTATTGTTAAGAATCTTGTCTCCGTTCGTCAATTTACACGTGATAATAATTGACTGTTGAATTTGATCCATTTGGATTTTCTGTGAAGGATCTTCATACGGGGCAATTGCCTCCTTCGCGGTGAGAGTCGTGGTGACCTCTACCCAGTCATCTCTTCCGATCTCAACCTCTCTTCCACCACCGTCTGTCTCGCTACTCTCTCGCCCCTCATCTGGCATTGCCGGCTCGGCCATCCTGGAGATTCTGTCTTTAAGTTTTTAGCTTCTAGGAATTTTATTAAGTGTCAAAATGACATTACGTCAATGTCTCATGCTTGTCAATTAGGCAAGCACCGTCGTCTTTCTTTTACACACTCTAGTACTCGTACTTCTTATGTTTTTTAGCTTATTCATTCCGATTTATGGACATCTCCTTTAGTTAATTCTAATGGTTTTCGATATTATCTTATTTTTTAGACGATTTTTCTCATTTTTTATGGGTGTTTCCTATTCGGCATAAATCTGAGGTGTTTAATATTTTCACTAACTTTCACATTTACGTCAAAAATCAATTTAATTCTAATATTCAAGCTTTTCAATGTGATCATGGTCGTGAATTCGATAATAATAATTTTCACAATGTTTTTAATAAAAATGGAATCCAATTTAGTTTCTCTTGTCCTCACACCTCTCAACAACATGGTAAAGCCGAATGCACTCTTCGCACAATTAATAATATTATTTGGACTCTTCTCTTCCAAACTCACCTCCCCTCGTCTTTTTGGGTCGAAGCCTTACACATGGCTTCTCATCTTCTTAACCTTCTTCCCACTACTACACTATCTTATCGTACACCGTTTGAACTCCTTTACAACACTTTTCCAACCTACTCCCATCTTCGTGTGTTCGGATGTCTCTGCTACCCAAATTTATCCGCCACTTCTCCCCACAAACTTGCCACTCGTTCCTCTGCCTGCATCTTCTTAGGGTACCTTCACAACCATTGTGGTTATCGTTGCCTCGATTTGTCGTCAAATAAAATAATTCTCTCTCGTCATGTTATCTTTGATGAATCAATTTTCCCATACACATCCTTCCATGAATCTCCTCCTCCTTCTGATTATTCTTCCTTATTTCCCGAAGATGATTCTCCAACTCTTATACCGCATACACTTACTCTCAGCCCACCTGCTACTCATCTTGAACTGGAAATGATTTTGCCTGAACCCGCTGCACATCCTCCCGCCTTACCTGAACCAGTCACCCCCCAACCCATCACTACTCAACACCACATGATCACTCAATCCAAAGCAGGAATAGTTCTTCCTCGCCAAATCCTCAACCTCTCGGTTTCTCCCTCTATCTCTCCCATTCCTCGTTCTCATGCTCAAGCTCTCCAATGTCCATTTTGGAAATCAGCCATGGACACTGAGCTCTCCGCACTTCACACTAATGGCACTTGGGATCTCGTTCCTTGTCCGCCCAATGCCAATATTGTTAGTTCCAAATGGATTTTTCGTCATAAATTTCGCTCCGACAGCACTCTCGAACATTATAAGGCTCGTCTAGTGGCTCAAGGTTTTTCTCAGCAGCCTGGTCTTGACTACGACGAAACCTTTAGTCCAGTCATTAAACCTGCAACCATCCGCACTGTCCTTAGTCTAGCTCTCTCTAACTCTTGGCCTATTCATCAACTCGAAGTGAAAAATGCTTTTCTCCACGCCACCCTAAATGAAGTAGTTTTCATTAAACAACCCCCTGGTTATGTTAATTCTTCTTTTCCTACCCATGTCTGTCATCTCAAGAAAGCTCTCTATGGTCTCAAACAAGCCCCCCACGCTTGGTATCACCATTTTGCCTCCTATCTCTCCTTTCTAGGTTTCTTCAGTAGTAAAGTAGACACTTCCCTCTTTACTTTAAATCATGGTCCTAATACTGCTTATCTTCTTCTATACGTGGATGATATCATCCTCACTGCTTTCTCCACCTCCCTTCTCCAAAATCTTACTCGTCTGCTTTCTTCCGAATTCGCCATGATTGACTTCGGTTCTTTGCATTACTTCCTAGGTATCTCTATCTCTCGTTCTCCTTCCGGTCTCATCCTTTCTCAGTCCAAATTTGCTAGTGAAATTCTTGATCGTGCTAATATGTCTTCTTGCAATCCATGCATGACTCCTGTCGATACTCGTTCCAAACTCTCCTCCTCTGGCTCACCCGTTCCCGACGCCACCTTGTACCGCAGCCTAACTGGTGCTTTACAATATCTTACCATCACTCGTCCTGACATTGCCTATGTTGTTCAACAAATTTGCCTTTTTATGCATGATCCTCGTGAACCTCATATGCATGGTCTCAAACGCATTCTTCGCTATTTTAAGGGAACTCTCACTCATGGCCTTCATCTTCGTTCTTCCTCTACTTCTCAACTTATTGCGTACTCTGATGCCGACTGGGCCGGCTGTCCAGACACATGTCGTTCTACCTCTGGTTATTGTGTCTTTCTCGGCGATAACCTTATTTCTTGGTCTTCTAAACGTCAGCATGTCGTCTCTAGGTCTAGTGTTGAAGCTGAATATCGTGGTGTTGCAAATGCCGTTGTAGGGGCCTCTTGGCTACGCAATCTCCTCTTTGAATTACTTTGTCCTTTGTCTCAAGCTACGATTGTTTATTGTGACAACATCAATTCTATTTATATGTCCTCCAACCCTGTACAGCATCAACGCACCAAACATATTGAAATAAATCTTCACTTTGTACGGGAAAGGATTGCCCTTGGTGAAATATTCACCAAAGGATTGTCCTCTGCTATGTTCTTGGATTTTCGTACCAATCTCACTGTTCGAGAATCTCCCATTTCGACTGCGGGGGAGTGTTAAATATATTTTATATTTGTATATCTTTTTGTATCTCTTTCCTTTTATCTAGCATAGGGTTTTCTTTCTCTCCAAAACTCTTGTATTTATATATATGTCTTGTGTAATACAAAGTTCCTTACGGGGTTTATACCACTCTAACAGTTTTTAGATGTGTAAGTGAGTTGAAATAAGGTATTGCTAAATTTTAACTACTAATCTTGAGTGTTGCGTAATTTGATTTATCTTATGATCTAGTTATTTTTTGTATAAAAAACCCACAACTTGTTCTCGAACCATTCTTTTAGTCCTACACCCCAACTCTAAAAGACAACATACAACACTAAAAGCTATTTATCCAAAAAAAAAAAAAAGCACTTTTTATAACTTGGTTTTATAATGTAACGTCAGAATCAACTCAATTGGTCAAATTGTACAACTAATGAATCTTATCACATATTATTTTCACATAAAAGTTGAGAAAAACATTATCATTGATAAAGGAAATCCAATTACAAATCCCGGGATCAAGTCTCAATATAAACGTTTTTAGGGTAGGTTTCCCTAAGCAGGTCCTTATACTTGGCTCTTTCCCTAAGCGGTTTCTTAGTTTGTAATAGATTGTTGTTAGTGCTCACTTGTATTGTAATATTTTCGTGTAATTGATAGAATATGATGATATAACTGCTTCTTTCAAAAAGTTGTAAATAATAGAAATCAATAGAAAAAAGGAAGGCAAATTATAGAATCTATGCATAAAAATAAATATGTTAATATCTTTAAAGAAAAATAGAAAGATAAAGCAACATGAAAAGAAAAAATATGGTCGTTCGATAAGAACATTAAAAGAACAAAAACAAAATATTTATAAAATAAAATGTAGAGAAAATAACAATTACTTGAATAATAAATACATGAAAAGATTTGAAATAAAGTCAATAAGAATATGTTAATTTTGGAAATAGACATACCGAAGAATGAAGAATGAAAAATAAAGTCGAAATAGACATACCGAAGAATGAAGAATGAAAAATAAAGTCAATAAGAATATTGTTTGACAAAATCTTGTAACAAAAAACCCAAACATAAAACTAATATTGGAGTAACAATGGACCATTTAGCTTTGTTGCTTTAAGACCCGTTGCACATTGAGGAGACAAACATACTAATAGCGTCTCAGCTATATTGAATAAACATGGTTTTAACATAATCCATTATAAAAAATAAAGGATGGATAAACCATAAAAAACTGAAAAAAGCATGATATATATAATCCATAATCTAACAAATATGAATCATAGTCATTTGAAAAAACATAATATACTTTTATAATTTGTACCTGTGTAGTGGGTAGTAAAAAAATGGATTGGAGACATGGTGTCATCACGAAACCTGCGACCAATGTTGTACATCAAATCCGTTAGAGATGTGTAATTCAGGAATGAAAGAAATGGCAAGAATACGAATTTTAAATGCAAAGAAAAAACAGTGGCATTCACTCAAATCAATTTAGAGTAAATTCCAGAGGGAATGGGTAGAACTTAGAAGCACAGGAGACGCCAGCTCTCTGGTATAAAAATTGATAGTGGCCACTCTATATATCATTCCATGGCTTTTGAATAATAATTATAAATTCAAATTTCAAATCACAATTTATGGCTTCGATTAATAGGTATTCGCCGGTTCACAAATCCAACCTTTAATTTCCAAGATAAAGGAATTTAAGTTTTATAGTTTCTAACAAACAACATTTAAGATTAGGAACAAAAAAATAGAAATATCAAATAGCATTAATGGCTATAAATTTCAAACAACCAATATATAATTTAAAAGAAATTCAAAATTCTAAGAATTGAGTATTTGGTCAAAATTGAGCAATTGAAGTCAAAGGACCCCCTTCAAATATATATAGATAATAGATAGATAGATATATATATATAGGGTATGGATTAAATACATCCCTATTCTTTAGATAAGATATAAGACCCAATCTAGACCATTTAAACCATTTAATCTCAAAGTCCATAATTAAAGCTATTATTTCAGTTTTAATCTTTACTTTGATGATGATAGGGGCATTTTAGTCAATAGGTCTAACAAACCCAATCAAATAACATACAGGATCAAAATCAAATCCCTTATTATACGCAATAACAGATTCCTCGTCCCTTTTTAATTATTCCTTCATAAAGTTATATACACAAACGGGGATTTCACAGGTAAAGTTTGCTGCCAGTGTGACACACTTTCAAGAATTTTTTAGCAGAATGAAACGCCCTCTTCAATTTCTTCAAGCAAACAATGGCGGCATCAGGAATCGTCACCCACTCGACGTCTCTAATCTTCTCCAGAAGTGCAAAAAGAGCTTCAATCTTCAAACAATGTTAAATTATGTTAAAGCTTACAATTCGAATATTATTATCTATATCAGAGAGAGAAAGAGAATATTGGTGTGTGTTTTAATGTGTGTAGAAGAGTTGAATGTTTATTGGTTTATTTGGGGAGATCAGTGGGTATTTTGGAAAAGTGTGTGTAGAATATGCTTGTTTGATGTGTGTATACTGTATAATAATTTCTTTCCAGATGAGACTACGCATAAGTAATGAGATGATGAATGGATAATCATTTCGCTAATATACTATATAATGAGTTATAATATACTGTATCATGTGTTATAACATAATGTATAATGACTTATAAGAATATTTTTAATATGTTATAAACTCATACTGTATAATGAGTTATAATATACAGTATAATATGTTATAATATACTGTATAATGGCTTATAAGATATTGTATAATTGAATATTTTTAATATGTTATAAACACGTACTATATAATGAGTTATAATATATCGTATAATGTGTTATAATATGCTGTATAATGTCTTATAAGATATTGTATAATTGAATATTTTTAATATGTTATAAATATATTCTGTATAATGAGTTATAATATACTGTATAATATGTTATAATATATTGTATAATGACTCATAAGATACAAAAAGAGAAGTAGTGCATTGGTTCATGTGACTGACTGTGAATGTGGAGACTCACTGACTGATGACAACAACAACAATAACCCTTTGTCTTTTTCTTTCTAAATAATAATACAAAATTATTTCTTTCTTTTTCATTTGTTTTGACAGAAAATATATGAGAGAGATTGAATGACATTTCTCTATCGGTATGTTATTTATTTTAAGCAGTATGACATTTGTCTGTCAGTATGTCTTTCTTTTATTTTCATTTTACTCTTTTAAGTTGTTATTTATTTTGAGCAGTAAGATTAAGTATGTTGATGTTGATAATATATATAGGATATAGATCAAATACATATTTTTATATTAAACACATACTGTATAATGAGTTATAATATACTATATAATGTGTTATAACATACTATATAACGCCTTATAAGATACTGTATAATTGAATATTTTTAATATTTTATAAACACACTGTATGATGAGTTATAATATACCGTATAATGTGTTATAACATATTGTATATTGGCTTATAGGATACTGTATAATTGAATATGTTTAATATGTTATAAACACATACTGTATAATGAGTTATAATATACCGTATAATGTGTTATAACATAATGTATAATGGCTTATAAGATATTGTATAATTGAATATTTTTAATATGTTATAAACACATACTGTATAATGAATTATAATATACCGTATAAACACACATTGTATAATATATATATATATATAATTTGATTAGATTCGAGTTGAGAGTTTTGCAAATAAGCTTATAATACTAAAGATCCATTGAAAGTTGCTACTGAAACGATGAGAAGATAGAATATCAATTAATCGTGAAGTGGGTGAGCTTCTGTTCTTGCCCAAATGCTCACATAAACCCCAACGAGAAAAAAAGAAGAATCCTTCAATTTCATCGCCCATTTTAATAATGGCTTCTCGCTTCAGAACAATCTCAAGACCAGCAATCAACATTATCAAATCCACCATTACGAAGCCCTCAATCAAATCCCCCGCCTTTCTGTTCATTCAACCTCCTCACTGCGAGATTTAGGGAGATTTTGTGCCCTCTTTTTTGGGTTGTAGATGCTGTAATGGTGTAAATTTGACTATTATACCCCTGGTTTAATTGAAATCAATTTTCCTGCCTGTTTTTTGCTTTTTTTTATGGACTGTTGGATTTAATTGATCCAATGATGTATATTGGGTCTTATATCTTATCTAACATAGGGTATGTATTAGATCTTGACCCTATATATATATTGTACTGTGGATATTGACAATGCTAATTTTAAAGTACTTTAGTCTTATATAACTGCTCAATCAAACCAACTTTTCTCATATGTGCTAAAATATCATTTTAACAATTCCCTTTACTCCAAAATCTCTATTGAGATGTTTCTGCGTTGATATTTATAGATTTTCAGATGTAAGAAGTCGACTTTCACATGTTATTCATAATTCGTTATTAGTTGTACAACTGACACTTTAACTTCAATATATTGTGGATTACTTGTAAAGAGGTCTGAACCCTGCTCATCAATCTGTTCTTGTATATTTCATGTGTACCTTTTGTATAAAAAGTCTTTAACCAGAACTTATGAATACACATAATACAGTTATGCCTCGACGTTGCAAGTTCGCTGCTCAAGAAGCTCCATGAAGATGGCATTTATATGAGGCCATAGGGTAATGTCATTTATATGATGTGTGGCCCCTGCACATCCCCGACTGTTTGCCTTAGCGTTTTGCAGAAAGTTTATACCAGAATTCAGGAGTTTGGCCAACAGAAAATAACCCGACGACCTGTGTAGCGTGTACTGATAATATTGTTGCTATTTACCTTGTCCTGCTAAGATATTCATATTAGAGTGCACATGTTAATTCTGTACTTATTTTTTTGCTCCGTTTTATGGTTAACTGATAATATTCATTCTGATCTGTTGTTGGTCTACATGTTTGTGGTGGGTTATTTTTAAGAACTCTCGAGACTCTGAGTCTGATGCTCCTCTATACATATGATGTTGAATGTATGTATGAGTTGTGACACGCTTGTAGAGCATAAATGATGAGAGGGGTGTTTTACTTGAATTGATTTTTAGGAAAATAGTTTGTATTATAACCTTTCAGTAAATGGCAAAATGTGTTTTGTTCTTCATTTTATAATATTGCCTTTTCTACGTTTAAATACATTTTTACTATTCAGCTTTTTCCAAAATGCCAAATTCTTATTTTGTTTTTCTCTCATCTGTAAAAGCCGAATAAGGTATTTGATTTGGATCTAAAAGGAACTGGACCCTCAACAGTAAAGCTTGGCTCGAATGCGATCGCGAAGCTCCTAAGATTCAAAGGACCCTCATTAAGGTCAGCTTGAGATGGATCCTAGAGTAGACCCTCCAAAGATCAAGTCAGTAAAAGACTTAAGATCGAGATCGGTATATTTAAATATGGTGTAATAAATGTCATACCTCAAAGTAATAAATGTGATGGTATATTTATGGTGGAGGACATGGTGTACGGATCAGGGTCTGCCACGTGGCACAATTCCAACGTGCTGGGTGGGGTTCATCAATGGCTCCAGATACGGGTCAGTAGGGCTAGGTGAATCGGGTCGCCCCGAACACGAACTAAAAGAGCACAGATCTTGTCCTGTTCTGAGAATATAGCCAAGTACCAAGGGCAGAATGGTCTATTGAGTTTATTGAGTTTCAATAATTGTGTTTGAACTTTAATTTGATAGTCAATTGAGTCGAATACGAATCGATCTCGGGTGATGTAATATTTTTACACATTTTTATCAATTTTTTTTATTAATTAAGTTGAGATCATATTGGGAAAAAAAAATGCTCAAACTAGTTTGAATATTAATTTTTTATTTTTTTGGTTAAACCCTTAAACACAATCTCATTGAGCGTCAGGTAGCTTAATTTGCTTTACAATCTTAATTATTTTTCGCATTGAGAATACCCAACTTGTTTTCGACCTATTCTTTTAAGCCACATCCTATCTCTAAAAGACTACACACAACACTAAAAACTATTTATCCACAAAAAGACACTCTTTATTACTCGTTTCTTAAATGAAATGTCATAATCAACTAATCTAAATCAATTGGTCAAATTCTACAATTAATTAAATTTTATCACACATAACTTTCGATAAAAGTTGAGAAAAACATTATTATAGATGAAGGAAATATATCCCAATTACAAATCCCGGAATATAGGTGTCACACATCAATATAAACAGTTTAATGTTAAGTTTTTTTGGACAGATTCGTACACTTGACTCTCTCAAACTCAAGTGTCACGTAACTAACTGTAAGTACACATGAACTCTTTAATAACATGGCCCAAAATGGGGTTAGACAACAAACTCAAGTGTCACGTAACTAACTGTAAGTACACATGAACTCTTTAATAACATGGCCCAAAATGGGGTTAGACAAATTGGCCTAAATACTTTTTTTTATACCGTGGAGAGTATTTAAGTAAATTCACGTATATATTAGTTTTTGAAAAATTACACCAACACCCACTGTTATAATAGGTAATTACACAAACTTATCGTCTTACAATTGAAATTACATAAACTTAACACACTATAATTAATAATTACATTTACCCCTGGAAACCCCAGCAATAATCAAACAATAATAAATGACATATTCGCCCTTCACTTAAATTATATATAAAAAAATTGGAATAATATTTTTGTTACATCCGTACTCCCTCTTATAATGTGTAATTACCAAAAACCGCTTCTTGTTTTTAAAATTACCAGCTCCCCCTACAGAGGGCTAATTATAAGGTTTTTAGTGGTTAAATTGTAAGAATGTTTTGATACATAAGGAGGTGGTTGTAAAAAATGCATTATAACTGGGGATGTTTGTATAATTTCAAAAATAAGAAGGGAGATTGGTGTAATTTTTTTTAAATGACATTTGGGCAAGGACATCTTTCGAAGTCACATGATGACTTCATAAAAAAACTGATCACATGGGGGTAAATGTATTTTTTATTATAGTGTGTTAGGTACTTGTAATTTCAATTATAAGAGAGTAAGTTTGTGTAATTACCTATTATAACAGTAAGTGTTGGTGTAATTTTTATTTATTTTTATCACATATCAATATCAAAATCTAAATTTACAATTCCAAATCCAAAATTTGTAAGTCTGGTGATATCAACTTCCGCTTTCATGTGGGAAATATTGAGTTCAATTTTAAGGTGTCACAAATTGTGACTTTTCCCTATTGTCGATCTGGATTTATCCTGTCAGGATTCACCCTTTTTCTAGAAGAATTTTTTTTTTCCCAAAATTTACTGCTCAAATAGATTAAGAAAAAAAAGGTCATTTGGATATTAATAAGGCAGCTGGCAATGTACATTATCTCTTAGCAAAATGACTTGAAATTTTATGTCACACCGGTATCAATGGTCCCGGTGTGACATACACCATTGGATCGGGGGGTATTTTAGTAAATGCTCCCCTATTGGGGAATTCAATGGTGTATGCCACACTGGGACCATTGGTACCGGTGTGGCATAGAATGGCCCCAAAATGACCCTAATTCGACCAATGTTTTGACAAAAACCTGACGTGATCGACTTCAACTCATCCGCCGTCATATCTATTAAATCCGATGGTTCACAATTCTCCATCCTCCCCTCCTACAATTCCACCCACCCCCAACTGGAAAACCCCCCATCACAATATCACATTAGATGCACAGTATTAAGAAATTGAGAATTTTAAAAAAATAATACAAAATTAAATCAAAATTAAGAAAATAATACACAAAAAAATAGTGCTCAGATAATAGCACATTCCGCGCCACGTACGCGCGGAATCTGCCAGATTCCGCGCCACATCAGCGCAGAATAGAATATGTATTTTTTTTAAAATTAAAAGGCATTCCGCGCCACGTCAGCGCGGAATAGAGCAATTTTTATTTTTTTTAAATAAATTTGGCCCATTCCGCGCTGACTCAGCGCGGAATGGCCAATATTTTTTTTTTGTTATTTATCTTTTGTTTTTTTTCCTTATTTCCCGCCCATTTTTCTCCTTTTTTCGTGCATTTTTGAGTTTTAATTTGAACATATAAATTGTAGACTTTCATATAGACTTTGTAACCACACAAGAATGGACTCATTCCGATACCCGAGTGAAGAAATATAACAAGTAAAAAATGACACATTAGAGTAATTTTTTAAAGAAAATAATAACGTTGTCTATGTTCCGGCTCATTTTTCTCCCTTTGTCGTTCAATTTTGAGTTTTGACTTGAACACATAAATTGTAGATTTTCTATAAACTTTGTAACCACACAAGAATATACTCATTTCGATACCTTAGTGAAGGAATATGACAAGTAAAAAAACACACATATACGGATTTTTCAGAAAAAAATATTTTGTTGTCGTCTTCGGGATGATTTTTCGACATTTCTTGTACATTTTTAGGCTTCGACTTCAACACAAAAAATGTATATTGACTCACAAAGTTTGTAACGGTATGAGAATTGATTCATTTCAATATCCGAGTGAAAAAATACAACATGTTAAAATGGAACGGATTTTTCCGAAAAAAATATTTTTTCGTCATCTTCGGGATGATTTTTCGACCTTTTTTGTACATTTTCAGGCATCGACTTCAACACAAAAAATGTAGATTGACTCAAAAAGTTTGTAACGGTGTAAGAATTGATTCATTTCGATATCCGTATGAAAAAATACAACATATTAAAAAGGAACGGGTTTTTCAGAAAAAAATATTTTTCATCATCTTCGGGATGGTTTTTCGACATTTTTTGTACATTTTCAGGCTTTGACTTCAACACTAAAAATATAGACTGACTCACAAAGTTTGTAACGGTATAAGAATTGATTCATTTCGATATCCGGGTGAAAATATACAATATGTTAAAAAAGACATATATATACGATTTTTTTGAAAAAAAAATAATTTTTCGTCATCTTCGGGATGATTTTTCTACATTTTCTGTACATTTTCGGGCTTCAACTTCAACACAAAAAATGTAGATTGACTCACAAAGTTTGTAACGGTGTAAGAATTGATTCATTTCGATATCCGGATGAAAAAATACAACATGTTTAGTAACGTCTTTATTAAATTTAATGTATGTTTAAACCTGATTATCGAAATAAATCAATTCTTGCACCGTTACAAACTTTGTGAGTCAATTTACATTTTTTGTGTTGAAGTTGAAGCCCGAAAATGTACAAAAAATGTAGAAAAATCATCCCGAAGATGACGAAAAATTATTTTTTTCCAAAAAATTCGTATATATATATGTCTTTTTTAACATATTGTATATTTTCACTCGGATATCGAAATGAATCAATTCTTATACCGTTACAAACTTTGTGAGTCAATCTATATTTTTAGTGTTGAAGTTGAAGCCTGAAAATGTACAAAAAATGTTGAAAAACCATCCCGAAGATGATGAAAAATATTTTTTTCCGAAAAATTCGTTCCATTTTAATATGTTGTATTTTTTCATCCGGATATCGAAATGAATCAATTCTTATACCGTTACAAACTTTATGAGTCAATCTACATTTTTTGTGTTGAAGTCGAAGCCTGAAAATGTACAAAAAAGGTCAAAAAATCATCCCGAAGATGACGAAAAAATATTTTTTTTGGAAAAATCCGTTCCGTTTTAACATGTTGTATTTTTTCACTCGGATATTGAAATGAATCAATTCTCATACCGTTACAAATTTTGTGAGTCAATCTACATTTTTTGTGTTGAAGTCGAAGCCTGAAAATGTACAAAAAATGTCGAAAAATCATCACGAAGACGACAACAAAATATTTTTTTCTGAAAAATTCGTATATGTCTGTCTTTTTTTACTTGTCATATTCCTTCACTAAGGTATCGAAATGAGTCTATTCTTGTGTGGTTACAAAGTTTATATGAAAATCTACAATTTATGTGTTCAAGTCAAAATCAAAATTGAACGACAAAAGGAGAAAAATGAGCCGGAAACATAGACAATGTTATTATTTTCTTTAAAAAATTATTCTAATGTGTCATTTTTTACTTGTTATATTTCTTCACTCGGGTATCTGAATGAGTCCATTCTTGTGTGGTTACAAAGTCTATATGAAAGTCTACAATTTATATGTTCAAGTCAAAACTCAAAAATGCACGAAAAAGGAGAAAAATGAGCGGGAAATAAGGAAAAAAAACAAAAGATAAATAACAAAAAAAAAAAATATTGGCCATTCCGCGTTGAGTCAGCGCGGAATGGGCCAAATTTATTTAATAAAAATAAAAATTGCTCTATTCTGCGCTCGGGCAGCGCGGAATGTCAGTCGGTCAGTTGACCGACTGCCATTCCGCGCTGACGTGGCGCGGAATGCCTTTTAATTTTTTTTAAAAATACATATTCTATTCCGCGCTAATGTGGCGCGGAATCTGGTAGATTCCGTGCTTACGTGGCGCGGAATGTGCTATTATCTGAGTACTATTTTTTTGTGTATTATTTTCTTAATTTCGATTTATTTTTGTATTATTTTTTTAAAATTCTTTTAGAAATTAAACGAGTACATATAATACATACATATATATATATATATATATATTATATTCAGAGAGAGAGGAACAATCACTGCTACTAATTACTATTCCCAGTAGCAGAAAGCCAGAAGCAAAAAGATCTTAAAACTCTCCTGTGTTCTTTGTATCTATATCTATATCCCTGTGCTTTTGTCGCCCTCGTCATCCAAACTTTCGCCATTTCTCTCACTCCCACACCACACACACAGAGAGATAGACAGAGATAAACGAAACCCGTTGATTAGATTAACAAATTAACCTGAACCCCACTTTGTGTTTGATCTAAACTCAAAAACCCATCAGGTAATGTTTAAATATATGTATCTATCATGTATATATGTTTAGGGGAGATGGGTTTTTCTTGTTGGTTGTTATATTTGGGGATCTGGGTTTTAAGGAGAAAATTGAGATGTGTTTGACTTAATTTGGGGTTCAGATTGATTGAGGTGTTTTGTAGTGTAAATGCATACAAGGTATATGGAAAGGACTAACTCAATGAAAGGAGGAGGAAAAAGGAGTTTGGAAGGTGGGGATGATGAAGAGCAGGAGCCAGACAGAAAAAGACCTGCTTTAGCTAGGTAACAAGATTGTTACTATCATCCATTATGTTAGTTTCTGATTGTCGAACTTCGACTATGCGATTTGTGTTCTTCTCTGAGGAAATGCATGATTTTTTGGGTATATTTGGAAATAATAAAGAACACGGGTTGTTTTTTCGTTTAATTTGCGCTTATTTATTGCTATTGGGTCGTGTGCGCATTGTTTGACCAATCTTTTTGCCGAGCAGAGTCAAGAAATGAGCATTCAGTTACATCACATAAGAACTTGCAAACATTTTCTGTGGATTCCACTTTCAACAAGTATAGACACTGTTTCTTGTTCTTAATTCGTGATTTACTGTTTTGTTGATAGATAGAGTGCTCCGTAGTATCTTAGTCTTTTGTGTGTTACATGGAGAAACGGTGCAAATCAGGATTAATACTTAAATTTGGTATGACTATGTAAGGTGATGTAGGAATGGCACCTTAATTGCAAACTTGTTATAGCTCTTGCATTGCTAAATTTCCCCAAATGTAAATCTAAATGCTTGCTCGAAATTTTGTAGATCCTGCCATTCCCCTTAGAAGAATAATGCTTGCACTCTAAAAAACACTGAGTAAAAGCCAAAATGATATTTTGTGATGGATTCCTATAATTGTGAATATGGATGATTGCATAAAACGATATATCAACGATTTATGGATTCCAATCTGAAAGGATTAGAACACATATGTCTCGCATATATTGATGACATCATAATCTTTACAAAATTTGATGAAGCAGGTCATGTTTCTGCTGTTAAAAGGGTGTTACAAAGATGTAAAGAAAAGGGTTTGATTATTTCTAAGAAAAAATCCTTATTAGTTAAATCTAAAGTTGAATACTTAGGTTTAAAAATTGGACGAGGAGGAATTTTAAAATTATCACCTCATACACAAGAAAAGATCTTACAATTTCCAGATAAGTTACAGGATTGTAAACAGATTCAACGATTTTTGGGTTGTTTGAATTATATTGCAGATCAGGGTTTTCTTAAAGGTCTTGCAAAACAAAGACGTGTTTTACAAAGAAAAATTTCTGAGAAAACACCATGGCAATGGACGCCAAGCGATACGCAAATAGTCCAAACAATCAAGAACGATATAAACGTTCTACCAGAATTATAAAATCCATCTGACGATGACTTGTTAATTGTGGAAACGGACGCCTCCAAAGATACTTGGGCAGGTTGTCTATTAGCTATTCCTCACGGAAAAGCAGTTTTGAATCTTGATCATTATGGAAATCCTTTAACTGATCAGGAAAGAGCGAATAGCTCACATAAGAGAACTTTTAGCAGTTCAAACACTTCAGGGTAGGTACAAGATACCCTTGAAAGTGCTAGCTTTGAAGCTAAAAAAGAGAAGGAAGTTCTTTTAAATGCTGAGAAACAACCTTTCAAGTTATGTAAATACTTGAGTGGTACATTCTCAACAACAGAACAGAACTATCCAGTTCATGAACTTGAGACGCTTGCGTGCTTAAAAATTTTAAGTAAATGGAAAATCGATGTACTAACTACTCTATTTATTTTAAGAACTGATTCAAAATACTTAAAAGGATTTTGGAATTATGCACTTGATGTTTTTCATAATCAAGCGCGATTGATTCGATGGAAAATTCGTTTGCATCAATTCAAACCGTATGTATATTCAACTGGTTAAATCTGACAACAATTTTGCAGATACATTGACCAGGGAATGGAAGGACTAATGAAGTCCATTCAGCACCAGCTGCATCAGAAGGAACAGCAAATTGCTGCTACCAGAGCAAAACTGTCTTCTCAGGAGAGGGAGAGAGATGCACTAATTCAAATGCTGAAACTCATGTCAGCAACAGCAGGAATCACTGATGATTCTACAACAGCAGCTCCAGAAGCAGCAAAACCAGCAGCTCCAGCAGCACCTAAAGAAAAGCTTTCACCAGAAGGTTCTTCATCAGCCAAGAAACCAGCCAAATGGAGTGAATTGGCAGAAATCGATGAACAGGTAGCACAAGCAACCAAACAGAAGAATTGGTATGTCATCTTTGACGGACCATTCCGTGGAATCTACAACGATTGGGCTATTGCTAGCCAGCACATCACTGGAAAGAGAGTCACACACAAATCTTACTCCAGTAAAGAAGAGGCGAATGAGGCATTAAATCCCTCATACAAGAATGTCCTAAAAACTCAGGCAAAGGGTAAGGACAAGATGGTTACATTGGGGCAGATTAAGATCCCCATAGCTGATCGGGTTAAAGGAGTAATGTCCGTTAACCAAAAACAGGAACAGAAGATGGTTACATTCGAGAAGTTCCAACGAATAATGGACTCACTGATCCATTACAAAGACGTTCACACGACCATGGGTTTTTACCCAATAATGAAGAACAAGTGTCCGAAGGCTATCTTCCTACCGGATTCACCAGCTCTACCAGCCTGGGAGTACTTTATTCACGGTTTTGTGGATACAGTCTATATTCAGACACTTAATGAGATTATCGAGTTTCCAGAGAAAATTCAGAAGATAATCAAGGCGTATTTTTTCAATTACGCAAGGGAGAAGGAAATCTTTCATGGTTTCATCATACCCAATTTTTAATGATGAAAAGAAGATGGTTGTCCCAAGTCTCATGACAATCAGAATTGGAGTCTCAAAAGGAGAATTTCCTCTGAGAGAAGAAATCACCAGAGATCAATTAAATGATCAAATGGATATTGCAGGGTTGTCCAGTGTTTACAATTGCTCAAACCGGATAACCAATAAAAGCACCATTAAAGTCCTATATACGAGTAATACCATGCTCATGTATTCGCAGGGCAATATCAAGATCACTGAAGCAAGGATGAAGGTGGTATCAAAGTTTGAATCACCATATTATTGCTTTGATGGACTATTGACAGATCTACCTGAAGATCTGAAGCAGAAACTCTGCGATAAAATATGTTCTTCCGAAGAACATATGTGCCACTACTGTTGCGACAACACCAGTAAGGCCGAGATAGAAGACAAGGACTTCCTAGCAGAATGATGTAAGAGGTGACATCATCAGCAATAATAACCCGACGACCAGTGTAGCGTGAACTGATAATATTGTTGCTATTTACCTTGCCCTGCTAAGATATTTATATTAGAGAGAACATGTTAGTTCTGTACGCTCGTTTTTATGGTTGTAACTGATATATTCATTTTGTACTGTTGTTGGTCTACATGTTTGTGTCGGGTTATTTTTAAGAACTCTCGGAACTCCAAGTTTGATGTTCCTCTATACATATGATGTTGAATGTATAGCATGCTTATAGAGCATAAATGAATGATGAGGGGTGTTTTAATAATTTGAATTAATTCTTAGGAAAATAGTTTGTACTAGCGACAAAGGCACACTCGTTGTGTGTGCAATTAAAATGATCCATAATAACTTCATGGTACAAATATATTTACATCCAAAGTTGGTTAAGTGCTAATATGTATAACTTAGTTGTCCATTTTTTGTGAAAAAGAAAAAACAATAGACCAAAAAAAAGAAAAGAAAACAACATCTACATATTTGCACTTTGACGTATTTTTTGGAATGAAAATTAAAATATCATTTCTTAAATATAATTTTAAATATTCCCTACATTCTACACATCTATACTCAGCACAACATCTTTACTTAAAATCAAAATAAATACAACCCCGTAGCACAATCTAAAAGGATAAATTAAACTTAATAATTATCTTAAAATTATTAAAATGAAGAAACCATACCATAAGAAATTAAGAATCAACCCTTCCGCTTCTTGCAACAAAAATCGTACGCACCACCTCAAAACTCGAATAGTCCAATTGATACTTCAAAAGGCTGCTTGCAAGAAAAAATGTTAGAAGATATGAATAGTAAAAGTCATTTAATTAATTACTTCACATTTAACAAAAAAAAAGTAATAACACAAAATAGTAATAATTATCTTAAAGAATGCATCTTGTTCCCGTGAAAGTCCTCGGACTCCCAAACCCATGTATGGGTTTTCACTCTTTTAGAATTGCTCTATTACAACATAACACTAATATTTTTTTATTTAAAAGAGTAGAATTTCAAAAAATTTAAAGAATATAACACTAGTTGTCCTGAAATTGCTTATTCATCAGCTTTTTTGGAAAAAATGTGGATGCAAATTGTGACCAGGCTCACTCATGGAAACGGTTGTTGCAAAATATAAAGGTGCATGGGAGTTATTGGTGGTTATTGCCAGGTATAGCGGGTTGTGGAGCACTATTTTCTCTTTCTTTTTTTATTTTTTTGACATTATCCAAAAAAAATTCAAAATGAAGCAATTTACCTTTTTAGTCTAGTGTAAGTTGGATGACCATCCCCTGGAAGAAACCGTCCGAAAAAAGAAGCATTTTTCAAATGTTTAAGAAGGTTATTTTAGGCAACACACATTTGGCATACCAAGATAGTTACTCTAATGTCTTGAGCCTTAATAAATAGTATAGATTACAAACCTCGTTCATGGGAAGAAAGCAATCTACTTCCTTCTTTCTCTATCTTGGTTGCAGTTGCTGCCCTTGTTGGTTCACGAGTTCCGTCGTTTGTTTAGTCTCCCGGGTTAAAGGCGCCAGCCGTTGACTAGCCAACCAGAAAGACAGTCCAGTTTGAACCCATCCCAAGAACGAACACTCTCCTATTGCAAGGTGAGGCTCCTCACCAACTAGCTAATCAGACGCAAGCCCCTCTGGTATAACCTTTCAGTAAATGCCGAAACGTGTTCTGTTCCTCATTTTCTAAAACTGCCTTTTCTACGCGTAAATACATTTTCAGTATTCATCTCTTTCAAAAATGTCAAATTCTTATTTTGTTTCTCTATTTGTAAAAGCCGAATATGGTATTGTTCAATCTAGTTGGAAGTTTATTGAGTTTCAATAATTGTATTTGAACTTTGATTTGATAGTCAATTGAGCTGTGCTTGGATAATTGAGTCGAATTAGAATCGATCTCGGGCGGTGTGATATTTTTACACATTTTCATCAATTTTTTGATTAATTAAGTTGAGATCATATCTAACAAAAAAATGTGTTCAAACTTGAATCAATATTAAATGTATTTTTTATTTTTTGATTACACATTAAACGAATCAAATCTAAATAAACCCTTAAACCCAATCTCTCTGAACGTCGGGTAGCTTAATTTGTTTTACCATCTTAAATATTTTTTGCATTGAGAATACACAACTTGTTTTCGACCTATTCTTTTAGACCGTGTTTGGATTGATGTATTTGAACTTGGGGATATCAAATTTCTTGTTCAAATCCATTCTTTGCTGTTTGGCCCCAATTCTAAATGAATGGATTTCAAATCCATTTTAGGGCTGAGTGGATTTGAAGCCCATTTTCTAACGGATTTCAAATCCACTCCTATACCCTTTCATTTGAAATCTACTCCAACTAAAATCAACACACTTTTTACACACATTTACACACACATTGAACTTTTTATACACATATTCACACACACTACACATTTTTTACACACATTGCATATTTTTTACACACACTGCACACATTTTACAAGCAATGCACACTTTTTACACACACTGCATATTTTTAATACACATTGCACACTTTTTACACACATTGCCCATATTTTCACACACACTCCATACTTTTTACACACACTACACATATTTTCACACACACTGCACAATTTTTAGACACACTGCACAATTTTTACACACACTGCACACTATTTACACTTACACACACTGCGCACATTTTCACACTTACACACACTGCCCACATTTTCACACACACTCCATACTTTTTACACACACTGCACAATTTTTAGATACACTGCACACTATTTACACACACTGCAAACTTTTTATACACACTACATATTTTTTACACATAGTGTACACTTTTTACACACACTCCATACTTTTTACACACAACACACTTTTTATACACAACACATTTTTTTACACACATTGCAAATTTTCTACACACACTGCATACTTTTTACACAAACTGCACACTTTTTTATACACACTGTACATTTTTTACACACACTACACACTTTTTACATACACAACATACTTTTTACATACACAACACACTTTTGCACACACTGCACATATTTTCACACACACAACACACTTTTTACACAACATATTTTTTACATACATTACACATTTTTTACACATAACGCACACTTTTTACACACAATGCACATATTTTCACACACACTACACACTTTTTACACACAATGCACATATTTTCACACACACTACACACTTTTTACACACACTGCACTTTTTTACACACTTTTTACACACTGCACATATTTTACACATAATGCACACTTTTTACATACGCTGCACATATTTTACACACAATGCACACTTTTTACATACACTGCCCACATTTTCACACACGCTCCATACTTTTTACACACACTGCACACTATTTATACACACTGCAAATTTTTTACACACACTGCACACTATTTACACACATTGCAAAAAATGTTTCACACACTACATATTTTTTTACACATAATTCACACTTTTTACACACACTGCACACATTTTCACACACACTCCATACTTTTTAAATACATAACACATTTTTTACACACACTCATTTTCACACATTGCAACTTTTTACACACTGCACACTTTTTACACACACTGTACACTTTTTACATACACAACACACTTTTTACACACACTGCACACTTTTTACACACACAACACACTTTTTACACACTGCACATTTTCACACACACAACATATTTTGTACACACATTACACAATTTTTACACATTATGCACACTTTTTACACACAATGCCACTTTTTACACATACATAACACCTAATTTACATACATTGCACACATTTACACATTCAGAGCATATTTTTTTACATACACTGCACATATTTACACAAATAGAGCACATATTTTACACACACCACATATTTTCATACACGATACACACTGCACACATTCACACATACAGAGCACATATTTTATATACACTACATACTTTTTGCACATATTACACACTTTTTACAAACACTGAACACATTGTATGTGTAAATGTGTGTCTTGTGTGTAAAATGTATATAGTGTGTATAAAAAGTGTGCATTTTATGTAGATGTGTGTTGTGTGCGTAAAAATTCTGCATTATTTGTAAATGTGTGTTGTATGTGTAAAAAGCGTGCAGTTTGTGTAAATAGTCTGCAAAATGTATGTAGTGTGTGTAAAAAATATGTATTGTGTGTGTCAATGTATTTGGTGTGTGTAAAAGTATGTAATATGTGTAAAAAGAGTATTGTGTGCATAAAAAGTGTGCAGTGTGTGTGTAAATGTGTTTAGTTTGTGTAAAATGTGTGCAATGTGTGTAAAAAGTGTGTAAAAAATGTGCATGTGTGTAAAAAGTGCGCAGTGTGTAAAAAGTATGTTTTGCGTGTAAGAAGTGTGTAATCTGTGTAAATAGTGTGCAATGTGTATAAAATATATGTAGTATGTATAAATATGTGTAGTGTGTGTAAAAAATATGTAGCGTGTGTGTTAATATTTTTAGTATGTGTAATGCGTGTAAAAAGTTTGTTGTGTGTGTAAAAAGTGTGCAGTGTGTGTGTAAATGTGTGTAGTTTGTGTAAAAAGTGTGCACTGTGTGTAAAAAATATGTTGTGCGTGTAAGAAGTGTGCAGTGTGTGTAAAATATGTGTAGTGTGTGTAAAAAATATGTAGTGTGTGTAAAAAGTGTGTTGTGCATGTAAGAAGTGTGCACTGTGTGTAAATGTGTGTATTGTGTGTAAAATGTATGTAAAAAATATGCAATGGGTGTAAAAGTGTGTTGTGCCTACAGAAGTGTCCAGTTTGTGTAAATGTGTGTAAAATATGTGTAAAAAGTGTGCAGTGTGTGTAAAATATATGTAGTGTGTTTAAAAAATATGTAGTGTGTTGTACGTGAAAAAAGTGTGCAGTGTGTGTAAATATGTGTAGTGTGTGTAAAATATATGTAAAAAATATATAGTGTGCGTAAAAAGTGTGTTGTGCATATAAGAAGTGTGCAGTGTGTGTAAATGTGTGTGAAGTATGTGTAAAAAGTGTACAGTGTGTGTAAAAAATATGTAGTATGTGTGTAAAAAGTGTGTTGTGCATGTAAGAAGTGTGCAGTGTGTGTAAATCTGCATAGTGTGTGTAAAATGTATGTAAAAAATATGCAGTGCGTAGTGTGTGTAAAATGTATGTAAAAAATATGCAGTGCGTAGTGTGTGTGTAAAATGTATGTAAAAAATATGCAGTGTGTTGTGTGTATAAAAAGCGTGCAGTGTGTGTAAATGTGTAAAATATGTTGTGCATATAAGAACTGTGTGTAAATGTGTAAAAAGTGTGTGTAAAAAATGTGTTGTGCATATAAGAAGTGTACAGTTTGTGTAAAATATATGCAAAAAGTGTGCAGTCAGTGTAAACAATGTGTAGTGTGTGTGTAAGATATATGTAAATGTGTGTAGCGTGTCTATAAAAAGTGTGCAGTGTGTGTAAATATGTGTAGTGTGTGTAAAAAATATACAGTGAGTGTAAAAATTGTGTTGTGCGTATAAGAAGTGTGTAGTGTGTAAAAAATATGTAGTGTATATAAAAAGTGTGTTGTGCATGTAAGAAGTGTGCAGTATGTGTAAGTGTGTGTAAAATATATGTAAAAAATATGCAGTGTGTGTAAAATGTGTTGTGTGCATATAAAAAATGTGCAGTGTGTATGTAAATGTGCAAAATGTGTGCAGTGTGTTGTGTGAGTAAAAAATGTGCAGTGTGTGTAAAATATGTGTAATTGTGTGTAGTGTAATGTAAAAATCAAATAAAATTTTGAAAAATTTCAAATGTTTTAGGATTTGTAATCAAACAATGAATTTGAAGTCTATGGATTTGAGAATACTTTTATAAATCCATATATAGCCAAACAAGGTATTTCTAATGGTGTGGATTTCAAATCCAAGGGATTTAAAACCCATTCATTTCAAACCCCTTGCCAAATCCAAATCCATCAATTCAAACACAGCCTTAGGCCCACACCTCATCTCCAAAAGACTACACGCAACACTAAAAGCTATTTATCCAAAAATAAACACTCTTTATCACTTGGTTTTGAAAAGACAAAAAACAATCATAATAATCTAAATCAACTTAACTGGTCAAATTCTAGCCTTAATTAAATTTTCTCACATATAACTATCACATAAAAGTTGAGATAAAAACATTACTATGCATAGTATGCATGAAGACAAATAGGAAATATGTCAAGCATCAATATAAATAGTTTAATAGTTCAAACAGAGATTCCACCATTTTTTTTTTATAGAAGCGATTACAACATCATATTGTATCAATTACAAGAAAATCTATTACAAGTAATAGCAAATACAATCGTAGACTATTAACTAATACAAACTAACTACCATCTAAGTAAAGAGAACACCCACATACATCAGTATTCAGTGGGAGTCGAACCCACAACCTCTTGGTTATGGGGCCTCAACCTTAACCAACTAGGTTAGATATCATTGGCGAGATTCCACCATTTACTTACTCTCTTAAATTCAAGTGTGTACGTACTGGTAAGTACACATGAACTATGTAATAACATGGCCTAGACGAATCAAGCCAATCAACGTAAATACTCTTTTTATACCGTCGAGAGTATTTTAGTACTTTCATGTATAAACTCATTCGTGGAATTGGGACATTATTTCTCCGATTTTTTGGTAGCCAGATGTCGATCTCATCCGATCTGTTCTTCGTGTGATTGGTCCGTATTTGGCATTTTACAAAAGATGGGTTTTTTTCAGTTAAGAGTGCTTATCACTTAGCTATGGAAGTTAGTAGGAGAAAGAAGCAATTGTATCAGGGAGGTTCAAGTTCTTCTTGCAATAGTGATTGGAGGTTTGTTTGGCATGCTAAAGTTCCGAATAAAATTAAGGTTTTCGCATGGCGCCTTGCTCGAGATATCTTGCCTACGGGACTGAATCTAAAGCGAAAACGGTGTCGAGTGGATTGCATTTGCCCCGCGTGTAAGTTTGAGGGCGAATCAGTGAAGCATGTTTTCTTTGACTGTCACTTTGCACGTCAGGTGGGAAATGGACAAGGGTGACTTTTGTTAATTTCTTATTACATGTTGGGCTATGTGGGATAATATTCATTCTTCTCCATGGGACAGTACTGTTGAGTTTTCTAGAAATTACATGACTGCTTTTTCCATTTTACGTCCTATGGGATCCCCAACAAACTTATCACCAGCTTTACCTTCTGTTTGGATACCGCCACCTGTGGATTGGGTGAAAATTAATTTCGATGGTGCTGTGTTTTCGGAACACGATGGAATCGGGACAGGGTATGTGGTTCATGATCATGTGGGTTCGTGTTTAGGTTGGGGTATGCGGTTTTGGGAAAAAACTACTGATCCTCTTTTAGCAGAAGCGTTTGCTGCACGAGATGATTCATTTTTCTATGCCATAACCAACCCGTTTTATAAGTTGCACGAGATGATTTATAAGCTGAGAGATTGTCTTGAAGTTGAGGTGATTCATTTTTCTATGCCATAACCAACCCGTTTTAGATTCATTTTTAGCAACAAAACATGTTGGGTTGTTATCAATTGTTGAACCCCAATCTACTAAATATACGTTGTTAGTTCTTTTACCTTTCAATTTAGTAGACTTAGTCTTAGCGTCATTTATATAGCAACAGTCGCTTGAGAATATGACTTCAAAGCCTTTATCACAGAATTGACTCATGCTTAATAAATTGTGCTTCAGACCCTCAACACAATAAACATCACTTATCATGATGTTCCCCCTATGCACAGTACCTATACCTTTAGTTTTACCTTTTGAGTTGTCACCAAATACAACCTGAGGACCGTTGGCAGCTCGACAGTCAATCAATAGATCCTTGGAACCAGTCATGTGCCTTGATGATCCACTATTGAAGTACCAAACAGATGTATCGAAGTACCCTTGATTGATGCTATAAGCGCTCCAGACTCGATTGCCGGACTGCTCTCAACATCACTCGCTGAATTCAACTTAAACTCAAATGCTTTGAGCTCTGAAAAGGCATCTTCTGGAGTTAGAAGATCCAACATATTCGATTCTCTCATAGCTGTTGTCTTCATCAAGAATCTACTCGGTAGACTTCTAAAGATCTTAACCACCATTTCTCGGTTTTATAAGTCCATTCCCAACGATGTAAGTTCCGTAACAAGAGCTGTGAATCTTATGTCCAATTGCTCTAAAGTTTCATTAGGCAACATCTTAAATCCATTAAACCTTTCTTTGGCAATAGAAAGTTTGTTATCTTTAATCTGTGTTGAGCCACCACAAATTGTAGCCAACTTATCCCAAATTTCCTTAGTGGTTTTGCACAACTTGATCTTATTGAATAAATTGTCATTATCACTGTTAGAGTATATGCCCTCGAATGCCATAAAGATGATAGATTTATAGGGCATAAACATTGTAACTAAACTATGGTTTTTCTATTAATATAAGGCAGTTGATTGTTGTTTTCTTATAGGCATTTATAAGGTGTGAATAAATAACGTAAAGTCTTTGATGACAAGGCGAACCTTCTACCTTCTATGGGATAGGAGGATAGGCACTATAATGATTTGACCCTTGACATCTAAAGGGTTCGCAAGTCTAAGAAATATTGATTGGGCATCAATAGTGAATAAAGACTTGTATGATGTAAGTTTCGACAGAGAAAGTGCCAGTCGTACACTATGAAAATGGTAGTAGGAACTTATATCATAGACGTGTCAGTTGGACTGATATGTTCGAACACGGCTCGCATCAGTTCATGACATGGGTATTCACTCATTGACAGTCAATGATGAAACTGATAAGTAGTAATAGGTACGTGTGAACCTCTGACCTGAGAAATCGAGTTGAAGATGTACTTGTGACATCAAGTCTGTCATTAGAGTAGTTGATTCAAATCACCTGTTGGTGGAATCGACCTCGAAGTGCGACTTGATGGGCAAGTAGCATTGTTAACTGATTTGCAATATGGAATTTATTCTCTCATAAGTGAATGAGTAAAATATCCTATGCGATCATGAATAAGTGAGGACGAAAGTCTTTGGCCAAAGCATTTAAATACCTCGACTTATTGTGAGCTTAGGCATATGGTCAAGTTATATGAGTTTGACTTTAAACCATGACTCTTACTTGTCTGGGATATAAGAATAAAAGGTTTATACACGTACGGTATTCACGGCGTAAAGGTTTGGAATGATCCTATTCATTCGTTCTCAATTGGGTTACGGTGTGAGCCACGAGATTGGCTAGGTGTCACTCACACCCCTTTGGATTCCTTCCAATTGCCTTTTGAGACGAACCTAAAGAGTCGCTCTTAAAGGAAGTGTAAAAGGAAAAACATGGGAAAAAGACTTGAGAGAAATTCACGGCATTGGATGCCGTAATTAATTAATTAATTATTGGATAATTTAATTAATTAATTAAATTAATGAGTTAATTAATTTCTTGGAGAAATTGAATTATAAATTAATCAGGAATTGAATTAATTGGATTATCAATTTATTTATTGGATAAATAAATTCTCCGATTAATTAATTAGCAAGCAAGACAAAAGCCCGAAGGCTTCCGAGCCCATTAAGGGGCGGCCAAATGGACGCCCAAATAGGGCCCTTGCATGCTAGTGTTATTGTTTCATAATGATATAAATATATCACAAGGTGAAAAATAACACAAGGCAACTTACATAACTTTCTCTCCAAGAAAAAGTCTCCCACCTCTCTCTCTCTCTAGCTGTCTTTGACAAGGAAAAAAAGAGGAGTTTTTCGTTTTTGATTCCGGCATGACGAATTAGAGACGTTAGCAAATTCGGCGTTAGAGAAAAGGATCACGTTCAGAAATCAACATACGCGAGAACATTAATTTTTCTATACACAATTAAACACGAGAATTAGAGATGATTCGGGCTTTGGGAATTAAATTTACTTTCCGCTGCGTTTTATTAGTATAATTCCCAACAACCACCGATAGCCGTATATAGAGCGTTACGACCAATATTGTCTAAATTTGCTCTTCGACGCTCATCTAGAGACCATTCTTGTTTCGGTTTCTCAGCATAACCATCTGGAGTCTCGTCAGTGGCTCCGGGTGCTCTGGTGATAACTTTCAAAAATTTTATTGCCCCATCTGAAATAATATCGCACATGTCATCATCACATGAACAGAGATATGTAAATGCTTTGACTTTCCATGTGTCATAGTTTGACTCAGTCATTTTTGGAACTTTAGCAAATGCTATGAAGAAAATTTAAAAGCAACTAGATTTTGAAAAAGGATCTAAACAAGCTGTTATGCTTGGAAATATCAAAATTTCAACTTTAACCGCTGTGATACCATTTTTTGGTCCCAAGTGGCATACGAAAAGGTCTAGAAGGGGGGGTTGAATAGACCCTGAAATCTTTTTCGACTTCAAAAATTCGTATTAAAAATGTGTTGGACACTTGAAATGTAGACGCTTGACTGAGCGTTTACTTGAAATATAGACGCTTTGTTTGAGCGTCTAATGAAGACTTTTTAGAAAGTTAACTTAGACTTTAAGATTTGAATACTTTAACCTAATAGGTTTAAGCGTTTAGTTCTTTGATCAGTGTTAGCACAGCGGAATGATTTTTGGAGTCTTCTCTTTTTGAAAGCTTTAGCGTCGCATAAAGTATTTTAGTTGCTTAGCGTTTGATTGTGTTTTATTTAATCAATTTATGTAATGATATGATGATAAGAAAATTGACTGTAAAGTAAATAACACAATAATTGTAAGGTTCGTTGGGTGGTGTAATCCCAACTACGCCCTTCTTCTCCTTGAACACTTGGAGGCAATCCACTAAAATGATTCTCAAAGAATCACACAAAATCTTCTACAAATTAGGGAGAGATGGATGACGATGACGATGACTTGAGCTCCTTGATCACATAGATTTCTGCTCCAAATCACTTCAATCCCCTTGCTTCTTTCACCCAGAAACATGGCAAGTATCCAACTTCGACTTCACACAGATCGCGAGGCTTGGATGGGATTTTTCTAAACGGTTTGTTTGATTTTGATGAAGTTCAAATAACTGAGAATATCTCAATAGTAATGTAGGTTTCTTCGAAAAGAATGTTTGAGATATTGGTTGACTGTTTTAGGATTTGAAGAAAAGCAAAGAGAATGTTGCTTGAATATTCTGGCTTTTCTGAGAGTTAAGGAATGAGACTTCAATGCAACAGCAATTTGGCTTGGAATTAATCGTTAGTTTTTGGCTTGTTGTTGAAGTCCTATATATAGGCATTCTTGGAAAAAATGTCCGTTTGACACATGCACAGGTGCGTGTCTCTCACTTCCGCGAGTAAACAGCTTTTGTCCTTTTTCCTGAAAATCTGCTGCACAAAAGTTGGTGCTGCAGTCTGTGAATAGTTGACAGTCCAATAGGGTGGCTTCTCCGTACATCCGAAAGAGCTTATCACATTTAATGCTCTTATTAGCATTTAATGCATTTGAATTAAATGCCCGTTGGCACTTAATGCACTGAGAATATTTGCATTAAACTCCTTCTGGACTTAGAAATAAATTCAGGTAAAATCAGTCATTGATAGATGATAGGTGTGAGATTTACATGTTTTAAAGCCTCATATTTATGTTATTTACATTGGTTTATGCATGATTTATGCCATACATGCGGTTAATTTGTGTGCTTATTGAGTAAAGGTGAGAAATCAGTGCAATTGAGGAAAATAGGACGGAAATGCAGAATTTTAGAGCATTTAGAGACGGAATTTGACAAATGTTTCTTCTACAAAGTTATATATCTGTGTCTTAGCTTTACGTGGCAACTTGAATCACCTAAATCGGAGATCGGAGGAAAACGTTATGAAGGAAACCATATCGCTGCGCAGAATGAAAGTGCTACTGCCTTCACAGTCCGGACGTGGCCAAAATGCAGTCCGGACGTTGATTGGTCAACGTACGGACGTTGGGTACTTCACGTTCAGACGTTGGTTCTGACGGGAAAAATAGCAGATTTTTGGAAATTTCCAAATCTAATTCAAGTTGGAGTCTTCCCTTTCCACCCTTATATATATTAGATCAGTTCTCTAGGGTTAAGAGACGAAAAATACACATAGAATAGAGCCCTAATGGGGTTTAGACATAGTTTTTACATATTAATGAAGATTTTCAAGAACCCTTGAAGGTGAAGAAATCAAGAAGCATGGAAGAGATGAAGATCGAAGTTCATTCATAAAAAATACGAGGGAGTTTCTTAGATTTAGATTTGTTTTTGTCTATGAATATGAATCTTAATTTAAGTTTCTATCTTTTATCTTTTATGATGAATTAGATTCTTCCAACTAAGGCCATGTTGAGGCTAAATTATGATATTTGAGTTATAAATTGTGTTTTTCATATTAATTCTATTGTTGATTTGTGTATTGATTTTGTGCTTTAATTCCAATCATATGTCTGATCACCATATGCTTGCTAATTAGCCTAGTTTATTCATTCGGGAGAATATAGATTAGGGTTCAAAGAAATCATTACATCATCCGAAAAACATGAGGAATTGCTCCTAGGGATAGGTATAGATTCTCGGGTGCAGTTAGCCGGATTTATTTGATTTTCAGATAGACGTATTTAGAGAACCGTCACTCAGTCATAGAATTATTACAGCCGAGACATCGGGTAGTAATTAATTAAGGAATTTCCACCAAAGCAACAGTAGTCTAATAATATGAGAACATGTTTATAATGAAAATTGATTAATTTGTGCCAACACATGTGTCTTAGTTGCTCTTTTCCATAGCTATCTTGATTTCGACATCTTGTTTCTTGTATCTTGCTTCCATAATATTTGAGTTAATTCTTGTTTTAGTTTATTTTATTGTTTTTAAAAATCTTTAAATCTTTAGTTTTAGTTTAATTATCGCTTGCTTTAAATTCAAGAAGTCTAATATACAAGTCTCTGTGGGATCGACAATTCGGACTTAAAAATCCACTTTATTACTACACACGACCAGTCCACTTGCTGTGCAAACACGTAAAGATTTTTCGTGTCAATAGACGCTCATGGTGGGTGATTAAATCACTAAAACCAAGCTAGGTAAATGGTGGGTGGTCGGACCTCACGCTACCGGCTGTAGTATCTGATGCCAATTATGGCGGATAACTAAGCGAATGGCGGATCGACAACGGTGCTAGACATACATCCAAGCTGAAAAGACAGATGTATTGAGTATCACGAGTAATCGACATAATGATCTTTTGAAGGCATTGACTGGAGTTCGTAGATATCTGAAATATGCTATAAACTGTGATTACTTTATACAATATATCTGAGTGTATCTATAGAATACACTGAGGAAAATTAGATTTTGTGCCACCTATTCTGATACATTGTACAAGATAGTCGACAGTCGGAAGGGCACAATGTAGCATGTAAAATGGTAGTCTCGACATATACATCGAAGACATAAAACCATTAAGCAGTTGATCTTCAGTGGTGTTGTCTCTATTGATTGAGTAAAATCAAATGAGAACTTATGAATCCAAATGTATGCCTAAAAAGATCAAATATACTGCCTATCGAGGGGAATGGGATTAAATCCTACATCTTAAGAATTGACATAGCGGTAACCCAACCATGTTGACTGGAGATCCCAAGATCTTGGTTCAAAAGGGACAACTGAGTTATGAAGATTCAGTGTCGCACTTGAGGAGTTTTAAATAATCTCCTACTCATTCCTAGGATAGAACAAGTGCAAAACCTGCAGAGCGTAGGTAAGGTTAAGCTAAAAGCTTTTAATGATTCCTATACTGTCTCAAAGGGTGACGAGACATAATAAAGTGGAGTATGGCAGGGTACTCTTGATAGGAGTGTCACCTATGTAAGTGTGAAGTGAGGGCCGCTTCAAATGTTAGAGATTAACATTAAACACTTATGAATCCAAGATGTGTTCCATGGCCAAAACGGACACAACAATGAAAACAAATAACTTGGTTAGAGAAGTTATTGTGTGTGTATCATTGTCTTGGTTTAAACAAAACGCTGACCAGTTCAAGACATCACGTTCACTGCCCAGCAAGTAAATCCGATGGTATTACACTAAGGAAGGTTCAAAGCAAAAAACTACCTCTCCTGATGCAATAGCTTTTCGCTCGAACTCTCTCAACGTCTGCATAGTCTGCATTTGCATTAATTTCATTCATGGTGGTATTGTTGGAAATCTTGATTGAGTAAATCATGTTTTAGCATGATTTTGTTAGAGATTTAAGTGAATTCCACATGTTGAAAGTGGAATGTCTTTGGCTCAAATTAATCTACGTTTCGAGTAGATAAATTTCGAGTATTTAATTACTCAATTCCGATTTAGAGTGAATGAGAAATTAATTAACAAATTACATCACTTAAAAGTTGGTTTATAATTGGAATCAATGAATCGATATGAACGTACACGATTAAATGATCAAATTCATACGATCGACGGCCACGATCATATGGGAAATGGTTCATTTAGTTCGAGGATTAAAGTGTGCAAATCAAAAAATTGAGGGACCAATTTGAAAGGATCTATTTGATCAAGATTCAAAGTTTTGGGGTTAATTTGAAAGATCTAGAAAGTTGGGGGCTGAATTGCATAGCAATGGTGCAACCGCCCGCACCAGATTTTTGCCCAGCTGAGCGAGAGTGGGATTGGCTGTTGAGCGGGTGCACGGTGCACCCGCCCACACTGGATCCGCTCTCCTGCCAGGTGGTGTTTCACAACAGGTGAGACTTTTGGGGTCGAATTGCACTTTCCGAAAAGCTGCTTTCAGGGGGCTTTTCGTCTAAAAGTCACAACTTTTGGGCCCTTCTGCATATGTTCGAAAAGTTGCTCCTTTTGACCCAAAACCTTTCATTCTCTGACCCCCATATTTTGAGATTAAACACACCGAAGTATTAACTTCACATATTCTCTTCGCCCTTCTTCTCTTAAATACTATTTTGAGTATTTTTGAGAATTATTTGGATATTCTTAAATATTAATTTAATATTTGGAGAATAATTTTGCATATTAAATGTCTTGATATGCATTTAATTCATCATAGTCCATCGAAAGAGTTTGGAACAAAGTTTGTTCGGAGAGTATCGAAGTTTGTAGTGCTACTACTTCTTTACTAAGTCGTTGAATCTTGGGAAACGATTGCCAAATCCCGTAAGCACCGTGAGCGGGGCAATTTCGTTTCAAAGATAAAGTGTAGAACACTTACCTCGACTTTGAAATCGTTCTTGAAGATACTAGGCCCGAGTAGGCTCACATATATTTTTCGAACAGTTCTTGCATAGTTCATGTTTACCACCTTCGGTATAAAAAAACTTATGAATGCATAAAACACAGTTATGGTTCGATGTATGCAAGTTCTCTGCTGAAGAAGCTCCTTGAAGATGGCATCTATATGAGGTCACTGTGTAATTTCATTTACTCTAATTACCTTTCGTTTCTTCCCTCGTCGTAAATTGTTGCTTATTTTACCTTGCACTGCTAAGCCGTTACTCAGCAGGTTAAGTCTCTACTTTTAGTTTTGCTCCTTTTTCTTTCTCTACGTGTGACTGATATTCTGATAATATTCATTTTGTTCTGTTGTCGATCTACATGTTTGTGGCCGGTCATTATTTTAAGAACTTTCGAGACTCTAAGTCTGATGCTCCTCTATACATATGATTTTGAATCTATGACACGCTCGTAGAGCATAAATGATAAAAGGGGTGTTTTACTTGAATTGATTTTTTGGAAAATAGTTTGTATTATAACCTTTCAATAAATGCCAAAACGTGTTCTCTTCCTCATTTTCTAAAGCTGCCTTTTCTACGTTTAAATACATTTTTAGTATCAGCACTTTCCAAAAATTCCAAATTCTTATTTTGTTTTTCTTATATGTAAAAGCAGAACAAAGTATTGTTCAATCCTGTTTGAAGTTTATCGAGTTTCAATAATTGTTTTTGATTTGATAGTCAATTGAGTCAAATAGGAATCAATCTCGGGTGGTATGATATTTTTACACATTTTTATTAATTTTTTGATCAATTAAGTTGAGATCATATTGAAAAAAAATAAAAATGCTCAAACTTGTTTCAATATTATATGTTTTTATTTTTTGGCATATTAAACCAATCAAGTCTAAATAAATCCTTAAACCCAAACTCTTTGAGGGTCGGGTAGCTTAATTTGTTTTACAATCTTAATTATTTTTTGCATTGAGAATACTCTTGTTTTCGACTTATTCTTTTAGACCACACCCTATCTCCAAAAGACTACACGCAACACACTCTTTATCAATCGGTTCTTAAATGAAATGTCATATCAAATAATCAACTCAATTGGTCAAATTCTACAATTAATTAAATTTTGTCATACATAACTTTCACATAAAAGTTGAGAAAAACATTGTTATAGACGAAGGAAATATATCCCAATTACAAATTCCGGGATAAAAGTGTTACGCATCGATATGAACAGTTTAATGATTAATTTTCTTGGACAGATTCCTACACTTAACTCTCTCAAATTCAAGTGTCACGTACTTGTAAGCAAGGTATTAAATCTCGGTATTGGTGTAAATATCAGGGTAGTAAATTTATGGAAATTTCGATGGAAATTTCGGAGATATTCAAAATTTTGGTTTCCATTTTAAAGAAATCATGGAAATTTATAGAAATATTTAAAAATTTATAATGAAACTTTGTGTAACTTTAAATATCATAATTATGCATTTTTTACATTAATAATATTCCATGTATAATATATGCATAATGAATCTTGTTGAATAAAATGACTAAAACCTACTGTGAAAAATATAAAATAATGATAATAAAATAATAATCAAATATCATAATAACTTCATTAAAATAAAATGTAACACAATTTTAGTAAAAATCATTATTCAAAAGCTCATCAAAATAAAGTGTAACTTTTTTTCCTTACAAAGCTACTCAATAGATTTACCAAAAAATACAAAAAAAAATCTATTGTATGTGTGAAATACACATTGGATGTACATTGGATGAGAGACAAAATGTGCAGGATAATTCTCCCCAGTGTGCGAGCAATCTGGTATCAGAGCGGGGTTCCTGAGTTTAAATTTTTTAAAATGGATTAAGTTTATATTTTAAAAGTCAAAAGAGTAAGACAGGTACTTCACTTCTTTCCAACGTAAGTCTTCATTGATAAAACAATCGGATTCTCGAAGTAACCCACTTACTTGAGAATGATAGAATATGAGTTTTAATTCATAATTTAAAAGGAAAACAGTAACCCTGAAGTTTCTTATGTAATTATTCTTTTTAAATATGTTAACTATTTTTGTAATTTATGTATTTAAGTAATGTCATTTTTCATATATTTTGGACTAAATAAATCAAACTTAAAAATTAAAGGATTAAATGTGCTATTCTTGGACTTGATTTGAAAATCTTTAAGGGCTCATTTGGTTGGGTGGTTTAGGTAGGTTGGTATATTCTGACACATCTAATTTGGTGTTTGGTTGCTCGGTCAGAAATTGGTCACAAACCCAAGGCCCGGTTTGTAAACCCCTGTGCTATTGCTATTTTAACTCACCTATCTAGGTGAGTTTAACTATCATCTCTTTTGGGTTAAACATGCCAACATGTTTAATGACTACTTTACCTTCTCTTATAAATATCTCACTCCACAATCTATTTTAATTTTTTATTACACATTTTACACTCACATTTTTCAGCTCCCATTCTCATGCCATTTTTGACTGTGAAGCTGTTCTTGAAGAAAAATTGGGGATCCAACTCATTTTTTATTTTTTCTTGACATTCTTCCAAGAAAAGGTAAGTATGTTCATGATATACAATTTTTTTTGGGTTTTGTGGGTGGATTTAATTGTTTGGTATGTTGTTAGAAAATTAGGGTTAGATAGAAATTATACATTACATACAAAGCAAATACTCACAAATCACAATCCTCCACCCTGTGTGTGATCCATGGATGAATTGAAGGGTTTGGGTTCTGCGGCAACGAACGTCATTAATGGTGAAAACAGGGGAGGGAGAAGTGGTAGAGGAATTGGTAAAACTGTTTTAGGATTACGACAGTTTTGATTTGGGGAAGAATTTGTGAGGCTTTCTTATTCATAGAATTATTGAATTTTTTTTTTGGGTGTTTTTGATTATTTTAATTCTTCATTGTTTGATTGTTTGAGAGATGGTGATTTTTTTTTCATAGACTATATTTTGTATAGAGAGAGTGAGCTTCTTATGCAGTATGATTCTAAGACACATGAACTGCAATTTGGTTTGGCAGATTTCAGTATAAAATTGATATTTCAAGTTATATCCCAAAATTATCCTTTTGTGTATTTATATTGGGATTAGTAGATGTTGATTTGGAAATTGGGTGATATGTTGGATATTACTTGGTAGGATTATTTATTTTACATCCAAAATTACCCTCTGTGTTTTTGTTTATGTTGTGAATTGTTAATATTAGGATTAGAAGTCCAAAATTTGGCATGCTGTTTGCATTTTCTATAATATGAAATCTTTGTTCTTGAGTCCAAAAGTTTTTATCTTTTAGTAGGATTAGAAGTCTAGTTATTTGGCATACTGTTTACATTTTGGTTTTCAATATTTTACTGGGCTGGAGAAACTCATTTTAAAGAAGTAAAGAAAGCAAAATTCTGTGAGAATGAAAGTGTGGGAGGATATGATGATGGTTTGCTTTCTGCAGCAAAGTGATCGTCAGATGGGATTGGTAATTGCCATGAATCTGAATTTGAATATAACAAGTGTGCTGCAATGGTAATCAAAATTCTTCTTGATCTCTATATGCTATAATGTGCCTTAACAACATTGAACAAAAGGTTTTCATATGTGATATTACTTTGTTCATTTTCTATGGTGTTCATTTAATTTACTTAAGTAAAAGGTTATTTGTTAGTAGTCCATGAAGTATATTAGGCAGTAATAGCAATTGATGGATACTGGCAAGAAAGTTTTTTTTTGGTTACTTAATGTGGATGCTTTTGTGGTTAAATTTCAGGCATTCGTGATGAGAATGACCATGCATACAACCCTAAAAATTGTGCGCATAGGTCTTAACACACACTACTCAGTCCAGGCAGTTTCTTTGGATTTTTTGGTATGTAAATGGCCATTGGCAATATGTAAAGCTTTATTAGATTCTTGAAAGTGCTAGTGGTCCTTGCTTTTCTAATTCTCTTGAGCTCTAGCTATTTTCTCTTCCCACTTGCAGATGCTTTTATCCAGAGACATCAACTTTGTCGGGTACACGTACAAGAACTTTGAAATTGTGAATGATTACCAAGTTCCTGGAATGAGTATGTTCCAACTCCACCCCCTCCTCTGTATGTGTGTGTGCTCTTGTTTGTTGGATATAATTTTTTAGGGAAAATTACACTTTTCGTCCCTGAAGTTGAAGCCAAAAACACATTTGGTCCCTCATGTTTCAGCCTCAACACATTTGGTCCCTCAACTTACAAATTTTGAACAAATGTGGTCCCTGCAGTCAATTTACCGTTAGAACTAACAGAATCCGCACTGTTCATCATCTTCCCCAACTCTAAAATCCGATTTCAAACTTTAAATTATGATATCTCACTCATTTCAAGTCCATTTTTAACGAATCTTATACGGTTAGAATCGTCTCAACGAGTAGAATCCATCCATGTAAGTTTTGTCCCAAAATATGCTGATTCTATTGACCCGAACCGCACAAATCCGAAAAAATCCATTTTTTGAATCAGCCTATTTTGGGACAAAACTTACATGGATGGATTCTACTCGTTGAGACGATTCTAACCATATAAAATTCGTTAAAAATGGACTTGAAATGAGTGAGATATCATAATTTAAAGTTTGAAATCGGATTTTAGGGTTGGGTTAGTTGGAGAAGATGATGAACAGTGCAAATTTCATTAGTTCTAACGGTAAATTGACGGCTGGGACCATATTTGTTCAAAATTTGTAAGTTGAGGGACCAAATGTGTTGAGGTTGAAACATGAGGGACCAAATGTGTTTTTGGCTACAACTCAGGGACGAAAACTGTAATTTTCCCAATTTTTTATGGACCTATGACAAATAATTATTTGTATTGGTGCTTAGAAATGTAAAACCATTCAGCAGCTGAAATTTTCAATATCTGTGTGCTTAACTTTCGTGGTGACTGATATTGGAGCTCTTCTGTTTGTGATTTTTTCCACAGCTGAACTAAAGAAGAAAAATACCAAATCCAAGAGGCCAACAATTAAATCGTTGTTTGGTACGTGAATATGTTTTATTTGCTTTTTGAGCACTTTCAATATCTGTGGACAAATTTGCAATTGAGGTTTTTTAGACCGTAAGAAAAACTAAAGGATGATATCCACCAAGTAATTTGAGATTCATGGCTTATCATTTGCACACTAGTGTATGCATCACTAAAAAGACTCCTTTACAATTGATTTTATTTATTCTTTCTTGTAATTTTCTTTTTGAAAATGTTTGGAAGTTTGCTCGTATTCTTAACTAATTTAAGATCAAGCTTATAATTCCCCTCTTGTCCTTACTTTTTCTTCTGTATTCTTTATCGTCTCATCGTTTCGTGTTCATCTCTGATAGAGCATGAGTCAGAATCATCTGAGATAGCCAGCCAATAATTCTCGAAGAAGCTTTATGGACATCTTTGTCTTCTCAACATGAAGTTATTTGAAGAATGACATGACAAAAGCCGAGTAATTTTGGCTAATCACCGCATATTGCCTCAACTCTGTCGATTTCTTCAGTTCCTCAACTAAATGCTTGTTTTTGTTTCGGGGTTGTGTTCTTTTTTCTTCAACGAATATAGAGTTTGGTACATAAGAGCTCAGGAAAATTGGGTTCCTTGAAATATATGGAATTGCACCTAATTTGCCTTAGATTGGAACTATACTGCATTTCCGTTTCTTTTTTAACTCTGAGGTGTTCATTAACATATTTATTTGTAAGTAATTCTTTTCGATCTTGTGTTCAAACCACAACCTATTGTATGATAAATATACCGCAACCATTTGTATGAAAAATATACAACTAAAAGTCCTATTGAAAGGTTGTAAACTCTTACCACTGTTATGGTTGTGATTATATTGAAATTTGAATTTTCAGAATTGTTTAACCTTCTGCATGGCTTGGATCTTTAGTGATGAAAATATTAAGGAAACTATTTTGCTGACTACAAATTAGAATATCCTTGGTTATCATATGATGAAATAATCATCTGATAATTGCTCGTATTATAATTATCACGAAACAGAAAGTTGCAAGAACGAGCCTATACATGCAAAGCATCGCAAATTTTTAATAACCAAAAAAATAGGACAAATCAAAATATCAACAAAAAATTTCTTCAAGTTACAAAAACTTACCTATAGATGTCAATTGTACGAAAAAATTCAAATCAGTACCAAAACATGCGACGAACACTAATATATAAAATAAATAAAATTTTGAACCAAAAATATATGAATTTACTAGGATTCAAGTTGAGATAGTGGTAAGTTGAGCATATTTCTACTTAAAGGACAAAATAGGCATCTACTAAGTTTTATGAGGACATTTTAGTATTTACCTAAACTCAACCTATGTAAACCATATAACCAAACATAAAACAAGTTACTGGGCCCCACATAAATGAGTGGGCCAAAAATGGTAACCAAACAGAAATTAAAAAATGGGCCAAAAATAGTCTATGATTTTAAACCAATTGACTATTGTGTCACATATTATCCCAACCCCAACCAAATGACCCCTAAATGTTCAACAGTTAAAGGCTGACAAAGCTTTTATTTCAGGGATATTGTGGAAATTTCTAACCTGCAAAAAATAAAAGGAAAAGAAAATATATATGGGTTTGCGCCCCAACTTCCAAATGGGCACCTATACGTAAATTACGGCTGATTTTTTGTATTAGAAATTTAAGGAGGTCTATTCGGGATAATTATTTTTTAATAAAAAATCAACCCCCACTCGATATGCATGGGTAGGTCGACCATTAACCGAAAATCAGATAATTATATATATTCGAATCTATCAGTACAAATTGGTCGAGTTGGACAACACTTTAAATTCATTCGTTCACAACTCAAATTATTTAACTAAACAAATAATGATGGTAAAATAGTAAACAATTTAGTATTATTCAAAACATCAAATAATTTGAGTTGCAAGCAGACAATACTAAGCTATCTAATATTTTACCATCATTATTCTTTTAGTTAAAAATTGATTTGCAGAAGCAATTGTTTGGTTTCGAGTTAATTTTCAGACCACATGCACTCTCTAATTAATCCAAATAATCATTAGTAAGACAAATGAAAAGTTCTAAAATTTTCAAAACCAATATCAGCTTTCACATTCATTTGGTAAGTCTGTGTTCAACCTCATACTATCACAAGTTGTGAATTTTTTCTCTTAATTTAGAGTTTTACAGAGGGTCTGTATAACTCATGGTTAAAAAACCTATCAGCCCGAATTTGTCGAGTCGGATATCCTCTTCATCTTGAAAAAAAAAAATTCAAAACCAAAAGTGGAAAAGAAAAGAGTTGAGAAATAAAAAAAACAGGAGTTGTTGACAATTTGACACAGGCGGGTGCATCCATGAAACGCCCTGGAGGAAGTATTTGCATATGCCTAGTCAAATGGCTCCTTCTACTATTGCCCACTGTAAGGGGAGATTCTCCTATACGTCCACCCTCAACTCACACTGGAAACGCCCTAATCCATCATAGTATATTCTATATGATGTTGAAATAGGTCTTTGGGCCAAGTTGGGTAATTAGATATTTTATGAGCCTAAGCCCAATAGCATCGTGGGCTTGGATCCTTCTAGAAGACTATCCATTCAGGTCTGTCCAGATGGAGGTTCCGTCACCCCGACCTGCACAGGTAGAGCATTATTTATAAGGTAGGCCTGGAGACAAGAATCAATCAATCAAGACACTTGTTGAAGATGACTCATTTTTCATTTGGTTAAAGAATTGGTTGTTATCCCACATAGGAAAACATTGAAAGTGGTGAGTTCAATTCTTGTATAAAGGTGGGCTACCTCTTCACCTTTTAGATATCTCAAATTGCCTAAGTCTTTTAGCAATTTCTTCTTTCTTCCTCTATAGTTTGTAATAGTTTCACTTTAATCCTTTAGTGAAATATATTTGGTGGGGTCCGAGGACGTAGGCTAAATTAGCCGAACCTCGTTAAATTTGGTGTTCTTTATTTTGTGCTATTCTTCAAGTAGCCATTGTTAGTTATAGTTGTAGTGTTATATTGTGCTATTAAATTCGTCTAGTTAATTCTGTCGAGGAGGTTGGGTTTTAAGCGCGACCGTTGTGACGCCTCCAATCTTTCCTGGAAATTAAATCTAGTGTGGTTTTCTAGTACAATATTTCCCTCGCTATTTCTATATTTGGTGGAATATGACTCTGAGTTCCACAACAAGTGGTATCAGAGCTCGGGTATTCTGAGTATGCTCTGTGGTCGCAGTTTAATCTGATCTTCCACATCAGAAAAGTTTTCCCGGGCTATTTGGCTTTCGCATTTGGAGGGCTCTTGAAGAATAATTTGTAACCAAAAATGGAAGGCAGCTCAAAAGCATCATCGTCGTCCATTTGGGCGAGAACCACTGTGGCGAATACGCGATTGGCAGTGGAGTCTTTTGATGGCACAGGCCATTTTGGTATGTGGCAAAGCGAAGTTGTAGACGCACTCTTTCAACAAGGTCTATACTTAGCTATTGAAGAAAAGAAACCAAATGATATAGAGGAAAAAGATTGGAGTATGATGAATCGATTGGCATGTGGAACAATTCGTTCGTGTCTATCCAGAGAGCAGAGATATGCGTTTTCGAAAGAAAACTCGGCATATAAATTGTGGATGGCACTGGAGGAGAAGTTTCTGAAGAAAAGTTGTCAGAATAAGCTCCATTTGAAGAAGCGGCTCTTTCGCTTCACATTTGTTTCGGGTTCCACTATGAATAGTCACATTACCAGTTTTAATCAACTGGTTACCGATTTGATCAATTTGGATGAGACTTTTAAAGACGAGGATTTGGCTCTGATGTTGCTGGGATCCCTTCCTGAGGAGTTTGAGTTTCTTGAAACCACTCTACTTCACGGGAAGGCTGCTGTATCTCTTAGCGAAGTTTGTGCTGCCCTGTACAGTTATGAACTGAGAAAGAAGGACAAGCAAGTTAGTTCAGGCGGAGATGCAGAGGTTTTGTTCGTCAGAGGTCGTTCACAAAACAAAAACAAAGGAAAGAAAGGGAGATCCAAGTCCAGGCATAAACTAAGCAAAGACGAGTGTGCCTACTGTCGAGAAACAGGACACTGGAAGAGAGATTGCCCAAAGCTGACAACTAAGGGCAATTCTAAGGCCGTGGCGGAATCAAATGTAACCGCGTGTGATGATGCCGAATCGGACTTCTCATTGGCAACATCATCCAGCGGTGCTTCTGAAGTATGGATGCTGGATTCAGCATGTAGTCATCATATGACACCACATTTGGATTGGTTCTTTGATTTCAAAGAACAAAATGACGTTGTCTTCACAGCAAATGAAGCTCCTCTTACTACACTTGGGATTGGTTCAGTTCGCTTAAAGAATCACGATGGATCAATCATAACCCTAAAGGGTGTTCGATATGCACCAGAAGTGAGGAAAAACCTTATTTCCGTTGGAACTTTAGAATCGAAAGGTTTTGAAGTAAGAGCTAAGGATGGGGTGATGAAGATCATCTCTGGTGCACTAGTGGTAATGAAGGGAATTCGGAAGAACAACAATACGTATCACTACATGGGTGGTACAGTTGTGGGTGCAGTAGCAGCAGTTACTGTTGATGATCGGAATTCAGAAGCAGTTAGGCTATGGCATATGCGCTTGGGACATGCAGGTGGAAAATCCTTGAATCTCCTCATAAATCAAGGATTGTTGAAAGGAGTGAAATACTCCAAATTGGAGTTTTGTGAACATTGTGTTCGTGGGAAACAGACAAGGGTTAAATTTGGAACAGCAATCCATAATACTGAGGGTATCTTGGATTATGTTCATTCGGATGTATGGGGTCCCTCAAAAACGAGTTCTTTGGGAGGGAAACACTATTTTGTAACCTTTGTTGATGATTTTTCCTGGAGAGTTTGGGTGTATACGATGAAGACAAAGGATGAAGTGTTTGAGGTATTCCTCAATTGGAAAAAGATGGTGGAAACTCAGACTGATAAAAAGGTCAAACGTCTCCGTACAGACAATGGTGGAGAATTTAGGAGTGGTCCATTTCAGAAATTTTGTGAGGATGAAGGCATTGCCAGACACTTCACTGTCAGACATACACCACAACAGAACAGAGTGGCAGAACGCATGAATCGGACTTTGCTGGAGAAAGTTCGGTGTTTGTTATCCAATGCTGGGTTGGGTAAAGAATTTTGGGCTGAGGCTGTGACATATGCGTGTCATCTCGTTAATCGTCTACCATCTACTGCTATTGATGGAAAAACACCATTTGAAAAATGGTTTGGAAAGCCTGCTGCTGATTATGATTCCTTACATGTGTTTGGTTCCGCTGCATATTATCATGTTAAGGAATCAAAGTTGGATCCTAGAGCAAAGAAAGTTGTGTTCATGGGGATCACCTCTGGTATAAAAGGCTATTGCCTTTGGTGTCCAGAAACAAAGAAAATAATCTTTAGCAGGGATGTCACCTTTGATGAATCTACCGTGTTGGAAAAGGTGAATGCAGAACAGCATGATGGTACTCCCAAACAGGTGGAGTTTGAAAAGTTTGTTGTCCCAGCAGATCAAGAAACTCTTGATCATTCTCCTACGGTAGAAGGAGATTTTGAAGAAGATGAAGTTCAACCCCAAGAACTTCCACAGCAACTTGAATCAATTGAAACTAGCAAGCCAAAGAGGACAATCAGAAAGCCTGCTCGCTTTGATGATATGGTGGCTTGTGCATCTGCAATTGCCGCTGATGATGTTCCTACCACTTATATTGAAGCAGTCAAAGGACCAGAGAAAGATAAGTGGAGGATTGCCATGAGTGAAGAAATGCAGTCCCTTCATAAGAATCAAACATGGGAACTGGCCAGTCTCCCGAAGGGAAAGAAGGCAATTGGATGCAAATGGGTATTTGCAAAGAAAGATGGATTTCCTAGCCAAGGTGATGTTCGCTACAAAGCCAGATTGGTGGCCAAAGGTTACGCTCAGAAGGAGGGCATTGATTATAATGAGGTGTTTTCTCCAAGTGTAAAACACTCCTCCATTAGAATTTTGTTGGCTTTGGTAGCACAGTTGGATTTTGAACTAGTTCAGTTGGATGTAAAAACTGCATTTTTACATGGAGACTTGGAAGAGGAAATCTATATGACTCAGCCAGAGGGATTCAAAGTTGCTGAAAATGAAAATTTGGTTTGTAAACTTCAAAAATCGTTGTACGGATTGAAGCAATCTCCGAGGCAGTGGTACAAGCGATTTGACAAGTTTATGATGGGAATTGGGTACACAAGAAGCAAATACGATCATTGTGTGTATTTGCACAAGCTACAAGATGGATCCTTTATATATCTTCTTCTGTATGTTGATGATATGTTGATTGCCTCCCCGAGTCTAATAGAAATTGAGAAGTTGAAGACTCATTTGAAAAGGGAGTTCGAGATGAAGGATCTAGGTGAGGCGAAGAAGATTCTCGGCATGGAGATTTTCAGAGATAGAAAATTGAGGAGGCTTTGTTTGACTCAGAAACAATATCTGAGTAGGATGTTGAGGCGTTTTGGCATTGATGAAATGTCAAAACCAGTTAGTACTCCGCTTGCTCCTCATTTTAAGCTTAGCGCCGCTTTGTCACCAAAATCTGATGCAGAACGGGAATACATGTCAAAAGTACCGTATGCAAATGCTGTTGGTAGCTTGATGTATGCTATGGTGTGTACGAGGCTTGATATTTCCCAAGCAGTGGGGGTTGTGAGCAGGTATATGCATGATCCTAGAAAGGAACATTGGCAAGCTGTGAAATGGATTTTGCAATACATCCATGACACAGCTGATGTTGGTTTGATATTTGAGCGGGAACATAGTGAGTATGTAGTCGGATATTGCGATTCAGACTATGCTGGTGATTTAGATAAGCGTAGATCAACTACAGGCTACGTATTTACTCTTGCTAAAGCACCGGTCAGTTGGAAGTCTACCTTACAGTCAACGGTTGCTCTGTCTACTACGGAAGCAGAGTATATGGCAATTTCAGAGGCTGTAAAGGAAGCAATTTGGCTTCAAGGGTTGCTTGGTGAACTGGGGATTGGACAAAAGTATGTGAAAATACATTGTGATAGTCAAAGTGCTATCCATTTAGCAAAGAACCAAGTTTATCATGCAAGGACGAAGCACATTGATGTTCGGTATCATTTCATAAGAGAGATACTCGAAGAAGGTGGAGTCAGAATCGAGAAGATCCATACTACTGAGAATCCTGCTGATATGTTGACAAAAGTTGTGACTGCAATCAAGTTCAAATTTTGTTTGGACTTGATCAACATTGTCAAAGTTTGAAGATTGATTTTGGTGACCCCGTTTGACGAGGAGATTGAAGATTTTGAAATTCGCCAAGGTGGAGATTTGTTGAAGATGGCTCATTTTTCATTTGGTTAAAGAATTGGTTGTTATCCCACATAGGAAAACATTGAAAGTGGTGAGTTCAATTCTTGTATAAAGATGGGCTACCTCTTCACCTTTTAGATATCCCAAATTGCCTAAGTCTTTTAGCAATTTCTTCTTTCTTCCTCTATAGTTTGTAATAGTTTCACTTTAATCCTTTAGTGAAATATATTTGGTGGGGTCCGAGGACGTAGGCTAAATTAACCGAACCTCGTTAAATTTGGTGTTCTTTATTTTGTGCTATTCTTCAAGTAGCCATTGTTAGTTATAGTTGTAGTGTTATATTGTGCTATTAAATTCGTCTAGTTAATTCTGTCGAGGAGGTTGGGTTTTAAGCGCGACCGTTGTGACGCCTCCAATCTTTCCTGGGAATTAAATCTAGTGTGGTTTTCTAGTACAATATTTCCCTCGCTATTTCTATATTTGGTGGAATATGACTCTGAGTTCCACAACAACACTTTTCATATTCGGACCTGCGGAGGTCATGCCAGCAGAATCACTATTTATACCGTAAAAGATATAGCTCAAGAAGGAAGGACCATGATTTATTCTTATTAGCTTATGTATTTTAGGCATAGTTGACTTACCATTTTAGCATATCCATCAATTAATTGTATAAATACCCACTATGAGGATGAATAAAGAGAGCAACCACTTTACACCCGTGGACGTAGGTATTCATTAGATCGAACCACGTAAATCTCTTATATTCTTTACATTTAATCTCGTGCTCTATACTATATTTTTATATATTATATTGCATTATTATTGGTGTGAAACCCACACACATCAATTGGCACCGTTTGTGGGAATATTGAGCGAGACGTGAGTTATTTGAATCATTTTATGAAATGTGGTATGCGAAATAGAATAGAGAAGGCAATGAAGAAATCTGTTGAGGCTCGACCAAAGTTTCAGATCCAATGCTTTTTGGCCTCCAATTTCGAAGCAAGCTTGAGGAATTAACTATGAGTATAATCCTTTCATTTATTATCCATCCTATGTTTACATAACACATCTCTGCAGGAAAATAATGTATGTTGGATACCACTGTGAGAGGTAATATTTTTATTACATTCACGCTTTGACACATAAGCACATCCCATACAATTACTCGCAGGTTAAGGTAATTTAGTAATCATGAATCCACACCAACATATGCAAAGAAGAGGCAGTACAAAGCAGCCACATTAGTTGCTGCCAAATTATATTGTTAAATAGTTAGTTACTTAATATATATATATAAATCCATTTATGTTCTGGCGAAGTGCCAATAAACAAGAAAACCAAAAGCTTATATTTCAACTTTGTCCGCATGCGATCTAGTTTGAGCTCCTCGTAATAATGATCGTCTTTTGCTGCAGAGACACAGTTTGATTGATTGTTTTTGTGGTAGAAATATAAGCCGGAGGACTCCTTAGAAAATAATTGATTTGAGATTACTTGTTTCTCTTTTTTGGCTAGATTTTTATAAAAGGATTCTTTGCCAAATTTCGATTCAAATACGGTCCAATTAGAATTTTATTTTATTATTTTATAAAAATGCATGTTCTCATGGTGTTCGTAAGAAATAAAATGAAATGAAATTGAAGAATAGGAATAAAAAGATGTTTTTCTAATAAGGGTTATTTATCTAGAACTTATCTATGAAATATGTGATTTGTGTGGAAATATTCCTATTATATTAAGGCATAGATATTCACATGCCATGGTGGAATACATATCCTTTGACTTTCCATATATTTGAGATATGACTTTCCATGTCTATATTAATCCCTTTCTTATGTTGTCATGTGGAGTAAAAAAATTAAGTCACGCATATGGAATAAGATCATGCTCTTGTATTACATTATTTTTTAATTATGGAAGAAATCAAGCTGCTTACCACGTTTATGTTATTCTCTTAAATCCCCAATTATCTTATGACAGTGGAATAAAAAGGTTACCAATAAAAAGAGAGAATTTCTAGATCTAACTTGTATTTTTATTCTTTGTAAAAAGCATGAATCGATGGATTTATTAAGTTTTATATGGATAAATATCGTTTGTTTTTATCCTTGTATGGAGTCCTTTTCAGCGGTGAATCAAGGCATTGGGGAGCTAGCTGTGCATATATGGCACATCTAGGTGTGGCGAGCTAGGTAAGCAAGTGTAACCGGGCATATCTGAAGCAAAGGTGGGTAATAACTGGAGCAGGGGCTGCCCAGCAAAGGTGGGAAAAAGTGGCAATAGCTGGAGCAGTTCGGGCTGCCTAGCAAAGGTGGGAAATTACGGTAATAGCTGAGACAGCCCTGACCTGCCCAGCAAAGGTGGGGAAAATTTGTAATAGCTGGAGCAGCCCTGACCTGCCCAGCAAAGGTGGGAAAAAATGGCAATAGCCGGAAAAGCTCGGGCTACCCAGCAAAGGTGGGAAATTACGGTAATAGTTGAGGCAGCTCAACCTGCCTAGCAAAGGTCGAAAAAATCGACAGTAGCCGGAGCAGCCCTGACCTGCACATCAAAGGTGGAAAAATGTGGCAATAGCTGGAGCAGCTCAGGCTGCCCAGCAAAGGTGGGAAATAACGGTAATAGCTGAGGCAGCCCTGACCTGCCCAGCAAAAGTCGAAAAAAGAGGCAATAGTTGAGATAGCCCTGACTTGCCCAGCAAAGGTCGGAAAAAGAGGTAATAGCTGAGGTAACCCTGATCTGCCCATCAAAGGTTGGAAAAAGTGGCAATAGCTAGAGCAACTCAGGCTACCCAGCAAAAGTGGAAAAATCGGTACTAGCTGGAATAGTTCATGCTGCTCAGCAAAGGTGGGTAATAGCTGAAGTGGCTAAGGCTGCTCAGCAAATGTGCGCAATAGCTGAAGCGACTTAGGTTGCTCAGCAAAGAACGGTAATAGCTGAGGCAGCTCATGCTGCTCAGCAAGTGCGGGAATCCATGTTAGGTCTTTGCATGACTAAACAAAAAAAAACGTAAAAAGTTCCGCAACAAACCTCCTCCTTGGACATCATTCAGGTATCATGAGCATAGCATTGCGTGCACATCAGAGGCATGGTCAGGCATCATCTACGCATTTTGTGCATAACTATTTATCCACATCGTAAATTAAGTTGTAATATTATTCAATTAGGATTAAAGATGTATACTTACTGAGACTTCCGTAAGCTTTTTTCCAGGACTTACAATTTTCACTAACATTTGTCTTCGTAAATTTATGATTTTTTGTCTTTTCAGTAAAGTTACTAGCTAGAGGAGCCTACAAGGGAGAACAACTCCCTCACCCGTGGAACATGCAGAACTTGAAAAATTTATATTTGATTATTTACAATATGCTTTATTTTTATGATTTAATAGACTCACGAAACCAATAATATTTTGGTAGTTTTGATCATTGTGTTTTCAAGTAAAAAGGTTGTAAAGTCTTTTTTGCAGGGTCACATGCCAAGCTCTAATATGCCAAAACTTTGAGATTGAGTTATGTATATAATTATGTAAAATATGCATGATGAATTGTGGAGCAAAGGGGGGCTGGCGAAGTGGAGGTAATCGGAGGTTAGGACTGTACCATCTGGGTGGGGACCCGGATCTGTCTAGATATCGATCATTCGCCTACAGGTCAAACGGTCTCCAGGCCAGGGAGAAATAAGGAAGGGTAGGTCCTCGGGAACACTTATGGGCTTACCCTACGGAAACAGGGGTTTGGAGCGATAAGGAGGAACGGGCAGTCATAAGGTTGGAGGTGAAATAAGGAGGGAAATTCGGAGAATGTGGGACCTAAGGAAGGATGCCGACAGTATAGGTTGGCCACCCTAGCCCGTCTAGGAAAATTTTGGTATGGAGGGAGAACAAGGGGAAATAAGGTAGGCGGTAAATGCAAGTCTCTACGATTGCATAGTTGCGGTGCAAGTCCCCACGATTGTCCTAATGACGGGTGTTCGATCCTATGTGCAAGTCTTCACGATTGCACAGAGGTGGTACAAGTCCCCACGATTGTACGCACCTGGAAAGAGGGTGTTTGATCCCGATGCAAGTCCCCATGATTGCATAAGAGAAAGTACGAATGCAAGTCCCCACGATTGCATGAGGGAAGAAATTGAGTGCAAGTCCCCATGATTGCAAAGTGATAATACAAGTCCCCATGATTGTATATATCAAGTAAGTTATTAAGAATTGACAGGTGTGGAAATAGAAGTCCCCACGACTGCAAAAATGTGGACCGCCTGGCCCAGCTGTAGCATTAGCTCAGTGCAGGTCTAGTAGGTACCATCTGGAAACTAATAAATTTCATTTGATTTTTTGTGAGGAATATTGGATGCCGGATTCCACAGGAAATTCTGAAAGAATGTTTGAAATGCCGGGAAGGAGGTATGGTCACGATATTTTATAACAATCTTATGAGCACAATATTTTGTAGCAATTTGATTCATTGTTTATCCTACTAAATTTATCTTGTGATAAAGTAACGCTAAGTTTAACCTACTCCTCTGAGGAGGTAGAGCAAGTTCGGTTCTATTTTTTATTTTTGTGAAACAAGATAGGTAAGGCAAAGACAAAGCTGAGCAATACAAGTCTCAAACGCAAAACAAACCCCAAGCTGGGGAAAGGCCGAGGATGCCCCTGGCCTAACTTGGGCAGGTCAGTCAAGATGAGAAAAGTATACCAACAACAAATTCATAAAGCCTTAGCAGGGAGGTGCCTGCTCTAACTTGGGCAGGTACAGAAATAACAAAAAGCGAAGGAAATGAAATTGTTTAGGAGCTACACATGCCCGTTCAAAACCAACGTTCTTGAAAAGAAGAAAGTCTACTATGAGGGTTCTATCCCGGCAGCAATAAAATGAGTAATGCTAGCACCATGTGGAAGTAGATAGAGCAATTGGACCTGGAGAAGGAAGATTCTTTAGCGAGACTGGAGGACCTATACCAAGTGTCACCAACAACATCAGCAATTCAAACAAGCAAGCCAAACGACCAGAGTATAAAGAAGAGAAAGGAGACAATGCGTCTTGGAAAAAAGTACTTAGCTCTAGAGGGACGTCACGTGCTACCTGGACGATGGAGACGATCTGGAGGTTGGGCACCCCAACCTAGGCAGGTGAAGAGAAGGAGAAAGCATGAGAGAGGAGTACACGCGCTTGTTCAAAAGCACAATTTATGAAGGAAAAGTACTTTGCAAGATCGGGAAGGGTAGCTTTAGTAACAAGCTGCCCAGGTGAGGCAACAACATGCTGGTCAACTACAAGGAGGACGGCTGAACCTGCGGATGTTCTTAGGCGTAGCTGGAGAGGTCACACGCGTGATCGTAATGATAAAAGTAACTTTGTAATGTCGGCACTCAAAGAAAGAAATTTCTCCTCAACATACATCAAATTGATCATAGATCAACTAAAGAGGATCGTGGACGCGATACCCAAGTTGTGTAGGTCTGCTGAGTTCGAAGAAAGCATGTAAAGACCTGATGTACCCATCCCTAGACGTCCAAAGTGAGAGAAGATGATGCTAGAGGTGGTCAGGACATGACTTCGAAAGGATGAACTACCTGGAGCTACACGACCTGGGCAAGCAGGAGAAGCTACTGTAGGATACACCACTTGTGGTTGCAAACCTGCAGGAGGACCAACCTGAAGAAAGGGGAGAATTCACCTCTAGGATAATAAGTTGACCCGACACTCCAACGATTGGTGGACCATTGCCAGGACTAATCAAGCATATCATTTGAAGTTTCCTTGAAGAATGGAGTTTTGAACACTCAAAGAAGAAGTGGAGTACAAATAAGTCAATCAATGGTTATGATTTCCTGGATACATCTGGAGGAAGAGGGAACTTTTCTCAGCAAATTAACAAGGCACCAACTCAAGGGACAACACCTACAGAGGTCGATAACAATGATCGAGCAACTATTCACATCACCTCGGGAGGTCTAGCAAGGTATGAATTAAAGCAAAACCTACAAAGACGCTTCACTTGGTGCAATGTTTCAAAATGACTTCATCTGAGCAGCTTGAGATCTCTTCCAGCTCGGCCAAAGTTACATTTTTTCTCAACTCTCACAGCTTGACTGCATCAAACTGCAGAGTTGGGGGGGACTATTGATGTGGGTTGAAATAGGTCTTTGGGCCAAGCTGGGTAATTATATACTTTATGGGCCTAAGCCCAATAGCATCGTGGGCTTGGATCCTTCTAGAAGACTATCCATTCAGGTTTATCCAGATGGAGGTTCAGTCACCCCGACCTGCACAGGTAGAGCATTATATATAAGGCAAGCCTGGAGACAAGAATCAATCAATCAAGACACTTTCCATATTCGGACCTGAGGAGGTCATGCCAGCAGAATCACTATTTATACCATAAAATATATAGCTCAAGAAGGAAGGACCATGATTTATTCTTATTACCTTATGTATTTTAGGCATAGTTGACTTACCATTTTAGCATATCCATCAATTACTTGTACAAATACCCCCTATGAGGATGAATAAAGAGACTTTACACCGGTGGACGTAGGTCTTTATTGGACCGAACCACGTAAATCTCTTGTGTTCTTTACATTTAATCTCGTGCTTTATACTATATTTTTATATATTATATTACATATTATTATTGGTGTGAAACCCACACACATCACTATAAATTCAGTAGAGATCAAACAAATGGCTGCTATTAACTATTACTACTATAGAGATATAATTAACTTCTCTCACTCGCACACTCACGCACATAGTGTGTGAGATTTGTTCGAGTTAATTTAGGGTTCAGATTGAGGGTTTGTTTGTTCTTTTTCTGTGTTTTTTGGAGTGTTCATCAATGGAGAGAAGAGGAAAAAGGAGATTGGAAGGTGGCGATGATGATGAAGAGCATCAGCAGCATGTCAGAAATAGACCTGCTTTATCTAGGTAACAAACAAGATTGTTGTGTTTTGTGTAGTGTTATTATTGAATCTGCTAGTTTAAGTGTGTGTTTACTTCAACTGGTGCTGAGCCTGAGGGAATTAAAAGGTTCTGGTTATCTAATGAGGTGTTGTGTTTTTTGTGTAGCGTTATTAATGATGCTAGAATGGTGGATTTCTCATCTTTGGGACCACTTATTCTCGGAGAGCGGTAATGATTAATGTTGTCAATTCTGTTGCAACATTTGTGTGTTTCTGTTTCTGGTTTTGTTATGGCCTTTATTTAAAAGGTTGCAGATTCTCACTGGAAGATATAACAAAAATCTAGCATTGGGTTGTTTTTAGTCTAGTGGCAATCTCGACTCCTAATTCCTTTGTGGTAGTTTACCTAGACCACCACCCGAACCTTTATCCCCCCATCCCCCCATTTTTTGTTTATTTCTTTCTTTTGATTGAAACATGAAGCTACAGTTGTAATTTTGGTTGAACTTTTTCTATACATAATCATTGAAACACGTCCATATCTTGTTCTCAGACAAATGTTCTCACTTAATTTGCTATTCTAGTATTTAGAGTGGGGAGATCATTTTCTTGGAAAATATAGCTGTTACATGATACTTACTTAGCCCCTTGTACACTAATTACGGATTTATGTGCAAGCTTTGCCATATCTATAATTTTTTCTTGAATAGGCTAATGAAGTAGCTGATCAAACTAATGGGAAGGTTCGAGATTGGTTGTGCTGAGTTGAGCTGCACCGGTCTATAATTGGTTGCGCTGAGCTGCACCGGTCTCATGGGAAGGTTCGAGATTTTCTTTCATAACTAATCTGTCTAAATAATTTTATGATATCGTTGACTCATAAATAACACACAACATAAATGCATTATATATGTGTGTATGTATATATATATATATGTATATATGTGTGTGTATCAAACTCAACCACTTTGATGGTATTGTTTTGTATTCCTATCCGTACTTTCTTCCACTATGTAGTATTATTTAAGCTGCCTTCGTTCTTTGAATTTATTCCCAAGACTTTGAGAGTTCAGGTCCTCACCTTAACTGAATAGAGGGCTAGATGGGAGAAACTTGCAGCTTCACTTTAAGTCCAGGCTTTCTCTTCCGTTGTTCACTGGAGGGAAAGTAAAAGGGAAGCAAGGTGCTGCAATTCATGTTGAACTAAAAGATGCCAACACGGGCGATGTTCTAACATCTGGACCTGAATCTTCTGTCAAGCTGAACGTGGTTGTTCTAGAAGGCGAGTTCAACAATGAAGATGAAGGCTGGAGTCGGAAAGAGTTTGATAGTCATGTTGTGAGAGAACGTGATGGCAAAAGCACTCTTTTGACTGGAGATTTGCAAGTTACACTCAAGGAAGGCGTTGGAACTATTAGAGATCTCACATTTACAGATAATTCAAGTTAGATGAGGAGCAAAAAGTTTAGACTTGGTTTAAAAGTTTCATCGGGATATTGTGAAGGTGTATGCAATGTTTTAAAAGGCATTCTAGAAGCTCGCCCCAAGGCTCGCCTCGAGACGGGGCATTGGAAAAAGACGCAACTCCTGTGGAGCGTACGCCCGATGAGGTAGGGCATACGCCCCATGCGTTCGCACTTTTTTGGCCCCCACAACTTGTGCGTACTGTCACAGACTTAGTTTCGATGCTCACGTTCCGTATCACACTTAGCTCCCCAGTCTGCCTCCTGCATGATTGTACTAAATCAAACTCGTTTTTACATTTGGTTCTAGACTTGGTTGATTTACAAATGGCAATCCTACTTCTACTTATACTAATCTACCTCTCTAGTATACGGTGGAGATTCATTTGATCCTACGGATATGAGATACTCTCTATAGTACACCAAGAATATTCCTTAAGGATATTCTCTAAAACTTCCTATCATATTCACATATTTCTAGAGAGGTCCACACATCTACGATATTCTACATATTTCTACTACAATCTAGAATAATTTAAGACATTATACACAGTTCTACACTATTCTATAGCTTTTTGTAAGAACTTACATTCTTCTAAAGTATTCTAATACTTTCTAGAAAGTCTTCTAAACTTTTCTAGAATTTTCTAGACTTTTCCAGAATACTTCAATAGCCTCTGGACTCCCGTCTATGAGCATAATGATCTTAAATAAGAGTTTTAGGCAAAAGTTGTACTTGAACTTTATGTTCGCATGATTGAATATATATATATATATATATATATATATTTAACTCTCTCTCTATCTTAATCTTTTTTTCTTAATTTTTTCCTTTTTTTTTTTTTGTAATTTTTGCTAATTTGAATCCAATTTTAACATTATTTTGTATTTTTTTAATAAAAAACATCAAAATTTGCGGGGGCATACTCCCCACGCCTCGGGTCTTATGCCTCGTTCTAAGAGACATGGAACGCCCTATCGCGTGTCTTCGCCCTTTTAAACACTGGGTGTACGTATCCATGAAGTGAAGACGGAAGCTTTTATTGTCAAAGATCACCGAGGGGAACATATGTAATTTGTTAATTTTTTTTATTTTTTTCAGTTCCTGCATGTAATGCATGAAAATAGGCACGGTGATGCTGAACAAAGAAATACAAATATACTTGTGTTTTTTTGCAGCCCGAAATTTTTTGGACATTCCAACCTTGTTAACTTATCTTCAGCCACATTTAGCCCCTTTCTTTCTTTTTCTTGTTGGACGTTGCACAGATTTTCTAGTGGATTGTATTTTACCATCTAGCAATACTTAATGATGTGTTTTCTATTCTGACAGTGTACAAGAAACATTATCCACCTGCTCTAATTGATCAAGTGTGGAGATTGGAGAAGATTAGGAAGGAAGGATCATTCCACAAGAGGCTTAATGATACAGGGATATATACTGTGGCTGACTTCCTTCGGCTTGTTGTCAGGGACTCTCAGGAGTTGAGGAATGTAAGTATTCTGAACTGTTGTTTTATTTGAAATGCTTTTTGATAATCTAACTTAAATCTCTATTGCTGGCAGAACCTCAGGAGTGGCATGTCAAATAAGATGTGGGATGCCCTCATAGAGCATGCCAGGACTTGTGTCTTGAGTGAGAAGCTTTATTTATACTAACCTGATGAATCAAGACATGTGTGTGTTGGTTTTAACAATATCTATGAGCTGAGTGGCCTCGTAGATAATTGATAAGTCCATATTTTACAGTATTTTATGCCCCATTGTAATATGATTTGATCGTTACTTTGATCACTTTTTATCCCTCATAATGCTTTGATTGGTATAGATTTTGTTTTCTAAGATACAAGTTGATTTACGCATGAAAGACGTGAAAGGAGATCCAAATTGAGCTTGAAATTGAAGAAAGAAACAAAAGAAGATAGTTGATGAAAGATTTTACACAATGATCATATAGACACAAGATTTTCGTCAACTTACAGCCCGAATCAGACTAAGGTTTCTTCTCCAATATTGTAGAGCTTTGTCTTAGCTTCGCGTATCAACTTGAATCACCTCAATCCGACATTTGTAGGGATAGTTATGATTAAAATACGAAAACTGCGAATTCAGCGTGAGACGACCGCGGCACAGGACCGCGGTCTTGATTCGAAAAAATGCTTCGCACTTTTTGTGCCGCGGCTCAGTGCCCTGCTGCCCTATTTTTTATATCCACTGTTTTTGGTCTTTATAAGGCATTCTTCACTTACCTAAAGGCGAGAAATGCTCTAAAACACCAAGGGGGAGCCATGGGAAGTCCTAAGGAAGCTTGAAGAACCATCATCATCCTCATCATCATCATTTTCATCATCAAAGCTTGGATTCACACTTTATAATAGGGAGTAATTCAACTCTTTCTCTTGATTAGTATTTCAATTATGTCTTGTAGAGTTGTTGAATCACTTGTTGTTGTAAGTATGAGTTAAGTATTTTTGTGATTGGGTTATGTGAATACTTTGTGATGTTTTATGTTTAATGAATCATTAATTTTCGGATTTATTACATTCTTGTTACATGTTTGATTTTGTGCTTAATGCTTGCATATGCTTGATCACCATGTGTTTGATAAAATGCTTTGTCTTGAGACCGAGAGGAGATAGATAAAGGGAGATCGAAAAATCAATCATCATAACGTAACAATTGACTAGAGATAGAGTCGATTGCGTTGTGTGGCTTTTTGTGATAAGATGACCCGATTGAATGTAGGATCTTCGTAAACAAGGAATTCCTTTGAACCTAAATGCATGTTAGTTAATTCAATTTTCACTATAGAGATATAGGAAGTTGTTAACTAGTATAGGCTTGTTATTTCAAGAGATTGAATAATAAATACATTAGGGGGTTTCGCCATAACAAGAACGTTCTCAGAATCCGGATAATTGAGAGTTCATGAACATAGAATAGAACATAGTAGGATCATAACCCAATCACCTCTTTCCATTCGATTTATTATCTTGTTTATCACATAGTTGTCTTTGATTATTTTCATAGTATAAACACCTGTCATCTTATAAATTGATTTAGCTTAGAATTAGATAACATAGCAATTACGAGCATTGAATCCAATTGTCCCTGTGGAGACGATATACCCCGGGCTAAATAGTCCACTTTATTACATTGCACGACCTAGTATACTTGCTAGGATTTCGCGTGTCAATAATGATCAGTACTTTCTAGAGGATTCACTTTCTGACAGCCAAAAGGTTCGCTTCGCCAATACTTTTAAACTAAGAATTCAAGTTCTAGTGGAGTATTTGGTTTTCTGTGTTGCAGGTCATGAGGCTTCCAGATATTCTTAGACATAGGCTTCATTTTCTTTAATTCAAAGCGAAAAGTTGGAATACCAAATATTTATGTCTGATACTAATATTCTTTTATGACGTGGCAAAAATGGCTTTGATGTATGATAAGGTATTTGTTGTGATATGTCTTAAAGTCCTAGGCTCAAATTATGCAGCAAGCCCATTATCAAAAGGGCCAGTTCTGAAGAGGGCGAAGGTACACGTGTATTTTAGGGAAAAATCAGGGGCTAGGTTTTAGTTCAGTACTTTTGACATTCATTGTAATTTGTACCTCTTTCATCAATAGTAAAATACTCTCTCCTCTCCCGTGGATGTAGGCAATTGCCGAACCACGTAAATTTCTTGTGTCTTTAATTTTATGCTCTTATTTCGTGAATTGTCATAACAATCTGGTATCTAGAGCCTGATTAAATAATCGTTTTTCCGCAATTTTTCGATTATTTTTCCTGGGATGGCTTCAGTCAAACACGAAATCGAGAAGCTTGATCGCAAAACCCGTTTTCCGTTGTGGAAGGCGAGGATGATGGCGATTCTGACACAGATGGATTTAGAGGAAGCTCTATTGGGAAAAGATAAGATGTCCGCAGATCTGAAGGATGAACAGAAAAAGAAAATGAATAGGAAAGCTGTCTCGCAGATTCAGTTGCATCTATCAAACGAAATTCTACAGGATGTACTGAACGAAGATGACGCTGCCTGTCTATGGAGTCGATTGGAGGAGATCTGTATGAAGAAGAATCTCACAAATAAACTGCGTTTGAAGCAGCAGTTATTTGCCTGCAAGTTAAACGAGGGGACATCGATACAGGCTCATATCGATATGTTTAAGACGATCGTCACAGATCTAGAAAACCTTGAGGTGAAGTATGATGATGAGGATCTGGCTTTGTTGTTGCTGTGTTCGTTACCCTCAGTTTATTCCAATTTTCGGGATACAATTCTATATGGTAGAGATACCATTAAGTTGAAGGATGTTCAAGAAGCCTTGTTGAGCAAGTACTCCATTGATGGCGAAATCACATCAACTGTATCCGAAAATCAGGGTGAGGGGTTGTTTGTTAGGGGTAGGCCGAAGGATAAGGCTACCCAAGACAACAAGCAGAGGTTTCGTTCAAAATCGAAAGGAAACCTTTACTGTCGTTACTGTAAGAAGACCAATCATGTGAAAGCTGATTGCTGGAAGCTTAAAAAGAAATTGGAAAACCAGCAGAAAAATAAGCCCGGAGAAGCTAATGCTAATACTGTAGAGGAAGATAGTGATGGAGGTGTTCTTTTGGTCAGTTCTGATGGTCCAAAATCAGATGGAGATTGGATTATGGATTCGGCTTGTTCTTTTCATATGTGCCCAAATAGGGATTGGTTCTCTACATACGAACCTGTTAATGGAGTTGTTCTCATGGGTAATGATGCAGCTTGCAAAGTTGCTGGAAAAGGAGCAGTTAGGATTAAAATGCATGATGGTGTAATCAGGACCTTATCAGATGTGAGACACGTTCCGAATTTAAAGAAAAATCTTATATCCATGGGCACTCTCGATGCTCTTGGATATAAGTATACTGGCTCAGACGGTGTTTTAAAGGTTTCGAGAGGGGCTCTTGTCGTCATGAAAGGACAGAGACTTGGTGGCAGTTTATATGTTCTGCAGGGAACTACTGTTTCAGGTGGAGCTGCAGTTTCTACAACCTCTATGTCTGATTCTGAGGTGACGAAACTGTGGCATATGCGCTTAGGTCATATGAGTGAGCGTGGACTCACGATTTTGAGCAAGCGAGGCTTGCTTTGTGGACAGAGAACTAGCAATGTGGATTTTTGTGAGCACTGTATTTTTGGGAAGCATAAGCGAACCAGTTTTGGTAAAGGTGTTCATCGAACCAAAGGAACATTGGATTATATCCATTCTGATCTTTGGGGTCCATCACGAGTTGCATCTAAAGCAGGTGCTAGGTACATGCTGATTTTCGTTGATGATTATTCGAGGAAAGTTTGGACCTTCTTTCTGAAGCAGAAAAGTGATGTCTTTGACACTTTCAAGCAGTGGAAGACTATGATTGAGAAGCAGACGGGAAAACAGATTAAGCGTCTTCGCACTGACAATGGATTGGAATTTTGTAATACTGAATTTGATAACTTCTGCAAGAAAGAAGGAATTGTGAGGCATCATACAGTTGTTGCAACACCTCAGCAGAATGGTGTAGCAGAACGTATGAACAGAACATTGATAGAGAAAGCTCGTTGTATGATCTCTAATTCAGGATTATCTAGAGATTTTTGGGCAGAAGCAGTTGCCACAGCATGTTTCCTGGTGAATCGTTCTCCATCCACATCCATTGAGCTTAAAACTCCTGAAGAGGTATGGTCTGGAAATTCACCTGACTATTCTAATATTAAAATATTTGGTTGTCCTGCATATGTACATGTTAATGAGGGAAAACTAGAACCTAGGTCTAAAAAGTGCATATTTCTTGGTTACACTTCGGGTGTTAAGGGATTTAGGGTCTGGTGTCCTAAAACATGTAGAATAATTACGAGCAGAAATGTTATTTTTGATGAGTCTGCCTTGATAAGTCCGGGAAAGGACAATGTAGTTGATAATGATGCAGGTTTTGAAGAATCACATGAGAAGGTGGAGCTGGAGGTTCCAATTACACCTCTCTTGCAGCAGATTTCCACTCAAGAAACTCATTCTATTGCGAAAGATAGACCGAGGAGGCAAATTAGGCTACCACAAAGATATGCTGATGCAGATTTTGTAGCATATGCATTGACTATTGCTGAGGAAATGGAATCTGATGAACCTGTCTCATATTCTGATGCTATTTCTTGTGGTGAATCGTCCGAGTGGATTGGAGCTATGACAGAGGAGATAGAATCTCTTCATAAAAATCAAACTTGGGAGTTAGTGAGGCCTCCTACGGATCAGAAAATTGTAGGCTGCAAGTGGGTGTTTAAAAAGAAGCAAGGAACTCCAGGTGTTGAGGATTTAAGGTACAAAGCAAGACTTGTAGCTAAGGGGTACACACAGAGGTATGGAGTTGATTTTAATCAAGTATTTTCCCCTGTTGTTAAACATAGTTCCATACGTCTGTTACTTGCTGTTGTTGCTCGGTTTAACTTGGAACTCGAGCAGTTAGATGTAAAAACAGCTTTCTTGCATGGTGAACTTGAGGAGACCATCTTCATGGCTCAACCAGAGGGATTTGTAGTTGAGGGGAAAGAAGATCATGTATGTCTATTGAAAAAATCTCTCTACGGGTTGAAGCAATCTCCAAGACAGTGGTACAAGCGGTTTGATGCTTTCATGGTAGATATTGGTTATAGTAGGATTGATTTTGATGCTTGTGTCTACTTTAGAAGATTACCAGATAATTCTTTTATTTATTTACTCCTTTATGTGGATGATATGCTCATTGCTGCAAAGAGCATGATTGAGATTAATAAGTTGAAGACTCGATTGAGTGGGGAGTTTGAGATGAAGAATCTGGGAGCTGCTAGGAAGATTTTAGGTATGGAGATTCGACGTGATCGAAAGGCTGGAAAGTTATTTTTATCTCAAAAATCGTACCTTGAGAAAGTTGTTGAAAAATTTGGGATGCAATATGCAAAGCCGGTTAGTGTTCCACTTGCACCACATTTTAAATTATCAGCTTTATTATCACCTCAGTCTGAAGAGGAAATGCAGCGGATGTCTAGGGTTCCCTATTCTAGTGCAGTTGGGAGCATGATGTATGCCATGGTGTGCACTAGACCAGACATTGCACAAGCTGTTAGTGTGGTGAGTCGTTACATGGGAAATCCGGGAGAAGAACATTGGCAAGCAGTTAAATGGATTTTGAGGTACTTGAAAGGTACTACAAATTTAGGACTTGTGTTTGATAGTTCTGAGGATTCTTCTCGAGGTGGAGTTATTGTCTATGTAGATTCTGATTATGCCGGAGATTTGGATAAAAGGCGTTCTATCAGTGGATATATATTTACTCTATTTGGAGGTGTTATTAGTTGGAAGGCAGTTCTTCAACCTACTGTTGCATTATCTACCACAGAGGCAGAGTATATGGCAGTCACAGAGGCAGTCAAAGAAGCTTTATGGTTGAAAGGTTTAGCTGTGAGTTTGGGTCTCGAGGAGGAGGTTCCTACTGTATTCTGTGATAGTCAAAGTGCCATTCACTTGACACAGAATCAGATGTTCCACGAGAGGACCAAACATATTGATATAAGGTATCACTTCGTTCGAGAGTATATATCAAATGGAGAGATTGTGGTTACTAAAGTTGGTACTAAAGATAATCCTGCTGATATGATGACCAAGCCAGTGCACAAGTTCGAGCATTGCTTGGACTTGGTCAAAATTGGTGTTTTTGATTGATTGCCCTTGAGGGGCTTGGAGAAGTTTGAGTTTTAGTTTTGCTATTTGAGGTCGTTTTATTACTTGGACTTTAATCCAAGGCGGAGAATTGTTGTGATATGTCTTAAAGTCCTAGGCTCAAATTATGCAGCAACACGCGTTGAGCCCGCTTCGACGAAGGATCGCCAGGGGGTGCGGGGGCTTGCCCCCGCGGTACGGTACACGTGTATTTTAGGGAAAAATCAGGGGTTAGGTTTTAGTTCAGTACTTTTGACATTCATTGTAATTTGTACCTCTTTCATCAATAGTAAAATACTCTCTCCTCTCCCGTGGATGTAGGCAATTGCCGAACCACGTAAATTTCTTGTGTCTTTAATTTTATGCTCTTATTTCGTGAATTGTCATAACAGTATTTAAATATGAAACCACCTTTGGTGGCTTAAAAAACTCTTGTTATTGCTACTTTTAGATCTCCAACCAAATGAGGACAGATTATAAACATAGATTATATGCATATACTAGTGCCCGAACTGGAATTTTATTTTTGTTTACATTTGTACTTGATTTACTCATATAATCAGATATAATATTACTTGAGGTTGTCATCTCGGAAATGCAATCCTATGTTCCTCTGATGAACCTCTTAACTTTATTTGTGAAGGCTGCGCTTTATGGAATATTTAAATTTATTATACATGTAGGTAGATGTGGATAACTGGGTGAAGAAAGCATATGATAATTGGAAACAAATTGTGGAATATGATGGGAAAACAGTGTTGAATTTCAAGCAAACTGAGAAGTCGAGCACGTCACAGAGCGATCTACATTTGGTCCCTGTCAATTATCCTCGTACTTCACCTCGTACTTCAGATAATCAGCTTCCACCATCGAGATTGCCGGTATCAGTTCCCTTTGGGTCTTCGTCAATGTATCAGAGCATGCTAATTGGAGATGAGAAATAATCTTATTGAACAAACTTTTATTTTGTTGGCCTTATTGTATAACATAATAACTTCGCTCAGAATGAAATTTACACTTCCGAACGATTGGATGTGTAACATTCTTTGCCATGGTTCGTGGGGCGCCTTTCTTTACCTAAAAATAGATATCTGAGTTTTGCAGCAATCTTGTATACGACTTTTGTGTTTCTGCTTCATCTGAGCTTCCTTGCTTTCTCTCTTCTTCCTCTTTATCTTCCTTTTTTTTTTTTGACTTCTTTTCTTAACTTTTTCTTCTTGAATTTTCCTTTGTTGCTCCGCTACTGTATGGATTTTCAGCTGTAAATGGGTACATTATTCGTCAAAGCTTTTTCTGTTAACTATTTGCTCTTTCAAAATTTGTATACAAGGACAGCAGAGACCTAAACATTGTACATTTCTTGAGCAGTGTATCACGTTTTCCTATGATATAGACTAGCTTATATATCTATATTCTCCATTGTTTTTTTTTTCTATTCATGCTCTCGTTTTACTTATGGTTTGATCTGTTGATTGGTAACTCAAACTTTCTCTTGGGAGTTTATAATGGTTGATCAATGTTTTATTTCTTCCAATCCAGGTTCAGGTGATAATGACAATACGACTCAGCTTATAAACTACGATACATGCTCCCCGTTTGAACCGGCCTCTTTCACTCAGCAGGTCTATCTTACCAACCAAATCGCAAGCACTTCACGTGGTAATTAATGGGGTTGGCTTTGCCCTCAGTCCTTCCCATTCATTACCATTTGGCTCTTCTCTTCAGCAAACCAGTATTAATCCATTTGAGGATATGTCCAATAACCTGGACAAGTTTATCGAAGTTCTTTTATCCAAGTTCTCTTCAGCAAGTTCTTTTGAAGAGTTTGAGCACTATTTTTGATAACGATTTCAGCAACGGCAATGCCTCCATGACTGTTCCGAAAAATGAAATGCTCGAGAACAAAGATAAGCAGCACTTGCTTGGTAATGAATTCTGCATTGGCAATGCCTCTGCGACTGTTCTGGAAGATGAAATGCTTCAGAACGAAGATGAGCAGCACTTGTTTAGGAATGAATTCAGCATTGACAATGCCTCAGAGACTGTTCCGGAAGATGAAATGTGTAACTCAAAATATACCTAAGAGGTGGTGAATTAGGTTATTAAAAATTATGCTAAAACGCACAGCGGAACCGATAAGTACCAAAAGGTAAAATTGAAAAAATATTTATATTGAAATAATGATTGGAACTTAAAAGTTTCAAATGAAAATTTAATACAAAACAGAATGAAAAAGATATCTGCTAAAAGATTTCACACTACAAATACTAGCAAGACAAAACACACTCGATTATAAAGAATTGAGTTTTGCTCTACTACGACTCCAACGGGGAATTATGAGAGATTAGACTCAAAATCACTACTCAATCACTCGTGTTTGTCACTCCGACTCAAAAGGTAGATATGATGATGAAAGTGTGTTTGAATGATTTTTTTTATATAAAAAAAAGTGTAATAATTGGGTATGATGTGATATGTTTTTTTCTCTTAAAAAAAGTTGGTTCTCAATTTTTTTAAGAAATGGTGCGAATGAGTTTTTGTTTTATAAGAAAATCTAGATATTTTAGATAAACTCATCGATTAAGACATCTAAAAATATAAAAAGTGGATCTTATTTCACATTATTTGGAATATGTAATTATTTAGTTGTATAAGTTATGATATTAATGGATAAAAATCTTTATTGGATAAACTGTTAAAATATCAATTATCAATAGTAAAAAATTTGAGATTTTTTTAGGGAGTATTTACTGTAAAACATTATTTATTTTAGCACAGTGGGAGATTCTACCAAATTGACACATGCTGCGAGACCCCATCCAAAAAACGCGTAAACTTGTACAAAATATTGTTGACAATTGACACATAATGCTGCATCCAAGAAATGCCCATTATAGTATATTTTATATATTCAGCAGATAAAACAATGACCTACTATATCAGTAGCAGAATGCAAAACGCAACAAATAAATCTTCATCTCTTCTTTGTTTTTGTATCTTTACCAATTACACCACTTCTCGCACTCGCACACTCACACGCACAATGTGTGAGATTTGTTCGAGTTAATTTAGGGTGCAGATTGAGGACTTATTTGTTCTTTTTCTGAGTTTTTTGGTGTTTGGAGTGTAAATGCAGGCAAGGTGTATGGAGAGAACTAACTCATCAATGGAGGGAAGAGGAAAAAGGAAATTGGAAGGTGGCGACCGTAATTTCGGGTTTTGCGGGTCCCGAAATGAATCAAATTTTGCAAAATATCTTATGGAATTTCAACCGAAAATCGAAATTTCCCAAAACTTAAAAATAGTATTAAAATAATTATTTTAAATATCCATCGAAATTTAGTTAGAAACCCGAAAATTCATGAAATTTTGAATAATATATATATTTTTATACATTTTAAAATTTACTATTTAAAAATAATATTCCAAGATGATCCACACCTACAAACCATTCTCCCGAATCAAACACATGATTTTTACTAAACTTGTGGTACATGAAGTTCTTATTTTACTTTCAAGTCAATATTTCTTTTATATTTTTTGTAACAGGTTTTCGCTTATACTATTTTACAAGAATCATTATTCATTTATCGTATATAGAATATTATTAATGTAAACGATGCATAAGTATGATAATTAAAGTTATCAAAAGTTGGATTGTAAATTTCCAAATAATTCTATAAATTTTCTTGTTGTCTATAAAAACGAAACTGAAATTTCGAATATTCTCGAAATTTTCATCGAAATTTTCGTAAATTTACTACCCGATATTTATACCGAAACGAAAATTTAAGACGTTGATTGTTATCCATCATTTTCACTCTCCATTTTGTCTAATTTCGTTGTGCATTTTTGCACATCTTCTGAGAAGAAATGCGTGATTTTTTATTTTTTTTTTGTATATTTGGAAGTTATAATGAACAAAAATTGTTTTTCCACTTAATTTGCGCTTATTTATTGAAATCAGGATTTGAGGAAAATTTCATTTTATGGTCCCGTAGGACTTCGTCGCCCCTTTCAGATTTAGTCGCACGGGAATTTCAGTTGCACTTTTGGTCCCAGCCGTCAAAAAATGAATGTAAAAAGACGAGTGTCATACACGCGCTGTTATCTTAGAAAATACAAAAAACAGCACGTATGACACTCACCTTTTGCCATCTATTTTTTGACGGCTGGGACCAAAAGTGCAATTGAAATTCTAATGGGACTAAATCTGAAAAGCGCGAAGTTGTGAAATTTTCCCCGAGGATTTGCTTAAATTTGGTATCACTACTTAAGGTGATGTAGGGATGGCACTTTAATTTCAAACTTGTTATAGCTCTTGCATTGCTAGTAGTTCCCCAAACGTTCATATTAATGCTTGCTCAAAATTTAGTAGATCCTGCCTTCGATAATTGCTCAAAATGATGTACGGATGGACTTCGATAATTGTGAATATGAATGTTTTTTATTTTTTTGGTTTTTTGAGATAATCGGTTACATGTATCAATTACATCATAGATATGAATCATCAATACACATATAACACTAATACTAATTTACAACGGTTAACAACTACCAACAAAGTAGAAAAAGACTCACACGTGGGAGTAAAACCCGAGATCTTTAATATCTTGGACATCAGCTTTGTCAGTAGGGCTAGGCCTCATCTGCAATGAATATGAATGGTTGCATAGTTGAGTGTGTTCAAGTCTTCTATTAATTGTTCAATGGTGTATTGTTGCTTATTTTCAGGACATGGTATTACTAATAGGGACTTTAGGACAATATTTCTTTTGTTTTCCTCTGTTTGGATATTATATTTTCAACATTTATGGTGCGGTCTGTGGTCGAATCAATCCAAAAACCAGAATGTGGAATAAGAGCAACTTTATGTTAGGCACTTGCAGTTTGGAATTTTGCATTGAGTACATAACTGTCACCTCGTCCCATAACTGTTGAGGTTTTTGTTTTGAATTTTAAGAAGAAATCTTGTTTTTCAATATTATAATATACAATGGGTAGAGGTTTGTTTAACCTGGCAGATGTATGGGGTTTCTAAGTAAGTAACTACATGTTTCCGCTGCTAGTTTAAGTGTGTTTACTTCACCTGGTGCTGAGGGAATTAAAAGGTTCTGGTTATCTAATGAAGTGTTGTGTTTTGTGTAGCGTTATTATTGAAGCTCGAAAGCTGGATTGTCCTTATTGCTCATCTTTGGAACCAATTATTCGAAGAGTGGTAATGATAAATGCTGTCAATTCTGTTGCAACATTTGTGTGTTTCTGTTCCTGGTTTTGTTATGGCCTTTACTTAAAAAGTTGCAGATTCTCACCGGAAGATATAACAAAAATCTAACCTTGGGTTGTTTTTAGTCTAGTGGAAATCTCGATGATGAGTTTGAGTGTGGAGACAAATCAAAGTTCCAAAGGATGAAGAAAAGGGTTAAGACACATTTTGGAGTTGCTGGCCGAACAACACGGCACCCAGGCGCATCCCAACTCGCTTGGCAATTAGAAGCCGAGGCACACACGACGAAGACTGGCGCCCAAGCACGGACAAGACGGTGCCCAGGCACACCAACTCGAAAAGCTGGGGCAGAATGGTAGTTTTGGCACCTAGGCGCGCCTGTCTTGGCGCCTAGGTGCAAATCGCGAGCTGTAGGCGTCTTTTAGAGGCGATTTTCTTTGTTTTTGGCAAGTTTTGAGTTACCTATTAGGATTAAGTCATTGTATCTTAGTCTCCAAGTGTAGAACATATAAGTAGATGATATTCTCTTCATTGTAACGGGATCTCTCTCATAAGAATAATAATCTCTCTCTAGCATAGGTCCATAGATGTAGGCAAATTGTCGAACCACATAAAATCATTATCTCATTTTCTTGCTTTCTTTTTACTTTTAATTTAGTGCATGCGCATTGATTCCTAACACTCAACTCCTAATTCCTTTAGGGTAGTTTACCTAGACCACCACCTGAACCTTTATCCCGCCTCCTCCCCTTTTTTTTGTCTATTTCTTTCTTTCGATTGAAACATGAAGCTACAGTTGTGATTTTGATTGAACTTTTTCTATGCATAATGATTGAAACACGTCCATATCTTGTTGTCAGACAAATGTTCTCACTTGATTTGTATTCTAGTATTTAGGGAGATCATTTTCTTGGAAAATATAGTTGTTACATGATAATTACTCAGCCCCTTGTACACTAATTACGAACTTATGCGCAAGCTTTGCCATACACATAAATTTTCTTGAATAGGTTAGTGAAAAATTTAAACGGTTTTCGGCTAAGCTGGGCCGCACCAGACTCATTGGAAGGTTCGAAATTTTCTTTCATAACTAATTTGTCTAAATAATTTTATGATATACGCTGACTCACAAAAAACACACAGCATAAACGCATTATATATGTGTGTGAGTATATATATATATATATATCTGTGTGTATCTATATGTGTGTGTATCAAACTCAACCACTTTGGTGGTAGTGTTTTGTATTCCTATCAGTAATTTCTTCCACTATGTAGTATTATTTAAGCTGCCTTTGTTCTTTGAACTTATTCCTAAGACTTTGAGAGGTCAGGTCATCACCTCAACGGATTAAAGGGCCAGATGGGAGAAACTTGCAGCTTCACTTTAAGTCTAGGCTTTCTCTTCCGTTGTTCACTGGAGGGAAAGTATAGGGGGAGCAGGGTGCTGCAATTCATGTTGAACTAATAGATGCCAACACGGTCTATGTTGTAACATCTGGACCTGAATCTTCTGTCAAGCTGGACGTGGTTGTTCTGGAAGGAGACTTTAACAATGAAGATGATGAAGGCTGGACTCAGGAAGAGTTTGATAGGCATGTTGTGAAAGAACTTTATGGCAAGAGACCTCTTTAGACTAGGGATCTATAAGTTACACTCAAGGAAGGTGTTGGAACTGTCAGAGATCTCACATTTACAGATAATTCAAGTTGGACAAGGAGCAAAAAGTTTAGACTTGGTTTAAAAGTTTCATCGGGATATTGTGAAGGTGTACGCATCCGTGAAGCGAAGACGGAAGCTTTCATTGTCAAAGATCATCGAGGGGAACGTATGTAATTTTATTAATTTATTTATTTTTTGCATTTCATGCCTGCAATGCGTGATACACAAATATACTTGTGTTTTTTTTTTTAGCCCAAAATTTTTTGCACATTCCAACCCTGTTGACTTATCTTCAGCCACATTTACCCCGTTTCTTTCTTTTGCTTGTTGGACGCTGCACAAATTTTCTAGTGGATTGTATTTTAACAGCTCGCAATATTTAATGATGTGTTTTCCATTCTGACAGTGTACAAGAAACATTATCCATCTGCTCTAATTGATCAAGTGTGGAGATTGGAGTATATTAAAAAGGATGGATCATTCCACAAGAAGCTTAATGTTATAGGGATATATACTGTGGAGGACTTCCTTCGGCTTCTTGTCAGGGACTCAAAGGAGTTGAGGAATGTAAGTATTTTTGAACTGTTGTTTTATTTCAAATGCTTTTTGATAATCTAACTTAAGTATCTATTGCTGGCAGACCCTCGGGAATGGTATGTCGAGTAAGATGTGGGATGCCCTCATAGAGCATGCCAGGACTTGTGTCTTGAGTGAGAAGCTTTATGTCTCCTACCCTGATGAATCAAGAAATATGGGAGTTGTTTTTAACAATATCTATGAGCTGAGTGGCCTCGTAGAAATGTGGGAATCTTGTTTTGGATAGTATTAATAGCTGCTAGGGTTTTTCATTAAGAACTATCGTATGTTTTGGTGAATTGGAGAGCTTAGAAGCTTTGACAAGAAGTTATTCTTGATTTATCATATTTCAATTTCTAGTATTAACGATTTGGTTCGACTTGCCGGATCGAAAACAGAGAGATGACGAACACACTTTCCACTGATCGTACGGATAAGATGGAGAAATCCATGAGCGTTTTGTCGGAGAAAGTGGCGTTGATGAGGAGTCAGATGGCGAAAGTCTTGGCAGGACTCGCGGCGCTGAAGCCGGCGGCTCCACCCACGCCGGCAGTCGCTGAATCACTGGTGTGCTCTAACGCCCTGGCCGTCACTGTTGAAAGCGACACGGAAGTTCCACCCGGCGCTCCAATTATGCCGTCACCGATTCACTTGCCCATGTTTGATGGCACTGACCCGTTAGGATGGTTGGCTCAGGCTGTGACCAACAATTTGCTATACATCGCACACTACTGGAGCATAAGGTGGAGTTGGCTATGGTAGCCATGGAGATAGCGGCACTACATTGGTTTTGGTGGATGGCAAACCATAAATCACATGTGCCATGGACCGAGTTTTCACGAGACTTAATTGTGAGATTTGATGAACGCTATAAGGGGAGTGCTTATGAACGATTATCGGCGGTTTGAAAGCGGGATCCGTGGAGGAATATATCACTTTATTCTATCATTTAGCAAACTAGGTACCGGAGTTGACGGATGAACACTACATGAGATATTTTATGCATGGGCTGCGTGACAAGGTTTGTACGAAACTGAGATTGTTACGACCCCCTGATTTGGAGACGGGCCATGGATATGGCTTGGGATGTGGAAGAAGACTTGATACCTAACGGAAGGATCAATGGAATGAGCTCTCTCATCTCTCGCCAATACTCATCTGGGACGCGGGCAATTTCATTCAGCTGGCCACCTTCGAATTTTTCAAGTAGGGCCAGTTCGCTGCCAACTGATAAGCCCAATCTGGCCCAAATGATGCGCTCAGTCGGATTGGGCAATCTACTGCAAGGATGGGGTTCTATCGACTTACGCCGCAAGAATTCACGGATTTACACGCCAAAGTGTTATGTTTCAAATGTAAGATGCCATATCATCTGACGCACGAATGCTCCCAAAAGCAGCTGCGCGTGCTTTTAGTGGAAGAGGGTGAACTATCAAAAAATGATGTATCGAGGAGGGACTAGAAGGAGACGTCGGTGAGCCGTTCATTTCGGCAGAGCTAGAGCATACTGAAAATGCTGCTCTACCTTTGTACTCATTAGCAGGGCTATCGGAAACACACACTTTGCGATTGAAGGGAGACGTCGGCAGAAAGGAGGTGACAGTATTGAATGATAGTGGTGCGAGCCACAATTTCTTAGCTAAAAATTTGGTGACTAAATTGCAGCTTAAACCACGATTAACTGGGCGATTCGGTGTTCAACTCGGAAATGAATATCGGGAGGAGTCCGAGGGATTGTGCCAGCAACTTTCGATTAGATTTGGAACATGCACCATTTTTGCGAAATGTCTAGTTTTTTCATTGGGCGGTGTCGACATTATCCGTGGAGTGAAGTGGCTCGAGACATTAGGGGAGTTGCATATCATTGGCAAATTATGGCTATTGCATTTGAGAGTGATCAAGGTCCAGTTCGGCTGCACGGGGATCCCGCTTTATGTTGCTCCCAAGTAAGTATTAAATCTTTGTTAAAAATTCAAGAACCGGAATTTTGGGCTTTAATAGTGCAGGAGACGGGTGGGGGAAATAAGGAGGAGAACATTCCGGGTACCGAGCCATTAAAGAAGGTGACAGTATTGAATGACTTGTTGTTGAACCAGTTTCCCGGGGTATTTGGTGAACCCAGGGAATTACCACCCCGTCGGGCCACAGACCGTCGAATAGAGCTACAGTCTGAAGTGGGTCCCGTATCGGTTCGGCCATACCGTTATGGTCACACTCAAAAGGATGAAATTGAGCTTTTAGTGGCGGATATGTTGTTAACTGGAGTAATACAGCCGAGCTCTAGCCTCTTCTCAAGTTCGGTTCTAACGGCAGTTGGCGATTTTGTGTAGATTATCGCGAGCTAAATAAGGTGACTGTACCGGATAAGTATCCAATACCGATGATACAATAGATGCTTGATGAGCTAACAGGGCCCATGATTTTTTCAAAAATTGACCTTCGATCGGGTTATCACCAAATTCGAGTGATACCTCAAGATTTTCCTAAAACAGCTTTCCGAACCTACAGTGGCCACTACAAGTTTCTAGTTATACCATTTGGATTGACGAATGCGCCTGCGACATTCCAATCCACGATGAATGATTTTTTCCTACCTTATTTGCGGAAGTTCGTGCTGGTGTTCTTTGACAATATCCTCATTTACAGTAAGACAAGAGACGAACATTTGGAGCAGTTGGAACGAGTTTTGAATGTTTTGCATGAACATTGTTTTCGAGCCAATGGGTTTGGTGTTAGCCCTGGGGCATTGGAGACCGTATTTGGTGGGACGAAGGTTCACTGTTCATAATAGTTTAAAGCATCTCTTGTCGCAGAGGATTGTCACTCTGTCTCAACAAATTTGGGTGGCGAAATTATCGGGGTATGATTTTGAAATAATTTACAAATCGGGAAGTATGAATAATACGGCGGATGCATTATCAAGGCGTGTCGAAGAGGGGGAACTGAAAGCAATTAGTGGTCCTATATGGCCTGAAATGTCGTCGGTTTTGGAGGAGCAAAGTTGTGACCTGTTTGTGTAGAAAGTGTGCTCGGATATTCAAGCTGATGGCACGAGTAGGACTGGTTTTGAGATGGAACATGGACGATTATTTTACAAAGGCAGGCTGGTTTTAGCCTGGAACTCTGAATGGATTCCACAGTTGTTGAGAGAATTTCATGACACACTCGAAGGAGGTCATGCCGGGGCATTTCGAACGTATAGGAGATTGGCGGGCAGCGTGTATTGGAGGGGTATGATGAAGAGAGCGCAACAATACGTGGCTAATTGTTTGACGTGTCAAAAATCAAAGTATGAAACAACTTCGCCGGGGGATTTGTTACAGCCGTTACCGGTTCCATAGGTGATTTGGGTAGATATTTCGATGGATTTTATTACGTGTCTTCCTAGGTCGCAATGGTTCACATGTGTTATGGTGGTCGTTGATAGGCTTTCGAAATATGGGCATTTCATCGCCTTGAGGAGTCCCTTTACCGCAAAAATAGTGGCTGATATTTTTGTGCGAGAAATTGTAAGGTTGCATGGAATTCCAAGATGGATAGTTAGTGATCGCGATCCTATTTTTTTTAGTACTTTTTGGGGAGAATTATTCAAGTTACAAGGGACGAAATTGAAGTTTAGCTTGGCTTATCACCCAAAAACTGATGGACAAACGGAAGTATTGAATCGAGTGTTGGAAACATATTTACAGTGTTTCTTATCCGAACAACCGCGTAAGAGGGTCGCGTGTTTGCCGTGGGTGGAGTATTGGTACAACACTTCCTTTTAAAACTCAACGCACATAACTCCATTTGAAGTGGTGTATGGTCGACCACCTCCTTCACTTCATCGATTTCTATCGCGCGAATGCAAGATGGCCGCGGTAGCCAAGGTCCTTGCTGGACGCGACAAGTTGTTGCGCATATTAAAATTAAATTTGTTGCGAGCTCAGTAGAAGATGGTTAAGTATGTGAATAAAAAGCGTCAGGAAATAGTGTTCGAAGAAGGGGAGCGAGTATTGGTGAAAATGAGGCCCCATCGGCAGACATCGATTACTATGGGGGGTCATAATAAACTTGTTGTGAAATTTTACGGGCCGTTTGAGGTTGAGAAAAAAATTGGTTCCATGGCTTATCGCTTGAAATTACCGAAAACGAGTCGTATTCATCCCCTGTTCCATGTTTCGCAGTTGAATAAAATGGTTGGAGATCATCCCGTAGAGTGTGAATTACCGGCGTCACTGGAAATTACGGAGTCGAGCATTTTTTAGCTTGAGCTGTTTTTAGGAAAACGGGTCCGGACGGAGGATGATTAGGTGGTAGTCCAGGTTCTTGTGCAATGGAAAGGCAAATCGCCGGATGAAGCCACTTTGGTCGATGCAGTTGAGTTAACTCAACAATTTCCAAGTTTCAGCCTGGAGGACAAGGCTATATTCGAGGGGGAAGGAATATTGTAGGCCAAGTTTAAAGAGATAGGTTGTACTATATGCAATGACTTTGTATCGTACGAGGCCAATTTTCTGATGAATATTCCAAGTGTAATTTAACTCTGTATAACTAAACAGTATTGAGAGTGAATTTATTGCTTGTCCCCCCTCATAAATGAACAAGAGGGCGTATTTATAAGTGATGAGATAACCACTATTCACGATATGACAGTTAGGTCTGTTGAGACTGAGCAGGTGTCAAATAATGACTGAATCCACGTCATATGGGTCAACAGGTCGATGAACTGGGTAAGGTCGTAACCCGACCCGCTAAGCCATTAATATTTTTAAAGTAATAACAGCCGTATATTGTTGACTGTTGACCAGGGGAGAATAAAGGGAGGAATATTTGACACTCATCGTTTAGTCCCCCAGTTCGTAAGCCTCGACGCGTGGCCATCGTGCCTATGAATTGTGCACACCAGGTACAGAATGACTCGGATTTAGCTACTCTTCTACTTCGATATTTCGGCTAATGCACGAACCTAGTGAAATGATGATTACTTCGATAGTCTTCCCCATCCTTTGTATCGAGGTAAGTGATGGTACTTCCTACTATGATTTGGATTCAACTTACACCTTGCTTGTAGATAAGCCACGTGTCAGGTAAGTTCATAGCGAGTGGCACCACGCGCTTTTAATGCCAGTAACTATTGTGCAGTTATATATTACTAAATAATGGATAGTGGGGTGCCAGTAACTGTTGTGCAGTTATATATTACTAAATAATGGATAGTGGGGTGAATGAACAATTACCCCATCTGATATACCCATTTTAAACTTGTAACTGATATCAATTATCAATTGTGACTTTTGATATTCCCGCCCATCAGAGTTTATAAATAGGGAAACATTAGGCCCTTTTTTACTTTTTACTCCCTTCCATATTCAGAGAGAACTTTCGAGAGAAGAAGTGATCCAAGAAAAGTGATTTTGCAAATCTTCGAGCAATTCCTTTATTTAGTGAGTTCAAGCGAATTTTAAAGGGATTTTACCTTCACACTCGGAAGAAAGAGGAAGAAAAAGTGTTATATCCAGACCACAGTTCAGGGTTGCGCAGATTAGGGCTTGTTTTCATCTTAGACATCCTCCTAGCTTCTTGCAAGATACCATCGTTAGGTATTTTCCTTTTTCTTGTACTCGTCTGTATTCATCCTCAAATTTTTGTGGTGTGTGAGTTTATTTTTCTGCTTTGTATTCTTGTTAGCCTCGTCTATTTTCTGTTTTCAATAGTTTTTGCATCATGCCTGTTCAACTTCTAGGACTAGATCCGATGAGTCTCTTGCGTCGTTAGCAGGAGAGCAAGAAGTAGAACAGTTAGATTCCTTGTCTAGGACTGTGGATGATGATGAATTAGAAATGGATGAATACGAGGCTCAGAATAACGAGGCAAATGATGAGGTGGTAGGTGAGGATAGGGGGTCTGATCACGAGGGTGATCAGGACGAGGAGGGAGATGACAAGGAGGAGTCTGAGGGTAAGGTGGCACGTAGAGTGCCTCGTGTATATCACTCTTGTAGTGGTATGCGATCCACTTTGAACCCTAGGATGATCCCAAAGATACGAGAGAGATATTATATGTCTGAGGAGTATGATATTAAGATCCCTGGCCCAACTGACCGTATAGATAGCCCTCCTACTGGCTTTATAACCTTCCACCTCGCTCACTTACAGGCAGGAGTGAGGTTTCCTCTTCACTCTACCACGGTTCGAATTCTATCTAGACTAGGGTTATGTCCTGCCCAACTCTTGCCTAATTCTTATAGGCATATTAACGCCTTCATTGTTCTAATGCACTATTGGGGTGCTGCAGCCTCGTTAGCCCACTTCATGGAAACGTTTAAGTTCAGTAGATCAGGGACCGGGGACGAGGGATTATTCTATATTTTTCCTCGTAACCCTCGTGTTCGTATATTTAAGAAGAATACTTCCTCGTATGGTGCGTGGAAGAATAAGTACTTTTATATAGACCAACCAGAATTTAAGAAGTGGAGGGTGGATTTACCTCGTCCCGAAAATGTCGGCGAGATCACTTAGGGTCAACATTTTATCGAGGAACATTTCTGGCATTTATATAATGCTGACTTCATCCTTACCGAAGGAATCTTGGTCCGATGTCGGATACCTTTCGGGTCTCGTAACCATACACCTATGTCCCCCTTCTGGGTCATGGATGAACCATCTACATGAAGCATCCATGTGCCAGAAGTAGCATTTTCAGGTTCATGGTTCACTGTCATTTCAACAATAAAATCCGCCAATGCTTGTGCTTTTACGGCGGTTCATGGCTTGTACTCGATTGAAAATTCACCAAGTTCAACAGTCCATTTTACGAAGTCCCATAAAACATCAGGTTTAGCCAAAATTTGCCTCAGTGGTTGATCTGTAAGTATCACAATATTGTGTGATTGAAAGTAGGGTCGTAACTTACGAGCTGCAGTTATCAGGGCTAATGCCCATTTTTCAATTTGAGTGTAGTTTTTCTCAACTCCCTGCATCGTTCTACTGATGTAGTAGACAGGCTTTTGATCTCCGTCTTGTTCACGAAGCAAAACAGCACTCACTGCCTCGTCGGATACAGCTAAGTATAACATAAGAGGTTCTCCGACCACTGGCTTCGTTAATAACGGAGCAGAGGAGCAGAGGTCAAATACCTTTTTTAGTTCTTGAAATGCCTTTTCACATTCCTCTATCTGTTCAAATTTTTTTTACATTTTTTAGGATTTTGAAGAAATGTAGACCACGATCTGCAGATCTTGATATGAACCTGCTGAGACTAGCCATTCTCCCTGTTAGTTTTTGGACATCTTTCACAGATTTCGGGACTGCATCTCCACAACTGCTCTTATCTTTTTCGGATTGGCCTCGATGCATCGTTCCGTCACCATAAAACCTGGGAATTTACCCCCTCTAACTCCAAAGGTACACTTCTTCGGGTTTAGTTTCATACCATACTTACGCATAATCTGGAAGGCAGTTCATAGATGATCCAAGTGCTCACCTTCCTCTACACTCTTGACCAACATATCGTCAACATAGACCTCTATGGTCTTCCCTATTTCTCCTTTGAACATTGTGTTCACCAATCTCTGATATGTCGCTCCTGAGTTTCTTAACTCGAAGGGCATCACGTTGTAACAGTATACCCCTTTTGCTGTAACAAAAAAAATCTTGTCCCTATCTTCTGGTGCCATCATGATCTGGTTGAAACCTTGGTAAGCGTCCATCATGCTCAAAAGAGCACACCCGGTTGTCGAATCAACAAGGAGATCGATACGAGGCAATGGGTACAGGTCACAAGGACAGGCTTTGTTCGAATCTGTGAAGTCCACACACATACGCCATTGACCTCCTGATTTGGGTACGAGCACCACGTTCGCCAGCTAATCCGTGAACTGAATCTCTTGGATATAACTTACCTCGAGAAACTTATTCACCTCTGTCTCTATGATTGCATTCCTCTCTGGCCCAAAATTTTTGCGCTTTTGCTGTACCGGTTTTGCTTTCGGATCTAAGTTCAGATGATGCACTGCTACTTCATGGTCAATCCCTTTGAAGTCCGAAGCCCTCCAGGCAAACATGTCAGAATTTTCCCTAAGGAAACCAATCATCATCATTTCTAATCTCTCTGGCATCTGAGACCCAATTCTCGTAGTCCGACTTAAGTCTCCAGGGAACAATTCAATAGTTTTATGTTCTATCGGTTCTACTCGTCCAGACACCACACGAGGTTTTTCCCCTGAGTCTTGCTCCGTCTTCCCAATGGGCGCAGTATTATTCTCTATAAATTTAAGTTGCATATGTTTTTCATTTTTGTCTTTCTTTAAAGACATGGTGTAACATTCTCTGGCAACTTGCTGGTCACATCGTACGACTGCAACTCCACCACCAGTCATAAATTTTATCTTCAAGTGTATCGTCGACACCACAACTTCGAACAGATTCAATCCAGGTCGGCCTAGAATTGCATTATAGGCAAAAGGTGCATCCACTATCAAAAACTTCATCATTACTGTTTTCCTTACAGGTTCGTATCCCAACGAAGCGGGCAAATCAATTGTTCCCAAAGGGACAACTTCTCCCCCTCCAAACCCCCCTTTAACGGAGTATTTACGGGGGTAAGTCTCTCTTCATCGAAATTTATTTTCCTTAACACATGTAAAAACAGAATATTTGCAGAACTGCCGTTATCTACTAACACCCTGCAGACAGAGAAATTTGCCACATTCATAGTGATCACCATTGGATCATCATGGGGTCGTATTACTCCTTCATAATCACGATCATCGAAGCTGATGGCTTCGTAACCTGAAGTAGCATTCATCACATGCAGTGATCCGCCTCTTTTCTCGTGGGCTCATACATCAGTGCCTTCTTCGTGCACTTTGGGAGTCTCCGTATGAGGGACTCCCTGCAATGGTATGAATCTCCTCCCAAATTTGTGCATTATTTTAAACTTTGTGAGTTTATTTTTCATCATGTCGAGGCAGATTCTTCCGGTCATCACGATATCTATTGTCCTCATGCTCGCGACCTCTGTCTCTCTCCTCTTCCTTTCCTTGTTCCCGGGATTGACTTCTAGACCTGCGGTCTCGTCGTGTCCCTTCTCCTTGCTTCTTCGATTCAAACTCTCGGTCCTTGTCGATGAATTCATGCAAGTATCCTTGGTTAATTAACCTCTCGATCTCATCTTTAATTAAAAATAATCCTCAGTGTCATGACCATTGTCCTTGTGAAAGCGACAATAGTTGTGGCTATTTTTCCTCTTCGGATTGTATTTCATCTTTTTGGGCCAGACAATCAATTTTGAATTTTCAATGGCCATCAGAGCTTTGCCTCGTGTCATTTTCAAAGGAGTGTAACTTTCGTATTTTACGTATCGCGGTTGTTGTTCTTGATCCTTGTCGGATCTGGGCATTCCACGTCGCTCATGTTGCTCTTTTTCCATATTATGTCTCAACACCTTCTTTTCTGCCCTCTTAATCCTATAAACCTCCTCTTCGTGTATATATTTCCTTGCAAGGATCATCATCCCTTCCTGGTCTACTGGAGGGTTCCATATCAATGCTCCAGCCAATGGTCCTTCCTTCAAGCCATTAATAAACAATTGTTGAATTACCTCATGTTGCACACCTTGGACGTCCAGGGCCTCGTCATTGAACCTGTCTACAAACTCCCTCAGCGTCTCATCCTCCCGCTGCTTTATTCCCAACAAGGTTGATACGACTTTGCCGTTCGAGCCTTACTAGCAAAATGATTCTCAAATTTGCGAGTAAATTGTTCATACGTTACGATTGTGCCTGGAGGCTTATTGACGAACCAATCAAATTCCCGACCCACAAAGGTAGTTGGGAAAACCTTTGCATTCACTGCATCACTTAAATTATGCAACACCATCATCGTTTCAAAAGTAATTACATGTTCCCTGGGATCCCGAGTTCCATCGTACCTCGGCAGATCTGGTACTTTACAATTTAATGGCATACCTTTTGACAGAATGTCCATATGAAAGGGTGAATTACGACACTGTAGCACTGAGACTTGGACCGTCCGCCTCTTCGGCACCTCGTTGTGCCTTATCTCACCGGGCTCTATCTTGACTCTGACTCTGTCACGCTGTGCTGAATTAGCGTCGTTTCGTGCCTTATGTGGACTCCCTTCCCTTTCACCTCTTCGGTCCCCTTCGCCTCGGCTTGTTTCACCCTGTTCCCTCCTTGGGTAAGGTTCACAAAATAGCCTTCGGCGTGCCCCCGTATCACGGCCATCTTCCCCTCGTTTCCTTTCTGGGTCGAGTTCTGGGAATTGCCGTCCTGGGATGGCTGGGGTAGGATGGGAAGTTCCCACGTTTGGCGTCGTTGGCATCTTAGCCACTTGTTCTTGCAGAAACTTCTGTCCCCATTCTTGCAACCTTCTATTGAATTCTGTCTTTGTCATTGTAATCAATCTCTCTTGGGATGGCTCCACTTCGAGTTCTTGCGGGGGATCTTCCAATGGTGACCCCTGAGGAACTACTACCACAACCTCTCCTTGTTTCTGACCTGCTTCTTCCATCACTTCAACTACACCGACAAAACCACAGGGAAGAGGGTTCCCACAGACGGTGCCAAATGATTTAGCCTGATTCTCGTCACTAAAACAAACCAAATCCTATGACCTCAGGGGGTCAACACCAAATGATAAATATATTATATTATAGACTGGACTTGATAGAATCAAGCTGCCTACGTACCTAGTTGGATAGGATCAAGTCTAAACGTAGTTCAAAGAGATAGGTTATACTATATGCAATGGCTTCATATTGTACGAGGCCAATTTTCTGATGAATATTCCAAGTGTAATTTAACTCTGTATAACTAAACAGTATTGAGAGTGAATTTATTGCTTATCCCCCCTCATAAATGAATAAGAGGGGGTATTTATAAGTGATGAGATAACCACTATTCACGACGTGATAGTTAGGTCTGCCGAGACTGAGCAGGTGTCAAATAATGACTGGATCCACGTCCTATGGGTCACCGGGTCGACGAACCGGGTCGGGTCGTAACCCAACCCGCTAAGCCATTAATATTTTTAAAGTAATAACAGCCGTATATTGTTGACCTCGGGAGAATAAGGGGAGGAATATTTAACACTCATCGGTATTAATAGCTGTTATGGTTTTTCATAAGAACTATAGTATGTTTTGGTGAATTGGAGAACTTGGAAGCTTTGGGAAGAAGTTATTCTTGATTTATCATATTTCAATTAGTAGTAGTAACAAAGTTCCTCATTTCCTAAAACTGCCTTTTCCACGTTCAAATACAATCCAACCCTTCTCAAAATGCCAAATATTGTCTTTTTTTCTAAAATTGTTTTTAGGTGTGTACGTGAGTTGAAATAAGGTATTGTTAATTTTTAACGACTAATCTTGAGTGTCGCGTAATTTGGTTTATTTTCCGATCTAATTATTTTTTTTATAAAAACCCACCACCTGTTCTTGACCTATTGTTTTAGGCCTACACCCGAACTCCCAAAGACAACACACAACACTAAAAGCCATTTATCCAGAAAAATACTCTTTATTACTTGGTTTTAATATATAATGTCAGAATCAACTAATCAAATCAATTGGTCAAATTGTACAAATAATGAATCGTATCACATATTATTTTCACATAAAAGTTGAGAAAAACATTATCATTGATAAAGGAAATCCAATTACAAATCCCGGGATCAAGTCTCAATATAAAAGTTTTCAGGGTAGGTTTCCCTAAGCAAGTCCTTATACTTGCCTTTTTCGAGTTCAAGTGTTACATGTTGATATGTATACATAAACACATTAATGATATGGGGCATATTGAATTTTTCGTGCTTTCAAATTAGAATTCTGATATCTCTGTTATGATTTCAGCTTCAGGCTGTTTTGCACAGGCACTCGTATTCTGCACATGCCATGGGGTGTACGACTGCTGTTAAGCCAATCAAATGGTTTAAGGACTATAAGAGAAACATGAATCTGATTTGTGAATCAAGATTGCTTCTAGAGGTATTTTTTGATTCTTAATATATAGTTTGTGATGCTCACTATACTAGAAATGGTGAAGGTGCGTGTGATGTTAAATAATTTACTATGACTAATTGGCATCGGTGCACTGAGAAGCTTGACACTTCTATATTTAATGCTAATTACAGAAGAAAATGAAAAGATATGCTAATAAGTATGTTTGAATTTCTCTAAGTTGATCAGTGACCCAATTTTTAGCAATCACGAACACCTTGTGTATAAAATTCTTTACCATTCGTCCAGCATTTGCAGTTGTGGGATTCAAACGTAGTATTCCAGATCTCTTTAAGTCCAGCAGTTATATTATATATATATATATATAATTTATATATTTGTAATGTGGATATTGATAATGCTAAGTTTAAAGTGTTATAATATAAATTCCCCTTGAGGTTTGTATTATTAATGAAAGATATATATAGAGGTTTACAATAGAGACATAATATAAAAGGTAACTATCAAGAAAGGTAAACCTAAACTAATAAGAAAACTAATAACAAGAATATAATAATAACTCCACTCCCCCGCAGTCGAAACGGGAGAAGGATGGACATTGAGACTGGTACAAAAATCAAGAAACAGAGCAGTCGACAAGCCTTTGGTGAAAATGTCAGCAAACTGGCGGGACGAAGGAACATGTAACACACGAACTTCACCCAAGAAAACTTTTTCACGTACAAAATGTAAATCTATTTCGACATTTTGGTGCGTTGGTGTTGTGCTGGGTTGGAAAAAAGATAAACAGCGCTAATGTTATCACAGAAGACGAGAGTGGATGTGAGAAGAGGACAATGAAGCTCAAGAAGAAGATTACGAAGCCAAGAAGTCTCAGCTACGGCGTTGGCGACACCACGATATTCAACCTCAGCACTGGAACGAGAGACAGTATGTTGACGTTTGGAGGACCAAGAGAGAAGATTGTCACCGAGAAAAACACAGTAGCCAGAAGTAGAACGACGAGTATCAAGACAACCAGCCCAGTCAGCGTCGGAGTAAGCAATAAGTTGAGTGGAAGAAGAAGGACGATGAAAGAGACCATGAGATATGGTACCACGAATATAACGAAGGACGCGTTTCAGAGCAGACATGTGATGAATACGAGGATCATGCATGAACAAACACAATTGCTGAACTGCAAAAGAAATGTCGGGGTGAGTAAAGGTGAGATATTGAAGAGCACCAGCGAGGCTGCGATGTAGAGTAGGATCAGAGAAAGGTTCAGAGGAGGAAGAAAAAATTTTAGATTGGGAATCAGCAGGTGTAGCAGCAGGGTTGCATGTAGCCATGTTTGCACGTTCGAGTATTTCAAGAGCAAACTTTTCTTGAGAGAGAAAGAGGCCAGAGGAAGAGCGAGTAATAGAAATACCGAGAAAGTAGTGAAGAGGACCGAGATCAGTCATCGCGAACTCAGAAGAGAGAAGACGTGTAAAATGAGATAGAAGGGAAGGGGAAGAGGCAGTGATGACGATGTCATCAACATAAAGCAGAGGTAAGAAATAGACGAACCCTTGCGATAGATAAAGAGAGAAGCATCAGACTTACTGCTAGTGAAACTAAGAGAGGAGAGAAAAGAAGCGAAATGATGATACCAAGCACGAGGGGCTTGCTTGAGGCCATAGAGGGCACGTTTCAGTTGACAAACATGATTAGGAAAAGAAGGGTGTGTGTACCCCGGGGCTTGCTTCATATACATAGTTTCAGAAAGATGACCATGAAGGAAAGCATTTTTGACATCGAGTTGGTGGAGAGGCCAGGAGAGGGAAAGTGCAAGACTAAGAACGGTACGAATGGTAGCGGGCTTGACAACAGGGCTAAAAGTGTCGGCATAGTCAATACCGGGTTGTTTTGTGAAACCTTGAGCTACGAGACGAGCCTTGTAACGTTCGAGAGAACCATCAGAACGTAATTTATGGCGAAAGATCCACTTGGAGCCAACTAGGTTAATATTAGAGGGAAGAGGAACAAGATCCCAAGTGTCATTGAAGTGGAGAGCAGAGAGTTCAGCGTCCATAGCGGCTTTCCAAAAAGGGTCGCGAAGAGTTTGAGTATATGTGCAAGGAATAGGAGAAAGAGTAGAGGATGGTGAGGCAGAAAGATTAAAAAGAATGCGAGGTTGAACGATACCGGATTTTGAGCGAGTGATCATAGGATGAATAGAATAAGAGGAGGGAGCCACCGGGTTTGCTGTTGAGGTGCCAGCGGAAGGCGCAGTTGACATGGCAGCTGGCGAGGCGGATGACGAGGCGATTGCTGACGTAAAAGGTGATGTGGCGGCTACTAACGTGGCAGCAGGTGACGGGGAATGTGACAAAGGTGTGGCAGGTGACTGGGCAGGGGAGATGTTTGCGGACGTGGCAGCAGGAGGGGAGTTGGCTGCTGAAGTGGCGGGGGAAAATCAAGGTGGCGGACCAAGAGTGGGGTGACGTGGCAGCGTGTCACTGGGTAGATGAATGGGAGAATCATCGTCAAATGGGATAAATCGAGCTGAAGAAGAGGAGACAGAGGGAGAAAAGTAGGGAAAAGGAAAGACGGATTCATCAAAGACAACATGACGAGAAATAATAATTTTATTTGTGGTGAGATCGAGACACCGGTAGCCTTTATGGTTGGAGGGATAGCCGAGAAAGATACAAGCAGAGGAACGAGGCGAGAGTTTGTGGGCAGAGGTAGCAAAGAGGTTGGGATAACACAGACAGCCGAAAACACGAAGGTGGTCATAAGTGGGGGCGACTTTATAGAGAAGTTCAAATGGAGTACGATAGGAGAGAGTGGTGGTGGGAAGAATATTCAGGAGATGAACAGCCATATGTAAGGCTTCCGCCCAGAAAGGAGGAGGTAAAGAAGCTTGAAACAGAAGAGTTCGAATAATATTATTTACGGTTTGAATGGCTCTCTCGGCTTTCCCATTTTGTTGTGAAGTGTGTGGGCAAGAAAAATGAAATTGAACACCATTTGTGTTAAAAAAATTGTGAAACGACTTATTATCAAATTTGCCTCCATGGTCACATTGAAAAGAATTTATTTTAAAATTAAACTGAGTGACAACGTAGGAGTAAAAATTAATAAAAGTTTGATAAGCATCAGATTTATTTCGTAAAGGAAAGATCCAAAGAAAATGCGAATAATCATATAACAATAAAATATAATATTTAAAACCACCAAAACTAGAGAGCGGAGAGGTCCACAGATCCGAGTGAATAATATCAAACAAACCAGAACTAACAGAAGAAGAACTAAAAAAGGGTAATCGTTTATGTTTGCCTAGTTGACAGGCATGACAAAGCGAACGAGAATAATTTTGATTACAAGAAATAAAATTTCTAGAATTAAGAAAAGTAAAAATAGCAGCTCCGGGATGACCTAGACGACGATGCCAGATGGAGGGATCGATTTTGGAGTGAGAGGCAGCGAGGGCGGAAGAGGAGAGTCGCAGAGGATAGAGATCACCGTCACTGTCACTTCGAAGAATAAGGGAGCCTGTCCTAAGATTCTTTACAGAAAAACCGAGGGGGTCAAACTCAATAGAACAATTATTGTCATGAGTAAATTTACGAACAGAGATGAGATTTTTGACTAAAGATGGGGAGACAAGGACATTGTTAAGATGGAGAGAATGAGAAGGTGAGGAAAAAGAAGTAGAACCAACAGAAAGAATGGGGAGTACAACACCATTACCAACAGTAATCGAATTAGAAATATAATTAGGTACGATATTAAATAATTTACCTGGGTTAGGAGTCATGTGAGAGCTAGCTCCCGTATCCAAATACCATTAATCATCGGGTTGAGAGAGACTCGTGGATTGAAACAAGGAAGAAATATCTGTGGGTTGTGGTGTGGAGGTGACTGTTGAAAAAGCCTGATGAGGGGCCCAAGAGGGTGGTGGGCCGAGTAAGCCAGGTCCAGGAGATGGTGAGGAGGTGCTGAAGGGCTGCTGGACCGTAGGAGAAGTGCTGGGCTGCTGAGCAGAGGCCCACGGCGCTGAAGCTGAAGTGGGGGCAGGGGGATTGGGCTGAGATGGAGAGGCCCAATGCGCCTGCTGAATCTGTTGGTGTGGGCCGCCTGCAAGAAAATTATGAGGGGGTGCAAATTGGCCCAAAATCCGTGGACCTTGGGGACCATGTTGAACAAGCTGAAAAGAAAGACCATTAGAAAATTTTTGATTTTGAGAAAAATTATTTTTGAACCCCCGGTAGTGTGATCTGGGATTGTGGCCACGACCACGGCCTTGAAATCGGCCGGTACCCCTACAACGACCACGACCGCGACCATTATTTTGATACGTGTTTCAATTGTTGGATGGGGAAGAATTTTGAGAAAAAAAGACAGGATGAAGTGGGAGAAGGAGAATTGGATTGGAAGCGAGATTCACGAGCTTCATGGATTAAGAGAAGATTACGAATTTCAGAGAATGAGGGAAGGGGCGTTTTTGTAGTGACAACGGTGACAAGAGGTAGGTAAGACTCGGGAAGGCCTTGTAAAAGTTGGAGGATAAAATCTTGATAAATCATGAGAGGTTGCATATTCTAAATCGATATTTTTAAGAGGCTTGAGATCAACAGTTGAGTAAAACCAACGTTTTATAGTGGAATCAATAGAAAACCATTCATCATCGTTATCGTTTAAAGGCTTTGATTGACCCGAGATATGATTAAACACTGAATAACTTCGGCATAAATCCATAAACATGCCACGCCATAATTTGTAATTGGAATCAGAATCGGTTAATGTAAAACCAAAAGATGTTTGGACATTACCAGCGGCAAGGGAAGGGCGAAGGGGGGCGGCTTTGGTAATGGGGATATTGGTTTCGGTAGCGGAAGAGGAATCATTGACATTAGCCATGAGAGAAAAAGCAAGAAAAAAATAAAGAACCGAAACACGTAACGAAAAATAAAGATCAACAAGTGAAATCGAGTAGAGATAACGACAAGAATTGTACCTTGATGATGAACCACGAACCAATTTGGAGAAACCAACCCGGGTGCACGAATTGAAAGGCTGATTTAACTAAATTATATCGTGTTGAGGGGAACAACGACTTAGAGGAAGGGAAGAATATAGGGAGAGGGAGAAAGAGAGGCGACAACGGCGGAAGCAGAGTGACACGCTAGAAGCTAACGTGCTTTGGTAGCAAGTGCACTAGTCGTGTGTAGTAATAGAAATGGACAATAAGTCTGGGTTGTCGAACCACAGAGACTTGAATTTTAGTTTATGATTTTCGATAACAAAAGGAAGTAAATTAGAGATTTAACTAAAAAGGAAAGTAAAATAAGCTAAAGCGAAAGTAAAGAGAGATTAAACTTCCAAGGTGGAGAGGTGACTAAGGCTCATGTTCGGGCACATGTTGCGTATTGCTATCCTAAGATCATTACCAATTCATTAGACATACATTGCTATGGTGAAAGCTCCTAAGGTAAAGAATAACCGATGTCTCGTGATAGACTCCTATACTTAATTGGTGGTTTCCTAAGTATGTCTACCCGGAAATCTAACCACTAAGCATGCATTAAAGAACTAGAGCTTTCTCGATTAAAATCGAACGACTTCACCTGGGAGTCTTTACCTATGTCTAGGGCAATTCCTATTTGGTCGGTGATGTTGTGAAATTCTTGCACCCTAAGTCAACTTTCTCTCGAATAATTCACCTAGGCATGATATCAAACACATGGTGATCAAGCATATGTAAGACATTCAACCACAAAATCACAACACATAGCAATATATGAATTGAAATGGAAAACGATTATTATCACAATACTAACAACATGGCCTTCTCATGGCCCTAGTTCAACAATTTAGCTCATAAAATGCATAAGGAAAAAGCTAAGCATAAGATCCATGTTCATAGACAAAGATGAATCTAAAGCTAAGAAACTCCCTATGTTGAATTGATGATCGAATCTTTAATCGGAGTCTTGAGTCTCTTCTTTCCCTTCTCTTTTGCTCTTCTAAAATGATGAAAAGTGAGGTCCCAATCCCAAGAAATCCCCAAAATTCCTTTAGAATTCGAACCCAACATTTTTCCTTTCATTGTTGGCCTTTATACCTTCAAAACCGCTGTATCGGCGCCCAGGCGTGACCCAAATGGCGCCTAGGCGAGGTCCAGGTGGCCTAAGTGGCTTGGGGAAGAAGTTGACTGGCGCCTAGGCGCGGATCACAGTGCGAAGTCTTAACCGTTTTCTTGTTTTTCAGCGCAGCAATTGTGTTTTCTTCATAACTTTCTCCAAGGACCTCGGATTTCGATGATTCAAGTTGACACATGAAGCCAAGACGGAGATCTACAACTTCTTAGAAGAAAATTTCCTCAAATTCGATTTCAAAATACACTGAAATACTGTGTTTTTGTGCACTTTATGTCGATTGCAGTGATTTTCCACCTTTACTCAATAAGCACATAGATTACACGCATATGTGGCATAAATCAAGCGATAAATGAATCTAAAACATAAACGTAAGGACTTAAAAACACGTAAAAATGACTCTTATCACAGAGGGAGAGGGGGCGGCAGTAATTAGTAATTTCTAGATAGAGGAACGAGGTTTAGCTGATACCATGTTATAATATAAATTCCCCTTGAGGTTTGTATTATTAATGAAAGACATATATAGAGGTTTACAATAGAGACATAATATAAAAGGTAACTATAAAAAAAGGTAAACCTAAACTAATAAGGAAATTAATAACAAGAATATAATAATAACTCTAACAACTTTATTCTTATATAATTGCCCAATCAAACCAACTTTTCTCATATGTGCTAAAATGTTGTTTTAACAATTCCCTTTACTCCAAAATCTCTATTGAGATGTTTCTGCGTTGATATTTATAGAATTTCAGATGTAAGAAATCGACTTTCACATATTATTCATAATTCATTATTAGTCATACTATTGACACTTTAACTTCAATACATTGCGGATTACTTGTAAAGAGGTCTGGACCCTGCTCATCAATATGTTCTTGTATATGCTTCGACGTATGCAAGTTCTCTGCGTAAGAAGCTCAGTGAAGATGGCATATATATGAGGCCCCTGGGTACTGTCATTTATATGACGTGGCCCCTGCACGTCTCCGACTGTTTGCCTTAACATTTTGCAGAAAGTTTATACCAGAATCCAGGAGTTTGGCTAAAAGAAAAATAACCCAACGACCTGTGTGGCGTTAACTGATAACATTGTTGCTATTTACCTTGTCCTGCTAAGATATTCATATTAGAGAGCACACGGTAATTCTGTACTTTTTTTTTTTGCTCCTTTTTATGGTTAGCTGATAATATTCATTTTGATCTGTTGTTGGTCTACATGTTTGTGGCGGGTTATTTTTAAGAACTCTCGAGACTTTGAGTCTGATGCTCCTATATACATATGATTTTGAATGTATGACACGCTTGTAGAGCATAAATAATGAGAGGGATGTCTTACTTGAATTGATTTTTAGGAACCTTTCAGTAAATGCCAAAACGTGTTCTGTTCCTCATTTTCTAAAATTGCCTTTTCTACGTTTAATTACATTTTTAGTATTCAGCTCTTTCCAAAATGCCAAATTCTTATTTTGTTTTTCTCTCTCTGTTAAAGTCGAATAAGGTATTTGATTTGGGTCTAAAAGGAACTCGACCCTCACCAGTAAAGCTCGGTTGAATGCGATCGCGAAGCTCCTAAGATGGAACACCCTAAAATCAAATGACACTCGTTAAGGCTAGGCTAGGATGGATCCCAACGTAGACCCTCCGAAGATCAAGTCAGTAAAAAATTTAAAGGATCGAGATCGATATATTTAAATGTGGTGTAATAAATGTTATACCTCAAAGTAATAAATGTGATGGTATATTTATAGTGGAGACCATGGTGTACGGATCAGGGTCTGCCACGTGGCACGATTCCAACGTGCCAGGTGCGGTTCATCAATGGCTCCAAATACGGGGTGAATCGGGTCTCCCCAAACCCGAACTAAAAGATCGTAGATCCTGTCCTGTTCTGAGAATATAGCCAAGACTAGGGGCAGAATGGTCTAAAGGCCATTATGACCTATATCAGTATTGTTCAATCTAGTTTAAAGTTTATTTAGTTTCTATAATTGTGTTTGAACTTTAATTTGATAGTCAATTGAGTCGAATACGAATGGATCTTGGGCGGTGTAATATTTTTACACATTTTTATCAATATTTTTATTAATTAAGTTGAGATGATGTTGATAAAGAAAAATGAGCTCAAACTTGTTTGAGTATTAATTTTTTTTTATTTTTTGGATTACACATTAAACCAATCAAGTCTAAATAAATCCTTAACACAATCTCTCTAGCGTTGGGTAGCTTAATTTGTTTTACAATCTTAATTATTTTTTGCATTGAGAATACACAACTTGTTTTCGACCTATTCTTTTAGGCCACACCTATCTCCAAAAGACTACACGCAACACTAACAACTATTTATCCAAAAGAAAAACACTCTTTATTACTCGTTTCTTAAATGAAATGTCATAATCAAATCAACTAATCAAAAATCAATTGGTCAAATTCTACAATTAATTAAATTTTGCCACACATAACTTTCGCATAAAAGTTGAGAAAAACATTTTTATAGATGAAGGAAATATATTCCAATTACAAATCACGGGATAAAGGTGTCACACCCATCAATATAAACAGTTTAATGATGAATTTTTCTGAAAAGATTCCTACACTTAACTCTCTCAAATTCAAGTGTCACGTACTGGTAAATACACATAAACTCTTCAATAACATGGCCCAGATGAATTATCAAATTAGCCTAAATACTTTTTTTTTTATACCGTTGAGAGTATTTTAGAAATTTCACGAATAGATTTTTTTTGGAGAAATTACACCAACATCCACTGTTATAATATGTAATTACACAAACTTACCTTTTTATTATTGAAATTACATATACTTAACCCTTACATTTACCTCCTGGAAACCCTCGGTCAATGGTCAAACAATAATAAATGACATTTTTGCTCTTCACTTAAATTATTTAAAAAAGTTGAAATCATATGTTTGTTACGTCCTTACCCACTTTTATAATGTGTAATTACCAAAAACTCCCTCTTGTTTTTGAAATTACCAACACCCCCTACAGGAGGCTAATTGTAAAGTTTTGAGAGCTTAAATTGTAAGAATTTTTTAATACATAAGAGGATGATTGTAAGAAATGTATTATAATAGAGGAGGTTTGTGTAATTTCAAAAATAAGAGGAGAGGTTGGTGTACTTTTTCCTAAATAACATTTGGACAAGGGCATTTTTGGAAGTTCATATGATGACGTCACAAAAAAACTGATCACAGGGGGTAAATGTAATTTTTATTCTAATGAGTTAGATATTTGTAATTTCAATTATAAAAGAATAAGTTTGTGTAATTACCTATTATAACAATAGAAGTTTGTGTAATTTGCTCTTTTTTTTTGTCGCATATCAATATCAAATCTTAAATTTCATTTCCAAACCCAAAACTTGTAAGGCTAGTGGTTTCGGCTTCCACTTTCATGTACGAGTCATTGAGTTCAATTCTAGGGTGTCATAAATTGTGGCATTTTTCTACCATCGGCTCGGATTTGTCGAGTCAGTATAATCTCTTTGTCTATAATTAAAAAAAAAAATTACATTTCCAAAATTTAATGCCCAAGTTGATTACGAGAAAAGTCATTTGGATAATAGTAAGGCAGCTGGCAATTTTACATTATCTCTTAGCAAAATGACCCTAATTCGACCAATGTTTTGACAAAAACCTGACGTGGTCGAGTTCAACTCATCCGCCGTCATATCTACTCAATCCGACGGTTCACATTTCTATATCCTCGCCCTCCTACAATTCCACCCACCCCCCCCAACTGGAAAACCCCCAATGCACTGTATTTAGAAATTAAACGAGTACATATACATACATACATATAGATATATATATATATATATATTATATTCAGCTGAGAGGAACAATCACTGCTATTAATTACTATTCCCAGTAGCAGAAAGCAAAAAGCAAAAAGATCTTAAAGCTCTCTTCTGTGTTCTATGTATCTATATCTATATCACTGTGCTTTTGTCGCAATCGTCATCCAGACTCTCACCATTTATCTCACTCCCACACACACACATACTCAGAGAGAGAGAGAGATAAACGAAACCCTTTGATTAGAATCGCAATAACCTCAACCACACTTTGTGTTTGATCTAAACTCAAAAACCCATCAGGTAATTTTTAATTGTATGTATCTATTATGTATATATGTTTATGGGAGATGGGTTTTTCTTGTTAGTTGTTATATTTGGGGATCTGGGTTTTAAGGAGAAATTTGAGATCTGTTTGACTTAATTTGGGGTTCAGATTCAGGGTATATTTGTTTAATATTATTTTTTCTGTTTTTGGGTGTTTTGTAGTGTAAATGCATACGAGGTATATGGAAAGGACTAACTCAATGAAAGGAGGAGGAAAAAGGAGTTTGGAAGGTGGGGATGATGAAGAGCAGGAGCCAGACAGAAAAAGACCTGCTTTAGCTAGGTAACAAGATTTCTACTATCATCCATTATGTTAGTTTCTGATTGTCAAACTTCGACTATGCGATTTGTGTACTTTTCGGGGGAAATGCGTGATTTTTGGGTATATTTGGAAATAATAATGTACACGGGTTGTTTCTTCGGTTAATTTGCGCTTATTTATTGCTATTGGGTCTTCTGCGCATTGTTTGACTATCTGTTTGCCGAGCAGAGTCAAGAAATGAGCATTCAGTTACATCACATAAGAACTTGCAAACATTTTTCAACCATCCCCCATTGGTTTTCTGTGGACTCCAATTTCAAGAAGTATAGACACTGGTTCTTGTTCTTAATTCGTGATTTACTGTTCTGTTGATAGATAGAGTGCTTAGTAGTATCTTAGTTTCTACGTGTTAAATGGAGAAACGGTGCAAATCAGGATTAACACTTCAATTTGGTGTAACTTATAAGGTGATGTAGGAATGGCATCTTAATTGCAAACTTGTTATTAGCTCTTGCATTGCTAAAATTCCCCAAATGTAAATCGAAATGCCTGCTTGAAATTTTGGAGATCCTGTCATTCCCCTTAGAAGAATATTGCTTACACTCTAATTGTTACTATCATCCATTATGTGGTTTCTAATTGTCAAACATCAACTACGCGATTTGTTTATCTTTTGGGAGGAAATGCTTGATTTTTGGGTATATTTGGAAATCATAATGAACACGGATTGTTTTTTCGGTTAATTTGTGCTTATTTATTGCTATTTGGGTCTTCTGCGCATTGTTTCACCAATCTGTTTGCGGAGCAGAGTCAAGAAATTAGCATTCGGTGGATTCCCCATTGGTATAAATGACTTGCAAACGTTTTTTGACCATTCCCCATTGGTTTTCTGTGGATTCCATTTTCAAGAAGTATTGACACAATTTCTTGTTCTTGATTCTTGATTTATTAGTTCCCTTGTGTGAATCGACTATTTGCTTAATAGCTTTATAAGCCTGTCACTGTTCTGTTGATAGATAGAGTGTTCAGTAGTATCTTAGTTTTTTGCGTTTTACATGGAGAAATGGTGCAAATCAGGAATAATACCTAAATTTGGTATAACTATGTAAGGTGAAGTAAGAATGGCACCTTAATTGCAAACTTGTTATTAACTCTTGCATTGCTAAAATTCCACAAATGTAAATCGAAATGCTTGCTCGAAATTTTGTAGATCCTGCCATTCCCCTTAGAAGAATATTGCTTACACTCTAAAAAAATTGAGTAAGAGCCAAAATGATATTTTGTGATGGATTCCTATAATTGTGATGATGGATGATTGCATAGTCGAGTGTGTTCAAATCTTCAATTAATTGTTTAATGGTTTTTTGTCGCTTATTTTCAGGATGTGGTTTTACTAATAGGGACTTTAGGACGATATTTCGTGTTCTTTCCTCTGTTTGAATGTTATGTCTTCAAGCCTTTATTATGCATCTATCGAATGAATCGACAAAGTAGAACGTGAATTAAGGGCCATTCACTTTAGGCACTTGCTGTTTGGGATTTTGCATTAAGTTTAAAAAATTGATTCGTGCACCGTGCAATTCGTCCCTAAATATTGAGGTTTTTGTTTTGAATTTTAGGAAGAAATCTTGTTTTCAATATTATAATTTACATCGTGTTGAGGTTTCAATCAGGCAGATTTATGGGGGTTCTAAATAAGATACTTTCAGCTGCTAGTTCATGTGTATTAATTCAACTGATGCTGAGGGAATTAAGAGATTCTGGTTGCCTAATGAAGTGTTGTGTTTTGTGCAGCGTTATTATTGAAGCTTTAAAGGTGGATAGTCTCCAGAAGCTTTGCTCATCTTTGGAACCAATTCTCAGGAGAGTGGTAATGAGTAAAGCTTTCAGTTCTGTTGCGACATTTGCATGTTTATGGTTCCCGCCCTTTATTCACATCCCTTCACTCCCTTTTTTGGTTTGTTTCTTTTTCCATTGAAACATGAAGCTACAGTTGTGGTGTTAGTTGAACTATTTCCATGCACAATGAGTGAAACACGTCCATATCTTGTTGTCAGGCAAATGATGTTTTCAGTTAATTTGCTATTCTAGTATTTATAGTGGTGAAAGCATTTTCTTGGAAAATATAGTTGTTGCATGACACTCATTTAGCCCGTTGAACATTGATTACGAACTTATGAGCAAGCTTTGCCTTATACATAAGTTTTTCTTGAATAGGTTAGTGAAGAAGTTGAACGAGCTTTGGCCAAGCTGGGGCCCGCCAGAATCAGTGGAAGGTTCGGGATTTTGGTTCATAACTTGCACAAAATGGAAATGGCTTCGTAATTTTTTTAAAATAATTTTATGACGTCGCTAACTCAAGTTTGAATATGCTTTTAAATTTCTGATGAGATTAGTGGAAAAGAAAAATTATTTGAGCTTTGTTGGCGCCACTTGTGATAAACACTGGTGGCTTTGGTGAAACTAATTGTAGTTAAATTGTTACAATCTCTTTCTTAGTTTTGCTTTCACTTTATACGATACTTGCTATGAACTTCATATGGAACATTAGAAGAAGTATGATACAAAAAATCAACTAAGAATGATTAAGGGAACCTTTTGAAATTATCATAGTATGGAGCTTGCTATAAGGGAATAGATTGCTTGAAGTATGCAAATATTGTTAATCCTCTAACTAGACTCAGAATTATGCCTTTGGACGAAAACCTTTGATATTTGAAAATAATCTCATATTTGGTAGCCTAATCTTGATTCTTGGGTGACTGTTCAAATTGATCGAGTAAAGCATTTGAATTTTGCAAATTCAAATTCCTTTTAATTTGAATTAAGTCACATTTTTATTTTTGTTTGACAGTTTCTATTTGCGCCTCTATGGTTACAAATATGGTAAATTCCTCGCAGAACTGCTAAACCACGATTTTTATTTTCAATTTGGTAACCTACTATTTTGATCAGATTTGACCACCCCTGTGGTGTTCTGTTTGTAATTGTTTGTTATTCTGAAATTCTACTACTTTAGCTTTCAAATTGAATCATTAGACAATTCATCCAATATCTCAGCACTTGGTAGAAACACACATTGATCTAATTGAAGATCTCTTTCCGATAATTGCTAGACCATTTTGGCCTCTCTTATACCATCACTTTCTTTCTCTGTTGTCTCACTAACAGATATTACCAAATTATGATGATGCTAGAGTATGATTTGTGACACCATTTATATATTGCTTTGGCAATGTACTTTGCATGCTGTATATGTACAAATGGTAGCAATTTCATAAGAAAGCGCAAAACAAAAAATTCAATATATATATATATATATTTGTATCATACTCGGCCACTTTGGTGGTAAATAATTATTTTCTTTCACTATGTAATATTTTTTAAGCTGCCTTTGTTCTTTGAACTTATTCCAGGTCATCACCTCAACGGATTGAAGGGCCAGATGGTAGAAACTTGCAGCTTCACTTTAAATCCAGGCTTTCTCTTCCATTATTCACTGGAGGGAAAGTAGAGGGCGAACAGGGTGCTGCAATACATGTTGTACTAATAGATGCCAACACTGGCCATGTTGTACCATCTGGACCCGAATCTTCTGTCAAGCTAGACATAGTGGTTCTAGAAGGTGACTTCAATACTGAAGATGATGAAGGCTGGAATCAGGAAGAGTTTGACAGCCACGTCGTGAAAGAACGTGAGGGAAAGAGACCTCTTTTGACTGGTGATTTGCAAGTTACACTCAAGGAAGGTGTTGGAACTCTTGGAGATCTCACATTTACAGATAATTCAAGCTGGATAAGGAGCAGGAAGTTCAGACTTGGTCTGAAAGTTTCATCTGGATATTGTGAGGGTGTACGCATTAGGGAAGCAAAGACGGAAGCATTTACTGTCAAAGATCATCGTGGGGAATGTATGTAACTTTGTTATTTTATTTACGCCTTTTAAGTCCCAACCAGTAATATGTGAAAATAGGCACAGTGATGTTGAACAAAAGAATAGAATTCTGACATAAGACAACATGTAGATAAATTAGGATGTTAAAGATTCAAATATGGTAGTGTGATAATAGATATTTAAGACAGAGATAGAAGGGCGGACCGCTGACCTTTTTAAGGAGTTAATATGTGGAATATATATGATATACCCAGTGTATGATTTCATTAATTTAAAGTTAAACTAAGTGGGTGTTTAGCTTTTTGGAGTTTATAAGCTCTTAAAAATAAGTTGGGGTTTTGTGACTTAATCTTTGGGAGCGTATCTGCTCCTGACAACTTATTTTGGGAGTTATAGATCGCTTTACCAAAAATTTACCAAACACTTTGTAAGAGCTTATGACCTATCAAACAGTTATAAGATGTTTTAAGAAGCTTTATGCTCAGCCAAACACCTCTAAATGCTCCTTTTTTTCATCAACCTTTTTAATCATTCAAGTTTTCGAAGGATTTTCGAAGATATAGGAATCAAGAGAGAAGAATAAGAGACATGCACTAGAGGGATAGAGAGAAATCCGCAAAATTTACTTGTGTTTTTTGGCAGCCCGGAAACTTATGTACATTCCAATCCAGTTGACTTATCGTCAGGCCATATCTAGCCCGTATCTTTCTTTTGCTCGTTGGACACTCTGCACTCTGTAGATTTCCTTTATACTCTGTTTTACCATCTTGAAATTTTAATATGCGTCATCAATCTAACAGTGTACAAGAAACATTATCCACCTGCTCTGAATGACGAAGTGTGGAGATTGGAGAAGATTGGGAAGGATGGATCATTCCACAAGAGGCTTAATAGTGCAGGGATATATAGTGTGGAGGACTTCCTCCGGCATGTGGTCAAGGACTCTCAAAAGTTGAGGAATGTAAGTACTTTTCTGCCCTTGTTTTATTTCAAGGGTAAATTACGTAAACACCCTCTGCATGTGACCCTATTTATGACACTCTCAAAAGGTTTGAGAAATTACCATAACTTACCTTGTCAGTAAAAGCATATTACAGTTTTACCCCTATCAATAAAAACATTTCACAATGTCACTCACTCCACTCATTACTCACAGTTTGTCAAGTTATCAGGATCTGACAGGTATCATAGTAATTTGTGGAGTCTTAGGGGTTCGTGGTAGTGAGAAGTGTGCAATTATTATCCCTTATTTTAAATGCCATTTGATAATCTAACTTTCATATATGATGCTGGCAGATTCTCGGGAGTGGTATGTCGAATAAGATGTGGGATTCTCTTATAGAGCATGCCAAGACTTGTGTCTTGAGTGGGAAGCTTTATGTGTACTACCCAGATGATCCAAGAAATGTTGGTGTTGTTTTTAACAATATATATGAGCTGAGTGGCCTCATAGTTAATGATCAGTACTATTCGGAGGATTCACTTTCCGACAGCCAAAAGGTTCGCCAGAACTTTTAAATTGAGAATTCATGTTCTAATAGAGTATTTGGTTTTCTACGTTGCAAGTCATGAGGCTTCCAGATATTCTTAGACATATATTTCTTTTTCTTTGATTTAGTTGTAATTTAATGTTGAGGGAAAAGTTGGTATACCAATTTTTCATGTCTGATACTTTTATTCTTTTTCACGTGGTAAAAATGCTTTTAATTTAAGATAAAGTACTCAAATATGAAGCCTATTGGATTTCCTGTAATTAAACAACAGAAGTTGGTGCGTTTTGATGTCTAGTAAGATTCAGTGTAAATACTTGAGACACCCTGTTTGTTGGGTTCTCAATTTGAATTTGTTTGATGTATTGAGGTGTACCGTGTACGTCCAAAGAAGTCCTTTGCCACTTGTCTGATCCTTTTTTTAAAAAAATAAATATCTGTATTTATATATATCTTCGTAAAGTTATTTTTCATTTCAATAATCATATTCTGTCTAATCCGTTACGTTTTGTGGGTATCTTGATCTGAAAAGTACTTTTTACTCATTTAAGATTTGTCTTTTCCATTTTGGTTTCTTTTGCAAAAGGAAGCTGACTTTTATTAGTCCTTGTTGGCCTCAAAAACTCCTGTTATTGATAATTTTATATAACAAACCAAATGAGGTCAGATCATAAACATGGATATTCCCCAAATTGGAATTTTGTTTACATTTGTACCTGGTTTACTTGTGTAATCAGATAATGATTTTACTTACGGCTGTCCTTTGGAAAATGCAATCATATATTCCCCAGATGAACCTCTAAACTTTATTTGTGAAGACTGAATTTATGAAATATTTAATTTTATTATACATGTAGGTACATGTGGATACCTGGGTGAAGAAAGCATATGATAATTGGAATCAAGTTGTGGAATATGACGGGAAAACACTGTTGAATTTCAAGCAAACTAAGAAGTCGAGCACGTCACAGAGCGATCTTCCTTTGGGCCCAGTCAATTATCCTCTTTCTTCAGATAATCAGCTTCCACCACGAAGATTGCCTATATCAGCTCCATCTGGGCCTTCATCAATTGACCAAAGCATGCTAATTGGAGGTGAGAACTATTCGTATTGAAAGAATTTTTATTTCGTTGGCCTTATATAACACTAATAACTTCCCACGAATCAAATTTGCACTGGAGAAATGGGTGTCTAACATTCTTTTCAATGGATTCTTTCTTTTAACAATCTGAATAGAACAAAAGGCCAGTCATCTCGCTTGCATGTTTCTTTTTTGCTCTTTTTCCTCATTAGGTTGCATGATTTATTTCATCTGCATGGAATCTAAGAAATTGCGAAAGAATGATGTTTGAAAGATCTTGTTTTGTTCCAAATTGACATGACTTAGATGGGACCTCTGATTATGGGATATGGGAATAGAATTCCAATTACCTTCGATGGATGAGTTCTTATAGATTCGTAGATGCCTTCTTTTGATGATTTATCATATTTGACAGATTAGTCAAATGCTTTCACATTGTTCAAGTTCTCATACTTTTTATACCATGCTTTATGATCTTTGTTACCTTTTCTTTTATGTGTCCACCTTGGCAGTGTTGGTAGAGTTGCTTGTGTTTGTAAAGAGTATCCTGCCTTATTCTTTATTTGATGCATCTGTTTCTCGTGTGTTCTATGTTAAATTCACTTTCTTGTGTTTGAATTGAAGAATTTGGAATTGAGGAATGGAATTGAAGAAATGATTTCAAATTACTGTAAATAATGTGGATTTGAAATTTACCTTAGGATATGTTTGGATTGAGGGATTTGAAAGTCGTGGATTTCAGATTCATCAACAAATCCATTGAATCCATTGAGGTTGTTTGAAAGAGTTCAAGTTACAATAGATTTCAAATCCCTTGGAATTCGTTATGAGCTTATTTCAACCGTTATGGTAGATTTCAAATGGCTCCAATTTATGGTCATTTGAAATCCTTCCTTCAAATCTATTCGTCAAATACAAATCCATCAATCCAAAAATAGCATTAGTGGTGCCAGCCGCCCCTCAACTTTTGATTTTTTTTTTTCATCCTACAAGTTTACCCCTCAAAATCAAAAGGGGTAATTGCATAATACCCCCCTGTGTTATTTCGAAAATGCTAAAACCCCCCCTGTGTTAACAAAATAGGCTAATCACCCCCTTGTGTTCTTAAAAAGTGTGCAAAAAAGCCAAATTCCATTAAAAAACGAGTGCGTTTTTCATGTTTTTCACCTTTATTGACATGCTAATTTGTCATTTATATACTTTTCATACTTTATAAAGGTAGATAGTGTTAATTCACCAAAAACAACACATATTTTCTTCTTTCATTTTAACAAAATTTGGCTTTTTTGCACACTTTTTAGGAACACAGGGGGGGTGAGTAGCGTATTTCGTTAACATAGGTTTTTTTTAGCATTTTCGAAATAACAGGGGGGTTTAATGCAATTATCCCAAATAAAAAAAATATCAAGCTGTTCCCCTATAATTTTGTATTTGGTCCCCCCGATATACAATCCTGACTCCGTTCCTGTTCACGAGACATAGTGTGAAGTGATGAATGCATTGATTGAAAGATATATAAAAAGGCAATGAGAAAGCGAAGTTGAAAAAAAGATGCTTTTGGGTGACAATGGTTTGTAGTGGTGATATTTAGAAAATAGTGACCTGGAAAACAGAAATGATATTTGAAAACATAAACAAACAACCCCTTACAATTTCATGGAGATGGATATTTTATGTAATCGCTAATATTTTTCCAAACCTTGGTCTATAGGTGGGGTGCTTCTGTTTACCCAAAAAAGGAAGAATTAACAAGTGCTAATGGTTCATGTCTGACTTTGTTGCAATCTTGTGAACGACTCTTGTGTTTGTGCTTCATTCAGGCTTCCATGCTATCTGTCTTATTACTTTTTATCCTTTTTTTTTTGAGACAAGTACATGCACCCCCCTCATGATTGGGTATTTACCACGAGCCCGTGTATTTTGCAAGTTACAAAGACTCCCCCTATTAACCTGACAACTCAAACTCGAAAAGCAGGTGGTTGAATTGTATACTGATAGGGTGAGAAACTGTAATACAATTTACGAACAGGAAAAGTTATGCGGAAGTTATATTAATTTCTCAAATATTGGGGTGTTTGTCGTAATTAAGGTCTGATACAAGTTGTGTGTACATTTACACTTTTTTTTAACTACTTTTTTCACACCGCCATTATATGGATTTTCATATGTGAATGGATAATTCTTTGTTTTCTCTCTGAATTTTCTACTTGCGGTTTTACTCTCTACACCCATAACTCGAATTTGTTCTCGAGACTTCATACCTAACCACACCAACACGTAGACTGTATTAAATCAACATTTTATTTCTGCCAATCCAGGTTCAGGCTATAATGACGACATGACCACAAGATATTCCACGCCAACTCAGCAAATAAATCCCAATTCCCGCTCCCAATTCGACCCATCCTCATTCACTCAGCCAGATCAGCAACTCAACCTATCCAACCAAATCCAAAACACTTCATACAACAACAGGGTCGGCCTCGCTCTTGGTCCTCCCCAATCATCATCATCATCATTTGACTCACCTCTTCCTCAAGCCAATGTTAATCCATTTGATGACTGGTCCACTAACCGTGACAAAGGCGTAGATGATTTCTTATCAGAAGATGAAATTCGCATGAGAAGTCACGAAATGCTCGAGAATGAAGATATGCAGCACTTGCTTCGGCTTTTCAGCATGGGTGGCCATGGTTCAGTGAATGTTCCGGAAGATGGGTTTAATTTCCCTTCTTACATGCCGTCACCTTCTCCTGGATTCAGTTATGGTGAGGATCGGGCCCGTTCAGGTAAGGCTGTTGCTGGTTGGCTGAAGATTAAGGCTGCTATGAGGTGGGGGATTTTTATTAGGAAGAAAGCAGCTGAAAGGAGGGCTCGGATTGTGGAGTTGGAGGACGATGAATGAAATTTTTCTTTATGAAAATGGATTTGCGATTGTTAATATCCACCGTTTGATGATCGTCAAAACTATTCTTGAATGCTGGTGGGATTTGTTGGAATTCGTGTCTACGGGTCCGTGGCAATTACAACTGTCCATATGATGGGACCCACCATATACAGGTTTTTGTAATTGTTACTGTACTTTCAGTCTTTGGACTCCAATAACAACTCGTTTATGTGTTGGAAATACGTGGTTTGGTGTACAGATCACCTGTACAGTGCGTCGTTTGCTTGTAACAACTCAACACTAACTTTGGTTTACTCTGTGTATGTATGGTGTATTTGTATGACTTCAACGACGTTTGAAGTGCTTTTCATTTGTTTCGGATTTCAGTGTTGTAATAGGAACTTCGTTTCTTCGATATTCTTGTATTTTGAATTTGATTACAACTCCTGATACTTGGTTGTGACGGGGTAACCTTATATTTCTTCTTTGAACATTCTGTCAGGGTTTCCTCTATTTTTCTTTTTATACGACTGCTATACTCTCCTGCATGGCGCTTTCACTTGATCCCGAAATTTACTCTTGTGGTTTTGTTGTGAAGGCAACATTTGCACCGATAACTAACTTCGGCCTCGCCTAGATGATTATTTTTAACCCGTGTGTTACCCTATACATGCAAAATTATACTAGGTTCGCTCGTTTATGGGAATCCTGTATGGTATGCTTGTTCGAAGGATGCATATGAGATTTTTTTATTGCAATTTCCATTGTATCTCCTATTGCAAGAGTATTTGGTGAATGATATGCGTAATTGTTAAATCTGGTTTTCTTTCGTTAATTTGGTTAGAATTAAAGTTGATCAGCTGCTTGAGTTCTTTTAATTTGGTGAGCATTATAATTGGGAGGTAGATACAGAATTACGTCCAACCTAAGAAGTCTTATGTATCACTTACAAACCTCAGAATTATAATTAGGAAAAGTGAAGATTATACGCAAACCTCTTCACTTATTGTTGTGTAATTATCACAAGCCCCTTCACTTTTTTAAAAATTATATAAAGTTATTTCATGTTGAATCTTTTCTTACATTTACACCACCATGTTATTAATATTCTTACAATTTTACCTTCTATTTAGGGGATGTGTTGGTAATTTTAGATAAGTGAGTTTTTTTATAATTACGCAATAAATGAGGGGGTCTGTATCTAATTTTGTCTTATAAAAAATGACATGGTCAATTTCTTCTAGAGAATATCACTAATTTCCACAATGCATGCAAGCACAACATTCTTGAATTAATAGCAAATACCCATACAATCTTTTTTACTTTTTCCAATTTTCTTGATTATTTGATACTTATGACTTACATATATCTCGACCAAATTACACGAAATAAATCAAAGAATTGTACGCCTATGCAATATTTGTATATCTCTATATATCTCTCTCTATATATATATATTCATCATGATGTGGTGTTAATTAATAGAACATTCTGGCGGGAACCCTTGTGGAAATCGCTTTGAATCCGAACAGTAATTATATATCATGTAATTCTTCTGCACCCATTTCAATCTGTCTTGGCTTGTTGTATCAAGTTCTTCACCTAGAGCTGCAGGGGGATTGGAAGAACTGCAGGAAGACGAACCGGATGACCAAACACATGCATTGTCAGCATTGAAGTTCCTGTAGGAAGCAGTGAATGGAGCCTGGCTCCAATCTGTCTTCACGAGGCCGCCTCTCGTTGCCCAGTCGTCCGCGTTCCACAGGCTCGAGTAGATCCTCATCGGCTGGCTTTTAGGGTATGCAACTCCTAATGACTCTGGATTCTTGAATTCTCTTATGGGAGTGCCATCAACTGAGAATCTGCAAATGAAAGATTATTATTATTATTATTTATTTATTTATAGCATGGTTGTAAGTATCGGTCGATATGTATCTGTTATTAGACAATATTTATTACTCTACGAGGTTATTTGTATTGCTGATAACATTCAATAACATAAGATGATGTTGCTGATGCAATAATATTATCGATGATAATATCAAATAATAATATTGGTTGATATATTTATCAAAAAAAAAAATATTGGTCGATATATATTCGATATGATACTATCAGATAATATTTATTATTTTTTGAGTTTATATGTACGCTGATAATAACATTGAATGATATTGCTGATACAATGATACTATCGATGATCATATCATATAACATCGAGTATCGGACGACGTTATTTCCGATAACCAGGTTTCCACATATTTTCTATAGACATGCTTTGTGATATGATTTAGTGACCGTAATATGACATATATAATGAAGTCATCTGGTATATAAATGTAAAATTATTAGTAAACTCTTCTTGTTACAAATTAAGGTTTGACAATGACGATACGTTTAGATTTATTCATACACAATAATGACTTTTTGCTATGTATTAATGAGTAGAAACTTATGTTATTTATATTTTTTAAAAAAATTGAGCATCCTATAAAGTATTTGTTTCGTATTTGATAATATCCACACCTACTGATATTATTAAATATCATCGATCGAAGCCACGATTTGAACCATGATTCATAAATTTTTTTATTTTTTTTTAGCAATTTTACAATATTATCCTTTAAAGTAGTGGTTGAGATTTATTGTCGTTTCGCAAAAAGTGAAACTATACTTACATGATACGTTGGGGATTCCATAGGATGGAATAGGTATGGAAATCTGCAGTTGGATCAAACCAAAGGTGAAATTGCTGTTCTCTATTGCCCTTCCCTTGGCTGAACACATTTGTGTGTAGAATATAAGGGTCACCACTTAGGTTCCCCAAGAACTCAAAATCTATCTCATCATGTGTTTGCCCTTGTGAAGATAACTGCATTAATTAATACACAAGATTTTAATTGTCATTAAAAGAACTGAGGAAAATACAATAGATTAATTAATTGCTAGAAAGATGAGTCGAAAGCGGTTACCAAGTCAGAATTTTTAATCTTGGGGCAAAATACATATTTAAGCTAATATATAAGGGCATTTTAGGAATTTAAATTAAGTGATGGAGGTGGGGTCAAAATTTTTATTGTAGGGGCAAAATAGATATTTTGACTTCTGTCAGACCGCGATTTCCAAATTTAGAGGAGGAAGTCAAAGTTTTCATATTATAGACAAAGTGAGGGGCGAATGTCAGGTCCAGCCCCTATCAGTATTTTTAAGGGATGGAAGAAAATGGACGTGAAAACTTACGTAGTATGCGGTGACAGTGCCAGCAGAGTTTCCAGGGACAAGTTTGAGCTGCATATCGATCTTTCCAAATAGGTACTCGTTCTTGGATTGGAATCCAGATCCCGATGTCTTGTCGAGGGAGAGAGTTAGAAGTTCGCCGTTGTTGAGGATTTTCGCCCGGCCATCTCCCCATGTTATGTCGAACTCACGGTTAAAATTGCCCGCCGAGGCTGCCCTCATGAAGATGATCATGAAAAGAGGTATCATAAGAGCTACAATGGAGAATTTTGAAGCCATTTTGTAGATTGTATAGAAAACTGTGAAAATATAGTGACAAAGGTTGTGATTGTTGTGATGGGGAGAACTGGAGGTGTATTTATAGGTGGGAAAAGTGTTGGATTTTGACCGTGTGGAGGAAGGGCACATGAAGGTGCGGTACGGAACCGTTAGATTATTTGGGGGGTGAGGTGGGTGACCAGAGGGTTAGAGTATATGTATTCTCTATTTTAAAATTGTATTTTTATTTTGTATTATATATATATATATATTATACACACACTCTATGTGCATGAAATCTATGTACTTCGTATGTATGAAGAAAAATTTATAAGTGTGATGTGAATGTAAAAAATAAAATACGAGATGAAATACTAATTGAGAATAGAAGATCCGGACCTAGAGGGGTAGAGTATATTGAATCTTTTATTTTAAAACTACAGTTTCTATTATAATACACACAAGTTTTTTATAAAGTATGTGCAATTTGTATGTTTAAAGAAAAATATATAAGCGACGCGTGAATGTAAAAAATAAAATACGAAATGAAACACTAATTGAGAACAAAATTTCTGGACCCAGAGGAGCGGGCGACCAGTGAGGTAGAGTAAATCTAATCCTTTATTTCAAAACTATATTTTATATTATATACAACATATTATGTAATTTGTATGTTTTAAAAAAAACTTGATGTGAATAGGAAAAATTATTTACAAAATAAAATATGAGATGAAATATTAATTGAGAAGTAAAAATAGGTAGGAGTGAATAAATGAGGGTGTTAGGTGGAGACAGTGAGACAGCTGGGTGATAAAAGTGGAAATCTTGGAAAACATCGAAACGTAGACGCGGTTTTGAAAGTTTCTTTAGGATAGCCGGTGGTATGTATATATGGGAAAAATTAACATTTATGTTAATTTAATTAACCATAGTTTTCATAAATGATGGTGGGGAATGGATAGCATCATTAATCCGCGTCCATGCACAAATTCCAGGCTGGCATTGGATACCTTTTCTTCTTTCTTTTTTCAAGGAAGTACAAGTTCAATGGTTGAGTCGAGTGAAACCTGGGGGCTCCTGCGATTTGAAATTACGTAATGATCTCCAATCCATTTGTATACATATACACATAGATGGAGCCGGGGGGGCTCAATTATATATATATAAAAAAAAAATTAGTTATAGTTACTACTTACTGTCAATTTATAGCTACTAAATGCATATATAATTTATATATACAAATTTATAGTTGCTAAGTGCTAATTTAATTGAGATGTTTGAAGTTAATCCACAATTTGTAGGGATTGTTATATTCGTTTTGATGAAAAGGGTTTTTCAATTTGGATAGATTGATTATTATCTTGTGGATAGATTGATTCGACTCATTTTGACTCTTCCGGTTTCCACAGCAACGACAGAGCGTGCATTTTCATCTATGAATATTGTCAAGATTAGGTTGCGAAATAAGATGGAAGATGAGTTTTTGACTAGTTCATTACTAGTGTATATTGAGAAAGAAATTGCCCAAACTTTTGATGTTGATTCAATGATTGATGAGTTTGATGACTTAAAAACTCGTCGAGTACAATTTAGAATGCCTAATTTAAATAAGTAGCCATGTTGGTTTGTTTTATAAGACTTTAATTGTATATTTTTGGATGAGACATTTTAGTAGATATAGTAACTATGTTCCTTATTAGATTTTCTCCCATAAATATAGCGTAAATATAAAGAAAATCAAAACAAAACTAGAAAAAAAATTAGAAAATATTTCAAAAATTTAAAAAATAGAGAAAACCAGAAAAAGCAAATAAATTTTTTTTGAAAAAAATTACATTTTGAAAAACTTAGAAAAATAAAAAATTTAAAAATAAGAAAAAAGAAATGATCTCAAAATCAATAAATATTTTGGAATATTAAAAAAAATCATAAAAACATATAGAAAAATCTGGTAATTTGAAAATATTACAGAAAATTATGAAAAACTTGTAAAAATAAAAAAATTCTGAAATTTAGAAAGCATTTCAGGAAAATTGGAAAAAATAAAAAATAGAAATAATTCTGAAAATTAGCAAATATTTCAGAAAAATTTATAACGTTAGAAAAATAAAAGAAAGAAGAAAAACCAAATAAAAAAAATTCTAAAAATTAGAAACATTTCAGAAAATTCGAAAAGTAAAAATAATAGAAAAAATTAGAAAAAATATTAGACTTAATTCTAAAAATCTGAAATATTTCCAAAAATTGAAAAAATTTAGAAAAATAAAAAAAATCTAAAAAAATGGAAATATTGCAAAAATGTCACTGAGGAGGGCAGGGGTGGAGTCAAGGTGGCTGAAATGCAGGGAAAGGGTGCTGGCATATTATGGCGACTGATCTAGGTCGAAAATTCACCCCACCCTTAGTCAGGATGACCTCGTAAGATGAACTAAATACAAACGAATCAAGATTATAGACTGCACTCGGGCTACCGAGTTACATACGTATCTCTCGGGGATCAAGTCTAACGTAGTTCCGATATCAAATATAATTCACTTATTGTATCGTTAATCCATACACGAACTAATCCAAATTTATATGTAATGAGATTGTATTGTCAAGTCATAGCCTTAATAACGAACATACGACGAAGCTTATGAGAATATTAATTGTTTAGATTCATTCTTTTGTTCTCAATAGATGCGGGTATTTATAGTGTTCACTTGCTCGACAAATATTGTTCTGCCAGTTGGAGCTCCCATTGGGATGATGCCACGTGTCCTTGAAGAGCGGTCAGGATTGTACCTCGTAGGGTCGGGTCATGGGTTGACTCGACCCGAGTTAGAAGAAACACATGGGTCTTGTAGTGTTTTGCAAGTTTGAGACTCGATAGGAACGTCCTGTGCAAATATCGATTTCTACAAACCTGCTACCTCGTTTAAATCCTTTTAAACGACCCAACGACGTAAAAAGACCCTATTTTGGCTATTTTTGGTATATCATTAAGTCCCCCACTTTGTTAGTAATGATGAATATTTAGAATTTTTTATAAATTTTTATGAATCGGTAACGAAGTAATGAGCATGTTAATTATCAGACAAACCTATTTAATGCTTTGACATACCCACGCGCGCCGCAATACTTATTACCTTGTCAGCCATTACTTTCGAGAAAAGGCGGTGAAAGTCGAAGCGTTGCGTCATTTCGACCGTCAAATCAACTTATGATGGATTGATCTCAACCGCCGGGTCATCTTTTTTAACCCACTATATAAGCTGTTCATTATTTTTCTCATTTATCTCACAACATAATTCAGAGAGAGGTTCGTTAGTTGACTCGTAGAGCAAGAACAGTCAGAGCCATTATTCATCCGCTCCGTCTATCGATTTTGATTAGGTATAGTGCCTGTATCCTTCATCTTTACAGTTTCTATTTTACTTCATGGCTTCGAATCTTCCGAGGGATGATTTCGTAGATATACTAGGAGAGTCTGATATTGGCAAGGGTAACGAGACAGTAGGTCAGACTCAGACTGTAACTCGTAGAGTTGATGTCCTACTGAAAATAGCTTTGACTCCGATTCGGAGAATTCCTCCAGTAGTGATGGTGAGGAGAGGGGTCCCAATAGTGCGGGAGACCCCACCGAGGTAGAAGAGATTATCGAGGATTAGGCTAGGCCTGCATCTTATGCAGATTATGAGGATGGGGATGATCTTAACTCTAATATGTTCTCGAACCTTCCCCAGACCTTACATCGTCTAACATGGCTAGAAATTGCCTCCTCCTTGACTGAAGCCAAAGTCACTGACCTAAGAATTAAGTATCACATTCCCAACGACTACCGTATCCAAATTCCTGGGCCGGCAGATCGTCTTCATCGACGAGCAGGAGGTTGCAAAGAAAGCTTTGGCAGAAGCACGACTTCAAGGGGTGGCAGGCTCGAGTCGAGTCCAGCGGCCATCAATTCAAGTGATCGAGCCTGAGGACCCCCAAATCAATCAGTCCATAGTGGTTCGTACTCAAACGGCCCCTTCATCGAGCTAAGCCCCCGACGTCCAAATGCTATATATAGCCGATGCCGTATCAGCATTTCCTATTCAAACTCGAATCTCGAGGACGGCAGTCTGCATCCTCATACAAAAAGAGGGCACCCCGAGGCTAGCACTTCTTTCCCCGTCTCGTCTTCCTGAGTTCCACCTACTCCTACAGCTCCAATTCCGCATACTTCGCAAGCTCCCCCTCATGGTCTACGACCCATTGGCACAGATGCAGAGGTTTTGGAGGCCATGGACAAGTTGGAGTCACTCCGTCTCCAAGACTACATGGAGTATAACATTATCAACTGTCCAACTCTCTGACCCAATACGACTCCTATTAATCCTCAGTGGCGAGTATATGAGGATAGTAGTGTCCTTGGGGCCGAGGGTTCGAGTACAACCTTTGAGATAATGAGCCAAACTCCATTACCTCATGATAAGCTTGCGATGATGGCGCACACTCATCCTTGAGTGGAGAAACATGCCTTCAATCTTCTGTCCAAGGTATAATTTGTTATTTTTTATTCGACTTTCTTTATGATTAAATAATGCAGTGATTTGATAGTTCGTTTTTCCGACTGTAATTTCTAGCTTCGTTTTTCAGCTTGCTCTATGCATCCATCAACTCACCTTTATGCATCCATCAACTCACCTTGAATAGTGATCATCATAAGGACAATAGTTCGTCCAATGAAAAAGAACTAGCCAAGTACAAGGAGCAGGTGGCAGCCAAATTGAAAATGGCTGAATTGGATCGTAAAAGCTGCCTCGATCCAAGACAAACTCAACACTATATGTAAGAGTTTGGATCCTGAGAAGGCCAAGTCAGTGCAACTGCAAGCCGAGAAGACGAACTTGAGAACTGTTGAACACGGAACGACGTAAAACCTACCAGCTAGAAGTTAAAGAAATCATTTTGAGCCCCAGTTTCGCAGCTAAGCTCGAGGCTTCTCGTCTTGATGGGGTGAAAGGTTTTGTCCGCTTGACTCAATTTGACGACATCATTGTTTCCCGAGCTATTGATGATCAAAGGGATAGTTTTTTCAAGGCCATAGACTATTTGAAACAAATAGGAGGGTTTAGCGTCGGCGTCGTCCCCGAAGAGTTTGAGCAAGATTATGTCAACATGGACTTGATTTGGCCATCTTTGACCCCTGATGACGAGTCCGAGTACATAAACTTTCCTGAGATTAATAACATAGTTCGTCACTCGGTGTCGTTCCTGACGAGACTCGCGCTAGCACTTCGTTTCAGTGGGAGCTCGATGCTACCGTGGCTCGGCACAACGAGCAACCTGGAACTCAAGATCAAGCTTGAAGACTTTTTTACCCTATAATATATGTTTTATTTCAATATTTCAAACAATGTTTTAGTTTATGATGTTCGTTTTTTGCATCTCGCTTTTTTTGTATTTTGAATGGACAAATTAATGCCTTAATGTTAGCTTCTGTTTATGGTTTTTCATTTTTTGCCTAATATCTTATTTTGTTGTTGTTGTTGTTTTTTTTTTTTTTAATCATCGTGATAACTATCTCGTTATTTTTAATGCAAAAATCAGGTTTGTTCGCAGCGTATGCAAATTTATATCGTTTATACATCATAAATCTTATGTTTGCATACTTGGTGCATTTTTCCTTTACGCTCTTTTGATTCGTCACAATATGTGCTCCATTTAGTTGTATTTATCCTACAACAAAATATTCATATATTAGACGTAGATTCTTCTAAGGTTGTTAACATTCTAGGGTCGGGGTAAGTCCTTCCCCTCTAAATCTTGTAACCTATAAGTCATCCCCTTTGTTACTTTAACCACCTTGTACGGAGCTTCCCAATTTGCTTCCAATTTCTTGACATGCCTCGAAATTTCAACTTGCTTCAGAACTAGATCCCCCACTTGAAATGATCTATCCTTCACTCGTTTGTTGTAAGCTTGTGCCATCGTACTTTTCTGCCTGAGTATGTTCACATAAGCTCGTTACCTTTTCTCTTCTATCACCTCAAGTTCAAATAACCTAGCATCTATGTTTTCACTCGGATCATATGAATCTACCCGATGTGTAGCCTTCCCAATCTCCGCCGTTATCACTACCTCAGAGCCATATACTAGACAAAATGGGGTTTCTCCTATCGACGAATGTGGGGTCGTTCTATATGCCCAAAGAATTCCAGGCAAGTCATCAGCCCACGCACCTCGTTCATCGTCCAATCTGATTTTGAGATATTGGATCAAGATTCTATTCGCCACCTCCGTCAATCCGTTAGTTTGAGGATGACCTACTGATGTAAAGTTTTGTTAAATCTTCAATTCGTGACAACAGGATGTGATAGTTGTTTTGCCATTGAACTGAGTTCCATTATCTGAGATTAAGATTCTAAGAATACCTAATCTGCAAATAATATTTTTCCATATGGTGAGTTTTATGATTATTTAACATATTACATATGTTATTCTTAATTTTGTTGACCTGCAAATAATACTTTTCCACACAAAGTCGATGACAACTTTTTCTGTGATGTGAGCGATTGCTTCAGCCTTGATCCACTTCATAAAGTGTTCCACAAAAACAACAATGAATTTCTTTTAGCCTTGAGTTGGAGGAAATGACCCTGCATACAAGCTTATTTTATAAGTATCTTTCCTCATTCGGTATGATGAGTTTTAGATTTAGGTGTTAAAAAGGTGTTAACCTAATATATCAATGCCACCACTGATCAAATGGATACACGATTTTTATCACCTTCATGGGCTTCCCCGACTGATGAATTTCATTAGAGTGGAGTTGACATTTTTTGCACATTTTGACAAAAGTTTGGGCATCTTTTACCAGAATTGGCCCAAAATAACCTTGCTTTGTTATTTTTTGAGCTAACAACTTTCCTGCAGAGTGATTTCCACAACTCCTTTCATGAATTTCTCAAAGTACATATTGTGCTTCTGTAGGATTTAAGCATCGTAATAGTGGTCCATTAATAGAACATTCGTACAATATATCGTTGAGGATTGTAAATGTTACAACTCGACTGGCTACCTTTCTATCTTTGGCTCGGTCGTCTGGCAATTTTCCTCTTGAGAGATAATCGAGTATCGAATCCATCCAACTTGGTTCATCATTTATCGGTGCGGTTATCACGGGTATCTCAATCTATGAGTGATCTATCACGAGGAGTGTAACCTTTCGACTCTTAGACCCAGCAATTTGGGTAGCAAATTTGGACAGCGCATCTGCGCTCTCATTTTTCTCTCTTGGTATTTGACACAATTTAATTTTTCAAATTCTAGCATCAATTCTTTTACTTTCGCTAGGTATTTTATCATCGTTTTTTCTCGTGCCTCGTATGCACCTGCCACCTGTTTCGCGACCAATTGCGAGCCGGTATACACATTAAGAACCTTTATTTTTAATTCCTTCGCCATTTTTAACCCTACTATTAGGGCCTCATATTCCGCCTCGTTATTCTTTACATCAAAATTCAGTTTTATGGAAAATTCCATATTCGATCCATCAGGTGAACAAAGCCAAACACCAATTCCACCTCGCATCATTATTAACGAGCCATCCATGTGCAATATCCACCATCCCAATGGCCACACTATTGATACGACCTCAACCTTATTCTCCTCCATCTCTACCAGGAAATTAACAATCACTTGTGCCTTAACTGCAGTTCAACCTTGATACTCGATGCTAAACTCACCCAATTCAATGGCCTACCTAACGAGTCTACCAGAGACATCAGGTTTGGCCAAAATTTTCCTCAAAGGTTGATCAGTCAACACAATTATCTGATCATACTGGAACTATGGTCATAATTTCCGTGCTGAGGTCACGAGGGCCAATGCCTATTTCTCGGTATTGAGGTAGTTTAGCTCTGCACCACGTATCATTTTTCTCACGTAGTACACAGGGCGATGGTCGCCTTCGATATCTCGTACCAAAACTGCACTTATTGCTACCAACAAAATCGCCAAATATAGGTAAAGTGGTTCTCCATGTACTGGCTTTGTTAGTAACCGAGGAGAAATCAGGTATTTTTTTAATTCCTGAAATGCCTTCTCGCATTCGTCAGTCCATACAAAAATTTTCACCTTTCTCAAAATTTTGAAAAAATGCAAACCTTTATCTGCTGATCTCGAGATAAATCAATTTAAGTTGGCCATATGACCTGTCAACTTCTGTACGTCTTTTACGTATTTTGGAGATACCATGCAGAGAATGGCCTCAATTTTTTCTGGGTTTGCTTCAATACCTCGTTCAGTGACCATATAGCCAAGGAATTTTCCACCCGTACCCCGAATGTACACTTGTGATGATTTATCTTCATACCATATCATTTCATAATCTCAAATGATTTCTTTAAATAAGCAAGATGGTCAATTTCATTCGTACTTTTTATGAGCATGTCATCAACGTATACTTCCATCGTTTTGCCAATTTTTTCTTCAATCATCGTATTGACAAGTCGTTGGTATGTTGCCCCGGAATTTCTTAGACTGAATGTCATGAAATTGTAACAGTAAACTCCTCAAGCCATCACGAACGAGGTTTTGTCACGATCCTCCTCAGCCATCATGATTTGATTAAAATTCTTGATACGCATCCATCATACTTAATAAAGCACAACCTATAGTAGAATCTACTAATAGATCCATACGAGGCAAAGGGTAAGGGTCCTGAGGACAAACTTTGTTTAAATCAGTAAAGTAAGTACACATACGCCATTTGTTTCCAACCTTTGGCACAGGGACTACATTAGCAAGCCATTCAATAAATTGAATTTTATTAACATAACCCATATCTAGAAGTTTCTTCACTTATTCTTCGATGATGGAATCCCTATCGGAGCCAAAATTTCTTCACATCTGGAGAATTGGCTTAGCATCTTGGTTAACATTTTAATGATGTACGATGACAGAAAGATCGATTCCTTGAAAGTCGGCCACTTTCCATGTAAAGATGTCCGAGTTCTTCTTCAAAAACTTCACCAAACTTGCTTCCATTTCCCAATTCAACTGACCTTCGATCCTTGTTGTTTTCTCCGAATCCCCCTCAAAAAGTTGTGTTGTCTTGTGCTCAACAGGCTGTACTCGCGTATCCTTTCTCTTCTGCTTTTTGTCAAGTTGCCTCATCAGTACTTCTGTGTCGTGGTCAATCAGGTGGACTCTCGTTGCCTCTATCTTTTGTTTCTTTCCGACCTCTGGCTTTAGGGAAGTAGTATAACATTGACATGCTTCAAACTAATTTCCTCGAACATCTCCAATACCATCCCGAGTCTTGAACTTCATCTTAAGATGTGGGGTCGACATAATTTCCCCAAACTTGTTCAACATCGGCCTTCCGACAATCATGTTATAGGCAAATGGAGTGTCCACAACTAAAAAAGTGACCCTCATTGTCTTATGCTTCAGCGCTGATCCTAACGACAATCGAGTTCCATCGACCCTTTTGGCATAACCTGAGAACCAGTGAATCCCATCAACGGAGTATTCACTATCTTCAAAGCTATCTTTCCTAAGTCCATTTTTTGCGACACATTCCAAAAGATAATATCGACTGAACTGCCAGTATCCACCAAAACTTTATATACAACATAGTTTGCCACATTCATAGTAACGATCATCGGATCGTTATGCAGCACAATCGTCTCCTTGTAATCCCGATCATCAAAGGTAATCAGTAGGTCAGCTTGACCTACAAATAAGACACTTAGCAGTTCGGAGTGATAGTAACTCGAGCGCATCTCCTTAGCATGTCTCTTCCTCGAATTTAATGAATCCCCATCAACAGGACCTCCCGCGATCACATGTATTTCGCCTCGGTCTGCAAGGTTCTGTTCAAAATGCTCTATTTGTTCTTTTTCTTGATGGGGGTGCTCATTTCTCAGCTGGTCATTCTGATGATGATCGTCATTGCGACGCCGATTGTTATAACGATGATTGTTATCATTATGTAGGTAATTATCATAATGGCGATTGTCACCATATCGCCGATGTTCATTTTCTCTAGGTCTATCGTATACCCTATCATCCTGATAGTCTCATTGGTTGCGCTCATGGGATCTACTATGAGATCGCCTGACCTCTATTTTGCGGTCGGCCTCTGGGGCTTTTACTTTCGGTAGAGTGCGATCTATAAAGTCATTCAAACATCCCATTTTATCAATCATTCGATTTCATCTTTTAGCTAGTAGCAGTCCTCTGTGTTGTGGCCCTTGTCCTTGTGAAACTCACAATATTTGTTAAGGTTCTTCTTCGGCCCCACACGTAGCGGTTTTGGCCACTGAATTGCATTTATGTTATGCATTTGAAAGGATAGTAAAGCTTTACCTCGGGGGGCATTCAAAGGATTATATTGGTCGTATTTAGCGTATCGGCGGGGTCATTCATGGTTTTTCTCTGACTCGATCCCTCGGTCCAATCGCTGTTACGATCCTTTCGATCTTTTCAATCGTTCAAGGTCGAGTTTTCATTGACTTTTGACAGGTTGATCTCTTCTTCGTTGATGCACTGTTCCTGTATCTGCATCAATTTTTCCTGGCCTCATGGAGTATAGCGGGCAAGTGCCGATGCCAAGGGCCCCTTTTTTTAAGGCCAATAAGAGAAATGCTACGGTAAGCGCATGCATCAGCTCGGGAATTTCAAGAACCTCCTAGTTAAAACGATGCACGAAGTCCCTTAAGCTTTCAGTGGGACCTTGTTTGAAATTTAACACCGCGGTTAGGTTCCCTCGCTACTCTAGTGGTATATGCGTTCTGGGAATGTCCAATTCTCTTGAATCGTACTACCGCTTGTCCCACCGAGAGGGAGGTTGTGTATCGCCAGATTCCAATCCTATAGTATCTGGATTCGTAATACCGAACCCTATCTATTTGCACGATCGCACATGGGCTCGTAGGAAGCGAAGCTTTATTTCTTTAAGAAAATTACGGTTGATCCATCAGATTTTCGCCTTCAATGCTGAAACAGACTTCTTAGCCTTCCTATTGCTTGCAAAAAGATTCTCAATTTTTTTTATGAGTTGCGTGTACGACATGATCTTTCCCGGCGTCTGACTCGTGAACCAATCTTGTGCTCGTCCTACCAATGTCATCACAAACATCTTCGTATTCACAGCGTCGGTCTGATGATACAAAGTCATTAACATTTCAAATGAAGTGTGGTTTAGGATCACCTGTTCCATCTAACGTCGGCAAGTTCAGTATTTTGAACAATTTAGGTGGGGCTTCCCTCAGGATCTCCTCTAAAAATGGCGTATGCTTTGCCATCAATGCCGAGACCGGCACTAAACTACCCCTCGGTGGCTCTACTTTTTGGCTGGCTTTATCCAACCTCTCATACATGTCATCAGTCTCTGCTCTTGACAATGCCGATCTCTTTCTCTCATCTCGTATTGGTTGTTTGCCCCTAAGAACTTCTGACCGCGCACCCACTTGACTTTCCACCTCCTCTTGAGACTGGTCTCTACCAGTTACTTCACCCTTCTTGTTTTCCTTCGGAGTAGTTCTTTTTGCAGTACGGAACAACCTCTTCGGAGCTAGTGGAACTTGATGTCCTTGCTGAACGTTTGGAGTGGCTGGTGCCACCTCTATGAATCTCCTCAACGCTTTATCAATACGCTCCTTCTCCAACTTGTCTAGCTCCCTCTTCATCATGCTTACTCTTCCTTCACTTGTTCCTTCCAACTCTCTTCGTGGCGATGATACTCGTATATTAGGTAACGATTCCTCAATCCGAACATGCTTATCTCTTTCATTCGCCATATCTCCAAAATCCAGACTCAGCAATTCATCAGAAGTTTCCCACAGACGGCGCCAATTGATCTAGGTCAGAAATTAACCCCACCCTTACTCAGTGAGGATGACCTCGTAAGACGAACTAAATACAAACGAATCAAGATTATAGACTGCACTCAGGCTACCGAGCTGCCTGCGTACCTCTTAGGGATCAAGTCTAACGTAGTTCTGATATCAAATATAATTCACTTATTGTATCGTTAGTTCGTACACGAACTAATCCAAATTTATATGTAATGAGACCGTAGCCCTAATAATGAACATACGACCAAGCTTACGAGTATATTAATTGCTTAGATTCCACCCTTTTGTTCTCAATAAATGCGGGTATTTATAGTGTTCACCTACTGGACAACTACTGTTCTGCCAGTTGGACCTCCCATTGGGATGATGCCACGTGTCCTTGAGGAGCGATCAGGATTGTACCTCGTAGGGTCGGGTCATGGGTTGACCCGACCCGAGTTAGAAGAAACACGTGGGTCTTATAGTGTTTTGCAATTTTGAGACTCCATAGGGGGTTCGGTGCAAATATCGATTTCTACGAACTTGCTACCTCGTTTAAATTCTTTTAATATTTGAAGTTAAATAATACTAATGACCCAACGATGTATAAAGACCCTATTTTGGATATTTTTGGTATATCGGCGGTGGTGGCCGGATTTGGGCGAGAAGATTGTGGTGGTCTACATCAAATCCTAACTATGTATGTCTTTCATTTTCACAACAGACTAAAGGGAGAAATCAATTCCATAGCTTTGTTCTAGTCTTCTGAATTTGGTGCTGTGGCAATGGAGGCAGATGAGAGGTCTTTAGGGTTTGATATTGGGGAAAATAATGTCCAACAGTCACGTCACTTTAAAGTGACAAATTTCGTCAAAAATTTGACGGCCGGAACCAAAGCTGCACATTTTTAACTTGGACTAATTGTGTCGAGTCCAAAAAGAACAGGACCATGCAACTTGCAACATCTTATGGGACCAAAAATATATTTTTCCCTATGATCCGGTAGAGTCTATAGTGTAATTAGAATGGGAATTGAGATAAAAGTTGAGGTAAGAGTTAGATTTTTTATCTTTAAGATGAAATTATTTGGCACAATGCTTATGAATTTCTATAATCGTCTCATAAGATAAAGTGGCTTATTTATTAAGACATCAACACTATAAATCTCAGAAATCGACAAATAAAACACCATTTCAAACTCTCTTTACTAAGGAAGTACAAAAATGAGAGTGCTTGAGGGCCGAAGGCACGAGAGAAGACGGTCCTAATCGGGTTGCACCTTCATTCTCTGAAAAAACATTTTCATAGGGTTTTTTACCAAACTCGTATTTGCCTAACATTCTCTTAAAATTGTTATAATAAATTAAAGATTATCTAAATTTTTTTATTAAATTTAGGAAATATTACAAATTATATATTTTATTGAATTCAAATAAAACTATTTTAAATAACAAAAAACAGAATAACTTAATTTCTAGAGTTTACAATAAACTTCAATAAATGTCCAAATTTTTATAAAAAATAAATAAAATTCGAAAATGCATCCTATTTTTAGAAAAAATTGAAAATATTAAAAAATGATTAAATTTGAATAAAATATCTTTATTGACAAAAGTAAATAATTTCCAGTAAGTGTTAAAATTAATGTCAATCAAGATATCTTGTATAATAATTTAAATTATTTTCTATATTTTAATTCAATTATTCTCTAGCGGTTAAAAATAAATTAGTTAAATACTAAATTTCCTAATAAATTAGATTAATTACAATAACAAAGAAAAAAAGGGAAAATATGGTCACTTTCTCCAGCGCCAGATTCAAATCTCTTAATAGATTAGTTAAAAATTTGCTAATATATTTTTTAAAAATTTCTAGACAAAGGGATCAATAGTTTTTTATATATTTTCTTTTAAATTCTCGGACTGATAGTTTTTAATTATGGGCCACACAAATCCTATAAGACTCCAAATAAGATGAGAAAAGTTACAACTTGTGATAATCTGAGATTGAACCCATAACCTTCTACATGAAATTGGAACCTGATACCACTAGACTAACAAATATAGATAAATTTCCTAATAAATTTGGTCACCTTCTCCCGCCAAATTAAATGTTTTTGGTCACATTGAACTAAATTCTTGAATTGTAGAAAGATATTATCCTTAAATTACCATGCAACAAATTATGAGATTAATTTTTGCCAACCCTATAATTACATAACTAAATTTGCAATTTTTCCTATGTACATGTATAATGAACATCAAACTAAAGTACATATTATTTGGCAGCATACAGAAATTTCAGGAATCATGTAAGAATATTCACTTTTAATAATTCTATTGCAATTCTTATTGCATCTTCTAACCTTTTGCAAGTTAGTATGTGAATGACGGGTACCGCGTAATAAATTCTATAGATATACATATTATTTATCTAATACCTTACAATATAAGATCCAATAAGAATCATAACAAAAGACCTAATTTGACATAGAGTACACAACCAACATAGACGCGGTTTTGAAAGTTTCTTTAGGATAGCCGGTGGTATATATGGGAAAATTTATGTTAATTTAATTAACCATAGTTTTCATAAATGATGGTGGGGAATGGATCGCATCATTAATTCTAGGCTGGCATTAGATACCTTCCTTTAAAAGACATTTTTTTGGGCTTTTTCCAATCGGAAGTATAAATTCTAGGCTGGCATTAGATACCTTTTCTTTTTTTTTTTTTAAGGAAGTATAAATTCAAAGGTGGAGTCGGGTGATACTTGAGGGGTCCCGAGATCTGATATTGCGGGATGATTTCCAATCCATATGTATACATATACATGTGGGGGATCCACCATCACATATACATGGAATGGTGTAGATTATCACGGGACCCCAGTTACCGGGAACCCCCAAGTAAGATTAGGGGAAAAAAATACACTTTTGGTCCCGTAAAATGTGGCAAGTTGCACTTTTTCATCATGTTCTTTTTGGACTCGACACTTTTAGTCTCGTAGGAGTTAAAAATGTTCAGGTTTGCTCCCAGCCGTCAATTTTATGATGGAATTTGTCACGTGGAGGTCACATGATTGTTAGGTAGGGCCTTTTTGCAAATTTTTCAAAATACTTGAGGTTATTCGGAAATAATGAGAAAAAAATTAGGAGAATATAAAGAAAATCAAAACAAAACTAGAATTATTTTTAAGAAAATTAGGAAACATTTTCGAAAATTAAAAAAATAGAGAAAACCACAAAAAGCAAATAGAATTTTTTTAAAAAATTAGAAAATATTTCGAAAAACTCAGAAAAATAAAAAATTTAAAAATAAGAAAAAAGAAATAATCTCAAAATCAATAAATATTTTTCAGAAAATTCAAAAAAATAAGGAAAAAAAATCATAAAAACAAATAGAAAAATCTGAAAATATTACAGAAAATTATGAAAAACTTATAAAAATAAAAAAAAATCTTGAAAAAGAAAAGCATTTCAGGAAAATTAGAAAAAGTGAAAAATATAAATAATTCTGAAAATTAGCAAATATTTCAGAAAACTTTAAAAAGTTAGAAAAATGAAAGAAATAAGAAAAAACAAATAAAAAAATTTCTGAAAATTAGAAAACACTTCAGAAAAATTAGAAAAGTAAATGTAATATAAAAATCAGAAAGAATATTAGTCTTAATTCTAGAAACCAGAAATATTTCCGAAAATGGAAAAAATTTAGAAAAATAAAAAAAATCTGAAAAAAGGAAATATTGCAGAAATGTGAGTGAGGAGGGGCAGCGATGGCGTCATGGTGGCTGAAATGCGGGGAAGGGATGCTGGCATATTATGGCGACAGTTGCTGGATTTGAGCGAGAAGATTGTGGTGGTCTACACTCTACATCAAATCCTACCTATGTATGTCTTTCATTTTTAAAGGGAGGAACCAATTCCATAGCTTTGTTCTTGTCTTCTGAATTTGGTGCAGTGGTAATGGAGGCAGGTGAGAGGTCTTTAGGGTTTGATATTGGGGAAGAATGTCCAACAGTCACATGACAAATTTCGTCAAAAAGTTGACGGCCGGGATCAAAGCTGCATATTTTTAACTCGGACTAGTAGTGTTGAGTCCAAAAAGAGCAGGACCATGCAACTTGCAACATTCTACTGGACCAAAAGTATATTTTTTGCTATGATCCTGTGAAGTCTGTAGTGTAATTAGAATGAGAATTGAGATAAAAGTTGAGGTAAGAATTAGATTCTTTATCTTTAAGATGAAATTGTCTGGCGCAGGTGTTTATGCATTTCTATAATCGTCTCGTAAGATAAAACGATTTATTCATTAAGATATATTATCAACACTATAAATCTCAGAAATCTGACGAATAAAACACCATTTCAAATGTCTATTTACTATGGACAAAAATGGATGAAGTACAAAAATGAGAGTGCTTGAGGGCCGAAGCCAGGAGAGGCCTAATCGGTTGGCACTGAAAAAACATTTTTCATAGGATTCTTTTTTGCCAAAATCGTATTTGTTTGGCACCCCCAAAAATACATTCCAAATAAGTGTTACATTATATATTCTCTACAAAAATCTTATATTTCCCTCTTCTAAATAAAAAAAAATCTTACCTTTCCCTAAAAAATAGTTTGGTACGTTGCAGATTTTCTCTTAGTTTTTTTTTTAAAGAGAAAATAGCAGATACCCCCCAAACTATGAGGTGATGTGCGCTTTGCCCCCCCAAACTATTAAAAGTTGCAGTTAACACCCTAAACTATCATATATGTGCACTTTGCCCCCTCGGTCAGCTTCGGGCAGCACACAAGGGGCAAAGTGCTACATGTTAGAATATATCTTCTAGATTAGCATAGGATATTTCCTTATTTTAGATTTCCTTGTATTTATCTTTATAGCTTAGAATATCTTTCCTTGTATTTATCTTTTCTTGTTTATAGCTTAGGGTTTACTTGTTTACAAAGTCTATGTAACTCTATAAATATATTACTCAATAATACAAGTTCCCTACGGGGTTTTCTCTAATCTAACATGGTATTGAGCTAAAGGGTTTCTTCTCTCAACCCTCACGATCTCTCGCTTCCGTCAGCTCCTACCATCGCCGTCTCCGTCCGGCTCCCCAATTTTTTTTTCTCTCCTTCCCACACACAACAATGGCAGTCCACCACTCTTCGTGTAGAGCAACTCCTGCCGACAAATCTCTCTATCTCTTTTTCATTATTTTCACATCTTTAATTCTTACCCATTTTCATGGCGTTGAATTGTGAGTTGTTCAACTCCTATTTTCTTTTTCTTTTTTTTAATCTTAAAAAAAAAATCCACACGTATAAGTGTATATGGCGTTCTTTTGATTGTTGTTAATATCAAAGAATAGTCATCTTTTTCCTTCAAATTTCATGTGCAAGGTATAATTTTCGGTTGCGCGTAGCCTATAGTCGGGTTTAGTATCTATGGGGTTCCTTTTTTATTTTTTTTCCGCCGTTGTTTGTTCGACTTCTACATGTTCTCCTTCTTTCTTATTTCTCTCTCTCTCTCTCTCTCTCTCTCTCTCTCTCACTATATATCTCTCTATTTTCAGCCTCTATTCTTACCTTTTTCTATTTTTACATTCTCTTTTCTTTCTCAATTGTTTACACAAAATTACATTATATGGGTGTGAAGTGATTTGTTGAAGGAGGAATTGCTTCTATCGTGGCCCGTTGCAGTACACAACCTCTTGATTTAATCAAGAGCCATTGGAAATTATATCTATCAACCAAGAAGCAAAGAAAATAAAAGATGCTACTAAAAAGCATTCTCTAAAGGAGTACCGTCCCGGCTCCTCTTGGATTCTCAGTCCAGTCTCAACGTTCGAGAATCTCTCGTTTCGACTGCGGGGGAGTGTTAGAATATATCTTCTAGATTAGCATAGGATTTTCCTTATTTTAGATTTCCTTGTATTTATTTTTATAGCTTAGAATATCTTTCCTTGTATTTATCTTTTCTTGTTTATAGCTTAGGGTTTACTGTTTACAAAGTCTATGTAACTCTATAATATATTATTCAATAATACAAGTTCCCTACGGGGTTTTCTCTAATCTAACACTACAAACCGCATAGGTGAGGGGGCAAAGCGCACATCACCTCATTGGTTGGGGGGGTATCTGCTATTTTCTTTTTCTTTTTTTAAATTCAAATATTCTTAATATTAACTTAACCCCCCTCGATTAGCTTCGGGAAAATTTTTACCCATTCATTGTTCAATTTAAATCATGTATATTGGGATTTATTTGGACTTTTCTTGAAATATTATTTCTAGGTTTGAAATAAATAATTTTCAAATATGAAATAAGAAAAATAAAAATAAAGCATGAAAATAAATAAGAAAACAATGAAAAGAAGTATAAATTCAAATATTCATAATTTTCTAAAAACAAAAAAAACAATTCAAAAATCTGAAAACACGAAAAAATATGAAAAAAAAGTATAAAAAGAAAAAATTTTAAAAATAAAAAAATTAGTAAAATTTTTTAAAAATAAAAAAATCTGGTGATATGTGCTTTGCCCCCTCACCTATGAGGTGATGTGCACTTTGCCTCCTCACCTATGCGGTTTGTAGCACTTTGCCCCCTCTATGCTGCGCGAAGCTGACCGAGAGGGCAAAGTGCACATTTATGATAGTTTAGGGTGTTAACTGCAACTTTTAATAGTTTGGAGGGCAAAGTGCACATCACCTAATAGTTTGGGAGGGTATCTGATATTTTCTCTTTTTGAAAATTCAGAATTTTTTACTATTCATGGTCACTTTCTCCAGCGCCAAATTAAAATTTCTTAATAGATTAGTTAAATACTAAATTTCCTATATTTTTTTTAAATTCCTAGACAAAGAGAGTTTTTTAAAATTTTATAATTGTTTTTTTAAAATTCTCGAACCAATAGTTTTTGATTATGGGGGTCACAGAGACCCTATAAGAGTCCAAATAAGAAAAGAAAAGTCATAACTTGACAGTCTGAAATTGAACTCATAACCTTCCGCATAAAAGTGAAAGTTGATACCACTAGACTAACAAGTCTTGAATTAAATTTTTTCGATCGCATTGACCTAAACTCTTGAATTTTAGAAAGATATTATCCTTAAATTGCCAGTGACACAAATTATGAGATCAATTTTGCCAAACTTATAACATTAAATAACTAAATTTGCAATTTTTCCTGTGTACATATATAATGGGACACAAAACTAAAGTACATTATTTGGCAGCATACAGAAATTTCAGGAATCATGTAAGAATATTCACTTTTAATAATTCTATTGCAATTCTTATTGCATCTCCTAACTTATTGCAAGTTAGAATGTGAAAGACGGGTACCGTGTAATAAATTCTATAGTTATAACATATTATTCATCCAATACCTTACAATATAAGATTCAATAAGAATTGTAATAAAAGACCTAATTTGACAGTATATTGGTAAAATTGTAAACTTACACTCCGACTAAATTAGGAATCTTAAATCCTTATAAATACACGTTATAAATACTTCTCCCTCATCAAAATTTCCACTTATCAACACTCCACAAAATAACCCTTTATTCTTTGTTTATGAATTTCATACTCGTGAAATCTTAAACATGGATTACTGCAAGCAATCACTGAAAATAAACACTGAAAACTAGTACACAACATGTGAACCCTCCCCGTCCAATATCAACTTCAACTTTTCATGCAAAGCTATTTTCTCCAATTGGATTTTACGCCAAGATTCTACAATTCCAGAATATATGAGACTTCGTAGTCCACCCCGGATCGATAACTTTATCCAATTCACCCTCCAAGAGTTCCTAGCCGACGAAAAATCACGCGACGAGACCATCCACGACATCCTCAGGGAATGGCCTGTAAACAATGCCAGGCGACGAAAATTTATCCATTATGCGTTGAAGAGAGCGGGAGAAGTTGTCGAATCGAAACCCGATTACCATAACATTGTTCATCTCGAGTTCCATGCTATTGCATTGCACAAACACGTTTTTGATGAGAGGAATATTATGAATTTGATTATTCAGCGGTCGATGGAAGGAAATAAAGATGGTATGGTTCCTGCGTTGGATTTGTCGATTGAATCGTTGGAGACGAAGATACTAGTCGATGATCATGGGACGTGCTCGATTTGCTTGGAAGAGTTCTCCGTTGATGGGGTCTCTGAAGGTGTTTGCATGCCATGTAAACATCATATTTTTCATGGTGATTGCATCAAAAAGTGGTTAAAAACTAGTCATTATTGTCCTATTTGTCGTTTCGCAATGCCGACGCAGCTAGATATGTAGATTTTGACAAGTTTTGTAGCTTAGAAATTAGATTTAGAATTTTTTGTTTCTTGTTAATTAACAGAGCTAGATATATAGATTTTGACGACAGGTTTATTGTTTACGATTATAATTTATAATGAAGCACTTTTTTCCTACTTATATTACTAGTCACTTTTTTCAAAATCTCTATGATTAAGCACTTGTCACAAGCGGGAGAGTTTGCAAACACTCTCTTAATTAAGTTGGTATTTGTGTAATTAAGATTTTTGTAAATACTCCCTTAATTAGGTTGACATTTGTATAATGACCAGGATTTTTGCAAAAACTCACTTAATTAGTTTGGTGTTTGTGCAATCAAGATTTTTTGCATGTATTCATATGAAAATCTAACTCAAATTCAATTTGATTGAATTCAAATACGATTATAAATTACAATTGGTCACAATTTTCGAATACTTGAAATATATATATGCAATTCTTTTATTTAACAATACTAATGTTTTGTTGTATAAAAATTCCCATTTATATTTTTTTTAGTTACGTATTTTTAGGGCGAACTTGGTTAGGCCAAGCACAACACTTGGCACTTGTGTTGTGCCATGTGCAAAATTAATAAAATTAAAATGAAAAACTATTTTATTTGATAAATTTTGTAGAAACTTAGAATTCAATATTATTTCAACGCAAGTATAATAGTGAGGAGTACAAGGTATATATAGACAATGAACCCTAGGCTAACAAGGTATCTACAACTAATAAGGAAACTATAATCATAACATATATACAATTTATATCTCCCAATATACAAGATATGATATGGTGAGAATATGGTAAAGATGGAAAGATAATATCCTCTAATACGCCCCCTCAAGCTCATGGCGGACGAGGCTCGACATGGAACTTGTCATGAAGAAGTTCAAACCGGCCAATAGAGAATGATTTGGTGAAGATGTCGGCGGCTTGATCATCAGTGGAAACAAAACGAACATCAAGTTCATGATTGACAACTTTTTCCCTCACAAAATGATAGTCTATTTCAACGTGTTTCGTACAAGCATGAAACACAGGGTTCTTGGACAAGTAATTGGCACCAATGTTGTCACACCATAACGTAGGAGTAGATGGAGTGAAATGAAGTTCCCATAGAAGTTATTCAAGCCAAGTGAGCTCGGCGGCAGTGTCGGCGAGAGACTTATATTCGGCTTCAGTGGAAGATCGAGTGACGGTTCTTTGTTTGCGAGAGCTCCAAGAGACAAGATTAGGACCAAGGAAAATGGCATAGCCACCGGTGGATTTTCAGTCATCAAGGCTGCTAGCCCAGTCGGCATCAGAGAAAGAAGTCAAGGAGAGAGACGAAGAACGAGTAAACTTGAGACCAAGGTTGCGAGTATGTCTCAAGTACCGGAGTACCCGCTTGACTGCAAGCCAATGGGTGTCAGTCGGAGAGCGCATAAATTGACGGACCTTTTTGACGGCAAAAGCAATATCTGGTCGAGTCAAAGTGAGGTACTGAAGTGCACCAACTATCTCTCGGTACTTGGTCGGATCATCGAATGTAGTTTCAGTAGACTTGGATAGTTTAGTACTTGGACAGAGTGGTGTGCGGACAGGCTTGGACGACTGCATACCAGTCCTGTCTAAGAGATTCTGAATATAATTTCGCTGAGATAGAAGAATATTATCACCGGCAGAAACAACTTCCAGACCCAGGAAGTAATTGATACCACCGAGGTCCCGAAGGGCAAACTCACGGCTTAGAGACTGAATGATATCTGCAACAGTGGAACTATTGCTACCAGTAACAAGAATGTCATCAACATAAATCAAAATGTAAAGAGTAGCAGCAACAGTAGAATAAATAAATAGAGAAGCATCATTGTTCGGAGCCACAAAACCGGTCTGAATTAAAAAATCTTTAAGACGGGTGAACCAGGAGCGCGGGGCTTACGTAAGCCCATAGAGAGACTTCCGGAGTTTGCAGACATGTGTCGGATGGTGTGAGTCCACAAACCCCTACGGTTGAGACACAAATACTTCTTCATCAAGAACTCCATTGAGAAAAGCATTCCAAACATCTAGCTGTCGAAGAGACCAACCACGAGAAATAGCAAGAGACAAAATATTAGGTATTGTAGTAGGTTTAATAACAGGACTAAAAGTTTCAGTAAAATCGATACCTTCTTGTAGGTGGAAGCCTTTGGCTACAAGTCGGGCTTTGAATTGCTCAAGAGACCCATCGGGTTTATGTTTGATTTTGAAGACCCACTTGCAACCAATGACACTCATAGATGGGCGAAACGGTACCAAAATCCAAGTTTCATTATGAACTAAAGCATCAATCTTTTCTGCCATGGTTTTACGCCAACGTGGATCTTTATTGGCAGTGGTGAAGCAAGTTAGCTCAATGACAGTATCAGGTGATGGTAAGGTGGAGGTAGCAACAAACCGTTTCGGAGGGATGGGTGGCCGAGAATGGAGCTGCATATGATGGGTTGGTTGGGCACTGGCTGGAGTTTGAGGGAAGTTGTCTGGCATATGATATGGGGTAAGATAAACACACAGAGAAATGGGAGATGCGGGTCGGCTGGCAGTTGAATATGTGCTGGAAGTTCCAGGAGGAGGAATATTGTTGTGTTTAGGTGCAGACCGGCTGGTAATTGTATTGGTGCTGGAAGTTCCGGTGGGAGTAATAGTGGAGTTTGGAAGTGTTTGAGAGTGAGGCGAGACGGATAATAGAGATAAAGGCAGCTGCTGTGCTGGTATTTGTGAGGTTGGTGAAAGATTATTTGAAGGTAAAGTGAGCTAGGTTCTTGTTGTAGATCTAGTATTTGTGCTAGTAGAAGGAACAGTATTGGGAGCACGACCAAAGATTGATTGCTTGGGGAACAAAAACGAGCTTTCATCAAACTGGACATGCCGAACAATGTATAGGCGGTTGGATGGGATGTCGAGGCACTTGTAACCACGATGGGACGGGCTATATCCAAGAAAGACACATGACTTAAACCGAAAATCCATTTTGCGATTGTTATAGGGATAAAGAAGAGGAAAACAAAGACAACCAAAATCTTTGAGAAAGATGTAATTCGGAGTGGTTTTAAAAAGTTTTGTGTGAGGAGAAACCTTGCCTAAGGTAGGTGACGGTAGTTGATTGATAAGAAAAACCGCGGTTTCAAAGGCAAAATGCCAAAATTTATAAGGAACCGCCCTGGTTGCTAAAAGGGTTAAACCGGTTTCAACTATATGACGGTCATGACGTTCAACTGTGCCATTTGTTCATGAGTGTGTGTGGGCAAGTTAGGCGATGGACTATACCATGAGTTTGAAAAAGACGTTTTAATTTGTGGTATTCGCCCCCACCATCGGTTTGGACCGATTTAATTTTAGAGTTAAATTGTCGTTCAACTAATGATTGAAAGTGATGAAAGACAGTAAACACATTCGATTTTTGAGCAATAGGATAAAACCAAGTAAATTTAGAAAATTCGTCAACAAAAATAACAAAGTACCGATGACTATCAGAAGAAAAATAAGGGGAAGGTCCCCAAACATCCGTAAAAATTAAATCTAAAACATTATTACTTCTAGAGGAGAGGGGGAAAGAGATAGTCTAGACGATTTTCCTAAAGGACACGAGTGACACGAAGAGTCTGGAACTTTTTTGGTGCACGGTAGGTTATTTTGAGAAATCGCTTGCTAGAGAATGCGAGAGTGAGGATGTCCCAAACGCTGATGCCAGATTGAGTATGGTGCACAGATAACAAGGGACACAGATGATGGTGCGGAAGATGGTTGAGAAAGAGAGTAAAGGTCTTCATTGCTCGGTCCGGTAAAAAGAATCTGCTTGGTGTTCCGATGCTTCACAAGAAAATAAGAAGGGTGAAACTCAAAAAAGACATTATTATCAATACAAAAACACTGGACGGATAATAAATGCTTAGAGATATCCGGAACATGAAGAATTCATTAAGGCGAAGAGAATCTGTGGTGGAAGAAATCGAAGAGAAACTTGTTTGGTGAATTGGGAGACCTTGTCCATTACCAACATACAATTGATCATTGCCATGATAGGGTGCAGTAGAGTGGAAACTGGAGGGTTCAGGAGAGACATGGTGAGTTGCGCCGGTATCGGGGTACCAATTCACAGAAGATGGTATAGATGGATAGCTGATGTGAACGGAAGGTGGTGTATGGGAGGAGGCCTGTGGAGTGTGAGAAGGACATGTGCAGTAGTTACCAGGACGAGGTGGATAATAGTTATAAGAAGGATCAGAGAACTGGAAATTTGAAGTACCGGATTGGTTGTAGTGGTACCGGCCTCCCCCGCGGCCTCTACCACGACCACGGTTGGATCTTCCTCTCCCAATATAGTTGTTATTGCCCCCACGAGAATTGAAGGGCTGCCCCCGTTAAGAGAGATTGGCTATCGGTTGAGAGTTCCCTGAAACCAGTTCGGTAGTACCAGGTGGTATAGAGATGCTGTCTTCGTGAAGAAATTCTTGCGTCATAAGAAAACTAAACAAATCTGAATAATTTATCGGATCTGGTTGTGCAGTGAGAGTGGTTACACAATCACGAAATTCAGTGCGGAGACCCTTGAAGATATAAAGATTAAAATAAGTGGTGGTTAGAGGTTGGCCGGCAGCGGCAAGTTCGTCAGATATGAGTTTGGATTTGTAGAGGTAGGTTTGGATAGAGTCGTCGCCTTGCTTAAGGGTTTGAAGTTGAAGGCGAAGATGCATAATACGTGCTTGCGAAGGAGAGGCAAATGCACGTTCAAGGGTAAGCCATATCTCATGAGAGGAAGAGGCTCCAAAAATGATACGGACGACCTCTTCCGTAAGGGAGGTGATGAGAGCACTCATCAATAAGTTATCTTGTTGCTGCCATTGAAGGAATTTAGGGTTTAGGATGCTTGTATTTGTTCCGGTATCAAGAAGGTGGGAGGGAGGAGGGGTGTTGGAACCATCGATATAGGAGAAAATATTAAGCCCTTTGATTAGGGGAAGAATTTGTGTACGCTAAAGAAGATAATTTTTAGGAGTAAGTTTTATGGAGAGATAATGGTGTATTTGGGTGAGAGGATTTGGGGAGGTGTTGCCAGATGACAGCGGCGGTGGGGGGTTAGAAAAGGCGTCTTCCACCGTGGAAGAGAAGGTTGGCTCTGGTGCCATGTAGAAACTTAGAATTTAATATTATTTCAACCCAAGTATAATAGTGAGGAGTACAAGGTATATATAGACAATGAACCCTAGGCTAACAAGGTATCTACAACTAATAAGGAAACTATAATCATAACATATATACAATATATATCTCCCAATATACAAGATATGATATGGTGAGAATATGGTAAAGATGGAAAGATAATATTCTCTAATAACTTTAATAAAATTACTTTGAACAAATTTAATATTACAGAAAATAAAAGAAAACAGATTTGGGCAGAGGCGATGGCAGGGCAGGCGACGATTGCAGCAGGGAAATGGAGGGGTTTGGTGGGGAGGGACAAGTTGTGTGGCGGCAACAGAGGCTTGACAGGTGGAGATGGATGTGAAGGGATAGTTGCGAAGGAGGCTGGGGTTGACAGAGATGATGAATTTTGATGATTTTTTTCTTTTTCTTTTAGGGGGTTAGTGCCCATAAAAATTGTTTAGGGGAATGTTCAATACAAGATTCATAGTTCAAGGGTCAAATTCTAATTTTGTGTTGATCATTCCGTTAGTTTTTAAAGAAAATGTCAACTTCCTTATTTTTTCCATTAGGTTTTAATGGAAAATTAAGTATGGCGTTATCTTTGCATTAAAAAATGACTAACGTTGCAACCTTTAAAAAATATTGAGACAATTTCTAAAGAGATAATAGCAGACACCCCCCCAACACCTATAGGTGTTTTAGCACTTTGCCCCCTGTCCTATTGATTGTGCACCCGACACCCTCACTTTTGGTGTCGGGTGCACTTAACCCCCTCCGACGGAATCTTAAGAAATATTCCTCAATTTTTTTACGCATGTGCCTCAATAAGGGTATAATTATCAAATCAGGCACCAAATTGTGCGCGTGAGTGGCTTGTGCTGGATTAAAAAATAAATTAGAAACGAAAAAGACAATTGAAAGGGTAAAAGGGCAGATGAAACGTTAATCACACAGTCAAAAATCAAGGGTTTACTACCTCACCAACTATTCTCCAACCCACCACCGCACAAAGGAAGACGATGGCCCGGAAATTATGGGACGGAAACATTGATGTTCTACCGAGAAGAATGTCTCCAGACTACAGTGAGTGTTTTTTTTTTTCTGATTTACGTGAAATTTGATGTGGTTTTTTGTAGAAAATGTAATTTTTTTATGCTAATATGTCTGTCATATGAAATTACTTAATAACGGATGTGATTCCCATGTTTTTTTATGATTTTATGTCATGGATGTGAATCCCACAAAATGTTAAGGTTTTTATATACTTTTGTATCTTTTTTTACTATTATTTATCATGGGTGTCAATCACACAATCACAAATACTGTATTTTAAATGTTGTAAAGACATATTTGATTACTTTAGGGACCACATTATTTGTTTCCTTGTCTTGGCCAACATATTCCGAGTGTTATTTTAACTTCTATTTTTGTTTTGTTGTGTTTGTAGGGTGAATGTGGCGCAAAAAATTGAACTTTATACCCCACATGTAACTATATATTCAATTTGGGTCAAAATTAGGCCGACTCTGGGCCAAATACTCTACTATTTGCCTTACTGTAATTGCTATATGGATCTGTGTGGCGTTATTTCACATAACTAGAGAACCTAATTTCAAAATCTAATTTCTTTTTGCAGGGGTTAATAGTGATAATTTCACTATAGTGATGCATCATTCTAGTATTCTGTATGATTTTGATTATAGAGTTTATTCTAGGGGTAAGATAGATTATTTTGACTATTGTTGTGTGGATGAAATATCCATGTTTGAAGTAAAATCAATGGCAAAACTTGTAGGTATAGATGTGGATGGGGTCACTTTTTATTAGTGGAAAAAAATTCAATGTTGTAGTGACCTTACTGAGATGAAAACTGATTCACATGCAATGGAACTTGAAAATTTCCTTAGTTTGGACAGGGTAGTTGGGATATTCTATGAGAACAGAGTTGAGGAACAATCATCTTTTAGCTTACCTATTACTGATGAGGGCCCAATTAATTTCGGTGAACATAATGAAAGTGAATGGGGAGGGCCTAGTAATGTGGAGCAATATTTTGAAACCCGGACAATTGATTGAAACAGAAAATCAACCGAGTCAAGGGTCACCGATTCAACCGTCGGGTCAACCACGGTCCAACCGGTGATGTCATAATTATATATTAAATAATATTTATTATACTGCTAATATTATAAAATATTAAAATTATTTTTAATATATATATATATGCATATAACATATATATTACTTGAATTACAATGTAAAAACCAATTTAATATGAATAAGCTTGAATAGGGAACCGTGTAGTGTGTGTGTACATATATATATATATATAAACATATATCAGATATATTATGAATTATAATATACAACCAATTTAATATGAATAAGCTTGAATAGGAAACCGTGTAGTATACTGCAGTTTTCTATTGTCGGCAAAGCAAAAGAAAAAAGCAAAAAAAAAAATATAAAAGAAAAAAAGAGACTTATCCTTGTTAAACTCAAACACCCTTCTTCTTGATCTTCTCACACGCCGCCACCCTTTTCTTCCCCCTGTTTCTTCTTCTTCTTCTTCATTTTTTTTATCTATTTTTTTCTTGTAATTTTCTCTTAATCATGTATTTTTCACTTCATCTCTTTTACCCACAAGCAATTCGGCAGCTTTCATTCTACTTTTTACACTCCAAAAAAATTGAAATTTGAGAAATGGGAGAGGAGAAAGAAAATCTAACCAGCATGTATTTATGTCACTCATGAACCGCCCGATTCAATCGATCCGTGAACGGGTCATTCGGTTTGATGGTTGAACCACTAGTCCAGGCAGTTTTCAAAAAATAAAGCGATTTCGAGTTCACACTGGTTTTTGGTATTGACTGGACCGCTTTAAAGGTTCGTTGATGGTCCATCCAGTTCGGGTTGGGTTTGAAAACATTAATGTGGAGGGCAATGGTACTGATATGGGTGTTGAGGGGCCTAGTAATGTGGAGGGAAATCGTACTGATATGGGTGGTGACAGGCTTAGTAATGTGAAGGGTTTAGCTACTGATTTGGGGGACATTAATGAATATGCTATATTGGATAAAGATGATACTCCTCTTAGTGATGATGAACAGTCTATAGGAGAAAATTCAGTTCATTATTACATTTTAGAAGAGAGTGATAAAGAATTAGGTGATGGTGAGATTGATGTGGATATTAATGTCTCATGAGGTGGGTTACAAAGCATTGTGATTGATAGGGAAGGTCCGACTGCAAACATGGGAAGTTTCCAATCTTTAACCCAAATATTGACATGAAAAATCCTACTTTTTTCCTTGGGCTGTGTTTCCAAGACACATTTACCTTCAAGGAGGTTGTTAGACAACACTCAATCCTAAATGCAAGGGATATTGTATTCACTAAGAATGACAAGGACATGGTTCAAGTGAAATGCAAACATGAATCTTGTCCTTGGCTAGTGTATGCCTCTAAAGTACTTGATGAGGATACAATGATAGTAAAAACAGTACACAACATTCATCAGTGTTGTAGAACTTTGTCTACAGAAGATTGCCATTCATAGCTAGTCTATTACAACACCTGAAGCATATAGTACACAACCAACATAGAAGCTGTAACAACAAGCCACATCCATCATTCCCGTGATTTTTTTTTTCACCCACCTCACATTCAAGTATGTTGACTGATAGGGTTGAGATTTACGTAATTTGATCCCATGATTTCATATGGTTTTAGCTTGATTACGAGTAATTTATGACACAAATGCATGTAATGAATTTGATATTTGAAGCCAGGTATAAATCATCACAACTGAGGAAAATAAGGGTGTAAAGTATGTATTCAGTGGAAAACTGAAGAAGCAGAGCCTAACGTTCGAATATGGAGTTGTTTACCGTTCAAACGCTTGGATGAATTTCACACGAATGTGAAAAGAGTTTACGCACGAACGCCAGGTGGTGTAACGTTCGAATGTTGATGTCGATAAAACAGTTTTGGAAATTTCCAATTCTAAACCTAAACGGATTCTTCCAATACTACACCTATAAATACAAGATGCAGGAGCAGAAAAGAGGGCAATTTTTCAGTAGGTAGAAAATACACGTTAGTTTAGTTAGTGTTAGGTTTTAGTTTACTTTATTCTTGGTTACTTTTGGATCAAGATTACATAGTTTTGACGAACAAGAAGAAGGAAGATGATCATCTTCTATACAAGGGAGTTTCTTAGATCTAGATAGATTTTTGTCTATGAATATTTATCTTTTTTTTTTTGTATCTTTTATTTTATTGTTATGAACTAATTTCTTAGAATAAGACCATACAAAGGCCGGATTGATCTTGAATAATATATGATAGTTGCTTGAATTAAGTTAATTCTATGATTGCTATGTATTGTATTCTATGATTGCTATGTATTGTTATTTTTGTGCTTTTATCATCTTTATATGATTAGCTACCATATGTTGAATTATTGCCTAGTTTATCTGTTTGGGAGAAAGTAAATTAGGGTGCAGAGGAAAACATGATATCTTCTAAGTCAGTTGATGCTAAGGATAGCTACATACTCCGGATACCATTAGTCGGGTTTATTTGGAGGGATAAATCTGGATAATTTGGGAAAAATTCTAGTGTTTAATGCATGTAGTAGAGATTACTACAACCAATCTAGTATAGGTTATCATGAGCGAGGGATAATAATCTTAAGAAATTTTCCACCATAGCATCATAGTCTAATAACTTAATGAAATAACAATCATATATGGGACGAGTAAATCTGTGTTGATGTATGAGTCTTAATCGTTTTTATACTATTGTTCTTATTATTGTAATTCAGTTCTAGGTAATTATATTTCTTTTTGTTTATAAAAATTCGATTTTATACTTGTATTAATTCTTGTAAAACTAAAATACAAATCTCTGTGGGTTCGACATCCCGGACTTAATTGTCTACTTTATTACTACACACGATCAATTCTCTTGCTGTTAAATACACGATTGGGTTTTCGTGCATCATTGACTCTTTGTAGAATTCCGAGAGTGATCTGCTGAGATCGTTCACACATAGGAGGACTAGTCCACTCAAAGAAACTGCATCCTCCAACCTCCAACCTCCTACGAGTGGACCCAGAAATCAAAAAATATAACTCACCCAAAATGTGAAAAACAATTGCAAGAAATGACCCTAAAGCTTAACTTACACGAAATTTGTCACAAATTATGTATCTTTTTCCTAGATTGAGGTCGGTCCAAGAAGTCTTCCTTAATGCCAGTCGTCTACGGTAGCAATTTCCCCCCACATGCGTCTAATTTTGGGCAAGAAAGAAATTGGGCAAGAATGAAATTAGGGCAAGTGATTTTATTTCGGAGGGGGGGGTGTGAACTGTTGAAATAGGGGCAAGAATAACCCTTTTTTTTTTTTTGTAATTTGGCGATTATACCCTTAATGAGGCATGTACTTGTACATGCGTCAGAAAATTGAGGTGTATTCCTCAAGATTCCATCAGAGGGGGTTAACTGCATACGACACCGAAGGTGAGAGTGATAGGTGCACAAGTCAATAGGATAGGGGCAAAGTGCTACAACACCTATAGGTGGGGGGTGTCTTTAATTATCTCGTTTCTAAAATAACCTAGAACTTGGGACTAGTTCTCAATAGACCCTATCTTGTAGGACTAAAGTTCCACTTAGCCAAGAACAAGAGTTTTCTTTCACTGATTGACTAAGTTGTTAACCTTTAATGAAATTAATGTTATTGGAAAAAAAATAAACAATTTAATATAAGATATTACGATGAACTTAAATAAATGTGATATTATTATATTAAAATTTTAAGAACAAATTAGGATCAAACTTTAAATAAGAAAAATGGAAAAGCATTTAAAAAGTTAAGAAATGTCCAGAAGAATCAAAAATATAATTACAAATTATATAGCTTAAGCTGGTTTTTAAATTTTGATACATTTACTTTTATTGCTAAATATTAAATAATTTAATATCAAATCATTGCTCTAAATTTAATTAAATATATGCGAAGTCGCTATACTTAAAATCGAAAAGCAAATTAGAAAAAAATTATGATAAAAAATAGAAAAATATTTCAAAATAATTAATAATAATTGTCTGTTTATGACCAGAGTACCATACTGGTTTGGATATTTTATTCCAATTTGATACTTTATTATATATTTTTTAGAAAATATTTTACTTTTGGTCCCATTGGAGTTCTGTCAAAATACTTTTGGTCTTATAGGAATTTTTTTTGACACATTTGGGCCCATTGAAGTCAAAATGTGACACTTTTAGTCTCATCCGTCTATTTTTAGATGAAATTTATCCACGTGAGACACGCGCTCTATTAGTTAACTGCCTCGGGATTTAAACGAACATGTGAGGGCCAGTTTACTAATAGAGTGTGTGTCTCACGCGGGTAATTTTCATTCAAAAAATAGTCAGATGGAACTAAAAGTGTTTTGGCTTAACTTTAATAGAACCAAAAGTGAAGTTTTCCCTATTTTTTTATCTTAATTATATACACGTGATGTGCTCAAAATATTTTTTATTTGTATGAAATTAAATTAAATCTTCTATTCACATATTAATGTTTCATTGGGTATTAATTTCACTATCATATATATAAATTTTACAGGTATAAAAAATCATCAAGACCGAACACATAACTGAGTGCATAATATTTGGGCAGCTTACGAAATTAAAATTCCGGAGATTAAAAAGGAAACGTTACATGACTACATTTTACATACTCATAAAATCTTTTAAAACTTAAACTACTAATAGACTAAGGATTCTAATCCTCTAACATTTAGGTTTAGTAATTTATAAATTATACTTTTGCTACAACGTAACAAATTCTCTTTAGAATTTATTTCCATTCACTATAAATCCTCTCCTATTCTCCTCTCTTCTGCAACTCCAGAGAAAACCCTTTCTTCTTCATCTTCTTGAAATCTTAATTAGCTATGGAAGATTTCACAATCTGCAAGAAGCAAGCATACTTAGATTCCATGGAGTCGTTCACAACTCGTGATCCGACCTCCTCCTCCTTCAAAATCAACTTCAATTGTTCGTGCAAACCCTATATCTCCCATTATATTTTACACGAAGATTATACAAGTGATCCAGAGTTTGTGAGGATTGATAGCTCACCCAAGATAGATAATTCTATCACGTTCACCCTCCAAGAGTTCTTATCCTACAAACAATCACGTGAAACCATCAAAGAGATCGTCAAAAACTGGCCAGTACGCAGTGTTGCGCGTCGAAATTTCATCCATCACGCGTTCAAGAGAGCGCGAGAAGCTATCATATCCATGCCGGCTCGCCATAATGTTGTTTCTCTTGAGTTCAAAGTCAGGGCAATACACGAATACTATTTTGATGGCAGGCGAGTTTTGGATAGGATAATTCAGCGGTCGATGGAAGAAAACGAAGCTGGTATGGTTCCTGCCGTGGATTGGTCGATTGAAGCGCTGGAAACGAAGATATTAGTCGATCATGGGACGTGCTCGATTTGCTTGGAAGAGTTTTCCATTGATGGCATCTCTGAAGGTGTTTGCATGCCGTGTAAACATAAACATATTTTTCATGGTGATTGCATCCAGAAGTGGCTAAAGACGAGCCATTATTGCCCTATTTGTCGTTTTGAGATGCCAACGAGCTAGATATATAGATTTTAATTTGAAGAGTAGACTTGGAGAATTCAAGATTTGTCTAGAAAGAGACAGAGTAGGGTTTGCAGAAATCGTTAATTAGGTTGGTGATACGAAATAAGATTTTTTAGTGGGGGCGAATAAAAAAAAAGGGGCAAATATTGATTTTTTTTATTTGGGGGTCCAAAATTTGTAGGGCAAATTTTTTTTACTCACCCCGACTCCGTACCTGATTGTAATCAAGATTTTCTGCATGTTATTCAAAAATTATTTTTATTTTTAGTCAATATTTCAAGACCCAATCGAAGTCAATATATGACTTGCGGATACATGAGATATTATATGGAATTCCTTTGACTAATTATTTGTTGTATATATAAGTTTCCATTTCCATATATAATTAAGTTTCGATATTGTAGGAAATTGGGTTGGGTTTGGACCCTTGACCCAATTGACATCCATATTTTAGTTGGATTTAATGCCATATTTGGTGGCATTGGAATCCTGAATAGATGGGACTCTTCCTTGTATAGGAAATCTGATAGTTATATTAGATCCCTTTCATCTTGGGATTACAACATATATCGCGTATTTCCTCCCAGAAACTCTCTCTCTCTTCTTTCCCTATGTTCTCTGTTCTCTCTCAATCCCTCTTTGGAGAATCAGCAAGTCTCCATGGGTTTAAGGTGTGCAAATACAAGTGGATTACTCTGGTAGCTGATCCACCAAGGCGAGTAAGGTGAAAACATGATCGTGATTCAATCAAAGAAGGCTTGTAGACGAGTCAGATTCTGGACATATGGATCGACAGCGTTTATAGGTAAGTGATACACCACCATCCGCAGACCCCAATTCTTCCACATCGGTGCCACATCATGGTTCAAGAGTTAAACATATTCCAGCAAGGATCCAAGACTACGTGTTGTAGGGAGAAATAATTAGTTTGCTTAAGTTTAAGCCTACCAAAATGATTTTGAGTGCCTTTCCAGTCGTGTCTTCGGCCTTTCAGAATCCCACCTTCTTAACTGCTTCCTTTCAGACCTAAAACCTGAAATTCAACGTGAATTACAAATCCTCAAACCAACAACAACCACCGACGCAATTGGCCTCGCCAAATTGATCGAAGATAAACTTCTCGACCATCGACGTGATTACAATTGTTGGTCCAACAAACCACATCCCCCGCCGCCACTACCACCACCACCACACCTACTTCCCGATCCACAAAAATCCAACCTATTTCCGCCAACCACAAACACAAAACCATCAACCTTTCGTCGTCTCTCACCACATGAATTACAAACACGCCGTGAAAAGGGACTCTGTTACACTTGTGATGAAAAATACACCTCGGGTCACAAATGTAAAACTTCCAGCCTTATGTCGCTCTTTGATGAACCTGACTAACCATCCGAGCCAAATTCCCCATCCAACGACACTGCCACCTACACAAATGAACCCTAAACGCTCATGACCATTTCCGACACCACTTACATAGGCCAACATGAACCAAATACAGTTCAATTTCCTACAACAATCAACAATCGACAAATCATTGTTCTCGTTGATAGTGGAAGCACAAACAACTTCCTCAATACCCACCTCTTACACAAACTCGGAATCCAACTAGTCCCCTGCCCAACCTTTGCCGTTACCGTTGGAAATGGAAAAAAACTCCACTCCCACCACACTGTACAACAACTCCATCTCACCATCCAAACCCACACCTTCGCTGTTGATTTTTACGAGCTGCCTATTCATGGATGCGACATCGTACTCGGTGTTCAATGGCTACAAAAGCTTGGGCCAGTCACTACCGATCACCGTCACCTTACCATGACCTTTCACCATAATACCTCATCCATTACCTTGTACGGGCTGACTAGCAAAGCCATCAACCGCCGTGACATACGAAATTCATTCAAATCCCACTCTGTCATTGGCATTAGCCAACTCTATCTTGCCACTTCACAAAACCAAACCACACAGCCTATCCCCATATCCATCCAGCCACTGTTAACCCAATTTTCATATGTTTTCGAACTTCCAAGCGGCTTGCCACCATATCGACCCCATGACCACTGCATCCACCTACTACCCAGCACTCCTCCAGTCAATGTCCGCCCATACCGTTACCCACACTTTAAAAAAATCAGAAATGGCAAAACTTGTTACTGAGATGCTTCAAACGGATATCATACACGCTAGTACAAGCCCATTCTCCAACCCAGCACTTCGCGTAAAAAAGAAAGACGGCACATGTCGATTTTTGTGTCGACTATCGTGCCCTCAATGCTTTTACAATCAAGGATAAATTTCCAATTCCCACAGTGGACGAGCTCCTTGACGAACTTCATGGTGCTACCATTTTTTCTAAACTTGATTTATGCTCGGGTTTCTTCCAAATACATGTAAATCGCCAAGATATTCCAAAATAGCGTTCCAAACAATGGATGAACATTACAAGTTCCTCGTAATGCCCTTCGGTCTTTCAAACGCACCGTCCACCTTCCAAGCTGCCATAAACGATCTCTTCCGTCCCTCTCTCTAGCAATTTGTGCTCATCTTCTTTGACGATGTCTTAGTCTACAGCCCAAACCTCGAAATACACTACCACCACTTACACGAGGTACTGTCGCTCCTTGCCAAACATCACTATTTCGCCAAATTGATCAAATGCACATTCGGGCAGCCTAAAATCGATTACTTGGGCCACGTTATCTCAGCCCAAGGCGTCACCATTGACCCCAACAAAATTGTAGAGGTCGTAAATTGGCCCACACCCACCAACCTTTGCGCTCTACACGGTTTCCTTGGGCTCATCAGATATTACAGAAAATTCATCCGGAGGTACGCCAAAATCGCCTCTCCCCTCACTGATTTGCTCAAAAAAGGGTCTTTCCGTTGGTCCTCTTTCGCCGACACTACATTCACCAACCTCAAAACCGTCCCAGTCCTTGCCCTTCCCGATTTCTCACTCCCGTTCACTATAGAAACCGATGCTTCCGGCAATGCGCTAGGTGCTGTTTTGACCCAATCCGTCCACCCAATCGCTTACTTCAGCAAGAAAATTGTACCCAAACTTAAATGGGGCTCGGCGTACAAAAAAAAATGTTGGTAATTACGTCGGCGGTAACGAAATGGCAATCCTATCTCCTTGGCCGCATTTTCACGATACGCATGGATCATAAAAGTCTTCGAACCCTTGACCTCCAAACAGTGCAAACTCCCGTGCAACATCAATTGGTAACCAAATTATTGGGGTTCGATTATGAAATTGTCTACAAACTCGGGCCGAAAAGCACCGTCGCCGACGCCCTCTCCCGTCGAGAATTCTTCCAACTTTCCAACCTCTCACAATCCAAGTTTAGCTATGTGGATAAATTGAGGACTTTTCGGGCATCTGAACCCACTGGTCAACAATTACTCCAAAATCTTACCACCGGGTCAGGAGCCCACCATTTTAAAACGGATCAAGGGTTGTTTTTCATAAGGGCCGCTTGTTTATTCCAACCGAACTGGGCCTCCACCAAAAATATTACATGATTTCCACTCAAGCCCATTAGGTGGACATTCAGGAGTCAAAGCCACTTTAGCCCGCATATCCGCTAATTTTTTACGGCCCAAACTCTGAGCCAGTGTCCAGAATTACATCAAAAATTGTTCCACTTGCACCCAAATCAAATACACCACCACGCCTCCTGCTGGACTACTTCAGCCGCTTTCAATACCGAATGCCGTTTGGGAATTGCTATGGATTTCATCACCGGACTTCCACCATCACACGGCTTCACCACAATTTAGGTTGTTATTGATCGATTAACGAAATATGCCCACTTTATTCCTCTACCATCCGACCTCAATGCCCCGAAGCTCGCTGCCTTCTTCTTCGCACACATCAAAAAATTGGATGGCTTCCCCAAGTCAATAATTTCTGACCGGGATCGACTTTTGTAAGTGCTTTTTGGAGTGAATTATTTAAATTACACGGCACAACCCTCGGCATGAGCAGTGCATATCACCCCCACACTGATGGCTAATCCGAAGCCCTCAACCGTTGCCTCGAAGACTATCTCTGTGGCCTCATTTCAGATGATCCAAAATTATGGCCAAAATTTTTACCATGGGTGGAATGGTGGTTCAATACTAACTAGCACTCGGAGATCAAAATGACCCCATTTCAAGCACTCTACGGTCGTCTCCCTCTCTCAATTCTCCACTATCTCGTTGGCAGTGCCTCAGACCCGGAGCTTGACCAGCTCCTACTCCACCAAAATCACCTTCAGACCAAATCAAAGCTAACTTAGCAGCTGCACAGAATCACATGAAACAGCACGCAGACAACAAGAGAATTGATCGCTCCTATCACGTCAGTGATTGGGTTTATGTTAAGCTTCAACCATATCAACAATATTCCGTTGTCCGGCGCCACTCCCACAAACTATCCAAACGTTACTTTGGTCCTTATCAAATTACAAATAAGGTTGGCCCTGTTGCCTACAAACTTGCTCTTCCCGATGATGCCAAAGTCTACCCCGTTTTCCACGTTTCATTTCTTCGCCATGCTCCACTTGCCACCAACCTTGAGGACAAGGTATTTTCTGATGCAGGGGCGATTGATACACCACCATCCGCAGAACCCAATTCTTCCACCTCGGTGCCACGTCATGGTTCAAGAATTATACATATTCCAGCAAGGCTCCAAGACTACGTGCTGTAGGGAGAAAGAATTAGTTTGCTTAAGTTTATCTTTAAGAGTCACTAGTAGTTAGAAAATTGCAACATTCATACACTATGTTGGTGTGCACATTTTTTTAGTACTTTAAGTTAGCCTACTGGCAATTTGGGTACATTAACTTGCAAAAATTGGCAATTTTGGTACAAATTGCACTGGAAAATTGAATTTGGCCGGAAAATTTAGGGATTTTGACTGAAATTGGGGATTTTGACTAAAATTTGGGGAACAGTGTCATCTTTCCCACCCCACCCTCATGCGCACACACACACACACACAAACACACACATTTACACACACACATATATATATACACACACGCATATATATACACACACACACAACACACACACATATATATACACACACGCATATATATACACACACACACACAACACACAGTTTGTGGGGGGGGGGGGGGTGAAACCTGCATAAGTATATATACACACACACACACATAAGTATATCAACTTGATAGGCTTTGCGATAATTGAACTGGATCGCTACATATATGTCAATAGTGAGTGGGAGGATTGATCTCTCATTATGTGAGCGATAATGTGATGGCTAAAAAACATGGAGATGTAGCCACTTTGTAGTGGTTGTTCTTTATACTCGTGAAAAGGACATAGGAGAAGTAGGATGCACACTTGGTGTTGAATTTCCAAAGTTCTTCTAGGAAACTTTTACGTTTTCTTTAAAGTAATTGAAGCATGCATCATACTTATCCGATTGAAACTCCGTGGTCAAGAATTGTATTCTTAGTCAAAGAGAGATGCCTAAACATAAAAGAAGTAAAAGAAATGTGTAATTAAAGCGTTGTAGAAAGTTCAATGTATACTTTGTGTGTGATCACTAGTCTGTGCTTAGTAGTTAGAGTAGTGAGTGGATGTCAAAGTCTTCCTTGATGCAAATATTGAGGTTAATCAAGAGATACTTAGATATCTTATTAGATTGGTCTAAGATGATGTGGATGCTATTTATGATGCGCATTGTGACGCACATTTGTACAATTACTCTTATTTGTGTGATAATAGAGCCACTTTGATGTATGCTTTGGGGGCACAGTATTGTTGGAGGACCAAGCATACCCACACCCAAATATAACTCTACTGATGAGGATATTGTACATATTTGAAATGTTCTCAAGTATGTTTCTACGAGTGCTATGGTCGCTCATTCTTTTACCAAGCCTTTGTATGGAGAGATGCTCCAAAGGTAAGTTAAGGATTTAGTAGAATTTAATGGACTGGCCTTTGAGAACATATATCAATTGATGAGATATCTTTGTGATTCTCATTCTTATGTTGGTACTGGGTCTGTGAGATACGAGAATGTCACCAGGATTTGATTGGCCCTCTCACATGAGCAATTGCCCTGGCGCTGAGATAACGAGCAGGTGAGACCTAAAGATTGTTCGCATTAGTAAAAGGCATGCGAATAGATCGCCTTCATGCTTGGAACAACGTGGAAGGCTAATATATATAACTTATAGCCTTATCATAGAGGCTAAGATGAGATCATACTTGATTGATTATGAAGAATGTCCAAACTTCATAAAATCTTGATAATAGCCGAATGTGTGAACTATTGGAAGTTATTGAGAGTGACTGTCTGGTGGTGCGCAAGTCAGACGCTTAGATAGTGACTGGACTAAGTTTCATATGATGTTTTAGAGCGTGACATGCCCAAATTGAGTGGGAGCTCTATCATAGCATGTAATCATACACATGTGCTTTGCGACCTCCTAAGGGAAGTGACTGAATGGGTCCCTGCTTCATCACTGTGTGAGTCTTTATTGTTTCTTATACCCTTTGGGACTCTGGACCGTGTTATGAGGTGTAAGCTTGATGACTCTACTTTAGCATGATTTCCAATGGCCATGGATAATTCGGTCTTTCGGAGCATGTCTAGGAAAGCTGTTAAGTTCAAGCTAATTGGCACGAGAGGCCGAGGAAGAACTAATCCGCTAACGCACTTATGTTCTATGGTTCATTGCCCGGGCGACTATGTCAGAATATGTTCGACTAGTCTTGAATATAGATACATATTTGAAAGAGTCAAGCATGCTCTATTTATTATATATAGGGGGATCAGAGATGCTTGATCTAGTGCGATCATATAGTTTGGGGTACACAACGAGTTTCTCTCGGAGTTGTAGGGTTATATTAGTTAGGTGATGATTGAATATAACTCTCATCACTTGTTCCTTTCTCGCTTGGTCGCACGCCTTATTCCCTGTATGGAAGAAGGGATGTGAGATTGAGAAGTTTAAGAGGATGAGATTCGAAGAAATCAAGTCAAATATGTATGAGTGGGAGATGTAGGAAATTGGGTCGGGTTTGGACCCTTGACCCAATTGACATCCATATTTTAGTTGGATTTAATGCCATATTTGGTGGCATTGGAATCTTGAATAGATGGGACTCTTCCTTGTGTAGGAAATCTGATAGTTATATCAGATCCCTCTCATCTTGGGATTACAACAGACATCACGTATTTTCTCCCAGAAACTCTCTCTCTCTTCTTTCCCTACGTTCTCTGTTCTCTCTCAATCCCTCTTTGGAGAATCACCAAGTCTCCATGGGTGTAAGATGTGCAAATACAAGTGGATTGCTGTGGTAGCCGACCCAACACGGCGAGTAAGGTGAAAATTAATATGATCGTGATTCAATCAAAGAAGCTTGTACACGAGTCAGATTCGGGACATATGGATCGACGAATTTCCGCGGCGTTTATAGGTAAGTCGATCCAATTCTTTATGTGTGATTTGGATTTAATTTCCTCCGGATATAAATATATTTTTGTGGTTATGTATTTCTGCCAAACCTGGTTCAGCCAGGACCATGCCCACTAGAATTGTGCCACGCGTGGAGAATCAGTTTCTTAAACTTTAAATAAACAAGAAAGAATTAAAGCATTAAAATTTAAAAACTATCAAATAAGTTTCAAAAAATTATATAACTTAACCTGATTTATAAATTTCAGTAAACTTATTTTTTATTGCCAGAAAATGAAATGATTTAGTTTATCTTCATAAATTAAAATAAATGTGAAGTGGCTGTATATACTAAAGATCGGAAAATTAATTAAAAGTAAACTTTAAATAAAAATAGAAAAGTATTTAAACAAAAAAAAGTTTATTTTTAACCAAGTTTATTTTTAACCAGTGTAACACATGGGTTTGAATCTTCTATCCCAATTTTATATTTTATTATATATATATATATATATATATATATTCTTATCACATATGTACTTCAATTTTTATTAGTATGAGATTAAACATTCTATTTAAATATATTATTTCATGCATATTGCACTACCATATATATAAATACTATATTAATAAAATATCATCAAACCATAACACAACACTTAAGGAAAAATTCGATCGAATCGAAGTGTATTTTACAAGACCAATAAATTACATGTGTCATATGATTCATGAACACACATTTTAATTTGTAAGCGCTTATGTTTTTGGCAGTTTTCGGAATTCACACATTTTAATTTGTAAGCGCTTATGTTTTTGGCAGTTTTCGGAAATTCCGGATACTAAACAAGAAAAGAAACCTTACATGACTGCACTAGTATTAATATACTCGTACTTAAAACTTTGTTTACTTTCACTCCTCCTAGACTAAGAATTCTAATCCCCCAACATTTAGGATTAACCCACAACACCATAATTATAATCTATAAGTACTTCTCCTACACCAAATCCTCATTCATAAACCCTTAATTTCTTCTTAATTACTTTTAGCTTCATCTATATATTTTGTGTGTGTGTGTGGTTATCGAAAGCTTCTCCTACACCAAATACTGTGTGTATACATAAGTTTCCATATATATATTTTTGTGGTTATGTATTTCTAGCCAAACCTGGTTCAGCAAGGACCATGCACCACTAGAATTGTGCCACGTGGAGAATCAGTTTCTTAAGGAAAAATTACGATATTTCTAGAGTAAATTGCATCTATAGTACTCATGAGGTTGTTCTAATTATAAAAAGTTCTCTTGTTCTTATGAAACTTGCAAAGGTCTATCGATATAAATGGTAGAAATTCATTTTACCTTTACAATAACAACGAAAAAGGGCGTAATTTAAAAATAAAAATAAAAAAAATCAGCAATGTCAAAAAACATTTATGTCCCTCTTTTGTTTTGATAAAAGAAAATTCGATAATTACACATATATATGTTCACGAGATTTATGTGCACTTCACCCCAAAGAAGAGATAACAAAAAATTTAAAATTAAAGAACAAATACAATAACAAAAGACAACTTTGTCTCTCCAGTGTTTGACATTTTGCACTGTGATGGTTTTGGTGCTCAAGTTTGGCGGACTAGTGTTAAGTTGGATGGCGAAGTGTGGGGCTTTACGCGAGCATTATTGTGGTATTAGTATACCATTGTGAGATAAAAGCCCGACCTTAGTGGTTAGAAAGACTGCCACCTATTTGTTTATTATGATCCGCGCTAATCCAATTAATCCATTGCAATGAAGTCATGTACCCATCCCGACAAGAGCTTAGAGCGCTCTAGGTAAAGGGCTTTAATTAGCAGGCAAACATTGGTCGCAGATCATAATATCTTTTCTTATTCTTGCGTCATTTCAAAAAAGAACACGATTTTTCTTCACACCATCAACTTCCCCTAATATGATCAATTAATTGAGTCGTTAAACTTTGACAGAGCTAACTTTTATTGGAAAAAATATAAATAATTTAATATGAGTTATTACTGCAATGAATTTAAATTAATGTGTAAATTAATATATTAAGAAATGAAAAGACAAAATAAGATCACTTTAAATAAACATGGTACAATTAAAAGCATTAAAATATGAAAACGGTCAAAAGAGTTTCAAATATATATACAAGTATATAACTTAACCTGAATTTTTAAATTTTAGTAAAGTTCATTTTTATTACCAAAAAATAAAATAATTTAGTTTATTACAATAAATTCAAATAAATGTAATGTCGCTATACTTAAACTTGGAAAACAAATTAGAATTAAATTTTAAATAAAAACAAAAATGTTTATTTAATTTCTAGCCAGTGTACCACACACGGGTTTGAATCTTTCTATCCCAACTTATATTTTATTATATAATATATATACTCTACGTGTACAAAAACTTTTTATTTAATTAGTATGAGATTAAATATTCTATTTAAATTGAATATTTCGTTGCGTATTCCACTACCATATATGTAAATGCTATATGTAACCAAAAAAAATATATCTAAATGCTATATTAATAAAATATCATCAAGACCTACACAAAATAATTAAGCGCATATGTTTTTGGCCATATTAATATCATCAAGACATACACAAAATTTAAGGGCATATCTTTTTGGCCAGTTCAAATCTTCTGTACGTGCAACAATTCTTGTAACATGCATAGATTTGTGACAAGTGTATACACGGGCGATTAAGAAGTGGAGAGAGAATTTTCAGGTAATTCTCCATAGCAAAAGTTTCTCTCTCTCTCTCCATATTTTAACCGTCCATGTATTAATATATACTTACCAGTACCACAAATCTATTTATGTTAAAGGAAATGTTACACAAAAATGTCACTGAGAATAGAATTTGAACTGTTGACGGAAATTCCGGATACTAAACAAGAAGCTTCGCCTGACTGCACTTGTAATATACTCGTAAATTAAATTTTGGTATACTTACACACTCCTCCTAGACTAAGAATTCTAATCCCCCAACAATAAGGATTAACCCACACCACTGATTTATGTATGCTTCTCCTACACCAAATTCTCATTCAAATTTCCATTCATGATAATAATTAATATATTCAACTTCACAAAACCCTTACTAATTTCATCTTAATTACCTTTATTTTCATCTTCTTGAATCTTAAATTATGGAAGAATATTTCACTTACTGCGACGAGTTACAACATAGAAGTCCCGAAAGGTTGTTCACAACTCGTGAGCCCTCCCCCTCCTTCAACATCAACCTCTACTTTTCATGCGATTTCTATTGCTCACATTGGATTTTACACACAGATTCTACAACTCCAGAGTTTGTGAAAACTGATAATCCACTCGAGATCGATAACTCTATCGCGTTCACCCTCGAAGAGTTCTTATCCTACAAACAATCACGTGAAACCCTCGAAGAGAGCCTCAAAGACTGGCCTTTAATGGTTGTTGGGCGTCGAGAATTCGTTGATTACGCGCTAAAGAGAGTGCGAGATGCTATTGTAATAATGCCGGCTCACCATAACGTTCTTCATCTTCAGTTCCGGGTTATGGCATTACACAAACGCTATTTAGTTGACAGGCGATTTGTGAATTGGATGATTCAGCAGTTGCTGGAAGAAAATACGATGGTTCCTGCTTCGGATTCGTCGATTGAATCGTTGGAGACGAAGATATTAGTCGATGATCATGGGACGTGCTCGATTTGCTTGGAAGAGTTTTTAGTTGATGGTGTTTGTGAAGGTGTTTGCATGCCGTGTAAACATATTTTTCATGGTGATTGCATTCAGAAGTGGCTAAGGACTAGTCATTATTGCCCTATTTGTCGTTATGAGATGCCGACGAGCTAGATTTATACATTAATTACGATAAGTTCATTGACTTGATTAGAGCATTCAAGATTTTGCTGAAATAGTTAATTTAGGTTGGTGAGGACTGTAATCAAGATTCTTTGCATGTAATTAAAACATTTGTTTTATCATTTGTGAAGATTTCAAGATTCAATCAAAGTCAATATATGAGTTTCGCCGATACTAGTACTGCATGAAATATATGTATGCAATTCTATTGTTTAATGAGACTAATCACTTTTGTTGTATATATAATTAAGTTTCCATATGTATAATTATAATGTTCCCATATTTTGTAGTTATAATGAGGGAAGATTCTTCAATATATCGGGTTCTGAACACCAAATGGTGTGAATTTTACTACATCGGTAATGACATACACCACTTTATGATTTGACAGTAATCTATACCATTTGGTGCACAGTACACTCGATGTATTTAAGAATTTTCTGTATCTTCCTACCGGGTTCAGCCAAGCACACCACTAATTGAAATCTAGACTCCCAAATTTGAATGACACTGACAGAGCTGAAAATTTGATGTCAAAAATATCATTAGATGATAGTTGAAGGTACAAAGTGCTTTTTTTTTTTTTAAGGAATTATATTCTAAAACAGCAAAATTTGAGGAATTGCTATTTACCCTTTATTTTATTATAAATTGTTAAATCTCAAAATTCATTCCATTTTCAACGTGATATAGTCATAATCATTTGATGTGGTATAGTCATAATCATTTGATGAGAAACACGTGGATCATGATTCTCTAGTTATACAACTCATGGTATCATATTTAATTGAGAAAAATTCACTTTTGGTCTCATTGGAGTTTGGGCAAAACACTTTTAGTTTTATAGGATTTTTTATGTTTTTTTGATACTTTTGATCCCATTAGAGTCAAAAACTGACACTTTAGTCTCAAAAGTTAAAAAATAGACGGAAAAGAGCACGTGAAATTATTTTTGTATGTTTATGAGATTTAATGGCGCGTGAATATCACGCCCTCTTTTTAGTCCAAAAATTGACGGGCGGGACTAATTAAAAGTGTCAATTTTTTTACTCAAATGGGACTAAAAGTGTCAACAAAATTCTTATAGGACTAAAAGTATTTTGGGCGAACTCTACTAGGACCAAAAGTGAAATTTTCCCTATTTAATAACTCAAAGCAAATTAATTCCCACTTATCCATGACCGGTTGGTAGAATACCTAATAATATCCAAGACTTATGGATGACCATCGGTTTGTCATTGAGAGGAAAAAAAAAAAGGTTGTAACAAGAACATGAAGATGATTGAAACACAATTAATATTGCTGCAAATATACATCTTCTTTATTATTACAAGAAATTAATATTCGTAATGCCACCAAGGAATTCCCAACCACCTCGTTCTAACAAATTTGTCCCTTACTTGGCTTTTATAATCTTTACTGCCTTCTTTGTCTTCAAGGTCTTTTCAATGCAAATAATGTCAATATATATTCATCTATGTATGTGCACATATACACTAGTGTGTGTGTGTGTGTGTGTGTTATTGCATGTGGAAAAGTCATGATCCAAAATTGTATTTGAATAAATTGCAGGTGGACGTGATAATTTCTCAAACAATCTCAGCGGCTCGACGCAACACAGAAACCACAAGGTAAATACTACAATCTCATAAGAGATTATCACAATGTATGAACCATTTGTGAGATTTTTAGTAATTATTGGGGAAAAGAATATGGCTGAGTTTAAGATAGATTAATTATTGTTTTGAAATTATATGCTCAGGTTAGCTGCCTTTGTTTAATGGATAATTAAGGGTGAGTTTTGATCTAGTTTTTACATAATTGATTGCAGCAGAAATTATTCTGGTATAATACATTATGTCAAAATATTGAAATTTCAACTTTGTCAAAACGTGATTTTACAATGCAGAAAGTTCACTGAGAATTATAAAAATAGGCGTCAAGCACTCATTTAAATCACATGTAGATTTTAGTTTTTCTATCACGGGACCAGACGGACTCTATCGCCATATAGATAGCTGATGGATGAGAATATTTGAGTTTGTTATTAAATACAATTCAGTTCATGTTATTAGGGTATGTGGTGGAAAAAATGTAATTTTGGTCCCATAACTTAGCCCATGTGTGTTTTTTATCCCAATATTTTTGACTTTAGCATTCTACGTCGCATAACACCAAAAAAATATGCATTTTTTGTCCCAAGATACGATTACATCATGTATTTGGAGGAATTGACATGAGCGGCTCACGTGTTTTGGAGTTATGGACCAAAAATGCATATTTTTTGGAGTTATGGAACGTATAAATATAATGCTAAAATCAAAAATACTAGAACCAAAAGCACACATGGGCAAAGTTGTGGGACTAAAATTGCAATTTTCCCGTATGTGGTTTAAGATGAATATATTACTCAAACGGTGTTTTTACACATTATATACAAGTATACTATACAACTGTTAGGGGTATCATGCATATACATGATTTAATTTAAACTTTTTGCCACAGTAATAAAATCGTAATTATCCCTGTTCAAAATAATGGTACTTTTCACCGTCACTTTATCATCGCGTGGGGTGAGAGAAATGCTCGGATACTCGAGGGTGGAGAGCTCCTTACTCTTTCGCTCGACAATTCTTCTGGATCAGGATTTGAATCGAAGAAAGAATTCTTGTTTGCAAAGATCGACATGCAAATGAAGCTCGTCCCTGGAAACTCTGCAGGCACAGTCACAACTTATTATGTAAGTTTTATTTAAAACATAATAATAATTATGGCCAGTTGGTTATTTATAAGACAAAATTGCAATTTTAGTCTCGTACAATATAAGTGGAATGACATTTTGCATCCTATAAAGATTGGAACTCGCAATTTAGTTAGCTAATTGTTAATTTTTCTCAATCTAGAGACAAATTTGAGAGGAAATCTTGAAGTTTCGCCAAAAAAAGAAGTCATATGATTGGCACACGAGATTAAGGATTTTTCACATTAGGGGAAAAATCAACGTTTGAAGACCAAAAATGACACTCGTCGTAAATTACATGATTAAAGTTTAATTATTAAAAAAAGGACTAAAGTTGTAAATTCCTTCCATATGAATTTGCAATTTAAGTCCACTAAGTTGGGCGAAAGTGATAATTTAGAAAATTCTACCATTGAGATGATCATGTGTCCGACACATGTCACATTCCGACCACTTTTTTTTAATTTTCGGCGCAAAATTTCTTTAAATCAAGAAAATATTAAAAGTAATGTAATGAAATTGTCCCTCCCCTTAATGACGTGATTATAATGTATATGCATACACTTCATGATGTGGCATGCACTTTTTTTCCCGTACATCGGACGACCTTTCGCAAGATCCGCTTTGGTCAAAAACTTACGGGTTTGTCTTTAAAAGACGTCTCGCTAGGGAGAGAAGCTTATAAGTTTCTCGTCTCCATCCGATGGGATAGTAGTTGCATATATATATACATGTCACTTCTCTAACACTCTGAGTTTTCACTAATATGCTTAATAATCTTAGAAGTAATTTGTGAAGAACCAATTAATTTATATATACATATGAAGATATATATAATACTTAGTGATATATAATACTTATTGTTTTAACATAATGATCATATGCCTCAGTTTACATCACAAGGTGACCACCATGATGAGATAGATTTCGAATTTCTGGGAAATTCTAGCGGTAATCCTTACACTCTCCACACAAATGTGTTCAGTCAAGGCAAGGGTGAAAGAGAACAGCAATTCTTCCTATGGTTTGATCCAACTCAAGATTTCCACACCTATACCATTCTTTGGAATCCAAAAAACATTATGTAAGTATTTACAAGGCTTTCTCCCTTCACAAGTCGGATTGCTTGCTGCAAAATTAGATTTTGAATATGCATGATTAGATTGTCTACGACCTTCGTTTCGAATTTTACTCTGGACAAATCTCGAATTCTCATTATGGTTTTTCTCTAACATGAAATCATAGATTCATTAGCTTTGCTAAGGTTCCAGAGCGGAACAAAAAATCCAAAACTAGCTCGTGGTCAATCTTACTCTTCATCTCTAATACAATTGTGTAACACTTCATGTACGCACATAAATGTGTGATAAGTATATATATGGATGATTAGGATGTGGAGAGATAATTTTTGAATTTTTTTCCCATATCACAACCTCTTCACTATCCATAATCATGCATACACATCTATTTATTTTTTTGAATGTGTTATAAAGGATTTGAACTATTTTCCACCCGAATTAAAGATATTATACGGGTTTGGTTCAGTCGGCAGTCCAGAGGACCGGTATGGTTCAGCAAAGCCCGGGGCTGGCCCTGGTCGTTGTTCGACCGACTACCCCGACCCATTAAATAAAACGGGTCTACAAAGCTTGGTTAAAATGCACTCGGACCTATGACCAACCCAATAGAAGCCTGGCCTAGGACCGGATTAATTATAAGAGAATTGGCTGTATTTTTTAATAATAACCAAGATAGCCAAGTTCGAATTTAAGTTGTCACAAGTTGTGGCTCTCCCCTCCTTTATGGAGCTAGATAGGGTCTTTATGGCTCAAAATTATAACTATCAACCCGAGTTTGTCAGGTTAGATATTTAGTGTATCCCCTTGCACCTTGAATTAAAAAAATAAAGTTCAAAAAATATTGACCATTAGATTGATCCAGCAGTCCAAATTTTTGGACGTTTGGAAAAAAAAAACCCAACAACTATATGATTTGGAATGTCGAATCAGTTAATCCAACGCTCCGAACCAAATGAACGTTGGAAATCAAAAAAACAAAAACAATAATAAAAAAAATGGATGGCCAAACAAGGTCCGGGACCAGGCCAAGGCAAACAGTCATTTGGGCCGGCTCATACCCGTCTTAGGACCAGCTCAGACCCGATCGAAACCAGGCCACTAAAAAAATTTAGAGCATCGGTTCGAGACAGGCCTGGGCGAAACCCAGACCGGTCCGGTCCATTTGACATCTTTAACCCGAATCATAGTAACATTGACATTGATTTCATGCCCATTCTATTCAAAACATAATTTATTTATTTATTTCCCTTTTATTTCTTTAGCTTCTACGTGGATAACATCCCAATAAGGGAATTCAAGAACGCAGAGAAATTAGGGGTCCCATTCCCCAAAGATCAGCCAATGAGAATACATTCAAGTCTATGGAACGCCGACGAGTGGGCCACGCAGCATGGCCAGGTTAAAACTAACTGGAGTTTGGCCCCCTTTACGGCGTCGTACAGAAATTTCACCTTTGATGGCTGTACTTGGTCGCCGGAAACCGGCGGTTTTTGCAGCGCCGCCGATTTTGCAACTAAACCGGTGCTGAAAGTGGAGTTGGACCGGAGGAGCCGGGCGAGAATGAAGAAGCTGCAAAAGGATTATATGGTGTATGATTATTGTAAGGATAAATGGAGGTTTCCTAAGGGGCCTGGTCCTGAATGTAGGATTAATTAATTAGTGGTTAACCACATTTTATTTTACTTTTGTTTAATTTTTTTTGTAATTTTTGTATAGCGAAGAATTCTGAGGGTCATACTTAGTGACTCCCAGGATAATCTACACCATTAATATGGTTATACACATGAGGGGCCCACGTGAATATACACATGAGAAATGATGTAGATCAGTCGTGAGTTGGACTCCCAGAAGTCACCAAGTAAGTATCATCCGGGATCAGAAGTGCTCTAGGATTTTGAGTTTGATTCGATCAGATGTATTTGTTTTTGTTTATTTTTACCGTAGTTGGTTATTTGAAAATTAGGGATTGATAGTTAGAAATGGGGTAATTCATATTGGATTATTCGCCCAAAAGAAAAATGATATTTGATTTATTGATATTCTTTCGCTTCATTATTTATTTTTCTAAATTAGGAGAAATTAATTTTGTGTAAAGCTTAAGGTTCGAAAATTCTATTTATTTATTATCAAGTTTGACTTCCATCAAATGTATCGGGATTTGTGAACCGTTGGCGTAGCTTGTTATTCATAGTTGATATTTTCATATTAATAATTGATAATTGATAATTGATAATAGTTTTACACTTTTATTGATACTCTGTACGATGATATCTAACGCTGCACTTTAAAAAAAGTAAAGAAAAAGAAATTACTATGTGTATTACTATGCAAATTGTGATATCAAAAAAATGAATATAAAAATAAAGTGGATTTATATTTTTTTTTTTTTGGGTCTTTAAAGGAGTTTTAGATATTTTATTTTTGTATAGCCACAATGACTGTTAAAATCAAAAATAAATTACCATGTTAAAATCAAACATAAATTATACAAAGTATTTAAATAATTTATTATTAAAAAAAATTCATTTTTATAAAATTTATTAATTTGAAAAATCCGAAATTTAAAAAATTTGAAAAAAAATCAATTGATCAATTCTTCACTTAAGATATTAAGGGTAAATATAGTCCAATATTTGAATGAAAATTTGTAGAATCAATTTTTGAAATTGAAAAATATTTTCATTGGTTTTCTAGATATTGTCATGTCTCGGATTACAATTATCAAACGGGTGGTTTGGAGCCTTGAATTATACGGGTTGACCCAAATCTGCCTGCTATTATGGTGGGCCTGAACGGAAACTTCAAAAGTGGACTAGAACTTGTCCAAGCCCACATTAATGTAACTAAGTTTTCAATTGGGCTTGTCAGCCCGAGTCTAACCTCTTGCTTAGTTGCCAAAGCCCAACCTTATTTACTGCTTCGCCTTTGCACATTTGGATGGGCCATCAATACGTACACATGATGTGTGCATGATACTATAATTTCAATGGTTTATATTTATTATTGCGACTTATAAGTTAGTAGGTTTGGACTGTCCAACAGTCCAAGTCACCACACCATCCATATATATATATATATATATATATATATATATATATATATATATATATATATAGGGTATGGATCAAATACATACCTTGACATTAGGTAAGATCTAAAACCCAATCTAGGCCTTTGATTCAATTTGATCTCAAGGTGTGTGTTTATCTTATTTTTCAGATTATTTAAATTGTTTTAATGATGGGAAGGGCATTTTAGGCAGTAAAACATAACAAACTAAATCTTCCCATAACAAATTCCTGATTTTTCTCCATAACTGATTTTGCTTCCCAGTTTATTTTTATTTCTAATTATAATTCGATCTATTTACAGAAATTATCAATTTCATTACCAGAATCTGAAATTTCTTCATCATTCATCAATTCTGCTTCCAAATTCGTTTTTTCTTTCGAATCATAAATTGTAAATTCCACATTTTTTTTCTGCATATTATACAGTACATTAATCATCATTATACAGTTTATTATATTCCATTATACAGTCCATATAACGCGATTATACAGTGTGGTATTAAATGCAAAGAAAGTCAGTTTAATTCACAAACAAATTCTTCAAAAACAGAATTCACAAGAACAGATTCTTCAAAGATAAAAAATCAAAGCAAATAACAATGATATAAGCGAAATCATGGGAAAAAAATTCACTATGTCGGAATGATACAAAAATTGCACAGTTATAGCGAAACGGCGTGTTGAACAAGACGCACTAGTGCGGTCTCGTGATTTTAGCCATCTGAGATCGTTTAGGGTTTCAAAATTGCGTTTTGTTAGTTTTTAAGACTTGTAAATAACAATTACATATCATATAAACCATTATATAACATCTTATACAGTGTGGTACTAGTGACAAACACAATTAGTGATTTTTAAAATATTATACAGTAGCTTATAAACTATTATACAGTAGTATGTAAACCATTATACAGTCGTTTGTAAATCATTATACAGTGTGTGTTTATAATCATTATACAGTAGTATGTAAACCATTATACAATAATACGTAAATCATTATACAGTGTGTGTTTATAACTATACAATTACAATCTTATAAACCATTATACGGTATCTTATAGCACATTATACAATATCATATTAATCAATATACAGTATTATATAAGTCATTATACAATGAATACAATAGCTAATTAATTCATTATACCATAGTTAATAAACAAATATACAGTAAATACAAACAAGGTAAAGTTTGGAAATAATGGAAATAAATAAAAATGAAAATAAAAATTCGAATGAAAACATAAAAACGCGAAAAAACCTATTAAAACGATAGAATTTGGGCCCGAGAGGGTGGTGCTCAGCATACTTATGATAAGTATCTGAGTTGTTTTTAAAACGACATTTCCTTCGAGATTGATGTAGAGCTTGGGGCCAAATTCCAAAAACAGTTTTTGCCTTTCGAAAATTTAAAATATATATATTTTTTTTTATTTTTTAAAGCAAAATACAGTACATGAGTGGTGATATACAGTATGGTATTTTAGTGACACCACAATTAGTGATTTTTAAACTATTATACAGTAGGTTATAAATCATTATACAGTAGCTTATAAACCATTATACAGTAAATACAACGGTGATATACAGTGTGCGATTACTGATATACAATTAGTGATTTTCAAACCATTATACAGTATGTTATAACATATTATACAGTATCATACAACTCATTATATAGTGTGTGTTTATACATTATACAATTACAATCTTATAAATCATTATACAGTATCTTATAACACAATATACAGTTAAATATAAGCCAATATACAGAATCATATAACCCGTTATACAGTGAATACAACAACTAATAAACATTATACAATAGCTAATTAATACATTATACAATAGCTAATACACAAATATACAGTAGGAGGAGATTGATATTTCACAATCGAATTTTCAGTTCGCGAAATTCATGGCTATTTTCCGGTCGTCTTCCCCAACTAGTTTCCGGTTGTCTTCGAGCAGCAACTCACGCAAATTCCAAAAGTTTAATATTTCAGATTTGGTTTTTTCAATCTCGGTTTTTCAGAAATTTCAGAATTTTTTTTGTGATAATTGACCGAAATATGAGGTTAATACGATTTTATAAATTGATTGCGTTAATCTTGGCCTGGGATTGAGAGATTTTCGTGGGTATCAGATTTGGAGAGATTGTAGGAGATTTTCTGTTATATTTTGGGTAAGTGGATGTTGTATAATCTTGTCATTTTGTCTATTATACCCCTAATCTTTATTTTTCAATTTTTACCGCCTGTTTATTCCTTATTTTTTGGACTGTTGGATTTAATTGATCAAATGGTGTGTATTGGGTCTTAGATCTTATCTAAGAGAGTGTATGTATTGGGTCTTGACCCTATATATATAGGGAAAATTACACTGGGTACCCTTGAGGTATTGCCTAATTACGGTTTACACCCCCTAGTTCAAAATATTACATTTAACATCCTGTAGTTTAATATATTGATGTAAGGTTGGGCAAAATCCTCTAATGTTCATGAATTAATAAGATTTCTCAGTTAATCCTCATATTACACCATAAATGCTCATATTACACCAAATAGAAACACAAATGCAAGAAATTCAGTAAGTTCAAGAATTTCTAAACCTAACAAATAACACCATAATTATACTAATCCTAACATATACACTCATACTGTTTACCATGCATAACAAATAACACCCATAATTATACTAATCCGTACAACCTTACATCAATATATAAAACTACAGGATGTTAGATGTAATATTTTAAACTAGGGGGTGTAAACCGTAATTAGGCAATACCTCAAGGGTACCCAGTGTAATTTTCCCTATATATATATTGTTTAAAATAGTGTACCATTTAGTATTTCATAAACTTATTGCATACACATATATGTATATGTATGTATGTATGTACTCAAATTATCAAAAAAAAAAAGAGTATGTGCGTATGTATATACTCAATCTAATCTTATTATTTTATTATAATATTTAAAATGAATCTGAATTCATGCTTTCATCTCTTTTCTATGTGGACAATGAGGTGGATGAGTTTTTTCTTCACTATTTTGCCACATTTGAATATTACCTTAAATACCTTCCATGTTATAATTTTGAACCTTTTGATTATCATTTATGGAATATTATTTTTTCACCAATGAAGGTCAACTATATCTTTTACTATATCTATACGTCAGTTATATTTCACTAAATATATACCCTATTAAATTTTTGTTTTGACTTTGGCAATCATCCTTGATTCAAGCATCAAATCATTTAAGTAGTTACTTCTAAAATACATATGATCATAATATTCTTTTTTTAATTCAGTTTATGTTCTATATTTTCTTTATATAAATTAATTTAATCTAACAAAATTATTAATTAGTATTAATTTCTTTGTTTAAATTTTTTTTATTATGCAGGAATTTACTTATTCATTCCCGAAAATTAGTTTTGAACTTCAAAGAACAATGATCCATGGTTAATCAATTTAAAACTGAATTCGAATTGACTTAAATTAAGCCAATCAAATTTCAAACTTACCAGAGTCTAGCAATGTATAAATCAAAATCCAGTAAGCTATTTGATTAACTCTCTCATTATTACTATTATTTATTATTTTTTGATATAAGCTCAATCATTAATTCCATAATTTCTTATGTTTATCCTTAAACTTGAACTGCTATTGACTATTATATTTCATTAAGGTTACGTTTCCCACCCTTAATTTCCAACTTTCCATAGTCATCCATTTCTTCCATATATTCATTGGTTCAATTAAAATTTCCATTTGAATTTTCTATGTTATCAATAAGTACATTGGTGTAATATTTGATATTATTTATTGTATTCACGTTACAAAATTCTACACTATATTTCTATCTTTACATACTTAAGTTACAATCTCCCCCTATAATTTCGTCATTTACATAATGAACCACGCCAGGTATGACTTTAGTTGCCTTTTTTTTTTTAATTCAAGAGGGAGGGGATATCCTACATATTTAATCCAACAAACCCGGATTGATAGTTATAATCTTGAGCTATAAAGACTCTATCTAGCTCCATAAAGGAGGGAAGAGCCACAACTTGTGGCAGTCTGGATTCGAACCCAGGACCTCTCACATAAAGTGGCAGGTGGATACCACTAGACCAACAGGTCTTGGGTGACTTTAGTTGCCTTTTAGTAATTCTAAATTTAGTTTTAACATATATGATAAATGACCATTTTTGCCCACTGTGATTTATGTTTATGGTCAGTTTATATTGTTTCGAATTACGTGAGTGATCTTTTAAGCTAACAGCTACATATTCTATCCATTTTTTATTTATTAAATTATCTCAATAACTTTTATTCCCGCGTCCTACTTTATTGAAAAACCACATTTTATAATCACTTTTTCCCATTTAAAAAATAATAAATACTTTTCTAAATCTAAATACTATTAGATTGTTTCCACGTTCAGCACTTACATCAATTTCTTAAATGTATTATGAATGTACTTCTTAAAAAAATTTATTTAGTTCAATATCTGTAAATGCGTGCATGCTATAAACAAAACAATGGAAAATTTTAATTTGAGTATTAAAGTTCAGAATAAAGCACAGAGTCATTAAGAATTGTATTCCTTCTGTTACTATTGACAATGATGCACATGAAAAGCTAGCACACAATTTTAGGAAAAAATTGATTTAATTTAGTAACCCAAAATTATTAACAAAAGAAAAAAAAAATCGAACCCCACAATGTGAAAATAGTTTCAAACCAATATTTAATATCCAATTACTTCTCTTCTTTCTCTCCACAAATGAATTTTTTCTCCTTGAAATCCAATATAAGATCCTCTTTATATGTATCAGGAAATATACATTTCAACTATTTTCTCTTTCTATTGCATGCAGTTTGATGTAACTTAATAATTTGTTCATTAACTTTTACCCGTAATTTTTCTTTGTTGCGGGAGATAAATGACTCGAAATCTAAAAATCAAATAATGGAGGACTAAAAGCAGGTAATTGTAATTATATCATTATTTAAATATTCATAATTTTTTTCTCTTCAAGTGTTATATTGCGATTGTTTTTTCTGGCCATTTAATGACTATTGCAGATTTATCTTCATGTTTGCAAGCTGATGTCGGCCTAACTTTGTTCTGAAGATGATATCATGAAGAAAATCATTGTGTGTAAATCGTACGAGCTCTATAAGTAACACTTTCTATTTTTTAATCCACCTCTCAAAATATAAATATTTGAAAATTTATAGTAAAAATTGTTATAAATGTGACAAATATTTATAACTTTTGGAACACCTAATTATTTTATGGATATTATAAATAAATTATTCGTAAACTCAATTATTTCTTAATGATAAATAAATTATTTGTATCAAATAAATTTTGGTTATGTTAGGTTTTCTTTTTGTAATTTGGATAATTTGAGGTTGAACTGAGAAAATAATAGTAAATTATTTTGTAAATAAATTTGTTCTCACTTCTCAAACATGGCAACAAATGCACTCTTTTGATACTATGTAATGCATCAATATACTTTGAACTTAGACTCAGAATGAATAAAGTAAACTTTTTGAAAGCATTTTATACTATTTAAATGAATCAAATCTCATGGTTTTTATCTCTCCCTCCCTATGAACCATAAGGTTCATAAAGTTCTTTGGTCACATTTTACCACACTTAAAAGCCACTTTACATATTATTAATGTCGGTAACATTTCAAATAAAGGCCTCATGAATATAATTACGAAGTACATGTATAGTCATGATCGGTTATATTTTCCCAAAGATGTATGCATAAAATCATGCATGCAGTCTATATGTTTTTATCCAATCCCTACTATTTCAATATATGTAAATTGTAACAAGTAAATTAAAATTTGTTTCAATTCCTACTGAATCAACTTTCAGTACATAGTTTTTAAAGAAGAAATTATCCCTAACACTATTCTAAGTTTTGTGAATTTAAACTGTTTTGGTCATTTTTGTTGTTAACTTTGACGTTGTTTACTAAATCGAAACATACTTATATTTGTACAGTTAAAATATAATTTGAGGGTCATATAATAGATTAACTTCATATAAAAAAATTAAATTACAAAAATCAAAATTATTTTAATTTGTATGTCACCAATAACATTGCAAGTTGATTCAATTTTTTTATTAAATTAAATTTTTTATTTGTGTAAATTTGTTTTTTATTATTATTATTAATGTGATGTTAAGTGAGAATTATAAATTAAGAAACTTTGCATAAAAAGTTTCTCTCCGTGCAACACATTGGACCAATACTAGTACATATGTATGTATGTACCATTTATATTATACATGCACCTCATATTGATGGAAATATATCATTAACTATTGGAGATGCCCATGAAAAATTCGAGAAATAAGAGTGATGCTACTATAATAATTTGTGAAGTGCTGATATGAGTTCTCATTTAACTGTCAATTTCTGCAACGAATGTTAATTTTGATTTACATATTATGGTGACAGTATATCTTAAGAGTAGTGAACGATAGTTAGGTTTTTATGTTGCAAAACTCTGTTTATCTAGTATTATGTTTATTTACATAAGTCATGGGTATAACAATCCGGATCCGAGGTATTTGGTTGGCAAATCCCATATAGTAGGTAAATCTAATCCAATCCCCGATCCTCTCATACCATATCGTACATGTTTACTTGAATAAGCAACACGTTCAAAAGAGCTATTTTCAATTTATCTCAAAAAATGAATAATTCTTGATGACTCGAGTCCTTAGAGATCCAACTCTCATTCAATTACGAACATATGTGGAACTCCAATATGCATAGGAAATTGTATCTTCCAAACCTACTAGCTAGTCCCAAGAGATCCACATTATGACTCAAAAGCCAAACTTAAGGCACCATCAACAAACATTAAATGTTAAGTTATATTTATTGAGTAATAATTATTGAAGTTTGTATATATGTATGTATTGGGGATGTCCAAAGCAGGTCACATGATAGGACATGTACAATATACTGCCTGATCTCATCCACCTCTTCACTGATATATGACGGGAATTAAATGGTCCAAATGGCCAACAACATGTCAACAACACCACTTTTTCCAGTCGGCAGAAAAATACAACATTTTCCAATCCAAGAATCCTCCTTTATTCCCTCTCGTACATCATGTTACAGCTCATATCATTTACAGAGCTTTAAAAATGCTGAATTGCTCATCATGACATCGGGTGATATTTGGTCACACCAGGAGTTCAACTCGAAAATTTTTTACCATACATAATGTTAAAAAAAAAAAATTTTGTGAATATTTTTCAATAGTTGGACTTCAGGAAAAAATTCAATGAATACACACAAAAGTGCAAATCTATACTAGAGAAAATTACCTACAGATCCTCATGTTTTGGTCAATTATAAAAAATATATACTCTGACTTTTTTAAAATTAGATAAAGTCTCTCATGTTAAGAATTACATTACACTCTCTGATTATTTAAAATTTCTTATAATTTTCACCTTTTTAAACTTTACGAATAAACCCCAACAATTAGAGGATTTTTAGTGATTAAGACTGACGCGAGGGAGTGTGCATATTTGACCCTATATATACTATGTGCGAACACTGATTCTATAACAATTTCAGGACAAATTTCAATTTTTGGCATATTTCATCTTTGCATGAGAAACTATAATAATCTAATTGTCATCTGTGCTTCGTGGCTTTTCATTAAAACAACTCGTTACAACTTACAAGAATATCATCAAAATTTGAAAATAGAAAATAATATCAAAATATTTCTCCAATTCCAAGAGCCTCTATTTAACTTAGGAAAAAATTATGGTGGACCGAGAGCATTGATCTCGATCCACTATACTAAAAAGTAATATTAGTGACAAAATTGAAAGTGACAATGTCAAACTTGTCACTAGATATATGTAGTGAGTGACAATAATTTTTACTTTGTCACAAAAAGAATTTTTAGTGACAAGAGTTTTTTTTAAAGTTGTCACTATTGAGAGTTAGTGACACATGTATAGTGACAACACAAATAGAGTGACAATTATAATTATCGTCACTAATTTATCACTAAAGGTGTGTCACTAATTGTTAGTAGTGACAACAAATTCTTTATCATTAAGTATCAAGAGTGACAACATCTATACAAATTTTGTCACTATTTCTTGTGACAAAACAAAAAATCTTGTCACTAAAAATTTACAATTTGTGACAAATTTAACATTATCACTTGGTATTTTGTCATTAATGTATTATTTTTTTGTGGTGATCTACTATCCACTACAAATTTACAGGGTATTTTTCATCACCCACCCTTCGAAACCCACCCTATGTACCACTTATGAATATGCTATGAATAATTAATCGAGAACAATTATCTCATTCCACCATAGAATTATCCTCTTATCTATCAAGTAACAGCTCATATTGAGATCTTTAAAGCTAAAGTCATCAATGGTAAATTTTGTGATCATGAAATGAAATAAATACAATTCAATGAACACACGTACACTTAAAGGTGGAGCCAGTAGTTGGTATGGGCAGTCGACTCCCCCAACTTCTAGAAAAGTTGATATTTTGAACCAATAATTTTTTGATTTCTTAAATTTTGCCACTTAAAATTAAAAAATATCAATTTTTTTCCAAATTTTTCATATTCGCATCTCAAATATAAAATTTAAGAAATCAATATACAATATACATATTTATATATGCAAATTAATTTATGCTTATGCTTATGCTTATCTATTCCACAGCTAGCTGGTCACAACTCAGCATATACTTCCAGATGTCAGTTCTTCACATAATCCACAAAATTTTTGTCCCATTTCTACCATCTTCTCATGCATTCTCAACTCCTATATATACGTTACAACATCTCAGATCAGTTACAAGAACAAAAAGAATCATCATAAATAAAGTCAAAAACATATAACAAAACAAAAAATGGCTTCAAGAAATTATGCATTACTACTTATGTTCTTTACCTTTCTCACAATCACTTCAATGGCGGTTTACGCGAATAATTATTTCCAACATTTTGACATCACTTGGGGTGAGGGAAGGGGTAAAATTGTCAACAATGGAGAGCTTCTAACTCTCTCTCTTGATAACTATTCGGGCTCGGGCTTTCAATCCAAGAATCAATATCTTTTTGGGAAGATCGATATGCAACTCAAACTCGTTCCGGGAAACTCTGCTGGAACTGTCACCGCATATTACGTAAGTTTATATTTTAATATGGACGTGACATTTACTTATTTTCTCACACATCGGTTGTTTTTACACGAGTTATTGTAATTTGTCCTTAAAAGGCATTACACAAAGGAAACGGGAGCTTAGTGCGTATAAATCTCTCAAGTTACTCGTATTCATATTACGTGGGATTGTAGTTATGATGCATGAATACTCTTTAAAATGGTATTGTGTAGTATAGTATTTATATCGTACCCGTATTTGCTATCTATAAAAAATAAGTTGCAAGAATGTTTGTTTTGCCACTATAAGAATATTGAGTAACAAGAGTTTTTCTAAAATTGTCACTATTGACAATTAGTGACACATATATAGTGACAATTTAGTGACGACACAAATATAATTATTGTCATTAAGTTATCACTAAAAGTGTATCACTAATGGTCAATAGTGACAATAATTTTCTTGTCACTAACTATCAAAAGTGACAACTTTTATACAAATTTTGTCATTATTAAGCATGTAAAACTTATTCTTGTGACAATACAAAAAATTTTATTACTAAAAATTTGCAATTAGTGACAATTTTGATATTGTCACTTGATATTTTGTTATTAATGTATTATTTTTTTGCAGTGCATGTATATTCCGGATACCGTGTCCTAACATTTTTGAAGTGTTCGAAAATAAAAAGAAAAGAGAAAATTTTGTATATCATATTAGATACAAAATTTAAAGTATCTGACACGCCTTTGATACCAAACAAAGTATATTTTTGGTATTATATATACAAATAGATAATATTTTCGGTAGTTTTTTAAAAATTAAAGTTTGACAGTTAAACAAATAACAAAAAAAATTTAAAAGTCTAGACAAAATTTGTATTTTTATAATAAATGAATCTATTGATTAAATTTATTTTTATATATTACAAATATATGCTCATAAATGTATCCTCAACGTATTGTATCCGAAATTTTTAAATTTGTTCGTATTTCGTATCCATGTCCCTATATCCATATCCATGTATCATAGTTACTTACTCATCAAATATATTTTTTTCTTATGTTTTTATGTTATAAAGGATATCTTGATATATTTATTTTAATTTTATTTTTGTAGTTGTCATCAGAAGGGTCAAGTCATGATGAGATAGATTTTGAGTTCTTGGGGAATTTGACTGGGGAACCTTACACTATACATACAAATGTGTATACTCAAGGCAAAGGGGAAAGGGAGCAGCAGTTTCATCTGTGGTTTGATCCCACTGCTGATTTTCACACTTTTTCAGTTCTGTGGAATCCACAAACTATTGTGTAAGTTGATCAAATTACTGATCTTCAAAATTAAGTTATTCCTGGTGTGGTAGGATATTAGATATTATGATCATCTATTTCAAATTGTGTTTCTTCTATTGTTCCATGTAATTATATGCATATCAAGTTCCTTAAAGATGTTTCGGAATAGAGAATCCTGATTGGGATGATATGGATTGAGAAAAGAGTTCTATGGGCCGGGTATTCATATATCAAATGTCCCTGGATGATAATATCCTAGTTATTTTGTGTATGAACACGTGTCTCTATATGTATATATAGAAGAGTTTCTGATTTTGATCACGTTGTATTTATGGGTGATACGAGCAAGCTAGGTCTTGAGACTCTGAATCTCTAAGTTTGATCACATCGTATTCATGGGTGATGGGACTAGGAGTTCCAAGACCTAAACAACTTTGATTGTGTGTGAGGCCCATATGGACTCCACACAATCAAGAGTGTAGGTATGCTCTGGGGTCGCAGAACTCCAAATATCAACCGGTATTTATCAGCGCGTGCATACAAGATTATTCTTGCCATTATGCATATCAATTAGGCCCCTCGGAAGGTAACATTTAAGTGGGCCCACACAATGAATGATGCATCATAAAATTTATCTATAAATAATTTTGATTATATTTGGAATTGAGTCGTTATTCATGAATCGGCTCGAGCTGTATTATATTTGGAATTGAGTCGTTATTCATGAGTCGGCTCGAGTACAGCTCGATTAGTGTTTGAGTTTTTCGAACTCGAGCTTATTATACATGTTTTGTAGGCTCGCGACCTTGTATTATAACAAATATTTTATCTATTAAATATGTATATATATATAATAATATATACATAGTAATGTTGCACTCGATTTCGCTTGTCTTGACCCAGGTTCGAGTTCGAGCTCATGTACTAGGGCTTGTTGAGCTGAAACCGAGCAATTTGATCAGGCTCGACTCGCTCATGTGCCCCCTAATAACGCTATATATCGTGGGATAGTCTTTCCCCACTGTTCTAATCTTTTTTTTGGTTGCCCACTGTTCTAATCATATTCATTTATTGCATTTATTTCTCATTATGTATAGAACCTACGAAAGAACGCAGTTAAGAGATAGTAATGTCCGTAGTATATAACATTATCCTTTTGCATACCCCCATATCAAGAGTTCTTTTATATTGTAACATTTAATTTGATTAAATTGTCAAGCTAGCTACAAGCCATATGCATGCATATACCCACATGAATCTTTGATCAATAAAACCTCACAAAATCATTCTCTTGCAGCTTCTCAGTGGACAACACACCAATCCGAGAATTCAAGAATCTAGGCAACCTCGGAGTCCCATTCCCCAAATCCCAGCCAATGAAGCTCTACTCCAGCATCTGGAATGCTGATCAATGGGCAACCAGAGGTGGGCTCATCAAGACTGATTGGTCACAGGCTCCATTTGTAGCTTCTTACAGGAACTTCAATGCAAATGCTTGTACTGTCTCCGTTAATGGATCGCCGGGCCCGTGTCATACCGGGAAGTCCGATTTCGGCCCGTGGATGTCTCAGAACTTGGATCGTAATGGTGAGGAGAGACTCAAATGGGTTCAGAAGAATTACATGATTTATAACTATTGTACTGATACGAAGCGATTTCCAGATGGGTTTCCGAAAGAGTGCAATGCTTAGGCCTTTGGGTTATGTAATGTTTAGTAGGATGTAAGAATAAATCATCATCCTAAGGCCCTAACCTTTGTGCATGTTCTTGTACATATGATAAGAATGGGCCTCCTGCATAATTATGTAGTACCTTTTGTATATATGTACATGTGATTTCTCTTTTTCGGATATTCTGTAATGGATCGAGAGTGTTGCTCTCGGTTCACTATCCAGCACATATTCACAAGAGGTAGGGTGATTTTCACAGGGTGGGTGGTGATGAAAACCACCCCACCGCTTTTGGATATGTGGTGGATAGTGGATTGGGAGCAATACTCTCGGCCCACCATAGATTTTTCCTTTTTATTCTTATTTGTGAGTTAAGGTTGTATGTGGGGCAGGTAGGATTGATCACTTAGAGTAAAGGGATTTGATATAGATATCAAACTTTCTACTCAAGAAAGAGTCCTTCCATTTAGGATTCTAATACGACGACGTAACGTAGCATTAAATTGAATTCAAATATGGGTTTTAATTGGGTCAATGGTCCAAACTCAATTCAATTTCTTACAAGTGCCAATACGTTGTGATCATGTTGTTGGATTTCTCTTTCAGGACATCGAGAAATCCCCATCTCCTGTTAAACATTCCATCTTTGACAAGCTAGTTCGCCAACTGATTCACTTCCCTTGGCATGCGCCTCAATTGAACGTCCAAACGCCACTTGAGATGTGCCTCATTTAGTGCCACATGATTCTATACACTAGTCTTCTAACCATGTACACTATACAGAATCAGCCCGTGTAAATTTTGAGCTGAGCCGCTTCTGAAATTGGCTTGGATCTACTATCCGTGTCAGGCCTTCATCTTGGTTGGGCTGGGCTGGACTTACTCCCAGGCAGCTAGGTCGACCTTATTCCTATTATAGTTCTCCTTTAGGTTTCAGCTCAACAATGTTTTTGTAGGCATGTTAGCTCAATTCAATAAATAATTTCCACTAACATCAATAGTCCTTGTGTTCACACTACAAGACGAAAATTAGAGACGGATATTTTTCATTCTCAAATTAGAGACGGATATTGATCAATCATGAAGCAGGGGAATTTGGAACTTGTATTTTTCCTTCTCAAATTAGAGACGGATATTGATCAATCATGAAGCAGGGGAGTTTGGAACTTGTGCAAAACATGACTAGGTATATATGCATTTGAAATCCAATTTCAAATACACAATTTATGTATGACGGATTAATCTTGGCACAAAGACGAAACCTAGATTTTCAGAATTCCAATTTCAAGTATAATTTATGTATAATGAATCCGAGGTATAAAGACATGGTCATAAAATTAAGCGGTTCAAGGGGTGCACGCTAGCAAAATAGCTAATGACAAATTAATCATGTGTATAAAGACGGAGCCTAGAGTTTTGGAATTCCAATTTTAAGTATAATTGATATATAATGAATCATACGCTCAGAGACAGGGTCAGGAAATGAAGTGGTTCGATTCATTTGGACGATATTTATGTGCTCCAAGCGGATTCAAGGGAAAATTGCATATAATCCCCCTATGTTATCATTTTTTTGCTGAAAATCCCCTTGCGTTAATTTTTTTTGCACGAAACCCCCTTGTATTAGCCTAAACCCTGCACGAAACCCCCAACCCTACATCAAATACACTGTGCGTGTATGCTACTCTCCGCGGATTTAACACGGATTGGGGGTTTTTTTGCAGGGTTTAAGCTGACACAAGGGGGTTTTCAGCAAAACAGTGATAACACAGGGGGGTTATATGCAATTTTTCCCGGATTCAATCAAGGAAAGGGATCAGGGACGGAGCCAGGAATCTCACGGAGGGGGGGCGAGATTTATGGGGGGTGGCCCCCCGCGGTACGGTACGCTATATTTATGTGAGAAAATATACTATATCTACTAAAAAGTCTCATCCAAAAATATACAATTGAAGTCTTATAAAACAAACCAACATGACTACTTATTTAAGTTAGACATTCTAAGTTGTACTAGACGAGTTGTACACCTAGAACTCTCTGTGTATTGTTTATTTGTTTTCATCTAAGGTTGAATTATTCTCTATCTCATAACATATAATCTGGTAAAAAATGAAGGGGAATTATTTATTTTATCTAATTAAACTATTAAAATATATCTATTACAACATAAAGTATAGATAGATGATCTAAAAATGTTAATTTATTTCAGTCATTAAATTTATAATTTCTAGTGAAGCATGAGGGGAAAATAATTAAAGCATGAGGGGATATAGTACAAATAGATATGTTGTTCTCATCTTTTTCAATTCATCAATCATGAAATTAATTGAAATTAAGTAATTAAAGCCTAAATAGAGGGGCGAACCGGCGAGGGGTGAGGGCGTAGCGGCGAGTTCGGCAGCAGCAGCAGCAGTGGTGGATCTTGAGAAAGCTTGAGACTTGAGAGTTAGATACTGGAATGGAGCTTTCAGCTTTGCTTGTAATCTGCAGAAGAAGAACAATGGTGCGTGAATTGATTTGGGGAGGAAAAGAAAAGTAAGTAAAGTAAAAAAATGTTACAAGATGTAAAGTATAAAGAAAAGTGAGGGTGGGCAAAACCTCCCACTAATTTTTTTTTTTTTTTTAATAATTGAGGGGGGGCGACGGCCCCATCATGTCCCCCCTAGCTCCGTCTCTGAAAGGGATACATGCTATCAAAGTGGTCAAATAGCTAATGAAGAATTAATCTTGTGTATAAAGACGGAGCCTAAAATTTTAGAATTTTGATTTTAAGTATAATTTATGTAGAGTGAATCCTACGTGCATAGACAGAGCCAGAAAATTAAGCAATCTGCTTTTATTTGAATGGGATTTATGTGAGCCCACCGGATTCAATCAAATAAAAGGGATGCATGCTATTAAAGTGGAGAAAGCTAATCTAGAATTAAAGTAGAAAAATTTATTTTCTTTTTATTTTGCAAACTACAACAAAATATTCATATATTTTATTCAAATACTTGATAGTTTCCCCAATACTGAACGCCTAAGATGACCTCAAGAAAAATAGGACAAAATTATTGGAACCAGTATAAACATTCTTTTATTGAAATTACTTTTAATATATGTAAAGATTATATGACTATTTTTTTTTATTAATTCAAAAGGAACGGGATACCCTACATATCTAACCCGACAAACTCGGGTTGATAGTCATAATACTGAGCCAAAAAAACTTTATCTAACTCCATAAAAGAGAGGACAACCACAACTTGTAGCAGCCTAAATTCGAACGTAGGACCTATCACATAAAGTGAAGGTGGATACCACTAAACCAATAGGTATTTGGTGGATTATATGACTATTTAAATTGAGTTACATTCCCTATTTACATTGACGAACATATTTCTTCTTTCTTTTTGGAATTTAAATTTCTATCCAACTTAAAGGAAATTAGCATAGAAGAAAATGGAAGAAGTAAATAACAAGTCAAGAAAATCTCAAGAAAAACATAAATGAATCCATATATATAATTGAATAAATTAAACATCAAATAGATATGAATAACAATAAATAGAAGGTCTCTCAAAAAAAAAACAATAAATAGAAGGACTTCCAAGTTTCCATTCCAACCCTTATGTTTAAAGATATGAAAATCAGTCAGATAATAAACAAAATAAGAATTGACTGCAGCAACATGAATTAATTAAATCAACTAATTAGGGTTCATCCCTTAACGCTTAACATACACACACACACACATATATATATATATATATATATATGGTATGGATCAAATACATAAATTGCCATTAGGTAAGACCTAAGACCCAATCTAGGCCTTTTATTCAATTTGATCCAAAGGTGTGAAATTATATCATTTTATCGGATTATTTAAATATTTTTAATGCTGGGAGGGCAATTTTGTCAATAAAACCCAACAAACTCATGCACATTTAATACATGATCAAATCAAATCCCCATTAATGCATAAAAACAGAATTTACCAAATATTTCAGCTCGATTAAAATCAATATTCATCACCAGAATCCATTCTTCATCAGTAACATTTAACGCTTCATCATATTCGTCTTTTTCATCGCAATTGATTGGGTAAGATCAATTCATCATCAGCAATCACAATATTCATCGCAATTGACTGGGTAAGATCAGTTCATCATCAGCAATTAATCAACAATATCAGTTCATCGTCAATTCATTCGTGAGCGTCGTGGATTATTGATTTCGTTTTTTATGGGTGAGATGCATCCATTGTACTTGATAATAACATCCATCAGATTGAATGCAGATTTTTCCAGATTGCTCATCAGCCCCTATGAGTAAATGTATAACAAAGGATTACTTACTGTATAATTATTTTATAGGAACTGTATATTGTTATGTTCAGATACTGTATATTGTTATGAATCTATCCATTATACAGACCATACAGTTTGTAATATAAATATAACATACAGTATTATACAGTACCCAATAAGCCAATATACATTATAAACTAAGTTATTATACAGTGTAATAAACGGTATTATACAGTTCATTAGTAGTAACATATAAATATTGAATTTTTAGAATTATACAGAAAATCATATCAAATGATACATTATTTTATAACACATTATACAGTAAAACATATAAAATACACATTACTTGTGTAAATCAACAATTATACAGTACCCAATAATACAATATACAGTATAAACTAAACCAAAATACAGTATAGAAAATGGTATTATACAGTGCGTTAGAAATAACACATAAATATTGAATTGATATCATTATACATCAATTTCTTGTTCTCTGTAAATTAGGGCTCCGGCGTAGTTAATAGGTGATTTTTTGGAAGATCTTTGAGCGAATCGAATGAAAATTTGAGGAAGATTTGAATATATACTGTGATCGCATGAATCGTGGCCTGAGATCGCGGAGATCGTGGGTATTAAATGTGGATAAATATGCAGGGAGTTCATGGGAGTTATTTTTGGGAGGTGGGTGATGATTTTTTCCAGTTCCGATTTTACCCCTAATTCAGTAACATTCCAATTTTGCCGACTGTTTCTATTTTATATTTGGATTGTTGGATTTAATTGATCCAATGGTTTATATTGGGTCTTAGATCTTATCTAGGTGATGGTATGTATTAGATCTTGTCTTATATCTTATTTAATATAGGGTCAAGATCTAATACATACCCTATATTAAATAAGATATAAGATTCAATCTACACCATTGGATCCATTAAATCCAACAGTCTAAAAAGGAATAAAAAAACAGGTGGGGAAATTGATTCCAATTGGATTAGGGGTATAATAGTCAAATGATGTCATTTTTCAACCCACAAATTCACGTTTGAGAAACTTTCATTGTCTTCTCTCTCAGATGATGCGAGACTCCCACGAATACAGAGCAAGTTCGTTGATGATAATAAGAGAAATTAAAATACAATTCATTTCGCGGAAAACATTATCTAAAGAAAAACTTATGAATCTCAGCAGTTTATAACATAGAACTAAATCAATTCCAGATAAATACAGCAACATCAACGAAACAACCTCATACTTTCAGCAAATTCTAATTAATTTTGGCAAACAACAGATACTTAGAAAAACTCCATAGTATTAGCAAATAATTAAAGAAAATTTCCAGCATCCCAGTGGGGCATATTGAAGTCCTTCAATTCAGATTGAGCAGCAAAAATCCATGAATTTCACCACTTCGATACACAGAATATGCATGAAGATTTGCCAATTTTACGCGATGAATCAAACTACAATTCATATCCGGTATTCAGAATAGGAAAAAAAAGAAAAGATGGAGGTATATTATAACTCATTTATACAGTATCTTATAAACCATTATACGGTATGTTATAACACATTATACGGTATATTATAACTTATTATACAGTATGTGTTTATAATATATTAAAAATATTCACTTATACAATATCTTATAAGCCATTATACAGTATGATATAACACATTATACAGTATATTATAACTCATTATACAGTATGTGTTTATAACATATTAAAAATATTCAATTATACAATATCTTATAAGTCATTATACAGTATGTTATAACACATTATACGGTATATTATAACTCATTATACAGTATGTGTTTATAACATATTAAAAATATTCAATTATATAGTATCTTATAAACCATTATACAGTATGTTATAACATATTATATAGTATATTAGCCAGAGGATTATTCATTCATCATCTCATTACTTGTGCCGTTGTGCGTAGTCTCATCTGGCTAAAGCTTTCCCATAATATGTTATCATACTACATTTACTAACAGCCAAAGAATACATAGGCAACATTGCTCGTTCATTTTGATGATCAGGTGAAAATGCAAAAAATCGCTAACCATAATCAGGAAAATCCAATTTGAAGCTATCCATATTCATTCAAAAAGAATCTAGTATTTGTTCAAACACTGAATTGGGTTGAGTAGGGAAATAACTCCAAAATCATTTTTCCCAGTAGCTAATCCCACTTTGCCATAGGATATTTAATTTTCATTAGTGCGTAAGTTGTTGGGAAACAAGTCCATTTGATGGAGAGCTGAAAAAGTTATAAAAAGAACTTAGAAAGTTTTGCAAATTCCTCAGTGTCCTTAACGGTAATGAGCAGAGAGATTTTTTTTTCCAGTTAAATGGCTAAAACGCCAAAGCTAATATTTGCTGGCTGGTGGGATTAAAGAAACAGTGGGTAGCAAGATCAGACGTAACAAGGAAATTCCTACTGTTTAAATGTTAATATGTTAGGGAGGTTAGGACACACTCAAATGGTTCATAACACCACACACTGTATATCACCGTTGTATTTACTGTATAATGATTTATAAGCTACTGTATAATGGTTTATAAGCTACTGTATAATGGTTTAAACCACTGATTGTGATGTCACTAAATACCACATTGTATAATACAATTAGTTAGTGTATAATAAAATTATATTTAGTGTATAATAGCTTACTGTATAATGTGTTAATCCACACTGTATAATGGTAATTATCTACTTTTGGTAATTTAACAAATGTCCAGCACCATTCTCCCAAACAAAACCAGACTTATTTATTTGCAGCACCAAAAAAAAGTTGAATAATTTATCAGAAAATAGTTGTCCCTAGTTTGTATTTAACCAGAATCATAAAACCACCTCACGAAACCTAATTTGTGGTCGACGTCGATTTAACCCCCTCCCTACTCTCTCTCTCTCTCTCTAAACCTTAAATTTGTAAAATCCTCTTCTCCGCCCTAGAACCACCGTCAATGGCGGCCGGAATGTCTGTCGCCACCACCTCAAGAACCATACTCCATCTAAACGTAGGAATTCCAAATTTTAGGGTTTGTTTTGTCTTGGAGGATGAGAAATTGAGTAGCCTGACACGATTGGGGGAGATTTCAAATTCAGAGAGAAAGAACATAAAGGAGAGAGAGAGAGGCGAATCTCCATTGTGAGGAGAGAGATAATGGTAATTTTCTATTGTATGATATAAATTTGTTACATTCATTGACTAAAATGCCCCTGCCATCATTCAAAAAATTATACAATCTGAAAAATGGAATTAAATCCAGACCTTGGAATCAAATGGTATCAATGGTGTAAATTGGGTCTTATATCTTACCAAATGCAATGAGATGTATTTGATCCATACCCTATATATATATATATATATATATATATATATATATGTGAAATATACATTTCTTTAGCCACCATGGAAAGACTATGCTAAAGCCTTTCATCAACCTTCATCTCCACCATTTTCTTCAATTCCTCCAACGCCTTCACAAACTATTGAAGCTCTTCCAATCCCATTTTATTCACATTTTTATCCCACCAAAATGAATTTTCATTACGATTCTTTGTACATAAAGCCATTTTCTCCAAACCCTTTTTCTCCTTCAATTTTTCCAAATATTTCTGCATGGCCTTAAAATCTCCCACTCCCTGATCATCCCCCACACTGTATGAATCTATCGACGACAAAATCGACACTCGGGTGCCCAAAACGAGGACTTTTTCCTTAGGAGAAAGCACAACAATGGCTACTTCTACACCACACAGTATAGAAAGCTCGCTGGCTTTCTTGAAAAACTTAATCTCTATTTTTCTTCTGCCTTTGCTTTCTTTCTTCTTCTTGAAAATGGCATCTGGAGAAGCAGCCATTTTTTGTATATAGGGTTGAAGAAAATATTAGGTATTTATAGTTTGCCTATTTATGCATGCTTATTTATATAATTGTTTACATGCATCATTAATTAATCGTCTCTTTGGGTGATTAATCGTCTTTTTAGGTGAGTATAACATTCTTCAATTTTGTGAGCTATGAAAGGAGTGATATATTTATTTGCTAATCTTATTAACATGCATCATTAATAGATGGAGTGTAACAACATTGACAAGATTATATTATCCTTGCATTACGCCATTACATATGGCAAAGTCTTTCTTTTATTTTCTTTCTTTACCAGGAAAAAATTGCATTTTTCTTTTATAATTTTGCCCTATTTTTATTTTGATCTCATTCGTTACAAGTTTCTCATATTATAAATCCTCTTAACTTTCAAAACGACTCGCATTTATTTCCAATCAAAATTTTCGTCAAATTATACCGGCCAAACTTATATATATACATTAAATTATAAGAAAATATGGGTTTCAGAGACGGAAAACTCCTCTATAAAAGTAAACAGAGACGGAAAATTATCTTCTCTACCACTCGTCTTTAAAAGCCTCAACGCTAACTAAGACGGATTTTTATCCATCTATGAAGTTAGTGACGGAACACTTTTTCATCTCCAAATACGTCTTTTTTTCAGTGACTTGTTTATATATAACCCGTCTCTAAATTTCATCCCTAATTTTGACTCTAAATTTGTCCCTAAATATATGTCTCTAAATCCGTCTTTAATCCCAACTGAATTCATCTCTAAACATGTCTCAATTTTGATTTCTAAATTTGTCTCTAAATTCATCTCAAATTGAGTTTCTAAATTTGTCTCTAGGGCCGTTTCTAAATTATCATATATATTTAATCTATGAATGTAGCAGTTTATTCGTTAAATTCATATCAAACTTGGTAGATCACAAATAATTCAATGAAATCAACAAACATTAACTAACACAACCATAAAAAAAAATGCATTAATGACACTCACATTTTTCAACATTTTGATCGTCTTTTAGGGAAGAATTCGTGCATAAATGACACTCATATACGAAGTTTATTCAATATCACAATGTTTCTAACCAATGTCACGTGTCATTCGCGCGCAAATTTTTCTCAAAGAATAGGTCAAAAATATTGAACAAAGGAGCATGTATATGAGTTTGACCATTAAAATTTGGACAATTGGATTGGGACTAAATTCAACATATTTTTGAAAGTCTAGAGATTAAATGTGAGAAACACATAATAAATAAGACCAAAATTAAAATGGGACAAAGCTGTGAAACATAAAATGTGATTTCTTTTTTGTTTTGGATTAATGATCTTCAATGGATCTTGACTAGAAATTACGATTTTTTGTTCCTCAATCCCAACTTCTTGGTGAAGAATCACATCGGTTAAAAGTATGAACAGAGCTCCATGTAAATATTTTTTTCTTGGAAATATCCTACCTATTGCTAGCTATCCTATACTATGCATTTGGTCCTTTTCTTCACAAGAAAGTTGAGTTTTACTCTAAAAGCCACTTAAAACTAACACATTAACTTTACATTTTGAAGTGAAAAATTGAGCCAAAAGGAAAATGTATGCTAAGCAACTTTTGGAATAAAGTAAGATTAGGAATATAGGTTAAGAAATAAAGAAAAAGGGTATAAAAAACTTTATTAATATTCCCACCCGACAATATTCTTATATTTATAGCGTAGCATACTGCAGGGCGTTGCACTTTCGGTAATCCTCTGTAATTCTAATCCGTATAAACAATACAATGAGAGTAGTTTGATCATCAGACCTTTTCAAGAATACTTCAAAACATAGCACTATACAGACTTCATTATTGATGACGTATTTAATTTGTTCAAGAACAAATTACCAACAAAGTAATTATTATTATTTATTTATTTGAAACTCCAACAAAGTTTTAGATCGAACTAATCCACTAACACAAATGGTTCATGGGAGAAAATTGAGTTATTTTGGTCCTGGAATACTAACAGGGCGGGGCATCAAGTACATGTATCTTTACTGACCCTTCGGTGCGGGTGCTCTACGTATGGAAGATCGGCAAATCCCTCCTACTTATGTTAAAACTTTCCAAGGTCCGGCTCATGGGATCCAAGTTGAAGTAATCTAACGCAATATCTTAAAAAATTCCCTTACGCAATCTCTTCTTTTTGTCCTATATTATTTTTCACTAATATTACGGCGGACAAAATATGTGTTCATGAACACTAAGGTACATATTTATATGTTCCCTATGAACAAGATAAAACTTCCATCTAATCATGGTTTTCCAACACTAAACTCGTGAATACGACGATTAGCAAAGTTTTTTTTCTTTCAAAGGTTGTCTAGATAAGATTGTTATTAACTCTAGAATACATGAAACTGAATATGACAAGTCACAACATAAAATTGACTAATTGGATACTCTATTGCCCAAATAATTGTTGTATCTAGACATTATTTGCACGAGATGGGTCCATGACATTGTTGGAAAAAAATTGGATTTTAAGAGTTTTACAAAGTGTGTGTTTCACCACTTTTGTGTACGAAATTCGAACACTGTACGTATCCGGGATACAAAAGATTATTGGATAATCTTAATCTACGTTCCGAGTAGATGAGATTAGCATTTCGAATTTCTCAATTCGGACTTGTAACGAATGAGAAATTAAGTGCTAAAGTGAGGTGTTTGAACTTGTGTATCCCACATAGGATATAAATCACTATTCAAGTGGGCTTATAATTCCTTACCTCAAGACAAGGGTTTGGCCCTTGGGTCATCCACTTTGGGCCTTTGTGTGAAAGGGGGGGAGCTATGCAATTGTGTCTAGGCCCAATTTCTTAGCTCCTCACTCGGGTGGTCCGTTGGATCGGACCACGGGCTCAGGCTCGGGCCGGACTGGGACTTGGCCTTGGTTTGAGGTGTTTGGTGTGGGCCTGGGCCTCTCTATTATTCTTTTTGGATAAAAGTTTAATTGGGCTTTCCAGAAAATCCAACAAAGCTAAATTTGATTTTATTAAATCAATTTGAATTAATAAAATGTTGGGCACATTTTTTTTTATTCGAATTAAATTTAAATTCAGCCTTCTAGAAGACTATTTCATAACAGCCATAACATCTGATTTATTTGGGCTGTTACAAAATGGTTAATGGCAGAATTAAATTTCTGATTTAATTCTATCAGATTTTGCACCTATATAAAGGGGTCCTCCAGCATTCTAGAATTCTGTACCAACTCAAACACTTGAGTTCATCATATCATCATCAAACATTTCTTGAGTGTTTTCAGCAGTTTAGTAAAGTTTGATTTTTTCTGAAATTGAAGTGGTTCAATCTTTAGAAAAGGTTTCGTTGTATCTTGGGACACGTTTTGTCAAAGCCGGTACCACCTATAGCCGGGGCAATTTCGTGTTATGGATAGAGTTAATTCTCGTCTCGAAACACTCTCATCCTTTTCTTGCATTTTTCAAATTGTTCGTTAAATTTGTTCAACAAATCTTAACACGAATTTTTTTTTCTGTTGATTCAAATTTTTTCGAAAAATCTGAAAATGGCAAACTGTGATGATGTTGCAGCTGCTGCTGATACTCTAGACTTCGGCCTTGGTCCTGGAGCAGGCCTTGGTCTCGGCATTGGTTCCGGTTCAGGGCTGGACCCTGCTTCCGGTTCAGGCTTCGGTTTCGGTTCAGGGCTGGGTCCTGGTTCCGGTTCAGGTTTCGGTTCCGGTTCAGGTTTTGGTTCCTATTCAGGGCTGGGTCCTGGTTCTGGTGCTGGGTTTGGTTCCGGTTCTGGCTTCGGTTCTGGTGGGGGCGCCGGGTTAGGCTCTAGTTCAGGACTAGGTCCTGGTTTCGGGTCTGGCTCTGGTCCGGTTCCTCCATTTGTTCCTATAGCTAACCCGGTGATACCGGCTCAGGCTGAAAAGCCCTTCAAGTTCAGCGGGGCTGACTTTAAGAGGTGGCAGCAAAAGATGCTGTTCTACCTTACAACTCTGAGCCTAGCAAGGTACTTAAGGGAAGACGTTCCCTATATCTCGGCTGAGTCAACTGATAGCCAACTAAGGATGGCTTATGATTCTTGGATCCAAGGTGATTTCCTTTGCAGGAATTACCTACTCGGTGGATTATGTGACTCACTTTACAGCGTCTTTCAAGAAGTGAAGTCTGCCAAAGACCTCTGGGAGGCACTGGATAAAAAGTATAGAACTGAGGATGCCGGACTGAAAAAGTTCGTGGTCGCGAAGTTTTTAGACTTCAAAATGGTGGACTCCAAGTCCGTCACGAGCCAAGTCTGATGGATGTCGAATCCACACAAAAATAATTCCTACTCCTAAATTTGTAGATAGTGGTGAGCAGGGTCGAATCCACAGGGATTGGTTCAGACTTAATTCTCAATGAACGAATAAAATAAAAGGGGGGATTTTTAACAATCAATTAAACTAAAATTAAAATAAATAACAAAAATTATTAAAATCAAGAGATGCAAAATTAAACAAGTAGAAGAAATCAATTTATGGTGAGATTCTAGCCTAAGGAGTTATCTCCGTTTTGATTCAAATAGTTGATCCTTGATGCAAAGATACTTCAATGTTCTTGAATAAATTGGTTATAGTTATTAACAAGCTCTAACAACCTAGTTTCTCCTTAATTTATCGATAACCAAAACAAGCTCTTTGATTACTTCTCTTATTGATTAAACAACCCTAAATAAGCTCTTAGAATTTAATTTAACAATAGCATTAAGAAATAGAGAAACACCAATTCTAACCAACAAACTCGCAAGCTCGGTTCATTTAGATTAGATCACATATTTTCATAACAACAATCGAAAACTTGTCCATAATCAACGTTATTAACTGCCACAAATATTAGAATTAACCAAACAATTACGGATTTGGGATTCTAAATGGCTATTTACTATTCCGACAATCAAATAACGGGCCCTTATTATTTAATTAATCAAAATAATAATTTCAACGAACACAGAAAAATATGCAAATACTCAAGAACGAAGAAGGAATAAATATAAATTAGATCTCACAACTTTTGTAGAATCAAAATTTCAATAATCCTTGGCTAGAACTTGAGTTTTTAGCAATACATCTTGAAAGAAATAAAAACGCAGAAATTCTTCTTCTTCTCCATGACAATAACCGTGTAGTATCAAAAAGTGTAGAAGAGTGGAAGAGAGAATAAAATTCCAGCAAATCTAATTATATATACCTAGCCAAAAGACTTCTAACTAAAATAAAACTCTAATTCTAAAGGAATAAGGAAAATACTAATAAAACTCCTAAAAGAAATAGGAAAGCTTCTTAAAAAATAGGAACACTCCTACAATTTGATGTGTCTTCTTCTTTTTCTCCATCTTTTTCTTCCTTTTCTTCTTTTATGAACTTTCACCTATCAAAATTAGAAAATCATAATAAATATCTATAATTTAAACTCAAATACTAATAAAAGAATAAATGACATATATGTAAAATATGTATAAAATGCACACTAACAAATTCCCCCACACTTTAACTCTTGCACGTCCTCGTGCAAAGACAAAAGACTCAAAAAGAAAAAGAAAAAAAACAACTAAAACTAACCACTTTCGTAGGTATCACGATTGCATTTAGCGTATGCAACAAGCCTTTAAACCCCTAGGTTACCCTAGTGGACGAGTTGTGTCTCGTGAGGGTTTGCAGATGATATACCCACAAAATCGATCTCTCAGTGTACAACAAGCAAGTCAAAGAAACTTATTTTTCCAAACATCAACCCTTATCATCAAAAATTTTAACAAAAATCTTTAAAGATATCATTCATGCCTCAACCATAACTTTCGTATCCATACATACTCTTCAAAAATTCACAAAAATCCATGACTGCAATATCACGTATACAACATTCAACTCGCATTATCCATTTCTATCTCCTCAAGCATTTTATAACCAATTTAGCACCAATATCATACTTTGATTTACTTTATGCAATTACTTGTCTTTTGATGCGAATACAAATATTGGTCATGAATGCATCCGGTTACTCAACAAGTTTATCATTTATCATTTGATACCCTCTTATAACCCTATTAGGATACTAACACAGTAGCAGGTTTGGGCCGATAGATCTCAGACCAGTTGGCCTTAGGTTACCAAGCTTGAATACTCCTCAGGCTTAATCCCTTCAGTGTAGTTAGCCCCAGGCGCTACAAGAGGTTATATCATACACATTTTAAGCACAAACTACTTCATAGGGTCTTAATTCCCATATTTTCAATTCATCTTCACTTTAATTTCACCAAAATTTAAACCTAAGAAAATATCAACGAATTTCTGCGAGTCAAATATCACATACACAATCATGCTAGATTACAAACTTCCACAAATATCTCAAAGAAACATGTACTTCAACAATTGTAACAGTATAAGCATGCTTGACTTCTCTCATGAATTTCATCAAATTTCTCAAATCAAAATAATTGATATTTCGAAAAAATTTACACTAACTTAACTCGTTGCACACTAAGAGAATTATACACACATCACGACAAAGGATTTAACCCCCTCCCCCACACTTATTTCATGCATTGTCCTCAATGTATCTCAATGTATAAAAATATAAAGCATAAGAAGAATAAAAAAAAATGGAGGTAAAGGAACGGGACTCCCCTGAATTTAGATGTGTGAACCCGATATCAATCCGGTGGAATATGGAATATGGATCCGGTGTTGAATGATGTGTACTGTGGCTTGATGAGTTTGAACCGGAGGCTATTCACAATTTGTGTGTTCAAAAGAACGGCTATTCACGACTTTCAGTTGCATAGCAGCTGCTTGATTTACATACACAGATTTTCGTATCCTGGATTTAAGGAAGGATGAGGGTGGTCGGCTTTGTCAGCAGCCGGCGCGTGTGTTTGTTGGTGGTGATGCGACGGCATCGCGTTTGTGGGAGGAGGTGGCGATTGAGACGATGACCGGCATCGGCGCTCGCTTGTGGCTACGATTCGGCGGCGAGATTTTTCAGCCGTGTAGCAGCGGCGGTCGAAATCCGGCGGTGGTCGCTTCCTCATGGTGGTGACTGGCGGTGGTTTGGTGGAGATGGAGCTTGAAGCTTCAATGGTGGATATTATGGATGGAATGGTTATGGAGTTGAAGCTTTATTTTGCTTCTGTAGAAGAAAAATTGGGGAAGGAGACAATTAAGTCAAAAGAAAGAAAAAGATAGGGAAGAAAGCTGAAAAGGTAAAGTAATTGCTGAGAGAAAAAGAAAATTCGAATTTTTTAATTAAATTTTTTTTTTTCAAATTTTTCCAAAGGTTGAAGTGTATTAAATTCAGAGTGTGACTTATAGTTGGGCGTGGGCACGCCTAATTTTGAGTCATGAATCATTAACAATGTGCACAGCTAAACAGATTGCCACTTTGAATAAAGCGTGGGCACGCCTAATTTTGAGTTGTAATCTGTCAATTAAAACCAATTTTTTTTTTCGAAAATTTTCTAAGTTTAAAACGTGCCCCCGTGTGACCTTGGGATGTGTTTCACCTCAAAGAAAAAAATGAAAAATATAAATAAAAGCAGAAAATAAAGGAACGAGAAAAGGTAGAATCTTGGGTTGCCTCCCAAGTAGCGCCTTTCTTTAACGTCTTTGGCTAGACGAGGTTATGGCTCAAATTGCATAAGTAGGAGGTTCAAAGCCATCATTGTGCCAAGCTACCATTAGTAGATCATCATCATTAAGTTCAATAATTCGCTGCATCAACAAGTTAGTAACATCTTTGACAAACATAGAATGATCATCATTAGGATACTTCATGGAATCATAAATACTAAATTCTATGATTTCACCATTTGCTTCCATAGTAATTATCCCAATATGAATATCAGTGTTAGTTCTAGATGTTTTAAGAAATGGTCTTCCAAGTAAAATGGGAGCAAAATCACAAGAGTGATCTTCGCCCATATCAATAACATAAAAATCAGCAGGAAGAACCAAATCATTAACTTGAACTAATATGTTTTCAAGAACACCATCAGGATATGTATTAGACCTATCAATTAATTGGATAATCACATTCGTTCCTTTCAATTTTCCCACATTCAAAGATTCATAGAGAGAACGAGACATGATATTAATAGAAGCTCCTAGATCTAACATAGCCTTTTCAATTTGCACACCACCTATCTTACAAGGAATAGTAAACATACCTGGGTCCTCGCATTTTGGAGGTAATTTCTTTTGAATGACTGCAGATACATTTACCTCATTTTTTCGGGGGGTCTCTAGAATTTCCTTTTCTTGGTCTTCCTTCACAGATTTCATAAACTCACCAGGAAACGGGGGAGATACCTCAATTAGCTTGACCTGCTCGGTACGTGTCTCAGTCGGTTTGATGAGTTGAGGTTCCACGGATTTCTTCTCCAACTCTTCTTCTGCCTTATGCTTAGAGTTAGCAAACCGACTAGGAAACGGTGGAGGTATTGCAAATTTCTTGAGCTCTTGTAACCCCTTTTCACTTCTCAAAGTGAATGCACTAACATTCTTCTTTGGATTCACTATGGGCTGGGAGGGTAGCTTACTCGAGCTTTGGGAAACCAATTCATTCACAGTTGTGGCTAACTGACTCATTTGACTCTCCAGATGTTGTATACTAGTCCTCGTCTCTTGTTGAAATTGTTGTGTGTTAGTGACTAATTGTTTAACAATTTCTTCAAGAGGCATACCTTGTGGGTTGGAGGATGGCTGAGGTGGTTGTGCTTGTTGTCTGGATTGATATGATTGTTGGAATACAGTAGACCGTGGACCATAATTCAAATTAGGATGATCCCTCCACCCGACATTGTAGGTATTGGAGAAGGGATCATACTTTCTCTGTGGAGCCCCTGGAAATCCAACAACATTGGCTTGTTCGTGAGGATCCTCTTGAAGTGTAGGACACACCTCGGTAGTATGACTAGGATTAAAGCAGATACAACATGCCTTCACTTGCTGTGTATTGCCTACTATCAATTTTTGCACTAGGGAAGTCAAATCATCCAGACGTTGATTCACTGATGCGAAATTCACCTCATTCACCCCCTTCAGTGCAGTATCTTGTCGAGTGCCAAATTGTTGAGTGTTGGCAGCCATGTTGGAGATCAAATTTCTTGCTTCTGTGGGAGTTTTGTGTGCCATTGCGCCTCCACTCGCAGCATCTATCATATTTCTCTCCATTGTTGACAACCCTTCATAGAAATACTGGATTAGGAGTTGTTTAGGAATTTGGTGTTGTGGGCAGCTGGCTACTAGTTGTTTAAACCGCTCCCAGTATTCATACAACGATTCTCCACTGATTTGCCTAATCCCGCATATCTCCTTTCTTATGTTGGCAACTCGTGAGGCGGGAAAGAATTTCTCCAAGAATTGTTTCTTCATTTCGGTCCATGTCTGGATTGAACCAGAGGGTAGATAATAGAGCCAATCCTTAGCTCTGTCAGCTAGTGAAAACGAAAAAGACCTCAGTTTGATTTGATCTTCAGTGACATTCCTTGGTTTCATCGTTGAACAGACCACGTGGAATTCTTTCAAGTGTTTGTGGGGATCTTCTCCTGCAAGACCACGGAAAGTAGGAAGTAAGTGAATAAGACCAGATTTTAATTCAAAATCTACCTCAAGGGTGGGATATTGAATGCAAAGAGGTTGTTGGTTTATGTTTGGCATGGTTAACTCCCTTAAAGTTCTCTCGTTGGCGTTGGCCATGACTTCAACTTCCTCTTCTGAATCACTGGATGTGTCACTCAATTCCAAAGTTAAGTTCAATCCGGGAGATGAAGTAGATGAGACTCCTTGAGCACGTTGCTTGGCTTCTTTTCGTAGTCGGCGAGCTGTTTTTTCAATTTCAGGATCGTATTGAAGTTCACCTGCACGAAGAGATCGAGGCATAAAACAGAACAGGCAACAAAAATTAACTATATAATGAGAAATAAATCTAAAAGCACCAACCCCCGGCAATCGCGCCAAAATTTGATGGGTGTCGAATCCACACAAAAATAATTCCTACTCCTAAATTTGTAGATAGTGGTGAGCAGGGTCGAATCCACAGGGATTGGTTCAGACTTAAGTCTCAATGAACGAATAAAATAAAAAGGGGGATTTTTAACAATCAATTAAACTAAAATTAAAATAAATAACAAAAATTATTAAAATCAAGAGATGCAAAATTAAACAAGTAGAAGAAATCAATTTATGGTGAGATTCTAGCCTAAGGAGTTATCTCCGTTTTGATTCAAATAGTTGATCCTTGATGCAAAGATACTTCAATGTTCTTGAATAAATTGGCTATAGTTATTAACAAGCTCTAACAACCTAGTTTCTCCTTAATTTATCGATAACCAAAACAAGTTCTTTGATTACTTCTCTTATTGATTAAACAACCCTAAATAAGCTCTTAGGATTTAATTTAACAATAGCATTAAGAAATAGAGAAACACCAATTCTAACCAACAAACTCGCAAGCTCGGTTCATTTAGATTAGATCACATATTTTCATAACAACAATCGAAAACTTGTCCATAATCAACGTTATTAACTGCCACAAATATTAGAATTAACCAAACAATTACGGATTTGGGATTCTAAATGGCTATTTACTATTCCGACAATCAAATAACGGGCCCTTATTATTTAATTAATCAAAATAATAATTTCAACGAACACAGAAAAATATGTAAATACTCAAGAACAAAGAAGGAATAAATATAAATTGGATCTCACAACTTTTGTAGAATCAAAACTTCAATAATCCTTGGCTAGAACTTGAGTTTTTAGCAATACATCTTGAAAGAAATAAAAACGCAGAAATTCTTCTTCTTCTCCATGACAATAACCGTGTAGTATCAAAAAGTGTAGAAGAGTGGAAGAGAGAATAAAATTCCAGCAAATCTAATTATATATACCTAGCCAAAAGACTTCTAACTAAAATAAAACTCTAATTCTAAAGGAATAAGGAAAATACTAATAAAACTCCTAAAAGAAATAGGAAAGCTTCTAAAAAAATAGGAAGATTCCTACAATTTGATGTGTCTTCTTCTTTTTCTCCATCTTTTTCTTCCTTTTCTTCTTTTATGAACTTTCACCTATCAAAATTAGAAAATCATAATAAATATCTATAATTTAAACTCAAATACTAATAAAAAAATAAAGGACATATATGTAAAATATGCATAAAATGCACACTAACAAAGTCCAAGAGCTTCAGATAATAATTCATGAAGTTCACGCTGAAGGGATGGCTCTAAGTGAATCCTTCCAAGTAGCTTCAGTTATAGAGAAGTTGCCGCCGTCGTGGAGGGATTTTAAGAATTACTTGAAACACAAGAGGAAGGAAATGAGTCTAGAAGACTTGGTTGTCCGACTCAGAATAGAGGAAGGCAATCGGGGCTCTAACAAGAAGCCTCAAGTGCAGGCGATGGCAAACATTGCCGAAGTTCCGGAAGGCTCCAACAGGAAGAGAAAGTTCCAGGGGAAACCCAAAGGAAATGCCCAGAAAAAGCAAACTGGGAAAGGAAAGGCGAAACAAGGAAATGGCTGTTTCAACTGTGGTCGTCCGGATCATTGGGCTAGAGACTGCAAAGAGCCCAAGAAAAATAAGTCTCAAGGGCAAGGTTCTGGTCAGAACCAGAACAAAGGCAAGCAGGTTTAGAACCAGGCTCCGAACCAGGTTCACTTGGCTGTTGATGACGTCAAGAGCATCAACGAAATGATCGATGACCTATCTGAAAATAGGGTCCCACTAGACTTGTCTGAACTCGATCTCACCGCTGTTGTGTTCGAGACAGATCTGGTGGACAACCCAAGGGAGTGGTTCATCGACACTGGGGCAACCAACCACATCTGTTCTGATAAGGAGGCGTTCTCATCTTACTCTCCTTCTGATGGGCAAAAACTGTATATGGGAAACTCTGCCACTTCTCCGGTTCCAAGAATTGGCAAAGTGGTGCTGAAGATGACCTCCGGGAAAGAGCTGACTCTGATCGAGGTGCTACATGTTCCTGATATTCGCAAGAATCTGGTATCATGATCTGCCCTAGTGAAGAACGGGTTCAAGCTAGTGTTTGAGGCAGATAGGTTTTCATTTACAAAGCGTGGAATTTACGTAGGAAAAGGTTACCTAGAACAGGGCCTTTTTAAAATGAATGTAATGAACGTTATTCGCGCGGTTGTAACCGAATTGATGATAGTAAAATTACATCTTCTGCTTACTTGCTTGAGTATTCAAATTTATGGCATGTTAGACTAGGACATGTGAATTTTAATACTATGTGAAGACTAATAAATTTAAATTTATTACCTACCTTCAAAGTTGAAACGCAACACAAATGTGAAATTTGTGTTGAAGCGAAACTAGTCAAACTACCGTTTCCCTCAGTGAAAAGGAACTCCGCACCTCTAGAACTTATTCACAGTGATATCTGTGATTTAAAGTTTGTGCAAACTAGAGGTGGGAAAAATTATTTCATTACATTCATAGATGATTGCACAAAGTATTGTTATGTGTATTTACTTAAAAGTAAAGATGAAGCGCTTGGAACGTTTACACATTACAAAACTGAAGTTGAGAATCAACTTAGGAAAAGAATAAAAGCTATCCGAAGTGATAAAGGTAGAGAATACGGAGCGCCTTTTGATGAATTCTGTACCAACTCTGGAATTATTCATCAAACGACGGCACCATATTCACCTCAATCAAATGGTGTTGCTGAACGAAAAAATCGTACTCTTAAAGAAATGATGAATGCGATGTTGATAAATTCTGGATTACCTCAGAATTTGTGGGGGGAGGCGATCCTCTCTGCCAATTATATACTTAATAAAATTCCCCACAAAAGTAGGAGTGAGACTCCGTACGAACTCTGGAAAGGTGACAAACCTTCATATAAGTACCTCAAAGTGTGGGGGTGTTTGGCTAAGGTAGAAGTACCCAAACCCAAACAAGTTAAGATAGGGCCTAAAACTATTGACTGCATATTCATTGGTTATGCACTTAATAGTAGCGCCTATCGATTTCTGGTACATAAATCTGAGATTTCTGAAATTCATGAGGGTACTATCATGGAATCTAGAAATGCTTCTTTTTTTGAGGACATCTTTCCAAATAAGGAAAGAACTGAAGAAAATCCTGTTAAAAGAACACATGAAGCGTCTACGAGTGGTTCTAATCCCGGGGACGAAGAACCTCGACGTAGCAAAAGGGCAAAAGTTCCTAAAACGTTTGGTCCCGACTTTGTATCTTATACATTAGAAGGTGAACCAAGGACGATTAAGGAGGCAATGTCCAGTCCAGATGCTCAACTCTGGAAAGAGGCTATCAAAAGTGAAATCGAGTCTATTATGCACAACCATACCTGGGAGTTGGTTGATCTTCCAAAGGGAAGTAAGCCTTTAGGCTGTAAATGGATTCTCAGACGAAAATATAAGACCGATGGATCTGTTGATAAGTATAAGGCTCGTCTGGTAGTCAAAGGATACCGACAAACAGAGGGTCTAGATTTCTTTGATACTTATTCTCCAGTAACGAGAATAACACCTATTAGATTATTCATCGCTATTGCCGCGCTGCATAACCTTGAGATACATCAAATGGATGTTAAGACTGCGTTTCTGAACGGAGAATTAGAAAAAGAAATATATATGGAACAACCCGAGGGGTATGTTGCTCCTGGACAGGAGAAAAAGGTGTGTAAACTTGTAAAGTCCTTGTATGGACTTAAACAAGCGCCAAAGCAATGGCATGAAAAATTTGATAACACTATGTTATTCAATGGTTTCAAGATAAACGAGTGCGACAAATGTGTGTATGTTAGACAAACACATAACGCATATGTTGTAGTGTGTCTCTATGTCGATGACATGCTAATTATGGGTAGTAATCATGAAATCATCATGAATACTAAAGGAATGTTAAAGAAGAACTTTGACATGAAAGATATGGCGTTGGCAGATGTCATACTTGGGATTAAAATCTTAAGAACATCTGAACGAATCATACTGTCACAGTCTCATTATGTTGAGACAGTTCTGGAAAAATTCCTTCCCAACGACAATGCGATTGTTAAGACGCCAGTAGACATGAGCGTTCACCTAAGTAAAAACTATGGCGAACCCGTGTCACAGTTAGAGTATGCTAGGGTCATTGGGAGTTTAATGTATATCATGAACTGTACCCGCCCTGATCTAGCTTACTCTATGAGCAAGTTGAGTAGGTTCACAAGTAATCCTAGTTTAGACCACTGGAAGGCCTTAACTAGAGTACTTAAGTACTTAAAGTACACAAAGAGCTTTGGATTACACTACTCAAGATATCCAGCTGTAATAGAAGGATACAGCGATGCTAATTGGATATCAGACACAAATGACTCTAAGTCCACGAGTGGGTATATTTTTACCATCGGTGGTGGAGCGGTGTCATGGAAATCATCTAAGCAAACTTGCATAGCCCGATCCACAATGGAATCAGAATTCATAGCTTTAGACAAAGCTGGTGAAGAAGCTGAGTGGCTACGAAATTTCTTAGAAGATGTTCCTTGTTGGGAAAAACCAGTGCCCCCTATCTTAATTCATTGTGACTGTCAGTCGGCAATTGGTAGGGCGCAAAATAGTATGTATAATGGTAAGTCCAGACATATTCGTCGTAGACACAATACCATTAAACAATTGATCTCTAACGGAATTATTTCCATTGATTATGTGAAATCAAAAGAGAATATTGCAGATCCTTTGACGAAAGGATTGCCTAGAGATCAAGGAGAATACCTATCAAGAGGAATGGGTTTAAAGACTACAAATTAAAGAATGGACACAGTGGTAACCCAACCATGTTGACTGGAGATCCCAAGATCTTGGTTCAATGGGACAACTAAGCTGTGAATATTCGGTGAGGCACTTAAGAGTTTAATTCACATAAACTCTAAACCCATTTCTATGATAAAGAAGTGCAACCTGCAAGTTGTAGCAAAGGTTAAACTGGGCTTTTAATGATTCCTACACTGTCTAAATGAAGTGGAGTATGGCAGGATACTCTTAATTAGGAAGTCACCTATGTAAGTGTGAGGTGTAGGCCGCCTCAACATTGAGTAAAATGTAAACACTACTGAAACCAAGAGGGGGTGCCACGGCCAAAATGGACCCAACCATGAGAACTGAAAAACTGCTAAAAGTTTATTATGTGAATATCGTTGTCTGGGTTTACACGAACGGCTGACCAATTCAAGACATCACGTTCATTGGGTAGCCTAGTAAATCCGATGATATTTCACTAAGAAAGGTTCAAAGCCAAAAGCTACCTCTTCTGATGTGATAAACTTTCAATCGAAATCTCAAGAGCATGCATTGCATTAATTTCATTCGTGTGGGGGATTGTTGGAAAAAAATTGGATTTTAAGAGTTTTACAAAGTGTGTGTTCCAACACTTTTGTGTACGAAATTCGAACACCGTACGTATCTGGGATACAAAAGATTATTGGATAATCTTAATCTACTTTCCGAGTAGATGAGATTAGCATTTCGAATTTCTCAATTCGGACTTGTAACGAATGAGAAAGTAAGTGCTAAAGTGAGGTGTTTGAACTTATGTATCCCACATAGGATATAAATTACTATTCAAGTGGGTTTATAATTCCTTACCTCAAGACAAGGGTTTGGTCATTGGGTCATCCACTTTGGGCCTTTGTGTGAAAGGGAGAGGAGCTATGCAATTGTGTCTAGGCCCAATTTCTTAGCTCCTCACTCGGGCGGTCCGATGGACCGGACCGGACCTCGGACCACGGACCACAGGCTCGGGCTCGGGCTCGGGCTCGGGCCGGGCCGTGGGCCGTGGGCCTAGGCCTTGGTCTTGGTCTTGGTCTTGTGGCTTGAGGTGTTTGGTGTGGGACTTGGGCCTCTCTATTATTCTTAAAGTTTAATTGGGCTTTCCAGAAAATTCAATAAAGCTAAATTTGATTTTATTAAATCAATTTGAATTAATAAACTGATGGCCACATTTTTTTTAATTCGAATTAAATTTAAATTCAGTCTTCTAGAAGACTATTTCATAACAGCCATAACATCTGATTTATTTGGGCTGTTACAAAATGGTTAATAGCAGAATTAAATTTCTGATTTAATTCTATCAGATTTTTCACCTATATAAAGAGGTCCTCCAGCATTCTGGAATTCTGTACCAACTCAAACACATTCTCTCTAGTGTTCTTGAGTTCATCATATCATCATCAAACATTTCTTGAGTTTTTTCAGCAGTTTAGTAAAGTTCGATTTTTTCTGAAATTGAAGTGGTTCAATCTTCAGAAAAGGTTTCGTTGTATCTTGGGACACATTTTGTCAAAGCCGGTACCACTTATAGTCGGGGCAATTTCGTGTTAAGGATATAGTTAATTCTCGTCTCGAAACACTCTCATCCTTTTCTTGCATTTTTCAAATTGTTCGTTAAATTTGTTCAACAAAAATATATATCGTGTCAAATTGTAGTAATTAGGTGTGGCCGTCAACTTTCATAAATTTTTGTTGCGCGCGTGGTAATATTTGTAAACTTTAAGCTATAACTACTAATTTTTTAATTTATAAAAGAAAAAATCAAGCGTCATATCATGTTAGTAGTCTTTATAGACTGGTTAAATATCTTTCAACTTGTTTTCAATACATTACTTTTTGCACTAATAAAGTATCAAAAAGCTTAATTGAATGAGAGCATAAATTCGTGAATTTGTGTAATGACAATAATTTACTTCGGAAGTAAAAATAAATAAAAATAATTTGAATTATATATAATTATTGTCCCCATGCATATAAATTGTGAAGACTGGTTACCATTATAAGACGAAATTGCATCATCCATGGCGGTGTTTCCTCTCATGTACATGGCCACAAATAAACTGGTGACTAGTCTTTAGTGATGTTGTGAAAAACATTAAAGGGGTGTTTGCAAACACTAAAAATAAGTGATTCTCCACTTATAGCTGAAAATAAGTTATTTGAGAGTATACTTAACTTCTATGCCTGAAGTCTCAATAGCTATTTGTCCTCATCCAGATGACATTCGAAATTGTGACTATAATTATTTTGAAAATGGATGATTAGTAATAAAATATATAAAAATGTAAATATAGAGTTTTATGTAACCGTGCCCCGGGAATTAGAAACTAATTCTCAGTGAAACATGTTAAAAATCTTGATTGAGTAAATTTATTTCATTTTTTCCCTAGTGTTTAATTTTAGCAATATTGTACTTTTAAAAAATAAGTTAATTGATAATCACTTTTAATTGCAAACACTCCATAACAACTTTTTTTCACTTTCTGCTTATGATTGCAAACACCACCCACTTCTGCTTCTTAGCTGATTCTGCTTATTTTTCACTTATAATCACTTCTCCATAAACAGTTGTGTTTGCAAACACCCCTTAAGTCTTGTGGAAGAATATAAAATGCCTGTCTCAATAGTGAATTCCAATTCTACATGTTGAGAGAGTAAATTGTGTTTAGCGCGATTTTATTAGAGATTTAAGTGAATTCCACATGTTGAGAGTGAAGTGTCTTTGGCTTAAATTAATCTACGTTTTGAGTAGATAAATTTAGAGTATTTAATTACTCAAATCCGATTTCGGGTGAATGAGAAATTAATTAGCAAAGTGTATCACTTAAAATGTTTTTCGTAATTGGAATCAATAATTGATGTGAACAAAGGCGAATAGATGATCTCAATTATACGATCGACGGCCGCGGTTGTATAAGAAATAGTCATTTAGTTCGTGGTCTAAAATGTTCAAATCGGAAAATTGGGGGACCAATTTGAAAGGACTTAATAAATCAAGATTCAAAGTTTTGGGGTCAAAATTAAAGTCTGTGGAAAGATGGGGGCTGAAATTGCAAGCCGGATGGTGCAACCGCCCACACCTAATCATTTCCCGGAAAAGATGGCTTGTTATAGGTTGAAAGGCGGGTGTACGGTGAACCCGACACACCGGATCATAACCATGTCAGGCGCTTTTTGTCTTTTAGCTCAGGGGTTGTTTTGAACAATTGCAACTCTTGGGGCAAATCTGAAAAGTCCGAAAAGGTGTAATCAGGGGGCATTTTGTCCAAACGACACAACCTTTGGGCCTTTCTGCAGAAATCCGAAAGGTCACACTTTTTGACCCAAAACCTTTCATTCTCTATAAATAGCCCCCCATAGTTTGGATTTATTTACACCAATATCACATTTCTCATCTTTCTTTTATTCATAGTACTAATTTGAGTACTTTGAATATTCTTTTATTTCTTAAATATTAATTTTAATATTTTAAGAATAGTGTTGAATATTATAAATGCTAAATTGAGCATTTAAAATATTTTTGAAGTTCTTAAATATTATTTTAAGAATTATTTAGTACTAATTTGAGTACTTTAAATATTCTTAAATATTATTTTAATATTGTAAGAATAAGTTTGCATATTAAATGTTTAGATGTGCATTTAATTCATCCATGTCCATCGAGAGAGTTTGGAACAAGTATTTTGTTCGCTAGGCTCGAAAATTTGTAGTGGTACTATTTTCGAGACGTTTGTCGTTGTACCTTGGAAGACAATTGCCGTATTCCGTGACCACCAAGTGCGGGGCAATATTGTCTTAAGGAAATAGGGTAACCCTTGCCTCGACATATCATTATCATTTTGCATCTTTATAAACACCGTCCGTTACGCGCTAGAATTTTTCCCAACAACTTAAGACAATATCTGAGTGTTTCTTGAAGATAACGTTATTCGATGGAAAGAAAGAGGGAAGCTTTATTTAGTTTATTGTATACTTGAATACAATAATTATATTATTCAATTTTGTGACTTACTAATAATGATTTGTAATTGTGCATAACCAACAAAGCAAAAATTGATGATCACAATGCCATTTGGTGAATTGGCTAATCAATTGCAGAGTCGGCGTCATATTTAGCCGATGCAATTAAAGGATACGACTTTTGAGATAAGTTTATTTGCTTTATTTGAGATTAAAGCGTTAATTATTCTATTATGAGAATTGAAGGCAGAATGCATTATGTCATCTTATATATTATATATTTAATTCTCAATGTTGAGTTATGAGTTGCCTGCATAACATTTCGAAAAGTTGCATGGCATTTCGTTGACACTTTCAGATAAGTGTATTATTATTCAATAGGTCAAACTATGTTAAGAAGAGTGAATAGTTATTCGTAGAATTAATATTTCTGAAATGATTGTTGTAGGATGAGATTAGTCTACTGGATTGGAATTGAAAGGTTAAGTAACTTCTCAATTTCAAGGGATCGACTTCGACATGTTATGAATAAGGAAATACATGAAAGCAATTGAAGGCGAAATATTGGTTACTAAACCAATAATGAGATAAGTTCATTAATTATATGAATTATCAATTTTATAATTGCTTCATTTGATTACATATTGTGTTAATATCTAGTTATGCAACAATGATGTAATCATGTTAGATAAATTTGAGCATGCGGTATTATGTGATTAAATATTTAATTATATTTTATCTTTGTGATTTATTCTTGATAAAGAATAAATAATTGTGCATGCATAAAATTACTTTATTTTTCTACGCATATATGAAGTAATTGTTTAGTAATTTTCTTTCGGCTTATGAATAAATGCAATAAGTGTGATTCTTCACTATGTTTAACAATCTTTAGTATAAAGCCTGATCACAATGAATGAAAAAAAAATGCATTAATTAAATAGTTGATTTAAATTGATTGCATGTTCTTTTCATGTGATAGTGACGTTTATTTAAAGAAGTCAATTTTGTGTTAAGAATAATTATTGCATTATTTAGACTTGTAGCCTACAATTTTCACTGTAAAAGTGAAATAGTTGTAGAGGCTAAACTAGTCATGGTTTTATTTAAGCGAAAGAAATCAAGTCTATTTTTAAGAAATTAAAATAGACATTGTGGAATGTCGGCACTATGAACCTGTAAGGTTTCTAAGTGAGAATTTTTCCAAATGTTTCATATTATGAAACATACTCTCCGAAGAGAGAAATGTGGACGACATATTATACAAAGTACACAACTTGGTCAAGAATAAAGGATGTTAATTGTCGGAGTAAGATAGTGAAATTCGATCAAACGTCTGAAATTAAATCCGAGAAAATGACTTTAAGGATATAGACAATTTGGTAAAACCAAATTATAGTTGGTGTATTGACAATAGTCGAAATAAGGATAAGGAAAAATAGTTCCGAGTGGACAACCACAAACGTGGTAAATCGAACCACGCCGACAATGGTTAATCATAGATAAACCGAACCATGTAAATGGTGGGTGACCGTTGAGGACAAGTTGAACCATATAATTGGTGGGTGTTCGTTAAGACAATCCGAACCACACAAATGGTGGGTGATCATCAAGACGAACCAAGCCAGGCAAATGATGGGTGATTAGATCACTAAAACCAAGTTAGGCAAATAGTGGGTGGTCGGACCTTACGCTCTCGACTGTAGTGAAAAATAACTAAGCGAATGGTGGGTCGACACCGGTGCTACACATACATCCAAGCTGAAAAGGTAGATGTATTGAGTATCACGAGTAATCGACATAATGACCTTTTGAAGGCATTGACTAGAGTTCTTAGATATCTGAAATATGATTACTTTATATGATATATCCAAGTGTACCGATACAATATACTGAGAAAAAATGGATATTCCTCATTGGCTAGATTTTGTGCTACCTATTCCGATACATTGTAAAAAATAGTCGATAGTCGGAAGGGCACAAAGTAGCATGTAAAATGGTAGTCTCGACACATACGCCGAAGATATAAAACCATTAACAGTGATCTTCAGTGGCATTGTCTCTATTGATTAATTAAAGTCAAATGAGAATGTATGGATTCAAATGTATGCCTAAAAGATCAAATAAACTGCATATCGATGGGAATGGGTCTAAAGCCTACATAATTAAGAATCGACATAGTGGAAACCCAACCTTGTTGACTGGAGATCCCAAGATCTTGGTTCAATGGGAGAACGAAATTATGAAGATTCAGTGATGCACTTGAGGAGTTTAAAACTCCTACCCATTCCTAGGATAAACAAATGCAACCTGCAGAGCGTAGCTGAGGTTAAGCAAGTAGGTTTTAATGATTCCTATACTGTCTAAATGTGTGACGTAACAAAGTGGGGTATGGCAAGGTACTCTTTATAGGAGATCACCAATGTAAGTGCGAAGTGAGGGCCGCTTCAATATAGTAAACACTTATGAATCCAAGATGGTGTTCCATGGCCAAACGGACCCAATTGAGAACAAAATCTGTTAGAGAAGTTATTGTGTGAGTATCATTGTCTTGTTTTACACAAACGGCTGACCAATTCAAGACATCACGTTCATTGGGGAGCCAAGTAAATCCGATGGTATTTCACTAAGGAAGGTTCAAAGCCACAAGCTACCTCTCCTGATGCAATAGCTTTTCGCCCGAACTCTCTCATTGTCTGCATAGTCTGCATTGCGTCTGCATAGTCTGCATTTGCATTAATTTCATTCATGGTGGGTATGTTGGAAATCTTGATTGAGTAAATTGTGTTTAGCACGATTTTATTAGAGATTTAAGTGAATTTCACATGTTGAGAGTGAAGTGTCTTTGGCTTAAATTAATCTACGTTTTGAGTAGATAAATTTAGAGTATTTAATTACTCAAATTCGATTTCGGGTGAATGAGAAATTAATTAGCAAAGTGTATCACTTAAAATGTTTCTCGTAATTGGAATCAATAATTGATGTGAAAAGGCGAATAAATGATCTCAATTATACGATCGACGGCCGCGGTTGTATAAGAAATAGTCATTTAGTTCGTGGTCTAAAATGTTCAAATCGGAAAATTGAGGGACCAATTTGAAAGGACTTAATAAATCAAGATTCAAAGTTTTGGGGTCAAAATTAAAGTCTGTGGAAAGATAGGGGCTGAAATTGCAAGCCAGATGGTGCAACCGCCTACACCTAATCATTTCCCGGAAAATATGGCTTGTTATAGGTTGAAAGGCGGGTGTACGGTGCACCCGCCACACCGGATCATAACCATGTCAGGCGGTTTTTGTCTTTTAGCTCAGGGGTTGTTTTGAACAATTGCAACTCTTGGGGCAAATCTGAAAAGTCCGAAAAGGTGTAATCAGGGGGCATTTTGTCCAAAAGACACAACCTTTGGGCCTTTCTGCAGAAATCCGAAAAGTCACACTTTTTTTACCCAAAACCTTTCATTCTCTATAAATAGCCCCCCATAGTTTGGATTTATTTACACCAATATCACATTTCTCATCTTTCTTTTATTCATAGTACTAATTTGAGTACTTTGAATATTCTTTTATTTTTTAAATATTAATTTTAATATTTTAAGAATAGTGTTGAATATTATAAATGTTAAATTGAGCATTTAAAATATTTTTGAAGTTCTTAAATATTATTTTAAGAATTATTTAGTACTAATTTGAGTACTTTAAATATTCTTAAATATTATTTTAATATTGTAAGATTAAGTTTGCATATTAAATGTTTAGATGTGCATTTAATTCATCCATGTCCATCGAGAGAGTTTGGAACAAGTATTTTGTTCGCTAGGCTCGAAAATTTGTAGTGGTACTATTTACAAGACGTTTGTTGTTGTATCTTGGGAGACAATTGCCGTATTTCGTGACCACCAAGTGCGGGGCAATATTGTCTTAAGGAAATAGGGTAACCCTTGCCTCGACATATCATTATCATTTTGCATCTTCATAAACACCGCCCGTTACGCGCTAGAATTTTTCCCAACAAAACCTACTTCAAAATAAACATTGTGAGCAGTAAACTCTAACTCGTCCTGAAAGCACTTCAACTATATCTATTTTTGGCTTAATGATTACCTAGTGTTTAGTTGTGAAACTATGAAAGATATGATGTTCTGGAATTGTACCTATTTTGTAACTGGTAATAACACTTATTTAGTGTTTATCTGACTGCTTAGGTTACATACTTTGTAATTGATCAATCTCCATAAGCATTGCGAGCAGTAAAATACAAGCCGCATTTAGAGCTACTTCAATCATACCTAGTGTTCTCTCTACATGAGAGTTTTTCTCTCTCCACATGAGAGTTAGTCACTAGGTTTCCTGTTTTGTTTTTTAGGGTTTCTGCATCCTCTTGAGTCCGCGAATACGTTTCTGAAGATTTCCTAATCGCACATGGGGGGTTTGGGGAGTGTATATACGAGGGTTTCTTGGTATCTTTGGTAAGGTGTATTTCTCCTACGCATTCCACGCGCGCGATAAGGGTTTGGCTTGTGAAAGTGGAGGGCCTCATCCTCATCTTAAGCTTTGGTTTCTTGGGAAGTGGGTCATCATCGTATGCTTGAGCGAAATTACAGTGATCTCCTCCTTGATACATCACTTCAGCCTTTATTTTGTTTTGCTTGCTTTTATTGCTTTCGATTTTAGTGTTGTTGTGACTTTCCTGTTTTGTGTTCCTGTTTCCTTTCTTTTTTCTTGTGTGCTTTTGCTTAGTTTGTTTTGTGTGCTTTTGATTGAAGGGCCTGGTTTTCTTACTCACAGGTAGGCACCTAGCTGTTCTTTCATCCTTTTGTCACACTGAGACACGAATATATTTAAGGGATAGGTCTTGTTTCGTACCTAAATGGATGAAAATATTTCTCGGACGGAAGGGTTATTGTCCTTATCGGAAAGGGAGGAGAGAGAAGTGGTCATACCCCAACAGATCTGGCAAGAAGGGAGAAAGGTGCAGGGTCATATTCTAGTGGGAAGGGTAGCATCTAAGAAGAGGGTTGATTTCAGAGCTATGACTGCAACCCTAATGTCGTTGTTCAACTCGGTGAAGAAAGTTGAATTCAAGTGCATGGATGAGGACAGGTTTATGGTGGTGTTTGATCATATCAGGGACCGAGATCGTGTCATGGAAAACACACCATGGAACTTCGATAATCAGTTGGTAGTACTTCGGAGGCTCTTTGAAACTGATAATCCGATGCTTGGCAATCTGGATTGGGTGGAATTCCATGTCCAGATCCACAACTTACCTCTGAATCAACGAAGCCGAAATATGGCTGAGTTTCTGGGAAATTTTGTGGGGGTGTTCATAGAGGTAGACGAGGGAACTTCATGAGATAAAATTTTGCGTATAAGGGTTAGTCTCAATATCACAAAAGCTTTGCAGAGATGCCTTACTCTCAAAACTCTGACAGGGGATTCCTTGAGGGTTGATATCACGTACGAACATTTGTCGAATTATTGTTACTTATGCGGGATAATTGGGCACACAGAGAGTTTTTGTGAGTTAAGGTATAATGAGGATTTTGTAGCTCCGGAAAAACTCCCATTTGGCCCTAGTCTATATGCACCCAACCGAAGGAAACCCATTCTCTCTATGGTGGATTGCCCCCATGGGAGAGAAGTGGGGATACTCCGGGACATAGGTGGGGAAATAGGGCAAGTGGAGGGCAGAATTCCAAGAGTTTGAGGCCCCAAAGACAACTCAGTTCTACTGCCTCTTCTTCTCAGAGTGTCCCAACGAGGTTTGAATCAGTTCAGCAAGTCAAGAACTATGGTGACAAAGAGTGGGAACGGGCCCTATCCCTGGTTGTCTTGGAGGGCAATAGTTCTGCTCGCAAAGCTAATCATGAGATACACCAATCATTTTTGAAGAATTTCACTTCTTCACTTCTCTCATCCCATTTCACTACCCAGGGATCTTTCCCTTTCCATTCCTCAATTTCAAACTCTACATCTTCACCTTTCTAAACTCCTGTCCACTGTACCAACCCAAACTATAATGTGATGAGCCCTATCCTTATAAACATACCCTTACAAATATCCTCACCTCAGAACCCTTTGAACTTTCCCTTAGTAAAAAGAAACAGTGCCCGGTTGTCTATGAAAAAAAACCCTTTCAGATTTAAAAAGAAAAATTGTAGAAATTTCGGATTCCCATTGTGAGGAGAAGACTCATATGAACAAAAAACATATCTCTAATTTGGCGGGGGTTGCGGGGCAATCCCGCCAACCAAAATAAATCTCTTAGTTTGGAACTGCTATGGGTTGGTGGACCCATGGGCAGTTCGTCAGAAAACGAACTTTATTCGATTCTATAAACCCTCGATTGTGTTCTTATCGTAGACCAAATGCAAGAAAGCAAAGTTTGAAAGACTGAAATTGTTAACTAACATGTTCGGAGTTTGTGTCGAGTTCGTCAGAAAACGAACTTTATTCGATTCTATAAACCCTCGATTGTGTTCTTATCGGAGACCAAATGCAAGAAAGCAAAGTTTGAAAGACTGAAATTGTTAACTAACATGTTCGGAGTTTGTGTCGAGTCTATCGAAATTGGTGGAGGTTTGATTTTGCTTGGGGATAAATCCTTGGATACGTTTCTTCAATCGTACTCTAAAAACCATATTGATGTTAGCGTAACCCGGTGTTTATATGAGGATAGTTGGCGGTTTACGGGATTTTATGGGGAGCCGGATGTAGCTAGGCGAAGACATACGTGGGATCTTCTTAAGCGCTTATGCCCAAATGGACAATGGGCATGGTTGGTTACGGGGGACTATAACGAGATCCTCTATCAATCTGAGAAAGAGGGAGGGCCTCCTAAAGCGAATTGGCAAATTCGCATGTTTCATGATACGCTTCAACAATGTGACTTGTATGATTTGGGCTTTGAGGGTTATAAATACACATGGAGTAATTCACGGGAGTTTCCTCACAAAGTGAAGGAGCTGATAGATAGAGCATCTGGGAACTTGGCTTGGTGTAGAGCTTTTTCGAATACTAGGGTAACTCACTTGGCATCGGCACACTCGGACCATGTTCCACTCCTCATTGAGTTGACACCTTCGGATTGGCCAAGTCCTAGAATGAAGAAAAGATTATTTAGGTTTGAAGCTATGTGGATTCGATCAAACCAATGTTCACAGGTGGTGAGGGATTCGTGGCAGGATGGTTTGAATTCGGATTCGGTTGAGAAGGTGTGGGATAACATCAAATTGTGTCGGCTTGGGTTGATGAATTGAAACAAGGAGTCTACGGGCCAAAGAAGGTGAAAAATCTAAGAGCTTGGGGCTTTTATTATTGCAAGCCAAAAGGAGGATGGAGATCCGGATCTAAAAGCATGAATGAATCGGGTGAGAGCAGAATTAAGAGAAATACGGGCTCGGGACGAAGCAACGTGGCATCAACGGAGCCGAGTTATGTGGATGCGTGATGGGGATCGTAGCACACACTTTTTTCATGCTAGGGCCTTGGAGAGAAAATGTTGTAATGAGATTACAAAGTTGAGGGATTCCAAGGGTGTTTGGCATGAGAGGTGAGGGAGAGATTTATGGGAAAATAACTTACTACTTTCGAGAAATATTTTCATCCTCTAGACCTACGGTAGGAGAGCTCACATCGACCTTGAATATTATTCGACCTCGAGTGACAGAAGAGATGAACCAATAGCTTTGTCGCCCATATGTGGCTAGTGAGGTTTCCTTTGCTCTCAATCAAATGCATCCTTACAAATCTTCTGGTCCGGATGGTATGTCTCCTATCTTTTTTCAAAAATTCTGACATATAGTTGGTAATGATGTCTCTATTGTGTTCTTCATATGCTAAATAACCGTGATATCATACCCAAAATGAACTTCACTCATGTGGTTTTAATACCTAAGTGTGACCATCCAGAGTCTATGTCTCAATTGCGTCATTGCGTCATATTAGCTTATGCAATGTCATTTATAAATTTGTCTCTAAATGTATTGCTAATCATTTGAAGCCCCTTCTCCAATCTATCATCTCTGAAACTCAGTCAGCTTTCATTCCCGGTCGACTCATAGCTGATAATATCCTTGTGGCATACGAGGTGAATCACTTCCTTAAGAACAAAAGTTGGGTAAGGATGACCAAGTTACCCTCAAACTAGACATAAGCAAAGCCTATGACCGTGTTTAGTGGAATTTCTTTGCAGGAATACTGATCGTATTAGGTGCACGGCGAGCCAATTATTTTTGGGCTCAGTCATATTAAATGTAAACACTATGACAGTCTTATTTTTTAATATATTGAACTTTTATGGTAGGCTTCCTTATTGTTATAACTAGTGTTAGTATAGATAAAGATCTCATGGATTACATATGGTTAGGGGAGCGGTCGGGATACATATGGAATGCTCTCAAAGACCGTAATCCTAAATATTGTTCCAAGTCATAGAGGCTGTGGGATTTGGGATATCACTGGCCTCGTCAAGACTTGTTCATGCATGTAACTCTTCCAAGAGGTCGACGCGTTCCATTATCGATGGCTTGTATGGAAATACATGTATGAAAATTCATACTGGATTATGGAATTGAACGGCCCCGCCAAAGGACTCCTATTCGGTGTTGTCGAACATGGAGTCCTTGGGTTTCATAGTGTGAGATTAATCCTTAGACCTAAGATGTCATTTGGAAAGGGCACTACCCACTCTGCTTTGATATGCATGTGCACTCCAGGAGAGTCATATAGCGTGTATGTTGGGTTATAATCTGGTAATGCATTGGAACAAATTGCATTCAGAGAGAGATTCATCCAGGGTCACGAGGACCCGGTATTTTCTTTGTTGTTGCGAGAATCTAAATGATCGTTAAAAGCCTTTGATCAAAGTGATTGTCTTCTGAGAGGGATTGGTATTCCCGGATTAGAATAATGGATCATTAGATGTCACAACACAGTCATATTTTCTAAGGTTATTAGGGTTCAACTGTCGCCATACCCTAGACCATAGACGGGAAAATGATGAAGGGATTCTACTCACATGACGATCGCAACTTGGATAGGTTTTTGCTTTTCATCGTTGACATCTAGGTAGTCGTGGCGACGTTGCTAGACATCGAACCATGACTAATAGGTGTCTTGGATTAATTTGGTGAAATTAATTCAAGGACTAGTTAATTATTTAGAATAATTAATCTAGCCTGCGGGGACTTATTGCTAGCTTGACAACGAGCCTGAGAGGTGACACACATAACTTAGTGTAGTACCTATTGACTAATTAATTTTTTGTGAATTAATGGTGGAATTAATTAATTGGATTCAATTAATCAAGGAAAATGAATTAATTTAACTAATTAATTAATGGTCCTATAATTTAATATTAGAATATTAAATTGGGAGGGACTAATTAATTAATTAGGAAAAAGAAAATAAAATAATATATATATAGACACAAAGTGCACGAGTGGCGTGTGTATTGTGTATGTGGATTTGGTGGAAAGATTTATCTTACTCACCAAGTTTGTAAAATATATATTAATTAATATTCTATAAATATATTTGGTAGAATCCTTAATTAATTAAAGTAACTAATTAATTGGATATGGAAGGATTCTATTTGATATATATTAGGATATTATTAGATATGGTAATATCTAGTTTGTTGGAAGGAGTCCAACTAACCAAGAAAGAGAATAAAAGAAAAAGGAAATACACACACACACACATATATATATAGACCAATTAGGGTAAATACCCTAGCCATAATACACACCCCTCTCTCCTAAAAATTAGGGGAGAGGTGTGTACTATATATATATATATATATATATATGTGTGTGTGTGTGTGTGTGTGTGTGTATTCCCCCTCTTTTAAACCTAATGAAAAAGTGACTTTGAATTAGTTTTTGGTTTTGAAAAAAGGCATGAGAAAATAAGGCTCTGTATGGTTTTGTTTTCCAAAATGAATTTTAAATTTTTATTGGAGAATGTGTATTACAGAAATTCATATGAAAATATTAACTTTTTGTTCGTTTGGATGTGTTGTAGAATTTAAAATTTGAGCATTTTCTGTAGAATTTACCTTGGAGTGTGCATTTTCATTTTCTGGTGATCACCAGAAAATGAAAAAGCAACTTAAAAACACAACCATACAGAGCCTAAGTTTTTGAGAAAACACTTTTCTATTATTCTCTCCCAATATTTTTTTTCATACGATTTCTTCAAACTCATGTGTTGAGTGCGAAGAACACTTAAATAATTCCAAACTTTTTTTCCTAAATAGCCAAGATTCGATATTCTCCTTGCTAGCACTAGTGGAGATAATTGAGGGTACGAGCTAGGGTGTATATACATCTCAGAGGAGCAACACTTGGGCCGCTAGGGCAAATCAATTCGAAAACTGTAGCAGACAGTAGCTTAAAAAGACGTTGTTGCTTAAAGTCTACAAGAGGTAAACACGAATAAACTTTCTCCTAGGATAGTTTTGAATCCGATGGTATCATGTCGACCTAGCCCTAATTTCGGGGATTCCGCTTTAATTTTTGAAATTATATATTTTTCGCTGCGCCGGTATCCTCGGGGGATTTACCAATCCCAACAAATACTAGATAGGTTGGGCTTTCACAGGGAGTTTTCTTACCACATTATGATGTGCATTTCTTCAGTTTCGTACTCGTATATGCTTAATGGTTCCCAATTTGGTTTCTTGCATTCACAACGGGGACTCCGACAGGGGTACCCGTTGTCTCCATATTTGTCCTTACTTGTGGCAGAGGTGTTCAGTTGTCTTTTACAAGAAGCGGAGGAGAAGAGGGAGATTGAAGGGGTGGCAGTGGCTAGGAGGGCGCCTCGGGTTTCGCATCTCTAATTTGCTGATGATACACTATTCTTTATGCAAGCCACGGAGTCGGCTTTTGCTTGTATAAAGAAAGTGTTGAGGAGATACGAGGTGGTTTCGGGACAGAGAATTAATTTTGACAAATCTTCAATGGTTTTTAGCAAAAACACTCCTAGTGATGTTCGAGTCCCCATGGCACGTATCTTGGGAGTTCAAGTAGTGGAGAAGCATGACAAGTATTTGGGGCTACCGACGGTTGTGGGGAGGTCTAAAAAAGAGGTATTCGATTTGATTAGAGAAAGGGTGACGAAGAAGTTTCAAGGGGGGAATGCTAGGTTCTTATCACAAGCGGGAAAGGAAATTCTTGTTAAAGTGGTGGTCCAAGCTATCCCTACTTATGCCATGAGTTATTTTCAACTTCCGGATAGTCTTCTCAAGGATATTGAAACAAGCATGGCAAATTTTTGGTGGCATAATAGAAACACTCGGAAGATTCGTTGGGTTGCATGGGAGAAGTTATGCAAGAGTAAAGAGGAAGAGGGATTAGGCTTTCGGGAGTTAAAATCTTTTAATCAAGCTATGTTGGCCAAGTAAGGGTGGTGGATTATACAAAACCCAGAGTGTTTGCTTAGTAGGATATTCAAGGCACGGTACTTTCAAGAGACATTCATGGAAGCAAAGTTGGGTCGAACCTTTCACTTATATGGAGGGGTATTTTTGGAGCTAGGTTTTTGCTAAAGAGAGGGGTGTAGATGGAGGATAGGATTGGGCAAGGAGGTTAGAGTATGGGGTGGGGGGGACCCGTGGCTCCCTAGAGCACAAGGCTTTGTGGTTTCCTCCACTCCCCAGGTCTTGGACCCTGATACAAAGGTAAGTGAGTTACGGGTTAGTGATGATGGATGGTGGAATGTGGATCTGATTCAGAACATTTTTAGTTTACCCGAAGCCGAAGCTATTTTGTCTATACCTCTAGAGAGCGGGTTAAATCGGGGCAGGGTGGTATGGCATTTCACAAAAGGGGGGTTCTTTTCAGTCCGAAGTGCGTATCATTTAGCATGAGAGTTACGGGTTAGAAATATTCCTTCCTCCTCTATGAGTGAATCACAAGACAAATGGAATTTTATCTGGAATCTGGAGTCCCTCCAAAAGTGCGATTGTTTGCATGGAAGGAGTGTAAGGGGGCGTTGCCAATGGGTAGAAATCTGCTTAGAAGAAGGATTGAAGTTTCAGGAGTTTGTCCGCTGTGTAATGAGGAAAATGAAGGCTTGGAACATGCTCTTTTCAACTGTTCGTTTGCTAAAGTAACTTGGTGCCTTTCAAACATTCTGTGGCGCATCTTGTCTAGGGTTTCCAATAATGTTGAGGAATGGTTCCGTAACTTGGCCAGGGATTTTAAGTTGGATGAGTTATGCTTATTCCTTGTGATTTGTTGGTATCTTTGGTATAATCGAAACAAAACTCTTATGGAAAAAAATTACAGTACAACCGGATGTGTTGGTTTCACAAGCTCAGGATTTTCTTCGTGTGTTTAGGACTTCTTTAAACATGGATTGAATGGCTCGTTCGGAACCGTGGCCAGTGTGTTGGCAGCCACCTGATAGTAGGATTATTAAATTAAACTTTGATGGGGCTCTTTTTCAGCAAGAGAGAGTTATGGGAGCAGGGGTTGTAGCTAGAGATAGTGATGGAGTTTGTGTGGGTTGGTGTTCTAAACGATTCGCGTTTCTTTCCTCTCCAGAACTCGCAGAGGCGTTGGCTGCTCATTTGGCTTTGGAGTTGGCTGTTAGCAAGGGTTGGCGCAAGATTGTGGTCGAAGGGGATAGTTTGACTCTAATTCGGTTGCTTCACTCGACGGAACCTTTGTTTTGTTCTATTGGTCCCATTGTCAATGATATTCGATCCTTAGTTTCTTTTTTCTCGTTTTGTTCATTTGGTTTTGTTAAGCGTAGTGGTAGCAATGTGGCGCTTGTTTTAGCGCGTTCGGCTTTGGAGATCCAAGAGGATGTTCTTGGACTCCCGTACTTGGTAGCTTGTAGCTGACGGTTTGGTTGAGTAATATATTACATTACCGGTTTTCTTCAAAAAAAAAAATCATACCCAGTGTCTAGGTGCCCCATGAAATATGAAAAGCTGATGTACCACCAAAAACCACAAGCATCATAAACCTAATACCAATCGGGTTTTAAATTAATCATCTGACAGGTAAATTACGCTTATCATATAATGATACAAATTTCACATATATTGACCGATTACAAAGTAAGTGGTATTAATTGCATGTAAAATAGTTGATATAGTCAAATATACTACCAAAAAATTTCTCATGCTTGGGTATATGGTGTATGATAAGATTGTAATTACTAGTGATAGGACATAATAAGATGTGCTTGGTTCATGGATTAAGTATGAAATGGACCAAAGTCTAACATCTTACAATGACAACCTAATAACAACAGATGCACTGAATTAATTGACATGCAATTCGAAATTATTTGCATCTTCAACGTCAATCGTACAAAACTTTGCCCACTTAGGCGTTCCGTGTCAAATTGCTGAAATAAAGTCTAGTAAACTAACTCAATTTTGAATTTTCAAATTTTAGTTGTAATTTTATATGGAAACTAAAGGAAGTTAAAAAAGAAACTCCCTTAAAATTTCTAAGATTTTCCTCCCACGTAAGTTAAATTATCTGATATATCACCCATCTACTTCATCCCTGATTTATGTTGGAAAGAAATATATCAATATCTAATTTGAACTTATAATACGTTATACATATATATATATCCCTATATATACTATATTCTAAAAGTAAAAATGATTATTCAAAAATTTGCAAAAAGTAACTAAAAAGAAAAAAGAAAAAAGGGCAAATCATGATGAAACGTAGGATATGATGAAGATAATAGCCACTTATATATGATGGGATGTGAAGACATTATCTTAAGAGAGCTATAGGCATGATTTGCTTAATAAGGATGTTGGATAGTGAATTTACAGCATCCATATTTGGCTTATTTAATTGTAAGTAGATGGTTGGCCAAATTATGCGAACATGGTCCAAGTATGGCTTTACCCAACTTCTTGAATATATGTAATTACCTTGTCTAAAATTTTGATTTAGTCTCATGTGTTTTTCATTGCTATTTGGATTCTCAATTTTAATATAATAATTTATCTTGTATGTATCACACGTAAAAAATAGGAGTATTATACCTAATTTGGACAATACGGCCCAATTTCAATATACCCCAATCCAATCTTGAATATTATAATTGTATCCATAGGTCCTCACGTGTTTTCAATAGGTTGGGTCGGGTCGACCCACAACACAACCTCATGATCCTAAATTCAAATAATTGGACCATGATCTCACGTACTACATGTCCTACCCTGGGCATCATACTCAACTCAATCGATTCGATGTAAGTTTACTTTATAAACCGCAACAGGGCCTAGCACAATCTGATAGGTTCGATCTAACTAATTGAATTATATCAGATTTGATTATCTTAATAGGTAGATGGACAACTTGGCCAAATATCCAAGTGCAATCCATAGTCTTTGTTATCTGGATCATGCCTGACTCATTTTTCTTAGTGACCTGATTCATATATCAATCGAAATACGACCCAAAGATGGCCAAATCAGGAGTATGTAAATTTAAAAAAAGAAAAGAAAAAACATGTGTTTTACGTTGTAAGTATAGAAATTTTTCTGGTAATGTTCTGAAACACAAAAAATATAATATTAATGAAATGTTGAGAAAAATAATGAAATATATACTTTGTCCATCATTCTTTACATTCTCTTTAGCGACCATGTGATTAACTTTTTTTTTTGGCAATACATAACATTAATATGGAAGAAAACTTATAAATATTACCAAGATCCAACTGGTTAATAATTAACTCACAATAGTATAAATATATATATATATATATATATTATGCGTGCGCAACACACGGAGTTTAGAGTTGTTCAAGTTCAAATATTATCGTACTTGATGGCCACGTGCTCAAATTCAACTCAATATATTTTCTTTGAATCAACTGGCGTTATTTGCACACTTTCTACTTATTTCGAGCATGCTCGCATTACTTAATTTTCTGTAAATAAATATTAAGTTTTAAGTTTCTGTAAACAAAAAAAATTGACTCAATAAAATGCATACTAATAGACTAATGTTAAGTTTTAAGTTTATACTACTTAATAGATATATGTGATTTCAAACTTGAAAGCATTTTAATTCATAAATCAAGTCAGGAAAGTTCACAACAATTATTGTATCATCAATATTTAGAGTTTTTCTAAATATAAATGATATGACATAAAAACTTAAAATTAGTTTAAAGTCTCTTCAAACGCATCGATATATTAAGTTGATGCATTAAAAAAAGACACTATAAATCTTACACCGTCTAATTTCGAAAGTAGATTAGCTACACAAAAATAAACAATTAATTATAATTATATGATGATTTTTGTGCTTATCAGGATGGATCTAATGAGGTTTAACTCGCCCATTATTCATAATGATCTAGCTTCTAACTCAATTTCAACGCTCAAAATGATCAGCTTTGTTCTTATTAGGTTTCCACACAAATATAAGCGGACTCCGAACAAGTTTTGGATAGATTCGACTCAATTGACAACATAATTAAAAACGAAACTAGTTTCGCGTAAAATAAATAAGAACTCGAAAAAATTCATTGAAAATTCCCATATATTTGACCTTCCACAAAGTGGAAATATTCTTGTAATTTTACCCGAGGCTTGTTAGCTTAGTGGTATCGACTTTCACTTTCATGTGAAAAATTTTGGGTTCAATTTCATACTGTCACAAAGTTATTACTTTTCTGTACTTATTTCGAGTCTTATAGGGTCTGTGTGACCTATAACTAAAAAACTATTGGGCCGAGTTTGTCGGACTAGGTATCCCCTTCGTCTAAAATTAAAAAAAGAAAGAAAAAAAAAAAAAATATATATATATATATATATATATATATATATATTCTTGTAATATCGGTGTGGAAACTTGAGGAAAGTTTAATCTGGGACTATAAATCAAACGCGTAGCCCCAACACATAAAAAAATGATTCATGCTAGTAATAAATTAATTACTAATCTTTCCATGTGTTTAATTTTCCCGATCTGGATCCTCTATTGCAAATGGTGTTGAATCTTCTATTGCATTGACTTCTATACATGACAAGTATACAAAATTCAAATCACTAAAAAAAGATTTATACATTTATCACGCATATAAGTAAATGTAATAGAAAATGAAATATCATTGTGTAATAAAGAACTAAGAGACTTTCGTACTTAACTTTGTGATTAATTGTTATCCATTGAATGAACACAAAGACCTGCTCTTGCATGGAACGCATTAACACCAATCTACATCAATCTCAAAGTTTAGCGTTTAGGTTTTAACCAACTTATAAATTGCACGATTGACCAACACAAATCAATATATATAGATTAAAATGATTAAAGCCTCAAAGACAAATCAAGCTGGCTAAGCTCTTCTTGATGAACATTCTCATGAGCTCTATTATTAATCCAGTTGTGACCATAATTCACATGATCCCTTCTCCCAAACCTACCTGCATGGCCCTCAAGCCCGATGACCGGCCCGTGCACCCGGCCCGAGTTTGAACTAAGTTGCGGCTGATTCGAACCCGAGTGGGGCCTACCACTTGAGCTCAATTCTCTGCTTTTCTTAGCTAGGGTTCTCTCCAATTTGTGAGCATTTTGGTGCCCTCCAAGAGCCTGTGAGCTATAAAACTTCCTTCTACAGTAATTGCACGAAAAGAATCGGGCCGGGCCGACTGGATTTGAAGGAGGAGATGAAGAAGAAGAATTTGGAGATGAATGTGATTCTAGGTTAGTCATATGATTGTTACATGATGATAAACTCAGGTTAAGGGAAGTGTTTGGCTCATAATTCATGATTATAGTTATGTTATAATTAGTGATCCAATAAAATAGAAGTGAGAAAGAAGAGATGGGTAACTAATTTTTGTGTGGATAATTATTAGGTTGCTTTGTGCAAGAAAAGTTGCTAATAGAAGTAGAGAGTTTGTTTAGTGAAGTTACTCTAAGTGAGAAAGTTAGGTTTTGAATGATCACTAGGTTGTATATATATACACATGAGTACATACATGTTCATTAAGATATGTAAGGGTAAAGAAACATTGATAGTAGTAGATATCAGTGCAGTAACCCTCCTTACATGTTACAGTAGAAGTTCGACCCCACCACATTCAGTAACCCTCTTTATACGTCACAGTAGAAGTCCGATCCCACCGCATGCACTGTAGAAATCCGAATGTCAGTCAGATTGAAGTTGTCTGAAATAAAAGCAACTTGCTTCACAAATTATTGTCGCATGCGAAGCCGAACACGTGCCATCCCTATGATTCGCTAAACCAACTAAAGTACCATATTAATTATTCAATAGGAAGGAGATTATAGTCATATAAAGGTTTTATTGTTCTTCCATCGAAATTTTTGTTCTTATGATGAATTGAGGAATATAACTAAAGAAGAGGTGAGATGGATATATATTTTAGTTCACATTAAATAAAATTTTAAGAATTTGAGTAGAAACAAAATTTTGAAATCATTTAATTTATATATAAAATTTGAAATTATTAAAAATCATGACAACCTCCTAATCGCTTCATCTCTGATTGCAGTGAGAAATTAAAGAAAGACAGAATTTTCAGATACCAGTATGAAGCAACCAAAGGGTTGTCGCCCCCACAAATGACAGCATCTGAATTCCCTTGTCGGCCCAATGAAATATATTTCAGTGCAAATAAACCCTGAAATTTACAGAATTAATTAACTATAATATATATATATATAGATTGTGAATCTATATATCAAGATTGGGCAGTATCCTAATCATGAGTCTAATCATACTTTTTTGGAAAATTATTTATATGCACCTGGCTTAATATTAACAACTTGGATATAGTGTCACATATCAGAGACGATTATTATGTCGATGTACTAACATTATTCAGATCGTTTGGTGCTGATGTGGAAAATTTACATGCATCGGGCATAATATTTAATTAGGATAGTGTCACAGATCAGAGACATAATTATTATGTTGACGTGATATTATTCAAATCGTGCAAATAAAATCCATTTCTCCTTTATTTGGTGTTACTCTTACTTTATCGCCTAGGACAGGTAGGGGTCGAGATGTTGCATTCATTTCCCAATAAAAGTAGAAGATGAATATTAAAGATAAGCCTTCTTGACTAGATCGATTACGTAAAGCAATAATAGACTCTTTGTTGAAAAGAAAGAAATTAAACTGATCAATTAGATTGATTAATGAACTAAAAACAATTTAAACTATTTGGATTTGACTTATTACCTGCTATAAGGATGTCACGTTCCGAAATTCCTTACAGTAATAATTCTTGAATCAGCCATATTTATATATGATGGAGATGTTTCAATTGAATCATGACTCAGAATAAAGAACTTCTAAACAATAGAGAACACAAAAAATCTTTCGATTTTATGATAGCTTAATCTACATCAAATTACGTTCTCCTCTTATCTCGAATTGGATTGATGTAATTTTTCGAAGGTCCAAAAATAAGATTTTACTTTTTAATGAAAATTTTAAATAGATATATATCATTAATTATTATTAATGACAATTTATATATAATCATGCTCATTCTTATGCTGATACGTAATTCATGTGACTATTGGACTTGTTGAAATTTAATGTGACAAAATAAAATCTATTGTTACTTAACACACACACACACACACATATATATATAGTAATAATATTGATACTGCCATTTTATATCTTTTTAATAATATATTTTATATATATATATATATATATATTACGTAATAATATTGATACTGCCATTTTATATCTTGTTAATAATATATTTTTTATATCTTGTTAATAATATATTATATATATATATATATATATATATATATATATATAGTGTGTTACATTTCTTCATTATATGTCCCAGAATAATAATCGATCTAATTTTACTGAGAAATCAAATTTTGAATGATAGGACGTACAATTATGTGTAAGTCTATCATATTAAAATTAATTGCATTTAAAAGTAATAGTGTAGGTTTGACTACAAGTCTACAACCCCTCGTTAATAAGATCGAGAGATAGTTTTGAAAGAAAAATATATATTTTAAGATGTCACGAAAAAGAAATATAAACATTAGATTTTGGGTATAGTAATAATAGTTTTTGTATGGAAATCTTAGAATTAAAACTTACTTGGATTTCGACGTGTGTTTTTCTTTTGTTCTTTCATTTTCAGGCTGAACCAACTATTGTACGTAAATTGTCCAATTTCATTGGTTTTTGGGATTTTAACTTTATAATTTAAATTCATTTCCCCAACCATACAAAATCCCAATATTCAAAACAAATTAATTGTCAGAATTTTGGGGGACGAAGAGCATCATAAGATCTATCCTTGTAATTTTGGCTTCTAATATATGACATTTATCATTAGTAGTTCAATTTTGTACTTAATTCAAGTACTAACATATTCATCACTTCCTCCACTCTATACAATATTGATGAATATAATCGCGGGATCATATATACTCAATACACTAAAATATCCTTTAAAAAATACAAATATATCCAAACACCCCAAAGGTCGATGTGTCTCTCTCATGAGTCGCTTCCCACCCGACCTAGAACTCGTTCCAATTCAGAGTATGGATCCTTGGCGTGGTCATGTGGACAAAACGTTCATTGGCACCTCCATGCACATGACCCAAAAGTTATAAATACTCCTCATCAATAAACATAAACGTGTTCTTACCATTTCACTAGCTACTTTCGGTTTATACCACTTTACTCGATATTGTTCGGGTCGATCCGAATGACTTTAGCATGACTCCTGCTTTCATGTTAGCTCTTGTGATAAATTTGAGAATAGAAAACATTGAGACTAACCTCTTGACTGACCTAGACAATCTTATTAAAAGTGACTCAAATCAAATATTTTTATTCATTGTACTATGTATTACGGTGGTGGTCGCTTAAGTGAGAGATTGTGTATGCAGTACATTTTATTGAGAGAGGTACACCATAACATCTAATTGTATCTCGAAAGATTAGTTTTGGACCCTCGGGCTGAAGAATACCTCGAAACCTAAAAGAAAAAAAGCAAAAAGCAAAAGCACATGGGATATAGATAAACAGAGATGAAGAGTCCACTATGTGCCATAAAAGAGGCAACCAAAATATTCACCAGAAAGAGCATACTGCATTAGCATAAGATAATAAATATTTATATTTATGTGACAACTAGAGGGTTAATAAATTTGAAAGATCCTAGTGATCTTGGCTGTCGGATCTTGTTTAAAGACACAACATTATCTTGTTCAGAACTATAATTTTTGGAATATACTTTGGCCCTAAGTTTCCCAAACAATAACATTGATTCCCTTTGAATAATGTAATTAATAGTTTTTTAACCCTAAGTTTCCCAAACAATAACATTGATTCCCTTTATATAATGTATCACTGTTTTCTTTAAGTTGTCTCTCAATGTACTTGGACAATTAATAGTTCTTTAATGATTTCAGTGTGTATCTCGATAAGCATCGGGGCATAAACGGTGATAATCTTGTCATGTTATTATAACTAGCGTGTCCCCCGTGCTATGCATGATAGATAGATTAAAGCTTTTCTACTCAAAAAAGACTAAAAATATGAAGAAAAAAAAGTATAAGATATGTTATGATCCACATAACATATTTAAAATATATTTATGATTTCACACGTTGAAAATAAAAAACTTGTTTCCTAAAATAAAAAGGGAAAAGTCCATAAAGGTAGAAAATCTATAAAGAACAAACTCAGTTTGAATGAATAACTATGGATACCAAGCAAATTTATAAAAGTAACTTAAATATTTATTTACTTGACAAATAAAAAAAAAATCAGCCATCATATGGGCCACATCATATTGTATGTGTATTCCCAACACGAAAAGTTAAAATTGTCATATTCCAGCATATATGAAATAAAATGTAATACCAAGAATCCACTTGAAAATTGCAAATGGAAAAATCCAAAATATGATCATTTCTCGTTTTGGACTCATTATCTCATAAATTTAAGTTTTTAATTGTATAAGAAAATATATCTCAACATTTGTAGCTAGGGTAGCTTTTATGTTTACTATACTATTATTTTAATAAGAAGAAATAAAGAAGATTATTACATGACTAATCATTTTATATACATAAGATACTTATTTTTGTAAAATTCTTCAAATGGGTTTCTAGGAAATTGAGTGTGATACTTATCAGTTAATTTAAATTAGAAACTATAAGATTTTATGTGACTTGTGCATTGTGAAACATTTTGCTAAATAAGACTTTTCTTCTTTTACTTTTAAGTTTTCATTCAACTCAATTATATGAAATCTTTGAAAATTGAATGTTCTCATAAAAAGGAGAAATATTGGTGGTGCTACAAATATAACCTCCATTTATCATGATTCAAGTATGACATAGATACTATCATTTTGATGATTCTCTTACGTTGTTACGTGTTAATTTATGTTAACCGTATCATAACATTCAACAATGTTAATATATGATCCTTATCACACATGATTGTAGTTTCATCACATATCCTCTTAATTCTAATGGAGAGATCCGATTTCAAATTGTGTTTCCATCAATTAAAGTGATAAAAAATAGAAAAATCTAGATCATAATTTAATTAGAAAAGTTTAGTTACACATGATATTGGCTATAAAACTTACATAAACACCAACAGCTATTTAAGTCTTTCTTAGCTTATGAAACACCAAAAATTAGTAAAAATAATAATACATTATACCTTTGGAAGAGATCCTACTTCGCCATTGTTGGAACATAAATGAAGAAACACCGATGAATCTTCATTTGAGTATGCAAAGCTACATAAAAAAAGGTAGGGGAGCTCAAAGAAAATGCAAAATACAAAAATGAAATTGAGTATAAAAAGTTACATAAAAGTAGGTAGGGGGCTCAAAAAAATGTGAAATACAAAAATGAATTAGGCCCTCTTAATGCACATAACAAAAGGTATGAAATTAAAATACAAAATATTTCCATAAAACCATATAGAAACAACTAATTAAACATTATAATAAAATTAAAAAAATGTTAATATAACTAAAAATTAGTAAACATTAAATCTTGCAACCATATAAAGAATAAAACCTGGCATAGAGAAATATAATCAATTAAATAAAAAATAGAATCAATCAAAGGAATACCATAAAACCTAGTGAAAGTGCAAAAGTACCAACTCAATGAACTCGAAAATAATGGAAAATTATAAAATGAGTAACTCATGTTACAAATGATCGAAAGAATAATGAAAACGTATAAAATTTGAGTAAACATTTTTACCATAGAAATTTATAGAAATAAATTAAACAAAAATTTGAAACTAAAATAAAATTTATTCAAGTGTAACAATCCAATGTAAAAGAAAAGGACTAATAAATCATTCTAATTTCCAGATCATATGAAAAATATAATGTAGAGAAAAGAAAATTCTAATCAATTGTTGAAAAAACGTAAAATATTTAATCAAAGAATTGGCGAGCAAGGGGGCTCAGAAAATCCAAAACTACTAAATGAAATTTTTTAATTTAAATAAAAAGCATATCCATAAAAACATAAGAAATAAATCAAACAAAAATAGAACTAAAAATAAAAAGTTGTTCATAGATAATAGATCAATATGACGGGAAGAATTAATAAATATTAAAATTTATCAAATCGGGTGAATAATCTAATATAGAATAAGAAATTTTAATTAGTTAAATGAGAAATGAAAATAATTTTATTCAAAGAGTACTTACATATGAAAAAGTTTGAGTGAAAAAATCCATGAAAATGGATGAGGAAGACACAAAAATAATAATGATGATATTCAAACCATACAAAGTGAGTGAGCTATTATCCTTATTTATTGGCAAGTCAATCACCAATGATATTTTTGAAATCAAAACAATTCATAAAAAAAAGGGAAGATAATTTAATTTTGTTTGGAAAATGCCATTTCCCTTAAATAGTGACATGAATTAAGGGATACATACGAATTACTCCATAAATGTAGGGATCTTTACAATGAAAAAAAAACAATTAAAAAAATTCAAAATTCTAGAAAAATAAAATTTGAGTTTAATTGGATTAAAATGTAGTCAAACACTTCTTTCAAACATATAAATATAATAGTATGGATAGGATTGAACTGTTGGCATGACATCACCATCATCATTTGGTGTAAAGCACTCAGTATATAAAAGAAATTATGTAAGTTCATGTGAATTATCGCATTCAGGTATACAGACAATCTATACTCACCTAATTTGTGTTTGGATTGAATGAACTTTTCAATTGATTCACCACAACAAAATGATAGTATTGACAAAATATAAAGTAATAATATCAAAATTGTCACTAGATAGATATAAAAAATGACAATATTTTTTGTTTTTATCATGATAATAATTTTTAGTGATGTGAATTCTTTTTAAGTTCTCATCAATGATAATTTTGTGACAACACATGTTTAGTGACAGAACAAACATGGTGACAACTTACAAATATATTTGTTATCACAAAGTTATCACTAAACATGTGTAACTACTAATTATAAATAGTGACAACACCAACAAGGTCCAGCACAGTTGGTAGATAGCTGGGTTCCTTAAGCATTTGTCCAGGGTTCGATTCCTGGCGGTGTGTATAGAAAAGGCTTTGTTGGGAGGGGCAAAACTCACTTCGGTGATCTCTACGCCTCGAAGGGAAATAGTCTCCGACATCCGATCGGAAAAAACTCTGGTATATACCAAAAAAAAAAAAATAGCGACAACAACTTCCACATCACTAATTGTTGAGTGACAACTTGCATAATTAAAATTCTTGTCACTGTTCAACTTTTCAAAATCATTGTTATGACATAATAAAAATTATTGTCACTCAATATATTTAATTAGTATAGCTTGACAGTATTAATTTCACGTCTTGTCACTAATAGATTATTATTTTTTGTAGTCATTCCTATCATTTAAATAACTTTGTTTTTTTTCAATAGATTCAAAATCCATGTAATAATAAATTTATTTGAATTCATCAATGCAAAATCCATTTAACACTGGACTCAAAATTCTACAAATCTCATCATTGATCCTAACATGTATGTTTTGTCATTTTACGTTCTGAAACAAACTAGTATACGTCTTCTTCGTCGTGGTGAATCGCCTATATATCACCAATCTACGAGTTCTATATACATTAAACTCTTAGAGTAAATTCTGATCATGCTCCAAGAAAAGCGAGTAAAAACACATTATTCCTAAAAAGAAAGAAGAATCTCACACCAAATATGAATGCAAATTGGATCGTGGCCTATAGATACATGCACTCCAATAGCTCCTTTGTGTTTGTCTTCTTTAGTCCTTTGAGTTCCATTTATTTTCTATTTTATTTTCTTGGTACAGAAAAATTTGGGTAAAGTCAGCTTCAGTCATCTATCACGACCAAAGGCATATCTTTGGGACCAAAGGTCGATTACGGAGTTATTTATAAATCGCTTATCAACATCATTCTCATATCAGCAGAGGGAATCGAATCCACAACATTTAACAGAAAATGATCCGTTTCTTATCAATTGAGTCAACATAGTTCTGTTCATGTACGTTACAAAAGGACCATTTGTGGGAGACATTTCATGTTTTTAAGGAAATGTCATGGCTAAGTGGAATACAGTAATGGACAGGTGGCTAGCACAATACCAGCATTGGTTGACCAAATGAGTTGACACATCAGCTCGCCTAATGGGAGCTGACGTGTCACCCCTCGAGGCCCTTCCCGTGGGGGCCAAAATATGGGACATATTCTTGTGTTGGATTTGTGGTAGCCATAACAAAGCAACATTCTAACACTAACCTGAGACATTAATGAAAATTCCCCCCATAATGTAGACATATTGTTACTTTACATATGATGCTTTTTCTTATATTTTATATTATATAGTATACCTAATATATATATATATAAGATGTATGATCAAATATATAATTGACATAGATTATATATACTTAATATGAATTTATGATAAAAAATAATCAAATATATAATTGACATAGATTACATATAGTTAATATGATTTTATGATTAAGAAAATTACAAAACAAATAAAATTAAAATAAAGAATCTGATGTGGTAGATGAGTAGTTGTCTTGTGCATAAGCTAGATATAATAAGGGGTATGTCACATTTCAGTAAATTTTATGGCTAGATACTTGTTAGTGGAGGTACATGGATCTTGCATAATAATTTGGAATAGAGGATTCGGTTTGTTGTATTACTAATTCGGATCCTTAATTCTAAATTGTGTTTTATCTCCTATATCATGTACTTATATGTATGATAAGTGTATAAACATTTTTCTTAAATAAATGAGTGATATATATATATTTTATACACTTATCATATATCTAAGTATATGAAATAAGAGATGAAGTACAATTTGAAATAAATAGTTCCGTTGTTAGATGTGTTGGTGAACTGTCCAAAAGAGAGTTTTGGGCTTTATCCAATTACCAAAAAAACAAAAAGAGTTTTGGGTTTTATCTGATTGAGGTCGACCCAGTAATAGGCCTTGTTTATTAGTTTTGGGCTTGACCCAAGAGGCCTGATATAATTTTAGAGGCAAGGGCCGAATAAAGGATACTAAAAAGTCCTTCCTTTGATTAGCTCAAAGAGACTTATTAAATTTTTTTATTTGTAATATGCAAAATTAAAAGCTGTATTTGTTTTTGTTTTGGGCTGGGTTTTTGACCAAATTTCAGCCCAAAATTTGTTTGAATGTGGATTATTTTGGCCAAATAACCCAACATGGGTTTGGTAAAAAAAAATCAAAATATCTTGTCTGATATTTTATCTCTCTCTCCCTCAACTCACTGACAGCTCTCTCTCTCTACTCCCTCTTTCTCCGTTCTCTCTCTCTCCTCCCTGTCTCAGTGTTCTCTCTCTTCACTCTCTACCTTTCTCTAGTTTATATATATTATTATGTATATTGCTATAAACAATACTATATTATACATATGTATGTCCAATATTATAAACTCATGTATATGTATATATACAGAAAATATATATGTTATATACCTATGTTATATTTGTATAATATACAATATATTATATGCTATGTATGAGTAATATACAATATATACATAGGTACATAGTATAGATATGTATGTGTATACATAGGTGTAATAGTATAAATTGTAATATTGTATACATACATATATATACGAATATAGTACATACATGTAATGTCATAATACTATATGTATGTTAATATTATACTTTATATACATACATACGTATATACATTTATGGGGTTATATGTAAAACTTATAATATATATCTACATATACACTCTTATATATAAAAAAATATGTAAATACATATATAAAAATATATTACATCAATTACAATATATATACATATACTCATTCATATATATTACAATAATTTCAAACTTATATTACAATATACTTTTCAATCATTAATTTCAGACAAAGCTTACATGAATTGACTGCTACAATGATTTTTCACTACAAGAAAACAGGGCTTCAGAGACGGAAAATCAGAGACGGATACGAATCCGTCTCTAATCTGAGACGGACATAATATCCGTCTCTGATCAGAGACGGATCACCGACGGACGTAGGAAACCGTCTCAGTTTCATCAATGAATCCCTGAACAATAAATTTAGAGTAAAACAGAGACGGATATCATTCCGTCTCTGAATCCGTCTCTAAAGGAAGACTTTTAAATTACCTAAATTATAGACGAATTTTTTCCGTCTCTAAATTTCAAACAGAGACGGATTTAGAGACTAGAAGAAAGTCCCATTTTCATTGTCAATCAGAGACGGATTTGAAAATCAAATCTTTATTCTTATTTTGAGACCGAAGTGGAGACGAAATTTTCCGTCTCATTTTGAGACGGATTTAGAGACGGAAACAAGTCCCATTTTCATCTGCAATCAGAGACGGAATCAGAGACGGATTTATAAATAAAATTTTTATTCTTATTTTGAGACCGAAGTAGAGACGGAATTTTTCGTCCCATTTTAAGACGGATATTTCCGTCTCAGATGGAGATGGTGTTTGAGATGAGCTATCATACCAGTACACTGAGCCAATTTTGTTGTCAAATGTGCTGAAATATTACTTATAGTATATGAGATATCGATGAATTTTTTTTTATAATATATTATAATAATTGAACAAAAGTTATTATTATCGAGGCTCGCTAGCCTCTTATAAACAAGTATTTTTTTGCTCGATCAAATCTTGTTACGTTCAACTCGGACTCAAAAATTATTAATTTGGTTCGACTTGATGTCCACCCCTATCCTAAACCCTAAACTAACCCTAAACCCCAAACAAACCTAAAGACTATATAAAGTGAGGAATTATACCTAAATTGGGGTTAAGTTGTGATTTTCTTGTAAAAACCAGAGTATCCTGCTTTTTCTTTAATTGGTTTTGATGAGAGTTTTGAGCGTGTCAACTATTTAATATATGATGGAGTTAAATAGATTGTCTAATTTTAAGTAGTGAATTTATTTGAGATACTTTGGAGTTTTTTCAATTTTAAGTAGTGAATTTGATTATTAAACACTTACACTCTTATTTATTGTTGTTAACATTTCATCATTCTATAAACCGATTGATTAATTATTAATTGTTAATTTGTTATTCATTTGAATTTGATTAATAAGCAAATTTGAATAAATAAAAAAAAGAAAAAAAATAAACAAAAAAGACCAGGTACCCGATACCTGAATTATAGTCAAATTTGTTGTCAAATGTGCTTGAAATATTATATATACTATATGAGATGAAAATAAATATTAATTTAAAAATAAGAATAAAGTAAAAAAATAATGAGCTTACCCAAATTTGAACTCTAAACCTATTCCAAACTCACACAAAATATTTACCATTACACCAAATCAACTTTCTTGTCAAATGTGCTTGAAACTTTTTTTATACTATATATGAGATATGAGATGAGGAAAAAAAAAACAACTTAACAAAAACTTTCTTTCTTCTCCAAAATATAAGTCATTCTTCTCCAAAATATCAGTCTACTCACACCACCACCCCCACGATCTCCCTCCCTACACCACCACCTCCACGCACCAAACCCATCCCACTCCTCATCTCCGTCTCCGTCGACCTCATCCTCTACCGGATCCGTACGCCCAGCCATCAACTCCGTCCCCAAACCCCAATCCCTCACTACTGCCGTACGCCCAGCCATCAACTCCGACAGATCCGTACGCCATCACTCTTGACAGGTATTTATAAAACTTCAAAAACCTGATTTTCCGTTCAGAAAGTGCATTTCTGTTGTTACCCAATTTACTCCTTGTATATTACGTCGTTTGCTCCAGATCTCAACATAAGAATTGTAGCCCTTTCTGTTAGCTTTAATTTGCTTAAATAATCAACTCAATCCGATTTCTAATGACGTGGTTATGCCCAAAATACTGGAGGCTGGACGATCAAGTACGAAAATCTCCGAAAATAGGTGACTTTGCCGATTCTCTTCCTTGATTTAATCTATCTATTGCTTTCTTGATTTGATAATGTAAATTTGACCGGAGTTAGGAGAACAAAAAATTGTGCAAAATGTTATTCATTATGATTTATTTCTTTACTTTATGCTTTTTTGACCTTTGATGCATGATTTTGACAATTTATACATGTGTGCACATTATGATAAGTCCCTTTACTGAATTCTATTAATTGTAGTGCTTAGTTGTTGGTTTTGATGTTTGTTCATGTTTTTAGAGACGGCTTTTGTGTTTGTTCATGTTTTTAGAAAATGGTATGAAGTAGTAAAATATGTAAAATCAAATGAAAGAATGTCCCATAGTATTTTGCAGCAAAATTGTTTAATATATCTCAAAATTATATATAGCAGAAATGATGAATATAGACCGTAATTGGATGTGGCGGCATATGGATAATAATGGTTATATGAGATGGAATAAAAAAACTTAACAGGCAAAGACTTCTTCCGTAATGATATTAAACATGTCAAGAGTTAATTTTGACAAGAAGATGGCCTTAACTATTAAATCATATCTATGTGGGACTTGATTGGTACATGATTGAGTTTAAGGAGTGAAAGGAAAAAAAAAATCAAAGAATTGCACTAAAGCCCTCAATCTAGGTCTATAGGCCTTGAGACCTTTCATTTTCCACTCAAGACCAAAATAAAATAAAATTGGAGAATGATAATAGAGAGAGACATGCTGCTAAACATATACACACTCAACTCTTCAATTTCTTTGACTATTTTCTTCCTAGGAGCTCAATTTAAAGGTATATTTCAAAGATCTCATGTTTAATATCACTATTTTTTTACCTAATAAGCTAAATATGACCTTACCTAATATCCTAAAGTTGTTTCCTTATCTCGATGAAAGATCTCATGTTTAATATCACTATTTTTTTACCTAATAAGCTAACCGAAAGTGCATTTCTGTTGTTACCCAATTTACTCCCTGTATATTACGTCGTTTGCTCCAGATCTCAACATAAGAATTGTAGCCCTTTCTGTTAGCTTTAATTCGCCTAAAGAATCAACTCAATCCGATTTCTAATGAAGCGGTTATGCCCAAAATACTGGAGGCTGGACGATCAAGTACGAAAATCTCCGAAAATAGGTGACTTTGCCGATTCTCTTCCTTGATTTAATCTATCTATTGCTTTCTTGATTTGATAATGTAAATTTGACCGGTGTTAGGAGAACAAAAAATTGTGCAAAATGTTATTCATTATGATTTATTTCTTTACTTTATGCTTTTTTGACCTTTGATACATGATTTGGACAATTTATACATGTGAGCACATTATGATAAGTCCCTTTACTGAATTCTATTAATTGTAGTGCTTAGTTGTTGGTTTTGATGTTTGTTCATGTTTTTAGAGACGGTTTTTGTGTTTGTTCATGTTTTTAGAAAATGGTATGAAGTAGTAAAATATGTAAAATCAAATGAAAGAATGTCCCATAGTATTTTGCAGCAAAATTGTTTAATATATCTCAAAATTATATATAGCAGAAATGATGCATATAGACCGTAATTGGATGTGGCGGCATATGGATAATAATGGTTATATGAGATGGAATAAAAAAACTTAACATGCAAAGACTTCTTCCGTAATGATATTAACATGTCAAGAGTTAATTTTGACAAGAAGATGGCCTTAACTATTAAATCATATCTATGTGGGACTTGATTGGTATATGATTGAGTTTAAGGAGTGAAAGGAAAAAAAAATCAAAGAATTGCACTAAAGCCCTCAATCTAGGTCTATAGGCCTTGAGACCTTTCATTTTCCACTCAAGACCAAAATAAAATAAAATTGGAGAATGATAATAGAGAGAGACATGCTGCTAAACATATACACACTCAACTCTTCAATTTCTTTGACTATTTCTTCCTAGGAGCTCAAATTAAAGGTATATTTCAAAGATCTCATGTTTAATATCACTATTTTTTTACCTAATAAGCTAAATATGACCTTACCTAATATCCTAAAGTTGTTTCCTTATCTCGATGAAAGATCTCATGTTTAATATCACTATTTTTTTACCTAATAAGCTAAATATGCCCTTACAAAGAATTAATTAAAGTTAAAGGTTAATTATTAAAGTTAAAAAATTAATCAAAGTTAAAGTTAAAGGTTAATTTAAAGATAAAGCTAAATATGCCCTTACAAAGAACAATCTCTTCCTCCACCAAACCCTACAAAGAATTTTCAGAGTATAAACAGGGAATATTTGTGAATATCATCTTCCACGAAAAAGGGGAGATATAAACAGAAGAGACAAGGGATCATCTTGCACGAGTAGAAACATAGTATAAACAGGGGATAGTTCATATAAACCACTTCCCAACGAGGTACAATTTCTAATAATCGACTCAATTTCCTGTGAGGATATAATTTTTCATGTTATGGGAAGGTTATCAAGGGATGCATGCATTGTGGAGGCAGCCCGATTGGGTCTTTTATCAAAATATTTTCAACATTGTTGGTATTCCATCCCTACTCTTTTATTCGATATTAACCGTTTCGAACAAAGGGGTTATCATGGTTTAGATTTTATTCATTTTGTTAATCGTCCTATACTTGAACATAATGAAAGTGTGGTCGAAACCTTGAGCTTTGAGTTACCAATGGGAGCCGAGGCATTGCATTCGATAAGGCAAGAGTGGGTGGCGTTTGGAATAGATCATTCTGTGCGTATACTGAAATTAGTCGGCCGGTTGTCCACTTCACTCCCTAACGGTCTGTTTTTGTCACAAACTCTTGTTCAGTTAAAATTATATCTACCGAACTACATTGTTAGGTGGGAAGATAGATATAATTTACGAAATTTAAAAAGACTCATATTGAAGCACATCGTGCTGTATGAGATAACACATTTTCTTCCCGCCTTGGAAAATGGTGTCCCGAGTTGAATGATTTGCAGTTATTCAACTGTGATTTTAGAGGACTAACAGAATTTGAGGCATATTTGCCTTCTGTAAAAATATTCAAGATGACATTCAATCGGGCCCAAGGAAGTGTGAATATAAAAGTACACTTCCCCAATGTAGATGTCCTTGCTATTTTATTGAAACAAGACGAATAGGGTCCGGGGCATTTACAAGTATTGGGGCCGTTAGCTCGTTCTTTACAGTGGATAGTACACCGTCATCGAGACTACATCGGATCAACTTGCTCGACATACCGACTACTTCGAGAGGTTGTAAAAATGACAAAAGAATTGCTGTCCAGCGAACGAGCACGTGTCCCGGTTGATTTTGTTAGGGTATATCTATCTATCATTGTTTGAATAAGTACAAATGCTTTTAAGAAGTTGTTTTGATTTCCTTTTTTTTTTTTTAGTTGTTTGTTTAGATGTTGGCGCATGTGGAGTCTCTACATCGCATTATGGCGAGGTACTTTTTTGTTAATATGCATCGCCTAGAGATCAGGTGTTCGAAGCTGCTTGACAATCTTGCTGTCACATTGGTGCTCATCAGTAGATGTACAGGCTTGAATGAGCTTAAAGTCGATTTGGTGGTAATATTTTAAGTTTTATGGTTTGTCGCTTATTAGTTATTACATGGTTTATTAAACACGTTCTTTGTTTGGGTTTCTAAAATAAAATTGTAATTGACTTAACATGTGTAGGGTGCACCATGGAAAAACGCGGGCATTAGTGTATCCAACTACGTAAAGGACTGGAAGTTGCAAGCAATGGGATTGGAGGCATTGAATGAGGTCACGATCTTCAACTTCTCGGATTCTGATTGCGAGCTAAGCTACATTCTGTACGTGTTGTCGCAAGCAACTGAATTGGATACACTAAATATCTACTGTGTTAATCAGTTTTTTGATGATCCAATTGGTGTGTATAAGAGGGCATCAATTAGAGCGTATGAAGCTATCGCGTCAAACAATGTGCAAATTCGTTTCATAAAAGGGGCTTACCCTAGAATAAGAGGAGAATGAAAATTGCACCGAGTCAACTTTGTTGTCAAATATTTTTTGGTTATATACTTTGATGATTAGTAGTAACTCGTGTTAATTATCTGTCGTTTTGATACTTTTGGGTAGATGTTGGGACTAATTGATTGGATAAGGTTGTCTGTTAAAATGATGTGGTATTGAAATAATTGTGTTAGATACTTCGATTGTGATGTTAATTAATTGTTTGCATTTTGTTGATAGGTGCGATGTTGTTTAGTTAATATTTGTTGATTTTATTGAATTATTCGTTATTTACTAGGTTTGATATTATATGGATTTAGCAAATAAAACGCTATATTCATAAATTTTTTAGCTTCATTTAGAGACAGTTTAGAAAAGAGCAAAGACAGATTAGAGACGGAATTAGAAACCTATATTGAAATGCGACCACAGACGGATTCAGAGTTGGAATCAGAGACGGAATCAGAGATGGATACGGAGTTGAAATCAGAGATGGATTTAGAGACGGATAATAAATTGGAATCAGAGACGGATGTAGAGACGGTTATTGAGTTGGAATCAGAGATGGATTTAGAGACGGATTTTGAGTTCGGATTAGAGACGGATTTAGAGATGGCTTCCATAAAATTTTGTGACGGATTAGTTACCGAATCTGAATATAATTAGAGACGAATTTAAAGATGGATTAGACACTAAATATAGAGACGGTTTATTTGTAAAAGAGTCATGAAAAAAGCGACAAAATTAGACACAGAAAAAGCCGTCTCTGAAATTAGAGACGAAAAAATTCCATCTCAATCAGCGTCGAGCTGTTTAAAGACGGGTGTCAGAGACGAAATTTTTCCGTCTCTGATTATTTTCAGAGACGGATTTTTCTGTCTCTGAAACTCTGTTTTCTTGTAGTGTTTGTTATCTCTGAAAACAAAACCAAACACATTTTCACCAAAAAAAACCACTCAAATGTTACTTCAAAATAGCTAATCCAAACACATTCTCGCAAAAAAGGATTAAAATACTAATTCTTCAAAACAAAGCCAAACACATTTTCATCAAAATACACAACTCCCAATAAAAAATTTCACCAAATTTTTTATCAAAAACAACCTTCAAAATAGAAACAAACACAGCCAAAGGATTTGATTCAAGTTTGGCGATCATTATTGCAATTATTTTATATGAGTATTAAATCATAGTAATTTAATTTTAAAACTATAATGCATGATTACTGGCTATGTTGCACAGACACGGACACTGCACGATACGGACACGGGACATGTCAATTCTTAAAAAAGTAGGACACGGACACGGCTCGGACACGTTTGTCCATATTTTTTTTAAATATATATATATATATAATATGTTATAAACTTATGAATTTACTGGACTTAGTAAAATAACTTTTTAAAAATAAATGATTGACAACAATCATAAATAGAATAGATAGAAAAAAAATTAGTTTAATATTTGAATTCAAATTATGCTGGTAGTTAACTTATTTTAAAATTTAAAATTCAAATATTTTAGATAAAGTTGATAATGATATTTATCCCTATTAAATTTAAGAAATATATAATATTCACTTATGTAGTAAAATTAGGTTTAATTAAACTATTCACATATGTGCTTACTTGGATAGTTTCAATGATTGTGTTTTATTATATATAGATTTGGATGGAAGCATTGATTTGAAAAGAAAAAAATACGCCATATAATTAAGGATTTCAAATGACTACATGCGGATCAATTCATTATAATGATTGAGCACTAACTAAAATTGATGCTAATATAAATTCTTCTATATTAACTCAAAATTATCCAAATTAACCAACTTAATACATTACGGGTTTAAAGTCGGTTAGAACAAACACGATATTAAAAGCATAAAGCATTAAACGACACAAGAATCCACTACAAAAAAATAAGACATTATTGACAAAATGCTAAGAGATAATATCAAAATTGTCACTAATTATCAATCTTTAGTGACAAGAACTTTTGTCTTGTCACTAAAATATGTTCCACATGTTTAATAGTGACAAGATTTGTATAGAAATTATCACTCTTGATAATTAGTGATAAGAAAATTGTTGTCACTATTGACAATTAGTGATACACCTTTTGTGATAACTTAGTGACAACAATTATAGTTGTCACTATACATGTGTTATTAATTGTCAATAGTGACAATTTTATAGAAACTCAAACTCTTGTCACTAAAAATTCTTATTGTGACAAAGCAAAAATTGTTGTCACTCAATATAAATATCTAGTGACAATTTTAACATTGTCACTTCAAATTTTGTCACAAATATTACTTTTTATTGTAGTAATTTATATAATTCGGTATTTGCCTACGTCCATGAAAGAAAAGATAATATTTCACTATTAATAAAAGAGATATATAATATAATGGTGGTCTGCTTACAAAACCCACAATCCTAAGACACGAGTACAACATAATATTGTTTCTTTATTTGGAGCCATTGATTTATTTAATCAAGCACAACAAAAGGTTATTGTGAAAAACAAAATTCATTAAATTGAAAATCAGACTACACAAATTACCATGATCATGCTGCAAAATAAGCTTTAATTTGAAGAAAAATTCTAGCTGCCATGCATCAACATTTACATCAAGAAAAACATGATGAAACTCTCGGTAAAATGGCATAATTAACAAATATAAGAAAAACATAATGAAACTCTCAGTAAAATGAGATAACAAATATAATTCATAATCATCATTATCATATAGTATATATACAAACTAAAATCAAAGAAATAAATGAAAAATGAACTCTTTATTCAGCTATTTATGATGGACAACCCTTCCTAAAATTCAAGCCTCCATCACCAAAATTAGACCCACAAACCATGTGCAAAATGTCTTCAAAGGCTTATTATATGTTGGATAAAATGGTACAAATTGTGGTTGAGTACGAAATTCGAACGCTGTTAGTATCCGGGATACTTAAGATTATTGGATAATCTTAATCTACGTTCCGAGTAGATGAGTTTAGCATTTCGAATTTCTCTAATCGGAACGAATGAGAAATTAAGTGCTAAATTGAAGGGTTTGATTTGTGTATCCCATATTTTGATATAATTTTATTTAATATGTCATGCATATATCATGAATGACACAACACATTTTAATGGAAAATATGTCATGAATACATCATGAATGACATATGAGCACTTCAAGGTGGTGGAGCATCTTGGATGGCTAAGATTTGATCTTAGAAATGGATGATGTGGATTGATTCTTATGGAAATGAATTTTGCCTATAAATAGCAACCATTCCAACCATTTTGAAGCACACCAACTCAAAACACAACATATTCTCTCTAAGTGTTCTTGAGTTCTATAAAATCATCTTCATCTTTTTCTTGAGATTTCAACAGTAAATTAAGTTCGTAGTTTCTGAAATTGAAGTGGTTCAATCTTCAGAAAAGTATATCGTTGTATCTTGGGACACTTGTTGCAAGAACTCGTACCACCAAGGCGGGGCAATTTAGTGTTAAGGATAGAGAGTTCTCTCTCGCCTCGATATAATCTTTCTTTGTTATTATCAATTTGATACGTTTGTGAAGTTTTGAAACAACAAACTTAACACTAAATTTTCTTGTTGTTGTTCAAAAGTTATCACTTGTTCAAATGGAAAATATGGGAAATGTTGATGGTGCTACTCTTGATTTCGGTCTTGGACCAGGTGCTATTCATGGTCTCGGTATTATCAATGGCTCCGGTGGAGGTTCTGGTTTTAGTTACGGTTCAGGGCTGGGTCCTGGTTCCGGTTTTGGCATTGGCTCTGGTGGGGGTGCCGGGCTAGGTTCTGGTTCAGGGTTGGGCCCTGGTTCCGGTTCTGGCTCTGCTCCGGTCCCTCCATTTGTTTCAATGGCTAATCCTGTTATACCGGTTCAGGCTGAAAAACCGGAGAAGTTCAGCGGGGCTGACTTCAAGAGGTGGCAACAAAAGATGTTGTTTTACCTCACGACTTTGAACCAAGCAAGGTACTTAAGGGGAAATGCTCCTTATGTCCCGGTTGAGTCAACTGATAGTGATCTGAGGAAGGCATATGATTCCTGGATACATGGTGATTTCCTTTGCAGAAATTACCTACTCAATGGATTGAATGATTCGCTTTACAGCGTATATTCTGAAGTAAAAAACTGCCAAAGACCTCTGGGAGGCACTGGACAAGAAGTATAGAACTGAGGACGCTGGACTAAAGAAGTTCGTGGTCGCGAAGTTCTTAGACTTCAAAATGGTAGACTCTAAGTCTGTGACAAGCCAAGTTCAAGAGTTTCAAATTATATTACATGAAATTCATGCTGAGAACATGGCTCTGAGTGAGTCCTTCCAAGTAGCTTCTATCATAGAGAAGTTACCGCCTTCTTGGAAGGATTTCAAGAACTACTTGAAGCACAAACGAAAGGAGATGAGTCTAGAAGACTTGGTTGTCCGACTCAGAATTGAGAAAGACAATCGGGGATCAGACAAGAAGCTCCTTGTGCAGGCAATGGCAAACATTGCTGAAGTTCCGGAGAGTTCTGACCGGAAGAGAAAATTCCAAGGAAAATTCCAAGGAAATTCCCAGAAAAAGAAGGCTGCCGGGAAAGGAAAGTCAAGGGCGGGAGACCGCTGTCACAACTGTGACAAACCTGGTCATTGGGCCAGAGATTGTAGAGAGCCCAAGAAAAACAAGTTTCATGGGCAAGGTTCTGGCCATAACCAGAACAAAGGCAAGAACCGGGTGCAAAATGAAGTGCACCTAGCTGTTGATGATGTCCAGGGTATCAACAAGATGATCGATGACCTGTCGGACAAACAGGTGCCGATCGATCTAACAGATCTTGATCTCACTGCCGTCGTGTTCGAAGCCAACTTGGTGGACAACCCGAGGGAGTGGTTTGTTGATACTGGAGCTACTCGCCATATCTGTTCAGATAGGGCTGCCTTCTCGTCCTATACCCCAACTGAAGGACGAAGACTGTTTATGGGCAACTCAGCCACATCTCCAGTGGTTGGAATGGGGAAAGTTGTGCTGAAGATGACTTCAGGCAAAGAACTGACATTGACTGAAGTTCTGCATGTTCCGGAGATTCGCAAGAATTTGGTATCCGGTTCAGCTTTGGTCAAGAATGGGTTCAAGATAGTCTTCGAGGCTGATAGATTTTCTTTAACAAAGAGAGGATTTTATGTTGGAAAAGGTTACCTTGAGCAGGGCCTTTTCAAGATGAATGTAATGAATGTAATCCGCTCTGTTGTAATTGAAAATGAAAGCAATAAAAGTATTGAGAATTCTGTTTATTTGCTTGAGTATTCTAATTTGTGGCATGTCAGACTAGGACATGTAAATTATAATACTATTCGAAGATTGGTCAACTTGAACTTATTACCAACTTTTAAAGTTGAAAATGAACATAATGTGGAATTTGTGTTGAGGCAAAACTAGTCAAACAACCGTTTCCTTCAGTGGAAAGAAACACCGCACCACTAGAACTTATTCACAGTGACATCTGTGATTTGAAGTTTGTGCAAACTAGAGGTGGAAAAAGTATTTCATTACATTCATAGATGATTGCACAAAGTATTGTTATGTGTATTTACTAAGAAGTAAAGATGAAGCTCTAGGAGCGTTTACACATTACAAAACGGAAGTTGAAAATCAACTTGGAAAAAGGATAAAGGTTATCCGTAGTGATAGAGGTGGCGAATACAGAGCACCGTTTGATGAATTTTGTGCAAATTCAGGCATTATACATCAAACAATGGCCCCATATTCACCACAATCAAACGGAATAGCGGAGCGCAAGAATCGTACTCTTAAGGAGATGATGAATGCGTTGCTGATTAATTCAGGTTTACCTGAGAATTTGTGTGGGGGAGGCGATCCTCTCCGCCAATTATATTCTTAACAAGATTCCCCACAAAAGTAGGAGTGAGACTCCGTACGAACTTTGGAAAGGTCAAAAGCCTTCTTACAAGTACCTCAAAGTGTGGGGGTGTTTGGCTAAGGTAGAAATACCCAAACCCAAACAAGTTAAGATAGAGCCTAAAACTATTGATTGCATATTCATAGGTTATGCACTTAATAGTAGCGCCTATCGATTTTTGGTACATAAATCAGAAATATCTGAGATTCATGAAGGTACTATCATGGAATCTAGAAATGCTTCATTTTTCGAGGATATCTTTCTAAGTAAGGAAAGAAATGAACAAGTTCCTCTCAAAAAAAACATTTGATGAGTCTACGAGTAGTTCTAATCCCGGGGATGAAGAACCACGTCGTAGCAAAAGGGCAAGAGTTCCAAAATCATTTGGTCCCGATTATGTATCTTATACATTAGAAGGGGAGCCAAGGACGATTAAGGAAGCTATGTCCAGTCCAGATGCTCAACTCTGGAAAGAGGCTATCAATAGTGAAATCGAGTCTATTTTGCACAACCATACCTGGGAGTTGGTTGATCTTCCAAAGGGAAGTAAGCCTTTAGGCTGTAAATGGATTCTGAAAAGAAAGTATAAGGCTGATGGAACTATTGATAAGTATAAGGCCCGTTTGGTAGTCAAAGGATACCGACAAACAGAAGGTCTTGATTTCTTCGATACTTATTCTCCAGTAACGAGAATAACATCCATAAGATTATTCATCGCTATTGCTGCGCTGCATAACCTTGAGATACATCAAATGGATGTTAAGACTGCGTTTCTGAACGGAGAATTAGAAGAAGAAATATACATGGAACAACCCGAGGGGTATGTTGCTCCTGGAAAGGAGAAGAAAGTGTGTAAACTTGTAAAGTCGCTATACGGACTTAAACAAGCGCCAAAGCAGTGGCATGAAAAATTTGATAGCACAATGTTATCAAATGGTTTCAAGATCAACGAGTGTGATAAGTGCGTGTATGTTAGACAAACACATAACGCATACGTCATAGTGTGTCTATATGTAGATGACATGTTGATAATGGGTAGTAATCATGAAATTATCATGAATACTAAAGGAATGTTAAAGAAGAACTTTGACATGAAGGATATGGGACTTGCAGACGTCATCTTAGGGATTAAAATCCTGAGGACTTCTGAAGGACTAGTCTTATCACAATCTCATTACGTTGAGACGGTTTTGGAAAAGTTCCTTCCGAGTGATAGTGCACCAGTTAAGACGCCAGTGGACTTGAGCGTTCATTTACGCAAGAACCATGGCGAACCCGTATCACAGTTAGAATATGCTAGGGTCATTGGGAGTCTGATGTATATCATGAACTGTACTCGCCCTGATCTAGCTTATTCTATGAGCAAGTTGAGTAGGTTCACAAGTAATCCAAGTGAAGAGCATTGGAATGCTTTAACTAGAGTTCTTAAGTATTTAAAGTATACTAAAGAATATGGATTACACTACTCAAGATATCCAGCTGTAATAGAGGGATACAGCGATGCTAATTGGATATCAGACACGAACGACTCTAAGTCCACAAGTGGATATGTATTTACCGTTGGTGGAGGAGCAGTGTCGTGGAAATCTTCTAAGCAAACTTGCATAGCCCGTTCCACGATGGAATCAGAATTCATAGCTTTAGATAAAGCTGGTGAAGAAGCTGAGTGGCTAAGAAATTTCTTAGAAGATGTTCCCTGTTGGGAAAAACCTGTGCCTCCGATTTTGATTCATTGCGACTGTATGTCGGCAATTGGGAGGGCTCAGAGTAGTATGTATAATGGTAAGTCTAGACATATTCGTCGTAGGCATAATACCATTAAGCAGTTGATCTCTAACGGGATTATTTCCATTGATTATGTGAAATCAAAGGAGAATATTGCAGATCCTTTGACGAAAGGATTGCCTAGAAATCAAATATACTGCCTATCAAGAGGAATGGGATTAAAGTCTACAATTTAAGAATAGACACAGCGGAAACCCAACCATGTTGACTGGAGATCCCAAGATCATGGTTCAATGGGAAAACTAAGTTGTGAACATTCATTGAGGCACTTAAGAGTTAATTAATAAACTCTAAACCCATTGCCTAGGATAAAGAAGTGCAACCTGCAAGTTGTAGCAAAAGGTTAAGCCGGGCTTTTAATGATTCCTATATTGTCTAAATGAAGTGGAGTATGGCAGGATACTCTTAATTAGGAAGTCACCTATGTAAGTGTGAGGTGTAGGCCGCCTCAACATTGAGTAAAATGTAAACACTTCTGAAACCAAGAGGGGGTGCCACGGCCAAAATGGACCCAACCGTGAGAACTGAAAAACTGCTGAAAGTTTATTATGTGAATATTGTTGTCTAGATTTACACGAACGGCTGACCAATTCAAGACATCACGTTCATTGGAGAGCCTAGTAAATCCGATGATATTTCACTAGGAAAGGTTCAAAGCCAAAAGCTACCTCTTTTGATGTGATAAACTTTCAATCGAAATCTCAAGAGCATGCATTGCATTAATTTCATTCGTGTGGGGGATTGTTGGATAAAATGGTACAAATTGTGGTTGAGTACGAAATTCGAACGCTGTTAGTATCCGGGATACTTAAGATTATTGGATAATCTTAATCTACGTTCCGAGTAGATGAGTTTAGCATTTCGAATTTCTCTAATCGGAACGAATGAGAAATTAAGTACTAAATTGAAGGGTTTGATTTGTGTATCCCATATTTTGATATAATTTTATTTAATATATCATGCATATATCATGAATGACACAACACATTTTAATGGAAAATATGTCATGAATACATCATGAATGACATATGAGCACTTCAAGGTGGTGGAGCATCTTGGATGGCTAAGATTTGATCTTAGAAATGGATGGTGTGGATTGATTCTTATGGAAATGGATTTTGCCTATAAATAGCAACCATTCCAACCATTTTGAAGCACACCAACTCAAAACACAACATATTCTCTCTAAGTGTTCTTGAGTTCTATAAAATCATCTTCATCTTTTTCTTGAGATTTCAACAGTAAATTAAGTTCGTAGTTTCTGAAATTGAAGTGGTTCAATCTTCAAAAAAGTATATCGTTGTATCTTGGGACACTTGTTGTAAGAACTCGTACCACCAAGGCGGGACAATTTAGTGTTAAGGATAGAGAGTTCTCTCTCGCCTCGATATAATCTTTCTTTGTTATTATCAATTTGATACGTTTGTGAAGTTTTGGAACAACATTATATATTATTCTTGAACCTTAATCATAATACAACAAATTAAACCCTTCCTTTTTACCTTGTAATAAAAATTAAAGGACTTTTTTTTTAAAGGAAAAATTAAAGGACTTTTTTCCTATCAAAAAAGCAAATCGCCCTAGGAAAAATTCTTATCAGCTCTTGATCACCGACGGTCTGAATGATGTGACATCAGCAAGATATATACAATCATCACGCTGCTGTAACACTATTCAAACAGTTAATCTAATATAACGAAAGCTCGATACATATAAGAATTTCCGTCCTTCGAACCAAACAATAATACCATATCCATCATGGAGACGGCGTAGAATCAAAACTATTACCCCTACAATACCTCAACTCCAATGATATTTGTCTTTCATACTGAAGTTGCTTATAAAAATTTGCAATAAAAGCATCAGCCCTCTTATCAATATCATCTTCAGATGATGATGATGGTGATGGATAACTTGTTGTTCTATGAAGCCCTGATCTAGATGAACCGGCCGGTTCATCGTCCGGGTCCGAATCTTCGACACAAGCCCTCAAACCGGGCCGGTCACCGAAGCTAAACCTTCTTGTGCTCGAAGAAGCCCGAAGATTCGAGATAAGTTTGAAGCGGTTCACGTTGAAATTAAGCAGAAATGTGATCTTCTTCACAGCCCTTTTTAGCCGGCTTAGCAACTGCCATCGGTCCATGGCCGCCATGTTATATAAAGTTGAATATATATATCAAATATATGTAATATGTGTGTGTGTGTGTGTGAAGGTTTGTGTTAGAAATAGATGTTTTTGTAGAGAGAAATAGGATTGGATTGGAAGTGGATATTTGGAAATAGATCAAATGGGGCCTTGTAAATGATTATATATGTGTGTGTATAAATATATATATATATATATATATATATATATATATATATGAGAAATTGGTTGGTAGATTGATGGAGAAGACGTGGGGACGAGGACAAACGTGTTAGAATGAAGGAAATTAAGAAAGTGCAGAGTAATGTTAGAGAGAAGACTTTATTTCAATTTTCAATGTTTGATTAATTGTTGATTAAGGAATTGGCTAAAGTTATATAATACTTATAAGTGATAGTATTTTATATTTATTCTTTATTTCCACAAGTTATTAGGAAGAATAAGTTTTTACAAAGGTTTGCCATGCATGTACATACAAAGAATTGAACTATTGAAGTCTTAGGGGGCAAGTTACTCTTATTTATGAGAAAATTCCCGCAACTTTAACAAACACTAGAAGTTTAACTAATGTCAATATATCCTAATGGACAAATAAAATTAATATTGAAACGTTCTCATAAAACATGTCTTCTTTATTTATTGATAACTAGTAAGTGATTAACCTTTAAATCAAAATATATTTTGCATCATTTTCAACTAAAAATACACTTAATTTCTACCTTTACATTTTCAATAACTACCTTTCATTTATCATACACTCATTTTTTTCTCTCACATCTCCATGTATAAATCCGTAATTTCGTCAATAATTGTGGTGCTATAGTGAAATACAATATATAGTATTAACCATCATAGACTTGTGCACATTTTGAAACCCATTTGAATATTTTTAATGATTTTTTTGGGGTCAATCTATATCATTTTTACTAATAAATATATTTAATCAATATAATATTATATATTTATTTTATCTATATTACTTTTAACTATTTTAATCATTTCACACATCATCAAATCATCAATTACAATCATTTCAGGCAACACAACCAAACATGCTTACATTTTTTTTATAAAAAATAATAATAAAAATTAAAAAACTCATTTTCTCACACATTTTAAAAAAGAATTGAGAACACATCAAACTGAGCATTATATATTGACTAGTCTCTAAAAATTGTGTTCTTAATGGAGGCTCGGTTAGATTTTTTCATTAATATACATGTTGAAGAAACTACAAAAATGTTTTCTTAATGAACTTGAAATTAAAAGGAAAAGGTCAAGTTTGTTTTTAATAAAAATAAAATAAAACTTATTAAAAAAAAACTTGAGCTCGAGTTTGGTTAGCATATGATTTTGAGATCAAGTTAATTTGATTCGATTTGAAATTATAAAATTCGAACTCAATTGATTAATGATTGAGTATAGTTGAAACTTTTATATATATAATTTAGACAAAAGCAACAGAGAATAGAATAGACAAGAATCAATTAATTTGTATTGAAAATAGGGTAAAGAGCATCTTTGACCACAAACCCAATGCCATTTTAATTAATTACGGATAATTCTCAACAATGAAGTTGACCAGTAGAATCTTCTATTGTAAATGGTGTTACAATTTCCTACTACATTTCATATATGAACGTCATGTGTACAAAATATTTCTGTAAATATAAATTTAATATGAATTATATATATTTGTCGTACAAATATGATATACAATACAAAATATTACACCATTTTATAATAGAAGATTTCGTGTGTGAAGCTAAGTAGCTAACTATAGATATTTTAGAAGTACACAGAGGACACATGAAACAGTTTCCTTATTTTTCTAAAATGATAAAAGATAAAGGATATGTAACCAATTAGCAATTCCTAGTTAAAATACCAAGGTCCAGCACAATTGGTAGATAACTGAGTTCCTTAAGCATGTTATTCAAGGTTCGATCCCTAGTCGTATATATGGAAAAGACTTTGTTGGGAGAGGTTGTACCCACTTTAGTCATCTGGTGGATACCCTTGGTTATAAACCGAAGAAACAAAAAATCCTAATTAAAACATGATCATAGAATCCCTACATCGTGAAATATCTACACATAGCTCATACATATTACACTAAACACTAGAATTTATATATTGTCACAACCCCATCAAAAGTAGCTAATCGATAGTATTTTTGTAGATTTCAACTAAACTACCACCTCATTACACAACTGAGCTAGAGTTGGTTGTTTGTGTATAATCTTGAAAGCAAGGCCACAAGCCCACAACCATGTGTTAAAGTTTCTAAAAATTTGCACCTAAACTCTAGAAACATTTTGGCTGTGTTTGGTTTTGTTTTCAAACCTATTTTGGCCAAAACTTGTTTGTTTTGTGTTTTTTTGACCAAAAATGATTTTTTTGGTCAAAAAAATTGTCAACTATTGTCTCCCTATTTGTCTCTACTTTAGGGTACCTACTAATTACATCAACTACAATATAATCATTTAAAACTTATATTATATTATATTTTTCAATCATTAACTAATTATAAACACAACTTTTCAACAAAAACTTACATGATTTGACTGCTACAGTAACTTTTGTCTCTTCTGAAAATAAAATCAAACACTAAACCAAACACATTTTCATCAAAATACACAACTTTCAATAAACCTTTTCACCAAAATTTTCACCAAAAAAAACCCCCAAAATAAAACCAAACACAGCCTTTCATTTTCAAGTTAGTGGAAACTAAATTAAAGTGTAGTCTCGAAATTCTTTTATTCCGATGAAATATATATTTTTCCTTCATTTTCTACGAAGTATTTTAATTTTCAACCGCAACTTTTAATTTTTCAAATATTCTAATGAAACCTCTTAGATGTACTTATTTACATATGAATTATTTGTATCATATTATTATTACAAACTTAATAGTAATTGATAATATTACTATAAAATATAAGTGTATTGTAGTCTACTTATTTGACGTACTATATTTATTATAGTTACTTCTAATTTGTTACCGAATCAGTTGGTTGTAATATAGATCAAACGTCATATATAATGACTTTGAACATTGATCATACATTATTTAACATGGTTCATTGACAATAAAAATTAATACGCACCAATTATAAAAGTAATCTATTATTTATTTCATGATCTTTCGACATATTTCTTTAAGTTTACAAATTTTCTATGTTGTTTTCGGAACATCTCCGAATTTTTTTCAATATATATAAGTTCGAAACACATGCTACAAACGAGACTTTAATTTGTAATTACACCTAGTTAGAAAAATAGAAAAGGTCAAGACACGACACGGCCAATATTTATAAGTTCGAAACACATGTTAGAAATGAAACTTTAATCCATGGTCACACCTACTTAGAAAAGGGCAAAAGGTCGAGACACGAGGCCACTATGATTGCTAGCATCTCCCATTTATGGTTCCAAATGCCAGTAATCTTTGAAAATGTTATTTAAGATTGGGTGCAATATTCGTAGTGTGTTCTGTTGGATTTTCTGCTATGTTAATCTGAAATATACTGGAAATATATACGATAAACAAATGAAAACGAATCGAGGCGAGAGTTGGACTCTCTATCCTTAAAGCTATATTGCCCCGCTTACGGTGGTACGAGATCATGCAATTAACTTCCCAAGATACAACGATTCCGTATTGTAATTGAACCACTTCAAGAACAACACTCCACGAACTTATTTTGCTCAAGAACTCTCACTGATGTTATGTATGTAGAATGCTTAAAATGCAGAAATGATTTCTGATTTTTGTGTGTTCGTCTTCTTATCTTTTCATTCATATGGGAGACTCTTTATATAGGAGAAATTTGGAGAAATGAAACGTTTTCACTAACCACTTTTAAAAGTGAAACATTTCACTTATACTTTTAAAGTGAAAAACATTTTACTTACCACTTTCAAAGTGAAATATTTTTCACTTATAAATTCAAACGTTTCAAATTTAGCATCATGAATCTTTCAATTTCTGACTGTTTTACAAATGAAACGTTTCAGATGTAATTCAACCTTCTGCTGGGCTGCCTTATTTCTTTGGAAAAGAAATGAGCCTAAATTAATTCTTATTGACCCAAAAGAAGAAAATAATTAACTGGGCCCAAGTTAATTTAATTCTAAATTTTGCCCAAAAAGAATATATTTAGCCCAACGACCACCAAGCCTAGTCACGGCCCACGGCCCGCGTACCAGCCCGATCCCAGACCCAGACTCGACCCGAACCCAGACCCGAGCTCGAGTCCGTGGTCCGATGTTCGGTCCGGTCCACCTTATGGTTTATATCCAAAGTGGGATATCCACATTCAAACACCCAACAATAACAATTAATTTCTCATTCGTTTCAATTCCGAATCGAGAAATTCGAAATGCTAACCTCATCTACTCCCGGAGTAGAATAATATTATCCAATAATATTTAGTATCCTCGATACTTGTGGTGTTCGAATTTCGTACCCAAAAGAGGTGTTCACACACTTTTCATACATACACAATATTCACCCAATATCCAACAATCCCCCACACGAATGAAATTAATGCAATTGATGCAATGCATGATACTGAGAGTTCAAACGAATATTTATCACATCAGAAGAGGTAGCTTTTGGCTTTGAACCTTTCTTAGTGAGATATCATCGGATTTACTAGGCTACCCAATGAACATGATGTCTTGAATTGGTCAGCCGTTCGTGTAAAACCAGACAATGATATTCACATGATAAATTTTCTAAGCAAAATTTTAGTTCTCACTGTTGGGCCCATTTTGGCCGTGGCGCCCCCTCTTGGTTTCATAAGTGTTTACATTTTACTCAATGTTGAGGCGGCCTACACCTCACACTTACATAGGTGATCTCCTATTTAAGAGTATCCTACCATACTCTACTTCATTTTCATGACAGTATAGGAATCATTAAAAGTTCCGACTTAACCTTTGCTACACTTGTAGGATGCACTTCTTTATCCTAGACAATGGGTTTAGAGTTTATTAAAACTCTTAAGTGCCCTCTTGAATTTTCACAACTTAGTTGTCTCATTGAACCATGATCTTGGGATCTCCAGTCAACATGGTTGGGTTACCGCTGTGTCAATTCTTAATTTGTAGACTTTAATCACATTCCTCTTGATAGGCAGTCTATTTGATCTCTATGGAAGTCCTTTCGTCAAAGGATCTACTTTATCCTCCATGATCAGTGGAGATAATGCCATCTTAGATCAACTGCTTAATGGTATTGTGCCTACAACAAGCCTGTCTAGACTTACCATTATTTATGCTACTATATGTCTTTGTTATTGCAGACGGACAGTCGCAATTGTATGCACGTGCTATTGCCGACTTATTGTCTCAATATATCAAATTGGGCATATGTGCATATTTCAATATGGGTGCACCATGGTTCTCCACCAAGTCTTTAATCACTTTCTTACAAGAGCACTGTTATGGAAACTATTTCCAAGTAAAGTCTTAGTAAGACAAGTCTTTGGACCGTACCCATATCATTTATGTCGAATTCTTTTTCAACATCCTTTCAGTAGTCATGATTACTTACATAATCAACATATCAAACTTTCACACCAGAAAAGGTAGCTTTTGGCTTTGAACCTTAGTGAAATTTCATACTATGAGCTATGTGTTTTGTTAAAACCACATGTATCACGCTCGTTGATTATGAAGTCGTTTGAAAACATAATATTTTGTCAAACCTTTCATGCTACTACTTTGGAGCTATGTTCGAGTCCGTATTTACCGACCCAACATACCCCTCGGTTAGTTCCACGTGAACTTCCTCATCTAATCCTTTGTTTAAGGAACCCAGTCTTAATATCCATTTCAAATATCTCATGGTTATGCAAATTAGCAATAACAATGAATATTATTTGGATTTAATTCCCATTCCCGAAAACATGAAAAGACGATCAAGGTCTACCATTTGAAGGTTCCCTTCGGCTACCAAGTACGCCTTGTAACCTTATTAAGGTTTGGGTGGTTTTACCTTAACCCACAGCCCCCACATTTGTATGTAACTGTAGGAAATCTTGTCATCTTTCAGGCAGATTCTTACTTTTTACTACTATGTGGGACCGTCGTTCAGAATGTAGTTATCTAGGACCACGTCCCCCACAATTCTGAATTGATCCAACGCATCATTATCTTCTTTAGAGTATGATTTTGGCGTTCGGAAACCACACTTGCATCAAATTCTTTGAACGATGCACCATAGGATGTTTCATCGACTTTCTCGATTTTACTCCAATGGTCAAGTCCTTCGTATTTTTGACCAAGTTGTGTACCTCGTACACCACGTCGTCTAGACGTTTCTCTCTTCAGAGAATATGTGCCACAAACAGTAGGACCATCTCACTCAACAACTGTGACGACGTCCAAGTTTATGCACAACACCACTTTACCTATTCCAAACCACAAGTGACTTGATCAAGTTTTCCATAAACATCATCAGCTCATCAGCCGGAGTGTAAGATGTGCACTTGGTTTGGAACTCGGTTTGGAACTTGGTTAAAACCTGGTTTTTACTCTTATTCGTCCAAGATCCCAACCTTGGTTCTCTTATAAATATTGTGTAGTCACTCAGCTTTTCCATCAACTTTATCTAAAGTTATGAATTCTGACATGATCTATACAAGTTCATTTAGATGATTTCATTGACACTGCTCCTCCAACGATGGTAAACCAGAACCACTCGTGGACTTAGAGTTATTTGTGTCAGATATCGAGTATCCTCGAGAAAAGACAACGATTCTATATTCTATGATTTTGTCGTCATGAATATCAGAATTTCTTGACTTTGTGCACGAGATACGCTATGAAGTGCATATCCAATATGCATTCAACGGTCCTTGACCATATCTTACCTTGTTTGGATTTTCGATATTCCAAAACCTCCACATTTTCAAAATCACATATCCCGGGAAAACTTTTCTGATGTGGAAGATCAGATTAAACTGCAACCACAGAGCATACTCAGAATACCCGAGCTCTAACCACTTGTTGTGGAACTCAGAGTCATATTCCACCAATTATAGAAATAGAGAGTTAATATTGTACTAGAAATCACACTAGATTTAATTCCCAGGAAAGATTGGAGGCGTCACAACGGTGGCACTTAAAACCCAATCTCCTCGACAGAATTAACTAGACGAATTTAATAGCACGATATAATACTACAACTATAATTAACAATGGCTACTTTTGAAAACATAGTTCGCTGAGAGGATCGTTTCCCTCCCCCACAATTCTGCGATACACCAAAATTGATTAAATCCCCTTATCTCCTTGAGAATATTTTTGGGATAAATAATACCAACAACTTCTGGCGATGCGATTTGTAACATCTAACGTTGCCATCCTCGATGAGCAACAGCGCTCCAAGCGCCATCATTTTGGTCATATTAAAATAAATCTAATTTATTTAATCATCAAACCCAAAATGATTACAACAAAATTAAAGCCAATTTAATTTTGATAAGATGATTAAATTCAATTTAATCAATTACCAAATTAAATCCCATTTAATTTAATCAATTGGGTCCAACCCAATTTAATTCAATTGAAATTCAGTGGCCCAAGCCCACTCTCATTTTAAACTTAAATATGTTAGGTTCAACCCAATTTAATTTAAAATAGGTGTTGGGTCCAACCCAAACTAATTTCAATTAGGATCTCTTGACTCAAGCCCACTCTCATTTTAAACTTAAATATTTTGGGTCCAACCCAATTTAATTTAAAATAGATGTTGGGTCTATGTCATTCACTGAGCCCAGCCCAACACTATGCCACATAATTGACCAACAGCACAATGGGCCGAGCCCGGCTAGTAATTTGAGTGCTTTGGGACAAGCCCACATTCCATTGTACTATCCTGGGCCAATTCTAGCATGAATTACCAAGTGGCCCCACACATTAAGAAACAAAAAAAGCAAAAAGCAATTCTTTTCCGTAATGGACGGCTGCTTTAGCAATTCTTTTCCATGGATGGCTACTTTAATACTTTTAGTATTAATATAATAAAAGGCTATCATCACCATCGGAGCAACGCGAAATGCCCAACTTCGAAGCCTATTTCAGCAGCTAAAATGCGACTTCCATGGCTTCAAATCGGCGCTCTTGGATTGTCTCCATCGGTGTTTCAAGCGGCGTTAATGGCATCACCCTCGGTGACCCACGTCGGCCAATATCACTCCACCAGATTCTCCGATCCGGGAGGATTTTTCAGCGAGATTCGTCGATCCTCGCGTTACAAGAAATTCGCCACCTCCGGCGGCAACCCAGCTTCGGTTTTCTTTTCCCAGTTTGATTTTTCTGGGCCTGGAACTTCCCATGGAACTTCCTTTTCCGGTTAGAACTTTCCGGAACTTCAATGACATTTGCCATTGCTTGATCAGGAGCCCTCTTGATAGAAGCCCGGTTGTCTCCCTCAATTCTGAGTCTGACAACCAACTCTTCTAAGCTCATCTCCTTTCGTTTATGCCTTAGGTAGTTCTTGAATTCATTCCATGAGGGCGATAATTTTTCAATCACAGACCCCACTTGAAAATTCTCACTTAAAGCCATTCCCTCGGCATGAACTTCATGTATGATAATCTGAAGCTCTTGGACTTGGCTTGTCACGGACTTAGAGTCCACCATTTTGAAGTCTAAGAACTTCGCGACCATGAACTTCTTTAGTCCAGCGTTCTCGGTTCTGTACTTCTTATCTAATGCCTCCCAGAGGTCTTTCGAGGTTTTCATGGACAGATAAACGCTGTAAAGCGAATCTTCCAAACCACTGAGCACGTAATTCCTGCAAAGGAAATCACAGTGTATCCAGGCATCATACGCCGTTCTCAGCTGAACATCGTCAGATTCTTCAGGGACAGACGGGGCGTCTTCCCGTAAGAACCTCGCCAGGTTCAAAGTAGTTAAGTAAAAAAACATCTTTTTGTTGCCAACGTTTGAAGTCAGCCCCGCTGAACTTCGTTGGTCTTTCTGCTTGTGCCGGGATAACCGGATTCAGCCATTTTTCAGAATTTTCGAAAATACAGAAATCAACAACAATGATATAGCTTTAACCTTGTTGGATTTCCTGCTCTGTTAATCTGAAATATACTGGAAATATATGCGATGAACAAATGAAAACGAATCGAGGCGAGAGTTGGACTCTCTATCCTTAAAGCTATATTGCCCTGCCTACGGTGGTACGAGATCATGCAATTAACTTCCCAAGATACAACGATTCCGTATTGTAATTGAACCATTTCAAAAACAACACTCCACGAACTTATTTTGCTCAAGAACTCTCACTGATGTGATATATGTAGAATGCTTAAAATGCAGAAATGATTTCTGATTTTTGTGTGTTCGTCTTCTTATCTTTTCATTCATATGAGAGACTCTTTATATAGGAGAAATTTGGAGAAATGAAACGTTTTCACTAACCACTTTTAAAAGTGAAACATTTCACTTATACTTTTAAAGTGAAAAACATTTTACTTACCACTTTTAAAGTGAAATGTTTTTCACTTATAAATTCAAACGTTTCAAATTTAGCATCAAGAATCTTTCAATTTCTGAATGCTTTACAAATGAAACGTTTCAGATGTAATTCAACCTTCTGCTGGGCTGCCTGATTTCTTTGGAAAAGAAATGAGCCTAAATTAATTCTTATTGGCCCAAAAGAAGAAAATAATTAATTGGGCCCAAGTTAATTTAATTCTAAATTTTGCCCAAAAAGAATATATTTAGTCCAACGACCACCAAGCCCAGTCACGGCCCACGGCCCGCGTACTAGCCCTATCCCGAACCCAGACTAGACCCGAACCTAGACCCGAGCTCGAGTCTGTGGTGCGAGGTTCGGTCTGGTCCACCTTATGGTTTATATCCAAAGTGGATATCCACATTCAAACACCCAACAATAGCAATTAATTTCTCATTCGTTTCAATTCCGAATCGAGAAATTCGAAATGCTAACCTCATCTACTCCCGGAGTAGAATAATATTATCCAATAATATTTAGTATCCTCGATACTTGTGGTGTTCGAATTTCGTACCCAAAAGAGGTGTTCACACACTTTTCATACATACACAATATTCACCCAATATCCAACATGTTCTACATATATTTCATTAATAAAAGCGATGGAAAATAAAAGTATTACACTCGATTCTAGATAGAAACTCGATCCTTAATCAAACGACGGACAAATTAACCAAAATGGGAGTACATACAAATCTTTGGACTGTGGACTCTCCAGACATACCAGTGCAACAATTCCTTAGGGATGATAAGGCGGTTAGGAAACGGACCCGAGTTACGACTATAAGCCTGGGTATGTCGATTAGATAGTTTAGAGTAACCCCCATTAGAATAATAATAAAAAAAGAATGGAGTTTCCCTTAATTAAAATATCTCCTTGCTTTTCCATGATAAAATATGCAAACAAAGCGTTGAAGCTTTTTTTTTTTTTAAATTCAAGACGAAAGGGATACCCTAAATATTTAGCCCGACAAACTCAAATTGATAGTTATAATTCTGAACCATAAAAACTCTATCTAACTTCATAAAGAAGGAGAGAACCACAACTTGTGGTAGCTTGAATTTAAATTGTGTTTAATAGTCATAATCTTAAAACATAAAGATTCAATCTAACTCCAAAAAAAAAAGAAGAGCCATAATATTATAGTAGCCTGAATTTGATCCCATGACCTGTAGACTCTTTTGGAAATGCCAAACATGTCTAAATTTTAGACTCACATTTGAGCCCACAAATAAGGCCCAAACTAAAGCCGAGGGCAACTCAAACCGTCCAACACATCAAACATCGCCCAGCTAGGTTTCCTCATTACCATAACCGCCCAATAGAATACCGTACTTCATCCACTTCAAGCTCACAGCCAAGTTACTCTATCATTTCCCTCGCTCTTGCTGACCTTGGTTTCCTTTTCACTTGTAAAACCCTCGTCTCTCTCCTCTCTCTCTCTCTTCAAAGCTGTGCGCATTTCAACCTCAAACGGCGGCGTTGCTACTGGTCGCTGCTCGTTGGCGATCATAGCGTTCATCGGTAAGAACTTCTTCCTCCGCCTGTAAGTTCCTTTGCAATGTGTATACACGGATTTGTATGTATCATTTCTGTATATATTGATATTCATTGGTGTTTTCAATCTATTTTACTTAGTCGATTAACGTTAATGCACTCGGTTATCCGTTTATCTTAGGAGAATCTGAAATGTTGATTTTTTTTTTTGGATATTAGGAGAATCTGAAAAGCGATATTAGGTATATGTATATCACTGCCGTTTTGTCTTCTTGTTTGACTTTTTAGATGATGATTCGTGTATAATTCTATTTTTTTTTATATAATTTTGATTTTGTTGTAAGAAACCTAAATTTGTATTTATGGTGAATTGATGTGTGTGTGTGTGTTGTCGCAAGAGAGTGCTTATAGTGTTGTATACTAATTTTTTTGCAGAGTTTGATCTGAAAATTTAGCTTTAAAGAGAAAAGAGCAACCATGGGCAGCGGTCCAGCTCCATTTTCAGAAATCGGAAGGCGCGCAAGAGGTAAACTGTTAAAAAATGTATAGTATTTTGGATAAATTTGCATAGGTATTCCTGTTTCTTGCATTTATGCAAGATTGCTTTTAAGGTTGATTGGATATCTGTGTGTTGAATGTGCATTTTCTTATTGATGGTCCGTCTGTGCATGAATTACTTTTTGCGCAGTTAACATTGTAAAATATAACCATTGTTAGCAACAGTGCCTTCATTATACTTGTATAAATATATGTGCATCGGAGGACCATGTACCACTCTGAGTCTAGATTCAGTGATGCCTTTTTTCTCAATTTGTCCGTCGTTTTTTTTTTTTTGGCTAAATTCCTCAATTTTTCTGTGAAATTCCAATAACCCCTATACACCACCTTTTCTGCTATTCTAGCTATTTTTTAAAAGTTGGCCTAATTATTGTGGGTTGTATATTCTCTCGTTTGTTAATTAAGAGATTCTTTTCTTGTGCATACTGTGGTATTTATAGATTTAAAACTCTCCTTTTCCTGTTTTTGATTCTTGGGAATAATTCATCAAAATGCAAATAGCAATATCAGTGTCCAGTGGTCTGTCATATGTTGAATAGAAGGATTCGTGCCCTGATAAATAGTATGGAGGGATGAGGACCTTAGCTATTATAATACCTGTTTTACCATTTTAGAGTTTCTGGGTTGGAGCTGTTAGGGAAAGTACACATTACAGGGAATCTACGGCACATGAGCCCTAGAAGATTGTGAGCCATGTATTAATGGCGCTTTCTGAATTGGTTTATCTTAATGAAGATTTTATAATAGCTAGTAGATGGTCTGTCAGTGCATATGAATCTACTTATTGTTTATTTCAATAATAGCATGTCGAATATGCATCTCCAATTTAAGAATATGCACCTGCAATTTTATAATCATTGGCTATTTCTTCAACTGTTATAACTACGAAATATTCATTGTACTTTTATGGAAATTCTAATACTAAAACTTTCTGGGATGTACTAAGTATATTAAAAATATTCATAGGAATAACTATAGATTCGACAACACATATATGAGACTTCAAAGATGTATTACTATTGGCTACGGAAGTTTCTATCTCAGAAATTATGCCATATCACTGTAATCTTGTCATTTTTTTATACAAGTTAAAATGTCTATTCCATCTATAGTCTTTCAAGTCGTCAACGTGAAATTACGCATTGAATAAAATCTGAGGTGCCATTCACTGGAATCATTACTTAAACAAAGTTTTGAAGTATGACATTTCAAAAGGCACTTGAAAAAGACCTTGTCCCATTCAACTTCATGGGATTGCCATTGTCATCCTTACGATCACATTCTGTGCATTCGTACAATCATATATTGCTATCATTTGCTCTAACTAAAAATATAATCCTTTTCTCTGAAGTTTCTGATGTTGCTGAATTTTGTTATCATGCAACTAAAATTTTCTGTTCTGTAATGGGTAATTATCTTGTAAGTCCAAATATGTTTGATACTATTTTTAACTCCATGATATGGTGATAAAATTATGTTAAACAGCTGACCAATCCTTATCTCATGGATATTCATAGTAGCCTTAGCTACGGATAGGAACTTTGAGGTCCTCATTCATGTAAGGTGATGTTATCGTAAATGTAAAATGTAAAGTAGCTTAGCTGGTTTTGCTTCTGGCTTGTGTTGGTTGAAGATGGGCGATGTTGTGCTCATAATGATTCACTAGCTGGCTTTTACACATGTTGGATAGAGCTGAGGAATAAGCAATTTAGTGGTGTTTAATAAACTGTTAAAATGTTTTACTGTCTTCTGTGAGTCTGGGTGTGATGAAAAAAAAGGGTCTTACTTTAGAGATGTATACCTAGATACTGAAATATGGATTCATTTTTTCCTCAATTTTCTCGCTTCACTCAAGATTCAGTTAACAACATCTCCCACCTCTTCAGAACTTGAAGATGTTGTTTTTCTGTTAGTTTAGACTTACTATGTCAGATGCTATATTCTGATTTGTTCTTTTTTGGTTCTATCTGCATTATCAAAAGAGCTCTGTGCGTAGTTTTTATTTATTTTTTATTAATACGCCTACTTTGTATACAGATCTTTTGACCAAAGATTACAATTATGACCAGAAGTTCTCTCTATCGATTCCAAGCTCTACCGGAATGGTATTATCGTCTCTTGTACTTCTATTTTCTTTTTATGGCTTACATGGCTCTCAAAGTTATTTATTTGATGAGAATCTCATGTTCTACTTTCTGGGTTTTAATTGTTGATATCTCAAGTGGGAAAAGAATGCCCCAAGTGCCCATTTGGACTCAAATCTAGAAATGATAGATATGCTTTTAGGTTGTTTCATGTTTCATGCTAAAAAATTACATGCCAAGATATTCCAATTTCAAATATTGAGAAGATTTTGCTGTTTGTGGCAAATTTTCGGCTTTACTTAAATGTGTTCGCTTGGACCTTAACTAGAAAGTTGCTTGTACAATATATGGAAAACTATATTATGAATGCTGTAAATTTTCCATGAAATTTTATGAACTACCCGAATTTCGTTACCATCAGTTTATTATTTTTACAGGGACTTACAGCAACTGGTATAAAGAAAGATCAAATCTTTGTTGGTGACATAAGCACACAGTACAGAAGTGGAAAGGCTATTGTTGATGTGAAAGTTGATACCTATTCTAATGTAAGAAATTTCTTGCGGTTAAAACTGACTGAATTTAGAGTAGCCATCTAGGCTATAATTTCTATAGTTAAGTCAGAATACTTTTTCTAGTGGACTCTCAGAGTAGTTTCCTTCTCTTCCCTATTTTGCAAACTAGATTACTGAGGTCATTCATTTACAGGTTTCTACGAAGGTCACTTATGATGTGTTGCCTGGAACAAAAGCAGCAATTAGCTTCAATGTTCCTGATAACAAGTCTGGGAAGGTATAGATTTGCAATTTTGTACAATGCTAAATTGTGAAAGATGCTTCTGTTGTGTGAATAAGAACGTCCTTAAAATTTAAAGTTGTGAAATAATACATATTAAGGTTCTCTTTGGAAAGAGAAAAGATGACGAACATCAGACACTCATTGGTGGAATTGGCAGAGATTCTTGTGAAGGAATTTGGTCGGGGCTAATCTCAGTCATTGAGTTGATAGTTTCTCGATTGCATTGCTGAATAACTTCTGAAATTCAGAATTTCTAAAATCTTTTGTTGGAAACTTTTCTATGACAAATTTGTTTTACTGCCAGAAGATCTGAACTTCCCATCTGGGATTCATAATTTTTTAATATGAAACTTATTACCAGAAGAACTTTTGCCTCTTAATATGAAAGTAATAATAAGACTAAAGCATTCACATACTTTGGGCGTTTGGTGTAAAATGCAGTGTTGACCCTTTTTAGCTGCGAGATGATTTTGACAAGAAAAAGTGAACAAAAAAGCTGTATTGCTTTTCCTAGCATCTTTCTTTGTCAAAAGTTTGACTTAAGGAATTTGTTATTTATTGAATTTACGAAACTTGGTTAAGAAACTAACCAATAGTGTATGTGTGTTTTTCAGCTTGATGTGCATTACCTTCATCATCATGCAGCCATCAATTCCAGTATTGGGCTGAACCCAACTCCTCTTCTGGAGATTGCTGCAGCAATTGGCTCCAAGGATGTAGCTATTGGTGGTGAAATAGGATTCAATTCCGCCTCTTCTTCTTTTACCAAGTGCAATGCTGGAATAAGCTTCAACAAGCCAGACTTCACTGCAGCCCTTATACTGTAAGTAATAGTCTCTATTTTTCTTTACGTTTACAAATAATCTATGTGTGCTTTTCCTGATTACTATTGAACGTGAAGTACAAACAATATGCTTGCAGATGTTTGGTTTCATTGCAACTAAATTGCCAATTTGCCTGGACCATAATATGAATGCATTTATTGCAGTGTTTTATATTTTGAACATCAATTGCACAGAGTAAAATATTCTGATAATACTTAGTTTAAAGCTGCTTTGGCCGAGCGTTCAGACAAATTGTGTTACAAACAACTTAACTCTTATGTAAATCTGGGATAAAAATCTATTAGAGAGTGAAATTCTTTTATAATGGGGTAAAATGGCAATTATCTCACGACCCCAACCTTTATAAAGTGACTAAGCTCTAAAATTTAATATCGGCAGAAAATCTTTAAAAAAGAAAGTCTGTGTTGCACCATTTTTATTGATCTTTTAGTTGGACGGGTCCCTAGATGATCTATTGATTCTTCGCCTTGTAAATGTATTTATTTTTCATATACATATATAGGACTGACAAGGGACAAACCGTGAAGGCTTCATACGTTCATCTGGTGAACCCACTGACCGGGACAGAGGTTGCAGCTGAGATGACGCACAGATTATCTAGCTTCGAAAACAGTTTCAGCATCGGAAGTGTCCATAAAGTCGACCCTTTGACCTCAGTCAAGACCCGTTTCTCAGACAACGGTAAGGTTGCTATATTGAGCCAGCGCGAATGGAGGCCTAAATCAATTGCAACTTTTTCAGCAGAGTACGACACAAAGGCTAGTAATGTTGCGCCAAAATTTGGCCTTGCCATTGCTCTCAAGCCTTGAATTTGCAGACAACTCTTTTCGGGGGTTTGAATTTCGTGCGTCTTTTTTCTCGGTTGAATTTGATACATTTTTGCAGCCCAGATGGCTTAAATGCGGGAGAACTGGGAAAATGAGACCCATGTTTTGATCATATTCATATAACGACGATAATGTCGAATTTGTTACAAAAAAATTGGACATTTGTTTGTAACTCTTCCCCGCTGTGGCAATAATCAATTTTTTCCCTTTTGGGATCTTTATTTGCCTTAGCTTTTGAGCTCTTAAAATAATGAAGGTTGATGCAATTATTATTTGTAAGGTTGTAAATGGAGCCGAGCAAGTCTAGTGTGATTACGCTCACACTTGGTTTTATACTTAAACTAGTTTATGTACTAAAAACTTTGGCTTGGCCTGAAAATAGATACGAAATTCATGTGCCGTCTTAAATTTGGTTTTTCTAATTCAACTTCATCATTTTTGTACAATTAGTAGGATAAATGTGCCAAACAAGAAAAAATTCAACGATATCATAATACTTTAAAATCATAAAATTTATGTGAGAAGTATCCACCTCTCACGTGGTCTCGAATTTATGCTGCCACAAGTTGTGATTGTTTCCTCCTTTATGGAGTTAGATAGAGTTTTTATAGCGTAAAATTATAAATATCAACCTAAGTTTGTCGAACTAGACAAGTAGGGTATCTTCTTTCTTTTGCATGATAAAAAAAATCATAAACTTTAGGGGAAATTAAGCTATGGTTGACTTGAGTCCTTTTCTTTATGATATCCTTTCCAATTTGGGCTTTCCATATCGTTCATATTTTTATTTTTTTTATGAATTATGATTGGTAAATATATTAGGGAAAAGTACACACAGACCCCTCATTTATTGTGTAATTACAAAAGGTTTTTCTCACTTATCAAAAATTACTAACACACCCCTTCAAGTTATAGATTTCTTACAATTGTACCCCTGTGTGTAACAATTCTTACAATTTTACTCTTGTAAACTTTACAAATAGACCTCCTGAGGAGGTATGTTGGTAATTTCTAATAAGTGAAGGGAAGTTATTGTAATTACACAATAAATGGGAGGGCCTGTGTGTAATTTTTCCTATATATTATTTCACATGTTAGCTTCTTTTTTTTTTTTTTTTTTAATTTCTGCATAAAGAATAACATATAAAATATTTGTTTATAAGAGCTCAAATTCAACTCAAATCGAGTCTTCATTTAGCTATGCCAATTGAATCTAATCTTTTCAACTCAAATTTGAAAATTTTCTCATCGAGCTTGCGAATGTGAGTAACGAATCGGCTTCAACTCATGCTAGTCCTAACTATCGGCAGGGTATTCCCATTTCAAGATTCCAAATTAAATTTTGCTGCCTTAGAGGTTAGTTCAGAAAATAGAACAAACATAAGTAGTTTCATAACTTCAAATAAATATGACTTTGTATTTTATTATTTATATCAATTGATTTATTGTAATTTTTCCACTAAAATTCTGGTATAAGCGTTAGAGCCTGTGCCTGTTACCAGTTATTAGGATTTGACAACAAATTTGTAAAACCATTCAAATTGCTTGAACCGAGCTGGCATCTAATCGTTTTTTATCAAATTCTTATACAAATCACGATTTATACTTTCAAAGAAAATCACACCGCCAAATCGATTCGGTGGCGGTTTTGGACCAAATCAAAACGCCATTGTTTTTATTAGTAGGATGGTTTTGTACAATATTTTTAATTTTTTATGAAACTTTTAATTATGTCATATAATTTGTTTGGATTAATGTTTTTGTGTTAAGCTTTATCAATGTAAAATATAGTGTCACGTTATAATTAAACAATATGAAATAAGATACTACTTTTTCGCCATGAAATATGTATTGTTAATTTTGTTTGACTCCTTTTTAGTTAAAAATCGCATCCTTCAGTTTATTTTTCAAATTAACAATTTGAGATTTCTCTACAGGAAATCACACTGGCAATTCCAATTCAAATTAGACCAAAAACAAAAGATAGAAATCACACCGCGAAACCATCCTACAGGTAAGGCTGAAAACCGAACCAAACTATTTAATGCTCGAGCTTGATCGCTAAAAGATCGTTTGAGCACGGTTCGTCAACGTATCAAACTAAACTTGAACAACTTTTTTGATTGATAAGTGTTGAATTCGGCTCGATTAGTAAAAATTGAAAAAAACATGTACAAAAAAGTCAAATTACTTGAATTCAACTCATATTCGACTAGATTAATAATTAAACAAGCTCAAATACAAATTTTAAAACACAATTATAATTCAAACAAACTTGAACATCTGCTCGGCACGACTCGATTACATCCCTACCGACATCCCTAACGGTTATCATGGATACATGTCTTGAAGAACGCGCGTTTTACTTTACTTGGAAAGGAAAAATGAAAAAGCGAATGGAAATTTGGAAACAAAACTAAACTTTAAAAACCCCTCTCTACATCCCGATCGCCACCGCCATCGCCACCGATCTCCGCCGTCGCCATTCCTAAATCCACCAACAATCCCCAATTCCTCAACAAAACACGCACTAAAACACCGCCGGAAACACACACAATGTCCAACAGCGACACCATCCCACTCCACCCTAGCTCCCAATCGGATATCGACGAAATCGAAAACCTAATCAATTCCTACTCCCCCGCCGTCCTCCCCGCCGCCGCCGCTCCTCCGCCGCCGCGCGCCTCCAATCCGCCACCACCTCCCCCCTTCGTCCCCTCCAATCTCCCCAAACCTACCCCCGTTCCCTCCGCTTCGCCGTCCGCCGCCGCTCCGAAGCCGCCGATTCCTCCGCCGCATGGATCCACCACCACCACCGGCGGTGTTGCGGCGTCTGGATTCGGACCGGCGCCTAATACTCTGACCGAACCGGTTTGGGATACCGTTAAGCGTGATTTGTCGAGGATTGTTAGCAATTTGAAGCTTGTTGTTTTCCCCAATCCGTATAGGGAGGATCCGGGGAAGGCATTGAGGGATTGGGATCTATGGGGACCTTTTTTCTTCATTGTGTTCCTTGGACTCACTCTCTCGTGGTCTGCTTCCGTTAAGAAGGTATTCAAGCTTTTTCGTTTAGCTGATTCGTTATAATTCAAGTTAGAAATGATGAACTTAGTGGTAGCCTTTTGTTGTGATGTTTTCATGTTCATGATTTTGATGTGATGTGCCTGTTATATGGTTCATAATGTGAATTCTAATGGAAGGTTGAAACGATATATTGAACGCTGGCTGCAGTTTGTTGAGATGTATAACTCGGGAATGAATTTGTCTAAATTTCTGATTTTAGGTAATGGTAAATGTAATGAAATAGTGTATATGTGTTATGTTTGTGCTACTGGTATCATGAATTTTATTTATTGGTTTGGGAAGGATTGCATAAATATTGGTTATTGCTTTCATGTATGTGTGTGTGTGTGTGTACTTATATATTGCTTTTGTAGTAACGTAAATGTGGTTATATGACTTACGTATACTGACCTGTGGTACACGGTAAAATAAGCATAGCTAAACAGGCAATTTATTGCCACAAATGAAAAATTAAAAAGGAAAAAGTAAGAACACCCAAGATTGAAGTGTCGCTTGATGTTGTAGTAACAATTGTCAAAATGTAGATATTTTATCTTTTCCCATCAAACTGTATCGTCGTTATTTCCTGAGGAGAAGTGTTTGGCCAAAAAAATGGATACTTGAATTTTAATTTAAAGAAGTTTATGATATTAAGGTAAAAGACATGTTCATGCATGTGCGAAAGTGATTGTGTCCATACATATGGTACGGCGTGGAATATAGGAACTTGCGTGGGTGTGCAACTGTGTGTTTGTGCTGTGATGATAACTAGGTTCCTTTGTTTTCAAATACCCTGGTAATGTAATTTGATGATAGAGATGAACTTTCACTTTGAGAAGTGTGCCTTTATATACTTTATATGTTTGGTTACACGCATATATGCATGGATGGTTCCTCGCCATTCAGCATTTTGCAAATATGATGCTTGCACATCCTTTCTTCACTAGTTGTCAAATAAACCAGTGTATTGCATTGATGTATCTTAACGTGGCAATTTCATTAGATTGAGTTTAGACGGTCTTAAAAACAAGCTACGGTAGATGGTTCTATGATTTCCATTTGTTTTTTCGAGAATGAGTTTATGCTCTTCATTATGCTATAGTTTTAATAGCATTGACATTCTTATTGAAAGGTCAATCCGGTGTGTAGTTTGGTGCGAAATTAGCTTTAACCTCATCAACATAATGTGTTATCCCGTATCTCATGGGGTTATTTGTCAATAATCTAGAGAAGAGTGACTATATCTGCATCCAACTATTGTGTTGGGTGTTGGATTAAAATTGAAGTGGATGGTCATCACTCATTGATTATCCATTCATGGAGTTAATTGTCGATAATTCTAGTTCCGGAATGACTATATCCGCGTCCATTTTTTACATGTGGATGAAAATGTAATTCCCATTGTCATCATTCAGAAAGATTCTTATTTGAGAGGTCTTTTAACAAGGTCCTATGGATTAGAAAGAGCTTGACATATGCCTGTTGAAGCGTCATCAGCCTTGTGCCAGTTCAATGCTGAATTGTTAAGATTTTTTCTTGATGAATCATTACCATATGGAAACGCCGGCCACCACCACACCAAAAAACTATATATCACCTCTTTTGTCCTGTCCAATCCTTGTCGAATTTGAATAGTATTTAGCACCGACCCATGATAAAATCATGGGCCTTTATCAGTGAACCAAACATTTAATTGTGTTATTGGGCTCGATTGTTTTATGTATCCAACCTGATCAGCAAACCAAACAAATCCTGTGGTACATGTCTAAAAGTCAAGGTTATGCTCACATGTTCAAATTGGAAATCGGGACCTTTCTTGGCTGCTAGTGCCCCATATTAATACATTAAAGGAAATTAACATTTTAACCTTCAAACTCTTAAAATTATAGCTTTATTGCTCCTATGCTTTCAGTGCAGTGTTTTACTCTCTAAACTGTAAAGTGTGTAGCAATGTACACTTTTTCACCCAAGTATAATATAAGAAACTAAATATACATCTTAAAGCACAAGCGTTTGCTATCTTGACAGTCGTAGTGTCCCATTTTCTTACATCGCTTGATTTATTCTTTGCTTAAAAAAAAGTTATATACTTATATTAAACTTTATGCCCATGAGATAAACATCATATGACTTCATTCCACTATTGAACACACTTATGAGTTTCAGTTTCAGTGGTAATGTGTAAACTATCAAATGCTTGCTAGACATTATGTTGCTTGAACTGGAACATGAAATCTGTAATGAGCAGAAGAAAATTTTCTGCATCTTTTTCGATTGAAGCGTAGGAAACGAAACTGATGCATAGTCTGAAAAGTTCTAGGAGGTTAAATCATGCAAATATTAGGAATAAAAACCAGTTACAACCATACTTTTTGACTGTCTTGAGACAAGTGACGCTTATCAAGGTGCCAATATTTGCTATCCGTCTTCCTCATTACAGGAAATAATGTGCTCCTTGGTTAACGGCCTTCTTTGTTTTCCAGTCTGAAGTTTTTGCTGTTGCGTTTGCAATGCTTGCAGCTGGAGCTGTTGTTCTGACCTTGAATGTTCTGCTGCTGGTAACTCTCTCTCTCTCTCTCTCTCTCTCTCTCTCATATACACATGCGCGCATCCACAACACACCTGGACAATCCGACAAACACAAAAGGAATAATTTTCTTTCTCCTGCATCAAATTCTCGGTGATTTGGAGCATTTATACATATGTTGAACATGTGAAATTGTTTGTTGACCATGTCGAAATCTTCTTTGCTAATGATTTACATTATTTTGTAGGGAGGCCATATTATCTTCTTCCAAAGCCTGAGTCTTTTAGGATACTGTCTATTCCCTCTGGACGTTGGCGCCTTTATTTGCATGTTAAACAATAACGTAACAATTAAACTTGTTTTGGTGGCTGTCACAATTTCTTGGAGCTCATGGGCTGCATATCCATTCATGAGTACTGCTGTCAACCCGAGAAGGAACGCTCTTGCACTTTATCCCGTCTTACTTATGTATGTATCTGTGGGATTTCTTATCATCGCCATTGACTGATGCAATAAAGCTACATGTTACACTTGATTAGTTGATATCTAACAAAATGTTGTGTTTGATATGTTGACCATTTTGATTTTGATGGGAATTTTGTCTTGATTTTGAATTTTTCAGTTGATTTCCATGTAATCGTAGGTGTACATAGTATTTCGTTTTTCCTTTTTTTTTTTTTTTTGGCTTATATTGGATTCTTTGGGGGGTAGAAGTTGTATGTATGCATTTATTGTCAATGGTTTCTCTGAGTTTGCTGTATTAAGTTTGTGAAATGAAGTATATTGGTCCGGGCAAGCATTTCCCCTTTATATAGTTGTGGGAATTATATAGTAGAAATCTTGTTTGTATACTAGTTTTGGTAAATGCAATGTTACATCTTAGGTGGAAAAATATATTTTATAAAAAAATAAAAAATTAACCAATCATTGTACAAAGTACAAACGAAGAGATGTTTGAGGGAAGAATGATTTTAAAAAAAAAAAAGAACTAATTTTATAAATCGTTGTCTGGTAGTACTATACTCTAGCATGAACTCCGTGTCATGCATGGATAATTATGTCAAAATAATTTTTCAAAATAAAAACAAAAATTATTACAAATACAAATGTATATTCAGTAAGGTAATACGTGAAATATAGTTCATACGCATGATAATGGTAAAATATAATTAAGCTTCTCTTTTGAAACTTAATTATGCAATGGCGCGACTAATAAAAATAAAGAAAATATTTAAAATCCCTAAGATAAATTTATGTATGTAATGTGCTCATGAAAATGCTTCTTGAGATTGTTATGAAAAAAGACTCGATGTGGGTTCGGTGGAACATGCCTACTATCTCAAAATAGGTACCATTTGGGGAAAACAGGCTAAGATGTCAGATTCTTGGTTGTAGAAGAGGCTTATTGCTATTAAAGAATAAAGATCACTTCCTTGATGCAGTAGATGTGGTGCAGAATAGTTGCAAAAATGGAATTTTCTCCATACATAATGCATATAAGCCATGTTATGGAGCATAGAATCACGAGGTGTGGTGTAGTTGGTAGCTCACTTTGCCCCTTAACCATGAGGTCAGGAGTTCGATTTTTGCCCATAGGAATGGAGAGCATTTCGTGGCCAGCCGTTTACCTCCAATTGGAGAGCTCCCGCGGCGACAGGAATAGTCACTGCTACTGGAGTTGGATACTCGGGTCTAGACCAAAAAAAAAATGTTATGGAGCATAGAGATGGAAGAGGCTTGTGTGGGGAGATGGCCCTATTGCAAAACACGGATTCATTGTTTGGTTAGCTATGTTGAACATGTTTGAAGACTAAGAAACGGGTGAGTGCATGGATGAATCTAACTGATTTGGACTGTTTGTTTTGTGCCAAGGCGGAGGAGAATAGATTGCATTTGTTCTTTCAGTGTGAGTTCACTAAAGATGTTATGCAACATTGCTGGGCAAAAATGCAGATTCAATGTAAGAAGACTGGGTGGGTGGAAGTAGTTGATTGGGGTTAGAAAATGTACAAGGGCAAGACTCAACTAAGTTGTCGAAGACGTGCACTGTTTGCTTCATTTATTATGAAAAGAATTGATCAATTGATTTTTTTATTGAAACTTTTTTTTTATTTTGGATTTTTCATATTGATGACTTGTATAATACAAATGTAACACCCTTACACGTAACAGAAATACACACATCTAGTAATTATACTTTACAAGAGGCAAAAAAAAAGCCCTATATGATATGCAAATGATGAGCTGAGGGAGAAGGACTTGAAAACCAACCACCCGACCTTTGATCCATGCTTCAGCTTTATGTATACAACTTCACGGATCGAGACAACAAATTTTATTTCTTAAGATTAAATATTTTATATAATTTATTTTTTTATATTAACATGACAATTATCTAGAAATACTATTTTTACTTTTTAAGAAGATTAAAATCTGGAGCTTTGGATTAGAATAGTAATTAATATTAATTATCAATATAAAAATCCTAAACAGATAAGTTTCTATACAAAAGTACAATTGATTAATTAATCTAGAAGAGTAAGGGTAATTAAGTTCATAAATATTAACCTTAAATGTTGGGTTCTTTTGAATGAAAAGTTGGTGGAATGGATTTTTTTGGATTGAAAAATATTATTACTATTTTATTTTTTGATACAAAAGTTTGTTTTAAGGGGTGTTTATTAATTGTTTCTTATTATTTTATAAGATTAAATATTATTTTTGATTAATTTATTTTTAATATTAAATATTTTAATATAATTTATTTTTTTATATTAACATGACAATTATCTAGAAATACTTTTTATTTTTAAGAAGATTAAAATCTGGAATTTTGGATCAAAATAGTAATTAATATCAATTATCAATATAAAATTCCTAAATAGATAAGTTTCTATACAAACGTACAATTGATTAATGAATCTAGAAGACTAAGGGTAATTAAGTTCACAAATTTGTTAACCTTAAATATTAAGGTTTTTTGAATAAAAAGTTGGTGGAATAGTTTTGAATTGAAAAATATTATCACTGCTTTATTTTTTGATATAAAAGTTTATTTCAAGGGTTTTTAGTAATTTTTTTTTATTATTTTATAAGAAAAATAATATATAAACAATGAGCATTTAATAAAAATTTCAGTTGGTTTGTATGAAGAAAGATTCTAATTAGTCAATATAGCTTAGTACCTATTATATCATTAATAATGTCAAACATCAAGGATTAAATGGTATTTCCAATGAGCTTGTATTTAACATGATAGTGAACTTGTCAAGCATCTATGGGCACTTTGGGATTTCAACATTTTTTGGTCAATTATTAGAGATGAAAGTGCATTTTTAACAAATTATTGTTATATATAAATGTAAAAAATAAATCTAAACGAAATGAAATCATTATCTATTAATAATTAAAAAACACAAAATTTACAATCATCAAACCTTTCATTTTGTGTAACTAAGTAACTTTATTATCATCATAATTTTATATTTATTTCTATAACTATAAGATCCATGGTAAAATTGATCTTTTTTCTCCAAGGTAAGGATGGCATACATTTCTCTTTTTTTCTTTTTCTTTTTTTTTAGCACAAATGAAATACAGTAGAATCTTGGAAAAATTGCATTTTTGATACACTAATATAGCCTGCACGTTTGTTAGGTACACTAATATGGGGGGTAGTAATTTGGGTATATTATTGGTCAAAAAATCGGCAATTTTAGTACATATCGTCAGAAATTGTTGACGTGGCCCCTGGAAAAAGTCAAGATTGGGGATTTTCACAATTGGAGGGAAAATTGATGATGTGGCAACCAAGTGGACAATGGATTGATGATATGGCAGCCAAATAGACAATAGATTGATGACATGGCGACCAAGTGAACAAAGTTAAAAAATTTTGCTATTTGGGAGGTTTGAACACTTGACCTTTGAGTTAAAATTTAACTCTTCTACCACTCCACCACATGCCATAAATTGTTATAATTGGTTTTAGTTTAGTTACGTATACCATTACTTTGGTATATCCCTTAGTAATATGTAATTATTAGTATTTTATATAAAAATATCTATATGTAAAAATGTCTATACTAATATTTAAATAATTACTATAATCATATATACACTAAAAGATATAATTAATAACCCATGTACAAAAAGAGAATTTCTTATATTTCGAGTATATAATTATTTTATCTCAAATTTATTATAAAATATACAATTATTTCAATTATCACATATATGGATATTATATATTTTTAATTAGAAGGCTAAGGATGATTAAGTCAATATATTTATTAAGTACGGATATATAAAAATATTTAAATAGTTGTATATGTTTGTTTTATTTATGGAGAAATTATATCCTAAAATATACGTCCATCTTATTTAAAATATTATGTTAGATATAAAAAATTTCTTGAAAAATAATATCTTTGTAGAAAAATAGCATTGAGAAACATATTTAGAAGATTAATTTATATAAAAATTTATTAACTAAAATATATTAATATATATTATTATTAATAATAATAACAATGAATATATATTTAAAATATTAATTTTGTAAACTCTCTACTACTTAAATATGTTTGCTTTTTAAATATTTATATGTATTTGTATTTTTAATATATTTTATTTTTTCTGATATTCTGTCATATATTTTATTACAATATCATTAAAGTTACAGTCTTATGTTAGAAGAAAATTACTTTGGAGAATAATATTGATAAGTCATAGATTGAAGTAATGTTATAAGTACATAAACTAAAGCTAGAAAGATCAAGTTGTAGCATGTGGTGTAGTGGTGGAACTATTAATTTTTAGCTCAAAGGTCAAAGGTTCAAGCTTCCCAAATAGCAAAAATTTCAAACTTTGTCCAATTGGCCGTCATGTCATTAATTCATTGTTCACTTGGCAGCCATGTCATCAATTTTCCCTCCATAATGAAAAATCCCCAATTTTGACGTTTTTCGGCGGCCACATCAGCAATTTCAGGTGCCACGTCAGCAACTTCAGACGATTTGTACTAAAAATGCCAATTTTTTGACCAATAATGTACCCAAATTGCTACCCCCCATATTAGTGTATCAAAAAAACGTACAGGCCACATTAGTGTACTAAAAATGCAATTTCTCCATAGAACCTTAGAACCTGCATATTAGGAGCCTAAGAAAAAAAAAGGGACATTCACGTGGGTAGAAATATAGAACTCGTTAAGCAAATTGATTACTTTAGATATATAAATTTATGTTAGGAACTTTAAGTCATTTTTCCCATTTTTTCTTAGTCATATCCTTGCATAATCAAGATTAGAAAAAACACTTAATTATATTCTATCATTATGCATGTAACTATATCAAATGTATTACCTTGTGAAACATATTTTTATCTGCAATAATTGTTATTTTTATCTGAAAAATTACATTTGACAGGGGATTCATGTTCAATCAAAAACTTCAAGATAATTCAACGAAATGAAAAAGAGTAGACTGGAAATACAAAAGTTTAAAGTAATTGTTTTTTTAATTTTTTCCGATAATTAAATTTTGAAGTAATTGAGCTGAAGTAAAACTAAAGGATTGCTCCCAACATGCATTGATAAGTCTCATCATTTTTCAATAAAGGTGAAAAATATAAATAAAGAATTTATATGCAGAAAGAAATTGATGAGTTGCAAAATCCGTACCTTACATTGACTGATAATGTGCTTTTTGTGAATTATGGTGAATCCAAAATTGAAAAAAGCACATAATATGGCATAACTTCAAAATCTATTTAAGCATATTTGTTAAAAAAAAAAAAAAAGGTGTTTCATTTAAAATAATTTACATGACTTCGGTCTAAAAAAATGAAAATGGGAAGCAGGTGTTGTGCCATAACAAAGTGGGCTAAAGTTAGAAAACTCACATCTTTTTTTTTTTTTTTTTTTGTAACGGGGAGAAGGGGGGGACCCTAACGAATTAACCCGACATACCGGGACCTTCAATGACTACTCTCTGCCATGTAACTTCCCCTCTATCTTGTTCTAGGAAGTCCTCAAGGTTAGTAAGAGGCCACGCAATGGTGGTTACGTTTTGAGTAAACCCTTGTTTAGCCATGAAATCCGCCGCTCTATTCGCCTCTCTATAAACATGAGTAATGTCTGCCTTCCAAGCCCTGGCTAAACTTCTGCGAATGCTTGCAATAACATCAAAATCTTGATGAGAGAAAGTTGCCTCCCGAATACTCTCGATGGCAGCCTTGGAGTCAGTTTCGACACACACTACATGCCCATGCAACTCCCAAGCCAGCTCCAGTCCATGATGAATAGCCAAAAGTTCAGCACGCAGCACCGTATGTGCGTCGACCCGACCGAGAAATCCTTTAAGCCACTGACCACTAGAATCGCGCGCAAGACCCCCAACACAAGCTTCCGTAGAATTTTGGTGTTGTTGCAGCGATAGAGCAGCATCCACATTGACTTTAAGCTCACCAGGTTTAGGTTTCTTCCAACCAACTTGAATTGATCTAGACGAAATCTCTGGGTCACAAATATGATCATCTAGTTTCCAAGCCTCGTGAATTCGTTGGATAACCGTAGGCCAGTGAAGTTGAGGCGTAGACCCCTCCTCGTCGTGCCACGCTCGATTCCGTTCCTGCCAAAGAAAGTTTACCATTTCAGTAAAAGTAGTGGACCACTTAACATTACTTACCTGATTGCCCAACGGCTGCGAGATATTCCAGTCCACCCAAGCCTTAAGGTTAAGAGTGAAGAACATGTCGACTTGATGTTTATCAATTCACGTTGTGCTCTTTGTCTGTGTACCACAGGAATACACTCAAAACTGCAAAACACATATATAATATAATAGGGAAAAATACAGTTTGCCCCCGGAACCATACCATTTGTACCAAATACCCCCTGCACTCTAGAAAAATATACTTACCCCCTTCAATTGCATGGAATTGTCCCTATTGCCCTTAACCATTATTTTTCCCTTTATTTTTTATTGTCTCCACTATTTTTTTCTTTTTCACAAATTTTCTTTTCTTACTTAGATTAGTTAAAAATTTATCTAAAGCATTATGTTAGCCTAGTGATATCAACTTCCACTTTCATGTGGGAGGCCTTGGGTTCAATTCCATGTGTCGCAAGTTGTGACTTCTCTCTCCTTATTTAGAGTCTTATAAGGTTTGTGTGACCCATGATTAAAAAAAACTTTCGGCCCGGGTTTGAAAAAAATTGATTTACAAAGTTGGGTTAGGGTATCCCCTTGGTCTAAAATTCATAAAATAATAAAAATATTATTTACAATATTTTTTAGCACAAGCGTTAAATTAAATTTCTAAGAACACATTACATAAATATTTGAAAAAACTCAACTAATGCATTGTGAAAATTAAAATAATTCAAATAGATGTTTCATATATTTTGATAAATTATATATATGTGTGTGTGTGTGTGTGCGCATTTCTGTATGTATTTTAAGTCAGGGGTTTAAAGATATGAATATTTTGGATCAATTTAAATACGTTAATATATATATATATATATGTTAAAATATAATATTTTAGCATTAAGTTCAATATATATATATATATATATATTTACTCTGGTAAATTAGGGTATTAACATACACATATATGTACTAAGAAAATGTATATAAAAAATATCTGTTATAATTAATTTCGTAAATTAGGGTATTAAAAGATGCATTAGTATAAATTCATCATACACTAATATAATATGAGGTCATTATATTAATTTATTATTATTATTAAAATATTATAAATTATTATTTTAAATAATTAGTTATAATGTATGGGTAAATTAATCTATGTAAGAAAAGAAAATTTGTGAAATAGGAAAAAAAAAGGTGGAGAAAATGAAAAAAAAATGGCTCAGGGTAATAAAGATAATTTCATGCAATTGAAGGGGCTAAGTGTAATTTAGGGGGATATTTGGTACAAGGTATAGTTCAGGGGGCAAAGGGTATTTTTTCCAATATAATATATGTTTAAGCATATTTACAAAAATATATTTACAAAAAAGATAAATGTTTACAAAGCGTGTGTTGTATAGAGCAGTAGAGCACCGGATTATGGATAAATGAAATGCTGAAATTTGTCCCAAGAATTGTGGAATTCATACAATATAAATATCTCTAATAAAAATGAAGATGAAGATGACATCGGTTATGTATGATTTACATATAATAACAAATGAGTGCAAATAATGAGGAGCTTAATTTTGAATGATTTAGAAAATCAATTAAACTTACCATCAATGTTGACCAACCATAAATGCAAAATAGGTTATTTCCTCCTTTTCAACCATATATTATGTTAATTACCTATTAAGTGTCTTCACATTTCCTTACAAAGTGATTTAAATTCAAATTTTGAAATAACAATACTCAACCAAATCAATAGTTCAAAAGTACCACAAAATAGCATTGAGCTCAATATGGTCAAAATTGTGTCAAACACCGCTTTGCTATAATAGATAATAGAATAAATAATGTCCATGATGTCTTAGCCTAGTGGTAAGATTGAGGCCCCATGACTTAGAGGTCATGGATTCGATCCCCACAGATGTGTTTGTTATTTCGTTACTTATATAGTAGCTATTTATTTCTAGTTTGTAGCTCGTTGTTACTAGTTTGTAATATGAAATTGCTGATTACGAATGTTGATTCGATATCCGATATAATGATGTAACTGTTTCATTCAAAAAAGATAATAGATTGGATAAAAGAGTTTTGAGATTAGTTTTGACATTGGTTTGATTGGATTATTTTTATTATTAGAAAAATGCTATAAACTACCGTTAATTTATCACCAATTCTTGATATGATAAGATATTTATCAATTGTGGTAAATATAAATTACGAAAATTCAAAAAAATGTATTTATTATTGCATTTATTTCTTATCAAAATTAAAAGAAATAGAAAACCAGTTAAAATAACTGGTGGTATATATCATCTGATAAAGCTTGTAAAAATTGATAAGTTAAAACTTGTAAATTAATACAACAGGTATTACGAAGAAAATCTAAGTTGAATATATTGATCTGATAAAAAAAAAAGTTGAATATATTGATGAGTTATATTAATAAATGACAGTTCGATCCGATCTTTTTCGGTATTATATATTCTTAAAAACAAAATCTATCTATACATGTTTGATAGTGCCAAAACTTTTATTTCTAAGGAGAAAAAACCCATAAATAGTGCAAAGTAAGACTTTGAGAATCATGACCACACTTTTAGTTCAAATAAAATTTGCAATTGAGGCTACAAATTTGGTTGCATATTTTAAGGTTTGGAGCTATGATTCAAGATATGGATACGGAAATAATTATACGACACGTAAACGACATACGGCAAATTTTAAAATTTTAAGATATGATAAATCGAGGATACATGTATGTATGATATTTAAAAATAAATTTAATTCAATAAATTCATTTACATAAATAAACTTTTGTCTTTTCTTCAAAATTGTTTGTTTTGTCTTAACTTATAATTTTTAACAAAAGACCGATAAATTATCTCATTTCTTATTTTAGTATAAAATTAAAAAAATACTTTGTTTGGCATCCAAGGTGTGTCAGATACTTAAAATTTTGTATTGGTTATGGTATCCGAAGTTTTCTCTTTTCTTTATATTTTCAGACACATAAAAAATATCCCAGACACTGTATCCGGATGGATGCGGGTATATATAAATATGATATTGTACGATTATTTTTAAAAATATTCGTACATCATAAGTTTGGAGGGTGGGTAGGTGTGGGTGGGTTGAGAGTGGCTTATGATTTGAGAGTAAATGTGAATTGTTAGTTCTAGATAATATAATATCTTTCTAGTATTTATGTTAATTTAGGTTTTTTTTGTATTTATCTTTTCCTTGTTTAGTTATGATTTCTTGTTTACCAAATACATGTATCTCTATAAATATGTTACTCAGTAATACAAGTTCTCTACGTGGTTTCTTTAATCTAACAGTTACGTATACATAATATGACAGGGTTGCAGAAGATGTTGAAAATTTTATTTTAAAATCGTGTTTTATCTTTATTTTATTGTTATATATACACACGACATGTATGCAAAATGTACACTTTTTAGCATATATAAAGTTTACGGATATTCGTATATGATCTAGGTCATATTTCGTGTGATTTACAACTCCAATCAGTCGAGGTTCGGGGTAGGACCCGACCCAGAGATAAACAGATTATAGACTGCACTCTAGGTTAGAGCTGTCTACGTACCTCTAAATGGGATCAAGTCTAACGTAACTCAATTTAATTAACTGGTCCTAACATAAACTTCATAATTTATATGCAGGTCTACTTAAAATCTAGATCGAGGCTTGTAGCTCGGAGGTACAGTGAATCTATAGTGAATTTAATGAATAGTGATTGTGTGTGGTGCTTGAGCACTCGTGAATGTATTTATAGGTGACACCGTGTACGGATACACGAATGACATGTGCATTTCTCCATATTAGAACACGTGGCGAAATCGGACGGTCTCCATAATTCGGGTCGCGGGTGGCCCACAGATCGGATGCGGGTCCTGTTGTTGATCTGGGCCAGACTTCGATTTCGGCCCTTATTTTATTATTTGGGCCGGTGCTCCTTTGTTTTGGGCCTTTTCATATGCATATCGAATTTAAATGCCCAAATCTGGGCATATCAATATATACAAAGAAAAAATTTATATATACTGGGTACATATGAGAATCAAAATACAAAATGAAACACGGATTAAAAAACGAAGATACGTGCATGTGTATATAGAAAATGGATAGTTGGTATAATGAGTCAAAAATTCAGAATGTCACTTTTTTTTATTTTTGGGTTATATCACAATTTTTTTTTTCTGCAGACAAGACTCGCTTTAACTTGGCCCTTATCGTACAAACCACATTTAAACAACTCTCTCACGTCACTTCATTTAAACACTCTCACGTCACCACAATTAAACACTCTTACGTCAAAGACCAACAAACCCCAAAAGTAGGTGGAAATGATTCAACCTTATTGGTTATTAGTTATTACCAAAAAAATAGAAAAAAAAAAAAAGACCTATCGAGATTCTGAGTTTTGAATCGTACAATTATTTATGCAGTGGGGTCGTTTGATGCTACCTATCTAGTGGCACAAAACTCTACTCGAAATGAATTGTTAACATTTGGGGCCAAATTGGTTGGCATGCTAATCCTTGAAAAATCGTTTTGTAGAGAAAAAATTTGAAAGGTATTTGGATGACATGCATACTAATACTTTTTTGTTAAAAAAAAAATGGGTAAAAACATTAAACTCTTCAAACTGGCCGTTTTCAAACTTTTTTAGATTTTTTTTTTCACTTTACATTCTAAACTTCACGATATTAATATATTTTTATATATTTACACATTCGCGGAATACTCCACTGGATTCCCATCACATGCATGGCACCAGCCCATTTTTAAGGGTAAAAGAGTCCTTTTAAGTGAGGAATTTTGTTAATAACTATTTTGCCATTAGAATCTATTTCGTATAATTAAAATAAAAAATGCAAAAAACTTAAATCCAAAAAATCTGCTAGTACCTTTTATTCTAAGTGGTAATGAAAATTTACATTTTTTTAAGGAAAAAACACCAAATTAAAATGGAGCTCCAGCTAATTTAAGATTGTAAATTGTAATTATCCATCTTCAAACAGTATTAGTGATTGATATTCTTCTCTCTTTTTTTTTTCTGGAACAGCAACCAAGATTTATGCTAGCTCTGGTTTTTTTTTTCCCCGTCTTTTTCTACCACTTGTAATATATATATATATATATATATATATATATATAGTGTGTGTGTGTAAAATCTGTCAAAGGAATGGTAATACAAGTCAAAGGGCCCAAAAACTACTTCATATCAAACCCGGAACTCGGAAGTGTTAAGTATCAAAAAAAAAAAAACCCGGAAGTGTTAGTTACATAGGGATATTTTTAAGTTTTTGTGCTAATGGCAATGGGTATATATGGATTCGTGTCAAATTTATAGTATTTAGTGGGTATCAAATGGTGGATTTGGAAGCTAGAAGCGGGGTGGTAGGGAATTTTGAAGAAGTTGAAGTTTAAAAAATAAAAATAAAAATGTGACAAATGCCTATTTTGCTCTTAAAATTTTCTTAGAAAATAAAAACTCATCCATACCTATATCTCACAAAAAAGTAATTTTTCTTACAAAAAAAAAATAAAAATTATCACATCATTCCTAATCATTACACTTTTTTCTATAAAAAAAATACCCATCCAAACAAACTTTCAATATCATATCTCTATCTCTAAGAAAAACGAGAAATGGAAAATAACATCCCATCCAATCGGGCCCTTAATGTTTTTACCCAAAAAAAAAATCTCAAATTTTCTATTTATATTTGTATTCCACAAAATTTAGAAAACTACTAATTTTTTTAAAAATTATTGCAAGAAAAGAGAAAAATAAGTTTTTACTATTCATGATTTGACATTTCGCCCAAGGATTGAAAGATTTCGTCTGACTATTTCTCAATACACGAAGTCGGATTAACCGCAAATTCTAATTTGAATTAAAACAACATGCGAAATAAGATTCTTTTTACCTATTTTTGCTATCTATCAATGATTTTACTAAGATATGTTTATGAAAAATTATATCTGAACACTCCATCCAGACAAAATTTTCACGGCAGAAGTTTATCTAATCAGCTCTAGTAAAGAAATATCTATTCAGATACACTTTTAACCCCATATCTCTAAAAAAAAAGTTTTCTCTATCTTTTTTTTGGGGGGGGGGGGGGGGGGGGGGCATAAATGAGCATGCCGTCCAATTAGGACTTCAAAATTTTGAGAGATTCATAATATACCACGTGATGAAAATGAATGTCCACACATAAATTATAAAGTTATATCAGAACTTGAGGTTATGAAACTCCTTACAATTCACTCACTCAAATATACCCTATCTTATACGGATCTTTTCTCAATCCTATGCTCCTTAGCACAAATACTTCAAAATCTAATTTCAATTTCCCTTCTTTCTTATGCAAAATACAAAAACACAAAAATAAAAGAAGATAATAGTATTGTAGTTGCTGAAGAATTTAATTAATTAGCATCATAAGTACCTACTCTTTCCATTATCTACCTTCATTTAGCTTTATATAAAAGCAAGGTATTAGTTTGTCTTGGACGCTTCATGAAAATGCTTATATACATCAAGTGGTGAACACCAAATAGTGTAAATCATGACATAGCACATAATGTATATTAATACTGATATGTTGTGATTTACATTGTTTAATGTATGCAAGACCCGGTGTATAAAAGCATTTTTCAACGTTTCAGAGGCTAAGAGGACAACACAAAACCCATCATGACAAACTTGTATGCATAAGTTGTACATAGTATGTACAATTAGGATTGTAAATAAATTGAGCTCAGCTAAATAAAGTGTTGTTTAAATTTATTTGAATTATTATTGAACTAAAAAATCTATTGTAGAGATTAGTCTGATTTGTACTAGAGCGAACTTTAATAAAGGAGAATATGGTTCGAGCTCGAATAGCTTAATTCTTTTGCATGTTTAACTAATTACTCGATCTGAATTTCAAAATTTATTGAATACAAAAAGTCGTTCAAGCTTGCTTGGATATGTTAATGAATCAAGTTCAAAAGAATCTTTAACGATTAATTAATCACAAACCAAGTATTAAGTAGTTTGCTTTGTTTTAACCCCGAGCGTTACAAGTAACTTTCGATCAATTTTTTATTCTAAAACTAATTTATTCTTGTTGAAAAGTGATTATAATTATTTTGGAAGTAATGATTCTCATGAGATCAAATCCTAGAATAATTGTGATAATTTAATCTTTATAACACGGATTTCAAATATATCTCACAATAAAGGATAATTTTTAGGGAGAATTACTAAAACCTACTAAAATAAATTTTTGTATCCAAAAGTCCATGAAAACATTTTTCAATCTCAATAACTTATTTTACAAACTTTTCATTCCAAAAAACTCAAAAGTTAGGATCAACGACTTTTTGGACTAAATTACCCTTCATTTATTAAGTTACGAAATGATTGATTGATTATTTTGTATCTGATTTTTTTTTCTTTTAAAAATTTTAAATTGATAAATCGTGTAATACGGATTTTATTTTGATATATTAAATATTTTCAATATTTTTATATAATTTATTTTAATTTTAATATGGTAATTATCTAAAAAGATACTTTTAAAAAAAATTTAAATATTTAAAAAATCTGAAAATTTAAGATTAAAATCAATTAGTATCGATTATCAATATGAAGTTTTAAATAAATCAATTTCTACACAAAACTACAGTTGATTTTTTTTCAATCTAGAAAGCTAAGGGCGATTAAGTCCATAAATTTATTAACTCTAAATTTTGGGGGTTTGGAATGAAAAGTTGGTGGAATGGGATTTTTGAATTGCAAGATATTTTCATATATTTTTTGGATACAAAAATTTATTTTTGGGAGGTTTTACTAATTTTCCCTAATTTTTCTAGTTTCGATACTCAAAATTCTCTGAAGTTCGGGGAAAATTAAATAAATAATGCAAAAATAAATATTAGCTATTAAAATAATACAACTTTAATAAGACATTTTTGCTGTACCTGACAGTGGAATCAATAAAATATTTTTTTTAAAAATAACTATTGCATTCCGCTGTCGGGTACAGTGGAATGCAATATAATACCTTTTTTAAATAACTATTGCACTCTGATGTCAGGTACAGCGGAATGCAATATAATATTATATATATATATTTTTTAAATAAATAATAATTTTTTCTTTATTTTCGGCTTATTTTTCTCCCTTTTTCGTGCATTTTTGGGTTTCGACTTAAACATATAAATTGTAAACTTTTATATAAATTTTGTAACCGCACAAGAATGGACTTATTTCGATAACTTGAGACAAGGGGTGAAAACCAAAAAAAGATTCATAAGTGGTTGTTAATGTGAAGGAATACGGCAAGAAGAAACATTAGAGCAATTTTTTTTAAAAAAATAATGACTTTGTTTTTGTTTTTGGTTTATTTTTCTCATTTTTTCGTTTATTTTTGGGTTTCGACTTGAACACATAAATTGTAAAATTTCATATAAAATTTGTAACCACATAAGAATAGACTCATTTTGATGCCCGGGTGAAGAAATACGGCAAACAAAAAAACAACATTTAAGTAATTTTTTAAGAAATTAATGATTTTTTCTTGTTTTCAGCTCATTTTTCTCCATTTTTGTGTTTGGACTTGAACATATAATTGTAGATTTTCATATAAATTTAGTAACAGTACAAGAATGGACTCATTTCAATGCCCGAGTGAAAGAATACGGCAAGAATGGACTTGAACAAATGTTGCTTTTTTGCTTGCCATATTCCTTCACGCGGGCATCGAAATAAGTCCAATCTTGTGCGGTTACAAGGTTTATATAAAAATATACAATTAATGTGTCCAAGTCGATACCCAAAAATGAACGAAAAATGAGCCGGAAACAAAGAAAAAATTATTATTTCTTAAAAAAATTGCTCTAATACTATTTTTTTCTTGCCGTATTCCTTCACCGGGTATCGAAATGAGTCCATCCTTGTGCGGTTACAAAATTTATATGAAAATCTACAATTTATGTGTTCAAGTCAACACAAAAATGAACGAAAAAGGGAGAAAAATGAGCTTAAAACAAAAACAAAGTTATTATTTTCTTCACCTGAGTACCGAAAAGAGTCCAGGTTACAAAGTCTATACAAAAGTATACAATTTATATGTTCAAGTTGAAATACAAAAATGTACTAAAAAGGGAGAAAAATAAATCGAAAATAAAGAAAAAATATTATTTAATTAAAAAATACTAATAATAATATTATATTGCATTCCGCTGTACCCGACAGCAGAATGCAATAATTATTTTTTTTAAAAAAATATTATATTGCATTCCGCTGTACTTAACAGGGAAATGCAATAGTTATTTTTTTAATAACGATATTTTATTGATTCCGTTGTCGGGTACAGTGGAATGAGTCAGATTCCACTGTACCCGACGGCGGAATGTGTTATGTTTCTGATGTCAAATTAAAGTTGTATTATTTTAACAATTAATATTTATTTTTGTATTATTTTTTTTCCCTGAAGTTCGCAAGACTTGTACAGTGTCCATTAAAATAGCTCTTTTTTTGTTTAATATATTCTCTCTATGTAATTTCTTTTTAAATTTAAATTCATTAATTAATTATATAAGTGAGCGAAACTCAACCGAAAGTTCAACCAAAATTACAAAACGGGCAATCATACTCAGATTTAGCATAGAGTACAAATTAATTTACTTAGGCTCTGTATGGTTGTGTTTTTTAAATGCATTTTCATTTTCTGGATCACCAGAAAATGAAAATACACACTCCAAGGTAAATTTTACAGAAAATACTCAAATTTTAAATTCTACTACACATTCTCCTATATAATTACTCATCATTTCATCAATTCAATCACTTCATTCTCTCTCCATTAATTACATAATTCAACTATCCAACATATTCTCTTTCTTACTTTATCATAAATAAAATATTATTCTAATTTTTTCGCTCATGATCATTACATATATAACTAATTCAATCAACTTTATATCACATCTACACAATTTCCAAATATTTCTCAAAAACACATCCAAACAAACAAAAAAAATTAATATTTTCACACGAATTTCTATAATACACATTCTCCAATAAAAACTCAAAATTCATTTTCAAAAACACAACCATACAGAGCCTAGAGATTGTGGATTGATATTGGCACTACACAATTTTATAATGGCACTCCAATAACTTTTCAATTTGCATAAATGGACAAAAATGCCCTCAGCATGTGATTATTGGTTAAAATTTCATTAAATTTAGAAGATGTATTTGTCCCCCTTTTTAGATAGCTTTTCTTCTTTCTACATCATTTTTTTTCCTTTTTGTCTTCTTAATGATAATGAGCAATAGTTTTCCTATTCTACAAATAAATTTGACTGAATTAAGTAATTCACAACACGTTAAATTATAATAGATTTCACATACTATCTCTTCAATTATATAGTTCTCTCCGGACAATATATCAATTGAGAATATGAGATTAGATTATTGTATAATTTATGATAGCAATACAATATTACTTGCATAATATTTTTATCTAAAAATAGAGTATTATAATGTGCGTAGAATTATTTTCTTTCTTATAGTTTATACTTGTCATTTGAAAATTTATTAGAACTAAATGATTTACAAGAAATTGAGTTTGATGAGTAAGTTCATGTTACTAATACTAATGCATCAAACTAATATGACACAGGAAATTTTGGCAAATTGATTGCTATTAAATATTGATGTAGCTACTCTAGATGTATGGAATGAACTATGTCCGATCCAATGTTAAGTTAATTTCATTCATGTTGAATTATAAACAAAGAAGCATGTTATATTTGGAGCAAAAACTAAAAAGGAAACAAGAATAAACTTTTGAAATAATTTTTTTTATTTAAAATGGCAAATTCATTTGGTAAATTATTGATTAAGATTATATGAGGGAAAATATACTTGAGATGTGGTAAATTTTGCCTGGCTGACAAAGGTCTTTTGAAATATATATAAATTAATCATATAAATCATGGTTTATCCATTGGAGAATATTTTTTGTCAACAGACCAATATGAAAAGAAATATGGAGTGCATTTATCAAAATGTGGAGGTGCTAATATCAACTCCCTTAGAGATTAATTAGGGATTTGAGATTGATACCCTCTTAAGAAACATTTCAAAGTTCAATAGCCTCTAAATGTTATGCATAGCACTAAGACAATTAGACAAGTAAAAGTTGATGAAGTCTAGCAGGTGAAGTTGAGGTCCCAAGATATTAGAGATCTTGGGTTCTATTTTCACTGACAGCATGTGGATCTTTCTCTACTTTTAGGGTGGTTGTTAGTTGGTTGTAATAGTTGTCAGATGATTGTAATTTGTTAAATTTGATATTCATGACATTTATCATATATGATATAACCGATTCACTCAAAAAAAAAAAAAAAACACTAAGACAAATAATATCAAGAAAGATTTGGGTGTGAAATCATCAGGGGCAGATCTATGTACATTTCATACTGTCCCCACTCAATTTTTTTTTTAATATATACATTGTTTTTAATTTTAATTTGTAAATTTACATTAGTGCCCCCACTCAAAATTTCAAAGTGCCCCCCCCTCAATTCCAAATTTCTAATTTTCATCTGGAATTTTCAGCTTAAAAGTTTTAATTGAACCTAGTTCCTTATTATATTTTTCCTCATAAATATAGTGTACCGTACCGCGGGGGCACCCTCCTTAAATCCTTCGTCTATTTGGCAAAAAACAAATTGTATAGTTATATCACAACAATCTCGCCCCCTCGATCATACCTAGTGCCCCCACTGACGTAAAATCCTGGATCCGCCACTGGAAATCATCATAAAATCCATCATTGTCTTACTATGTGTCTAAAATACTTGTTAAAACCTTTTAACCATTCTATCTTATTTGAATATGGTATTCGAGTATATTCGTTTTCGATATGGGTACAATACTACATGGAATTATTTTTAGGAATATTCGTGCATCATACGTTAAAAGTATAAGTAGCTTGTTTCAGGTATATTTAATTAACCAATTAATTAATGACATTGTCTATGTAGAAATACGTCATCTTATACAAAGATTTTTATTATGACAATATTTGGCTTATTTGTTGTTTTGGTACTTTATTATGGGGTAGCAATTTAGGTACAATTATAATACATAAATTGGCACATTAAGTACTTTTTGTCGAAAATTGTCAACGTAGCCGCCAAAAATGCTGGAATTCGTTGATGTATCTGCGGGAAAATGTCAAAATTGTCGAATTTTCAAATTGGAGGAAAAATAATAAAAAAAATTGATTTGTTATCAAGTGGACAATAAATTAGTGACGTACCGGCTAATTAGACAAAGTTAAAAAAAATTGCGAAGATTATGAAATTTATGATGCAATTTATAAAAAAATTATGTGATGCTTTTTGTAATTTAATAATACCTCAAAGATAATAAATGTAATTTTCCATGCTTTTAATTGGGTTTTAAACAAGAAAGCAACCAACCAAAACCAATTAATGCTTTCTGCTTCAAAGAGTAGACTGAAAATGGTCCAAAATGGAGCCAGACTGTGTGCATGCACAACGTGTGAAAAATGAGTCATGTTAAGTAAACTTTAAATATCAAGTCACAAATGAACTATCACTATATGTATTCAATTTCTATTGACCTAGTATCACGGACTTGTATTTGTCGACGTGAATGAACTCTCATAGTCACGTTCAGAATGATTACTATTCTGGTCACCTGTTAACCCGTTCCAATACTTTAACGCATAAGAAAAGAAGGCATTCTTAATTGATGATAGACTAAAAAATAATTAAAGGTAACAATATCAGTTTAATAATGTCATTTATTTATTGAATCAATTGATCCTTTAATTAAAAGTCTCCTAGAGGAGCCCTCTGTTGATCTGATGATCCATGCGAGACTCAAGAATTGCATTCGCCCCATCAAGAAAGGGGAAATTATGAGAAGACCCTCGACTATAGGCCCAAGAGCTCATCAGCATGAGCCCTGAGCTCATCAAAACATCTACAAGTACGTCTTCCATCTATAATGAATAATACGCGATTCTAACCAAATTTCAGTACATTCACTACAATCAAAGATAATCTTTACTTTGTGTAAACTACGTTCTAGCGTAATCTGCATCTCAAGTGGTACGTAGGCAACTCGATTCCTCGATCTCAACCTTCTTTGTGTTTTGTTGCATTCAAGGTGCTCCCACTTTTTTTGAAATATTTCATCATTGAGATTTTCATCCTGAGAAAATCACTGATGTCGGAGTCAAAGTCTATCATGTCCTACAACCACATTTAGACAGTATCATTGACATAATTTAACACGATATCTTTCTTTTGAACAGTATAATTACGAACATTAATGTAAAAACGATATATTTTGTCTAAGTTTCGAATATCCCAATACTTGGAACAAGTTGAGAAAGTGAGGTTGTGTTTGTTTTTGTTTTGGGCTGCGTTTTGGTAAAAAACCCAGCCCAAAATTTGTTTGGATGTAGATTATTTGGACAAATATGAGACTCATTGTTTCACCAAACAACCCAACATGAATTTGGTCAAAAAACCCCAAAAAATCTTGTCTGATATTCTCTCTCTCTCTCTCTCTCTCTCCCTCAACTCACTGACAGCTCTCTCTCTCCTCCCTCTCTAGCGTGCTCTCTCTCTCTCTCCTCCCTCTTTCTCTATTCTCTCTCCCCTCCCGGTCTCTTCTCTCTCTCTCTCTCTCTCTCTTTTTGAAATATTTCATCATTGAGATTTTCATCCTGAGAAAATCACTGATGTCGGAGTCAAAGTCTATCATGTCCTACAACCACATTTAGACAGTATCATTGACATAATTTATGAGGCTCATTGTTTCGCCAAATAACCCAACATAAATTTGGTCAAAAAAATCCAAAAAATCTTGTCTGATATTCTCTCTCTCTCTCTCTCTCTCCCTCAACTCACTAATAGCTCTCTCTCCTCCCTCTCTAGCGTGCTCTCTCCTCCCTCTTTCTCTATTCTCTCTCCCCTCCCTGTCTCTTCTCTCTCTCTCTCTCTCTCTCTCTCTCTCTCCCTCCCTCTCCCTCTCACTCTCTCCCTCTCCCTCTCCCTCTCTCTAGTTTATATATATTATTATGTATAAATAAATTATTTTTTTTTTGTTTATACTAAGGGTTTCCCCCAACCGGATGCCGAAGACTAATCCCTTCGAGGCGTAGAGATCACCGAAGTCTGTTTTGCCTCTCCCAACAAAGTTTTTTCCATACACACGACTAGTGATGGAACCCTGGACAGCATGCTTAAGGAATCCAGCTATCTACCAACTGTGTTGGACCTTATTGGTATAAATAATAGTATATTATACATATGTATGTCCAATATTATAAACTCATGTATATGTAATATACAAAAAATATATATGTTATATATACCTATGTTATATTTGTATAATAGACAATATATTATATGTTATGTATGCGTAATATACAATATATACATAAGTATATAGTATAGATATATATGTATAGTATTATGTATGTGTATACATAGGTGTAATAGTATAAATTGTAATATTGTATACATACATATATATACGAATATAGTAAATATGTGTAATGTCATAATACTATATGTATATTAATATTATACTTTATATATATGCACATACATATATACATTTATGGGGTTATATGTAAAACTTATATTATATATCTGCGTATATAATACTTATATCTCATGTATATTGTAATTTTATAATATTATATATATGTATATTATAAATTATATTATGTAGAATATATTATTCATATCATATTATATATAATATTATGTAAAATATAATATATGTATATATTATGTATACACTATATAACAGATACACTCTTATATATAAATACATATATATATATATATATAAATATATTACAGCAATTATAATATATATACATATACTCATTCATATATATTACAATAATTTCAAACTTATATTATAATATACTTTTCAATCATCAATTAATTATTAAAATAACTTTTTCAGACAAAAGCTTACATGATTTGACTGTTACAGTGATTTTTGTTACCTCTGAAACCAAAATCAAGCACATTTTCACCAAAAAAATCACTCAAATGTTACTTCAAAATAGTTAAATCCAAACACATTCTCGCGAAAAATGATCAAAATATTAATTCTTCAAAACAAAACCAAACACATTTTCATGAAAATACACATCTCTCAATAAACTTTTTCACCAAAATTTTCATCAAAAACAACCTTCAAAATAGAGACAAACATAGCCTGACATTTTCGTGCAGCATCTTTTTCTGCATTCGCATCGTACTAACTACTATACATCAATTCAATTGACTGAATCTAAATAAATACAATGTAGAGCCAGTAGCAGGCAGGAGTGTTACTTCAAATATGCTTAAGGGTCCATTTCGTATAGGGACGGGTGGATCTATATTACATGTAATATATAGTCAAGTCTTGGGCCAAAATTGAAAATACACACGTATTGTTAGTATTCGTATATTTTGTTTGTCGGTCCAAAATTTATTGCTCTTGTTCTATTCTAATTTGTCTCATTTATTGGTTTTGAAATAAAGGCTTAATTTTATCTTTCTATCTCTTGGTTTTGGTCGTTTTGGTAGATCGGCCTTCTTCAGGAGGAACAACACTTGGGATCATTCTTGCTTCAGATAAGGAACTAAGACGATCTCTAATGTATTGCACCAAAATTGTGTAACTTTTGCGCCATTTTGGTGCAACTACAGTAATTTCACTCCAATGTACTGTACTATTTTTTGCATCAAATCAACATTCTCTATGCATTCATATTTACAACTCATTTATACTATTTCTCATATTTCAGAAATACACCCAACTCTAAGTTTTATATTAGGGAAAATTTTATTTTTGGTCCCCCAGTTATACGCTGAATCCAATTTTGGTCTCCCAGTTATACCGCTCATCAAATGTAGTCCCTAAACTACCACATTTTCATCAAATGTGGTCCCTCCGTCAAATTTTGAGTCAAATTGCTAACTGTTGGGATTAATAAAATGTTAAAAATTACATTTTGCACCCGAAAAGCACAAATTTTGATAATTTCCACTCCAAAAAAGAATAACTAACAAATTCACCCTTTTAACATAATTTTTCAATGTTGAAGATAGAATTAGCAATTCACTGTTACTCTATGATGGTTTCTTGTCTCTTTCTAATGATAATTTTGATCATACACACTTCCAAAATCCATGTTATCACTGTAAATAGAGTTTGCAAATAAAGCAACAACAATATTATGAAAATGTGGTAGGTTTGGGACTACATTTGATGAGTGATGTAAATGAGAGACCAAAATCAGATTCGGCGTATAGCTGGGGGACTGTTAGTGTGCATTTTATGCATATTTTACATATATTTCCTTTATTTTTTTATTAGTATTTGAGTTTAAATTATAGATATTTATTACGATTTTTATTTTGATAGGTGAAATTTGAAAGAAGAAGAAAATGAAGAAAAAGATGGAGAAAAAGAAGAAAAAGAAGAAGACACATGAAGTTGTAGGAGTCTTCCCATCTTGTAGGAGTTTTCCTATTTCTTTTAAGAGTCTTATTAGTATTTTATTCTAGTAAGTAATTATTTTCCTTCTTCCATTAGAATTAGAGTTTTATTTAGTTAGGAGTCTTTTGGCTAGGCATATATAATTAGATATTGCTGGAATTTTATTCCTTCTTCTAGACTTTAATCACTATTCACGTTTTGTACATGGAGAGGAGAAGAAAATTCTGCGTTTTTCTTTCTTTCAAGATGTATTGCTAAAAACTCAAATTCTAGCCAAGGATTATTGAAGTTTTGATTCTACAAAGTTGTGAGATCTAATTTGTGTTTATTCCTTCTTTGTTCTTGAGTATTTGCATATTTTCTGTGTTTGTTGAAATTATTATTTTGATTAATTAAATAATAAGGGCCGTTATTTGATTGTTAGAATAGTAAATAGCCATTTAGAATCCCAAATCCGTAATTGTTGGTCAATTCTAATATTTGTGGTAGTTAATAACATTGATTATGGACAAGTTTTCGATTGTTATTATGAGAATATGTGATCTAATTTAAATGAACCGAGCTTGTGAGTTTGTTAATTAGAATTGGTGTTTCTCTATGTCTTAATGCTATTGTTAAATTAAATCCTAAGAGCTTATTTAGGGTTGTTAATCAATAAGAGAAGTAATCAAAGAGCTTGTTTTGGTTATCGATAAATTAAGAAGAAACTAGGTTGTTAGAGCTTGTTAATAACTATAGCCAATTTATTCATGAACATTGAAGTATCTTTGCATCAAGGATCAACTATTTGAATCAAAACGGAGATAACTCCTTAGGCTAGAATCTCACCACATATTGATTTCTTCTACTTGTTTAATTTTGCATATCTTGATTTTAATAATTTTTGTTATTTAGTTTAATTTTAGTTTAATCGATTATTAAAAAACCCCCTTTTATTTTATTCGTTTATTTGAGAAATAATCTGAACCAATCCCTGTGGATTCGACCCTGCTCATCGCTATCTACAAATTTAGGAGTAGGAATTATTTTTGTTTGGATTCGACACCCATCAAATTTCAAAAATGAAATTTTCCCTTTATATTACATATTCATTCAAGTAAATATTTTTGTTATTTTTAATAATAAATAATATTAAATAATTAAAAATCTACTTTGGTATTTCGTAACATTGAATTAAAAATTACACATCATATAAAGACCGGATTTTACAATTTATATATTACATAAAATAAAATATGATATAAAAGGAGACAAACAAAACAAATATAATATTGTACTAGTTTTAATAAATATCTATTATTTATAATTAAATTAAAATCATGTATAATTAAGTGGAAAAAAATAACATAACATAGGACTTAATTGTAACTTTTCAAAGTTTAGGAGACCAAATTACATAGGACCTAATTGTAACTATTGTAAACTATTGGACTAAAATAAAATAAAAATAATAATAAACCGACGCTAAAATAGTGTTGGTGATAGCGCTCCATTGGAGAAGCTCTAAGTTTGGTCTCTGGGAAAAAAATCTGAAGAAAATAGAGAAAAATAATTTTTAGGGAGTAAAAGGTGTGTTTATTGGATGAGTTATGTTTTTGGACAAAAAGTGTAATAATGACTTTCATGTGATATCTTATCCAAAAAAAAAAAAAGAAAGAGACTTTCATGTGATATGTTTTTCTCGTGAGAAACAGAGCTTTTTTCTAAAATATTACTCTTAAAAAAAGTAATTCCCAATCTATTATTATTGAAAATATATTTCTCAAATTATTACTTTTAATGCCACATGTATTACCATGTGACACAAATTAATTTGGTTTGTGACTCTTTATTTTCTTCCCTACTTTAATGCTCACATGAATTTGCGAATTTTACATTTTCCATTTTACTCTTATTGCAAAAGCGTACAGCCACTTTGAACTGAGTTCAAAATATATAAAGCGCACAACCAGTAAGCTATGACACCCCTGACGTGCATGTTTTCATCTTGCAAATGTAAATAAATTAGTAACTTTGCCATAATTTTATTCGAACAAACAGCAACCAACATTTGCATAACATAATTAGTACTTCTATGAGACAACAAAGACGGGAAACTAATTCGAAATAAGTTTGAATTCAAATAGTTTATCAGAAAACAACCATGAATATCTTTTTTCCTATCACATGCCGTACCTTTTGGGACAAGAACACTTATAACTCATCTATTTGTTTGCCTTGCTTTTCGCAACTATGAAACTTGGATCATTTTATTCATTTAGGGCTGCATTACAAATCAAACTATTCAATATTAGATTTGAGTTCGATCGTTAAGCTCATCTGAGATTGACCCGTTTTATATAACAAACAAGTTTGAACACATTTCTGTGTGCAATAATGTTTGAACTCGGCTCGAGCTCGATGCGATTAATTAAAAATAATAATAAAATATGTGTAAAAATATCAAACTACTTGAGTTCAATTCGTGTTGACTAGATTATGTTAGATTAGAGAAAATCCCATAGGGAACTTGTATTACTGAGTAACATATTTATAGAGTTACATAGACTTGGTAAACAAGAAATCCTAACTATAAATAATGAAAAGGTAATACAAGGAAATATAAGGAAACCTATATTAAAAAGATATCGAAAAATATTATATTATCTAACACTCCCCCGCAGTCGAAACGTGAGAGTCTTGAACGTTAAGACTGAACCAAAGAAATCTCGTCATAGAGAATTTGAGAAGAAGACAACGACAAAGATAAAAGTTGGCGGCGGCCTTAAGAGGCGGCGGCGGCAGCTCCAAGTCCTCGTTTTTCAAGGGTGAGTTGCGGCAACTAACAAAACTAAAGGTGGTGGCGGCGTCCCAAGGTCAAAGAGAAAAGGCGGCGGCTCCAAATCCTCACTTTTTAAAGGTGAGCGGCGGCAACTAACAAAACTGAAGGCGACGGTGGCCATAGGAAAACAAAAAATTAAAGAAGAGAAAATAAGATAAGGGAGAAGAAGCTGGCAGCGGCGGCGGCCATAGGAGAAAGAAAGAAAAAAATTAGATAAAGGAAAACTAAACTAAATAAGGGGCGCCGGACGGGGACGACGACTTGAGGATGGCGGCAGAAGCGAGAGATCGAGAGACCATGGCTTGAAGTCATGACTCTGATACCATGTTAGATTAGAGAAAACCCCGTAGAAAACTTGTATTATTGAGTAACATATTTATAGAGTTAAATAGCCTTGGTAAACAAGAAATCCTAACTATAAATAATGAAAAGGTAATGCAAAGAAATATAAGGAAACCTAAATTAACATAAATACTAAAAATATATTGAAAGATATTATATTATCTAACAGATCAAAACATGTTAGAGTAATTAAGAATCAAACCAAGCTCAAACAAAATTTTGAAACTCGATAAAAATTCAAACAAACTTAAACGGGTAGCTCGTTCAAATCAACTCGGTTCTCTTACACTCCTACGTTCATCAATATATGCATAACAAGGTGGATACTTATACTAATAATAAAAAATAAATTTTCAACTGTAAATTAGAAAAGAAAAACTCCAAGATTACCATTTAGCCATACCTCGATATACATGAATGTGTACGTATAACCAAAAAAAAAAAACATGAGTGTGTAAATTGTTGCTGGATAAGAAAAAATCATGTCCAATATGGAATTTAACGGGGCAAAGAAGAAGTGAATTGATAAAATCTTTTTGTAAGTTTTTTTTGGTAGAGAAGAACGTGAAAAGACATAAATTTAATGAAATTACCAATAGAATAGGAAATTACAATTAATAAATACACGAGGACCATTAAAATAGGAAAGAAAATAAAAACTCTTAACCAAATCATTGTGTGTACAGTGTACACATGGCAATACATATGGCATTGAAAGTAATAATTTGGGAAATATTTTTTCAATAATAATAGTATGAGAATTAGCTTTTTTAAGAATAATATTTTGGGGAAAAACTCGTGAGAAACATTGATGTGTCATTTTTATTTTTATTTTGTCAGCAATGTAAATGAAAGGCGTGTTCGAATATCATTTTTCATAAAATTATCTTAGTTAAACTCATAGCTTTTTAGGCATTGAAAAATATAAGCAAAATGAATCTTATTTTATATGTTGTGTTATTTCGAATTAGGATATGAGATTAATTGACTCCTGATATTGAAAATTGCCGGGTGAAGTCTTTTTAGTCGTTGGATGAACTGTCTAATCATGATTTTTTTTTTAACATGATCAATTCAGCTCTTATGTTATACAATTATACACGAATGTATAGTACACGTACAATTGGCACATATCAGATCATTTCGGTTTTTTGTTATACAATTATAGACGTCTATACACATGAATCTACAACATGCTCAATCAACAGATTTGAGAGAGAGAGAGAGAGAGATGTTTCGGGTTTAACTGGATGACATTTACAATTCGGAGAAATCTTTTTCATGACAAAAGTAAGAAAAATATTTTTAGGGATAAGAAATCTGATATTAAAATTGTGTTTGGATGATTTTATTTTTCCAGAGAAAAATATGTAATCAATATGATTGATGTAATATATTTTTTGCTGTGAGAAATTTATAAATATATCTTAGACAAATTCGTCAATTTAAACATAAAAAAATAAGCAAAATGGAGATTATTTTGCATGCTACGTTATTTTGCATTGGAATATGTGTTTAATTTGACTTTTGACGTTCAGAAATAGCCGTAAGAAACTCTTTTAATCAATGAATGAACTGTCAAATTATGAATAACAAAAATTTACTTTTTCTCTTCTTTTTTTCAAGAATTTCTTCAAAATCATCTAGAGTTTTGATATATTTTTTTTAAGAATTAATAATGTACCAACCATACATATTTTTCAGAGAAAATATCCCTAAACAATATGTTTTTTGTAGTCTGAGTGACCATCCAACTATGGCCTAAATTTTTCTCTCTCTCTCCAAATCACCACGGTATAAATGCTGTACTAAAGTATCAAAGAAACAACTGTCAACACTAAATTCTAACAATAGTAAAGGCCGGCAACCTGCCCTCTGGCATTTTTGTACAATAAATACTTGGTTTACTACTCCCACTATTTTCAGAACGGATCTTCTATCCTACAATGGTGTGCGATAATGGTGTCACATCATTGTGAGATTGACAAATGTCCATTTAATTTAAATTATTATTAATAGTTTTTTTTAAATGGATACTTGTCAATCCCACAATAATGTGACACTATTGTGACACACCATTGTGGGATAGAAGATCCGCTCTACACTATTTTCCTCTGCTTTTTTATTTTCTATTTTTTCTTTATAACCAACATAGATGCTGGTTATAAAACAATATACATATACGCACATATATATATATATATATATATATATATATATATGAATATGATTTTGATGCGATTCCATTTTGCAACATAAATGTTTTAGATCTCCTTTCTGGCTTTTCCCGTTCAACTGATCTAATTTTTAGCATATATATATATCCAGGAGTGTTTGATGAGCTTTAGTTTCTCAACTCCTTAATTGGTCCACGTGGATAATAGGGCTACCTCCCATTAATATTAGCCCATAAATATAATAATAAATGCACATACATATCATTAATTTAGGAGAAATTTATCTTAAACCAAGTTCAATGGTCCTAGTTTCTATCTCTCTCACACAATAAGGTATATTGTATGCGACCTCTACACACAATTGTGTAAGAGAAATAGACATAAAATTTACATTCGAACCATTGGACTCGAAAAATTCTAAATTGCTCTCAATCATAATTATGATATGACACATCACTCGTGAATTTTTAGACTTGCAAAAGAAAAGAGTGTTAGAAGGAGCGTCGAGGGTTTTCTCGGCGTTGGCTTTACGAAGCTCAAGTTAGAAATAATTTCAAGGAGAAAATCTGTTAGCCATTAGAGAATCGACCCTCAAAAAATTAGAAAGAGTAATTGATATACCTAAAATATTATTAGATTTAATAGTCGTCAGCTCGTATTCCTTGGAATATATAGGGTCGTATATGTGAGATACTACCTCGAATACGAGGAAACGAGACAGGTTTCACACCCGGTCCCTATAACCTTGGTATTTGCATTACACTCCAAGATCCGCGTGTTTTTGAAATTCGGGTAGGGTCGGTTCATGGCCCGACCTGATGGGCGTCGAATCTGTGCCACCCATCTGATACACGTGTAGGGAATCCGTATGCAAGACGTCTCGTCAATCATTCGCCCTACAGTATCGAATGAAAACTCTATAAATACAGTCATTTATGAAGAAGTGGGGACCGAGAATCTGAGCCATAAATACTACGAATCACTACTCGTGGAGCTTAGATAATCGGAGACTCGAGAGTACGAACCTCTTATACAAATACGAGTGATCATAATACTACGAATCATATCAATTCTAACCACCTTATTCGAACTACGTTTAGACTTGATCCCGAACGGGTACGTAGGCAACTCAACATCGTATGAGTGCAGTCTATAATATTGATAGCGTGTTGTTTTTGCGTATTGTTGATCCTCTTGACTGGGATAGTAGGGGAAAAATTCGTGCTAGATCAGTTTGGCGCCGTCAGTGGGAAACTACTCGAGAGTCACTGAATTTGGCGTCAGGATGGAAGAAGATGGTCAGAAGGATAAGCGAGTTCGCATTGAGGATTCTATGTCTTCTGCCCCTGACAGGAGCGGTGGTGACAGAGGTGATGAGAAGATGTTAGTAACAAAAGGAGAGTTGGAGAAGATGGTTCAGCAGAAGGTGGACGAAGTTCTGAGTCGTTTGATGGCGTCGGGGCCGGTAACTCCGAGCGTACCTAAGACTCCGGGGGCTCCCCTGGCGCCTAGGAAGCTGTTCCCTGAAGATGAAGGTTTGAATCCAGAGCGTAGGAAGAGGGTCGAGCAAGGAGCACAGTCCGATGAGGAGGTCAACATTGGGGCTAGTGCGCGCGGGGAGGTTCGACGGGGAAAGCAGCCCTTACAGGAGGAGAGGGAGCAGCCAGCTTTGTCAAGGGCAGAAATTGATGATATTTATGAGAATCTTGGTAGGGCGAGTCGTAGACCGGAGGCGCCTCGTTCAAAAAATAGATCGATGTCTGCACTGATGGCTAGAAACTCGCCGTTTTGTGAAAGTATAATGTTTGAAGAACCCCCGAGTTCATTCAAAGCTCCTCTTTTGCCTACATATGATGGGACAGGTGCTCCGGGGCCACATTTAACTACCTTTGAACTGCTGATGTAGTTGTATCATCAACCGAATGCCATAAATGCACGGGTTTTTGTGACGACTTCGGTCGGACGGGCTCAAGCCTGGTTCACTAGTCAGCAGCCCGGTTCGATAGTGTCCTACGAACAGCTCATAAAGAGGTTTGAAAATCATTTTGCCGCCAACAAGAAGGCCAGGAAGTCTGTGTCGTCCATGATGGGGTTCAAGCAGGGTCCGGGAGAGAGTCTGAGGGATTTTGTTCATAGGTTTAATCAGGAAGTTTTAGAAATACCTGAATTAACTCATGATCTGGTGGTAACATTTCTTTTGTTGGTTTTGAAAAAAGGTTCTGTGGCCTCTGCCCTTGCTCATCGTGCACCTAAAGATCAAGAAGAGCTGATGCAGCTGGAAGAGCAGTGTATCAACGAGGAGGAAATGAACCTGTCAAAAGATTCCGAGGCTTGCAAGCCCGTAAACGATCGACGAGATCGAAAAGACAATAGCTATCGGCAGGAAGGGTCGAGGTCTGAAAAGAACCACGAACGACCCCCTCGATACTCAAAATACGAGCAGTACACCCCCTTGAAAGCATCAAGAGGCAGAGTGCTACTGGCGGTGCAGCATATGAATGCAATTCGATGGCCCAAGCCAATGAAATCGAAATCCAGAGCAAATTCAGATAAGTATTGTCAGTTTCACAAAGACAATGGCCACGATACTGAAGAATGTTATCAATTGAAAGATGAACTTGAACGTTTGATTAAAGATGGTGTTTTTAACGACTTTATTGATCGAACTCTTGCGGAAGTAAGAGCTCTAGAAGCCAATCGCACAAAGGAGATGCAACGACCGCGTAGTCGATCGCCCGATCGTTTTCGTTATAAAAGGGACGGAGACCGGTATGAACATCAGGTCCGGGACAGTCGCCCATATGACCGTCCCCGGACTGATGACCATCGTCGAAGTGACAACTATCGACGCAATGATGAAAAGAGGGACAATGACAACAGTCGTCAGGGTGATCGACATAAAGAACATACTAATGTAGTCAGGGCGGAGATCCACACTATAGCGGGAGGACCGGCTGGAGGTGATTCGTCCAGCGCGAGAAAAAGGCATAAGAGGGAGATGCGTGGCAATCACTATCGTCAGGAGCCTACGAAGGTCTTTTCCGTACATAATCATGACCAGCCAATAGCTTTTGACGATAGGGATTACGAGGGCATGATTGTTCCCCATAACGATCCAATGGTGATAACAATGGATGTCGCAAATTTTGCTGTACATAAGGTGTTAGTCGATACTGGTAGTTCAGCAGATATAATCTTTTGGGATGCTTTACAAAAGATGGACTTGGGGAGGGTGAACTTACGAGCGGTGAGTACTCCCTTAATGGGATTCACTGGGTCACAAATCATGCCGAAAGGTTCGATAGAGCTCGAAGTTTCGCTGGGATCGGCTCCGAAGAGAAAGACATTGTGTGTGACCTTTTTGGTTGTGGATACCCCCTTTGCTTACAATATGATTGTGGGGAGGCCGATGCTAAATATGTATGGAGCCATTGTTTCAACTCCTCATTTGAAATTGAAGTTCAAAACCAGAGATGGGATAGGCGAAGTAAGGGGCAATCAGCTGGAAGCCCGAGACTGTTACACTACCTCGTTAGTGCCTAATTCGAGCAAGAAAAGAAAAAGAGAAGTGACGAGGGTAAATGTCGTGGATGAGGAGGCATCCATGCTGATGGAGCAGCTGGATAAGAGGCAAAGGAAAATCGATACGAGGGTGCAGCCTGTGGAGCACAAAACTATTCAACTTTTTGAAGACGATGCAGAGAAAACTACCAAAATTGGGGGGCAACTGAGTCCCACAATGGAGTCGAAATTGATAAAATTTCTCAAGGCAAACACAGATATTTTTGCTTGGAAGGCTGCGGATTTTCAAGGCATTGACCCGGAGGTGATAGTGCATCGCTTGAATGTTGACCCCGAGGCAAGACCGGTTCGTTAGAAGCGAAGAAATTTCGGGCCTGATAGAGATGCCATCATTGAAGAAGAGGTGAAGAAGCTGCTTGAAGTAGGTTATGTAAATGAAATTCAATTTACTGAATGGCTAGCAAATGTAGTCCTTGTACCTAAAGCCGAAAACAAATGGCGCATGTGTACCGATTTCACTGATCTAAACAAAGTTTGCCCTCGGGACCCTTATCCCTTGCCTCGTATTGATTTATTAGTAGATTCTACTGCAGGTTGTGCCTTGTTGAGCATGATGGATGCCTATCAGGGTTTCAATCAAATAATGATGGCGGAGGAAGATAGGGAGAAGACTTCCTTCGTCACGGCCAGAGGTGTATACTGTTACAATGTAATGCCTTTTGGCCTTTGTAACTCAGGAGCCACGTATCAACGATTGGTCAATACGATGTTTGAGAATGAGATAGGGAAGACCATGGAGGTGTACATTGATGATATGCTCGTCAAATCTGTGGACGAGTCGGACCACTTAAATCACTTGATGAATTCTTTTGAAATAATGAAACGATACGGGAGGAAACTAAACCGTAATAAATGTACATTTGGAGTTCGAGGGGGAAAATTTTTGGGCTATATGGTAACTGAACGGGGTATCGAGGCCAACCCTGAAAAAATCGAGGCCATCTTGACTATGAAATCCCCCTCAAGTGTAAAGGATGTACAAAAACTGACAGGAATAATGGCAAGCCTAAACAGATTTATATCTCGATCGGCTGACAAAGGACTACAATTTTTCAAAATCTTACGAAAGGTCAAAAATTTCACGTGGTCCGAAGAATGTGAAAAAGCCTTCCAGGAGCTTAAAGAATACTTAGTATCACCCCCATTACTGACAAAACCAGTTTTCGGGGAACCCTTGTTCTTATACTTGGCTGTTTCCTTGGCAGCCATCAGTGCGGTATTGGTCCGAGAGGTTGAAAACGAACACAAACCGGTATATTACGTTAGTAAATTAATCCAAGGGACTGAGTTAAATTATTTGGAGATTGAAAAATGGGCACTCGCTCTAGTGACTTCCGCTCGTAAATTGCGACCCTATTTTCAGTCCCATCACATTGTTGTCTTGACGAACAAGCCCCTGAAGCAAGTGTTGGCAAAACTTGATGTTTCGGGCAGACTTGTTAAGTGGGCCATTGAATTGGGAGAATTCAACATTGAATATAGAAGCCGTACAACAGTGAAAGCGCAGGTCATGGCCGATTTTGTTGTTGAGATGACTACGGAATCAGTCCTTGGAGTGGTTGCAGTGGAGTCAGTAACGCCATGGCTTTTACATGTGGATGGCTCGTCAATGACGAAGAGGGGAGGGATTGGAGTTTGGTTGCAAACCCCAGATAGGTTGGATATGGAATTCGCTATTAAGTTAAATTTCGATGTAACAAATAATGAAGCGGAGTACGAGGCCCTTATTGCAGGTTTGAGGGTGGCAAAAAGCTTAGAGGTAAAGACGCTAATGGTCTACACAGATTCGCAATTAGTGGCTAGGCAAGTCGCCGGCACGTACGAAGCCAGGAAACGAACAATGGTACGATATTTGAAGAAGGTGAGGGAATACAACTCCCCTGTTGTTAACACGTCCTGGGTCCTGGAGTGGTCTTTCTTAGATGCTAAAGTTTGAAAAAGTTGAGTTGCATCAGATCCCTAGAGATGAAAATGAAAGAGCAGATGCTTTGTCGAAATTTGCAAATCAAATTGTAGGGTTGAAAAGCAGGAAAGTCACTCTGTTGGTGGCTGAGCACTCGGAATTAGACTCGTTAGCATCGGTCTTGCCAGTCTCAACTGAGAGATCCTGGAAGGATGCGATTACCGACTATCTAGTCAATGATAAGCTACCTCATGATAAGATTGAGGCCAGGAAGGTCATTCAAAGAGCAACTCAGTTTGTAATGATGGATGGAGAGCTTTACAAGAGGTCGGTGGGGGGGGCCGCTGCTTCGATGTGTAACGCCATCAGAGTCATGTTCTACGAGAAATACACGAGGGGAGTTGTGGAAATCATTCTGCAGGTAGATCATTAGCTCAAAAAATAACAAGGCAAGGTTATTTTTGGCCCACCTTGGTAAAAGATGCATATGGCTTTGCCAAAAAATGTCGGCAGTGTCAACTGCATTCTAATGAGATACATCAACCAGGGACCCCTATGGAAGCAATAAAAATTGCATATCCATTCGACCAATGGGGCATTGACATCCTAGGTTGGTAACACCTCATCGACACGCGTGTTATAAAATGACAGTGTATGATTAACTAATTAAATTGTATGCAGGACCTTTCCCTCCAGCTCAAAATCAAAAGAAATTTGTTATAGTGGCAATTGAGCATTTCACGAAGTGGATAAAAGCAGAACCTGTGGCTCGCATCACAGAGAAAGTTGTCATTGACTTCATCTGGAAGAATATAATATGCAGGTTAATTAACCTAAATACAATCGAATCAATCCGAATGACAATGTAATTCTCATTTGGAAGAATATAATATGCAGGTTTGGTATACCTCGAATACTGATATCTGATAATGGGACGCAATTCAATGGTAAAACTATCACTAATTGGTGCTCCGAGTTGAAGATACAACAAAACTTCACGTCGGTCGGTCATCCCCAAGCTAATGGACTGACAGAAGTGGCGAATCGAATACTTTTGCAACATCTTAAAACCAGACTCGATGGAGAGCGAAAGGGGTAGGTAGAAGAGCTAAATGGTGTGTTATGGGCATATCGAACAACACCTCGTTCGTCAACAGGCGAAACTCCATTTTGCTTAGTTTATGGCTCCGAAGCGGTCATTACAGCGGAAATTGGAATGATGACTCATCGAGTGAGCGCCTATGACCCCGAAGAGAATCGGTTCGCAAGGGAGTTTGAGTTGGATGTCATCGATGGAGTACGAGACAAGGCATATGCCAACATATTGAGGCAAAAAAGCACAATGGCAAGAGCATACAACAGAAGAGTGAAGGCTCGATCTTTTCAAGTCGGGGACCTCGTTCTAAAAAGGGTGGAAGTGTCGAGACATGTGAAGAAGTTGGAAGCAAACTGGGAAGGCCCGTTTAAGGTCGTTAAAATCACGAAGGCAATGACCTATCGATTACAAGATCTCATGGGTAAAGATCTACGACGTCCTTGGAATGTAAATAACTTGAGAAAATTCTATGCATAAATGGTGTATAGTGCAATTATATAAAATCTAGTGGCATAAATTTGCCTCGGTACTTATTTGGATAAGCGTTTATAATCAGTTTGTCATTTTGAATATGCATATATCGTAAATCAAAAGGGGGTGACATCCCAGTTCGACATTTGACATATACGATGATAAACATGAAACGATGCGGGACAACGATCCCGACGCTGAGTCAAATTAAAATGAGGTCACAAAAGAAAGCAAAAGTATCTCGAAATACACTATACCAATGTTATAAATACAACTAAGCTAAGTCAGTTACAAAACTACATTGAATTAGTCCTCGATTATTTGCGGCTCGTCAACTGTGGCCGCGGCTTCACCCTCTCCCTGCTCGTCACCCCGATGGATCGTTGCCTCTAATTCTCGCTCGACCTGGATACTTGCTCCAGACTCGCCGATAACTAAGGCGTCGAACTCCGGGAAATACGTATAAGAAACACCTTGTGGGGGGGCTGTCGAAGGTCGCTTAAGGGGAGCTCTCAGATAAGAGTTGGCGAACTCTTCCTCCTGGAAAGTGGGGGGGAAATCTCCCGTCTCCTTCAAATAATCGAGAGCCTTGTAGAAGCCGTCCTGTATGTCGTTCAAGGCCTGATTGAGCAACCGGTCGTCGACCACTGTTGAGCGCAGCATGTCACGAGCTCCGCCCAAGCGCGCATCGTCAAGTTGGCGCCGGAAGGAGGAGGACTCTTGGAATTCCCTAAGACCGGCGGTTTTGCCCAAGGCAAATTGGCGTCGTTTTTAGCTTCGGTACCCTCTTGCAGCACATTCAGTTGTTGACGAAGCACAACATTGGCTTGCTCCTGATCAGCCATTTTGAGCTTGTCGGCATCGTAGGACCGGCAAAGCATATCGAGCTTCGTCTGCGAGTGACGAGAATAAGATTCATCTTATACCAAATGCAATGAAAATAAAATGTTAAGTTCCCAGTCGAGCTTACTTGTAGAGAAGAGGCTTTTTCCTTATCCTCTTGGGCATCAAGCAACTCGGCTTGGACTTGTCCCTTATAATCTGCGAGCTCCTGTTCTTTTCTCCTCAAGATTTCCTTGAAGCTCGAGTTGGTAAGGGACAGCTGATGTATCAAGAGCTTCGTCTGAAACGATAAAAGATCAAACGAGGTTATAGAAGAGGATAGGGCTTAGAATGGACAAATACTAAGACGAAACTAGTATACCTTTTCGAGATACTGAGCTGCTTGCTTCTCGACAACGGGATGAGGCTGGTCGAGGATCAGAGCCTTATCCTTGGGCAGCAGAGTGCGTTGGTATACCTCGATTGCAGTATTGCCGCTGCGATCCTTGATTATGCTGCTATCCGGGTAGATGTGCCAATCTTGGATGAGGGGCTGTTGATCCGGACGAGGAGACGCACGTTCAGTCACCTCGCATTCGAGGTAGTCATTAAGAAGGAATGACTCGACCTCGTTAAGCAGTTCAAAATCACGAGCACTAGGCTCGTCTAGAGTGCTAGACGGAGGGGCTGTAATTGCGGTTTCGCCGGGAGCGGATTGAGCCGTTGCCTCCCGGTGAGGTCGTTTTTCAGGGCGACCATATGGAGCGCCCGCTAGCTCCCCGATTTCCTCGGGACGGCGTCGACGGATGAGAGTACCCTCCTCGGTCTCAGGGTTGTTTGCAGTGCTGCTGCTTCGAGGAGGACGAGAGGCGTTTGGAGTCGTGCCTGATGGCTGTGCACGAGTAGATCCCTGGCCTTGAGGCTCATCGATCCTCAGGGCGGGTTGTCCCTGCGTTCGTCCACGGCCACGACCCCGGCCAGTACCTCGACCTGTTGCTGCTGCTGCCCGTTGAGCCGCCTCAGCCGCAAGAACGGCCCTCTTATCCAACCGAGCCTGTCTTTCTTCCATTGCTGCAGAGGATAAAAGTATGTGTTAGAGATGCAATACATCGAATATGTTACGAGGCGTTGTAATGGATAGAACACGAGTCTAAGAGTTACCCAGATTTTCGACGGGAGGCACGTTGGCGCTACTTAGCCCACACGTGACAAGCACTGATTCACTCATCACGACCTCGGGATTGAACATCCGTTTGAGAATGCGTTTCAATGTTCGTCGAGGTATAGTGGGTCGACCCACGTTGCTCAACTCAACGAGGTCCATACCCCATGGATGAGGTACATTCCAATGTTCGTTTAAGGGTGGAGCGATGAAGAAAAACCTTTTCTTCCAATCTCCATATGAAGATTGAGTTCGAGATTGTAAACGACAATGACGCTGGCGTGCGAGGAAGAAAAAGCCTTCCTCCTTGGCTTGCGTGCTTCGATGCACTGATAGAAAACCGTTGAAGTTTTTTATGTTCGGATGAACCCCGTACATCCTCATTACGACTATAAAGAAAATTATATGCCTATACGAATTTGGAAGTAATTGAGTGGGGCTCAAACGAAGATGGAGAAGAATGTTTACTATGGCGGGATGAAGGGGAAATCTAAGGCCTGATGCAAGATGGGCTACATGTATGGTGCGAAACCCTGGGGGTGGACGATGCATTCTATCGCCCTCGTTGGGGACTATGGTACGATACTCTGGAGGGATGTGATATCTAGTCCTAATATCCGCAATATTCGATGCGGTCAAGATTGAGGAGTAACCTAGCCAAGGAATTTGCCTCTGAGCCCTATCCATATCAGGAAATAGCTGGGCATTAACATCCTCGTCTCCCTCGAGATTTGAATATGGAGGGGGAACGTCAGGGGACTCGGGCTCAAGGGCTATGGGTGGGTTATTCACAGCGGGTTCGGGGGATGTGTCGGGACTACTAGAACTACTATCTGACCCGCTCTGATCAGACGAGGAGGTCTCATTCTCCTCGTCGGAGACTCGGGGCAAGGTACCAACACCGGAGGTACTCATTAGTGATAAAAGAAAAGAAATATATATGCAAAGTATGGGACTAATAAAATAAAAAGAGATGAAGCTTATACCTAGCGGCTTGAAAAAGTTCGGATTTTGGACGGAAGAGGGTCTCCGAGTAGCAAGGACGCCGGAAGGTGCGGAAGGTGCGATGCGACGTTTTACTGCTGTCAACTCAGGCTGAAGAAGAGTAAAAATTCAAATGAGAGGGTAAGTCCTCTATATATATAGTGGGGGGTAAATTGAAATCAACGGTCCGGATCGTTTAATCAAAAGTTGTATCCGACGTTGTAAATACGTGATGTTCCAAATTCCAATTGCGTCTCTTGAAATTCGAAAGGACGGAGTGGCAGCACAGACACGTTTCTCGGGAAATGGCGTGTCAGAGTTAATTAGGAGAAACGGCTGCAAGGTAATGATTGCAGTGGATGACTTATAATTAAGAAGAAAAGCAAGGGAGTAAATGCCCAGAAAAGGTAACAATTGCATAAAACTGTACTTCGTCAGTCAAGGGTCAAGAACTTTCTGGTATTTTCCCCTTCACTCACGAAGTGGGGGACTTAATGATATACCTAAAATATTATTAGATTTAATAGTCGTCAGCTCGTATTCCTTGGAATATATAGGGTCGTATATGTGAGATACTACCTCGAATACGAGGAAACGAGACAGGTTTCACACTCGGCCCCTATAACCTTGGTATTTGCATTACACTCCAAGATCCGCGTGTTTTTTAGTAGGGTCGGTTCATGGCCCGACCTGATGGGCGTCGAATCTGTGCCACCCATCTGATACACTGTAGGGAATTCGTAGGCAAGACGTCGTGTCAATCATTCGCCCTACAGTATCGAATGAAAACTCTATAAATACAGTCATTTATGAAGAAGTGGGGACCGAGAATCTGAGCCATAAATACTACGAATCACTACTCGTGGAGCTTAGATAATCGGAGACTCGAGAGTACGAACCTCTTATACAAATACGAGTGATCATAATACTACGAATCATATCAATTCTAACCACTTTATTCGAACTACGTTTAGACTTGATCCCGAACGGGTACGTAGGCAACTCAACATCGTATGAGTGCAGTCTATAATATTGATATCGTGTTGTTTCTGCGTATTGTTGATCCTCTTGACTGGGATAGTAGGGGAAATGCTAGATCAGTAATATTTGTAGTTCTAATAATAGGGCACAATAAATCCTAGTTCTCATTAATTTGTTGCGTTTGGATCATAGTATAGTCCATCCATTATCATAATATTTTTTAAACTAGAGCACAAAATTAGGTTTAAAATATAAAAATTAGAATAACCAATTAGCATAAAATCTACAAATAAATTATTTATATGGGAAATGTCTAAATTAAGTTGTTAACTTATTTATTTAAATGAATCTTAGACCCTTTTGAATGAGAACAAGTTAAGAAAAAGAGCTGATAATGCCAGATAGAAAATCCTCTTACCAGAGCAAAATCAATCAATTGTCTTTTGTGCCCCTACAATCAATGCTCATTGAGAAATTGACTAGTCAGTAATCAATTCCAAATTACCGATTCACAAGAATGCCGTACAAATCTCCACTGCCACTGGAACTATAGCCTGTATTCTATAGGGTGAGACTCATGAGACCGGGAGTTGGGCCATTGTGTGCGGTTAAAATGCAATGGGAGTCCAACTCTCGATCTCACTAAGTATCACCCGTATTCTATAGTCATGCGTGGGCCAATGGAAAATCCAGTTACAAGTATCATTTTTATTATTTTTTTTATTAATTTTCTATCAAACATTATACCTATAATTATGTTGATTCATTTTCTTTACCTGATAAAAAAAAAAAACCTCCATATGAACTGTGTGGACGCAAGAAAAATGCATGAAATAAATGAAGCAAATTGTTCACTTAATATGTAAAATTTGTGTTTTGTTTCATTTGGATAGATTAAATAATTGGAGCAAATTGTTTGAAAGATTGAGCTTAATTAAGCTATTTATTAACATGCATATAGTGTGACGTTGACCTGGATATGTATAAGAGTACAAATAAATTAAACTATTCGATACTCAACTGAAAATAGATTGTCAAAAGCTCGTTTATTAATATATTAAACCAAGCTAAAACAATTTTTTGTACTCGTTAAGTTTTGAAACTCAGCTCGATTTTAAAAAAAAAAATGATGATATTCAAGCAAACTTTCCCTTCATCTCAAAACCCCTTCACTATCTCACCACCTTTTCCTTAACCTAATACCTCGCGCACCTCCAGAAATTTTATATTGCTCCATGCTCATCTAACACCACAAAAGTCATTGAGAGGGCATGATTTTCACATGGGCGGTGGGTAAGAAATCCACCCCTCTCAATGAATTTTGATGTTGGATGCACCAAAAGCATTGATCTAGGTGCACTATATATAGTTTTATCCTCCCACCTCTCCATTTTGTCCCGGGCTTCCTACTCACCCACATTGACATATAAGCCCATTTGTTAAGAAGCAATGTTATATTTAACCGTTTATATGCCACACTTTTTTTCAGTTATCCTAGTTTTGGCAAGAATTTATTACAATTTAATTGATTTTGAAATTTAATATATCAATATTTTCTAAATCAAGATTTTAAAATGTAATATACCAAAGTTTTTTAAATCAAGCGGGGGTGAAAAACCATTGGTATGAAAATGGACATTGCTGGGTTTGAGTCATAGTATAGTCCAACCTTTATCATAATACTTTTTAAGTTAAAGCACAAAACACAAAACTAGGTGATAAATATGGATCCTTAAACTATAAAAATTAGAATAACCAATAAGCATAAAATCTACAAATAAAATATTTATATGGGAAATGTCTAAATTAAGTTGTTAACTAATTTATTTAAATAAATCTTAGACCCTTTTGAATGAGAACAAGTTAAGAAAAAGGGCTGATAATGCCAGATAGAAAATCCTCTTACCAGAGCAAAATCAATCAATTGTCCTTCGTGCCCCTACAATCAATGCTCATTGAGAAATTGACTAGTCAGTAATCAATTCCAAATTACCGATTCACCAGAATGCCGTACAAATCTCCACTGCCACTGGAACTATAGCCTGTATTTTATAGTCGTGCGCGGGTCAATGGAAAATCAGTTACAACGTACAGGTATCATTTTTATTATTATTCTTATTAATTTTCTATTAAACATTGTCCTATAATTATGTTGATTCATTTTCTTTACCTGTTTTGCATTCTTTTAAGTTACACTCTATATACTAAAATTTTTTTAAAAAAAAAAAAAAAAAAAAACCTCCACGTGAACTGTGTGGACACAAGAAAATGCATTAAATAAATGAAGCAAATTGTCTCGCTTAATATGTAAAATTTGATTTTGCTTCATTTGGATAGATTAAATAATTGGAGCAAATTGTTTGAAAGATTGAACTTAATTAAGCTATTTATTAATATGCATGTAGTATGACGCAAACCTGGATACGTATAAGAGTGCAGATAAATTAAACTATTCGATACTCAACTAGAAATAAATCGTTAAAAGCTCCTTTATTAATATATCAAACCAAACTTAAATAACTTTTTGTGCTCGATAAGTTTTGAGACTCAGCTCGATTTGTAAATAAAAAATGATGAAATATGTGCAAAACAATTTAAGCAAACTTTCCCTTCATCTCAAAACCCCTACACTATCTCACCACCTTTTCTTTAGCCAAGAGCCTCGCACCTCCATAAATTTTATAATGCTCCATGTGCGTCTAACACCACAAAAGTCATTGAGAGGGCATGATTTTCACGTGGGTGGTGGATAAGAAATCCGCCCCTCCCAATGAATTTTGATGTTAGAAGCACCGAGAGCATTGATCTCGGTGCACTATATTATTATTCTCTCACCTCCCCGTCTTGTCCCGGGTCTCCTACTCAGCCATACTGACATATAAGTCCATTTGTTAAGAAACAATGTTATATTTCACCGTTTATATATCACACTTTTTTTTAGTTATCCTGGTTTTGGAAAGAATTTATTACAATTAATTGATTTTGAAATTTAATATATCAATATTTTCTAAATCGGGGGTGGAAAACCATTGGAATTAAAATGGACATTTTTCTTTATTAAGAATGCCTTTAACTATGCAAGAAAGTCTAATTTAGACTTAGTTTGACCGAATTCCAGTGTAATTTATAAAATGAGCATGCAATTATATAATTATCATAATTCACTCACCAAACTACTTACACTTGAGTTCTATCAAACCAATTTGGACTACAATTTTCCTATTCTTAGTTTCAATCTATCTCCTGGCATTATAGTATGATTCATATCGAAAAATGTTTGTATGGATCTGGTGTACATACACCAAATAGTTCGGATCAATCCACATTACCTCCTCATGGTAATAGATGAAGATATGGTTTGATTTGAACTGTTTGACATTGAACACCCATTTGATACATGATTACATCATGAGTTGAATAAAATTCATTTTACTGTTATTATTTTTTTGAGCAATAATATTCGTTTTAAAATTGATCATTCTCTTTAAAGCATGACTTCCCTCTCCTAAAATTATTTTTGGAAAATTACACAAACCTCCCCTCGTGTAATGTGTAATTACACAATCACTCCCTCCTGTTTTTAAATTACATAAAAAAAACCCTCATATAAGGCACTTCTGACAATTACCCCACCTGTAATTAAACTTTTTTTACAATTTAAGCCCTAAAAACTTTACATTAAACCTTCGTAGGGGGTGTTGGTGATTTAAAGAACATGAGAGTTTTTTTTTTTTTTTTTTGGTAATTACACATTATAAAAAGGGTGTGTCAATAATTATCCCAATAATTTTGGTGTACTCAAACCCAAGTCCAAAATCATAATAATAAGATTACAATTTTTCCCCATATTTTCCATTCAAGATTTTCATAATCCATCATTCTTTTCCCTCTATAAATCCCTCACAACTCACCTCCCCTTATTCTCATCCTTCTCCACCATCTCTCCCAATACACATTTCTTCACCATTTTTTCCTCTTCTTCCTGAAACCACTCCTTCACTCTTCTTCAAACAAGATGAAGGAGATTTGGACAACAATGGCCTCAATGATGGGCGTCTGGGCCTTCTGCCAAAGCCTCCTCCACACCGTCTTTCCTCCAGAACTCCGCTTCGCCTCGCTCAAATTCTTCCACCGCCTCTTCGGCTACTTCTCCACCTACTGCTACTACGACATCACAGAAATAGACGGTGTCAACACCAACGAACTCTACAACGCTGTCCAAATCTACCTAAGCTCCTCCGCCTCCATCTCCGGCACACGCCTCAGCCTCACCCGCGGCCTCAACTCCTCATCCATCACCTACGGCCTCTCCAACAACGACCGCTTGATCGATTCCTATAAAGGCATCACCGTCGAGTGGGAACACATCGTCACCCAAAGGCAGGGCCAAAACTTCTCGTGGCGGCCAATGCCCGAGGAGAAACGAGGTTTCACTCTCCGAGTCAGGAAAAAGAACAAACACCTGGTGCTCGATTCTTATCTCGATTTCGTCATGGAAAAAGCTAATGAATTACGAAGGAGAAGTCAGGATAGATTGCTGTATACTAATTCTAAGGGAGGCTCTCTCGATTCCAGAGGTCATCCATGGGAGTCTGTACCATTCAAGCATCCAAGTACTTTCGATACATTGGCAATTGATCCTTCCAAAAAAGCTGAAATTATGGCTGATCTATTGGATTTTGCTAATGGTGAAAGTTTTTATCAGAAAACAGGTAGGGCTTGGAAAAGAGGATATTTATTGTACGGTCCTCCAGGTACTGGCAAATCAAGCATGATTGCAGCCATGGCTAATTACCTAGGGTATGACATTTACGATCTCGAATTGACTGAAGTTAACACTAATTCTGAACTAAGGAAATTGTTGATGAAAACTAGTTCGAAATCGATTATCGTTATCGAAGACATTGATTGTTCAATCAATTTAACAAATCGGAATAAGAACAACAACGGCGGCGGCGATTCAAGGAAGAACACTTACGATTTAGCCGCCGCTCCCGGCGACGACGGCGGCGGAAACTCGATCACGCTCTCCGGATTGCTGAACTTCACCGACGGATTGTGGTCGTGCTGCGGTAGCGAGAGGATCTTCGTCTTCACGACGAACCACATCGAGAAGCTCGATCCGGCGTTGTTGAGGTGCGGAAGGATGGATATGCATATACACATGAGTTACTGTTCGTTCGCGGCGCTGAAGATTCTGCTGAAGAATTATCTAGGTTACGAGGAGATTGAATCGGAGGAGGAGGTGGCGGCGGCGATCGGTGCTGCGGAGATGACGCCGGCGGATGTCAGTGAGATCTTGATCAAGAATCGGAGAGATAAGAGGAATGCGGTGGCGGAATTGACGGCGGCGCTGAAAGTTAGGGCGGAGAGGAATAGAATGAAATCAATGGAGAGGAATGGAAATGATGAGGCTGAAGATGACGAAGAGCATGAGAAGAGGGCTTTGGAATTTTCGGAATCTGATCATTTGGAGGGAAATTGTGAGGGTTTTGATGGGAATGAGGGTGAGAAATTACATTAGTTTTATGGTAGTCGAGCTCTCGGGACCTCTCAAGTATGATCAGAAGAAAATTGAGGGGTTTTTTGGTGGGATTGGAGAATTCGGGAACTCTCAAGTATGATCGGTATGTTCGGAGGGAAATTTAGGGGTTTTTTTGGTGGGATTTGGGAATTTGGCCCTCTGAAAAATTATGATTTTGTAGAACCATTGATTGAAGTGTTATTTATTTATTTTTATGTTTGATGATTAATCGTGCGGGTTTTAGTACCAACTCTAGAGTACAAATTTTTTTTTGTCTAATTAGGTGTTTTTTGTTAATTTTTTTTAGATTTTCAATTTTTGGTCGTATAAGAATGGAAAGATCTCGTTTTTCATTTATTCGTTTTGTGAGATTTTGATATTTTAGTTTTGATTTAGGAAATTGATTTTCGTAGTATATTAGATTTTCTTCTTTTTTTCACGCAAATAGTTTCTCATGGCAAAATATGTTTGCCGTTAAGTTTCACGAGATGAACACCCATTGATAGTTCAAATAATTTTTTTTTCTTTGGAAAAAACTAAGGGTTCATTGGATAAAAAGACCATATGTGCCACAAAAGTAGTAATTTGGGATCAAAATTAAACGTGTCTCAACTCTCAAATGTTTATATGTTTTGCTTATTAGACCAAAAATACAATTTTATTTATCTAACCTTTCATTATGACCAGTTTGTTTGTTGATATGTTAGTGTTGGTTTCACGGGGTCCTTGTACAGTCCTGATGTATTTTTCTAAAGAAGTTATTAATTGTATGATTATAAATATATTATTAAGAATTGATTCAATACCAACATTAATAACTCATTAATATAAAACATAAGGAAATACATGAATATCATGTGATTTGAATCCAAGATCTCATGCAATGTTTTTAAGATTTAAAACATGTAGAGTATATATTAAGACTTTAGAGATTTTTTTTATCTCATATTTCGATTCACGTACGCGTATTAATTATATAAAATATTAAAAAAATAATTTGAGTTATATACATTTGGCTTGCAAAATGCTAGGAAATACAAGATGATACATCCCTTTTTTTTATATGTATAACGGTGACAGCGTAGAGGTAAGGAATAAAAACTAACCCCTCTCATTTATTAGTGAGACCAAATGTCATTCAACCAAATGATTATTCCAAATGATACACAATTTTGAAATAGAAGATCCATAATGAACCCCGTTTCAGATTTTCCATTTTAGTATGTGAAATCATATTGTATTTCATGTTAGATATGCACAATAAGTGTATATAATTCATGTTAACTTTATGTTTTAAAAGTTCGATAAACAAATGTAGTGATATAAGCGAAGAGGAATACAATATGAACCACTATTTAATATTAAATAGACTCAAACTAATCGAACCGGTGTATTTTGATAAGACGACATAATAATCTATCACACATTAAAACCTAGTATGATGAAGTGTTGTTTTATTTTATTTTTCTTATTTATCTATCTTATCTTTGACAAGTTATCTTCTTTATTTCTTTTTATCTTTTGTTTCCTTTAATCACGTTTGATTTTATTTTCTTTAGTCATGTTTAATTTTATTTTCTTCCATCTTTTTTGCTTTTTCTATTTATTTTATCAAAATTTGCAATTGTTAATTAAAAGTTGTGGCTGAAAGTAATAATTCTTGAAGTAAACATACATTATTAGTGATGATGTTTTAAATGCCTCCTTCACATTTTGCTTCGATTCTTCGTTCACTTGTTATAAATTATAATGTGTTTGTCAAAAAAGTAAATCAGATATGTTTTTTTATAAGTTAAAGTAAATCAGCTATGATTCTTTTTTATTTTTTATCTTAAAATATTAAATAAACTAAAACATGCCAATTATAGTATCACAAAATGTGAAAATAAATATATTTACGCATGTCAAATCAATATATTAAATCAATCAATAAACACGTCGTTTCAAATAACTACTCTTGCTAACTCAATGAATTATGTTGGCACTTTTTGTTATAAATTCCGTCTACTGTAGGTACTAAAAGTTTTTTTGATTTTCGAGAATTTATTTGAAAGAACAACAAAAATTGATATGGAGGGAGCAATTTTTACTTTTTCCTTTTGTAACTGAAATAGTTGTATATGTATATGTAGATCATTTATATCATGAATAATCAAATATCAACAGTGAATCATTAACAGCCACCATAAATAATTAACAAGAGTCACATATTTCAGATGAAAAATTGTCAATTAATTAACCTTCTATTTTTTTTAGTAAAAAATGTCAAATATATTATTATTGTATAGGATCAATCAACAACTTATAAATTAATAATGAATACTTGAAAAAAAAAAAAAACAACTAGTCAGTGTAACTAAAAATCATTTTGGATGAGACTCGAAACAAAGAGATCCAATTTAAGGAATAACGAAAATATATAGGTGTTTTTGCAAATATTTTGAACACTACATTATTAATTACTATCTATCACATTGAGGTTGGGAAATAGTTTTTAGGACACAACACCTAGGAACTTATGTAATGTAACTTTACATTTATCTTTCGATTTGTGAAAAGCCATAAGAATCGAAAAGGAAAATGTCCAAACACAAAAGAGCTAATATTGTTGGCAATTTTAGCAAATATTTGTTGGAATGAATCAAGAAATCAAAGCATAATTTAAGAAATAAATAAAGAATAATGTGATTCATTCAAATCAAATTATATTCACAGACGAGAATGAGTTTATCCAAAAAAAAAAAAAGTACAAAGATTGACAAAAATTTATTAACCGTAGTTTCAAAAATAATCTCATTTTTTAGAGAAAATTACATACAGACCCCCCACTTATTGTGTAATTACCAAAATCCTCCTCACTTATTGAAATTATCAATACCGCCTCATGTTAAGAATTTATTATAAATACACCTACTATGTGTTTAATAATTCTTACAATTTTAACCATAAGAACCTTACAAATAAATCCATTAAGAGTTTTTTTTGATAATTTTCAATAAGTAATTGGAAGTTTGGTAATCACACAATATGTGAGCGGGTCTGTATGTAATTTTTCTCATGTTTTGTTGTATAATACTTTGGGTGTGTCTGGGGTGGGGGCGAAGAGACAGGACACAAAAATGGACTTGAAAAGCAAAGAGGAAACAACTGAAAAATATGAAGATTTTGTGCTGGATAAAGGAAGATTTTTAGGAGCTTTGTTATGATGAGAAAAGTTGAACCCTTTTAGTTTTTGTCTTGATTTTCTTGCTGCATTCTAGATTAGTTCTTAGGTGACACCCCGACAATGACATCTTTGTTCAGATTCAATTTAGTCGAACTCAACTATTCACCGAACCAAAAAATTTCATAAATTGACCACACTCGTATTGTTGAGTGTTTAATTGATCAAAAGTTTTAGTCTAAATTTCATTTGAGCGGCTTAAATTGTTAACATGTCAAACAAATCAAGGTTGTGTTTTATGGACCTACTTGGAGCTTATAACTTCAAATTAAATTCATAATATTACATTTATCGCACTTGGAAAATTATATGTTGTAATGAATTTCAAATTTTTTGAACTCACATTTTGAACTATTCAGTGAGTTGTTCTAATCTACTTCAATTTCACATAACATGATGACTCTTAAACAATTCCCTCCAATTCAAATCATTCCATCAAACCATTTATTAAGCAGCCATGAAGGAGACATTATCATGACATTAATCAATTCAATCTGTAAAGCTTCAACTTAGCGGCTAAATTTATGGCAAATAGATCAATATTCAACTCAATATTTTGTTTAAGTTCGATTCATTTAAGATAACATACTAAATTTGAACAATTTTTTTGTAATTGTTGTGTGTTCGGCCCCATTAGTAAACAAAGATGAGAAAAAGTCAAGCAATTCGAGTTCGACTCATGTTCGAATGATTAAAGTTATTTGGAACGTTGTTGCCTTAACAATCAAATTAAATTCAAACATAAGTTTTAAAACTCGATAATAATCAAATTAGTTTGAACATTACCTTATTTGAATTAATTTAAAACGTTTATAACCCTAATTAAATTGGATTTAAACTATAATATTTCCCGTAACTTCTCTGTATTTGTGGTTTTGCACACTATTTGATTTTCATGGCCATATAGGAGAATTTTTTACGATATCTTCAGTTTTATTAATTTTTTTGATGTCATTCTTTTTAGTAAGTTGAAATCAAATGTTACGAATCGATTTTGAACTTCTTCATTTGGTACTTTAACGCTCAACCTCTTTTGATACTGTACAAAACAAATTAAAGACACACAAACATCAACCCTCAAAATAGTAGACATTAGATAAAGCTCTTGTCAATCAACATCCGTTTTTTTTTTTTTCAATCCAATTATAATTTTAACATCTTTTCCTTGATTTTGGGTTGCTTCCATTGTATTCTAACAAGATTATGATAATTGAAAATTTTCATTTAGAACAAAAAAAATCGAAATCAAATAGGATATATAAGTACTTCTTTAACATAAAATCAAATTTAATATTCTAATCATATATGAAACATAAATGTGCCGCCTGACGACGGATCCTGGGCTGAGTCGCGCCGCGATGAAGACGTTGTTTTCCGAAGGGGGGTGAGTGTAACATCCCACATTGGATAAGAATGGAAAATGGAAATAATTTGATAAAGAGAATCTTAGGATTCAAGTGGAACAATAAATATTCATTTTGGGTCGTGGTTCAAATGCTCAATTCAAGGTTACGTTCAGTGGTTTCGATCGGAATTCTCTAGTCCAACGAGCTCGCGGGCCCGAGCCTGACAGTGTATATATATGAAACATAAAATATAAGTGAAAACACAGATTTGAAATAAAGAATCAAATTGCCCCAATATTATTAAGGCAAGTGTCGACAATGATTTTACTTCGAAAAATGGTTAACATGACATGACATGCACGTAGAGACATTCTAACAAATCAACAACGTTTGTGCTGGCATGCATATACATTATATTCTTTTGTACTTTGTAGTTTTTAGTCAACAAACATGAAAGATTGCATCTAGTGGAGCGCGGCCGCATCAAAATGTAGCACTATTGGTTTAACCAATATGCCATAGAGATCTCACATCGTTAAAAGTTTTCAATAACAATATCGCCTTTTGCTAATTTTGCGAAGCGTATAGTGTATTGAGTGCAATAAAATCGAGTTATTTATTATGATTATTAAAATATGATGCATTGGGTGATTTTCAGGGACAAATCTAAATGGGAGTCTTGGAGGCCAAAGTTGTTATGATTGATTATTAGAAATTGGGAGAATTGTAACATTAGTCCGATAGGATAGTTTATTGTATTTTTGGTCTCATTGCTTATAAACTTGCAAAATTAATATCATAGAATGCATATTTTTGCATTTTTAGTCTTTACAGTTAAAAAATGAATAGAAACCGTTAGTTTGGTCACGTGTCTTGCAAGTGATAGTCGCAATTTCGTCCAATTTTTAACGGCTGTGATCAAAATTACAATAAAATGTATCTTAAGGGATAATTCTGCAAGTTTGTAAATAATAGGACTAAAATTGCAACAAGCTCTATCCCCAAGGGACTAATATTACAGTTTTTCCTTAGAAATTTTCAACAATTTGTAGATCTACAGAATTTTAACAAATTTTAATTTTGATGGATGAATAAAGATAATATTTCATCCATCCCAATAAGAATGCCTTTTTCGAACTTTTAAGGTAATAAGAAAATTCAAAATCTTACATCCTTTCTTTACCAAAACGGCCCTTAATTACAAAAAAAAATAATAAATGAGTTTATTAAATTTACAAACCAATTTCTCTCTAAACTCTAGCCTTCTTTTTTCTTTTATTTTCCTCCGCCGGCGATGGCTTGGTGAAGCAATCATCCACCTCACCACTATTGCCACCACCATCGTCGGCGGATTTGGTTGAAGTACTCTTCTTCAAGTTGTACATCACATCTTCAAATCCGACGAGACGGATATGGATTTAACGAGACAGAGACAGATCTGACGAAATAAAGATGGGTGATACATAAGTTTTTATATATCGTTTTAGATTTTTTGTTTAGTATTTATTTTCTCTCTCGTATGAGAGTTTACTTTCTCTGTCGAATGAGAGTTTCGTCTCTCCTTGAATAGGAGTTGCACAAGAATTTTCTTGTGTCCGTTTGTAAGTTCTGAAGATTTGTTAACTTCAAGAAACTTGGTGTTTCAGATGTTCTTACTACATCGTTTGAGTCGATATGAATTATATTGTTCCAGACATTATAAACTTTCGATTGAATGATATATAAAATCGATTTTTTTAAAAAAAAAATTACAAACCAAACTATCCATTTAAATAATATATATATATATATATATATATATCACTTATCTCCATGAATTATAGGAATTTGAAATTTAAAGACCTATCGATTTATTATTTACCTTTTTGAAATATTAGAAAACTAGATTTGAAAAATCATTGGCATTAAAGTATTTGCATACTATTTAAATGAAATCGTAAACATGGTGCTGGTCAAATAATGCATCCTCTTCTCTTCTATCTGAAAACCCTAGCCTTTTTTTTTTCTTCCTCGTAGGGATGTCAATGAATCTGGATAAAGCGAGTACCTACCCTATTTGGGGTAGGTATGAGTCCAATTAAATGGGATCGGGTCCGAGTATCAAAATTCAAGACCCGGACTCGTTATCCGCTCCGTACCCGGACTCGGACTCGGACTCGGACTCGTCCCGATTATTAATATATTATTTTTTTATTTTATATATCTAATTATATTTTAATATTTATAAGTATTAATAAATTATAACCACAAAAAATGCTATTTCAAATAGCAACTTAGCTTATCTAGTTGTTACTTCAAAAAAAAGTTTGATATGAGTATGAAAATGACTTTATTTTTTGAAATTTGTACTTGTTTTGATTGTATTTACATTTAAGTACCGGGTGACTTGTATTTTTAGATGTGTTTACATTAAATCATTGATTTGATACTATTTTATTTGTTTTGAATGCGTTTGTGAGAAAAAGATAAACGAAAAATATCCAAAAATAGAAATCGATCGGGTCTGTCGGGTACCTGCCGAGTCCGAGGCAGGGTCGGATAATGACAGGGTCCGGGGAGCGTCTGGGAATTAAAAATTCTTAGCGGGGCGACTCTCGAGTCCTGTGATATCTGGCTCATACCCGCTCCGTTGTCATCTCTACTTCTCCACCGACGATGATTTGGTGAAGCAGTCGCCTCCATCGCCACTGTTACCCGCCATCATTGTTGACGGGTTGAGTTGGAGTATCCTCCTTTAAGTTGTATATCCCAGCTTCAAATTTGATGAGACGAAGATGAATCGCACGAGACGGAGATGGATCTGACGAGATGAAGACGGGTGATAGATTAATTTTTAGGGATAATGGCAAACACCCCCCTCAGTTATAAGGTGATGTGCACTTTGCCCCCTCACTTATCATAAAATGTGCACTTCACCTCCTCGGGCAGCTCGGGCAGGGGCAAAGTGCTACAAAACACATAAATGAGGGGGCAAAATGCTACAAAAACACATAAGTCAAAGGGGCAAAGTGCTACAAAGACACATAAGTCAGGGGGCAAAAGTCCAATTTTTATGATAAGTGTGGTGCCCAAATCTGCCCTAGGGGGTGAAGTGCACATTTTATGATAAGTGAGGGGGCAAAGTGCACATTTCAATAAGTTAGGGGGCAAAGTGCACATCACCCTATAACTGACGGGGGTGTCTGCTATTATCCCTAATTTTTATATAGTATTTTTCTATATTTAGTTTAGTATTTTGTTTTCTCTCTCGAATGAGAGTTTCGTCTCTCTTGAATAAGAGTGTGGTCTTTTGCAGACGAGTTTTCTTTTGCTCGATTGGTACTTCTTGAGATTTGTTATCTTGGAGAAATTTGATATTTGGTACTTCAGTTGTTCTTAACTACATCGTTAGAGATAATATAAGTTATTTTGTTCTTGACGTTGTAAACTTTTTATTGAATGAAATACAACGACCATTTTTTCCCTTAAAACAAATGAAAATTGTTTCTAACTGGATTGGTCATCGGACGGACGCAATACAATAAAAGTAATTTACACATATATATATATGCCTATATAAACTAAGGGGGTGTAGTAGAGCGGAAAGGACTCCTTCTCCCTTAACCAAGTGGCGAGGGTTCGATCTTTGGCCTTAGGTATGGAGAACTATTGAAAACTCTGGACCAGCTGTTCTACCCTTCGAGGTGCCTCCAATCAGCGAGGGAATTAGTCACTACAGTCGGCGGTGAAAACCCTGATGAAAATCACAAAAAAATATATGCCTATATAGATACATTAATGAGCAAGTCTTGAGTGAGCCAATGTCCCTCCTAGTCCCTTTATAGCTCATGTCCATTTTTATTTTTAGCGTCTATTGTATCAATGATTATAATAGGATCGGCTCTGTTTGAATTTGACCGAAGATAGTGGTGTCATTCTTTGGTACGTTTTACTTGCTACGGTGCAAGATTCAACTATAGGCTAACAAATTTAAAGGAGAAAAAAAAAAGAAGGGAAATTTATCTTCTTGTAAGAAATAAAATCCTTACCGTCGAAAAATGTGCTTATAAGATTGTCAAAGATTTGTGAGTAATTAAACTAAAAATATATCTTCTCCTTTAAGCGGGAAATTTAACTTAGAAATTTGAGTTGGAAATAGGTGATCACTCGTGTTATTGTGGGCAAAGAAGATGGATAATTCTATTCTTGGAAGCATATGATCAAGATAAAGAATTCCTTGTTTGCTTTAAATCTTTGAGATGTCCCGTGGCTACCATTATCAGGGTGGTATATATCGTGATTAAATTTTTACTTTTTCCAATTGACTGTTACGAGTTTAAAGTTTATTAAAAACATAGATTAGGGTTGTGCTGGTGTGGCCAGGGTGACTAAAGTTGAGTTGTATGCCACAACGATATTTGGCAAAAGAAACATTTTTTGATAGTTAGGTTTTTTTATTGAGGTAGTCACTACGTATTTCGATGTATCTAATTTTTTATTATTATTAGTTAGTGGGGCTACACAGTGCCCAATTTAGATTATATATCCGACGAAGAGAAATATTTTGTGATAGGTAAGTTCTTTATCAATCTCATGTCTCGCATGGCTATAATTGGTTTTCTAGTTTATGTATTAATTTATGTCAGATTCAAAAAACTGATCAAACCGTATCGTTCTTCAAATTGAAAAATCAACTAGGTTTAAAGCTACTAGTTTAATTATCTTTCAGTTGTGATTGAACGAGTGATATCATTATTATGTGATAAATACTTATATTATTAATATACTAAAGCATGTGTTATAAAAATAATTTTCGGACAAATTAAGAATATAAATGTCCTTTGAATCTAATAAAAATTTCACATACTTGACATTTAGTGAAGGCTAATTGCATTTTTCGTCATGTATCATTTTTACTTTTGGATTTTGGCCCTGTTTTTTATTGTAATATTTATTTTATATCTTTTTGTAATATTGTCTTGTATTAGTTACCTTCCATGTATAGGAGTCTTATGTATATATATATAGCTGCTCTTGTATTAGGGTTGAAGAGATACAACGTGAATAAAAGAAAATTATTCCACACCGCTGCTGCGTTTCATATTTTCATTCTTTCATGGTATCTAGAGCGGGTTGAAGAAGTAACAATACGAAGCCTCACTACAACAAAAGCAATCTCGTTCCGTCACGATTAATCTCTTGAGTCATTTTTTCCCACCTTGAAGACATGGCCGAGAAAAAGAATATTGATATCTCCTCACCATTCTTCATGTCACCGGCGGACAATCCGGGTGCGATGATTACGACTTGCATATTAACTGGAGATAATTTTGACATGTGGGAGAAGGCTATGGTGAACGCTTTAAAGGCAAAAAACAAACTAGGGTTTGTCGATGGAACCCTAAAGAAAGCGGCTGTTGGATCGGTTGAAGAGATTAATTGGGGTTCGTGTAATTCGATGTTAATCTCGTGGATTTTTAACTCTATTGATAAATCCATTCAACCGAGTATTGCATATGAAGAAACGGCCAAGGCCGTGTGGGATGAGCTTAGAGAGCGATTTGCTGTTAGAAACGCGCCACGAGTTCACGAACTTAAGGGTGATATCGCTTCACTTAGACAACAGGGAATGACGATAGTTGCGTACTACACTAAACTTAAGGGGATGTGGGACGAGTTAGCGAGTTATTCAAAAGTTCCGAAGTGCACTTGTGGGGTTGCGAAGGAATTTATCCAAGAACGAGAGGAGGAAAAGCTACACCAATTCCCAATGGGTTTAGATGATGCCGTATTCGGGATGATACGTTCCCAAATCTTGAATATGGATCCACTTCCCACCATTGGAAAGGCCTATGCCCTCATTACTCGTGAAGAACGCCATAGGTCGATTGTACGGGGGCAAGAGGAGAAGGTGGAGGCCGTAGCTTTGGCTGCACAAACTGCTCTGAGAATAAAGTCGGGGCCTCCATTGAAATCGAAGGGAACTGCTGAACGGAAGTGTTCGAATTGTAATAGGACGGGTCATGATATCTCGGGCTGTTTTGAACTCATTGGATATCCCGATTGGTGGCGATGACCAAAGGGGCGTGACAAACCCGAGCAGGCGCGTCGGCAGGGGCAACACAACGCGAATCGGGCGGCTGCTCATCACGCCACCGGGAATTCGCCTGATAACACGGGTAGCATTCGAGGGCTCTCGCATGATCAAATCCAGAAACTGCTGAGCATGCTTGACAAAGGAAACGAGGAAAAACTCTCTGGTAAGACTAGCGATGAATTCACATGGATTTTGGGGAGTCCAATCATATGACAGGAAGTTTGACTCTTTTATCGAAAATTGAAGTTACGAAACCGCTACCAGTTACTTTACCTAACGGGGCGCATACGAATGCTACCAAGACGGGAGAAGTAGCCTTAAATGAGCATATAACATTAAAAGATGTTTTATATGTTCCGGGTTTAGCTTGCAATTTAATATCTGTTCGTCAGTTAATTTATGAATTCCAGATTGTGTTTGCTGATGAACTTTGGGTCATACAGGATCCCATTTCGAGGATGCCGATTGGAGTGGGTAAGCTTCAAAGGGGGGTCTACTATTTGGCATCGACAAAATCTCAATGCGCATTGAGGACAGTGAGAAGGGATTCGTATGAGGTTTGGCATCGACGTCTGGGGCACTAGTCTCATCAACATTTATCTTATATTTCCGAAGTAGGTAGTTTAGAGAATAAAAACAATTTGATTTGTGATAGTTGTTTTCGAGCCAAACAAACACGCTCTGTTTTTCCTTTAAGCGATAAAACTGCAGAAAATTGTTTTGATTTGATTCATTGTGACTTATGGGGTCCATATAATAAAGCTTCTAGTATTGGTGCACATTATTTTTTTACTATTTTGGATGATCATAGTCGTTCTGTATAGGTTTATCTTGTTAAGGAGAAAAGTGAAACAAGTCGATGTCTCATTAGTTTTTGCAATCTTGTGCAAACTCAGTTCGAAAAGTTGTTAAACGTGTGCGCAGTGATAATGGGACGTAATTTAACTCTATAATTATGCGTGATTTTTATGCTAAACACGGTATGGTGCATGAAACGAGTTGTACACATACGCCTCAACAAAATGGGCGTGTAGAGCGCAAACATAGAAATATCCTTGAAGTGGCCCGAGCTTTGCATTTTCAGGCTAATTTACCTCTTCGATTTTGGGGGGAGTGTGTTTTGTCGGCGGTATACTTAATTAACCCCCGCGGTAAAATTGCATGGCAAGTCACCATACGAGTTATTGTTTGGAGTGAAGCCGTCATATGCTCACCTTAGGGTCTTTGGGTGCCTTTGCTATTCTAGGTGTGCTCCGAAACCCACGAATAAGTTTGCATCGAGAAGTTGTCGATGCATTTTTGTCGGATATCCGCATGGAAAGAAGGCGTGGCGATTATATGATTTGGACAAAGGTGAATTTCTTGAGTCCAGTGACGTTTTGTTTCATGAAGAGGTGTTCCCGTTCCGTAGTGTTGGCGACATCACACAAACATCGGGTGTTGCCCCTGAACATGGTCCTGTCTTGCCCGATGAGGATGATATTGGTTTAAGGGGAAGTCACTCACCGAACCTGGATGATGGTACGACTGATGTAGTACCAAACGAGACTAAACCACAAAGTGAAACTTCCCGTGAGGTTGTCGAACTCGACTCACGGCCACGATGTGTTACTCGGCCACCGGCAAAACTGAATGATTATGTCGTCTACTCTACCGTCACTGACAGCCGAATTGCTGAGTTACAGATTGCCAGAGAACCCCCCTCCCCGCGAACTACCACTCCATGAACGCACCTCAGGTACTCGTTATCCTTTAGTCAATTATTTAACATTTGATAAATTCTTTCAGGGACATCAAGCATTCTTACATGCTATTGGTGCACCTATTGAGCCGAATAGCTATCATGAAGCTACCAAACATGTTGAATGGCGTGAGGCCATATCTCGCGAGATAGATGCTTTGGAATCGAATGGGACGTGGACCTTGGAAGAACTGCCTCCTGGAAAGAAACCTATTGACTGTAAGTGGGTTTTTAAAATCAAGTACAAATCGGATGGCACCATTGAACGGTATAAGGCGCGGTTAGTAGCGAAGGGATTCACACAGGTTGAGGGCCTTGATTTCCATGAGACGTTTGCTCCGGTGGCGAAACTCGTCTCGGTCCGACTCTTTCTTTCAGTGGTCGTCTCGAGGTTGGGAATTACATCAGTTGGACGTCAATAATGCGTTCTTACACGGAGATTTGGAAGAGGAAGTATACATGCGCTTGCCTCCCGGTTTTCATTGTTCAACGAATAAGTTTTGTCGTCTACGTAAATCTATCTATGGTTTACGTCAAGCCTCGAGAAATTGGTTTGCAAAATTGAGTAGTGCACTTCACCGTTATGGTTTTGAACAATCACGTGCAGATTATTCGTTGTTTACCTATCGTCGTGGTCCCGTGTTTCTGAGCCTCCTCATTTACGTTGACGACATCATCTTGGCAGGGAATAATGGTAAGGCTTGTGCAAGTTTCAAATCCTATTTGCACACTTGTTTTCGTATTAAGGACTTGGGGGCCCTGAAGTATTTTTTGGGCATCGAAGTTGCTCGTTCCCCAACCGGCATTTTCCTATGCCAACGGAAGTATGCTTTGGATATTCTGACAGAAACTGGTTTACTTGGTTGCAAGACGATTGATACACCCATGCAAGAGGGTCATCGACTTGCCTTATCCGATTGTGACTTGATGAAAGATGGTGCTTCTTATCGTCGCCTTGTGGACCGTCTCATTTACCTCACTATTACTCGACCGAACATCTCGTATGCAGTTCACACTTTGTCACAATTTGCTCAAACTCCTCGCACAGATCACTTTGAGGCCGTCTTGCGTGTGGTTCGGTACATTAAAGGGCACCCTGGTCAAGGTGTTTTCCTTGGTGCAAACAATGATCTCACGTTGCATGCGTTTTGCGACTCTGATTGGGCAAGTTGCCCCTATACCCGTCGTTCTGTTACTGGCTATTTTGTCACCCTTGGACAATCTCCCGTGTCATGGAAGACCAAAAAGCAGAGCACCGTGTCTCGTTCCTCGGCTGAGGCCTAATACCGTGCCATGGAGGCTGCCACTAGTGAGCTTATCTGGCTCAAGACTTTTCTGGCGTCTTTAGGTGTTCATCACGCTCAGCCTATGACGCTTTATTGTGATAGCCAATCCTCTATTCATATCACTGCTAATCCAGTGTTCCACGAGCGGACGAAACACATTGAGATCGATTGTCATTTCGTTCGTGAACAAGTACAATCTGGCTCGATCATTGCTCATCATCTTCACTCACACTCTCAGCCTGCCGACACGTTCACCAAGGCTCTCCCTCGTTCACAGTTCTTATTTCTTTTGGGCAAGTTGGGCATACGTGATTTGCATGGGGCAACTTGAGGGGGAGTATTGTAATATTTATTTTATATCTTTTTATAATATTGTCTTGTATTAGTTACCTTCCATGTATAGGAGTCTTATGTATATATATATATATAGCTGCTCTTGTATTAGGGTTGAAGAGATACAGCGTGAATAAAAGAAAATTATTCCACACTGCTGCTGCGTTTCATATTTTCATTCTTTCATTTTTTTTCCGATTTGGAAAGTCGTCCTATAGACACTGACAACAGGATTAAACAAATTTGAACCAATCTTGACCCAATTTTCAGGCCATTTTGGGAAACAAAATCAAGAACCAACGGATTCTCATGATCAGATGCTAGTCAACCAGTTTACTGGCCGATTGTTTCAATTTTGCTAAAAAGAGCAATTTAATTTTGTGGTCCAAATTGAACTATTTTATTATTCAAGTGTCGGTTCGACCAGTTCAACGAATGTCAAAGCAACGATCACACTTTTTTAAAAAAAAAAAATCTTTAAATAGTCGGAAATTGCAAGTAGAAAAAACAGTATTTTACATTTCACGACTACCATCCATTTATGTTTTAAATTTAGAGATTCATGACAGGGAGAATATGAATAGAATCACGCATAAACTTTTGAAAAACACGAATATGATATGTTGATAATTTTATCCCACTTGGCAAGGTTTATACCATTGTAAAACTACAGGATTTTTACTAATTCTCTATATGAATTATTCTTGAATATTATTCTGCTGTCAACAACGCGATTTGGAGACTATAAAGAGCACTTCAAATTGAGCAATGACCGTTGGTTAACAACACTTTATATCTGAGAATCTTTGACCAATAATTCAGAAACTTTGTCCAAAATGAGACAAATTTTCAATTGTACTTCTATAGACACAGACAACAGGATTAAAGCATCTGTAAATTGATATATTATGCTTAAAAGACATAACCTTTTGTTATGTTCGATCTCCACAATTTTCTTTTGCACATTATTAAAAAACTTACACGGGAATTACGCGTGGTTTATGGATCTATTGGTTTTTATTTTACACGTTTTAATCACTCGTGTATATTATCACATATATATACATGTGAATTTATTTTTTTTGGTTTCCCCACGGAGTGTCTGGGCCAGCTTTCGCGCACCTCGACTAATTCCCGCTCGCGGTGCGTGGCTGCCGCTGGCCAAGCATTATTTTGACAATGCTAGAAATCGATCCTGGGAGCACATCAAGTCGACCCCAAGTTGTCTCACATATATATATACATGTGAATGAAATATTATTACATGATTGTATAACAAATAATTTGGATTGGTTGTGTAGACAAACTCATCACTGAACTGTTTGCAAAATTGCATGACAAGATCACACTTCGAATCCTCTACTCAGCTTTAGGGTTTTATTTCATATGTTTTTAATTAAAAGTTTATATTCACTATGTAAAGAATAGGAAAATTACTAAAAACCCCTAAAAAAAAATTTGCATTAAAAAAACTAATAAAAATGTTTTTCAATATCAAAAACGTATTTACAAATTTTTCATTCCAAAAACCCAAAAATTAGGATTAACAACTTTTCCGACTAGACGACTCTTCATTATTAAGTTGAGAATTGATCTATTGATTTTCTTTACACAATTTTTTTTATTTTAAAATTGATAAATCTTAATACTAATTTCATTTTTTAATATTAAATATTTTTATAATTTATATAAAAATTTATGATTTTAATATGGTAATTTTCTAAAAATATATTTTTTAAAATTTTTAAGAAAATTGAAAAAATCTAAAAATTTGAACTTAAAGTCATTATTAGTATCATATATCAATATAAAAGTTTTAAAGAAATAGTTTCTATACAAAACTATAATCGATTAATTTTTAATCTAGAAAGCTAAGGGCAATTAAGTCATAAACTTATTACCCTAAATATTGGAGGTTTTGGAATGGAAAATGTTATATATCATCGTTTTCATGCCACCGACTTTTCACTGCTCCTTGATTTAGAAAGTGTAGATATGTTAAATCCATTAAAACCAATTACAAGTGATTTCTTACTAAAATTAGGAGAGATGAAAAATCGGTGGTATATAGCACTACTCTTTTGGAGTGAAAAGTTGATAAATGGGTTTTTTGGATTAAAAAATGTTTCTATGAACTTTTTGGATATAAAAATTTATTTAAATTTTTTTTTCTAAAGATTATTAGTATTTTGTACTAATTCGCAAATACTTAGACATAATGAGACGTAATTTTTACTTCTCATCTTAATTGTAGAGTTTTTAGGCATCAACCTTCGGACTTGAGGTAAGGCTAGAGTTTTATCTTGTATTTTGTATTGTAGAAGCACACCAAGTGATATTATTAATAGTTCGACACGGAGTATTTATTTTAGGGAATATCATATATAGTTGGCTTGCCACGACATAGAATACAAAATAAGTCATCAAATTGAAGGAAATATTTGTATACACTCGGTGGTATACATCAAGTGATATAGATTAAGTTAGATCACACTATAAATATAAGTGACAAAATTTGAAGTGACAATGTTAAAATTATCACTACATATACAAAATGAGTGGCAATAATTTTTACGTTATCACCATAAGATTTTTAGTGACAAGATTTTCTTTAGAGTTATCACTATTGACCATTAGTGACACATGTATAGTGACAACTTAGTATGTGTTTTTTTTTTTGGATAAGTATATAGTGACAATTTAGTGACAACACAAATAGAGTGACAACTATAATTGTTGTCATTAAGTTGTCATTAATTGTCAATAATGATAACAATTTTCTTGTCATGCATTAATTACCAAGAGTAACAATTTGTATACAAATCAAATCTTGTCACTACTAAACATGTTAAACCTATCTTTGTGACAAAATAAAAATTCTTGTCACTGAAAATTTATAGGAATAATTACGAAAAACCCCCTGAAAATAATTTTTCACATCCAAAAAACCTATGAAAAATATTTTTCAATCTCTAAAACTCATTCTACAAACTTTTCATTCCAAAAACCCAAAAGTGATGATTAACAATTTTTTGGACTAAACTACCTTTCATTTATTGAGTTCATAATTGATGAATTATTTTTTCTTACTGGAATCGTTTTGTTTTAATTCTTTCAAATTGATAAATCATAAAATATGGATTTTATTTCGTAATAATAAAAATTTTAAATATTTTTATACAATTTATTTTGAATTTAATATGGTAATTATCTATAAATATATGTTTTAAATTTTTTTAAAAGATTTAAAAAAATCTGAAAATTTAAAATTAAAATCATAATTAGTACAATTATAAAATTTTTAAACAAATAAATTTATATTGCAAAACTACAATTGATTAATTTTAAATCTAGAAGGCTAAGGGAAATTAAGTTATTAAATTTGTTAACCCTAAATATTAATTTTTTGGAATGAAAAGTTCATGGAGTGAGTTTTTTAGATTGACAAATATTATCATGGGTTTTTTGGATGTAAAAGTTTATTTTAAGGGTTTTTGTTAGTAATTTTCCCAAATTTATAATTAGTGATAACTTTGACATTATCATTTGACATTTTGTCATTAATATCTGATTTTCTTGTAGTGTCAGCAATGACATGAACCAAGCTGAAACCTAAAGTGCTTTAGTCTCTACTATTTGATGTTCAATATATGATGTATACAAAATTCTCCGAAATTAAAATATGTTCAAAGCCAAGTATTAAATTTCGGTAACGGTGTAGATTTCGTGGTAGTAAATTTACAAAAATTTTGATAGAAATTTCGGGGATATCCAAAATTTCAATTTTGATTTTAGAGAAATCATGAAAATTTATATATACTTAAAAAATGTCAATAAAACTTTGGTTAACTTTAATTACCATAAATATGGATCTTTTGCATTAATAATATTGTATATATAGTGAGTTTCGTTAAGTGGTATGACTAAAATCTGCTGCGAAGATGATAAAACAAATATGATTTGAGAGTAAAGTAATAACTAAATCTGATAGTAACTAAATCTCATAGTAACTTCATTAAAACAAAGTGCCAAATTTTAATGTAAATCATAATTGAAAACCACATGGATTTTTTGGAGGGTTGAAATCGAGATTCTATGGTTGAAACTTGAAAAAAACTCCAGTCAAGCTAACAAACATTACCTAAATATTATCTTCATCAAGTAATTTTTTTCCAAGAATTCAAACTAAAAGGTTTTTATTGAAGATAAGATTGATAAAATAATATTTCCTTGGATTGCATTTTTTCAATTTCGTTATAAGCAAGTCTAATTGTAACATTGAATTATAGGCCAAACTTTGCAATGATGCTAGAATAAATGTGGACCCATATTGAAACTTAATTTTCAATATAAAATATTTAACAATAAAATTATTAAATACTATTCTAAATTTTGGAATATTTCGGGTTTCGAGAAATTTTGGGTTTCGGTCAAAATTTCGTTGGATATTTTACAAAGTCATATAGTATTATTTCAAATTTCGGGTTCCGACAAAAATATCAAGAGATATTCTGCAAAATTAGATTGAAAGTGAAAAATTATTTCGAGACCCCCAGAAATCCAAAATTCAGTGGGCTTTCGGAGGAAATTTAAGACCATAAATCCACGTGAACTGCCAATTAAAACTTGACATGCGTCTTATAATAAAAGATCTAAAAAGTTGGCGGACCAAAGTTGGTTCTCTAAGGGTCTCTCGCTTTATCAAGTATGTTATGTATTAAATTTATCCTACATACTTGATAAAGCGAGGGACACTTAAAGAAACCAACTTTGGTTGGCCAACCTTTTTGGTATGGTATTCGATACCCTCTAAAAATTTGACATTTGTGTCAGAATATTTCTTTCACTTATCAATTCTGTTTTACACATTTTGTTTCTCTCTCTTATTTCTCTCTCATCTCCCACTTTTTCTCCTTATTTCTCTCTAAATGTTTTTTTTTTCTCTTTTTTATTGCAACAATTTGTAACTACTTATAATAATTGACAAAAAAATCATTGATGAAATTTATGCTTACATATTTCAAGCAACATATATGGCCCTAAAAAAGAGTATACTACAAAATAATATAATAATTTATTATTTAATTATAGCATTTAAATAGTTATACACATGTGGAGTGTAACACACGACTAAGTATTAATTAATCTAAAATACGTTAGATCAAAGATATGTCAGAGAATTGAATTTAGGAAAGCCCAATAAATTGTTCACTCACATTGAAACAGGAAAGTAAGAAATACTACTAGTTAAAGGGCCCATATAATTTTAAATGCCCAACTTTTATGGCTCGAGCCCAAAGTTACTAAAAACACGTTTTTTGAAAATCGCAGCAGGAATAACGACTTTAGTTGACCTCACGAACAATTTCCCTTCAATTGCGCTTTCAGTTCTGCTCTTCTGCCGCTACAGACCGACTGCCGCTACCATGGAAGCTGTTAAGGTGAACATTAGTTTAACGCGCACAAACACGCTCAAGTATGTGTATTTTCTGTATCTATATGTGTGCAAATGTATAAGTGTTCGTGGTGACCAATAATTAGCTATTTTGCAGAGAAGCTCCTGGAATCTTTAGATGAATTGGTGATAGAAATATTTTAGTTGATTCAGTTTTTTGCTTATTTATTGTTGTTATGGTCACTTTTGTATCATTTGATAATCTGCACATCAATTAGAGGGGAAAATTTCAGTGCTGGTCGCATAGGACATCGCGTTTTGCAATTTTAGTTCCATTGGATATAAAGTTGCAACTTTAGACCCATAGAACTGAGAAAGTTGCACTTTTGGTCCCGTCGCCAATTTTTTACACAGAAAAGAAAATGGTTTGCACGTGTCATTAATTTCTTTTCTTGTATTTTATGGAGATAACAGCGCGTGCACTCTACTTTCTTGTTTCCGTTATTTTTTTAACGTTGGGAACTTGAGACCAAAAGTGCAACTTTTTTAGTCCAATTGGACAAAAATTGCAACTAGGGGTGTAAACGAGTCAAGTCGAGCCGAACGAATTATTGTACAAGCTTGTTTGAATTATATTTGAGTTTCAAAATTTGTGTTTGATCTTGTTTGATTGTTAATTGAGCCGAGTTGAAATGAGCTTTAATCGAGCCAAACAAGAGTCGAGTTAGAGTAACTTGACTTTTTTGTACATATTTTTATCAATTTTTACTAGTCGAGTTGAGCTTTAAAACTTATCAAACACAAAAAGTTGTTCAAGCTTGGTTTGGTACGTTGAGCTTTTAGCGATCAAGCTCGAGTCGAGTATCGAGTAGCTTGGTTCATCCTTCAGCCCTATTTGCAACTTTATATCCGATGGGACCAAAACTGCAAAACTTGATGTCCGATGGGACCAAATGTGCAATTTTCCCTCAATTAGTACGATAAAGCGTATAGGAAGGCGAAAACGAAATGTTGTTTTTGCATTATATGATGATAATTTTGTTATGATAATCTGCACTCTCTACTTAATCGTTCAAGAAATGAAGAATTTTACTGCGGAATAGCTAATGCCTTGTCTTTGGCAGCACGAGATGGATGATGAGTTTGCATTGGTTCTTAAGCTATCTGAAAGTGACCCTTTCTTCGAGAAAAAGAAGGTATGAAAGTTTTCAGCAGTAAATTCGTCGTTCGTTGTTATTGTGTTTATGATGAAATTGAAACTATCCACTTAGAGTAATTATATCTTTTTCCTTAACTGCATTTACTTTGTTTTCTTGTGATAGAAATTACTCAAGGATATGAGTTTTGATCCGGAGGGTTCTGTATGTATTAAGAGCTCCGCTACTCCTGATGAGCTGAAGGAGTTCTTAAATATATTGCTTCAACGGGCAAGAATCATAAACTTCAATGAGGTGACGTTTTTTCTAACACTTTGAACTACATAGCAAACTTGTCGGACTTGCTTCTGTTATTCTACGATATATTTACAGAAATATTACTCCTCCTAGAACAGTAAAAAGGGATTTTAAGTAGGAAATTTCGGATCAATGAATCATATGACTAATCATGGATGACAAAGGAATTCAAATGACACTGAAAAGTAGTCATAATTTCTGAAATGAATATGCATTAATCAATCGGACATGTGAAAATTACTAACTCACCTCAATTTTTCCCCATTAAATGGGACACTTTAATCATAAGGATTTGTTTATAACCTAAGTGGCTTGGTAATTATCATAAGACCATGATTTCCAACTTAAACTTCCCGAGTCTAGCGTTGCTTGCATCAGACTCCCACAATGAACTGAGGATGGCCATTGAACGCCTTATTTTGCAGGTAGAACTTTATTTTGCTGGAGATGTCACTAATCTAGGGGATTGCATTAGTCCAAGAAATGAACTGGAAGCTCTTTATTCGATACTTGAAGTCATTGATAAATCGATGTCCAGTAAAGAACACCTGGTCAGAAATATCCAGCAGGATTTACGAGACAAAGTGATTGACAGGATCGATAAAGTTGGAAGCAAATTTAGTGAAGAGACAAAAATAGTCGGAGACTCCAGCTGTGACAAAGAAAAGTGCCTATTAGATTGGGGTGTCAATAATGGTGTAAAGACAAAATTAGATATAGCTTGTGAGTGCAATTTTATTGCGTTGTTCAATTTAGCCCTTTCCTGGTGAGGAAAACCAGGATTATAAGCACTACGAAGATTCTTATGATTGATGGTTTGAAAAGAACACTGGGCTAATACCAAAGAATTTTCTATTTCTTGTTCGTTTTAATGTAGATGTTGAAAGAGCAGGAAGAGGGGCCATTGCTAAAGAGGACCTAAAAGTTGGAGATATTGCTCTGGAGATCCCCCTGTCTGTCATCATTTCTGGGGAGCTTGTGTATGAGTCTGACATGGTAATTTTATTGCGAAGCATTTGATTGGTGGCAGATAAGCAGTACTTGTCTACTAAGTGCATAATATTATTAATGTTCTCTTGAAGGTAGTTTCCTATTTTTGAACAAGTTGATGGGATCACTGAGGAGACGATGTTGCTCTTGTGGAGCATGAAGGAGAAGCACAACAACAATTCCAGATTTAAATTGTATTTTGATACACTACCCGAAACATTTAACACCGGTAAGCGCATTGGAGTCTGTTTACCTATAATTTTTTCCCTTACTCTTCTTTCTAGTGCATTTATGATGCTCACTAACTGGAACCTTAAGCAGTAGCATGTCACCAATCGGTTTTAGGGTTTGCAGAAACCAGGAATGTTTTGCGTGTTTATGGACTTCAACGGGGTTGGGTTTGGGGTAGGGTGGTGTTGTTGAAATTTTTTCTTCCAAAGCATTCTGTAACTTCAAGCAATTCAAGGTGCACGGTGGTCTTTCTTATTGTTTGTCATTAGCATTGCATCCATTCTTTTTGAAGTGTCCCTAACGGTACATCCAACAAATTCTTTATGTCCACGAAAATAAGAATTTCAAGAGCTAAAAAGTCTTTCTCCATATGTGTCCATTTTAAATGTTCGTATGGTTAAAACCAAGAGTATACAGACATATTAGTTTGCTGGAGCATAATTGTGAAAGAGAAGCCAATTAAACAACTGGCAAGAAAACTGTCAAAAAAAGGAAAGAGGAGATGAGAGGTAATTTTTCTTATGTTTATTGGAGAACAAAGAATAATTGCAAGAATCTTTGCAACACTGGCAGGAGATTGGAACACATTATGACCATTAAATAATTTGCTCTGAGGACGAGCTATGTGGAAAAAATATATTATTTTCTCCCCTTTTTGGTAGTGCTTTCTTAATACAATGTGAAAACTCCAGATAACTTCGTCTCTTTCCCTCTTCCCCCTTTCACGACCAAAAGAAAGATAAATAATTTATTTGTAGGTTGATTTTCTTGGATACCTTCCTGTCAAAATCACAGTTCTTTTCATTCTGTTGTACTCTCAGTTTCAGCTTTGTGTAACATGCATGTTGCCGTTTGATTTTTTCCTCGATGCAGGATTGAGCTTTGGAATTGATGCTGTCATGGCTTTAGATGGAACATTGTTATTAGAAGAGATTGTGCAAGCCAAAGAGGTTATTGAGTCTTTCAATTTCTATTATAAATACCCTCCTCAATGACTTTCGGACTTCATATTGTTTGGTAGAAGACCAAGTCCCTCACCAAATTTACTTATAATCATATCTTTTTATAGTTCTACTGAAACACCTTCAAAAATGTATTTTCAGTTAGAAAGGCATAGGATGCTAAGATAATTGTAAATACTTGGTTTGGTTTGTAAGTACTGTCAAATTTCTATGATTTTTTGGTTGCATTTTGAGACTTCAATTCAACCTTCCTTTGTTTCAGCATCTACGCGCTCAATATGATGAGTTATTTCCTGCATTGTGCAATCATAATCCTGAGGTATTTCCACCAGAATTGTATACATGGGAGCAATTCTTATGGGCTTGTGAGCTCTGGTACTCAAATAGCATGAAGATCATCTTCGGTGATGGAAAGCTAAGAACCTGCTTAATTCCTATTGCTGGCTTTCTCAATCAATCGGTAATATAATTCCTTTTATGCTAAGATATATATATATATATATATATATATATATGATAATTGCTTGGTGACAAATTGAATTCTTATACTCCAAAACTGTATTCTTCTTCTTTCTTCTGTTTATCTTGCTCGAATAATAGATATTTCTCCTGCAACTTCTCGTATTTGATATTACGTAATAGGAATCATGACTTAGTTTTCTGGTCTTTACTGATGATAGGCGGAACAATTTTTGAAGCAATCTTGTAAATTTTTATCGCTCGTTTATAAGCATAGCTCATTTTTCTTTCTATTCTTAACAGATATGCCCCCACATAATGCATTATGGCAGAATAGACGCAACTACGAATACCTTAAAATTTCCTTTATCAAGACCATGCCATTCCGGAGAACAATGCTTTCTTAGCTATGGAAACTTCTCCAGTTCTCATCTAATAACCTTCTATGGCTTCTTGCCTCAAGGGGACAACCCATATGATGTTATTCCACTCGGTACTTTTCTTAAACTTATCTTCTTGTGTACTTAAATTTGATAATCTTGGAAGTCTTTATACATGCATATTTTGACTATGCAACTTGTGATCGATATCATTTAGTTACAAATTAATTTCTTATATCACATATTTAAAGTTTGTAATTATTATTTTGTTTATCGTTCTTTGAGCAGATATTGATGTCGCTCAGGACGAAGAATGTGAGGATGGAGGGACCGCATCTGAATGGAGCTCTCACATGGTTCGTGGGACATGGTTCTCGAAGAACCATGAAATCTATCATTACGGGCTGCCAGCTCCATTGCTTGATCATCTCCGTAGAGCTAGAAATCCAGCGTGGCAGTCAGATTCCCATGTAAATTATCTACAGCTTATTCTAGAATATTAGGAAAATCTTGCACTATGTTTGGATTTATTTCCAGTAAGAGTTTTTTTATAAAAAAAGAAAATCTAAAATCCCTTGCGGGAATGTGGGAAATAAAATGTGTTTGGATGAGCAAGTTGCAAAGTTTGGCCAATTGACTTGACATGTCAAATGTAAAATAAATAGGGTTTCTGAAAATGAGGTTTATGCATTGTGTAAAAAGGGGATATATAAGCTTGAAAATTGGGTTGTCTTTTGGAAATGTTTCAGAAAATTATTTACCGAAAATATAACATGAATTCATTTTACGGAAATGACTCAAAATATATTCTGGATTCTAAGTTCCACTCTATTAGATGCCTCCTAAGTAGTTGCTTATTCTTGAGTTATCTGCATGTCTGCTTTCAGGCACGAGAACTCTTCAGAACTGACCTCGATATACTTAGAGATCTGAGTTGTACTTTTCAAGGAATGATGGAAGCCCTTGGTGGTGATGAAAAAGTAGAGGACAGGTATCTTATGGCCGCATGTAAATTTTTCTCATTTTAATTACTTATGAGCATTGTGTTTGATGAGAACGTTTTCGTCTTGTAGAGAATGTGTGGGTTGGGATGTAAAGCTTGCAATGGAGTTCAAAAATTTGCAAAGGAGGATCATATCCTCAATCCTGACTTCATGTAATGCTTGGCTATGAGTTGTAGAAACTGGATTGCGCAAAATATACAGATTAGCACCATTATGGTCAGGTAGCTAACCGCCTAGTTTGTGTTAAGTTCTTCTTTCAGAAATTCCTTTTTGTTTATTTTAGTTTCTTGTTTCTAAGCTTCTTGTTTATCGGGTTTTCATGAAATTGAATGTGCAGTTCTAATGTTGTTTCTTGCTAAAAGTTGTCTCCTCATTTGATTTGGTCAAAGGCATACAAGTCTGGAGAATGTATGCTACTAGGTCTGTCAATTCTTAAGGTTTCTCAGGGACGATGCCAGGATTTTCAACTTCTTTTTTAATTTAAAGTATATATATATATATATTTTGTGGTTTGGGGTTGTTTTTGGGGGTGGGGGTGGGGGGACGGAGATTATGTGAAAACATGCCAAGAGACTATGATAGTTGGTAGAGGTAAAATACATATTTCCATTATAAGGTGAGAATTTTGTTCTTTGAAGGGTACAAAAATGTATACAAATGAAATTATAGGTGGTGGTTGCCACTACCCCCCCCCCCCCCCCTCTATGTCTTTGCACGCCTAGGGCTTGAAATCCTACATAATACTCTACCACTACCAACCCAGTTGGATAGGGTTGGGTCAGGTAAAAAGCCTCCCACAACGGGCCCCATGAATTACATCTCATGGTTGTCCCAGTGGGGTATGGTCCGATTTGATTGAGTCCAAAACCTCCCACAATTAGTATTCTTAGGCATGAGAAAGAGTGATATTTAGGTCTTATATGGAGAGTTCCAAGATGTCCACATCCTTTCAAGTGTTGAATTTTGATGCGAACTTTATTCAATGAAGGTGAGGGCCTTGGGTAGTGGGTAGGGTAAAGCCCTATTGAGTTTTTCCTACTCCTACAAATTGATAGATAGACACATGTTGATGCGTATATAGAATGGTCCCTCCCTCGTTATATTTATCCTATCATGCAAATTATAAGAATAAAAATTAAAAATATCGAATAGGGTATATGCAAAGGCATGCAACACCATCCATGTAGCTTCATTATTAACCAACAGAGGTTGGCTTGAGCGTTTTGGTCATTTAAGCAAGAGATTTCGGGTTTGTATGGCCTCGTATATGCAAAAATCTTGTTGCGAGAAATCCCTATAATTTGACCTAAATAGCTTGGAATTGGGGAAACTATAAGTACATAATAATGAACTTTAATTTCGGAGTGCGGAAATAATTTTATGTTGGGGATAAGGAATTTGATTCTATGATTGCAATTCAAAGTATTATGTGCCGGTTTATGCACCAATTGAAAAATTCTAAGGTGGACCTGGAGTGGATTGGAAGTGTTGCTCCGGGTTTATTTTTCACCACACATTCAAAATAAGTGAGATGATTTTCACACCCACCTACCCTGTGTAAACCACCCCACTCCAAATGTTTGTGTGGTGAAAAATAGATCGAGAGCAACACTCCCAATCCACCATAGAATTATCCCACCAATTGACTTCTAGCTATTTCATATTTATAATACTCCTAGTATAATATTTGATATTAAAATTTATAATCATCTCAATCATGTGGAATGAGAATTTTGAATGCATAAAAGTTAAGAGGCAAAAATTGGAACACTTTAGTAGGGAATCATCTTCCATTAAAGTATAATGGTCAAGGGGGTAGTTTAATATGTAACTTGATGAGTCTATCAAAAGCGGTTAAGACTTCGAATTTTGATGTGGAATGAAAATTTTGAATATATAAAAGTTAAGGGGCAAATTGGAACATTTTGGTAGGGAATCATCTTCCATTAAAGTATAATGGTCAAGTACATATTGGGGTGGTTTAATAGTTAACTTGATAAGTCTATCAAAATGGGTTAAAACTTTGGACTCTGATATAATTACAATTATTATATGATTAGTTTATGTGAGGGTTTATTCCTCACGTTTTGATATTGTCTTTGATTGTGTTGCTTGCTAGGTGGGTTCGAGCTTTGGGTATAGAAAAAATTCTTCCTGGAAGAGTTAGCCCTACATTTTTTGTAGATATTTTCGATTTGAGCAGTATTAGGCTTGCCCATATGGTCAAGATAGTTGTGTGAAACAAAAAAAAAACAAAAAATAAAAAGTGTTGTGTGGCCGTAATTATTCAAAACTCAGAGCTCTAGAACTCTCTCCTCAGCTTGGATTTAATAATATCATCTTCCTCTCGCATATGGATATGATTGGGGAATAATCCTAGAAATTTTGAAATATTTTCTCATCCCCTCTTTTGTATCCAATATAAAAATAAAATGTTATGTAGAACAATCTAAATATATAGAAGTTTGGGCAAAACTTCCTACAACACCAAGAAAAGACGATGAAAAGTTCTACTTTGGATATATGATTTATTTAATACAATCTAGTATTTAAAGTGTATACAATTATTGTATATAAAGAAGCTCAATTGCTAAGAAGTAATATAGTCAAAGGGGAAATATAACTGTTATTTTTGTCTTTCGATAAATAACTGGAGATATCATTAACAAGGTCGCAAGAGAGTCATTAGTGAAAATTTGAGCACTAGTCAATTCGAAAAAGAAAATCAAAGTGCTCAATTTATAGTAGATCGAGTATAATAGAATCAATTTGCTTTTTATTATCGAACCATTGTGAGGTGGGGTAGTTTTTCTCAGTTAAGTTGTATTATTTATCATATTAATGATTATGATTGAATTTGTTGTTACACCGATCAGGTTTCTACTTTAGTCTTTACAAATGATATAATAATATATGCAATTTTTGGTTAAAAATCTTAAACCACATATTCATTGAATATCAATTAAGTATCAGATAATGGTCCATGACAAAGATGGATGGTTGTTAATTGTTATGACTAGTGACTAGGATGGTGTGACTCAGTCTCCACATAAATAATCCGTGATAAAATTAAGTCACCCAACTCAAAATGTATACAAATTGACTTCACATTACAATCCACTAGTATAAAAGAAATAATATTCTTAAAATATATGTTTCATTTGCAATGGTATTACATTAAACTTTTTCATTAATGTATATACTGACTTATGATATTTTTATATGCTTATCATGTATATGTAGCACTGAACATGATATAAGACATTATATTGTAATAAAAAATTCGAACTTTTGTTATAGAGTTAAATTTTCATGCAATTATTTTGACGATCTTGGTACGACTCAAGTAACTACAACCCACCCATGGCTCAAGAAACTCAATTATAAATACTCATTCAATTTATAATGAAAAGTACGTCACCTACATTTGATCCTCCTGCTTTTAAGTCTTTCAATTTTCTCAGGATTAAACGAAGTTGAATGTCTATCGTATGATTTGACTAAGAGACCTTCTGACCTTCTAACTTTTTCATTAGTTCGAACTTCATTAAGAACGTTCAGTTCGAATATAGATTCTATTATGAATTGGCATTGGACAACTTCTAAAGCATAATTTAGTAACCATTTGAGACTTATTATTGTGTTAGCGAGATCATATATATATTTTTTTGATTAATAATTTTATTCCATTAAAGTTTAAACAATAATAATGAGAAAACACCCAATTAAGTTGACCCGACCCAATCCACCCAATTGCCACCTTACTGTGAGTGAGATCATAATTGATCAAATTGCACAATATATTGGAATCGGCCACTATAATAAAAAATTATATTATTATTATTATTATTATTATTATTATTATTGTGGGGGTTGGGGTGGGGGGTTTAATGGATGGGGCCCCCCACATAGGAAAGGGGTGGTTAAACACGAAAGACCCCCACTGTCTCCAGCCACCACCGTGTATTGTGTTTGTTCTCAATTAGCACAAATAATTTAGCTAATTCCAAACCCCAACTTTATTAAATAAATAAATTAATTAAATTCCTAATTCACTATCCTTTGTCCTCTTCTCTCTCTATTTTTTTTAATTATATTTTTCTCTCACTAACTTTATATTGTAATAATATTCCTACAATGTTCTACCAAATACTGAAAATTAATCTCTCTCTATAGTTGGTGTACAACTGGTCAAGTGCTATTGGCCAGTGAAAAATTATAGCCACCCTGGCTTTTATCATTTTCTTGTTTCGGTTATGTGCTATTATTGTTCTATTATTTCCTAAACAAATTCACATTAATTATCTTACATCATTTATAACGAAAATGTTCATCGTTCTCACAAGGGTATTTTTTTTTGTTTAAGGGAACAAGGATTATAAACAATGGTTATTGTGATAGTGCAAATAATATACAACCATAAGAATGATCAAAGTACTCCTAAAAAGAATTGTGATAGTGCAGGAAAATGCTATATACCACCGATTTTTCACCTTCTCTTGATTTAGAAAGTATGGATGTATTAAATTTATTAAAATCAATTAATTAAAAATGATTTCTTGCCAAAAGTAGGGGGAGTGAAAAATCGGTAATATATACGTGCAAATAATATCAATACATACATTTGATTAGGCAAGAGGTTTCTCACATGATACAAATCATAGATCATATGTATCTAAAAAGGGCCAAAAGTACAGAAAATTCTATGCTGGGGGCTCAGTGTCAGTCGTTGGATCCCCAACTAGGGGGGTTTAAATTGCTAAATGACCCTCCCCTAGTTGGGGATCCAACGGTCGAGCTGGGCCGAGATCGTTATAACTTGATCTGACTATTAATTTCGGACCAAAATAATAGCTGTTGATCATGATGTTTTAGGCTCGTCTAGGAACCCCACGTCAATCTATACAAGTTTGAATTTCAATTCTCTACGGGTACTACAAATAGTAACTCCATCAAAGTATTTCTTTTATTATAATGCTATTTAAGCTAATAACACGATCTCATGCAGAAATTTCTAACTTAAATATCGAAGACCAACATTGGAAGTGCTCCATGCCAGGCTTTTGTGTTTCATTATTTTCTTGTAATTTTTTAGACCCAATGAATTTGAAATCCCGAAAATCCAAACTCCATTGATTTTCGATTTTTCAATTTGGTCGATGAGAAATCACATCGAACCTAACTTTCCACCAATTTCTTGTTTCAATTGTGTGCTCTTATTATTCTATTATCACTCAACAACTTGTCATCGTCAAGGACAATTAGTTTAATGTGATTTTCACGTTGTAAAATCAAAACAATTAAAAAACCAAAAGTAAACCAAGAAAAATATAATAATCTGATTTGAATAGTTAATTTGTATGATGGACTTGTGCATTTACAATAATCTTCTAAAGAATGAATCCAAAGTATTAGATGATAATGAAGAAATAAGTTAAAGTATTCGAGAAACTTGAGGTATTTCTTAATCAAAATCCGTTTTATATTTCAAGAAAAAAAAATTGAGAATCATAATAATATATAAACAATATAAAAGGTACAAGTGTGGAAAAATTTATGTTAGAACAAGTCCAATGACCTTAGCATATATTTTTTCCACAAAGTAAAGTGTATAATGTGTTGTCTTCACGCTGAGAGATTATATACTCGAATTGTGAATTCGATTTGGCATAGAATTACTCGTACAAGTGTGCAAATTAGGAGGCTATGATAGCGGTTGCATTTGACCCCTACACCAGCTCACACCTAATAAAAACTAATTATTACATCCTACGAAAAACATTAAAAAAAAAAAAACAATATTAATTAATTAATAAGAAAAAATAAATTCATCAAAACAAACATACCCGAAAACTTGCAGAGAGAATAGGAACGAAAGAAAGAAAAAGCAAAAGTAGAAACAATATATATATATATATAAGATTCGTTCTTACGTCTCTCTCTCTCTTCCTTCCGTTGTCTGCTTTCTACATCCCTCTTCCTTCTTTGCTGAAGGGAACCAAAGAAGGGAGAATCAAATTTTATCTCATACATCGTACAAAAGCGACAAAGAAAAAGAAAACAATTGTGTGTGTGTGTGTGTGTATATATATATATATACACGCACACATTTGTATTGAAGGTGGTGTTGTTTAATTTGTTGTTTTCTTGTTGGGAAGAGAGAGAGAGAGAGAAGAAGGATGTTGGTTGCAAATAGTTTTGATTTATGGCAGAAGGACACCTTCTTCTCTGCAGCTGAGGAGGTTCAACAATCTGCTGATATGTCAGTTTTGCTTCCATTTTTCTCTTTTTCCTTTTTTTGTGTGATATAAATTGATCTTGATCTGCTTCATTTTTTGTGGGTTTTGTGTGTTTTATCGTGTAATGTATGCTTCTTCTATTTTTGAAAAATTACACACAGACCCTTCCCTTACTGTGTAATTATCAAAAACTCCCCTCATTTATTGGAATTACCAACACACACCATCAAGGATCTATTTGTAAGGTTAGTAGGGAAATTACCAGCACACATTCTCAAGGGGTCTATTTGTAAGGTTTATAGCGGTAAAATTGTAAGAATTTTTAAATAAATAGTGAGTGTGATTTTATGAAATTCTTAACATGAGGGGGTGTGTTGGTAATATCTAATAACTTAGGGAGAGTTTTGGTAATTACACAATATGCGAGGGGGTCTGTGTGTAACTTTCCCTTTGTGTGCAGTTTGTGTGTAATTGCCCGTTTCTTTTCAATAATGGATTGTGGGTTTTAGTTTTATGAGGGGATTTTTTTTTGGCAAAAAGTTTGGGTAGGGTGGTTTCCGGTCACGTATTACGGGGCATTGCCTCCGGGATTAAAAGTCGCTTACAGATGTATTTACAGATTCTCCACCAGCAAAACATCTATCACAGCATAGAGAATTGAACACGCAAACTTCTAGGGGTGGTTGGAGACCTTATTTGGTTAATCAGTTTTTTTAAAAAAGTTTTGTATGTAATTGTATTTATATAGCAAACAAGAACACATGGAAGAGTGAAGGAAAGTACATTGCTAAGTTTATTAGTGAAATAAGCTGGAATTCTATAACAATGTGGCATATTTAGTTCAATAGTTTAGAGCTTTTGTCTTTCCTTGTTCTTCTTAATGACTTCAATTTCAAAAATAATTGCTGAAAATAGCGTTATCTTTTGCGTTTTCGGTTTGGCAGAATGGAATCAGCTTATAGGACATGGCTCAGAGCAAGGAAAGAAGGATTGTTACCTCATTATTTAGACGAACTAGCTAGAGAGCTTCAAATGGCTTTAGGCACTGCGAAATGGCAGGTCAGATACTTTATTCTATATCGAAAATTCCGTATTTCTCGTTCCAGTATAAGAAATGTATTTAACTCATGGATATTTGGCGCTAATGGTGCCTTTTTTTATTCCTTTGTAGTTTACCTGATTAATATTTCTTTTTTTACAATATTGGTTGTTGTAATATATAGTTGGAAGAGTTTGAAAAGGCAGTTCGTCTGAGCTACAGAAATAATGGCGAGGATATAACAATAACCCGACATAAGCAATTTGTTTCCGCTATACAAGACCAAATTTCCCGTGTTGAAACAGCGTTGAAGGAATCATTTGATGTTGAAGGGAAGAAACCGTTTCGGTGGATAAATTTGGATGAAGAAGAATGTGATGACTTAGCCCTTTTTCTTTCGGGAACTTCCGAGACATCACAAGGGATTAAAGACGAAGCTATAACTAGCTCGATTAATAATAAGAAAAGTAATACAAAAGAAGATTGCGGTCCGGATTCTGAAATTAGTTCCAGAGTGCAAATCCCGACTCACACGAACAGTTTGGAAATTCTCACAAGTAATGAGAAAGAGCAAGAAGAGAGCAAATTTCTCGTGCGAGAGGATGAAATTATCTATCAAGCTGATAGAAATCAAAGGAGACCTTTGGAGATTATTATTGATAGTGATGATAGGCAGAAGAATGCATTGATTGAAGCTACACCTAAAGAGAAGGGGTCTAAACCGTTCTTTTGTAGGTCGAGGGGTGAAGACAATCTCGGAGCAAAAGGAGTGATAGGTCGTACACAATTGAGAATGATCGGTTGGATAAATCAGGTAAGTTTTGGCGAAAAATTCCTGGAAATATTACTTTTGAAATAAGCACAGAGTTATTGGAAGAGAGGGTTTTGTAGCATTGTATAGATTTATATTAACCTCCCCATTCCATTCTAGGTTCCATTTGAACTTGGCAATAAAAGTTGAAAAACGAAATATGTTGTACCGTTCGTGGTTGAAAGATTGTCTTGTTGTGTCATTACGATGATACCTTCTATCAAAGAAATTTTCATTTGTAGAAAATTGGATTTATTTCGAGACGTCTTAAAAGGAAGCAAGAGCAATAAATTTGGTACAGAGGGAGTGGTTGTTATGTTCTTTTGCTTGTGTTTATTTCAAGATAAATGGAGATTCTGCTTTTTCGTATTTGTACCTAGGCTTATTTATTCGTTAATTGTTTTAACATTTGCTAATAGTGTTTTTCGGTGACATTTTCCTTGTAAAAACAATTTTGAGAAAGAATGCTAAAGTTTAAGATATCCTGAACATCTGCAGCATATTAGAGGAGGCCAGAGAAGTCAGAGACAACAACAGATTTCACCAGTGTTGCCGGTCAGTTCAATGCGCTTCGTACTCGGTTTGATGCTAACCATTTTTCTAGTTGGTATGTTCTTTTCTCTAGTAACTTCTATTAACATTTCATAAGCTAAATTTTATTTAGTTTTAGTTATTTAAGTATCAGAGTCATTGCACCACTAATTGAGTTAATTCGCTCGGTGCGTATATATGTATGGCAAGACGATAACCATAGAAATCATGTTGAATTTCATCATTTGTTTCTGCAGTGCCTTTTTTGCTCTATTCTACCTAATAAGGTTGAATTCCATTGATCACGTGCTCGAAAAAAGGTATGTATATAACCTTCAATCTTGCGTCTATTACACTTGTGGACTGTAGTAGTTTGAAGGTGGCAGTGCCTTCATAATGTGTAGTGAGGCGTGTAAAATGTACTCTTACAAATATATTGTATGCACCTTTCGTGCTCTGTAATATAGAATTGGGGATAACCGCCCTCAAACTCCCTCATTTTTTGGGTAATTTCTACGGGTCCCTGAGGTTTTGCAAGTTATTAAGACGCCCCCAGTCAGATCTTGACAACTCAAAAAACAGTGAGTGAAATTGTTATATGTTTTTACCAACAAGGGGTGAAATTGTAATCTCATTTTAATGATAGGAGAAGTTATGGTAATTTTTTAGCCCACGGGGTATTTTTCGTACTTAGAGTCTCACACAAGAGGTTTCTATGTAATTTACCCTATAGAATAGAACATGGAACATCAAATTGGAAAGACTACCTACTTTCTCTTCCTTCCGCAATACAATTTGGAAGGACTACACATACTACCGTTCTTTTACTGCTTTCCTCGTATATTTGTGTGATTTGATACCGAAGAGAAGCTGTCGGTCGATGCTCGGTGAAAATAGAATTGAGTTGGCTAATCCATATTCTTGTGTCTGCAGGTTGTATGAGTTAGTGATGGAGAAATGAAAGCATGAAGGCTTCTTTTGTTCAAGTGTGGACATTACTTGCATGTGCTCAAGGGCCATTGCAGCATTGTCAATTTCAAATTGTTGAAATGAATTGAAAATGCTTTAAGATAAACTCAATCACAATCATTCCAGGAATACAAATTGCTTAAGAGTATATATATACCATTGTTGAATGTATCTTCCCTTTGAAAGTGATTTATGAAGTTAGAATAATTCTGATATTAAGATTCATACATTGCCTTTAAGATGTGTATGTAAAGAGTGTTTATCTTCATAGCTCACTGGAATGCTGATAAGTGCTATTTGTTCTTTTGTGGCAAATTTGTATTTTTGGTCTCATTTGATAGGGTGGGCACAGTTGGTCTCAAACTTTATGGGTTCTGCATATTTGGTCTCATTCTCATAGTTCAAAAATTGTTGCATATTTGGTTCACGCCGTTTGTTTTGGGATGTAATTGGTAACGTGGATGTTCATAGTTTTACTGTTTTGGTGGGAAAAAATCGTGCGAAAGATACGGGAGGATTTCAATAAGGCATTTTCACATGAGCTTTTATGTCCTTCAAATCCTCAAGTGTTTTTCACGCGAGGTTTTTTCTACCAAGTCAGTAGAACTAACAGGTTTTTTCCTGCCAAATCATCCAAACTAATGGTTACATGGCTAGCATCGTCCCAAGATTGAGGGTCAAGACCGCAAAGAAAGTCTAGCACAAGCATAATCTGAATTGTCCACGAAATGAGTGAACTATACTTGTATATTATGAACTACACTTAGTTTCAATCAAATTGGTTCTAAGCTAAAATTTCCTTCTAGCTCGAATCCAATTTCATCAAACCCAAGACAATTCAGAAAATGAGTGAATTACAATAGAATTGTACTAAGTTCCGGTCAAATCTAATCTGGACTAGAATTATGATGGAGTGAATTTTTTTCCAAGAAAATTCTACTCGAGACTTGGTTTATCCCAACTCCCAAGTATAACTCAGAGGAGGAACTTAAATTTGATCAATCCAAATCCAGAGAAAATTCACACTTTTACCAAAATTTCCTTTCATTTTTTTGACACGTTCAAATGGCTAATATCAATAGTCAATACATACATTTGATTAAGCACGAGGTTTCTCACATGATACAAATCATAGATCAATATGTATGTAAATCACCCGTTGATTATTCTCCGAGTTTATATGTATCATAAAAAGTCCAATAAAATTGGATTTTATTGGCTGATACCATCGTATAATTGTGCAATTGTCGTTTAATTGCTGTATAGAGCAAATCCACATTCGACATTTCATCTTCAGCAGTTACTCACATCTTACAGTGAAGAGTCGCAAGCAAAGCTGCATAAACTACTGCAGAAAAGACATCATCCCATATCAGAAATAATCTGATTAGTATGGTCACAAATTTACGATGCGCAATAAATCCACAACATAGGCAATATCAACATCAAGTGATTCCCTCTGTTCTCCTTACTTAAAACCCGAGACTTCTTTTACAAATTCGAACCTTAAGTACCAGAACTGAAAAAATAGATTAAACAAATCGAAACAAACTAAATCAGAGACTAACAGAAAAAGTAGAAGAAATAAAACCGTATAAATAGCGTTGATGTTGCTAAAATCAAAGACAAAAGGAGATTGTGCTAATAACTTCAAATGAATTCATAAATGGAACTCACAAAATTGCATAAGCAGATCTCATTTGTAACGCATTTGATCCTCATCCCCATCTAAGGATAGCCGAGCCCCATGTGAGACCGGCTCCAAAACCAGCAGTTGCAATAGTATGACCGGCTTGCACCTTCCCGCTTCTTACAGCTTCGTCCAACGCCAATGGAATCGATGCAGCACTTGTGTTGCCATAATTTGCCAGATTTGATATGACTCGCTCGGATGGCACCTCTAGACGGGTCGCTACTGCATCTATAATTCTCTGGTTCGCCTGCATTAAACCGTATTGCATAGGTCACGATGTGACATTATATTTTGATATGTTCAGAGAACTCCACATATGTTCAAGTCAAGGAGAAACTTGAGCATGATAGAGAACATAAATAAGGCATGCAAATTTCATTTTCTGTATAATAGGCGAGTAATTCTGAGTGAGTTCTGGGATTGTAGGTCACCGGACAGTCACAAATATCAGTGTATGGCGGACCTCATGTGGGTCCCACCACATGGTCATTTGTTGTCGTACAGGGACCCGAATCCCGGGAGAGTAAAACATAATAGGTCCTCGAACAACTAAGAATTTGCGATGTTGACGTGCTTGAGCATGTATAGTCAAAGTCAAAGAGAAACTTCAGCATCATAGAGAACACAAATTGTCGGAAAACGTAAAAGTTTCACTCTCTCTGCAATAGGCGAGTAATTCTTAGAGAGTCATGGGATGGTAGATAACCCGACAGTCACAAATCTCAGCGTATGGTGCAACCCACACGAGTCCCACCACATGGAAGTTTGTTATCGTCCCGGGACCCGAATCAGGGGAGAGCCATGCATAATAGGTCTTCGAACAATTAAGATTGCCAAGTTAATGTGCTTAATGTATTAGCTTAAAACTTCACCAAACTGATACAAACCATTGATATCAAGTTACCAGAGTTTCTAGTAGAAAAAGATAAATGATCCTCTCTACATTCAACAGTTTATGCATATATTTGTGCACGTAAATCCATCACTACTTGCAGAACAAAGTTCATCAATGTTGCATATTTTCTTTCATTCACAATCACAAGTTTCTTGAATCTATATGACAAAACGCTAGCTAAATAAGACAAAACGAACAGATTATATTGCATTGCTCAGACCAACCAATCTCAAACATTTCACCTTATTCCTTCCCCCTATATTCTTATTGAAATCACAAAAAGCAAATAGTGACATAGATATTAGAATACAGAGTATATGTACAGAGGGAAAGGTATCACAAACTAAAGGCAAATCTGAAAATATGTCAATCTTATGCGGTGCCCGTCTCATATATAAATTTAACTTATTTATATCAACAATAGAATGTTTATTTAATCACCTATACTTGGACTGCTGTACATTGTAACTTTTCATAATCATATTTATCAATAACCTGGACACCTCATCAAGAGAAGCATGAATTTAAATATTATATTCCTGCCCATCCTATTTTCATATATCCATTTCACTCAGCAATGAGTTTTAGACAAGGGTTGAAAAAGTCGGGTGTATCTTATACATTAGGGTAAACTACATAGACACCCCCAGCGTGACACCCTAATTACAAAAACACCCCGAGATTTGAGAAATTACCATAATTTCCCTTGTCAGCAAAAGCATATTACAATTTCACCCTTTGCTTTTCAAGTTGTCACAATTTTAGAAGGGGCGTCTTTTGGTAATTTGCAGGACCTCAGCGAGTTTGTGGCAATTACCCAATGAGTAAGCGAGTATGCAATTAATTATCTCTAAAATTTTTATTGTCCTCAAAAGTAATGGTCAAGAGTTAGTGATGTTAAATCGTCTCTTTTCGTTATTTGCGAGGGAACTTTTGGGAAAAGAAATTCTTTTCTAAGAAGTGGACCCATCTTTTGCGACGAGTTAGAAAGGAAATAGGAAAAAAATAAAAACTGGAAACGTATTGAGCATGTCATTTCATACCTGATGAAGAAGTAGCCAGTCTATACTGGACCTAGGGAGATCGGCCTTCTCTAGAGCCAATTCAATTGACTGTGGAACAACACGAACAGCAAAGCGAAAGACCTCTTTACCATTCATCTGTATGCACGAGTACGAGGACCCTTTTGGTAAAATTCCTAGGAGCGAACCGTTCATACCTAACTCATGATCAGTTTCATTTTCCTTCATTGAGGCGTTTAAGTGCCTGCAATATGTAAGTTGAGATTGTTGCTTATCTCGAGAAATATTAATCATGTCCCCGAAAAGGGTGGACAAAGTTACCTTAGCCCTTCACCGTCACTATGCAAGTCAAAGGCAAACAAACCGTCCTCTTCAATATCACAAGCCTGCATAAAGATAATTAAATTAAATTCTATTTAAGAGATCAAAAATAAAAACTTATCAAAGAGATCGTGCCAATAGAAGTTTTCTTCAAAACAGCCTAAGTGGTTGTTGTATCACAGCTCTTAGACTGTGATATATATCCAATATTTAAGCAATTTTGGACCGACTTATCACTCCAAGAAAATTAGTTTACCCAAGATTAAATAATACATCCATACAAATTTTACAAAATGAACGAGGGCATACTTGAACTAATACAGCACCAGCAGCATCACCGAAGAGAATACAGGATCCTCTGTCCGTCCAATCAACATAGCGAGATAGAGCATCAGCCCCGATCACAAGAACATTCTTGAAGCCGCCCCCTAACACATACAGCATAAGATTAACTCGATATAGCTAAAGAATACAACTTTTGCAGAACATTATTCAGTTTTTACCTCTAATGTGGCAAGCAGCCGAAACTAGGCCCAATACAAAACCACTACAGGCAGCCGTAATATCATAAGCCAATGGATTATTTTTGCACCCAAGTGCTTTTTGAATCTGGAAAAACATTACCGAAAATACAATTTCATTCCGTGAAACTAAAACATACTATTACTCACTGACAAAGGCAAGATATATGTCATAATGAACATATTATACACATTTGGGTGATAATGGTCAAAAGTAAAAGTGCTCTGGTCTAAATATGCATACGAAGAGATTAACAGCATTTTGAAGATCAGAAACAATCAGCACAAAGAATGTTCTTAGTTTAACAATAAAATATATAATAATGGAAATCCTCGTAAAGGGTTCAACTTATTCAGAATATTGTTGCAAATATATACCTGGGGAGCACTGCCAAATAAATCTTCCGGAGTTGAAGTACACAACAACACAAGGTCTACATCATCAGGGTCGACCTCTGCCATCTGGAGAGCTTTCTTTGCTGCCTCTACAGCGAGACCTGTCAAACTATCTTTTCCTGCAGCAGCATAACTTAAAAATAAAGCCAAGTTCAACAAATAAAAACGCAAGCAGATTCAACAACGGTCTGATATATAAAAATGTACAAAATATTTATATTATTCTCTGGAAAATTTGGAGACAAGCTAAGAGACGTCATGACATGCTGGCGCTCGGTGATCTACTACTTTTGGGAACATGTAAAAGTAATTCCACTTCAACCAAAAAGGGGTTTGATCATAGAATTCCAGTGTGTGGGGTTCAATGTGCTTTGCCGGATTCAATCAAAAAAATTTCCATCTTATTCAATAACGATCGCAAAATCACTAATATATGTTTACCTTTTAATGCAACACACAAGCAACTTTGGGCAAAATTTGCTTTTTAATTGTTGCATAACAAGTTTGGAGATACATATACAGATGTATTCCCCTTTTCATCAAAAAGTGTGTCAATCGACATCCAAATACAAATCTGACCATTTCTTAATCCGTGAGCTTGCCTTTATGTCATGTTTAAAGTACAATCATGGAAGATGGTATTATAACACAAGCATGAATCTGCAAAGATAAGCTTACCAGTAAGTATTCTTCTATTCCGAATTCCAGTTCGAACGGATATCCATTCATCATTAGTATCAACAATTTGTGAGAGATCATCGTTAGATATCTGAACACTTGGTACTGCAGAGCCACATCCAACTAATTTGCAGCCTTGGCCGACAAGTCTATACACATTTAAGTTTGTGATCAGAGAGAAATCAGAGCGCTAATTACAATCATGTCTACATTAAAAAAAATTGAATATTTTGCTTCAGCAGTACACATAAGAGAAAAACAAGAATTTGGGGAAAAGGTGGATGACTTCTAAAGCGATAAATATTTGCACTTCAATAATTTTTTATGAATAAACTAACCATATTATATTGAATTGTGACTAAAAACTAATAGTTACCGTATGAATATATTTATCTAACCAATCAGGATTCAAGTTGTTCGAAACTAGTATGCCAGGATATATTGATTAAGCAACAAATGCCTTTGAAGATGAGGGTTGCACTCAGTGCACAACTTAACCCAACATCTTATTGGCACAAGACAGGCTAGACTAAGATCTCAAATATCGAACCTATAAACCCTTCATTCTTCTCAACAAAAAATTACTTCCACAAAATGTTCAAATTAGATGACCCGGTGGGAAATTGCATCCTATGTGCTTGTTATTTCTCTTTATTTACCAATTTTTCTTAATTACGCTCTTCGGGGTGTTGAATTCAAGATGCGCTAGAATAAAAAAACTAGACTCATATGAATGTCGCAATTCTTAAACAGAGCCAGATGGTAATACATGGCAAGCCATGTTATCTTTAATTTGATTTTAATTTCTTTTTAATGTTATTTGACAAATAATTCCTGAATTAACATAGACCTGACTTTTTTCGTTCAGTAAGTAGCTATTATACACTGGAGGTGGAGGAAACTAGTATGAAGCTTAATAAGAAAAATCAACGAAAATAAACTAAGTCTCAGAGCCTTGAAGTCCATCTATACAATCCCGTGTTACAAGATAAAGCTACTTCTTACCTACACGATCTAGGAAACCTCATCGTCAAAATTCAGTATAGAAAAAAAGCAGTGTGACAGTCTCCGGGCAGCACCATAAGAGCAATGAGCTAACTAAAAATCGTTTGCTGCCTTTGGACGAGCACAGTTAGCGATAATATAATTTCCCCTTGCATTTCGTAACTACATCTGCTAACTTTATTGCAGCGCATAATGAAGTCACTTTTCTGATTGTCTCCCTATTAATGGGCTGATTCTTTTCCGGATTACATAAACATTGACGGGACATATGCAAATTTATTCCACATGCCATCGACTAATTCTAATGCAAAGGACATGACATTCTCTGCTATCAAAAAATTCCCCTACTAAGTTATAAGAGCAAACCAGTTTCATGAATGTTCATGAATCACTTTCCTTGCTAGATTGTCAAATGGGAGTGTGACAACAGCTAACAATTGAACAACCAAAAATCTTCATTCTTATAAGCATTCAGAAAATAATTGCAAGAAAACCAGCCCAAATTTTATCCAAATTCAAAGCAACCCCAAATACATGCGTATAGGGGTGAAAGACGAACCAAAGTACTCGAGATGGATCATTAGAAGCTCATTTGAGCTCGACTCGATCACATATCAAACCAAACTTATACAACTTTTTGTGCTCAATACGTTTTAAAGCTCCGCTCGATTAGTAAATAATGATAAAATATGTCCAAAAAAAGTCAAATAATGATAAAATATGTCCAAAAAAAGTCAAAGTTACTCTAACTCGATTCGTGTTGGCTCAATCAGCAATCAAACCAAGCTTAAACACAAGTTTCAAAGCTCGATAATAGTTCAAACCAGCTTGAACAACAACGTATTTGACTCGATCAGCCATCAAACCAAGCTCAAACACAAGTTTCAAAACTGGATAATAGTTCAAACCAGCTTGAACAACAACGTATTTGACTCGCCTCGGCTCAGTTACAAACCTACATGCATAGTATTGCATACTCTATTCATTAAAATTCAAATTCACATCAAGAAATTTAAAGCTAAAAAACACCAATTACACAAGAATCCCATTTATCCAACAATCAGCTCTCAGAAACTTATAAAAAGCTACAAGAACACAAATTCAACTATTGCAAAATAATACACACAATCTAAATTTCAAAAAAATAAATGAAAAAATCAAAACTTTACAAAGAATTAAATTAAATGAATTACCTGGGCCCTCTAGATTCAGAAGGGGAAAGCTTCTCTGCACCCTGAACAGTGCTGGTACACACTATTCTCCTGGAACTACCCTCAGACAACCAAAACCCAGATCGATTAATGCTTATAGATCGAGGCAGTGTTGGAGTGAACAGCCCATAAGCACTCGCCATTTAGTTTTATCTATTTATTTTTTTCTCTTAATTTACAAATTGAATGATTAAAGTTTGGATCTTTGAGCTCTATCTATACAAAATTCAGAGCTCGATGAATGAATTATTGGAATCCTAAATGATGAACTTAAATTAGAAATCAAAGAGACGGAAAAAACAATGAATTTTTTGATAATCTTAGGGGTTTCCGGAGATGAAGAAAAATTGATGGAACTACCGATGCAAATGTCTCTCTCTCGTTTGTATCAGTCACAAAAGATATTCAATCACATGCAAATGCATGTTAAACAGGTATATAGATACAGATTTCTGTCTCTATTTTCTCTTTCCCTTTAAAGAGACTGGAAATACATACATATATATAGATAGATATAGATAGATATAATATATATATATATATATATATATATATAAACCTTACTCCAAATCAGGGTGGAGACAGATTTTTATTGAGGGGCAAATAAAAAAAATGATGAATTACATGGGTATCCACCAAAGTTATTAAAATATTTCTGACTTTTGGTGAATCACAAAGAGGCTCCCAAAGGGGTTTTACTAGTAGTGTTTGCTGTACAACGTCCACCCGAACCAAATTGAAAATCAGAAATTCGATTTGAACCGGTTTTTCATTATCTTTTTTTAAAAAAAAAATTGGTTATGTCTTGGGTTGTGTTTTGGTGAGAAATTTCTTTGGGATGAGATTGTGTTTGGTTTTATTCTGAGAGTTGATTTTCGAATGATTTTCTGGTGAGATAGTGTTTGATTTTGTTTTCGTAGAAAACAAAAGTTAATGTAGCAGTCAAATCATGCAAGTTTTTATATGTTAATAATTAGTTGATGATGGAAAGTTATTATATAATATTAGATTTGTAATTATTGTTATATAAGTGAAATATATATATATATATATATATGTATGTGTGTGTTTATATATGTCTTATTACTTTATTAACCTATAAAAATAAATCATTGAACAAATATAGGTATAGTAATTTATAGGGAAAATTGCAATTTTCATACATGATAGGGGAGTGTTCACTGTTTTGGTATTCACGCCGAAAAATCATAAATTCGCCGAAAAATGTCAATGTGGCAAAAAAATTGGGGATTTTCGGGTTTGGAGGGAAAATTGCCTATGTGGCAATCAAAATTGGAGGGAAAAAGTTAAAATAACCCCCCAACTTTCATGTGAAGATAAAAATTGCAAAAAGAAGTTAGAAAAATATTAAAATTGTAAATTACAAACTTATTTCTAGTTTGAAAAAAATTATGAAAAAAATAAAATAGTTTAATATTTCTATAAATGTGAATATAGTTGAACTTTTTTTAAAAAAATTATCTAAAAAATATTAAAAAATTAAAGAAATATAAAAAATAAAAAAATATTAAAACTTCTATCTTAAACTCATAATTATTTTTTAATATCCAATTTTCTTTCCATTGACAAAAATAAATAAATTAAAACTTAGAAAAAAAATTCAAAAAACAAATTTGAAAAAAAATTATTTTTGAAATATTATGTAAAGTTTTATTATAATTAGAAAAATTAAAAATATTAAAATTCAAAAAATTAAAACAATTAAAAAAATCATAAAAACAACGAGAAATCGGAAGAAAATTAAAAAAGAAAACCAGAAAAAGAAAACAAAAATGAAAATAATTTGAAAAATAAAAAAATTAGTAAAAATTAAAATATATATTATACTTTTTAAATTTAAATTATTTTAAAATTTAATATTTAATATTATATATTAATTATAGAAATTTTTATTTATAATAAACAAAAGAAATTAGTTGAATTAAAATTTCCAAAAAAAAAAAAATTAAAAAAAAGTGAAAGTACTTTAGTTAAATTCTCAAATTAGAAGTCAATTTTCACTTAATATGCAATAATCCCCAAATTGAAAGCTAATTTACCCTCTAAATGCAAAAAATTCCCAAATTCAAGTCAATTTTTCCGCCTAGGGATATTTTTCGGCATATTTTGACGTGATTTATACCAGAATTGCCAAAAATCAACATCTTATGTATGAAAATTAAATTTGTCCCCTTAATTGTATCAAAACGGCCAACACTCCCCTTTCATATATGAAAATTACAATTTTCCCGTAATTTATGCATATGAATATTATAAATAGTGCACACATGTGTATATATATAGATATAGATATTGGTTTATATAATTAGTATAACGTGTGTATATATATGAATAGAGTCAAATATATTCTTTCTTCTTTTTTTTAAATACAAAGAGAAGGGGAGGACCCTAATGATTTAACCCGACGGACCTGGGTCCATAGTCGTTGTTCTAAGCCAAGTAAGGCCTTGTCGATCTTGCTCCAAAATATTCTGTAGATCCAAGCTCGGGGATTGCATGACAAAGAGGTTTTCATCAAAACCTTTTTTACCCAAACTGTCTACCGCATGGTTGGCTTCTCTCCATATATTAGTCGGTTCAACTTGCCATGTCAGCTGCAATTTACGCCTAATTGCATCAATTAGGTCCCAGTGGTGGTGCGCCCTGGTGCCATCGTGAATGCTCATGATAGCCTCCCTACTATCTGATTCAATAATCACATTCCGCAGGAGAGTGTCCCATGCCAAATTCAGCCCATGTAAGATTGCTACTAATTCGGCACCCAGAGGTGTAGACGTGCCTATGCCACCACAAAATCCCCGAATCCAATGACCTTGGTGATCACGAATAACTCCTTCGATACTCGCCTCATCGGTTTGGAGTTCATCCCCCCGACGGACTGCCCCGTCAACGTTAATTTTTCATTGCCCCATTGCAGGCGGTTTCCACCTAACACGGATAGAATTATCACAAACATTAGTATCACAACGAGAGGAGTAAAGGGCCTCCTCTACTCTCACGCGAACAATTTTGCTATCATCTTCTGAGTCTCGGGCTTCCTTTCCATGAATCGTTTCATTTCGAATCTGCCAGAAAAAGTTCAAAGCTTCAATAAAATATATATTCCAATCTTTAGACCATTCATACCTGCTCGCCGAAGTCGATAAATTCCAGTCCACCCATCCAGGTTATATATGACATACAACTAATCATATAATTAATCCCGTCTTAATTACTTGTATGTCATATATATGACAAATGCTTATTAAGGTATTTGGCCAGAAATAAAAGCACTTATTGGGCAAAAAAAAGTAAGCCAAACACGTTTTGGTCAGAAATTGTGGCCTAAATGGTTCCAAAACATATTTAAACATAATTTTGGTTTTCAATTCGGTTAACCGAAAATCGAATTTATTTTATTTTTTATTTTATATAGAATAATATAAAACAAAAACTATAAAAAGTGTATTTTCTAGTAACAACTTATAGTAAAATGAATTAAAATTAGCCCTAATTAAGATCCAATTATTTCAATGTAGTTTTCATCGTTTGGGGGAAGTTTAAGAATATCATTTGAATTGCATGCTCCTATAACTGATTAATTATCTCGGCCACCTCATAATTATATTAATTTTTTCTGACCTTATAAAAAAAAGGCGAGAGCGAAAGTTCAAATTTGACCCTTCGAAAAACCAAAATTTGGTTTAGTTTAGGTCCAAACTGATGACCACCCCTTATTGTAAGGGTAAGATTGTAAAAAATTTCAAATACACGATGTAATCGTAAGAATATCTTAATGTGAGTGGGACTTTATGTAATTTCGAAAAGGTTACGGAGTTTTCGGTAATTGACCATAATATGAGGGGGTCAGTAGGTAATTTTCTCGTAAAAAAAGGGCAAAATTTAATTTTTTTGGTTTTTCTTTTTTGGAAGTAAAATATTAGAATTCAAGAACTTGTGGTCAAAACTAAAATTTATTTAAAGTTGAGGAGGACGGTTGCGATTCCAGCCCCCTTTGGCCTCATTCTATGCTCCATACCCGTCTCATTCGAATCGAGTACAATTCATCTAAGTATAAAATGATCGAATTATCCTTCTCATGTAGAATTATAAAAATAATCATTTTTGGGTACAGTCAGTCCAGACTTAGAAATTCCAGTAACAAACATTTAGTCTACATTGTCTAGAGTTTTATATATACTTACAATATTAGGGCCAGAGAAATTTATATAGCTATGGGAACTTTTTTTTTTTTTTTTAAAGCGGTAGCTATAGGAATTTAACCACCACAAAATGTTGGTTTTTACCAAAACATGTTAGAATATAACTTGATAGCAGCATCTCACATAACACACTAAAAAATTAGTTTTAATCCTCACTTAATCAAATATAACACAATTACTACACACAAGAGAAACCTAGCCGCCATGCAACTTTTCCACCTTGGAATTCTCAAGATTGATTCTTTCAAGAAATTCTAGCATTGATCGGGTTTGGCAGATCCTAAATGTAGTTCACTTACCTTGTAGCTAATGACTTGACGAGTATATTTCACTTATATTGTGAATTATACTTGGGTTAAGTCAGACTGGTTTCGGATAAAGCTTCAATTCTTTGTTAGTATGAATAATGAAGTAGGTTTCACTACCAACAAGGTAATTCATCGGTTAAGTCTTTGTTTCTCATTTGAAATTTATGAATTCGAACATCACTATTGATATAAAACTTGTCACTTTATATGAACCTAACTGACTATGGATGTAGTCATTACATGTTTCACCAAACTCCAGCAATGTAAATATGGTCCACACATCCTACTGCATGCAAATACGTTTTTGGTTTGAAGGTTAATTTTATTGGTCTTAAAACTTAGAAGTGGGAATAGGAGATTCGGTTTTATCGTAAGTACCACACGAGATCCTCTATTGCAAAATAGTATTGCATCTCCTATTGCATTCATTTTATGCATAACAAGTGTATAAATCTTTTCCTTAAATATATAATTGATTTGAATTTTGTACACTTGTCATATATAAAGATGAATGTAATAGGAGATGTAACACCATTTGCAATAGAGGATCCGGATTGCATAACTACTGATTATCATCAAAGTCAAAAAAATTAAAAAGTTGCAACACAAGTATCTGCATTTAATTCTTTGATTTCTAATGCTAATAATATTCATCTATTTTCTACCAACCAACCATATGTTAGTTGAGCTATATCGGAGGCGTGCTTATGTTGCTAGTCGCTACTTTTTGTTAGGCGTAAGTCCCAATGTCTATAATACATAGATATTTCATTTTTCTCCATAGATTGGATCCAACTTAATACTTGAATTAATTATTTAGGTCAAATGACGAGTTGGATTATAAAAAAGTGATCAATCACGAGTCGAATTACATTATCGAAAATTGGAGTGTTCAAAGTTGTGGATTTTGGCCAGCTTATATAAATTTTATAGGGGTAATATTAGTATTAATTCCTCAACTTAACGTTTAGAATCACTTTGATCCCTCAACTTCTAATAACGTCGATTAAGTCCCTGAACTCAACAATTTGTTTCAATATGGTCCATCGTCTCAATTTTCGGTCAATTTTGGTAGGAAAGCACGCACATGACCAACTAAAGGGCACAACCGATATTTCGTAATTAATATAACGTGACAATGTGTGGCATGTGAACAACTTTCCGGCTAAAATTGGCAGGAAATTGGCCCGGGGGGACCACACTAAAACAAATTGTTGAGTTGAAGGACTCAATCGACGCAATTAGAAGTTGAAGGACTAAAGTAATTCTAAACATAAAATTGAAGGACTAATAGTGACATTATCCCAATATTTTAAGTGGGTTTTGTTGGTTGGATCCAGATTTTTTTTTGACTAATATCAATTTATATTTTGAGCAAATGAATTTAGTGCATTTAATTATGCAAATCTAATTTTGAGTAAATGAGAAATTAATTATCAATTTTTATGTCATTAAAAGGTGTTACAATAAATGTGAGTACTGGAAATGTCAAGTGTTGGTCATCCCGCATTAAAAAATATAAGCTAAATAATGTCACTTAACGTATTTCACGTGTAAATTAGGCCATTGGGGCACCTAAAAAGAACCACGCTTGTGTGTCACTTAACGTACAAGGATTGGGAGCTTGGCTTAGGCTAGCCATGCACCTCTGTACCTGTTCAATCCAACTTTGCCTATATTATAAATTAAGGGAATTCATCGGTTCGGTTCGGTCGAAAACCGAATCAAAATTTTGGTTCTCTGAAAATCGAATCGAAAAAATGCGGTTGAGTTCGATTTTCGATTAAACTGAATTTCCGAAAAAAAAATAAAAAATAAAAATATAATATAAAATAATATAATAAATAAATAAAAATAGAAAAAATTGGTCACTTTCTTTCTTTTCCTAAAATTTGTCACTAGGAAACACACTTTTTATAGTTTTTTATTTATATTATACTATATAAAAATAAAAATAAAAAAATTAAAACCGAAAACCGAATCGAATTTTTCGGTTCGCTTTCGATTCTAACCGAATTTTTGGTTTTCGGTTCGGTTCGGCCGGTTAACCGAATTTTCGGTTTTTATGAACACCCCTAATGAATAGACTTTATATCCAAAATTTTCACTCTGATTATAGGGAATTACACTTTCCATCTCATAACTTTGCTCTAGTTCAATTATCATCTCATATTTTTTATAGATTTCTCACATTATGTCCTATAACTTTTAAAATATCTCACATTTAGTCCCAAATAAAATTTTCATCCACAATTTGACGATCAACTCACCTTTTGATAGGTTTTTTTGAGGAGATTTTTGCGTGAGTTGTACATGATATTGAATAGAAACATCATGATAATAAATATAATATGTGTATGAGTGCATTTACGCACGAATTCTCCAAAAAAAAAAGGTCAAAAGGTTGACTAACAGAATTGACCGTCAAATTTTGGGTGAAAACTTCGGTTGGACTAAATGTGAAATATTTTGAAAGTTATAGAACTAAATGTGAGAAATTCATAATGAATGAGACCAAAATTGAACTAGGGAAACATTATGGGACGAAAAAATGCAATTTTCCCAAAACTAATCACATATTCCATTTCATAAAAGAGAGTTCAAGATTTTTCTTGGGATATGCAGTGTTATTATCTCAAGAAAATTGTCGTTGTACCTCGAAAGACAATCCTTATTTCCCTAAGCATGTTGGGCATATGATGTGAAAGACAGTGTTCGACTCCAACCTCAACTTTTTTCATTTTCGTAAACACCACCTGATACACTAAGGGTGAGTTTGGTCATATTTTCAAATTCATTTTTAGGATTTTATGTTGGGAATGTGAAGTATCGATATTCGTGTGAAAATATTGAATTTTGTGGCATATTTGATTGTATTTTTAAAAAATAGTTGGAAGTAGTATTGATATGATATAAATGTAATATTTTATTAAAATTTGATGTAGGAAGTGATTGGGTCAGTTATGAAGTAAGAGAGATAATAAGTTAATAGCGATGATAAATTAATTAATGAAAAATAGTGATTGGGTCAATTATTAACATTTTACCATACAGTTGGTAAAATGCTTCCTTTAATCGTAATAGCGTTCACAGTCGTCTAAAAAAATTCATATTTTTCACTTCTTGAATAAATAAAATGTGTCAATTTAGAGTGATTTAAGATTGTTGATTCACAGGAGCCAATAATCATTTCATAAAGCAATATTGCCTTTCACGATTAAGTGTGAGGTCAAGTGTTCGAATCTGTATCCCTACGCTTTTATTGTTGTAATTAAAAAAAAAAAACAAATAGCGGGATCACCAGGAAGGAGCGGTTAGAAAATTTAATCCCTACTCCTGTAATTTAATGACTAGACGTACTATAGAAAAATTAGGCATGACTCTAAGATGCCATGAGAGCGGGCGGTAGATAACATCACATGTTCATTTTCTGCGGTAACTGATATCATGATAGATTTTTTAGCACGTAAGAATTTAGAGCTCTTTTAATATGTGTATGTATTATTCTGATGAAATAAGTACAATGCACAAGAGATCATATATATATATATATATAATCAACGGCCCTTGACTATACAAGAATGGGCCGAACCTTTATAATAAATACATACACTAACATAGCAGTGTATTAGTTTAGGAAGAAATTAATAAATGACATAGCTATTCAACCATTCAATAGGAGTGGTCGGAAAACCTGTTAACAAAATGTTGTAGTTAAGTTTGATTGGACATTTTAAATTAATTTTATCTCCAAAAATTTATTTGGGAGAAATTCATTTTATTAACTTTTTGATTTTCTTGCATGCACTTCTGTTAGAAGTCACCTAGAACAATAGTGAGGAAAATATTAGATAAATAATTGTCTCACTTCAAATGATAATATTTTTTGCTTTAACTTCAATCATTTTTTCATGCTCAACAAAATTCCTAGTTCAATGGAACGAAAAAAAATCTGTATTTAATAGTACGAGCATGTTATGAATTTTTGTTGAAGACTAAGGTGAAAAGATTGGCTAAAAAATACGGAAATGAAAAATAAACAGATTCGTAAGCGTACGGGTATAATACGACTAAAATAAATTATTTGTGAGTAAAAATACAATTTATATTAATATTATTTTATAAGTTATATTGCTTGTACTCGCTTTTAAATTATGAAAATATATATTTTGAATGAGTAACTAGTGGACAATAATTAATGTTTGAATAAAATTAACCTTTGTAGTTTTTAAATTGTATAATTTTCAATTAATAATTACAATAATTATAATATAATTTTCAAATTTTAAATTAAAATAATTTTTCTTGCTAAATACGAGACACGTAATGTACACATACTAAACAGTTCAACTCAAATGTACTAATATTATTAATTAAGTTAAGAATGCATATGGGAAATAAAATTTTAATTATTTAGACATACGTGTATTATACGAGGATAATACAAATTTGAAGTAACAAAACCAAAATTCATGAATCCAACATAGCTCAACAGAAAAGTCGATGACATACAGAAAGCCCATTAATTTATTTACACAAAGCCCACAATTTCTCAAATTATGTTAACACAATAAACTTTACTTATAAAATGTATAATCCACAGGGCCATAAAGCTAAGTCGTGGAGTACAAAAAGCCTAATCCGTAAGTCTTAAAGCCCAATCCTAACCTGTTTAACAGTATTTAAACAATAACAGACTTATCATTTCATTTCAGTCCACAAAAAAATTTCAAAATCCAGAAATTAATACAAAAACTATCTTTAACATAAATCATTTATGAACCACAATCAACAATCCAGCAATAAAAAATAAAATTCTCGTGCATAACAAACATTCATTGAATGCAGAGTAAAAGAGATACCGAGGTTATTTTTGACAAATGTGGGGAAGTATTGGAGCTCAATTTTGATAAAATTGAATACATAATTAAAGCACCATAAAATTCTCTAAAGATTCACCTTGCGAATGGTTTAGGAGCTCAATTTTAATAATTTCTTATCATATATATATATATATATATATATATATATATAGGGTATGGATCAAATTCATCTTCATGCTTTAAGTAAGATATAAGACTCAATTTAGACCATTTAAACCATTTCATCCCAAGGTCCATAATTAAAGCCATTATTTCGATTTTAATCTGTAATTTAATGATGATAGGGGCATTTTAGTCAATAGGTCTAACAAACCCATGCAAATAATATGCAGAATCAAAATTAAATCCCTTGTTATATGCAATAACAGATTCCTCTTTCCTTTTTAATTATTCCTTCCAATTTCAACGCACAGGTAATGGGATGATGATGATGATTTCTCCTCAAGAACAATTCATATATCATCAATTCATCATCGGCAATTTCAGCTGTGAGCTTGTATCTTTTCTCCTGGACGCTAGTTACTCCCATTTGTATCTCTATTATTGTGTGAAGCGGCATCTGCAAATATTACACCAATTAAAGTTCTCTTCAGTCCCACGTTATAACTACATATATCAGATCCTAAAATAAAATGAAAATCTTGAACCCCCAACTCAAATTACAGTAAGAATATATACAGCAACCTCAAATAAGCAGGGGCATATGAGGCGTTCTGTTTGATTGACATCTTATGATAGAATCATGTTTTTGACATTATTAACATTGCAATTTCGATTAACTAAATAATAATGTATATATATAAGATATTGTATAATTGAATATTTTAATATATTATAAATAAATACATACTGTATAATAAGTTATAATATACCATATAATGTGTTATAACATATTGTATAATGGCTTATAAGATACTGTATAATTGAATATTTTTAATATGTTATAAACACATACTGTATAATGAGTTATAATATACCGTATGATGTGTTATAACATACTGTATAATGGCTTATAAGACACTGTATAATTGAATATTTTTAATATGTTTCATCCAAAAATACTGTAGCAAACATATTTTGCTGCTGTTGTGGACAAATAGTTGGCTGGAAATACGTACATCTTGACCTCCATATTCTTTTGTGTTTTTGCACAGAATTCTTTCAAATTGAGATTCATCTTAATTTTTCCCTCAGAGGGTGAACATGAAAAGACCCATAACTATAAAGAAGGAAAATTTGTTCTTGAAAGGTATTCTAACTCTTCCACAGGCTCTCGATTTTCTTGTTAAACGAATTTCAAGTAAAATATTTTGTGAAACAGAGAGAAGATAATGGATGAAGTAGACAGTGAAAGTTTTCTGAGATGTGGGTTTGTGGGATTTGAAAAATGACATTATTTGACTATTATACCCCTGATCCAATTGAAATCAATTTTTCCACTTGTTTTTTGATTCCTTTTTAGACTGTTGGATTTAGTGGATCCAATGGTGTAGATTAGGTCTTATATCTTATCTAATATATAGGGGTGGATCTACAGCTCATTAGGGGGGGGGGCAGTGCCCCCACTCAATTTTTTTTTTATAAATATATACATTTTTTAAAATTTTAATTTATAAATTGCATTAATGCCCCCACTCAAATTATTAAGTGCCCCCCTCAATTTTGAAAGTATTAAATGCCCCCCCTCAATTTTAAAAAATTATTTTTTTACCTTACAAAATTTTTTATATTTGAATTTCGCCCCCCTCAAGATCGAAAAATATCACGTTTTCTCCCTTTACTTTGAATTCGCCTCTCTAAAACCCAAAATTGTGGCTATAACAAAAGAGGTATAAGAGTATAAATTATGTCAAAAGTTGTAATTGAACCTAATTTTTTATTATATTTTCCCTCATAAATATAGCGTACCGTACCGCGGGGCCCCTTAACATATTGTATAACTATATCACAACAATCTCATCCCCCTCGGTATAATCCCCGGTGCCCCCATTGAACAAAATTTCTGAATCCACCACTGGATATATATATCCTCAAGGAAGTGAGCCAATGAGCTCACCTCTAGGAACCCCACAGCTCATTAGATCTAATTAAAGGCAGTAGTACTAGACTATAGGAGAACAAAAAGAGAAAAAGAACCGGAAATCTAATTCGTAACTAAAAATTAAAATTAATATGAAGGTCGAAATCATCGGTCGTTGTGATTTGTGAACATAACATCCGAACTTAGGGGCTTAGAATTGGGTGAAAGTTTGAATGCTTGATGCTTGATGCTTGAAGGTTTTCGGACTCCCTAGACATGCACGACTCCAAGTGTAGGCGTTCCGTATGAACTCCACACAATTGAAGGTGTGAATATCGGGAATTATGAGGACTCAAGATCTCCATATATATGACACGAGTTCATAGTGAACATAACATCCGAACTTAGGGGCTTAGAATTGGGTGAAAGTTTGAATGCTTGAAGGTTTTCGGACTCCCTAGACATGCACGACTTCAAGTGTAGGCGTTTCGTATGAACTCCACACAATTGAGGGTGTGAATATCAGAAATTAGGAGGACTCAAGATCTCCATATATATGACACGAGTTCATACTCATGTAGTCATGTCACCACTTTTATAAATCCGAAGATTATACTCAAGTGTAAGTATCACCTTAATTTGTGCATTTTATTGTGCACATTCCACTTCATTTCCAAAATGTGGTGACGACTGAGGCCACGATTGCATCTAGCAATTTGGTGCAAACCATCTTTTTTGTTTTATTGAAAGAGAGTGGTTACTATTGGTCCCGAATTTGGTTAATTAACTTTGCATATTTAGTTCTATAATTTTAAATACTATTGTACATTTAGTTTATATTACTTGGGCTTTAGTTTTGTTGATTTGGTGAATAAATTCATGTGAAGAAGACAAAAAATATTATTATTACACGAGTCTAATGCGGGCATTTTTCTTGTATTGAGCTTTTAGGACGCGTGTTTTTCCCCTGTCAACTTGGTACAACCAGCGACTAATGACACTCAATTAGTCTTTTTGTGTGCAAAAACTAACGAAGTGGACCAAATGTACAGTAGTTTTTGAGTTGTGAAACTAAGGATTTAATTGGTTGGACATTTCGTGTCAAAAAAATAATTTTGTATGGAATTTTTTTTTAATTTATGGATTAGAGAAATGGTATTAAAACTGTTTCTATATGTTGTTTTTTGAGAAAATGTGTAATGATAATTGTTGATGTATTATGTTTTCCTTGTGAGACTTGTTGATATCACATATCACTTTGTGAGATATGAGTTTCAATGAGTTCGTTGTTTTATAAAATATTCTCCAAATAGTGACTTTGATATTATTTTTCAAAAACACATCTAAACCAAACTCATATATTTAGGCATCTTATGTCATTTCAAATAATAATGTGGATAGTTTGAACTTCGACACCTAATGTTGAAATATTTTCTGATGAGACTCTTTTAGTTAATGGATAAACTGCTAATTGTAAGTAGTTAAAAACCTTTTCCTCTAATTTTTTGCTAGATTTTCTTCAACCAATATGTTACCTTCTCCGCATCTTGCAAATATAAGCACAAAATTTGCGTTTTTTATATTAGAGGGAGTTCTCCTATTTAAGTGTGCCAATCAAACACATTTTTTGCAAGAATTTTCTCACAAAACAAGTTTTTTACGAGCGAGGATGTTGATGCCGGTGGATATCGTCCATTAGACCAACCTAACAAGCCTAAAAAATAATATATTGACAATCTATATAAACAATAAGTTTGGCCCATAGAATTACATCTCGGCCGGGCTCAATAGCTAAAATGGAGTAGGATCGGACCCCTAAAAGGAAGAGGATCAGTTAAATAGACAAGATCTACTCAAATATCTCATCTCGAATCAATTAATCAAGATTGATCAAATACTTACCAAAACAGGAAGATACGATTAAGCTAAATTAGGTACCTGATTCAAATGAATCCAACATGATTTTGGGACACCCAAAGCTTCCCAGAAATAGTCCTAGTTGTCATAAATAGAACAGGATGAGAATCAGCCCAATTTCAGTTACCATATTTATATAGAAGTCATTTAGTTTGTATAATTATTCATTCTAGAGGATTAATAAACAACTTTACATTCTACGCATTCTACTCTTATTATTCTTATATCTTGCATATTCAATTTCCCGTTATTATTATATAAATTTATTGACATAAATCTCATGTGCATCAGATGTCATTCAAATTGACCCTGAAAATAAAAAGTCCACAAAATTCGTAAAAATAAAAGAAAAGAAAAGAATTGAATTTATGGTGAAGAGTATAAGTGTATTTGTATATGTTGCTTTTCAGGGAAAAATACGTTTTTTGTGCGAATTTTCTCACAAACACATTTTCTACAAATACGGATGTTATTCAATTAAACCCTAAATATAGAATGTCCACAAAGTTCGGGGAAAATAAATAAATCACCTCTTAATTCAATAAAACCAAAAATGCAATTTTGCTAGCAATTCGGCCAACCCTCTTCCTGATAAGGACTTGCACCTAATTTGAACAAATGCCATTTACACTTTATTGGCTACACCTCACAATATTTAGTGTATTGCTAGAACATTTGAGAACAATATTACTTCTTTTTTTTTTTGATAAGAAGAACAATATTACTTGGAGTAACATCAATCCCCAAATTTTAAATCTCTACACTTTCTCAATCATCATCCTTTTTTTTTTTGCTTGGGAAATATTGAACCTTTCCCTTTTTAATTCTTTTTTTTTAATTCAAGAGGAGGAGTACCCCACATATCTAACCCGACAATCCCGAATTGATAGTTATAATCCTGAACCATAAAAACTCTATCTAGTTCCATAAAGGAAAGGAGAGCCACAACTTGTGTCGGCCTGAATTCAAACTTAGAACCTTTCACATAAAGTGGAAGGTGGATATCGCTAGACCAACAGTCTTGAGTTTTTCCCTTTTAATTCTCTGATAGAGTTGTATCACAATAATACTTTTCAAATTATCATACTACACAATTGTGCATGGTTATGTTGTTACTTATTGATCATCTACTTAATTTAACTCGAATTTTTGCTGGATAATCTGAATCAAGTTGATAACCCGGACGGATAGAACCAGTACCCAAATGAGTTGGATTATAGACTGGACTTGACTTGAGTCAAACTGTCACTGAATAGGCTCGAATGAAATAGTAAATATGAGATTAAAACTTAAGGTACCTATGAGATGAATCGAGAGATAATGCACTATAATAAATGATGGACCACACACAAATGACAGTTGAGGATATTTATACTGGTTGGATTGTTACTATTTATGACGTGACAATTGGGTCTTTTTTTATTATGACACGTGTCCTTTAATGTATGATTCTGACCATACACAAATGGTAGTTGTGGTATATATACTATCTAGCATATCACTATTCATGATGTGACAATAGGGTCTTTTGGATTTGGACACATCTCCTTTAATTTATGATTTCGATCATTCGAGTCGTAGAGTCGGTTCGTGTAGTCAACCGAACCTGTAACATAAACTGCGGGGACTCTTAACCATCATGTAAATATACAGAAGGCAAGGGACAAATGTATCATTAGATTATTGAAATTATATTTGCCCTATCACCACTCTTATATCATTTTTATTTTTATATTTTCACCTTTAAAAGGTTCATGATCCTATTCAGTACGTGTTAGGTGTCACCTACCTCACTATACCTCACTAAGAGGACATTTAGGTAAGAAATTAGAAGATACTTGACATCGAAAATGGATCGTATGGACTTCGAAAATGAAAAGATCTGCACAAATTATATGTATTCGAAAATGAAAAGATCTGCACAAATTATATGTATTACGTCGACAGTCGACACTTTGCGAAAAATCATTATGTATGAATACACTAGGTACCTTCATCGATCCGGAAAATGACATCTCTCAAATGCATATTTTTTAGTCATTGTGCTATATTTTGTTGCGAGTGAACAAGATATCAAGAATTCATATATAAAACATATTTTTATTGATACGGACTTCTTTCACATAATAGGGGAATCTTGTGTTTTCCTTGTGAAGATATTATAAGATGTTAGGTTTATGAGATGTAATAAAGTATTTTGTCAATTTTATAAAAGAAAATTTATCAAATCTCACAACACGATACTAGGATCATATAAGCTCTTAAAAAGTGAATTTGATATTTCTTTTTGAGAAACCTATTTAATTTGACTATCTCAATTATCAAATTTCGTTACTAACATCGTATAAACTCTACAGTTTCGTTTTATTCAAACGTTGATAAACACTACTATAACAAAACCCAACATCTTATAACATCTACAATCATATTTTATTCACTGGCCGAGAGAAGTTATTATTATAATAAGACCAGACATTTTTTTTAAAATTCAAGAGGAAGGAGATACCCTATATATCTAGCCCGACAAACTCGGGTTGATAGTTATAATCCTAAACCATAAAGACTCTATCTAACTCCATAAAGAAGAGGAGAGTCACAACGTATGGCAACCTTGATTCGAACCCAAAACCTCTCATATAAAGTGGAAGGTAGATACTACTAGACCAACAGGTCTTGGATAAGACCAAACATACGATTGTCAATTGAGCCGGACTTGCCCGAAGCCCGATTGATCGGTCCGTTTATTTATGAGCTGAGCTTAGTTAAATGTCAGCCGAGCTGAGCTTGAGCTTTTAAATTGGGCCCGATAAATTTGTGAGCCGAACCTGAGGTTAACATGGCTCAACTCGAAATAAGCACGACCCGATTAAGAATTCTAAATATATATTAGACATTTATAATATACTTTATATTAGATATTTAAAATATCACATTATCAAGTAATTTTATATTGTTTACTTTTATACAAAGGTAATTATAACACCAGAATAGATATTCTTCACAGCAGATGACAATTCTAGCCCTCTTATTATCCTTTCCTACTTCAAATTCTTTCCACCCAAGTCCGAGAAAAACCTAATCCCTTGCAACTATTGGCCATTTTACATGTTGAAATTTTGGACCACTGAAAATCAACGATTCTTTGGAGATTAGGTTCTTATAGTTTATGTTTTTCAAAAGGTTCACTTTCCTACTTTTTTTTACGAATAATTTGTTAAAAATGAGAAATGAGAAAAGGCTACAATAGCGATTTAAATATAGTAATTACTAGCCGAAATCGGTTTTTTATTTCTTGCAAATTAATCTAGACGGATTTTTTATCTCATTAATTATGCGAACTTAATACTCCGTTTATATTTCATTGAAGTAAAGAAAATTGATAATTTGAGCTGGACTGAAACAAGCCCGAAGCTTGTAAAAGTATGTGAGTTGAGTTCGGGCCGAGCGAAAAAGAAATAATATGAGCTGAGTTTGAGCCTATGATTATCAGGCCCGATGCTATTTGAGTTTGAGCGAGCTGAGGTTTGGCTCATAAAGCCCGAGGTCCCAAGTGGCATACGAAAGGGTTTAGAAGGGGGGGTTGAATAGACCCTGAAGTCTTTTTTTGACTTCAAAAATTTCGTATTAAAATCGTTTTGGACGCTTGAAATGTAGACGCTTGTCTGAGCGCTTACTTGAAGACTGTTTTGATAAAGTTAACTTAGACTCAAAATTTGAATACTATAACCAGATAGGTTTAAGTGTTCAGTTCTTTAATCAGGGTTAGCAAAACGGAATAATTTTAGAGTCTTCTCTTTTTGAAAGCTTTAGCGTCACAAGTTGTTTCTTAGTTGCTTAGCGTTTGATTGTGTTTTACTTAATCAATTTATGCAATGAAATGATAATAAGAAAATTGACTATAAAGTAAATGACACAATATTTGTAAGGTTCGTTGGGTGATGTAATCCTAACTACGTCTTTCTTCTCCTTGATCACTTGGAGGCAATCCACTAAATTGATTCTCGAAGAGTCACACAGAGACTTCTACAAAATAGGGAAACAGGAAGAGATGGATATGGATGACTTGAGCTCCTTGGTCACACAGATTTCTGCTGCAAGCCACTTCAATCCTCTGCTTCTGGAAAGACGATCTCGAGCTCCTTGATCACACAGATTTCAGCTCCAATAAAGATCTTGTCCAAGATGGCCTTGAGCTCCTTGATCACACAGACTTCAGCTCCAATAAAGACCTTTCTTCAACAAGCTTCTCTTACTCAAAAATACTGCTTGTGGAAAACAATCTTTCTCACTCAGATGAAAAGTGTTGAGGGTTTATTGTAACAAGTTTGTTTGATGTTGGGAAGTTCAAACAACTTGGGATATCTCAGTAAGAATTTAGGTTTCTTCTTTGGAAGAGGTTTGAGATATCTGGTGACTATCTAGAATGTATTTGAGAAGCTTGATGGATTTTGGCTATGGAGTTTGCAAGCTTTTCTCTCAAATTATTTCAGCAAAGTTTCTCTCTCTTCACTCTCTAAGGTTTTGCTGGAGGGTACTATTTATAGAGATTCTTGAGATTTGTCCGTTGGACACAATCAGGCGCGTGTCTCTCACACAGAGCTTCAAATAGTCCCTTTTCTGACATTTCTTAATTTCTGCTGATTCCAATTGGACAGGAGCAGGTTTGAATTCTGAAAAGCTGACAGTCTAGTCAAAAAAGGTGGCTTATCCACAAGTCATACTGTCTTGTTTACATTTAATGCACTTATCAAGCATTTAATGCATTTTGAATTTATTTCCTGTTGGAAATAAATGTCCGTTGGTGATTGCATTTAAGTCCTTGATAACTTGGGTTTTATCCTTCAGGTGAATCTGAAAGCTGGACGCTTGAGTCGCTCGGACGCTTGATTCAGACGCTTGAGTCGGACGCTTGAGTCAGACGCTTGAGTCGGACGCTTGAGTCAGACGCTTGAGTCGGACGCTTGAGTCAGACGCTTGAAATCAGCTGAGCGCTTGAAATCAGCCGAGCGCTTGAAATCGCCGAGCGCTTGAAATCTCCTTTTAAGCGTTTGACGGACGCTTAAGACAAATCTTCATCTTCGCTTGACTTCAGACGTTGATCTTCAACTTCATCTCTAATAGACTCACCTAAAATTTTATTAGCGACTCGGTATCTAATACTTAGTCTAAAATCTACAAAGATAAAAATTACAAGCCTAACAAACTAATAAACTTTCAAACGCTTATACAAGTATTCTATGAAAGTGTAAACTTACATTCTTTTGGGGTCTAACATGAAATCCTATCTTGTCATCATCAAAACATCTAATATAAAATTTCCTAACACCGAATGACAGGACTAACCAAACATCTATAAACTAAGGATATTAGTGAAGTTCGCAGTTTGATTAATTGAGTAGTCACTAGTCACCTAATTCACAAAAACCTATATAAATACATAAACATGATTGCAATCTTGTTTTCCAAGTCATAATTAAAGACTCACCAAAAATCCTTGCTCATAATAATATCTTCGCAAACATATGCAAAATAAATTTACAAAAACAAAAACTAAAAAAAAAGAAGGAAAAATTACACATATACCCTCTCATTTATTGTGTAATTACTAAAACTCCTTTTCACTAATTGAAAATTACCAACCCCCTCAAGGGGTCTATTTCTAAGGCACATAGGGGTAAATTTATAAGAATTAATAAAAACACAAGAGGTATAATTATAAAAAATCCCTAACATAAGGGGGTGTTAGTAATTTTCAATATGTGAGAAGGAGTTTTGATAATTATATAATAACTAATAAGTGAGGGGTCTGTGTAATTTTCCCAAAAAAAATAACAACCCTAAATTTTATTATTTCCAGTGTTTGACACATTTTAGTAAGAAATCCATAATTTTCACTTGCATATAAACAATTTAACAATTCATCAATTTTGGATTATGTTCAAAAGAGAGAGACCACAAAAATGCTCATTTGAACTCAACTAAATTTTATTTTAGCTCCATGCCATACGCAAGGGACACTATTTCAGGACGAAAAATAATAATACTACGAAAGATTTTAAAGTAAATTTACCCAAATATCATCTCGAAATTATTTTGTATACCATACATATGTATGTATAAAGTTACACGACTCAAAAATACGTCAATAAACTAGTCCAAAGAATCACCAGAAAAAACAGAAAAAAAGAAAAAAAGAAAGAGCTACCTTATTATATTATAACAACACTTAAACTTCCCATTCACATTACCTCCCTTGATACTTCATAAATAGAATTTTATCTTTATCGGTCTCAAAACATGTACAATTTAGGCGATTTAACAGAGAGCTATGCTCTCATTTCTCGACCAGAGACGAATTATTATCACCATACGTCGCGCAAGTACCTTCCAGTCATCTGCAGATTCTTCACCATGCCCTCAGCTTGAGAGCTGCTCATAGAGCCCTGAGAATGAGTGGAAGTTATTAGTTTAGCAGTATCTAAAAGCAATTTATCTACTTCGAGAAATTCGAACCAAGATTAGATTTAGTCGTCAAACACAGAGCAAGTATATTACAATTCTATTTAATGTGAATATGTGATTGATATATACTAGAAGGGAGCGACCAAGTGTTATTACAATTGTCAATATCATTAGGTTTGGCAAATACGGGCTAGGCAAGACTTCTCTGTGCGCATCCTAACCACATACATCTATCCGTCTATGTAAACCTAGAATTTATTTCAGCATCTCTCTCTCTGTCTCTCTCACACACACACACACAAAAACCATTAGTTTTCGCAAACACGGGCTAGGCAAGAATATTTTGTATGACCTCAACCATAGAACTCGAATTTATGTACCATTTACCCAGCACCACCAGAGAGAGAAAGAGAGACATATGGAGGGGCCGTGAGGGTTTAGGCTAAGGGACAAGTAACGAAAATGACGTCAACGCTCTCTAGATATAGACTTGCTACAAAAATTTCAAGAAATCCAAGATGAGGTCCCCCCCCCCACCCTCCCAAATAGGTTAGTTGTTGCAATAAATCACCCGTCAACATCGAGATAATACAACCAAAAAGGAGTGGACATAAAAAGGACAAGACAATATGCGTCGGGACGGTTCAAGAGCATTCTCTCTAATATATGATAACATACAACAGATCTGAAGGTAGTTCCACCAATAACGCGCATGCAAGCACCATCCACCAACCAAAAGAAAAAGAATCACATAGGAAATATAAAAAGATTACGTTTTCGTCAAACCATAAAATTTATTTTTGGGAAAAATTACAGAAACCAGTTGGTGAGTTCCTGATAATGACACCCCCAGATTTAAGAAATTACCATAACTTCCTCGGCCAATAAAAACATATTACAATTTCACCCCTATTTTTTGAGTTCTGAGACAGGGACTGACAAGGAGTGTTTTAGTAATTTGCAAAACCTCAACGGGCTCACGACCGTTACTCAATAAATGAAGGGTGTGCATGCAATTACCCCTTATTTTTATTCTAAATGATAATTGTTTATATATTTATCTACTTGTATAGATTAACAATTAAGTGCTTTGAAAACACAAACCTGTTCTTGCACAATCGTGTGGAGAGTTCGGTGGACATCACGTGCCATGCCTTTGGCATCACCACAGACGTACACATACCCTCCATCAGAGATCATATTCCACACATCCGAAGCCTGTCATTTCACCAAATGTAATTTCAGATATCTAAAGGGGCCACAGGATAAATTTATGAAAGCATGTCCAAGGTGTCATAAAAAGATCATTCCTGAATTTACTTTCCCAGTAGTGGAGAAAATTCGAACACGTATTTATGAAAATGATTGCATACCTTCTGTTCCATTTTGTGCTGCACGTATTCCTTAGTGGGTCCCTCCCGTGAGAACGCAAGGACGAGCTCAGATATTACCCCAGCATTGACAAAATTAATCAATTCATCTTCATAAATAAAATCCTGCGGAATGCAGCAAGTTAATTCGAAAATCTAACAATTGATTATTCATTTTTAAGAAATATCAAGGCATTTATACAAAATGCTTAGTAAATTACTAACCATTTGTCGGTTCCTGCATCCGAAAAATAATATAGCAGGACCAAGTTCCGCTCCAGATTCCTTCAAAGCTAATCTTTCCTGAATATAAATCGGAAAATTATGGTATCATCATCTATGCAGAAATCAAACTGATGGCTAATTAGGTACAAACTCGAAGACTCTGTCAGAAAGAGAGAGAAAATTCTCCCTTCAAATGATGAAACTAGAGGTGCAGACTAGCCGAGCTCAAGCAGATCCATCGGCTTGACCAAAGCTCGGACTAATATATATATATATATATATATATATATATTATTTTTATTTACAAGCTCGCGAGCCTGAGAACAAGTGTGATTAGGCTCGAGCTCGAAATGAGCTCTAACCGATTCAGCTCGACTCAGTGCCTACCCCTAAACAAAATTTTGCACTTTATTCTTTGGACTTCTCACTTTCTCACTAAATTCTTGATCCAAACATGGGAGAAATGTAAAAACACAAACCTGAAGGAAGCCCCTAAATGGAGCCAAGCCGGTACCGGGACCGATCATTATAACTGGTACTTTAGCGTCAGACGGGAGTCTGAAGTTAGAGGTCCTAACAAAAATTGGAGCCGAACTGCAATCAAGGCTTTCTTCCGAAGGCACAGCGTTCTGATAAGAGGCAGAAAGTGAGAGTCGAGGCACAAGAAAGTGTTTGGACCCTCGACTAAACTTAGAACATCTAATGACCATTGATTTATTACAAATTCAACTTGAAAATGAGAAATACCTTCATCCATGTTGAGCACACACCCTTGTGGATTCGTCCCGTTGGTGTTTTCTCATAAACCAAGGCACAAGTGACATTGATTCTATTTGGTGCAATCCTGGAAGAACAGTTAGAGACACTGAGTACCTTAACCGAGGAAATTATAGTATACAAATTACAAGAAAAGCATGAAAGAACACTTAAAATTCTGATTTTATCTCAAAAGAATATAAAATGGAACAAGAAGATGAATACTCACTTTGGGGAGGATGAGATAGAATAAAATCGGGGCTGCAAACGAGGAGCAACTCCTGCAAAGAAAACACCAAGTGGAGGCTTGGCGGATGGAAATTCCGCCATTACCTCGAGTAGGCTTCTCTGGCTTGCAACTATATACTGTGCATATTCCTCCTGGTGATACATACAAATATATATATATATAAGAAAAAATGACTACGGCCCAATATGGATACATATAATATATATACATACATAAATATATTATATATTAAAGAAATCCAAAAATGAGAACCTTTCCAGCGGGGGAGGCGAGATGTTTGAGCCTATCAGCTTCACTTGGGTCAGAAGCATAAGCCGCTAATGCACTTAAAGAAGACTGAAGAAACAGATAGATATAAAATTTAATTCCAAGTTATTTACAAGGCATATTCAATAAACGATGCATGTTAAAATTGTAGAACTACCTTTTTGGGAGCACTTAAAAGATCTGCATATCGAGTTAGTGCTGTTCTCAAAGTGCAAGGAGGGAAGGGAGGCGGCAATGAGCTTCCACCGAGTGGTGTGCCATCTTCTTTATCGGTATGAATTGAGAAGTATGTTTGTGGAGGCATATTTAATAACCTTTCTGCTTCCTCCACCATTTCAATCAAATTCTCACAGTAAACACCGACATGGTCTCCTGTTTCGTACCTGGGGAACGAAAGGAAAATTTAGTACAATGACAAACTCTCTTTTTGCCCGAATAGTAATAGGCGAAAAACAATTTATATAAACTTACGCGAGTCCGGTGCCCGATATGTCAAATTCCAAGTGAGTGCAAGAACGGTCGGATGCAGGAGTGTGAAGCTCTTTCTTGACAGCGACATTTGCTCTTCAAGGAAAATACATACAAATGTCAGGTAAAAGGAACAACTTTTAAACTATATAAGGCAGGTTTTGGATGGAACAATTTGGATTTATGGGAGACAGATTTGATGGAAGGATTTCAAATGGTCAAATATGTAAAAGCTTTTGAAATACAACATAATGATTGGAAAAATAGCGTAAATCGGATGTTGAAGGATTTAAAATGCATTGTAACATGACATTATCGAAAACAATCTCAATGGATTTGTTATTAGGTACAATTACATGACACCCCTCACTTATTGGATAATTACCACGAGGCCCCTTGAGTTTTTGCAAATTACCAAGACATCATGACTCGAAAAGCACGTGTGAAATTGTTATCTACTTTTACTATTAGGGGGTAAAATTGTAATCTTGATAGGGAAAGTTATGGTAATTTCTCAAAACTCGGGGTGTTTTAGGTAATTAAGGTCTCCTGCAAGGGTGCAAGGGTGTCTGTAATTTACGCTTGTTATCAAGGATTTGAACCCGTTTGTTCCCACATAGTTTAATCCAAACGCAACCTAAGAAAAATTGGGAAAAAGGAGAACAGAGGCAAGTTCATACCTATAGGGATGCTGAGCATCATAAACCGTGTTTCCATTGGCATGACCATTGCCTGAGCCATTCTCCAAAACTGCTCCATCAATTTGGTCATGGAACACAACACGATATTCCAAAACCGCAGCAGTGTATGGAGTAGTAACAGTTGCATCATCTTCATCGCGGAGCAATTTATCCAGCTCGGGCCACAATTGTTCACGCCTGTATAGACCATAAGAAAATGCGAACTTATATTATCTGATATGTTAAAATATGGAGTAATTATTTTTTTCAGTAATGATTCATGATCCTATTACCATGCAGTGAAGTCATCTTCAATGCATTGGTCGTCGTCTCCTAGACCCACTGGAACGAGCCGCTTTCCACCTGAAATTAGACATATTGTTAGGTAAGAAATGGAAAACAACAGTGGGTAAGATCAAGGAAGAGCCCACGTAGAATAAATTCTAATGTGTTATTGACCTTTGATAAAAAAAAAAGGAAAAAAAAACATATTTAAGAAAACTTAAGTGGCATAGAAACACAGCCCCTTTAAAATGGAAAGACAATTTAGAAGGTTTTGGGCTAAGCATATTTAAAACATCTAAGAAAATAATGTGTCAGCTGAACTTCAAGTCCCATATAATCACAATCATCCATGTTTGGTGGAACCCTTCAACCCCACACGGACCACACCGCGTGGACGGTTGAGATTTTCTGAGGACTCAGTAACCCTCAAATCATAAACGTAATCAAGCATCTAGCATGACTAAAAACACAACCAACTATTCAAATGACAAAACATTCTAAAAAATACCTTGCTCAGCAACAAGGTCATCCACCACTTTGGCTATCTGTTATCGAAAACGAACAAAATAGAAACGACGACAAATCAATATCAAATTGAAGCGCACACCAAAACATATATATATAGAAAAGCATAATACAGATATGGACCTTATTGAAATGCTCGTATTGCCTGTTTCCTAGACCAAAGACACCATATTCAAGATTTTTAAGCCACTCCCCTCTCTCTTTCCCCTGCACCACAAAATTAAGCAAAATAAATTGCGAATCATATCGTATAGAGAGAAATCCAACAAAATTAATTATGCTGAGACTTTCACCTCTGTAAACCATTTATAGAACCTGGCTGAGTTGTCGGTAGGCTCGCCATCTCCATATCTGCAACCAAACAAACCTCAACCAACTCAATAAATTACATTCCTACAAAAGAAAATTGTATGCCATTGACCTGGCATTTCCCTAACACAAAAAAATTACTGTCATTATGCAATTAAGAGACGGTTCGACATTAATAAATGAAACCTACGTGGCTAGGAAGAAGAATGCTATAGTCTCCTTCTTAAATTTCTCCTCATACTCTTCATCATCGGCTGCATAATCATCCTATGAGCATAAACAAGATCAAGATTAGAATTGATACTATTAGGAAAATGAATCCATATATTGAATTTTCCAACAAACTGATAATTAAAAGAAAAAACTTACCAAGTCAATCACTTTAAATTTAGCCTGCGGATATCTAGCTTTAGCTTCCTCAGCAAGTGCCTATACAACAAGATAATTGATTATTTATTTACACAAATAAATCAAATGTTTTCTGGAAAAATACTTATTATTACTAAAAGGTGCCGGCCAACCAAAAACAAATCATCATGCAATAGAATCACATAATTGCCTTTCATGATTATCAAAAGTGAAATTTCCTTTTCGCTTACCGCAAAACCTCAATGATCCTCCTTTACCAGGTGAAAATTTTATTTTATTTTTTTTACTTTCAATTTTCAGTAAAAGTAAAAGAACATTTTTTTATTTTACCTTAGCAAATCCTTCAGCAGTACCAGTCTGCGTTCCAAAAAAGATAGTAACCTTCTTCTTTCCATCATCTACCTCCTCCGGCTCCGCCGCCGCCTTCGGCACCACCAGCTTCGGCGGCTCCGGCTGCTTCTTCTTCGCCGATCCGGCGCGCCGCCACACCAACACCACCACGCATCCGATTAACACCGCTACTGATGTAGTGAGCACCATCATTAGCTCTCTATTCTCCAACAGCATCGCCACCAATGCAGGCGGCGCAAACTCCGACGAGCCGTTCGAGTTATCACGTTTCACACCTTTCAATAGCGCCGCCATCAAATCTAGAGGCGAAAGCTTCTCCGATGTAGATTCCATCACTCCTCAATTGCGCCGCCCTAACCAGATTTCCAAACAATTGAATGAATTACGAATCCTTCGCCTCAAAAATCTAGCAGAAATCGCAAAATTGACTGAAAATTGAGGCGAGATTCTAGAATCTCTCTCTCTCTCTCTATATATATATATATATATGTATGTATATGTATATGTATATGTATATATATTTCTGAATTTTGATGATTCAATTATGTAGAGAGAGATTAGGTGAGTTTGGAGTGACTACTTCTAAGGAAGGATGTAGAGCTGTAAAATGGAGTTTAAATGGAGAGTAGAGAGAGAAAGAGAGGAGAGAGAGAAGGGAAACAAACAACACAAAGGCCTACCAAACCAGATTGGTTAATCACACCTAACACTAGTTAACCTTGGTTAAATATATAGGAGGAATTAAATTTTATTTCTTTGTTTATGGTTTACCTATTTTTTGTGGTCAATGATTTTTGGTTAAATAAATTCCATGATTATTATTGAAAAATATGTATATATTAAAAAAGTGCCACGTCACCCTTTTTTCCCTTTGAATGTGATGAGGAAAAATAGAATCATCTCATGAAAATTATATTTTAAATCTCTATCGATAAATTTATGAACTTGAGATGTGATTGTAATGTAATTAAATACTGAATGAACTAAAGTATACGGTTTTAGGTTTAAGCACGTCTTTGGGAAAAGTTCCTTTCATTACTTTCTGATGGTATTTTTATGGATAATTTTTTGTTTCTTTGGATTTGAAAATATTTGGGAAGTTGGTAAATAGTGTAATAAATAAAAATATATGTCTTACATTTACTATTATGAACATTTAAAAATAAGATTACAACTTTTAAAACATCTTTAAATCATATGCACCTAATGTATATATGTAATTTAATTAAAATTAATTTATGAAATACACAAAAACATTTTATTAAGCATTCGATGAAAGAGTTAAGTTATCCTTTTCGACAAGTCATTGGCTCCATGATAAGCAATTTGGTCTTCAAAATGTATTTTCTATTAAATATATAGAGTTCGATTGAGATCACATTTATTAAGAGCATAGGCGGAGCCAGAGACTAGTGGAGGCGACCGTCCTTCTGAACTTCTGAAAAATATTTTTTTTAGCTCACAAGTTCTTTTATTTGAAATTTTGTCTCCCCAAAATTCAAAAATATCAAGCCCCCCCCCCCCCTCCCCTCCCCTTTTTTTTCTTTTGCTCCCGAGATATAAAATGTTGGTTCTATGAGGGTATACTTTTCTCTTCTCGTACTACCAAAATTCATATCGAATCCTCTATTTCAAACTGTATTATATCTCTTATTTCATTTACTTATAAAAAAGAAATACGATTTGAAACAAAATTGTTTATGGGGTTGGGAGTTGGGACAAGTGGACAACTGGTTAAAAATAAGAAAAATAAAAATGAAAGTTACCTAGAGAAATTTACAACGAGGCGGTGTTAACCATGGTCGACAAGGGCCGCGTCTTCAACGAGGAATTATAAATGGTGCTAAATACAGGTATATAATAGAATATAATATAATGTGTGAATTATTATTAATCTCCAAAATACCCCTCTCTGTCTTCTACTTACAACAAGAATATTGAAGAAAAAAATGCCCTCGTGTGTCTCGTGTGATAATGCAATTCCCAGCATTACGCGGCCAAATAACTTCCGTCAACGTGTTATTATGGAAAAAATATGAGCCACAATATATATTTTGTTTACTTTTTAATAATAATAATAATATTATTATTATTATTAATTTTTTTTATCATTTATTATTATTAATTATTATGATTAAGTGATGTGGTATTGATATTATGCACACACGTTTAATGTTATCTGTATTTTTTTAAGGAATTAGTTATATAATATATATAATTAATATTAAATTGCGATAAATTATAATTAATTGACAATTATTACAATCAGCTAACAACTATTAAAAAAAGTATAGAAAAACTCATATGCTTTTAGTAGAAATAGAACTCAACACCTCTTATATTTTGGGGCGGCCGATAGAGCTAGGTTTCATCCACAATGTGATCTGTATCTATTTATACATTTTATATCATAAAGATTATTGTTCAAATATGATTTGACTAAAATTAGCATTATATTATTACTAATGAAGCTAGTATTCTCACTTAATATGATTTATAAATTTCTATGCAAAATTGATTAACCCATAAATTAAACATGTATGTTGATATAATCTCGTCACTATTCAGTACGTTTAAATTCATCACATAGCTCTTTGAATATTTATCAAAAAAAACGTAGCTCTTTGAATTTCAACTCTTTGTTATTACATTTTTTACACATTCGTTGAAGTAAAATCAAAGCTGAAAACATGGAAATTTTATATCACAAATATATATATATATATATATATAGCACTGACTATAAAATTAGTTCTACCACAAAATCTGTCCTAACAATAATTTTTCCAATAGCAAAGAACAATATTGATACCAAATGCAATTTTCAAATCCCTTCTAGTTTTATATATGTAATTTTTGTTGGAATATTTGATTATTCACTTTAAGGAAAGTAAAATCACGCTTCAAATCATAGAATATTATATTTTCTATAACAATTTTATCATCATGATTTTAGATACAAAATTTGTTGTAATGCAAAATGTGTTTATTTCTACCACCAGTCTAGTAATTAAGTAATTGGTTTTCCATTTGAATATTATGAATTCGAATTTCACTGAAAATGAAGAATTATTCAGTTTATGTATATGTATCATGAGTTAATGATGGTCGACTTCCAATGTTTAGTCCAACTGAGATTAGAGATTATTTATAGTGTATTAATGAAACTGTACATTGACCAATTTAGACAATACGTCCCAATGAGTTTCTGCGAAAGGTAATTAGATTGACTTTGTTTTTTTGTTGGGTAGCCACTATGTTATTATTATTACTATTATTATAAAAATAATTATACGTTTTTTCTTAAATATTACAAGTACACCTTTTGAAAGTGCTTGTGTTGCTCAAACTTTTTTATTAGCTTTATTATATGGACAAATTGATAAGATATTGGTCGAGGTTGGCATGATTTTTCAGCACTTTTTATGCAATTCTTAAGTTAGTTCACCACAAAATCCAATAATACCTAATTTTAAAATAAGGGTTATTCTAATTAATATTTTTAGTTCAAGAAAAGAAAGAAATAATAAAAAGCTATGATAATACTTCTGGGTCTAATATTTTTGGTCATCTTATAACTCTCCATGAAATGTTAAATGAGAATTGAATGTTATACGATCATTATTTAAGTGAGAGGGTCTTTATAAAAAAATCGTTCTTAACTATACTTAGACTTTTATTTTTATTTTTATATAAAGGTGACTATATTGTTCATAAGTCATAATTTTAAACTTTATTTATTAAGAACAAAAGGACACTATTACAAGATATAGAAAATAGATTCCTGATTTTGTAAGAAATATATTTTATATTTAAGACAAAATATAACGTTTATTATTTAAGTGAGTGGGTCTTTATAAGAAAATCGTTCTTAACTATACTTAGATTTATTTATTTTTTTATATAAAAGTGACTATATTGTTCATAAGTCATAACTTTAAACTTTATTTATTAAGAACAAAAGGACGCTATTACAAGATATAAAAAGTAGATTCCTAATTTTGTAAGAAGTATATTTTATATTTAAGACAAAATGATTTAACACTAGATGCGAATTCCAACACTTTCTGAATTCTTGTTAAATTCATAATTCCATTTTCTACTAAATATTCGCCATGATAATGTTAGGTTATTGGTGAAGCTCCACTTTACCACTATTATCACCACTACCACCACCATCGTCGGCGGGTTGGCTTGGATCACTCTTCTTCAAGTTGTACATCACACCTTCAAATTTGACGAGACGGATATGGATCTAAAGAGACAGAGAACTAGGGATGGGCAACAATTTTCTGAAACCGCCCGAACCGCCCGCACCGAACTGCACCAAACCGTTTTCGTCAAATTGTTGCACAAACCGTGGTTTCGATTTTAAACGAAAACCGCACCGCAAAGTTGGTTTGGTGATGGTTTTGGACCAAACCGAACCGCAAAATCGCTATTATTATATATATATATATATTTATACATATGTATATTTATATACATATTTATTTTTATTTTTTATACATTTATTTATTATGAATTTGTTATTTAATCATATTGAACTTGATATTGAGAATTAAATTTCATTTTTTACAACTAATTATTCATTTTGAATTAGGATTACAGTAATACTAGATTAATTAGATATATCAAATAACATGAATCGAACTGATGAACACCTTTATAGATTGATACCTTAAGCCCTAAACCCTAAACCCTAAGGTTTAACCCCTAAACCATAAACTCTAAACCCTAAACCCTAAATGCATGATAGATTAAATAAATAGAATGAGTTTTTATCTAATATGGACCAATAAAAAATATATAACAATTATTGAAGTGTTCACCCAAGATGTGTGTCCATATTTTCTTGAAGCATGGACTTGGGGAAATAAATGAAAATCTTAGATATACCAATTTATATACTACAAATATAATATCTTTTTGAACTTTAGACTAATTAAAATAGATACTTCAAAATGTTATTCAATTGATTTTTGAATCTTGTGTTATGGATGATATGTTCTAATTGAATTATAATTTGATAGAGATAATTTCTCGATAACTTATAATACACGTATAACACATATCTCGTCTCAACCTTATAAATTTGAGGTGAGTTTAGAGACGAAAATATAAATTTAAATTTCATCTTTAATCGGAGACAGTAGATAAAATTAAAATTTTATATTAATTCAAAATAAAAATTATAGGTAAAAATTAAATTATATTAAAAAATTGAATTCATATTCATCTTAATCATGAAACTAGAATGATTAATATTAAAACAAGGAAACAAGTTTCATTCTAAAAGATTGAGTCTGTGACTTCTAAGGCTTTCAAAAGCTCACGAGCCGGCTCGCGACCTTTTTCATTTTTTATGTATATTTATTTTTATATTAATCCAATATTTTAAGTTTTTGGGAAGCTTTGATTATGTTATGTAGTTTTTGGATAAATAATTTTTGTTAAGCATAACTTTTATCTATGTGAAATATTATTATTAGGTTTAGTTAGGTAATGTTTAAAAAATGACAATTTTATGCAAATATCCTGAAATATTTCTTTTTAGTTAGATAAAAAGCGTAAACCGCACCGAACCGCCCAAAACCGCACCCTTGGTTTTATTTTTCAAAATCGTAATTTGAGATTTCTCTACCAAAAAACTGCAATTGGCAATTCGGTTTCAAATTAGTAAAAAAAAAAAACCGAAACCGCACCACGAACACCCCTAACAGAGACAGATCTGACGAGATGAAGACGGGTGATACATAAATGTTTATATAGCATTTTAGATTTTTTGTTTAGTATTTTATTTTCTCTCTCATATGATAGTTTGTTTTCTCTCTCGAATGAGAGTTTCGTCTATCTTTGAATAGGAGTTGCACAAGAATTTTTTTGTGTTCGTTTGTGAGTTCTTAAGATTTGTTATCTTCAAAAAATTTGATAGTTGGTGTTTCAGATGTTTTTACTACATCGTTTGAGTCGATATGAATTGTAGTGTTTCAGGCATTGTAAACTTTCGATTGAATGATATAAAAGACCGATTTTTCTTTAAAAAAATAAAAAAATTAGGTTATTTTGCAATTGATTTCTTATTTGTAAATGTTTAGTTCGTACTTCTTTTATGATCATAAATAAATATTTGTACTATTATGTCTTTCTCAATGCTTTAAATTAATTTCGTACGAACAGTAATCTTTTGATCTTCTTTCTTTCTGTTTTTTTTCTATACGAGTGAAGAACAACTAAGTATAACACTAAAACAAATTGAGTAATAAGTACGTACAAAGTAAGGTATAACTGGTGTTTTATGATTTTTTGCGTTTTCTATTGCAAAATAATATTTTATTTTTCATTGCTCCACATAAGTCATGTATATATATAAATGCTGCGTGAATAAAATATATTTGTAGATATAAATTTAAGATGAATTATATGCACTTGGTGTATAGATCTAATTTTATGAACTACAAAATGAAACGCAATTTCGAAATAAAAAATCTAAAATACTTGTGTATGTACATTTAACACAAAATATATATAGGATGCATGTTTAATTCTTTCCTTTGTTAGTATTTAGAAAAGTAGTGTATATTAGATTTTTTTTCCTTACAAGTTAGCTAGACATGCTCATATATAAGCGAGAACCAATTCCAAATTTTTAGGTGTCAAAAGAGTGCTTTCAAGCTAGCGGTCTAAGGGCGATTCAGATTTTCTATTGTAAAATAATATATCATTTTATATTCAGAACACCTTTTCACGTGAAACATGTTTGTTTCATGTCATTTTATATTTCACGACCGAGCACTCATGTGAAATATTTAATACACTTAGACCGCGCATGAGTACTTGAAATAAAATAAGAAATGAAACAAAATTGTACAATATAGAGTCCAAATTTTGGCAAATAAAGATAGTAGGAGTAGTAATTAATCAACTTCACTATGTGCATATTATTGCGTGTCACATACTTTTTTTTTTTTTTTTGATAGAAGCGATTACAATATCATATTGTATCAATTACAAGAGAATCTATTACAAGTAAGCATTATGAGCAAATACAATCATAGACTAATAACTATTACAAACTAAACTACCATCTAAGTAGAGAGAAAACCCCACGTGCATCCAGTGGGAGTCGAACTCATAACCTCTTGATTATGAGGCCTCAACCTTAACCAACTAGGCTAGACATCATTGGCGCGTGTCACATACTTGTACATATAATATCATTACCGTATTCATTAATTACGTACAATTAGTTACAGAGAATTATTAGTTAGGCCATTTTTATTTTCTCCTCTTGGTTAATTGATGAAAATATTAATTAAGTCTATTACTTGGGCAGTATTGACAAACTCTAGATATGAGTACTTCTGATCATTTGGCTAAAAAAAAAGTCTTGGAATGTTTGGAAATATTGATTCTGATTTAATTCTCTGAAATCAAGCATTTAGAACGTAGAAGCATATACGAAGACTTATTAGCCTGGTGGTATTAGTTTCCATTTTCATGTAAGAAGTATTGGGTTCAATTTTAGGTTGTCACAAGTTGTCGGGTCGAGATATCCCCTTCGTCTAGAATTTAAAGAAGGTAGAAACAAGTAGTCAGCTACCTCTATATGATGCTCCGTTTGGAAAAAAAAATACTTAAATTTGTTTTGGACAATTTTATCTTTAAATCAAATTTGAATATTATGACAAATTTTTTGGAAGTTGTCGGCAAATATTTTCTTCCAAATATTCCGACTTCGACTTTTATTCCACTTCTGACTACTATTTACAAATGCCATCATTTTTACTTAATACGAACTTTTTTGGCTTCCTCTAAAATAAATCACCACTTCCATAGTAGTAGAACTTGCAAACGGAGCCTTATCAAGGTGTAAAACAAAGATTATCAAAAGTTAATAGGGAAGATATAAATAAAAACATAAAAAATAGGAAAAATATCAAAAGTGCCCTTGAAAATTAAGTTTACTTAATTTCAACTTACAAAAAATAACAAAATATTTGTTCATCCAAAAACACTTTTAATTCTGCAAAGGTAATCAACTTATCCTTTTTACAGATAACCAGCCCAAGATATTTTTTCGAATATTTAATTAATTTATTTATTTGTAATTTTACCCTAAAATTTAGCCAGAATGTTGAGAAGTAAAATACAAAAGTGTCTTCTTATCAAAAAAAATAAAAAATAAAAATACAAAAGTGCCTTAGTCTTGCTGATGCATTTGTTTTTGTCCTCCTTTTTGGTACAAACTGCAAACCGGCAAACATATATATAATTAGAAAAGTACAAAACCATTGTTTTATACGGGGATAATTACACTCACACTCCCTTAATGATGGAGAAATAACATAAACCTTTTCTCACTAATTAATAATTACAAACACACCCCCCTTATGTTAATTTTTTTTACAATTGCAGCCCCTATGTGTGTAACAATTCTTACAATTGTCCCTGTAAACCTTACAAATAGATCCCTTGAGGAGGTGTGTTTGTAATTATCAATTAGTGATAAAAAGTTTGTGTAATTACCCCATCATTGAGGGGGTGTGAGTGTAATTATCCCTTTTATATAAGCACATCATGAACTCGAACCCTAAAAAATCAGAATTATTAAAGTTTGATTTAAGTTAAAAAATTAAAATTCCAAGAATTGTCAAATACGACCCCCAATTTTTTGCCAAAAGATTTTCTCTTCTACACTCTTGTTTAGATGATTTTAGAAAATACAAATTTAATTTTGGATAAAAATGAGAAAAAAAAGTTCTATATAATTATTATTCAAAAAAGGAAGTATAGAAATAGAGAAAACGATAGGAAGTACTAGAGACGAGTTAATGGCCACCAAATTAAAAGGCAAAGAACAAAGAAGACAATTAATTAGTTATCATAAATAAAGAAACTAAAGGATGCATGCAATTGCAAGCATTTTGGGCCCCTCCCTGATGTGATCTGTTAAAGAGCTCATACCATTGCTCTTATAGACGATGATTATCGAGTTTTATGAGTCGAGCTCCAAATTCAATATTGTCGAGCTTATTGAATATAGAATTCAACTTGACTTCCATAATTTTCTTTTGACAGGCCCAAATTTGACTTGCTATAATTTTATTTTCTCCTTGCGGAGAAATCCAAGCCATTAATCTGATTCATTCCAAATTTTTTTTAAAAAAATAATGTTTTTACGAGCTTTAAGTTTATTTGAACAAATTCCAATAAACAAATATTCTTTTAAAAACAATTAAACTATACAATAAAATTCTAATTAAAAATTGATTTTGTTTAATTAATGAGATAAAAGTTTACACTAATGAAAATATATAAATTCTAAAGTAGTAGTAAAAACATAAACGTAGTGAAAACAACATTAAAGTCAAGTAGTAAAAGGATAAAGTTTATAAAAATTTCAAGTCTTTGCAAATGTAAGCAACATAACGTGAAAATTTGAAACGCCTGAGGACCTAAAGTCTTGTTGAAGATTCAAAAGATAAGGCCCGACTGGATAGAATGGATCTTCTATCTCACGTGCCACAATGGTGTCACATAATTGTGGGATTGACAAGTGTTTATTTAAAAAAAACTGTTAATAATAATTTAAATTAAATGGACACTTGTCAATCCCACAATGATGTGACACCATTGTAGGATAGAAGATCCGCTCTACCGATTGGTTGGACGTCTATTTTCAATTTTTCATTTTTTATAGATAAAATAAGAAAAATTATTTTTAAAGAAATAGAAATATGAAAGAGGAAGTGTGTTTGAATGAGTTTTTTTGATAGAAAAAAGTGTAATGATTAAGTGTGATGTGATATGTTTTTTTTTAAAGAAAAAATCTTTTTTTTTTGTGTGGAAAATTGATATGGATGAGTTTTGTTTTGTAAGAATATTTAACATATTTAAGCTAAACTCATCGATTAAGGCATCCAAAAATATGCAAAGTGGATCATTTCAAATAAAGATATGTGATTATTTTGATGATTATATCAAAATATTGGCGGATAAAGTACTTTTAATTATTGGGTGAACTGTCTAATTATGAATAGTATAAATTCTGACTTTTTGAGAAAAATTTGAGAGAATTGTCAAGTAATACATTTCTCAAAGAAATTTGAGATTTTTTTCTGAGAAATTGTGTGTAGTATTTCTTTAGGATATTTTTGAAAAATGTCAAACATATGTATTTTTGATGAAAATAATTTCTGAGAAATCGAGAGATGGGGAAAAACATCCCATTCAATCGGGGCCTAAAAGTTCTCTGCTTTCCCACTCCCGAAAGAATTAGTTAAATAACACTTATTTTTTTGTTACTTATCGTTTGTTTGTTATCTCGAAACATATTCACTCAATCAATCCATTATAATCTCGTTAACAAATGATAAAGTTGTGTGTTTACCGAGTCAGGTAGTCGGTGCTGATTTTAAGTTCAAATTGCTCTTGCATGTGACATCAAACATATATTGCACGGTTATATGTAATTTACCCAAATTTCAAATATATATATATAGGGTATGGATCAAATACATTCCAATTCATTAGGTAAGATATAAGACCCAATCTACACCCTTGATACCATTTGATCCCAAGGTCCATATTTAAAGCCATTATTCCTGGTTTTATATTTAATTTAATGATGATGGGGGTATTTTGGTCAATAGGTCTAACAAACTCATGCATATAACATGCAAGATCAAATCAAATCCCACTATATCCGCCCATAACAGATTTTCCCCCCCAATTAATTCTCTTCTTCCCAATTAAAGAATGTAAATTTTTTACAGATGCGTATTGACACAAAAAATGCAAATAACATAAAATTGATACACAAAAGTTAAAGATTGAATTTTATGAAAATGGATCCGCCATTAATGCTTATGCATTTTCACCAAATGTGTCATGCACAGTGCATACAATCTTGTTATTTGTATTTATAAAAAATTATCATAAAAGAATGAAATCAGAAATTACAGAACACAATCAGTGTAAGCAATTTTCAAATTTGATGAGAAATAATTCTTACAATACTCTGTTTCTCACATTCAACGGCTGCTTCGGATTTTTGTACTTCATATTAAATATTTTTAATATGTTATACACACATACTGTATAATGAGTTATAATATACTGTATAATGTGTTATAATATACTATATAATGACTTATAAAATACTGTATAATTGAATATTTTTAATATGTTATAAACACATACTGTATAATGAATTATAATATACTGTATAATGTGTTATAACATACTATATAATGGCTTATAAGATACTGTATAATTGAATATTTTTAATATGTTATAAATACATAATGTATAATGAGTTATAATATATTGTATAATGTGTTATAAAACAAGCCAATCTTGAGTTTTCATGTACCCACGTAAATCCCAATATTACGAACAAGCCAACCTTAACATTTCTCTGCAACTTTTAATATCCCCTCTTTTAATAGCATATTCCTACTCAAAACTCACTACTCAAATTATCCAAATACACAATTTTTCCTCCAAAGCTTTTGATAGTTAGTGAATAATGAAGCACGCACGCAACACGTGACCTATGTCATTAAAAATTGGATAGAAATTTCAATTGAGATTGAATATGAGACTTTTGAAAGTTACGCTTAGATTCCCCTTGCAAATGAGTCCGAAACTGAAACAAGGCAAATTCATTAGACGAAAAGTATGATTTTCTCTATTATAATGCAATGAGGACCTCCTAAGATTACATCTTATTTAATTTGACATTCAACGCGACAAGAAGATTTATAATCAAGATAATTAGTGGTTTCAAACCATTATACGGTATCTTATAAACCACTATACAGTATATTATAACACATTATATAGTATTTTATAACCAATTGTACAGTATGTGTTTATACATTATAAAATTACAATATAATAAACCATTATACAGATATATTCTAAGACATTATACAGTAACGTGTAAGGCAATATACAATGTTTTTCTGTTAACAGTTGCTTCTGAATTTCACAACATCTCTTTGTTATCATAAACCAGATACCCCTACCCCTGTTATAATTTATATATATAACATCTCTCTCTCTCTATATATATATATATACACATACACACACGGCTATCTGTATAGATTTCGCCATCTCCAGACCTTCACAATCTCCCATACATCTTCAATGTCTATATCAATGAAGAAGCAAAAATCAAACCCTGAATCGATTATCAACCACTTCGATCTTCTCTCTAAAGAGAGTTTTCATAATCCTTGATTTCCTCAATGACAATCCATTTGATTAAAAATCATTATCCAAGCTGATTTCGCAGAAGAAGGGAATGTCGATGAGACCTAATTTAGATTTGAACATTCATGATTTTACAATTGATTAATTATGCGTGGGTTTAAATGTGAGAGATTTTAGGAAGATTTGTTGAGTTAATTTAGGATGTGCTTGTTGTATAATTGTGTGTATTTTACTATTATACCTCTAAGCCAATTACAATTGGGGTTCCTGCCTGTTTCTAATGTTTAATTTGGACTGTTTGATTTAATTGATCTAATGATATATATTGGGTCTTATATCTTATTTAATATAGGGTATATATTATATCTTGACCCTATATATATATATATATAAAAGTGACCCGTTTGATGTGCAATATGCTGACCAATTAATGTGATTTATTGTAGGATTGGTATTATTTTATCGAGTTTAACGTGTATACTTGGGTGCACTATTTTTTCTTAATCTGTCCACAATTCAGTTTCGTATTTGCTAATTCAATCTCAAGTTTATTAGAGTTGTTACAAATTCAAGACTGTACGTATTTAATTACCTGCATGCCTAAATGAAAAATCAAACAAAGTACATATTGACTATTACATTTGTAATTTGCCTACATTACATGCTACTTTATAAATTATTACGTGATTAATTAAATAATATAATATACTTATTATTAATAAAGGGATCGGATACATAATCGAACTCCATTCTTATTTCAATAAGGGCAAAAACTTAAAATACTTCTACATTAGTATATTATACTAACCTGTTTTTTTATATCTATATATATATGTGTGTGTGTGTGTGTGGGTGTGAAGTAACTACACAATTTGATTTACTTGTTAAAAAGAAAGAGCTACAAATCTTGATTCTAGTTGAAATTTCAGCACATTAATGCATTATATTTTTTAAATGAATTTTGTTATGTAAGCAGATTTTATCTGATCAGTTTCAAATTAAAACTATAGTACCTTAATCATGAATTTTAATTCTAAAGAATTATATTATAATCTTAAATTTGTTACTATTAATTTGTTAATGTTGCGAGCCATTTAATTGTGGTAAAAGTGTTGCCCCGCTAAAGGCCTTCTATTTTTCTTTTTCCTTTTTGGTATAGTTATTAAATTAACACACAAAAAATCCATTTAATTTTCATTCTCACATGCAGTGGAGGGGTGTTTTGTGTTTAAATTAAATGTTCGTATAATTTTCTTAAGCCTTCCAGTCAATTTTGAAAAAAAAAAATCAAGTAGAATCATTTGTTTATAAAATGGAAACATATAATAAAACAAACTTAAAACCAATGATTATGCAAGTAAATTGGGAGGATATTTTATGTGTAAATTGATCTCTTAGATGGGTGGTACATATAGGCATTTAATTTAGGGTCAATTACACGCACGTCCCTTACTTTAGTGTTAATATTAGCAAAACCCCCTCGACTTTTGGTAGATTACAACAAAATCCCCTTAAGGGATCTACTTTACTTTTAAGGTTTACAATGGGTAAAATTGTAAAAAAAATTTAAATACATAGGAGTTATAATTGTTAGAGTATCTTAATATGAGGCAAACTTTATATAATTTAGAAAAAATAAAAAAAATTCAGTAATATTGAGGGCCGGGGTGTACATATAATTTTCTCTTTAATTTATTCTTATGAGACTATTAAATACCACCAAAAGAGGTGGCATGTCTCCTCACTCAAAAGTAGAGTTGGACATTGAGCCACCAAATTTACACAAAGCTCCATCCACTCAAGTACGTACACTGTACACATGGTATTAAATTGAATTAATTAGTAAATACAACCTCGTGCAAAGAAGCCTGATTTCATGCGTTACAACAAAAAATAATATTAAAAATAAAATTTGAAGTGACAATTCTAGAATTATCACTAGATATACATAATAAATAATAGTAATTTTTGCTTCGTCACAACAATAATTTTTAGTGACAAAGACTTTTTTAAAGTTGTCATTATTGACAATTATTGAAATATGTATAGTGACAACACCAATAGAGTGACAACTATAATTGTTGTTACTAAAGGTGTCACTAATTCTTAATATTGACAACAACTGTCTTGTTATTAATTATAAAGATTGACAATTTTAACACAAATATTGTTACTATTAAATATGTAAAACTTTATTATTGTGACTAAACAAAAAATTATTGTCACTAAAAACTTATAATTAGTGACAACTTTGACATTGTCACTTGATATTTTTGCCACCAATATTCTATTAGTTTTTGTAATGATGGTGGTGGTCGCAGTGGTTGTTGAAGGGATGGTGGCAGATGGCGGCCATTGGCACGGGAGGGATCCGTGGCGGTGTTTGGGGTGGGGTGGCTAATGGTTTGTTCGGCGGGAAGATGTAGTGTTAAAATAAAAAAGGAAAAAGGAAAGAATATATATATATATATATATATAATACATAAAAGAAAACTTGATATCGATATGATCGATCAGATCGACTATATTCGTCCTGACCTATTATATTTGACCTAATTTATATAATTTATTTTTTTAAAACAAAGAGAGCATAAATAGTATTTTAACACCTATACTTGGTATAAAAAAATTATCTTATTCCCAATTTCGCATATGTATCTTAAGCTCAAGCGTTTTCAAAAATAAAATAAAATAATAATAATTAAACTCAAGCGTTATCAAAAATAAAATAAAATAATAATAATTAAACTCAGGCAAAGTATTGATGGAAAGAGGGTCTCATGAAAGAATTTCTTTTGGAGAGGGACATTTCGATAACACGTAATATTCTACTCTTCTACAATGTAATATTACTGCTAGCCATTTCTTCGTTGTGCATTATTACCATGCAGAAGAATTAAGAACGCAAAATAATTCATCATACATAATCTTCTTGAATAGCTAATAATTATTATCAAATAATGTGTTTGACTAAATTCACACTCAAGGCTCAATCTTCTAATTTTTGGTGCCATAATTGTGTCAAAACTTTTGTGCTGGACATATATACTCCATTTTAGGAAAAAATATTTTTTTAGTCCATTAACTTGGTCTTCTTTACATTTTAATTTTTTAAGTTGATGCATTGTAAAATTGATCCATTATCTTCGGACTTTTTGCAATTTTAGTCCTTTTGTACTTATAAAATTGGTAAATTTAGTTTGTGACATAGTCCACACAAATAAATCAGGCCCAACATGCTTCTGAAATAAAATTCGACTTTCATAAATTCATATCTTTGTTTGACCGCCGTATCACCGGATATTCTAAGTCTTCTTTTTTACGGGTTAGATCGTCTTCCGGATACCATTTTGAGGGGGACTATGCTACAGACTAAATTCCAATTTTATAAGCATAAAAGGACTAAAATTACAAAAAGTGCGAAGATAACGAACTAATTTTGTAATGCGTCAACTTAAAAGATTAAAACACAAAAAAAACCAAATTATCAGACTAAAAAATAATTTTCCCCTCCATCATGTTTTTGTATCATTAGCCACATTGAATTCGATGGATGGATTGTGACAATTATGACTCCACTTATTATTTTGTTTGATAAAGACGATCGATAGTGAAAATCACTCATGGATTCAAATCTAATGGTAATTAAATTAATAAATTGAGAGTGTTGCTCGGTTGCTTTCTGTGCAGTGGTTATCAATAAATTGGAAGTATTACTCCTTATCTACTATAAAATTACTTACCGAATCAGGTTTACTTGGGTGATGTAAACTATTACTACTGCTAAATAATCTATAATTTGAATTCTTTTTTTTTTTTTTAAATGAAATCAGTACAATCAACATTGGTTATAGTTTTGGGGTCAAGCACACTTAAGCAAGAGTTGAAATATTGAGAATTAGGGATAAAATCATCAAACCCCCTGAATTTTGGCTGTTTTTACACTTTTTTTATAAACTTTTTTTTTTTCACTTTACTTCCTGAATTTCACGGGATTTGCAAATTCTTATATAACAGCATATTCCGGTGGAATATTCGTCGGAATTTGAACTTTTTTCAAAATAAATTTGCACTTTGCATCCTCAACTTTTTTGTTTTTTTTACTTTGCATCCTCAACTTTGTTTTTAATTGCATTTTATGTCGGAATATTCTTTGAAATATGCTTTTATATAAACATCTGTAAATTCCCTTAAGTTCAGAATGCAAAGTGGAAAAAAAGAGTGTAAAAAGGTTATCCCTAAGAAGTAAAAACATACAAAAGGAAAAGGCACTACCTAACCTACTTATATATGAACGCTAGTTTTTGAAAAATATATTATTTTTTCATCCCTTAGTTGTGAGATATTGAGCCTCAAACGGATAACATCTACGGCACGTTTGGTAGAAGAGAATTGTCATTCCTGAAAAGACTTTTTCCACTTTTTTATTCTCACTTAATGCTTGGTAAGTCCAAAAGAAGTGGGATTAATGAGTCATTGGATTGCGATGCAGATTTTCTATAACACCTTAGTATAACACATAAGTGTTACACTAATAAATGACTGATACATGTCTATCTAATTAAAAATTGGAAATTCATCTTAATCCATAATTCACTACTTATTTTGATTACATAATTAACTTTCCTCCCTTTTCCTGTCTCTACCCCTTCTCTCTCCTTGTTCTGATCTTAGATTTCAAGTTCCGATTTTCATCTTGATACAAAATTCATTATTGAAATGAAAAGAAGTGGTTTGGTTCACAATTAAATATTTCTTCCTTTTCTCGATCTCTACCCATCTCGTAACTTTTTATTCTCCTACATTTCACATAACATAATGTTTATAATGAGAATTACGCAAAATTAAGCCCCATTGATACAAAATAATGGGGGCTACTCCAGTTTTAAGAGTTACCCAATTTCATTTGGTGGTTCCCACTTTGATCTTTCTGAGCAGTTGGGTAATTTAGTAATTCGAAGATATTATAATATCGAGGTGTTTCGCGTGAAAAATAGACTAGAATGAGGAGGGATTTCGAGTAGACGGTCCCCGCCTCGTGATAACCTTAACTTAGGATTATCTACCGACCCCTGGCCAAATAGGCTAATGGTGGTCCTACGCCTTTTTATTTACTTACTCTACGATATATGCAGCAAATATGATCGTAATACGTAAATAACCAAAATACATTAAATTGAGAAAAAGGAGCATACCTCCATCGATTCTTGATTCGAAGTACAAGCTATGGATTCAGCCTCTCGCTACGTCTATTACTATGCTACCAGATTACTCTATACTAAAAATTATAAGTGATTGAACATAATCTAAATTCTAAGCTAAAAGAGAAACTACGAAAAACTGAACTACACTACGTAAACTGCTTTAATGAAAAATCTGAAAAGATAAGTTTTTTCTCTGAGATGTTGTCTGTTTTCTTCCTTCTTCTTCTCACCTTTTATATTCGCGGACGCCCCACGTTCCCCATTTTAGCTAACCGTCTTCAACTCCCTATTTCAAAATCTCAGAGTTTGGCGCGTCCATTTCTCTTTTGGATAAACTTCCTCGTTAAATGGGCCTCATTTTCTTGCCTCTTTATATTCGCTCAAGTGGCCCATATCATTTCGTTTCCCTACTTGGGCCTATCCCCATTCAGTCTCTTTTTCATGGTATTTTTCGAATGGCCCACTTGTCATTTATTATTTATTATAAACAAATGCCCCCTGATATATATGAATATTTCGATTTCATGTATATCAAATAGATACGTCTCTCTCTAGGGACGCTTCAGTTTCGCGGGTCTTTTCTTCTTTCAAATAATCCGTCTCATCCCTAAATGTTGAAACTTTTCACTTTCCTGACGGTTTTTGAAAAATACATCCTTCAAGGTTTTTCCCGGGGTTTTCAATTTCAATCATTATGAATTTACGTTCCCGGTGTTACGTGTATCGATTCGCGCGAATCATCATAACTTCTTCAAATCGCCGTCTTTTCGATATCCTACCCATCAATTGTCGTGGCTTTTCATGTCCGGTCATTTCAACCTTTATAAATAGGTTGGTTGCCTAATTTTCTCTTTACTTTTCCTCTCTATTTTCATTCTTACTCATCGTCTTCTTTGAGCATCATCATTGCTTGCCGCCCTTCTGGTGCACTTATTTTCTTTGCTCGAGTCATATTATGGCCGTGCCTCCCCATCTAGCCGCTCATGATATTACCTTCCTAGTTCCCCAAGCATCGATTTTGGGTTGTGAGGATGCTAAGGAGATCCACCAGATTTTGAGAAATTTTCGACAATATTATCTCAATACCAAAGTGGCCTCAATCGAGACGTCCCATATAGTTCCTCGAGGAGCTTCTACTCACAGAGGAGAGTCGATTCCTCATCTATCCCTTGGTCCCCGATTCGATTCGGTCGTCTTTGATGAAGCGGCTCCGCAAGCCCCCGAGTTGTTAGGGGTTTGACCTGCTTTGGAAGGTGCTCTTACTCCCCTTTGTATGAATTGAGAGGTGCAAAAATTTGCCTGGACTAACATAAGGAAACCCATAAATGGGTGGATTGGGAGTATCGACGCCTTCCCCTGGTTCGAGCGCCTCAGCCAATTTCATCCCAAATGGAGGGAAAATTGCATTCTAGGCCTGATTCGATTGGCCTGCTATCAGGTGTTACCCTTCGAGCAGGTGATGACTGATTCTTTAGCCCTATCTTGGCATCCCTCCTATAATTGCTTTGTTTACCACGAGGGATTCAAACAGTCACGCTCGAGGACGTGGCGTTGATCATTGGGCTGTCTCCACATGGCACGGTTCTCCCTTCGAGTGAACCTATTTCTACAGCCAAATCAATCTTGGTGGCCGCCTCCCTGTGGCTACAACATCATGGCAAGAGTAGTGGCTCCAACATAGCCTACTCGATTTTGGTCAAACATTTCATCGAGAACGAGGATCCGGTACCTGACTTCGAGGAGGTACTCTTTCTAAATTTTGTTCTTTGTCGGTTATTTATGAACTCGGGATGTGTCATGAACAAGACTTTTTTTCCACTGGCTGCTAATATCGCTGAAACCATGGGGCCGATCGAGTTAGCTCCCCTAATTTTATCCCATTTTTATCGAATGATGTTTCATATTTTCCAAAGTTCTTCGAGTGTGAAAAGGGTATCTGGCCCCCTATGGTTATTAACTTGTTGGGCCTTCCTTTACTACCCTAAACTGTTCAATGTTAGAATCCTTCCCTCTTTCGAGACCGCCTTAGTTTCCTCGAGCAACCTCAAGCCTCTTTCGAGTTGGGCTTGTTATGGTGAAGCCACTGTGAACCTTCTGATCCCTCTCGAAAAGGGGTCTTATCTTCTGACTTTGTGCACTCTGTACAACCCTTTGTACGTGTCGACTTGGTGCCCGTTTTTCGAAACCAGACATGATCAAGCCGGCACCCATTGGTCTCACACCGCCCTTCCAGATTGGATGGCTGACATTGACTCCCTCGAAAAACAAGAGGATGATCAACCGTATTGGCATGCCATTTTATTTTCTCGAGATCTTTTGTATGCCGACAACACTCCCGGTGTTGAGGTTTATAATCCCCAGGTACTTGTTATTTGTTGTTTCGAATCGTTATTTTGGTATTAGATAGTACTGCCATTTCATGGGATTTTCATTCTTTGTGTTAATCATCTTTTCTATCTACTCCTAGTTATGCTCGAGGCAGTTTGGTATCAACCAGAGCTTTGCTCTACCATTTCTCGGCACAATGAACCGTCCCTGGTTCCAAAGGCAATACACGATCCCTAAATTCAAAAGAAACCGAGTAGAAAACATTATTCGAGGGATGTCATCGTGCCAGGTTTTACCGTTGCCGGTACCCACTTTTTGCAGGGTTATTCGAGTGGAACCCTGTTTCACTAATTTTTGGAATAGAGTTTTGCAACGAGACTTCTCGAGGCGTATCATATGGCGACTGGTCACCGAGGCCACCAGAAGCTTTGGGGGTTCTGGAAACGTTGCCGACCTCTCCAAGTTATTACCTATAGAGGTATCTTCGATTCTCCTATTTTGTTTTCTTTATTGACTTTTGATTCTCATTTGTTACCTGGCCGTTTATCTTGTTAGGAAGATGCGTACGTGATTCCCCACTCTCTTACCTCGGGGTGGCGGTTTGAAAGAGATGACTCCTCCGTTCGAGCTGGTGATAGCCTCTATCGAGCTCTTCGAGAATCGAAAATTACTGCTCGAGCTTCTTCGGTCAGTGGACAAACCTCCGCGGCTGGTTCTTCTGGCTCCAAGAAATCGAAAGCCAATCCTACATCAGCGCCGGTCACTCGAAAGCGCTCGGCCATGGTTATTCGAGAACAGCCGATTTCTAGCACCTTGACTTCGATCGAAGAAGTAGGATTAGGTGAAGAAGAGGATGAGGAGCCATCTCTTCTCCGGAAAAACAGCAAACTCCCTCGTTTGGAAGGTGCTTCTCTCACTCCTTTTTAGATTTTTATTATGTTAAAGTCCTTGCCTTATATTTTTTTATCGACTTGTAGTTACCCCTGCATCTTCAACTCTTCCACCCGCAACGGAGACTGCCTCTCGAGAGGATCATGCCCTTGCGGTGGCTCTACTCACATCGGATCTAGGACAATCAGCCTTAGCCGAAAATGTTTCTACTCCAGGTAATTAATATAGCATATTTCTTGCATATTTCTTTGAGCGTTTCTTACGTGTTATCTGCTTAACTACCCGTGATTTCTTTCAGAGCTTCCGACTGCTGTCGCCTCGAGCAGTCATGAATCGATACCCGGGATTGACATGGGGATCCCATTCACCCCTAGTCCTTAACCTCCTTTAGATGAATCTTCGCCGGCCGTGACCGTTGACCCCAATCAGGCCCCTATTTCTTCACCAATAGTTACGCCGGATCCGACGCCTTCGAGCTCGACCGCTCCAACAACGGTGGCTCCTCCCAAAGGTATTTTTTGAGTTTGTCTTTGGCCTTTTTTTATCTTCGTATTTGCTTCTTTTTCATAACTTTCCTTTCGAACTTTTCAGATGAAGTCGTCGTCCCTGCCTTTTCGAGGATCGAGTTGACTACGGCATTTTACGACATTCGGCGCCGCCCTGATGATCCGACATTAATTCAGAGACTCCATTTTCTTTTTGATGAAGCCCAGTCGAGAGTATCAGGCACGTGGCTCCCCATATTTGAAGGGGCCCGCAAAGTGCTCAAGAGCTGCCTAAATAATCTTAGAGATTATATGGACCAAGGGATCAACCCTTTGGATGAAGAGGCGTTTATCGAGCATAATAGGCGCATTAATCAGCTACAGGATCAAGCCCTTGTTTTAGCCAACACCCGGGCTAATTACTTAGCCCAAATAGCTGATTTGGACGTTCGAATTGCTGATCTGCAGGTAGAGAGGGATCGCCTTGTCTCCTTGGCCGACCAAGTAGAAGCGGATATGGTATCCCTTGATGATCAAGTCGCCCGATTGGAGGACGAGTTCGAGAACATAATTCGACCTGCACTTGTTGAAAAAGATGCTTTCGAGACATCTTTGGAAGTTCTAACTAGTTCTTTCCCTTTCATTCGTTTCTAGGGCTTGTATTTATTTTGATTTTTTGCTTTCTAAGTTTTGTGTAAGAAATTCTGGCCTGTTTCGGGCAATCTTTCTAGTATTACTGCTTCATTTGTTTTACATATGCTTGGTGTGTACATTTTTAAGTGTTTGGCATTTAATGCTTTACCATATTCGATTCCATCTAAGTGTTGTAATTTATAAGAGTTTCCCGATAATCTGTTGGCGATCAAGAACGGTCCTTCCCACTTAGGGGACCATTTTCCATAAAAGTGATCCTTGGAGCCCTCTGGTAATATCGTTTTCCAAACCAAGTCCCCTTTTTCGAAGGATCTCGCCTTTACCTTTTTGTTATAACTTTTCTCAATCCTTCGTTTTTGTATTTCGATTTGCTGTAATGCCCTAATTTGTACCATTTTGTGATCCAAATTTTCTATGTTCATATTATCGGCATATTCTTCAGAGGTGAGCTCAGTTTGCTCAAGTATTCTTCTCGATTTTATATTAATCTCCATTGGGATAACTGCTTCGTGGCCATAAACCAATTGGAAAGACGATGTTCCTAGGCTATCTTTTTTGGTCACCCTGAGGGCCCATAACGTGTCTATCAGTAATTCATGTCAATTCTTCGGATTATTCTTTATCATCTTAGCAATACATGCTTTAATAAGTTTATTCGAAGATTCAGCTTGTCCGTTCGCTTGGGCATAGTAAGGTGTAGAATTCAGTAGCTTTATATTGAATTGGTTTAGAAATCCGAGTACTTCTGTACTATTGAAAACCTTTGCTTGATCCACCGTTATTGTTTCTGGGATACCGAACCTTGATATAATATTTTCTTTTATAAATTCTGTTATTTGCTTCGAGTTGATGTTTTCGAATGCCTTGGCTTCTACCCACTTAGTGAAATAATCGGTTGCCACCAAGATGTAACTATGTCTCTTCGAGGAAGCTGGTCTAATTTCTCCAATGATGTCCATTGCCCTTCCTCTAAATGGCCATGGCTTGATTATCGATTTCAATTCTGTCGTTGGTTGTCTCAATATCTTGCCGAATCTCTGGCATTGTCTACATCTTTTAGCGTAATTCAAACAATCACGGAGGATAGTGGGCCAATAGAATCCATACCTATGTACCTGCCATCGCATCTTTTGGCCTGCCTGGTGTGCCCCACATATACCCTCATGTGCTTCGGCCATTGTGATCATGGCTTCTTCCAGGTCCAGACATCTTAGCAATATCCCCTGTAAATCTTTTCTATATAGTTCCTTTCCATCATAAAAATAATGGTGAGCTGTTAGTTTGATTCTTTTCGAAAATCATCCTTTTGATGGATTTGCGATATAATCTTTAATTTCGAGTCGCCAATCCTCTTTTTCTTTCATAATATCTATTTTATTAACATATGCCTGCCTTTACTCGAAAGGTACAAGGATTCTGGGTTTGACCTGAATGGAGGTCTCGAGTAGATCCTTATTAATCTTATACCCGACGCCATTTGAGCTAAATCGTTCGAGATCTCGTTATTTTCTCTAGGCACGTGAATGATTTTAACTGCTTCGAAATTCTTAACTAATTCGTGAATTCGAGCGAATGAGGCAATTGCCACTGGACTCAGGCACTTGAATATTCATTTTAGTTGATTCACAATTAACTGAGAATCTCCCCTCACCTCGATTTTCTTAGCTTTCATTTCTATCATGATTTCCAAACCCAAAATGAGGGCTTCGTACTCTGCCCTATTGTTGGTGCATTTTCCTTCAAGTTTAGCATATACTTTGCTGATCACTTTATTAGGTGAAATGATGTAGACCCCGATACCCGCACCACTTCGAGCATTGGACCCGTCGAAATATAAGATCCATGGCACCAGCTCTATGTAAGCGAATTCGAATCTTTCGAGCATATTCAAGTTTTTCGTAGGATGGTCAGCTAGAAAATCAGCCAGTGCTTGACCTTTTACCGCTTTCTGTGGTATGTATATTAAATCGAATTGGAGCAAGTTGAGACTCCATTTGCTCAACCGGCCTCTCACTAATGGCTGGTTCATCATGAATTTGATTACATCGGTGGGTGACACTATCTCTATGGTATAGGCAGCAAAATAATGTCTTAGTTTTACTGAAGCAAAATATAGATTGAGACACCATTTCTCGATAGAAGTGTATCTCTTTTCGGTATCATTCAGTAATCTACTCAGATAAAAGACTGATTGTTCGAATCCCCTATCATTCTCTTGTACTAGTAGACACCCTATCGAATGATCTGCAGCCGATATGTATAACCTCAATTGTTTTCCTTTTCGGGGAGGTATCAAAACTGGAGGTTTTACTAAATATCGTTTTAATGTTTCAAAAGTTTCTTGTTGTTCTCTTTCCCAGATGAATCCTTCTTCATTCCTTAGTATTAACAAAGGAGAAAATATTTCGATTTTTCCTGCCAGATTCGCTATGAATCTTCTCAGGAAATTAGCCTGCCCAAGGAATCTTTGCAATTCCTTTTTATTTCTTGGGGGCTCAGCATCTATGATTGCCCTAGCTTTATTTCGATCTACCTCGATACCGCGGTTATGGATTAAAAATCCTAAGAAGTTGTCCGCTCTTACCCCAAATGCACACTATAAGGGGTTCATTTTTAAATTAAAGCGTCTCATTCGTTGGAAACTCTTGGCCAATGATTCGATATGGTCTCGATGTGTTTGGGCCTTAACTACGATATCGTCAATGTACACTTTCATTGATTTGTCAATTAAATCATGGAACATGTAATTCATAGTTCTCTGATAAGTAGCCCCGACATTCTTTAATCCGAAGGGCATCGCATTCCATTCAAATGTGCCTATAGCTCCTGGGCATCGAAACACTGTTTTACTCCTATCCTTTTCGGCTATTTATAACTGATAATAACCCGAATATCCGTCCATAAATGACATATATTGATGTCGGGCCGCTGCATCTATGAGGACGTCGGCCATTGGCATTGGATATTCGTCTTTGGGAGTAGCTCGGTTTAAATATCTAAAGTCGATGCACACTCTGACCTTGCCGTTCTTTCAGTACTTGCTTCTTAGGTAGCAATAATGAGAATTTTTAAATCAAGTGAGGGAAAAATAAAAAGCACTACAGATGGAACAAGGAGAGAGTTTGTATAAAATTCCCGCAATATGCTTTTATATAAAAATCTGCAAATCCGTTAAGTTTAGGATGCAAAGTGGAAAAAAAAAGTTTGTAAAACCGGCAATAGTGTTAACCGTCCGTAACAACACGGAATCGAACAAATAATATAGTGAAAGTAAGATCGTCTCCACAGGGAAGGTTATCAAGTACCAAATAAAGTTTATCCTATTATTTAGACTATTGATTATCAAAGATTTGAGATTTTAACTAATTAAAAGCAGAAATTTAACAAGAAAATGATTTAATTGTAAATAACTAAAACAGATATGATTAAAACGAATAATCAATTAACGAAAGGCCTAGGGATTAAGATTTCATCAAGGTATTGCTATGGATTATTGACTTTTAATGGATTATCATTCTTATTTAAATTAAAGACCCAATTTCTTTAAATACACGAATACTCTCCCGAGATCTTCATGAGTACCCACCTAAATTAATTAACATCACTCCCATGATCAAAAACTAATTTAGATGAATCCATTAAGTTCTATGAATATTGTTTAACTAGTCTCATGCAAAATTACCAATATCCCTATTAAGCAATTTACACATGTCTATTAAATCTGAACCAATAAACTAATTCACCTCCCGGTACTTCTTAATTTATCTTAAATCATGCAATTGGTGATCAATCAATTACAAGCATTAAACACTCATTAATAGATAAACCAAACAAGAAATCACATCTATCAATCATCAATAATCCAAATTTATACACAAGACTACATCTTAACCCCTAGAAAATAATTTAGCTATACATAATTAAAGAAAAACAAGAAATAAATTGCATAAACATAAAGTTACTCATGTTCAACAATGGAGGATTGGAAGAATACAACTTGAGAAGATAAAGCTTTTCTCTCCAAGAACTCCTCTTCAAGAACTCTTCAAGATCTCCTTTCTCTCTCTAGAAGTCTTCTTTTTTCTCCAAGATCTACTTTTTTTGTAAGAATGAATTATTCTCCCACCTCACTCTAGCCTATCAAATGTTTTTGGCACTTTCTTTTACTAAAAAGGAGTCTTAGATACATAAATTATGCCCATCCAAGTCATAAAATCGGCCCACAAAAATATAAAAATCCGCAGCTGCACAGCTGTGCAGAATATCTGCACAGTTGTGCAGTTGCCTGTGCAGAAATTTTCCTCTTCATTTTTCTTCAACGAAACATTCTCGTTTGGCCTTTCTAATGCATTTCTTCACATTCTCTTGGATAGCCTTCATTATTCTTGTAATAAATACTCCTTCAACTCATCAAAATCATCGCTTTTATGCCTACAAAAGCATTGAAACGACTTAGAAATCAAAATACATAAATTAGGCTAAAAATAAAGGAAAAGACTAACAACAAGGCATAAAATAAAGATAAATGTGAGGTAAATCATAATGAAAATATGTAAAATATGAGACCTAACAAATAGTTCAGGAGGTTTAATGTTTTTATCTCGAATAATTAATTGGGTGTGAATTGTATGAATTGCCCATTAAGATAATGAGATGTGAGAAAGTGAGGGGATTGTTCATTGTGTATGCTCCAGAAAATGTATGAAAAGATCTTCCAGGAATGTGAAAACTGAACATGAGATCTGAGATGGGAACGAGCTAGTATGGGGAGAGAGAAGGGGCAGAGACCGAAGAAGGGAAGAATGTTAATTTTGAAATCAATTGTTTTTTTCCTTTTCAGTAATTAAATAATGAATTATGCATTAAGATGAATTTTCACTTTTTAATTACATAGACAAATGTCGTTTATTTATTGGTGTAACACATAGGTGTTACACCAAAGTGTTATAGAAAATCCGCTCCCCGATTAGATTGCTTATTTCCACTAAAAGTGGGGTAGTTCATTCCTCATTAAATCATGAGGAATGAATATTCCTACTTAACTGCGATTAAGTGGGAATAATAATTAACAAAGTAACTTCCTTTATTACCCCTAAAATCACTCTACAAATCTTACAAATCTTTTATAATTATCCAAATTATACAAAAATTACATATCCAAGAAATTCCATAAATCCATAATCATCGTTCAATTCATCTCACAAAATTATTCCGAAGAAACTTTTTCTTCACCAAGAACACGTAAGTAGCTTTATTATGTTTTTTGTTTTATGCCATGCATGCGGTGATATTTCATGAATGGATGTAAAGATTATGCAATTTTATCATGCGGGTCATAATTTCAAGAGTTTTCCGTATATATAGAGCTTCCAAATACTTATTCAATCAAATAATTTTTCTATATCAATGAGATTTTTCTAACATGAAAAAATTAAAACTAAGTTGTAAGTAGAGAAAAATATAATTTGATATAGAAAAGAAATATAATATATATATATATATATATATATATATAATATGCACACATTTATACTGTGTATAGTAGAGTTATTAGTACACATATGGCCATATGGGCATAACACTTGTAATAAGTAAAACTGCATGTTAGTCTAGTTAATGTATTTTAGTAAACCAAACAAAGGAATGGGGAAATCCTTTTCCGTTCTGACTTTAGACCATGATTCTAGCAAAACAATGGACTGGGAAAGGCCACTCTAGGTGGATTACCATGCCAACTGGATTAACCTTTTCTAGAATAAGCAGTCTACGTACTAAATGAGCTGCTACAGATATGAAAAATTGATAAATTTACCCTTTCTATTGTTGTCCATTTTTTTTTTAGTGAATCGATTGATTATATAATACAACTCATAAATATCAAATAGAATCAATGTACAACCAATTAGCAACAATTACAATTAGCTAAAAACTACTTTAAAAGTAAAGAAGACCCACATGATGTCAGTGATAGTAGAATTCAAGATCTCTAATATCTTGAAATCTCAACTTCGCCAATAAAAATAAATTTGTCGGCTATTAGTTAGCCATTAGCAATGGTTAAAACGAGGTGAATTGATATTTTCTGCTAATCTCTCTCTCTCTTTTTTTTTTTTTTTCCAATTTATCTACATTCCTAGTTTTACATTTGGTTTCTAAGATGTAACTTCTGTTATTTGTATTCATATAATACATCAAGAACCAAAGTTAATATTGAATAATTCTATCGTGGATCGAGTATAAAACAGTAAATTTAATTTTAACTTTTCAATTTTTTATCACACAACCTCCTAATACTAATGAAAACGTTTAATCAACTTGTTGCGTTCATCCCAACATATTACATGTCCGCCCCCCATCCAAGGAAAAAGGGAGGATCCAAATGGACGAAGTGAACCTTTTTTTGTTTAGGGAATCAATTTGCTCATTTTATTAATGAGTCTGGGGTCTAGATGACGAGGGTGTACTTTATTTTCTACCTCAGACTGAAACTGTTCGTTTATCTGACATTATTTCTTTGAATTAAATTATATCATCGCGTTGATTTTCGAAAAAAATAAACAAAAAAATATTCGTAGGCTGGCGTTGAACCGCGATTATAATTGTCAAGGCGGCAAGGCAAGCCTTTGTGGATTAAATGAAAACTAATTGAAATTGACAGGTTATGGTGTTCATATTAGTCAAATGTTTTAATGTTCAAAATCAAGGTCATAAAATTTGTTTCATTATAATAAGTAATAACAATTTCATCCCAAGAGCTAATTTATGTATTAATATTAGATGCGGTATGGAAAAGAATGATGTCGTATGACATTTAATTATTTCTACTTGCCAATTGTCAATCCCGAGTTATATACGCTTATTGTTTAGTTTGAATCAAAATTCAAGCTTACGTGTGTAAAAATATTTGTACGGAGGCAAATAACAATAATGCCCTTAAGAGTCAACTGAATTACAATATTACCTAAGGTTTCGTGTGTTTTTAATTTCCGAGTCAGGTCCAAAATTCGACCCGATGACCCTAACAATCCATACCTTAGATTATAAGACATGTGGCATGATTATGTTGATTCAGATATCACGTCATGAATAGTGACAATTTGGAACCATAAATACCTAGTCTATTTATTTAAATGGGGACTAATATTTATTACTCTCTCAAGCACTCTCAACTCACCTCATATTTGCCCTATCAGTTCAACTTGTATTTACTTCATTCGTACGAGCTAACCCCAATATAGCTTCGCCAATATAATTAAACTATGTATAGACAAGATCATATTTAACTAGGTACTCAAGCAACCTGACATAGTCGGGTCTAGTCTATAATCTACACTATGGGATTCTGGTTTGACCCATTTGGGTCGTGAATTAAATTTGGCCTGAAGTTCGAGCTAAACCAAAGCCTTAAGGTTAGACTTAAAATTTGGCTTTGGTTTGAGAATTATTAAGTTGGGCCTACGAGTTTGGAGCCGATTCGAACTCATTAACAGCCTTATTTGTGTATGGATCCTAAGGTTGTGTTTGGACTCGCTAGATTTGAAATTAAGTAGTTCAAATCTATAATGAAGTCATTTTGTTGTTTGAATGATTTAATTACAATGAATTTTTAAGTATTGAGCTGTCATTTTTGGTTAATATTGGTATTATCATGATGAATTTCACATTTAATTAATATACAGTCCTTTGAAACTTGTGAAAATAAATTATTTTCTCAAGTCCAAATCATTAGTTCGAAAGCAATTGAAAAATAAATTTAGTCTACAAAAGGCCCAAAATGGTAGGAGCACAAAGCCCAGCATGGTGGAACGCACAATCTTCATAGTTTTGTTCGATCCAATTTTAAATTCCATATTAATTTAGACAAAATATATTTATAGTTCCCATTATCCCAGACCAACGAAAATTTGGATTTTCTTTTTCGAAAATCAAAAGAATTGAATTATTTGGAAATAAATATTTACAACAATTATCAATATTAACCCCCAAAACCGTCTAATTGTATGTACTCGGCGCAAATCTTTTTTTTTTTTAAAAGTCCGTTCAATTCAAATCATTGAATAATACGAAAAAATATATAAAAGAAATAATCTTATGTAGTACAAAAATTTTACGTTCTATCCTAATGTAATTGTAATTAGTTCTATATGATGAATCGCATCATAAGAATATTGCCATTATATCGACACCCAGAGTATTGAAATTTCAAAGAATATTTCATGCATTGAAATATAATTATAATTCCAAAAATATAAATCGATATAATTATAATTCCAAAACTGCTCTTTTTTTCAAAAACTTTTTTGAAATTACATTTCTTAACAAACAAGTCCCAAACTCTTGGGGAAAATCACACTTTTCGTCCAGCAATTGTGCTTGAGTACATTTTTAGTGCATAACTTTATATAAATTTCACATTTAGTCGCATAACGTTCTAAATATCTCATATTTAGTTTTAACTGAAATTTTCGTTCAAAACTTAACGGTCAACCCCATTAATATCAAGATGTTTTCATTTGGTATTATATGTCACTCTCACACAAAATTTTCAAAAATAAGACATTTGACGAGCTATGAAATGCAACGTAAGACATATGTAAAATTTGGGACCAAAAATATACTCGAACACAATTACGGAACGAATAACCAACATTTTCCCTAACCACCTCCGTTTACAACAGCTCTTTTCTCTTTATCCCTTTTTATTCTCGTGATTTTCAATTTCAAATTTCCGCACTATTCAGATCTACTCTTCTTCTTCTTCCTTATTTCCTCTAACATCTACTCAGACCTCTCATCAATGCTGCCTACTGAAACCGTCTCCGATCTCAGGGTAAATTCACTGTTTCTCTCTCTAGTTTGCAACTCATTTCGCAATTTATACAGCAATTTTTAGTTTTAATTGTTCGTTTTTGTGTGTTTGTGCGTGTTTTTGTTCTTTTTACAGAGATCATCAAGTAATTCAACTGCTCTAGGTATGAGGTAAGAGTGGAAAACAGCGTTAAGTAATTCTAGGTTTTTCAATTTTCAATTTACCGTAAGATTTGATGAAGAATTATGGAAAAATCTGCGTTTTTTACTTTTAGTAAAATTCAATTTTCAGCGAATATGCATTTGCGGATATCAACAATTTGGAGCATTGTGCTAAGTATTTGAACCAAACGCTCGTCACATTTGGCTTCCCTGCGTCGCTTGATCTCTTTGCTAATGATCCTGTGAGTTTCATTTTTTACTGTGCAGTGAGAATTTATGAGGTTTTAGTTTATCTAATGCGAGTAAATGTTTAATGTGTGTTCTTGAATTAAACGGAAATAGGTCTCGGTGGCGAGAACTTGCAACTGTATGTATGCATTGTTGCAGCAGAGACAGAGGGACATTGAGTTCAGGGAGTCGGCAAATGAGCAGAGGCAACGGTACCATTTTTACATCGTTATCTGTTTGTTTCAGACTTTCAGTTAACTTGTCTGAAAGAGGGTGATTATTTTGTTACTGTTTCTAGTGCTACCATTTTAGTGATAGAAATAAGGAAAGGAGTTGAAAATCTAGAAAACTACAGGAAGTCAATTGAGAAAGTAACATATGTTTGGGATTGATTTGATTAAAAATCTATTTAGATTGTAAATTTTGCCAAAAGAACAACAATAAGTAGAGAGGGAAAAAGATTGATGAGACATGATGATATCTTTCGTGCTTGCGCTTCTAAAGTTGAAGGCTTATTTTGGATCTTGGGGAACATCTTTCTAAATTCTTGGATTTATTAAGTTAGTATTGAAAACCAAACAGTTACATATTTGTAGTTTAAATGACTGTAATAGCAATCTTAATGGTTATCCTGGTCATATGTTTGTGTTGATAATTGAAAGGACAAACAAAAATATGTTGCTTAAACATGCACTTTAGTGGAGCTTGGTGAAAGGGAGTCGATACATTCCATTTATCTATATATTTCTACTTTAGCAATATGATGCTTTGTTTGTATATCAGAAAGACAATACTCTGCGTTTCCTTGCTTATACTAGAAATTTAATATCTTTAACTCATATTTCGAAGCAAAGAACTTACTTGGTACTCTGCTTAATTCAAAGCTAAAGGATCATTAGATGCGTAAAATCTTGGTTTAATTCATCGGTTTTAAGTATTTGGTGGCTTTCGGCACCTTGTTGAAGAAATAACCGAACCTTTCTTTTTTAAAGACTCTTATCAGACATTTCAAGATTGGAAGCCAAAGTTGAGAGGCTGGAAGCACAGTTATCTGGCAAAGATAGAGATATCGCTACAATGACTAGAACGGTCAGAAAATAGTTTCCTCAATTCTATTTTAGGGAACTATTTTTAACTATTTATGTTAGAATGATTATTGGGGATGTTCTTAACAGTACCTTGACTGATTTTGCTACAAAATCTATGAATAGGAAGCTAAAGCTACAGCAGCTTTCAAGGCCCAAATTGAAAAATTGCAGCAGGAACGAGATGAATTTCAAAAGATGGTTTTGGGTAATCAGGTTTATTCTTTACCTTCTTTTCTTGGTTGCAGTAAACCACTCATCTTCTTTGTGCTAATTATTCTAACAAAAAATATTTGATAAACAGCAAGTCAGAACTCAGCAGATACATGAGATGAAGAAAAAAGAAAAAGAATATATAAAGCTACAGGTATGGTGTTTTTTGTTTGTCACATGAGCCTGAATATAAAAGCATAACATATCATATTCATAGGTAACTAACATGCCATATGTTGCAGGAGCGGCTCAACCAAGTATTAATGGAGAAAAAGAAGGAATCTCGATCAGGCATGGAAATTATGAATTTACTACAGGTAACCATTTTACTTTAACTATTGTTACATAACATGATTTGTTTTTTAATGGGTTTAAATTGTGCCAACAGAAAGAAGGCCGGCAGCGTGGGACATGGAATGGGAAGAAGGCTGATAATGATTTCTACAAGAAGATTGTATGTCATGTTATTGACTTGTTTAAGTTTCTCTATCCACTCTTCATTTGTCCCATGACTATGTTCTTATAGGTGGATGCTTATGAAGCAAAAAATCAAGAACTTGTGGCAGAGAATGCTGATTTGAGGGCATTACTGCGCTCAATGCAGGTACTTTCTTAAATCCTTATAAATATCGTTCCATCGAATTTAAGTGATCGAATTTTTATCTTTTCTTATACAAATGTTTCGTTTAACTACTTAAAGTTGTTTTTCTATATATAGAATTTTCATTTTATCTTTTCTTGATCACTGGACAAAGTTCGAGAAATTACAGATAGTAACCAATAGGCTTTTTTACGGTTTTATCAAATTACCATAAAATGGCCGTGGCCATGCCATTTTCATCAAGAAAATGGCAAGATTCTTGATCGCTAGAATTGTGCACTTGTCGCAACCTAAAAGAAAAATATTGGCTAAATTTGTAGACATGTTTATTGATGCTTTGATTGAACTGCAGAGTTTACGCTGACAATAACCTTTTACTTTTCTAATTATTCTTGCCTTCAGGTTGATATGCGTGAGTTCTTAAATGCTCCAAATGGCAAGCAGCCTTGTGTTGCCAACGAGAGGCCAGATGCAGACCCATCACAGTCTCCATTGGGTGGGAGAACGGTATGTCAGAATGTTGGAAAAAGGATATTAATTACTTCCTTTGGAGGATAAACAGCTGTGTAGTAAAATGAGGTTTATTTTTCATCACAGGATATGTTTGATCTACCTCTCCACATGGGTAGAGATCAAATTGAAGAAAGTCTTCGAACAAAAATGGCTTCCATAAAGGTGGATTAGTAGTATTCTTGATGATAATTACGCTGTTATGCAAAAGAACAGTTGAACATAATGTTGATAGAAACTAAATATTTCTGTATTTTCCCGCTATCTAAATTTGAAGGAGCGTATGGTTCAGCTTCAAGATGCAGAGAAGGGTGCAGATGTCACTTCTGAGGTAACAGAGAGAGAACTTGAGCTGGAGGCTCAGCTAGTTGAGGCAAGGAGCATAATTCAAGAGCAGGTATCATACTGTTACTTCAGATTCAGATATTTTTGGTTGAGTTTGGTGTAATTTAGCTGGATTTTTGTTGATATTAGCATGCTCCAAATTTGAATTGTCCCTGCTTTTCGCATTATTTTGAACGAACATCAATAAGTTACTAATCGAGTTTTTCTCCCCATGAAGTCTTTCTGAGTCACATTCTTCTTTCTCCAGTTCATTCTCTGGAGTCTAAATTGGTCTCTTCACCATATATGGACTGTGTATATAAGCTTTAATAGTTGATTAAATAAAATTTACCAATCAGATTCAATAATTTATTCAGATTCTGTGACCATGTTTTCTTAAGAAAATGTTAAGGCCTTAAATGATGAAAATACTCATCCCCGAGCTTTAAATGTTCGTGTGAATATTCAAGTTGAATCATCAAGGGTCTCAATACATATAGCCGATTGTTTTTGAACTCTGGAATAATTCGTCATTTTTTTGGCATGCTTCCATTCCTTTTGCATACTTTTGAATGTTAAAATTTGTACATGTTGTTCATTGACTGTCAGAATGTTCATGTCTTGTTACACATCAAGTTTCTTCATCTTCGTTATAAAGTTGTTTACTTTGTGTGGAATTTACCTTGTTATTTCTTTTGGCATCTAAAATAAGAATAAATATCTTATAATGCAGGCATCTATAATGTCAAAACATCTTGCGAAGCCTGAGAAGCCAAGGTATTATCTTCTGAACAAAATTTTTCACCCCAAAAACAACAAGCTCTTCCCCACTTCACCAATATATATATATATATATATAGTGAATGAGATGGGGGAAGAGAGAAAAAGACCACTGGAAAAAAAAACTGAAAAATCTTTTGCAGGAGATTGAGTGGCCATCTGAGTTCTGATAGGGACTCAATGTTGTCCTCGCCATCTGAGGTATTTTCTATTAATTCTAATTTTGCTTTCGTTCTTACAAATTTCCTATTTTTTTATTTTTTTTTGTTATTATGATTATTGTATGTATGCATGTCCGCAGCGTACACTACAATTTTGTGCCTATTCGCTAGAATTCAGTAGTCCTTAGTCTTGCAACTCTCGATTATCACGTTCTTTACTCTTTGAAGCTTTACAAATGTGCGTAATCATGTTACTTACAGACTCTTTTTGTTCTGTAGGGTCTGTAAATTACTAGTTCTTCAATCTTGAGATAAATTGTCTCCCCAAAAAGCTGCATTCTCCATTTGGTTAGTAACTAGCTTTCCGTTTGTGGCAGTGATTATGTATATGTAATATGCTTTATCTATACCATATAACTAAACTTTAGTTGTTTAGTCAGCAGAAGAAATTTAACTTTCTAATTCCATTGCGTTACTATTTCGTTTTATGCCATTTGCCGTAGTATATTTTATGTTCGTAGTATGTTAAGACAGGTGGAAAACATATATAGTCTATAAATTGTCATCTTTTTCTTGTTTTTAATATTCAAATTCTTCAACGTTGTGCTAGGTTGTTGCTCAATAGGTCCTGATACTTCAGATCATGAACAATCACATTTTACAATGTGATGGAACTTACACAGGTTTCGTCGCGCATATAAACAGTTATGATTATCTTAAGATTTGGAGTCTCGGTGGAAAATATATATAGTTCCATAAATTATCATCTTTTACTTGTTTTATCCATTCAAGTGCTAGGTTGTTGCTCAATAGGTCCCGAGACATCAGATCATGAACATTCACATCTTACAATGTGATGGAACTTATGTAGGATTCGTCACATATAAATGGCTGTGATTATCTTAAGTTTTGGAGTCTCGGGATTCCTTGATAATTACTATGAGGGATACACATGCAAAGTCTTTTTAGATTATCTTAGTGTGCGGAAACAAAATCAAGCTACTTGAGAATTGAGATTAACATATATCAATAATTAATTACCCACTAATTTCTTCTCCCTTTTTTTTCTTTAATCTTTTGAGGCCATTACATACATTTTTATAAGTATATAGCCATCGACAATGAATTAATAACATCTATGAAAAATTAACAATGTGATTGGCTGAAGCATAAAACTCTAAAATCAATGTAAAAATTAAGTGATTGACAAATGTAGCTAAACCAAAATGAACTTAAATCAATTTCTCCTTTTTTATAATGTTTTATTCCGTCTCAAAAATACTCCGATGCATTGTTAGTGGATAAATTAAAATGTAATGCCTATTTAATATACGAGTATGCCTCTTATTTGTTACTAGGATAAAATATATATAAATACACACACACACACACACACACATTGTATTCGATTGGGCACCATTGGCCAGCTCTGAAATCTTGATTAAAATATTTACAATGTCGACACCCAATCATTTCCTCCCATATTATCTTCTTATTTTTCTCATTTTTCTTATTGGCTGTTGAGTTAGTGAAACGTAACTTTCTCAATCATTGCATGAAATATAATAGCTATAGAAATAACCACCAAGTTCTAAAGTATATTTATTTTATGGCCAATCAGTTTTTCTTTTTAATACAAATGAATACAGGAAGATAGTTGAATATAGGGTAAAATGCATTTCGATCTAACCTATGTTGGTCAGAGTATTTTGGTATTTAATCTATTAATTTTAATACTCGATTATTCAACATTTGTAACTTGTGACTTTTAAGTCTATTAAAGGAGTAATTTGAAATATTCCCTCTGAAAAGCCTGTCATGTGCCTTAGGCATGACTTAAGTTATGTATCAAAGTGCACATGTCATGCAATGTATAGGTAATTGGGTGCATAAAATGTCATAGGATAGGGTACAAAGTGCACATATTATGCAATGTATAGGTAATCAGATGCATAAAATGTCATAGGATAGGGTGCAAAGTGCACATATTATGCAATGTATAGGTAGTCGAGTGCACAATTTAATTTAAATTATTCTTTCGGTGTACTTAAGTATCACAATTTATAAAAATTGGATACTCTAATATAAAAATTAATAAATTAGGTACTAAAATGTTCTGACAACATAAATTAGAGTTGAAAATACATTTTACTCTGATATAATTGACAATTTTATATCGAAGCATACAAGGTCTCGTCACCTCGTTTGATAAGATAAACACTCAAATGATTAATTGAAGAATAAGAAAAGTCGCGTTGATTAAATGGTTACCGAGCAATCATGTTCTTCTTTTTGGTAATTATTGAGCAATCATTTCACTAAAATGAATTTAAAATTCATTAATCCTAAGATGAATCCTTAGTAGACTTGACTATTTATTATTTTTATGTGTATACTTTTTTTTAATACTGAAAACAGCTCAAAAGATATATGTACAGAATCTTAAGTTTGGATGATACAATACATCCGATATTTTTGCAAGTTTTTCTCTGATTATCTCTTTATCACATGTCTTCATATCATTTTTATCACTCAACAAGAGCATAGGATTTGTTTGGATTAAAGTGGTATCCACTTCCCACTTTATGTGAGAGGTCCTGTGTTCGAATTCAGACTGCCATAAGTTGTGGCTCTTCTCGCTTTATGGAGTTAGATAGAGTCTTTATGACTCAAAATTATAATTGTCAACCAGGGTTTGTCGGACTAGATATGCAGGGTATCCCCTTCATTTTGAATTAAAAAATAAATAAATAAAGCAATCATAAAGCTCATACTAAGTGAATGGCGCCCGATAAAGACACATATAAAACCTAGTGATACACATAAGTCAAGTGACAATGAAACTTGATTCTACCGGTGAAACTTAAGCTGCCAGTTATTAGAAAAATTGAGTTCTATCTTCACTTGTTTATAATTTTTCTATATTTTGTATAGTAGTTATTGATTCATTGTAATAGTTGTTAACTGGTAGTAAATTGTGATTATTTGACATTTGTAACATATATTATGTAATCGATATAAGAGAATTGGAACTTAGAATCTTAAAATCTGATTTGAACTTCACTACAACATAATTGGGTTTATTTTGGCATGTCAATCAATTTTGGTTGGCTCAAATGAAAGTATAAAAGTTTGATTTTTTCTTTTTTGACCTTTGTGTTATAACTTATAAGTAACAATTGTTGGCCTTTGATTTGATTCCAATAGGGTTTCTTTTGATCTTTAAGAAATGTAGATCATATCTACGTGACATGACGTGAGGGATTATTGTTTATCCATATTTCATTAGTTTATTATTTAGCAATATTCATGAATAGTAGGTAGATAGTTTTTTTATATTTATATTTATATTTTTATTTAATTTCGGGTCAATTGATTATTTTATTTTGCTATTGGCTGCATATTGAGGCTCATCCAAATCTTGCTCATCATCTAAAAGAAATGAATGAAATGAATCGAGCTTAAACTAACTCAAATTTGAATTTTTCTGAGCCTTATGAGCATAGTCTCACAATTTTTTCTTGTAACTCAACTCAAATTCGACTAAGAAGTTTTAGGAGCTAATTCAGACTTATTTCAAACTTAATAACAGTAGCAAAAAAAATTAGTATCAAAAGATAAAAATATGCAATTAAATGTTTAATGAGATAAAACTTCGTTTTTGTCTTTAAATATCTTTCAACTCTATTTTTTCTAACTATTATCATTTATCAATAAAATTCTACTTACTACAATTCGCGTAATCACGAGTTTTTCGTGAAGTTTCAAAACAATGTTTCCCATATTATTCAAAAATTTATTTATCAATCCCACAATGTAAACTCTACATATGGATGAATATTATTATGAATACAATCTATGTCCGTGTGTGTATATATATAAATTCAAAAGGGAAGAGATATCCTACATATCTAGCTCGACAAACTCGGGTTGATATATTGAGTTATAAAGACTCTATCTAGCTCCATAAATGAGGGAAGAGCTATAATTTGTGGCAATCTGGATTCGAACCCAAAACCTCTCACATAAAGTGAATGGTGGATACCACTAGATCAACCGATCTTGGATATTAGATATATACATATATATATATATATTATACATATGTTTATATATATTGTATAAATAATGTACTCCATATGCATGGTGGAAAAGGCCAAAAGGGTTTGTACATTCAGCCGCTTTTTTCCTCTGTTGTTTGCCTCATTTACTTAACATATTATTATAAATATATATATATATATATATATATATATATATATACACATAAATATATATATATATATATGTGCGTTTTTTAGCTCTTATTGCTTTTCTCATCTCTATTCTCTCCTCAACTGCCCACCCTCTCTCTAGCTCTCTCACACACACACTCCTCTGATTCTCTCTCTCTCTCTCTCTATCTATATATATACACACTCGTACACAAGATATATTTGTATATATACAAGAAATGGTGTTTCGGGTGCTGAAAAGCCCACGTTAACTCGTTAAGGACCCATCTCTTCATGGATTCTTTATCCTCTTTTTCATATAATTGTACTCTCTCTCTCTCTCTCTTCATTATATATATACACACACACATATATATATATATATATATGAAATGAAATAAACACACATACACACACAAGATTTCCTTTCTTTATGTTATGTCTATGTGGGGTTGAAATTTTTTGTATATTTCAGGCTCAGAAAACAATACGGGATATTTGTTGTAATGTGGGCTTAATCTTTTGTTATTGATAACAAACATCAGCCATGGATTCTTCTTCTTTGGAGGGTAAGGATTATTTCTTTTCTTATATATATATATAGCCCTGTTTTTCTATATTTATTGTTCATTGAAGTTTTTTTGTTTTTTTTCGATACTTTTGATGTGAAAAAAAGATTGGATTTTTATTTTATTTTAATATTTTATTTTTGTGAATAATGGGTCGTTGAATTTATGTTCGATCTGTTTGATGATCTGATTGCACGCGTGAATCAGTGATTTGAAACTTTTTTTGATTTTGTTTTCGATGAAATCGACACGCATGCTAACTCACACTCCATTAATTGCTTTTTTGTATTTATAATTCGAAATGTCAGAATTTATGAATTACCTACTCTCTCTATGCCTTTTATCTCTTCCTAAATAATTTCAAAGATTCTTTATCAAGAAAATAAAGATATATAGTTGGTATGAAGATGCCAATGAATTCCCAGCTGTCTATTTTCCTTGTTTCTTTATCCCTCTCTCTCTCTTCCTTTCATCCGTACTGTTAACGACTCAGTCGAGTCGGTTGTTGTTCAGATTTGTTTGAATCGTTATCGAGCTTCAAACTTTGTGTTTGAGCTTGATTTGATTGTTAACCAAGCCGAGCTCAAAAGAGCTTTAATCAAGTGGAGCACGAGTAGAACTTCAAAATTAACGAACACACAAAATGTCGTTCAAGCTTGGTTTGATATGTTAACGAATCGAGCTGAAACAAACTTTTACTGAATGATCTTGAGTCAAATATCGAGTAGCATGATTTATTTCTCGGCCCTACTCGGATATGCAAGATAGTTAGCTAAGATGGATAAATGAATTTCTTTAGAAAAAATTACACACAAATCCCCTCACTTGTTGTGTAATTACCAAAATACCCCTCACTTATTGGAAGTTATCAATGCACCCCCTAATGTTAAGGATATTTTACAATTACATCTCTTGTGTGTTTAAAATTCTTACAATTTTACCCTTATAAACATTACGAATAAATCCTTGAGGGGCGTGTTGGCAATTTTCAATAAGTGAGGGGTCTTTGTGTAATTTTTCCCATTTATTTGTATATAATTTGGTGAAATGATATTTTCTTGCTTAAAATAATGCATGGATTATTAAAATATTGTACTGAGAAGACTTTCTATAAGGGATTTAATCTCTTATTCGATTGCCTAATCCATTGTCTTCAATTAATTATTAGAACAAAACTACTACTAATCGAATTTCTTGAAAAAACAAAAACAAACTTTTGTGAATGCATCCTCTAAAATGTATAGTATCTTTGCTAATTCATGTACTATTCTTATCTTTTCTCGTAAAAGTTTATGGCATTTGATCGTTCAAATAATTTAATTGTTGTGATAACTTTTCGATCCAGCATTGGTATCTGATCCATCGAGATGCAGTAAGTTGAGTATGGATCAAAGAAGAGAACTTGTGTATGAGATATCGAAGTGGTCAGATAGCGCGACAGAAATGCTACAAGCGTGGAGTCGGCACGACATATTGCAGATACTCTGTGCAGAGCTTGGAAAAGAAAGGAAGTACACAGGCTTAACGAAGGCGAAAATAATCGAACACCTTCTTAAAATTGTAGACGAAAAGAAATCACAGGGGGCCGGTACTGCAGATGTTTCCAAAGAGAATGATGAAAGGACTCCCAAAAGGCAAAGAAAATACGACCACCCTAGTCGCCTTGTTGTTGCTTCAAGTGTTGAACCCGATGCTGATTCAGGTCGTGCCACCATGTATTGCAAAAACTCTGCTTGCAAGGCTAAGTTGAACCGTGAGGGTGATTTCTGCAAAAGGTGTTCGTGCTGCATTTGTCGTCAGTATGATGACAATAAGGACCCTGGTTTATGGTTAATCTGCAATTCTGACCCTCCGTTTCATGGCGTGTCGTGTGGTATGTCGTGCCACCTTGAATGTGCGTTACGACATGAAAATTCAGGCATTTCACAGGATAGGCAGGATAAGGGACTCGATGGGAGCTTCTGTTGCGTATCTTGTGGGAAAGTGAACGATTTGCTCGGGTAAATGGCTTATTCTTATTATTAATTTTTTCAATTAAATTAACATAAGTGACAATTTGGACAAAATAGTGCAGTTCCTGGAGAAAGCAACTAGTAGTGGCGAGGGATACCAGGCGGGTCGACATATTGTGCTATAGGCTCTCTTTAGCGCAAAAGATTCTTGCTGGTACTAAACATTACCAGAATTTATATGGAATCATCGATGAAGCAGTGATAAAGGTCGAAGAAGATGTGGGCCCGCTTACGGGTTTACCTGTGAAGATGGCCAGAGGAATTGTTAATCGGCTCTCATCAGGCCAGGAAATTCAAAGACTTTGTGCTTCTGCTGTGGAGTCTCTGGACTTGATGCTTTCTAATCGAGTCTCCGACATTCCTTCTGGTACTCTCTCTCTCTCTAAGTTTTTCAAGTCCTTTGTGAGAACATCTTTTGCTGCTCTGCTATCTATAACAGAATTTTTGGTTTAGTAAATCATCCTGGAATTTCGAAATGCATAATACTACAAGAAGAATTTCCCTTCTAATAGTGAGATTATTTTGTTGTTATTATGGTGACTATACACATATTATTATGTATGTATGTATACTTTTGTTACTGGTCATCCCGGATAAGGCAAGTGTTCTAACATCTGACTCATTCTTGGGAATTTATATTTTCTAGATTGCAATACTTATGCATCAAAACTTGTCACTTTTGAAGATATTCGGGATTCGTCACTTGCATTGATTGTGAATTCCGATGATTCGAATGTGGAAAATGTCGCGGGAGGTTCTCAAAATGAGGGGCCAAATCCGAACTCTAAGATCCTGGGACTAGAAAGAAGTCAAAGCCCGGTTACTAATTGTAGCACTCTCTCTAATCCTTCTTCGGTGGAAGATGAGACTAATAACGTCGTGCCATGCAGAAATGACGATGAAATTAGAGGTGATAATTATCTTCGGTTCTGTGAAAATGCTGATAAAGTTGATACAAGAAACGACACCATCAATTGTTCGGGTCAAAGCGAAAAGGAGACTGATGTAGACGTAATCTCTTTGAATCATAGAAACAAAGAATCTTCAAACAATCATTTAATTGAGGAAACAAGTAAGGATAACGGGTCGAATACGCCTATCCGGTCGGGGTTGGAATGTGTTCTCTATGTCAATAGTCCAGAAGCCCGGCTACCAATCACTCCATGCAAGTTTGAGAAAGGGAAGGATATAGAAAATGGGCCTAAATGCGGGCTGGAGCCTCGGCCCGGTAGCTCGTCTAAGAAGAGAAGTGGTGAAGGACGGGACGAGGGTTTCGAGTATTATGTGAAAATTATCCGGTGGTTGGAGTGTGATGGTCATATAGAGACGGCGTTTAGGCAGAAATTCTTGACATGGTACGGCTTGATAGCGAGCCCGGAAGAGGTTCGGGTTGTGAAAGTATTCGTTGATACGTTTATTGAAGATCCCGAATCTCTAGCTGGACAACTTGTCGATACGTTCTCGGATGTTATTTCGGACAAGAGATGTTCGGCGGTACCGGCTGGATTTTGCACGAAGCTTTGGCATTGAGATATTTGAAATGTGTCTTCTTGATTATATCTTTGAGTATGTGCTTCCGAGGAGATTTGCCTATTCTTAGGGGTAGGTGTCGGGTCGGGTTTTGGGTCGTTCAGGTTTGAGTAGCATTTTATGCTACCCGAACCTTACTCGAAAGAAACTCTTAATATTATAGCATTTCACTAGGCTATTCTTTTGAATTTAGAAACTTATTTAAGCCTCTCCAAAAAAAAAAACTTATTTAAGCATTTTCCATTGGAGCTAGATCATTATTCAAATTTTATACATAGGATTTTGCCAATATTATATGAGCATGTATTTTCTTTAGAAAATTCCTGGTTATATACACAAATGATTATGCAATTTCTTTAACTTTACGAGATTATACTTATTAAAGCAAAATAATATCTTATAAAATGATAATAAAACAATAAAAAATTATCCATGAGATATAACATTTTTTTTATGTAAAATTGTAGTTAGCTAGTGGTGATAAAACCGACGTTTAAATGCTATGATGCACTGATACTCCTAAAAATGATCACGTATAGTATTATATCCGTATTGTATTCGATACGGATATTCCTAAATACCGTATCCAGACCATTTTTAAGTGTCCGAAAATTAAAAGAAAAAAAAATTTAAATACCGTATCCGACACAAAATTTGAAGTTATCTAACACGCCTTGGATAACAGACATTAGTATTTTTTAATATTATACAATATTTTTTGGGTTAAAATAGGAAAAAAGATCCGTCTTTTGTTAAAAATTAAATCATAAAAGTTAAACAAATGACCAAGAAATTTAGGAAACTAGACGAAATTTTATTTATGTTGAATTTATTAAATCAAATTTATTTTAAATATTATACATGCAATTATATATATATATATATATAATATGCATATCTTCTACGTAGCATATCCTAAAATTTTGAGATTTGCTGTATTTCGTATCGGTATCATATCGTTTCATTGTTCCCGTATCTGTATCCGTGTAACATAGTTTAAATGCTATGATGTACAGATACTCTTAAAATTGGACTCGTGGAGTATCTTATCTGTATTGGATACAATACTCTGTGGATACTGCCCAGATACATATCAGATACTTTTTGAAGTATCCAAAAATTAAAAGAAAAAAATAATTCTGGATTCCGGATCCGATACTTCCGAATGCCGTATCTGATACAAAATTTGAAATACTTGACACGCCTTGGATACAGGACAAAATATTTTTTTTGAATATTATATAACCTTTTTAGGTTAAAACAGGAAATAGTAAGGACTTTAACCGTATGCTAAAAAATTAAACCAACAAAAATGAAATTTAAAGAAGCAAAAAAACACTTTGGTTTCACTTCTTAAATATGTTTTTCTTCTCTTACTCCACGTGAAACCTATGATTTATACTTTATTATTGAAGATTTTGGATAAAAGGGTAATTGTTGGTATTAATAGAATGACGTTCGTACGCCGCAAATGATGAAGTTTTTTGGTTACCTTCGAAATTTTTTGAAGTTATAAAGAATAAATTGGTGTCAGTATTGCAGTTTTATTTATGTTAATGAACATATTTACTCAAATTTATTTTTAAATACTATATATATATATATTCGTATTCTCAATGTATTGTATTCTATAATTTTAAAATTTGTAGTATTTTGTATTCGTGTCGTGTCTGTATCCTCGTATTCGTATCCGTGCATATAGTTTAAATGTCTAACAAAACTCGGGAATATTAAATTAATAATATAAAAAAAAAGAAAAATAAAAAAAATGTTGGAAAAATGTGGGAGATCAGATAATGGTGTATGTCGTCTCACATTAAATTAATAATAGTGTATGTCGTCTCACATTAAATTATAAAAAAAACGATAATAAAAGACGACATAGTGTATGTCGTCTTACACTATTTCGTTTTATAGCATTATCTGATCTCCCACATTTTTCCAACATTTTTGATTTTTTTTTATATTATTAATTTAATATTTCCAACAAAACTCTCCCACCCACTTAATTTCCTCCACTGCCTTCCAATCAATCACACATCACTTCACACTCTCCCACACCCCCATTCTTGTCCTTTTCCCTAACCTACATTTCCACACTCCCCATCAAAAACCCTCAAGATTCCATTTCCAAACACATCACAATTTTTGACTTATTATTCTCCTCTTCATTATTTTCTATTAAGTTTCAAGAAAAAAAAGGTAAAAAGAAAATGTCATTTGCTATGTAGGGCTCAAATCCAACTCCAATCTTATCCATCTCAATGACTCAATTTCATCTTGGAGAGCAAGATAAGTGTTTCAAATGGTTCAAGAACACATTGCATGAAGGTAGTTATAAATTTATAATCTTGGCAAACATCTACGAAATTCTGGTCAAGACAAAATTTGACGATCTAAGTAATTAAATTACATGAGTTAATTATAATTTTATAATCTTGGCAAACATCTAAGAAGTTCTGGTCCGGACAAAATTTACGATCTTAGTAATTAAATTACATGGGTTACACTTGCCGTGTGATATAGAACAATGGAAATTGGATTCGGCCGAAGTTAAGTGATTAATACAAATGAATTTCGCTTGTTTTATGATATATAATATAAAGAATCAGATGCAGCAGAACCCTAGTGATTACACAGCGAGTGAAGTGCACTTAACATGTCATAGTTGGTTGGATGTGACTAGCTAGACTCGTCTCAACTAGGGTTTACCTACAACATTTGCTTGGATCTCACTAGTTTAATCTATATTACTCTTTATGTTTTTTGACAGACTTGGAATCCAATAAACAACAAGAAGTTTGAAACACTTTCATATGTTCCTCCCCTCTCAGAAGAATCAATCGCCAAGGAGATCGTTACATGATCAACAAGGGATGGATCCCTTGTCTTGAATTCGACGAGGTTTGATCAAGAAAACATATTATCATAATGAAATAGGAGAAAAGAACATTTCGAGTTATGAAGAATTCAATCATTCATACACAAAATTGAATTGAAAAAAATCTTCTATAGATAAGATTTTGAATACTGAAGAGTACAGATTACGAACCATATGCATGTACTACAATTGGTGGACATGCATTGGGTGTTTGGATAGTCCAAATTCTCTATTTCAAAATGATGTTTCATCTCGTATTCTACTTATGACATGGTATAAAAGATCATCAAAAGATAGAAAATGACTTGGATTAAATACACGGCGTGCACATGTGAAGTGAAATATAAAAAGATACACCATTTTGAGATTTTTTTTTATATGGTGGGTGAATGTACTATAAATGTTCTTATTTTTATTTTCTAATTATTGATTAACATCTAATAACACTCCATATGTTGACCTGACATAATATACATACTTTGATGTATGTCTCACCATATGCATCTAAGAATTTCTAACCGCTATTTGGCTACACTACATTGGTAATAACACTAAGCTACATCACGTTCTGATTGGAATTCTACTTGGAGTACACACTAGCTCACACATTAGGTAACCGACTTAAGTCCAATCAAACACGATTCAATTCGAGCTATATTTTCTCAAAGTTGTATATCCAGCAATTTTAGTAGTTTTGAAAGAGATAACTGCAACTAATTTGATTTTAGTCCTCACAAAATTTAGTCCCTCGTACTTTTATTTTCATAAAAACAATTATTTACAAAAAACTAAGTATTAATTGAACTGTTTATATGTGCACACAACAGATTGAATTATTATAGTTTCATATTTCTTAAATAAGTTTCAGCTTTCTCCAATTTCAAGTCATTTAAGTTTGAAATTCCTGCAATTTTACTGATTTGCACATATGCAATTCCATTTTCAATTAATAGAGGGTAGGTAGACAACAAAAAAGAATTGGCGCTTGATCAAAAAAAAAAAAAAAAAAAAAAGATTTTGCACAAAAATAAAATATTATAAGAATGATCATCTACTTCATCTTTATATTGCAATCTCCTATTGCAAAACATGAATGAATGACACGTGACATACAATTTCTCATTTTTCCATTAGAAAATTCTGTAAATAAAATACGTGTCAGTTATCTCTGTCTTTTGTTTGAAAATATCACCTACTAATTTCGACGAGCACTAAACCACATATTAGAATCGAAATAGCAATGGACAGAATGGAAAATTAAATAATTAATATAAAAATAAATAAAAAATCAGGAAATACCATCAAAGTGGTAGGAATCAGAAAATGGTATATTACGACATGGGGTATGTCGTCTCATACTTTTTTTTTTTTTTAAATCAAAGTGAGACGACATTGGTTATGTCGTCTCACTTTGATTTTTTATTTTTTTTTAATATTGTTAATTGTTATCACGGCAAAAGCCGTGATAACATATATATATATATATTTTGTTTGTCGTATTTTTTTATCCAAACATCGAAATGAGTCCATTTTTGTGTGGTTATAAAGTTTATATGAAAGTCTACAAATTATATGTTCGGGTCCAGACCCAAAAATGAACGAAAAAGGGAAAAAAATGAGCCGAAAATAAGAAAAAAATTATTACTTTCTTAAAAAAATTGCTCTAGTGCTGCTTTTTTGCTTGCCTTATTCCTTTATCCGGGCATCAAAATGAGTCCATTTTTATGTGGTTACAAAGTTTATATGAAAGTCTACAAATTATATGTTCGGGTCGAAACCCAAAAATGCACGAAAAAGGGAGAAAAATGACAAGGAAAAAAAATCATTTTTTTCTTTAAAAAATTTGCTCTAGTGCTGCTTTTTTGCTTGCCGCATTCATTTATCCGGGTATCGAAATGAGTCCATTTTTATGTGGTTACAAAGTTTATATGAAAGTCTACAAATTATAAGTTCGGGTCGAAACCTAAAAATGCACGAAAAAAGGAGAAAAATGAGCTGGAACAAGGAAAAAAATTGTTCTAATGCTGCTTTTTTGCTTGCCGCATTCCTTTATCCGGGCATCGAAATGAGTCCATTTTTGTGTGGTTACAAAGTTTATAAGAAATTCTACAAATTATATATTCGCGTCGAAACCCAAAAATGCACGAAAAATGGAGAAAAATGAGCTGAAAACAAGGAGAAAAATTGCTCGAATGCTGCTTTTTTGCTTGCCGCATTCCTTTATCCGGGCATCGAAATGAGTCCATTTTTGTGTGGTTACAAAGTTTATATGAAATTCTACAAATTATATGTTCGGGTCGAAACCCAAAAATGCACGAAAAATGGAGAAAAATGAGCTAGAAACAAGGAAAAAAATTGCTCGAATGCTGCTTTTTTGCTTGCTGCATTTCTTTATCCGGGCATCGAAATAAGTCCATTTTTATGTGGTTACAAAGTTTATATTAAATTTTACAAATTATATATTCTGGCCGAAACCAAAAAAAGCACGAAAAATGGAGAAAAATGAGCTGAAAACAAGGAAAAAAATTGCTCTAATGTTGCTTTTTTGCTTCTGCATTCCTTTATCTGAGCATCGAAATGAGTCAATTTTTATGTGATTACAAAGTTTATATGAAATTCTACAAATTATATTTTCGGGTTGAAACCCAAAAATGCACGAAAAATGAGCTGGAAACAAGGAAAAAAATTGCTCTAATGCTGCTTTTTTGCTTGCCACATTCCTTTATCTGGGCATCGAAAGGAGTCCATTTTTGTGTGATTACATAGTTTATATGAAATTCTTCAAATTATATTTTCGGGTCCAAATCCAAAAATGCATGAAAAAATGGAGAAAAATGAGGTGGAAACAAGGAAGAAAATTGCTCGAATGTTGCTTTTTTTCTTGCCGTTATCCGGGCATCGAAATGAGTCCATTTTTCTGAGGTTACAAAGTTTATGTGAAAGTCTACAATTTATATGTTCAAGTCCAAATACAAAAATGCACGTGAAGAAAAATGTGCCGGGAGCAAGCAAAGACTTTCATATAAACTTTGTTTAAGAAAATAATGATTTTTTCCCCTTATTTCTGGCTCATTTTTCTCCATTTTTCTTGCATTTTTGGGTTTTGATCCTAATATATAATTTGTAGACTTTAAAATAAACTTTGTAACCATACAAAAATTGACTCATTTCGATACCCGGATAAAGAAATGTGGCAAGCAAAAAAGTAGCATTCGAGCAATTTTTTTCCTTGTTTCCAGCTCATTTTTCTCCATTTTTCATGCATTTTTGGGTTTCGAACCGAACATATAATTTGTAGAATTTCATATAAACTTTGTAACCATACAAAAATGGACTCATTAGATGCCCGGATAAAGGAATGCGACAAGCAAAAAAGCAGCATTCGAGCAATTTTTTTCCTTATTTCCAGCTCATTTGTCTCCATTTTTCGTGCATTTTTGGGTTTCGACCCAAACATATAATTTGTAGAATTTCATATAAGCTTTGTAACCACATAAAAATGGACTCATTTTGATGCCCGGATAAAAGAATGCGGCAAGCAAAAAAGCAGCATTAGAGCAATTTTTTTCCTTGTTCCAGCTCATTTTTCTCCCTTTTTCGTGCATTTTGTTTCGACCCAAACATATAATTTGTAGACTTTCATATAAACTTTGTAACCACATAAAAATGGACTCATTTTGATGCCCGGATAAATGAATGCGGCAAGCAAAAAAGCAGCACTAGCAAATTTTTTAATAAAAAAAATGATTGTTTTTGCTTGTCATTTTTCTCCCTTTTTCGTGCATTTTTTGATTTCGACCCGAACATATAATTTGTAGACTTTCATATAAACTTTGTAACCACATAAAAATGGACTCATTTCGATGTCCGGATAAAGGAATACGGCAAGCAAAAAAGCAACACTAGAGCAATTTTTTTAAGAAAGTAATAATTTTTTCCTTATTTTCGGCTCATTTTTCTCCCTTTTTCGTTCATTTTTTGGTCTCGACCCGAATATATAATTTGTAGACTTTCATATAAACTTTGTAACCACACAAAAATGAACTCATTAAGATGTTCGGATAAAAAAATACGGCAAACAAAATATATATATATATGTTATCATGGCTTTTTCCGTGATAACAATTAACAATATTAAAAAAAAAAAAAAAAATCAAAGTGAGACGACATAACCAATGTCGTCTCACTTTGATTTAAAAAAAGAAAACGAAAAGTAAGAGACGACATAGGGTATGTCGTCTCTTAGCTGAGACGACATACCATTTTCTGATTCCCACCACTTTGATGGTATTTCCTGATTTTTTATTTATTTTTATATTAATTATTTAATTTTCCCATGAACAGAATAATAATTATCCATTTCTTGATTTATTCTTCTGATATTAAATATTTTTTTATTAATTTTAATTTTTGATTATTTGGGAAGATGGGATATGTATCCAGGGAGAATAGTAGGATGCCAAATTATTATGTTTGGTTGCACTGATTCTTCTCAAGTTCTTAATGAAATCCAACTATGTAAAAGCGCGTTTCCTAATGCTTATATTCGCTGTTTGGCTTTTGACAACATTAAACAGGTGCAGTGCATGGCTTTTCTCGTCCAGAAGCCCAACAACAATAGCCTCAAACTAAAGTCGCGTTTCCAAACTACTCTGTTTTTATTTGAACATTTCTCCATGTTTTTAACTTATTTGAACTTTAGTCCCATCAGACTCAAGAAATTGCATTTTTGTCTCAGCCGTCTATTTTTTGACGGAAAAAAGAGAGTGGAGTGCACGGCCCGTTAGTCCAAAAAATGCAAACTAACAGCGAGTGAAGTGCACATGCATTTTTCCGTAAAAAAAAAATTGACAACTGAGACCAAATCTGCAATTTTTTTGAATCATCTGGGACTAAAATTACAATACACAATGTCCCATGTGACCAAAAGTGCAGGATGTGTTTGATTTTATTTTGGAGTTTTTTTTTGGTAAAAATTTTGGTGAAAAAATTTATTGGAAATTGTGTATTTTGGTGAAAATGTGTTTGTTTTTGTGTTTGACTTTATTTTCAGAAAAGACAAAAGTTACTGTAACAGTCAAATCATGTAACTTTTTGTCTGAAAAATCGTGTTTATAATTAGTTAATGATTGAAAAATATAATATAATATAAGTTTTAAATGATTGTAATATTATGGTTATATATATATATATATTATAGTTGATGTAATTAGTAGGCACCCTAAAATAGACACAAATAGGAAAACAATAGCTAACAAAATTTTTGACCAAATAAGTCCTTTTTGGTAAAAAAAACATAAAACAAACAAGTTTTGGCCAAACTTTGTTTGAAAACAAAAACAAACACAGCCACAATTTTCCAAGACATTCTATAACAACCAAAAATAAACATACTAAGAAGTATGAACTTAGTAATATTATTTCTCCAAATTCTTGAAAATAACTTGGACAAAACTCGACTTTTTTCATAGAACGTGGTTATGTAACAATATTTTTTTATCTTCATTAATTTAGTCCTGAAATTTATTCTAATTATAGTATAGCTGAAATAATTAAATATTATCTCGCTATGCCAACTTATTTTTCTATTTTTTCCCAATACATTTATTTTAATTTACTAAGTAGTATGATTTCTAATGACATTTTAATACATGAATGAATTATATTCATAAATAATAGTAGTATTCTTAATAAAGATATTCACATATTAATAGCATATCTAATAATGTAAGCGGGATTTTATGTTTTTTTTTTTTGCTTAACTGTCCCGATTAACACCTGAATTACGAAATCTAAGACATCACAAATTATACCCAAATCTCCATTTCATTACCATGGTTTCGAGTCTCCTACATGAAAATATTCCATAGTTCAATATCTGACATTGTGCTCCACAAAGAATGCCAAAACCATTCAAAAGACAATATCAAAATGTAAAAAACAAATTTAGAGAAAATATTTTCTCATTCTGTCATCAACCGTTTCTAAACAAAATCAAATCACTGAAACTTATATTCTAGCTCGTTATAAACCCGCGTATTTATATCTAGGACGTATAATCAGTTGACCGCAAAAAACTAAATCTGATGGCAAATTGATCAAGCCAAAGTGTACCAAATTACTAACATAATTCAAAACGAGAAGCCCAAACTGATGCAAGGGAAGATTTTCTTCATCACTTCTTGTAACATTAATTTAGGTTAGAGCACAACTTAAACACTATCACCCTAAGCAAAATACATAATATATGTGAAATTTAAATACTCGAAACAATTAAATATCAGAAACACTAATGCTAAGAATATAATCTGCAATAAATCATGAAATTACCATCAAAGGGATCGATTTTGCATCTTTTTCCACCTTTTCACCACTGCTTTGACACTCTTCAATCTACTTAGAGGTTTCTTCTTAAGCTTAGCCTTCTTCTTGACAACCGGCATTTCTATAACGGGCCCGGAGGTACTCCCTTTTTTAATGCACTACCCCTAGGAGTAACAGATGGTGGCAACCTCAAACTTTCAGGAGGCAGAGGGTTCTGTGGCTTCCAAACTAAGTTATTCTTCATAGAAAATCGAACTCTCTTTACACTCTTTGCAGCATCATCAACTCCACCATCTCCATTCCTATTTGTAATTTCTTTTGTTCTCTTCCTCTTACCACGTGAAATCGAAATTAGAGGAGCATTAGGGAAATCTAGATCATCATCACTATCAGAATTAGCTTCAGCAACAACTTTCTCAAATTGTTTCCGAAGGTTCAATAGCACCGTTTCATTCAAAGCTGATACATTTCCATCATTTTCCAGGTCATCACTAAGAGATTGAAAATTCTCTGTGCAATTAACATTTACAAAATCACCATTTTCCACAACCACGGATTTATTTTCACAAACGCCATTTTCGTCTCTTCTCTTCTTTTTCTTCCTCTTCTTATCATCTCCATTTATCCCTTTTTTCGCCTTCTTACTCTTCTTAGATATTCTTTTATCATCATCTTCACCTACACTGGATTCTACATTACCATTACTAGTATAAGAATCAATCGGGATCAACTGAGGCACTACCTCATAATCACCACCACTAACTACATCACTGTATTCAGGTACAACAATTTCAACGCCCGATAATTCCAATTCCTTCTCCAACTTCAGAAAGTCGTCATGCAACCCCAATACCACCTTCCTGTTACCCTGAACGCAATCCACTGACGAACCAACCTGGTAAAACATTCCCGATAACCCCATCCTCAATGAAACCGTCCCCAACAACACATCCCCGTCCTTTTCCTCCACTCCCATCCTCTTCTTCTCCAACATTTCCTTCCCCGCCTTCACCAACTCATCAAACACGTAACTCTTCACCTTCCCCAACAAAATCCTATCCTGACTCCTCATCATAACCGTGAAAAACGGTCCCAAAACAACATCAACCACCTCCTTCCTCATCGGAAAACCGACCCCCTTCAACTCCTCCAAAAACACAGACACCACATGATAATTCACCCCATTCCCCCTCAATTTATCCTCAGCCAAAAACCCATCACTCTCCAAAACCCCAAAATACCCCTCCAAAACCCTCAATTCCCATTTCCTCAACCTAAATACCGCAAACAACGCCTTCACAAACCGCCGTATCAGCAAGTAAAACTTATCCAACCTCAACCTATCAATCCCCGGCCACTCCCTACGAAGCGTGACCAAAAATCCACGAAAAAACTCCAATTGAAGCGAGGGTTTGAGCGATAGAAACAGAGATGTGTATCTATCGATTAAAGCTACCTGATTGGGGGTCTTGTCAGCGTGCCACAGGCAATAGAAGAGGCCTTTCCATACCTTCTTGATATCGGAGTCTGATAACTGCGGCGGCTCCGCCGCAAGCCACGACTGGAGAAGGCGTAACGATTGAGATCTGACGGTGGCGTTACATGAGGCCAAGAATTTGATTATGGCAGGTCCGGTGATGGATGCGAGGGCGGGATGTAGGGGTTTGGGCTCTCGAGGTCTCTTCTTCATGTGTGATGCAGAGAAAGAGTTTAGGATTTGAATTTTAGGGTTTTGGGGGTTATTAAGTTGAGAGCTGAGACCGGTGATTTTGTAGCCGAGTCCAGCTGAACGCGATGCATATTTGAAACAAAGTTTTAAAGATTGTGTTTGAGTTAGTTCGATTATTAATTGAGTCGAGTCCAAACGAATTTGAGTAGTTTGATTTTTTATATATATATTTTTATTATTTTTTATTAATCGAATCGATGTTGAGCCGATTTTCAAAACTTATCAAATATAAAAAGTTGTTCAAGTTTGATTTGATATATTAACAAATCGAGCTCAAATGAGCTTTTAGCGATCGAGTTCGAGTCGAGTATCGAGTTGTTCGGTTCGTTTTTCACACCAAATTGTCTGTAAACAAAATAGCTATAGTAGTCCCTAAAATAGTCCCCAAAGTATAATTAACTTTTTCTAAAAAGAGGAAAAATTGCATTTTTCATCTAATAACTTTTTTCTAATTTAATTTTGGTCCCATTCACTACAAGATTTTTCACATTTAGTCCAATAACTTTTAAAATGTCTCACATTTAGTCTCAACTGAAGTTTCCATTCAAAACTGTCAACTCTGTTACCCAACCTTTTGACTGATTTTTTTGGGAGAATTCGTGCATGAATGCACTAAAAAACATACAAAATTCATTATCAAGATATTTTTATTTAATATCATGTGCCACTCACGCACAAAATCTCCCCGACAAAACCAATGAAAAGGTTGACTAATGGAGTGGACCGTTAAATTTGGATGAAAACTTCGTTGAGACTAAATGTGAAATATTTTTGAAAGTTATAGGACTAAATGTGAAAAATCTATAACGAAGGAGACCAAAATTAAACTAGGCCAAAGTTATGGACAAAATGTGTAATTTTCTCAATATATAATTTAAGTGTGATTATTAGTCAAAATGCTTATCTTATTATTAAAAAGTTAAAATAAGTCAATTTTAATTATTTTGTAATTTTTAAAAAATGTTATTTACATTAACTAAAATTAATTAATTGAATAAAATATAATCATGTAATTATTAATGAGTAAGAGATAATTAATTTTTTTGTATCACTTTTTTAGACATTAAGTATTAGTATATATTAGCTAAATAATAACAATTGAAATATAGTGGTTATTTTTATTCTTTTATTTAAAAATTAATTATTAATATATATATTAATTTTGTATCCTTCTAATTCGACATTACCTATATATATTAATTTTATATTAGTTAAATAATAATTATTCAATTAAGGTAGTTTGTATTATTTTTTATTTAGGAAAATTGTCAAAAACATAATTTTTCCCGCTTCTTTTGGGGCCAAAGCGTCAAAAATTGTACAAAAGGACCAAAGTGCAATAGGAAAACATAATCTTACCATTTTACCCTTGAAAAACCGTGTATGCGGTAAATGCGCAGGCAATTCCGGCGAAAACCCACTGGAAAGGACTAAAGTGAGATCAAACGTAACATTAAGGACTGTAGCGTAACGCATTTTACTTTTGGGGACCAAAGTGATACAAACCAGATATTTCAGGGAATATTAGTGATAATAACCCAAAAAGAAATATTCAATCTACAAGGACGAGTCTTATTCTATGTTCTGCTACACAATATTTTGAAAACCGGGTTGGTCATCAAACTAGAAAATTATGTGGTGCTAAGAGTCACTGGTTCAACCGTTGGAGTGACAGTGGTCAAACTAATGACTTTATAATTATGTAATAAATAATTATTAACGTACTTATATATATAACAGATATAAAAATTATTATCGTCAATCATATTAAGAATTCAAATTATCATAATTTTATATACTTGACATTATGAATCAATCATATTTTTAATGACAAAAATACCGAGTTAAAAACAAACTATTAATTTTTAAAATTAAGTCATTAAGGTTCAACACTAACATTTTTTTTTCTGGCACTAGTTACTAGAAAATGATGTAAAGATTCATCATTAAATTGATATAAAATAGATTATCTTAAGTGATTACATACTTATAAAAAACGGAGGGGAAAAAAGGCAAAATTAGAGGTTCAGAATATGAACTTAATTATATGTATACGAATTCAATAATATAACATCATTTGGGCATTAGATTAGTGGTATTTATCTTTATTTTTTTTTATGAAAGATTTGAAATTTGAACTTGGTTTATTGCAATTTATAGGTATTTTTGGAAAATTTCAAGAGCCGGACAGTTTCCGTGATTTGTTACTGGGTCAACCAGTTTACTGACGAATCGCCCATTTTAGGGTTCTCGAGTTTTTAGGGTCGGGTAGCGATTCAATCGGTCCAACCAGGCGGTCGAGTCAGGTTTCAAAATACTGCTTCTATATCGAAATGGACTAATGTTTGTATTATAAACCTCTTTATCTTTTCTTGGAAAATCTATTAATTGGCTATTTTTTCACGGCTAGTATCTTTTTAAGAGAGGAACTCAAAAAATATCGGAAAACCTAAGGTCATTTGTGATTGGGTAAAACTCAATTAAAATCGAGTATACTTCTGATTACAGGCTTAAATTTTAAGGTTAAGCCCTAATTTTCAGTTCAAATTCGGCTGGACTGTGAAGTCATATAAATCGCAATTGAAAATTATTACATCTAAGTTATGAATTTCGAGCTGATTTAAATTTATTGGGGTCCTGTATATATTTATGAAACACTTGGGGAAGATGAGTTTCATTTGCCTTTTGTTATTACGAAATTTTTTGTATAAATTTATTCAGTCCAACTCAAGTATAATTCATAAAATAAGTGATTAAATTCGCGAATGATTAGTCACTTTCATTATGAATTATACTTAGTCCGACCAAACAATTTGCTAATATTAGTGAGAAACTTTGAACAAGTACTACGTTAAATTTCCAAACAACTTTTATTTTATGGACAAATAAAGATTAAAAAAAACTAAATTTTCTCTAGCTATTTCAATATCCTTAATAAAAATTTAGTGTTTTTTTTTTTTGGTGATAATAATAAAAATTTAGTGTTAGAATATAAGATGTATTTGCAACGAAACTCATTCAAAATCTTATGTAGTTTTTCCTTGATAGAAATTTATTATGAAGGGATTGAACGTGACAAACAACTTAATACTGAATTATATATATTTTGGTGGGATGCCATCTCCCCTATGTCCGTTCTTAAAATTAGGTTGGGACTAAAATTTCCTAGAAAATTCTTAAGTGTATGTATAAAAATCCTACCGTGTATAAAAATATAAAATATAAAAATCCTACTGCTACATCAAAAAGGAAATAAACCCTACGTGGCAGTTTAGGATTGGGGTCTAAGCATATTTAAGAACATTCCATAAATTTTATAACTTTCCAAAAATAACATGATATCTCCTAGTCCTTTTGTACTTAGGAATTAAACTTTCATTAGGAAAGTATTTTGTAGTCCTTTTGTACGTAGATATCAGACTTTCATTAGGAAAGAACTCTCTCTTTCTGAAGCTATTTTTGTATTAGGAAATATTACTTACACACTATATATATGCCTATCAAGCTTGAGATCATCATTCAACAACCAAAAACAAAAAAGTTGAGTTCATCTTCTTTATTTCGTCTCTTCTAGTTTTATGGGAAGAAATAATATTAACGGTTCGACAAACATGAAACGTGCACTCTCAACGACAGTGGAAAGAAGTTTCAAGAAGACGAAACGGGCTATTACAAAGATTGAAACTATTCCAAGAGAATTACTAAGTGAAGTCTTAGCCCGAGTTGCATCTGATTCCTTCACTGATATCTTTAACGCCAAGTTGAGGTATATATATATATACTAGCTATTTCTTTCTTTTCCTTTGATGTTTGTATGTTTATTTGTTGGTTAATGCTTAATTATTTTTGATTGTCATGGTCTTGGATGTTTTCATGATTGTTTTAGTTTGATCAAGATAAATATACCATAACATGTGTACTAAAATAACATAAAAAGATGAAAAGAAAAGAGTGAATATTAATATGGTTCTTGAAGATGCCTTGGCATATTTACCGCTATTATCATGTATGATATTTATTGAATTTAATATATTACTCTGTTTTCTACTATTAGTTTCTGAATTTTTAATTTTTTCTCTTTAGATGAATCTTGAAATTTATTTGTGGGAGGGGTTTGATTGAAAAATATGAGAGAAAATAGAAAATCAAGTGACATATAATTTTCCTGATAAATAAACTCTTAAAATTTACCCTTAAAGCAAGAAATCATAAACTGGCCGGGGACGTTAATTCAAATGATTCAGTATAATAGTGATATTTCGTGTAAGATTCAATTCATGTAAATTCCACGAGATGTGTTATTGTGATTATTACGTGGATTTAAAATTTTCAGAACTCCTAAAAATGACTAATAATTTTTTTATTAATGTTTCGAGAAAAAATACCCGTTGCATGATTGTGCTTGGAATTATTTGCTTGAATTAAACTATAAATTTTTGTTTCTTCCAATTTTTTTCGGTGATTTTTATGTTATGAATGATATGATGATAGCAAGAATACTTACATTTTATTGATCGTGTGTTATGTAGCTGCAAAGGTTTTTATGACATTGCGGAGGACACACATGTATATCAACATATGTCTTTGAACAATTTCCCAATAGTAGCATGGACGCCTATAACTGAAAAACAACAATCTTTCTTGACCAAATGTAAGGAATGTGATAATCCCGAGCTCCTATATAGGCAAGCTGTGGTAAGTTTGATATCTTTTTAGCAAATAATTTGTGTGATCTCTCTTTAAATTAGTCCTTAATCCAGTATTTATTTCTTACACTTTTCTTTTAATTATGTTAGGTCAACTATTTCAATGACGAAAGAAGTGAATCAACAATTAGGTGTCTTGACAAAGCGTGTAAGTTAGGGCACATCGGGGCTACGTATGCTAAATGTATTGTCATGCTCTTTAGTGATGACGCTGAAATGAAAGAAAAAGGTGTGAAGTTATTGGGCAATATGAAGAAAGATAGGTGTTCAAGGAGAGAATTGAAAGAGGGTCGCGATAAATTGATTGAAACATTGAGTTGGATATGGGTGAAAAATCCACATTTGAAACATCGTCCAATATATTGTACAACACGAGATGACCACAAGACGAAAAAGGATTGGCCAGACGATGTTGAAGAAGAAGGCATACATTGTCAAGCTTGTAGCGCTGATGAAGAAATTAGTCTAATTAGTGGTGTATTTCCCCAATTGTAAAGTCTTTCTTATTGTTTTTTTTTTTTTTTTCAATTTCCAGTCATGTAATTTGATAATAAATCTGTTGTGAAAATTCCTCTATCTTTTTGCTTTTTTATAAGACATTCTTTTTGTTCCTCCCATACAACAGAATATTCAGACCCATCAAATTGCACTTAAAACAATAGAAATTTGAATAATTTATGAAGAAATATAGTCTAATTTTTTATTTAGTGATTATAATAACTATATCTTATAAATAGAACTTAAATACCAAGCATCATAAATTTTTTTTTTTGGTTACACCAAGCATCATAAATGCAAAATAGTTTTATTTAATTTAAAAGTGACAAACTTTATTGTACAAATACAGAAGATCCCATCTTTTGTGATTATTCATACACATGAGTATATATAGATAGAAGCTCTAATGAGCTCTGAATTTCATAAGCAGAAAATACACCACGGAACGAAACTCATTATACTCGAAAGGGAGAAAACCCGAAAAAAAATAAAAATTATGATTATGCTTCCTTTTAAAAGAAAGTTTTATGTAGTTGAGGCACTCTTTTTTTGGTTCTCTAAATCACGAAAGGGAGAAAATCATGATAGGGCATTCTCTTAACTTGTTCTACGATTCCAGACATGTCTCTCTCTATACTACTCGTGAGAAAGTTAGGAAAATTACTACATTAAATTTCCAAACTATTATTTTATTGGACAAATAAAAATATAAAAAAAAGTAATTTTTTTTTTGACAAAAAATTAGTGTTAGTTTAGTGAACGAAGTTTTGTTTTTATAATATAAGATGTATTTGTAGTGAAACTTATTCAAAATCTTATGTGATTTTTCCTTTGATAGAAATTTAATATGAATGGGATTGAACGCGACGGGTAATTAATTTGCATTATTTCATCTCATAAGTGAGGCCTTTTTGACTTTTGGTCCCAAACAATTACACTTCACTGCATTGTATCCCCGTAAGTCCACTTTTTTAGCAATGGTTTATTATTTTTTACCCCCTGTATTAGTATGAAATTGCTAAACATCCCCTCTTGTTAAAACAATAGGCAAAAACACCCCTCTGTTTATGTTAACCCAACGCGAAACCCCTTTTCTGTTAGAAACTTGATAAAAATGTAGCCCTTAAAACATCCTTGTACACAGGGCAAATATATAGAGATGTTTGAAGGGCTACTTTTTTTATAAAGTTTCTAACAAAAAACGGCGCGCAGGGTTTACATAAACAGAGGGGTCTTTTTGCCTATTGTTTCAACAAGAGGGGGTGTTTAGCAATTTCGGACTAAGACAGGGGGTAAAAAAATTTATCCCCTTTAGCAATTGAAGAACACAAAGGGGTCACTGATAAATATTTAACGGGAAACGACCACGTACTTTGCACATTGCTGTTAAGCCATGAATCAAAATCGCAAATATTCATAAGCTGTGGGACCAAAAATACAAAATTTTCGCAAAATTTAAATAATTTATATCCGAAAATCAATATTTATATATATATATATATATATATATATATATATATAGTCAAGACAATCCATTTCCACCAAACTTTAACTGCTGGTTTTCAGTTTCATAATATTTTGAATATGATTCAAAGTCCAATGATAACCGTGTCTAAACCTCAAATCTTTTTTATTAATTTTTCAATTTACCTATTGGATTTTATATAATATTCTTAAATATTTTTAAAATTATGTTTTGGGAAAAGATTATAAAATACTTTTATATCAAAAAGTGCATGAAAACAACTTTTGTTTAAGAATATCCATTTCACTCCCAATTAAATCTCCCTAGTCCTTCAAGAAATTAATGAATTAAGTTCATTTGATACGTTGGCTATAAATTATGTAATGGCACTTTTATTTTTTTATAACTAAATTAGTTTTTCTTAGAAAAATAAATTTGGAAATAATATGAATTGAATAATATCATGTGAATTAACTTAAAACAAAATACTTTTATATTTATACAAAGATACCGAATCCAACATTTTCAAAGATAAAATTAAAAGTAAATTTGATTAAATTTGTCAAATTGGAAAACCCACAGAAATTCTATATAGAAAACTCACACATTAATTTCTTAATATGAAGTTAGTTATAATTTAGTCCGAAAGGCATTGATAAAATATGAGCATAACAATGGAATATAGTTTGATATGCAGAAATTGTAAAGAATCAAGAAGAAGGAAAATATTATTGAATGGCAGAAGAGTATATATTCTGCTGAACACTATAACAATTACAAAGAGGAAAAGAGATACGGCACTACACAGCAAAAACTGATATTTGGAATGCTGAACTTATGAAATACAAAAGGTCACAAGTATTTAAGAGAAAACCCTACAACTATATTTACAAACTAGTCCTTGTATTCTTAGTCAATTCCATATTGACCGAAGAGGCTTTTTGTAATGGGCTGAGACTTGGGCCTATTAGAGTTGATTTGTATGTACAGCCCATCATAGAAGACACAAACATATTCTGGACTGGAACCACCTTACTGAAGCTTGTAGACCCAACTTCATTTTGGGCTTTAACACCCTCCCACAAGCTGATGGCAAGTGTATAAATATCAATCATACCAAGTTGTTTTATAAGACCATCATGTTGAACGCGACCCAAAGCTTTTGTAAAAACATCAGCAATTTGATCACCTGTACGAATAAAGTCAGTAGAGACAATATTACCTTTTACATAGTCACGAATTACGTGACAATCAATCTCTATATGTTTCGTGCGCTCGTGAAAAATAGGGTTTGAAGAAATATGGACAACTGCCTCTAGATGAACGAGCAAACTCGATACCTAAAAAATATTTCAAATACCAAGGTCTTTTATGTGAAACTCTGAATCTAAATAAGCCTTAACATTATTAATGTGAATCATGGAGTTACCCGTCACCACAATATCATCAACATATATCAAAAGCGCTATAAAAATAGAATCCACATTTTTAACAAACAAGGAATAGTCATGTAGACTTTGTTTAAAACCATTTTTCTCTAAACATTGAGTAAATTTTTCATTCCATTGACGAGGGGCTTGCTTTAACCCATACAAAGATTTTCTCAATTTACAAACTCTAGTGTCGTCATTAGAAAAATACCCTTTAGGTAAAGACATATAAACTTCCTCATTAAGGTCTCCATTCAAAAAGGCATTATTAACATCAAGATGAAAAATAGGCCAATCCTTAAGGATAGCCGTAGAAAGAAGAGACCGTATTGTAACCATTTTCACAACGGGTGAAAAAGTTTCAAAGTAGTCTATTCCCTCCCTTTGGCTATATCCTTTGGCGACTAGACGAGCCTTGAAACGCTCTATTTTGCCATTTGATTGATACTTAATTTTATACACCCACTTACAACCAATGGGGTGCCGACCTTTAGGAAGATCAGTTAAAATCCAAGTGTTATTTTGGTCTAAGGCAGCCATTTCAAGATCCATCGCATTTTTCCAATTTTTATCTTTTATAGCATCATGAAACGAAGTTGGTTCTTTTATTTTATCAAGATGGGAAATAAAACAGCGATACCTAGTACTAACACCATTATAGCACAAAGAATCAGACAAAGGATAGAGACAAGCAGAATTAGAGGAAGCAAAAGACGTATCGTAGTCACGAAGGTGAGAAGGAATTTTTGTAATACGAGTAGATCTACGAACTGTTTCGACCGATTTATCTTTAACAACAGCATGTTCTGAATCAGATTCTAGGACTGTTTCTACAGATTCTTGATGGGTGGATGGTGTAGGAGGTAGTGGGGTCTCAGCTCTTGTGCCCATGTTATCGGGAAATAACAAATCTTCGGGCGTATTAACCCTTTTAGCACTCATGTGGGGTACACTCATAGTGCTGTTGTCGATACAACCCTCGGATACGGCTCTGTCCTCATCGACCAACAAACCTGATAAACTAGGGTCCACGCCATCCACTGACCAATCAAAAAAATCATGTATTCCTGCAGAAACAGCATTATTAATATGAAAGGGAAAAACAGTTTCGTAGAACCGAACATCACGAGAAATAATGCTATCATATTCAGCAATATCAAGTAACTTATATGCCTTTCGATTTTCACAGTAACCCAAAAACACACATTTACGAGCTCTAGATTCGAATTTGTCCTTATTATTAAGAATAGATGCATAGCACAAACAACCAAAGGCACGTAAAATATCAAAATTAGGTTGAAAACCAAAGATGACTTCAAAGGGGGTCTTACCATGAAGAATAGAACTAGGAGCACGATTGATTAAAAACGCAGCAGTTAGCACACATTCAGACCAGTACTCTATAGGGCAATTATTTTGAAATAAAAGAGAGCGAGCAACATTTAATAAGTGACGATGTTTACGTTCTACTATCCCATTTTGTTGGGGGGGTGTCGACACAAGAAAATTGATGTTTAACACCTAGACTCTGAAGAAAAATTTGAAGGTCATTATTTGTAAATTCTGTACCATTATCAGACCGGACTGTTTTAATGGTTTTGGAGAATTGATTTTTGATCATCAGAAAAAAAAATCTTTTAAAACGGAAACAGTATCAGATTTCGACACAAGTAAATAAACCCAAGTAGCTCGTGAGAAGTCATCAACTATAGTTAAGAAATATTTAAAACCATCGTGACTATCTACCTTATAAGGACCTCATAAGTCAAGGTGCATTAAATCAAAGGGCAATTTAGATTAATGCTCACTTAAGGGGAAGGGCTCTCTAGTTTGCTTAGCCTTATGACAGATATGACACGGGTTTGTACTAATAGAGCCATTGATTTTTAAGGTAGACCTAAGGACTTTTAACACAATATCAGACGGATGTCCCAAACGTTTATGCCAAAGAGAACAAGAGCAAGCAGAGGGAGACAAGTTTATGGGTGAATGTAGGGAACCTGTAGGCTGATGGAAGAAATAGAGTCCTCCATCTTGCTTACCAGTCCCCAACAGTTTTCCACTCTGAAGGTCCTGGAAAACGCAGCAATCTTTAGAAAACTTAACACAGCATGAACAATCTTTAGTCAATTTAGAGACGGACAACAAGTTATAGCAAAATTCAGGGACAACGAGAACGTTTAAAAGAGCAACTTTAGGAAGTAATTCAAGCTTCTCGACATGTGTTACTTTCGCACTATTCCCATTTGGTAGATTAATACAAATATTTTGTTGTTCTACAAAAGTAATATCGAATAGGTATTTAGGGGAAGAGACCATATGATCGGTAGCCCCCGAATCAACGATCCAACCATTACAAGTTTGGGACAAACAGGAGGAATTGGATGATATACCTGCCATAAGAGCTTTGGTATCACCTGATTCGTTCTGTCCACTCAAAAGTTTAAGAATCTGATTGCGTTGTTCGGTAGTAAAGCCTACATTGGAGATTTCAGCCTGAACAGGGTCAATTTTTTCAGAAACAGCAGCATTGGTTTTTTTGTTAAAATTTTGATTCTGTCCAGGTTTCCTTTTTCCTCTATAGTTTTCAGGAAAACCAATAATATGATAGCACCGTTCAACAGTGTGACCGGTGGTCCCACAATTTTCACAAACAGGTCTATTTTGATTCTTATTAGATTTCTCAGCTGTGTGACCAGAAAAAGCAGAGGCATGTTTTATTGTATTCGTGCGAGTAGATATGGATCTGTGAGATTCTTCTTGAGAAATAATGTTGAAAGCACTCATCACATCAGGTAATGGCACACGAAGCATGATATTACTTCTAACAACAATGTATTTTTCATTTAGATCCATAAGAAACTGCATAAGTTTTAAATTTTGATCATGCTTTTTAGAGTGATTAGAAGCATCACAAGTGCAGGGAGGCATAGCAATAAGAGCAGAGTATTCATCCCATAGCATTTTCAATTTTGAATAATACACAGCTATAGAATCAGAACCTTGACGAATTTGAGCAATATCTTGATGAATGGAGAAAATTCTAGACCCGTCAACTTTGTTATATGTGAGATTTCATTGTGACCACACATCAGAAACATGTTTTGCAAACACCAAACCAGCATATAGATCTTTACTAACAGAGTTAAGGATCCAAGAAAGAACAATAGCATTGCACCTGTCCCACTGATTCCTTAAGACTGGATCAGTGGGATATAATACACTACCTAAGACAAATCCCAGTTTGTTTTTACCAGTTAGAGCAATTGACATAGCCCTACTCCAAATTGCATAATTATCACAACCAGTAAGCACATAAGGTATGATATTCATGTTGGTAGAGTAAGAGGCATGCAAATATAAAGGGTCACTAAAGTCTAAGCTAGAGACAGTAGTAACAACAGTAGATAACGAAGTCTCAGCCATCTTGATGATACACAACAACCAAGAACGCAAAGAAAAAATAGCAAACAGCAAGCAATGGTCGATACACAGATCGGCCCCCAATCAAGAAGGGATAAGCCAATTTACCCCTGTATTTTTTGTTATCAAAAAAATACAGAAAAAAGAGGATTAATCGTAGCGGAAGCGTAATTATAGGCAAAGAGCAGTTTGCCAACACTGAACACCGAATCACACAGATCTGTTTCAATGGTGGAATTTGTACCTGAATCAACCAAGAAGGAAATCAGCCAACGCAAATATGAAGGTAAAAAATAAGATAAACACAGCCGAACGCGGAAATAAAACCGTAAAAAAGGTGATGATACAGGATACCGATGATTTTTGAACTAAAATCACCAAAAAATATTAGATCCGTTTGAAACACGAACTAGGCGTCTTCAGGTTGAACGGAGAAGATCACCAGATCGGTACGGAGCGTGTAGACTCTTGTTGTAAAAAAAAACACCAGACCTGGATAGAGCAATCACAAACGAAGCAAGATCCGTCGAATTTAGGGGGAAAAAATCGTCTGTAAATGCAGATCGAGACGCGACGGAGCAGCAACAGTGCGAGATTGGCACAAAAGAAGCAAGATCCGTCGGTTGAATGAGAAGAACTCGTCTGTAAACGCAGATCGAGACGCGACGGAGCAGCAACAGTGCGAGATTGGCACAAAAGAAGCAAGATCCGTCGGTTGAATGAGAAGACTCGTCTATAAACGCAGATCGAGGCCCGATGGAGAAGCAACAGTGCAACAAATCTCCAAAACGTAAGAAAGCGTACGTCGGGAGGATGACGATTTCAGCGAAGAACTGAAACCCCAGGATCTTTAACAACTTAGACGAAAAAAGAACTAGATAACCTAGCTCTTGATGCCATGATAAAATATGAGCATAACAATGGAATATAGTTTGATATGCAGAAATTGTAAAGAATCAAGAAGAAGGAAAATATTATTGAATGGCAGAAGAGTATTCTGCTGAACACTATAACAATTACAAAGAGTAAAAGAGATACGGCACTACAAAGGAAAAACTGATATTTGGAATGCTGAACTTATGAAATACAAAAGGTCACAAGTATTTAAGAGAAAACCCTACAACTATATTTACAAACTAGTCCTCGTATTCTCAGTCAATTCCATATTGACCGAAGAGGCTTTTTGTAATGGGCTGAGACTTGGGCCTATTAGAGTTGATTTGTATGTACAACCCATCATAGAAGACGCAGGCATATTCTGGACTGGAACCACCTTATTGAAGCTTGTAGACCCAACTTCATTTTGGGCTTTAACAGGCATGAACAAATTTTTGGAATTAAAATTATATTTCAGAGAATAATATTCAGAACATTTAGGATCATATATGAAACACAAAATGTAATTTTAAATTTGGTCAAGACTTTCCACCCTAGAGTTTTCCCGTAAAGACTAAAGAGAGCACACCTAATACGGAGGTATAGTTGTTCATTGAATTACTCACATCTAAGCATCATAATAGAAAACCAATACCATCAATTTGGTGTAATGAAATTTTTAAGTCAAGTTTTCATGGATATTGATTTAGCTCGAATTGTTTTGGGCTAGCTCGAACCGAATCAACGACCCAACTAGGCAGAACCAGAGCTTATCAAATGAGATTATAGACTGGATTTAACGAAGTCAAGCTACTTATATACTTAGTTGGATAAGATCAAGTGTAAACGTAGTTCAAAATAATTGGTGAATATATACGTATTTGCTCTGTAGAAGACGAGGCTAAATATGACTGAAATAATACTCGATACGAAGTAAATTGAGAGTGGATTTATGAGAGAATTAAATGTTGTTCCCCTCATAAATGAATAGAAGGGACTATTTAAAGTGGAATCGGTTACTATTCATGAGTTGACAGCTGGGCCTGATGGACCTGAACACGTGTCACTTTCTTAATTGATCACAAAAATTTGGATTGTTGGGTCGGTGGGCCGGGTCGGATCTTAGTCCGACCGGTTTCTTATAAAAAGGACGCGGATCCTAGTATTGTTGTGCAATTAGTATTATTTTCAAGGGTATTTTTAATTTATCATTTAATTCGAAAACACGTTTTACACTTATCATATATAAATTAATTTTAGGTGTTATAAGTGATTGTCTCTATGTTTTTCAAATGCCTCTAAAATATTTGAATCTGTCCAATTTTTAATTTTGGTCCCATAATTTACAAAAGTTTGCAATTTTGGTCCTCTAACGATCACGTGCAAAGCACATCGTCATTTCCGTTAAATAATTAATGGCACCCCCTTTGTGTCCTTAAATTGCTAAAAATTTGGATTTAGGGAATGCAATGTGGTGAGGTACATTTATTTGGGACCAAAAGTCAAAATGGCCTCACTTATGGGACCAAAAATGCAAATTACCCAAATTTTACAAACAACTTTTATAGAATTATATCATATATATGGAAGAATGCCATCTCTCCTATGTCCATCCTTAAAATTAGGTTGAGATTAAAATTTCCTAGTAAATCCTTGATTGCATATATAAAAATCCTACTGCTACTGAAATACATCAAAAGAAAAAAATTTACGTGGCAGTTCAGAATTGGGTCAAAACATATTTAAAGAACATTCCATAAATTTTTTAACCTTCCAAAAACAACATAATATCCCCTAGTCCTTTTGTACTTGGGAACTAAACTTACATTAGGAAACTATTTTGTAGTCCTTTTGTACGTAGTAATCAGACTTTCATTAGGGAAAGAACGCTCTCGTTCCGAAGCTTTTATTGTTTTAGGAAATATTACTTGCATGCTATATGTATGCGATCATCATTCAATAATTAAAAAAAGAAAGTTGAGTTCATCTTCTTAATTTATTTCGTGTTCTCTACTTTTGAGTTTTTTTAGTATAATTCATGAGAAATAACAGTGAAAGTTCGACAAACATGAAACGAGCATTCTCAACGACGGTGGAAAGAAGTTTCTAGTCAAAATGATATGTCGATTCTTGGCAAGATCAATAGTTTCTTGAAAGTGATACAATTTCTTGGAAGATCTTGAAAGATTCAATCATTAATATACATGCCTTGGACGGATCATTAATCACTACGAAATTTCATAAACAAGGTCTCATAGGCAAGATTGTCAACTACCCCATGCAGCGTTATAAACTCTGTTAGAATTTTCTGTCATGAGCAAAAACAATTAACACAAAAAATAACGGAACGTCACCAGAGGATTGAATCAACAATTCTGGAGATGAACAATCCAAGAGAAATCACCAGTAACTCGTGAGAGGAGAGAGAGAGAGAGAGAGAGAGAATAGAGTAGGGAACAAGATAATTGCAAACAACAACCATATGATTCTCATTTGCATTTTCTGGGTCTTACACAAAGAAGATGACAAAATTGGATAACTAATTCACGAGATAAGATGCTGAGCTAGAAACTTACTTAAGTAACAAAACTAACCCTAATTCAGACTAATTAATGTAAAATTAGGGCAACAGTCCCTTTGATGGAAAAAACGTGAAACAAAATTGCAATTAAAAGAAAAACGCTACTGAAATGATTTAAATGTTGACTTGAGCTTTGACTTAAGGTGAAATGGGGTCGCCTTGATATGGTGCTATTCCATTAATAAAAGTGCTGATGAAATAAGGGAAATGGATATTACATTTTTGTTTTGAAACATAACAATCCCTCTCCCTTGACAGTGTCTTGTCCTCAAGAACAAAATGATGGAAATTATTAGAGAATGGTGTAAAGATCTTCCCAGGAGCTGTCTTCTTCTGGAGAATTAAACCATTTGACGAGGATTTGCGTGATTGGTTTGTTGTGGCGAAGTACAATGCAGCGATCAAGTATCTTTTCTGGAGCAAGAACAAGGTGACCATGCTGAGTGAGAATGACAGGAAGTTGAGGATGATGTGGAGCTGCTCTAATGCGCTTTCTAAGTTGTGACACGTGGAAAGTGGGATGAATCCGGGAGTCTGGTGGCAAGTCCAAGGTGTAAGCAACAGGTCCTACTTTCAGCAAAACATGAAAAGGGCCAAAAAACTTAGGAGAAAGTTTATGATATGAATGTTTTTTTAGTGAAAATTGTTTATATGGCTGTAACTTGATAGAGACCAAGTCCCCTATGCTGAATTCTCTCTCACTCCTGGCCTTGTCATTCTGGATTGAGCATTTGCCAGATTGTTTTTGATCAATCTTAAGGTGGCTTCCCTATCTTGCAAACCTCTGTCCACTTCTTCCACCTTTGCATCATATGGAATATAAGGATGATGCAATGGAGTTTTTGCCCATAAACTACTTCATAAGGGGTGAGTTTAGTTGCTGAATGAAAGGTGGTGTTATACCACCATTCAGCCAATGATAACCATTGACTCTATTCCTTTGGTCTATTGGCACACATGCACCTGAGATAAATTTCAATACACCTGTTAACCACTTCAGTTTGCCCATCAGTTTAGGGGTGGTATAAAGTAGAAATGTGTAATTCCACCTACTGTAGCTTGAAGAACTTCTGCCAAAACTTACTGATAAAGATTGGATCCCCATCACTTACAGTGGTTCTAGGGACTCCATATAATTTGAATACAGTATCCATAAACACCCGTGCCACTTCTTTAGCTGTGTAAGGGTGTTTTAATCCCATGAAATGTGCATATTTACTTAGCCTGTCCACTATTACCAAAATTACATCTTTGCCCCCAAACAATGGTAAACCAGTGATAAAACTGTTGGCCACTTCTTGCCAAACTCCATCAAGCACAGGTAAAGGTTGTAACTTACCAGGAGAGGCCACATTCCCTCCCTTGCATAGTTGACATAAATCACAAGCTTGTATATACTGATAAACTGTTGGTTTGAGGCCCTTCCAGAAAAAGTGTTGTTTGAGTCTTGCACTATTGCCTGGATCCCAGAATGAACCCCAAGTGCAATATTACGGAATATGTTAGAAAATTTCATGTTAGATGTTTTGATGATGACAAGATAGGATTCAATGTTAGAACCCAAAAATGTAAGCTTTCCGTTTTTTTTTCATAGATTGATGTATAAGCGTTTAAAAGTTTGTAAATTATTATTTTCTATTTTGTTTAGGCCTGTAATTTTTATCTTCATAGATTTTAGACTAAGTCTTAGTGACTGAATCACTAGTAAAATTCTAGGTGAGTCTATTAGAGAAGAAGTTGAAGACCAGCGTCTGAAGTCAACCAGAGATAAAGATTTTCTTCTTAGCGCCTGTCAAACGCTAAAAGACCATTTCAGGATATATGGATCAAGCGCTCAATTTGTCTCAAGCGATGGATGTAAGATTCACCTGAAATAAATCATCAAGTCATGAAGGACTTCAATGCAATCATTCAACGGACATTTATTTCCAACGGGAAATAAATTCAAATTGCATTAAATGCTTGAGAAGAGCATTAAATGTGATAAGCTACTGTGACTTGTGGACAAGCCACCTTTTGACCAAACTGTCAGAAATTTCAGAGTTTTAGCTGCTCCCGTCCAATCGGATTCAGCGAATTTTCAGGAATGTCAGACTTTAGGTATGATCACGCGCCACGTGAAAGGCACGCTTCTACATGTATCCAACTGACAGATCCCAAGAAATTGCCTATAAATACCTTACTCCAGAAAACCCTAAACATAACAACGAGAATATACGAGAAATTATTGCCAAAAATCTTACGTACATTCTTTCTGGAAAAAGCTTAGAAACCCCATAGCCAAAACCTTTCAAGCTTTCTATCTACATTCCAGACAGTCACAAATATCTTCCAAAGAAGAGATTCAAACTCCAACTGAGATATTCCAAATTGTTTGATCTTCTCTAAAACAAACAAACCCTAGTGACAAACCTCAACCTTTCATCTGAGTGAGAAAAGTTGTTGAAACCTTTCAGACAGTATTTCTGAGTGAGAGAAGCTTGAAGAAGACGATCTTCATTGGTGCTGAAGTCTGTGTGATCAAGGAGCCCAAGATCTTTTTCATCCTTTACTATTTTGTAGAAGTTTCTGTGTGATTCTTTGATAATCATCATAGTAAATTCCTCCAAGTGAAAAAGGAGAAGAAGGACGTAGCTGGGATTACATCACCCAGTGAACCTTACAAATTATTGTGTCATTTATATTTTATTGTCTTATATTCATCACATTATATTATTCTGAAAAAGACAAATAAAATTGCAAAGCGATTAATTTAACTAAAAGAACACTAAACATTATTTCCGCTGTGCTAACCCTGATTAAGCGATCTAAGCGTTGCCCTACTTTGGTAAACTGCTGAACTTACTAAGTCTAAGTTAACTACTCTGAAGCGTCTGACCCAAGCGCTCAGCTTTCCAAGCGTTCAAATTTCTAAAGTGATACGAAAATTTTGTGAAGTCGAAAAAGACTTCAGGGTCTATTCAACCCCCCCTTCTAGACCCTTTCGTATGCCACTTGGGACCACCAAGTGGTATCAGAGCGGTTGAATTAGAAACCTAAGCGTTTCCGAGCATAACTACTTGTTCAGATTCATTTTTTTTACTTAGTCGCTTTAATTTTTCTCTTCAAAAAACATCTCATTATGGCTTTCAACAAAATGCCTAAGTTGGTAGAGTCAAATTATGATTCTTTGAAACTTAGAGCATTTGCTTACTTGTGCTCATGCGATAGTGAAATGTGTGATGTAATTACAGGTGGTCCCATTCAGATTATGAAAGTTGTAACTCGAGCCCCTGGAGCAACCGAGGTCACTCCAGATGGTTATGTCGAGAAACCTAAGTTAGAATGGACGCCTGAGGATCGAAAAAGAGCAAATCTAGGTAATGTTGGACGAAGTGCACTTTACTCAGCATTAGGAGACAACGATGCATTGTTCAACAAGATCAAGCATGTAAGACTTCCAAAGAAATATGGGATAAGCTGGCTATAGTGTGTGAAGGATCAGCACAAATGAAGGATAATAAGCTTTCCATAGCCATGCAAAGATTTGAGCATTTCAAGATGCTGCCCAATGAGACGCTAGAACAATTGGACGCAAGGTTTACTTTGCTCGTTACAGAGTTAGCGTCATTAGACAAGGAATTGACCAACAAGGAAATGCTCAACAAAATTTCAGAAGTCTTCCAAGCAAATATCTAATTAAGACTGTTGCTATGAGAGAATCACAGACATTGGAGACTCTTACTCCAGAGCATGTCTTTTCAGAGTTAAAGGCATTTGAGTTCGAATTGGGTGAAGTCAGCGACACATCGACTTCAGCGACTGAATCAGGAGCTTTAATCGCTACAACCAAAAGCAAGGGTAAAGCGGTTAGTGAGGTTAAAACTATGGAATCAAATGAAGAAAAGGAAATGGCTTTATTGGTCAAGAAATTCAAAAAATTTCTAAGATATGAAAAGAGAAATCCTATCGGACAAACGTCATTTCAGACTCCTCTCCCTGCTCCAGCGCCTCAGTATCAAGCGCCAGTGTACTCTGCACCTCAACCAGTAGCGCCAGTTCCATACCAAGCGCCTCCGTCCCCTACTCAAAATCTCTCAGCGCCAGTAGTCTCAAAGCGATTATCCACTGAACAGAAAATGAAAACTAATTTGTGTTATAATTGCAGAAAACCAGGGCACTACCAGGTGAATTGCCCTTATCCAAATGTGTCAAAGCCCTCAAGGTAAGTATATGCGGATAGAAATCAATTCAGGAGCAACCTTCACCAACAGGGATTGCTACCGGAATCTGAACCATTCTTCGCACCTGAAGAGGATTTGGAATCATCAGATGAAAGCAGTGATGATGAGCCTACAAGCGACTTAGCGTTGATTTGTCTTATGGCAAGAGATGATGAAGCGTCTGACGATTCGCTACCGGAGGTAACCAATGAATTATCAATTCCTCTTTCTTATGATGAATTACTTGACAAAGTCAAAGAATACTACAATGAATGTCAAGAAGCTACCAAAATATATCAAAATGATCTCGATATTATCTCATCACTCACAAGAGATAAAGTGAAGCTCAGAGCAGAGTTGCGAGTTCAGCAACAGTGCATTGAGAAGAACCAATCACTTGAGAGTAAAATTATTCAATTAAAAAATGATCTTGATATAATAGTCAAAAGAGAAGCTGATCTGATCGCTAGACTTGCCAAATCAGAGCAGCTCGTCTCATCATTATCAAAAGCTTCTAGAAACTTGGATAATGTGACTGAGGTAACTAGATTATTTGGTGAAAAGACCGGTTTAGGATGCAATAAATTCGGTAAACAACCAAATAAATCTAATGTTACGACAAACAACAAAGGAAAGGGTGTTCGCTTTGTTAAAAAAAGTTCACAAAGTCAAACGCTGAATGAACCAAGCGACAAAGGTACGAGGCCAAATGAGAAAGCCAAAGCTGACTCAGGCAAGGGAAAGACAAAGGCAAATGATTCACAAAGGAAGGTTCATCCAAACGCTCAAAAGGCTAAGGATAAACCTAACCACTGTGAATCAAGCGCTAAGCGTCAAGCACCAAAAGTGCAACCCAAGCCAGCGCCAAGGAAATACCAGCGTCCATATCCAAGACAGTCAAGATCATATTATTGATACTATGATGATTATGACTATGACTATGATTATGACTACTATTATAATCGAGGATATTATTATACACCTAAAAAGCACACACAACACAATGTGAAACCCAAAAAGGCCAGTATTCCCACAATGAAGACTAGGCAAATATGGGTTCCTAAAGTTTTAATTCAAACCAAAGTTACTAACGTTGAAGGACCCAAGAAAACATGGGTACCTAAGAAGAATTAGAACTACCCTTAATGCAGGTACCTAGAGCCAACACCGATACTTCAGTTTGGTATTTCGATAGCGAGTCATCCAGACACATGACTGGGTCAAAAGATCTCTTAGTCAACTATCGAGCTACCAATGGTCCTCAAGTTATATTCAGTGATAACTCCAAAGATAAAACCAAAGGTATAGGTATCATGCATAAGGGGAACATCATGATCAGTGATGTATATTATGTTGAGGGTCTTAAGCATAATTTGTTAAGCATTAGTCAATTTTGTGATAAAGGCTTTGATGTTAAATTCTCAAGCGACTTCTGCTATGTCAACGACGCTAAGACTAAGTCTACTAAATTAAGAGGAAAAAGAACAAACAATGTGTATTTAGTGGATTGGGATTCTACTTTTGATAACAACCCCACATGCTTTGTTGCTAAAAGTCAAAATGAATTGGGTTGGTTATGGCATAGAAAAATGAATCATTTCAACTTTAAGGCAATCTCTCAGTTAATATCGCTAAATCTTATAGAGGGATTACCTAAAGGTTCCTTTCAAAAGAATCGCTTATGTGATGCATGTCAAATGGGTAAACAAGTTAAGTCATCTTTCAAAAAGAAACCATGTCTATCTACTTCTAGAGTCCTTGAACTATTGCATTTAGATTTGTTTGGACCTATTCAAATCATGAGTGTTAGTGGCAAAAAGTACTCGCTAGTAATAGTTGATGATTTCTCTCGCTATACATGGGTAGAATTTCTAGCGACCAAAGATGAAACTAATGTCAAGCTCACAGCGCTAATCCGTCAACTGCAAAATTCAAAAGATCTAACGGTGACGAGAATTAGAAGCGATAGAGGAACTGAATTTACTAACCAATTTGTTGAGAAGTTTTGTACAGATTTAGGAATACTTCATGAGTATTCTGCTCCTAGAACACCTCAACAAAATGGAGTTGCCGAGCGACGGAACAGAACGCTTAAAGAAGCCGCAAGGACGATGTTAGCAGAGTCCAAGCTGCCTCAAAGGTTTTGGGCCGAAGCTATCAACACCGCTTGCTACACTCAGAACCGGTGTATGATCAACAAGCAACATGAGAAGACTCCATATGAGTTGTGGAAGGGACATAAGCCTAACGTTTCATATTTTCATGTTTTTGGTTCAAAATATTTCATTCATAACAATGGATCCCACAGCCTAAAGACTTTTGATCCTAAAGCGGATGCGGGAATCTTTCTAGGCTATGCCAAGAATGGAAAGAGTTTTCGCATCTTAAATAAGATTAAATCGAAGGTTGAAGAATCCATTCATGTTGTGTTTGATGATGCTAACCAAGAGCCGAGTAAGGTTAATCCTGATGATGTAGGAATTGAAGATCTTGTCCAACAAGCGTCACAAATTAATCTTGAAGATGATAGTGATAATGAGGATGATGAGATCTTTGTGCCTATTCCTAAGGTTACTCGTGAGGTTACAAATAATGATGAAGTCAGAATCGCTAATGATCATGAAGAGAATGATCATCAAGAGCAAATTGGAACTGTGAATGATGAAGCGACTGCGCAAGAGACAAATGAAAATCAAGCGATTGATAATCAAGAGTCTCTCAACTCGTTCCAACCAGACCGCAAATGGCTTAGAGACCATCCACCAGAGCTAGTAATTGGAGATATTGAAGCACCTGTTAGAACTAGGTTCGCTACAATTAATGAGGCCATGTTCGCAAGCTTCCTATCTCAAATGGAACCAAAGAAAGTGGATGAAGCGCTTAGTGATTCAAGTTGGGTAGAAGCAATGCAAGAAGAGCTTAACCAATTTGAGAGAAGCAAGGTTTGGACGCTAGTACCAAGACTAACCCACCAAGGAGTTATTGGAACTAGATGGGTTTTTAGGAACAAAATGGATGAAGATGGCATTGTTATAAGAAACAAAGCTAGATTAGTCGCTCAGGGTTATTGTCAAGAAGAGGGTATTGACTTTGATGAGACATATGCCCCAGTAGCCCGCCTTGAAGCGATTAGGATGTTCTTAGCGTTTGCCGCATTCAACAAGTTCACAGTATATCAAATGGACGTGAAGAGTGCATTCTTGAATGGTAAACTCCAAGAAGAAGTCTATGTGGAGCAACCTCCAGGATTCATCAACAACCATGGCAAAAGTATGGTCTACAAACTGGATAAGGCACTCTATGGCCTTAAACAAGCACCAAGAGCATGGTATGACACTCTCTCTATCTTCCTTATAGGTAAAGGCTTTTCAAAAGGTAGCGTTGACACAATGTTATTTAAAATTACCCATAATGAAGATATTCTCTTAGTCCAAATCTATGTTGATGATATTATATTTGGTTCTACTAATAAGCGATTGTGTGAGAAATTTTCGAAAATGATGCAAGAACAATTTGAAATGAGCATGATGGGTGAATTAACTTTCTTCTTAGGATTACAAGTTAAGCAACTCCCTAATGGAATATTTATAAACCAAGCTAAGTATACTAGAGATATGATTAAGAAATTTGTTATGGAAAATGCATCATCTTCAAAAATTCCAATGAGCCAAACGCTTAAGTTAGATAAAGATGAAAGTGGGAAGAAAATTGATATCACTAACTATAGGGGTATTATTGGATCACTTCTTTATCTTACCGCTAGTAGATCTGATATTATGTTTTCGGTATGCATGTGTGCACGTTTTCAATCTGATCCTAGAGAATCACACTTAAGTGCTACCAAGAAAATCTTTAAGTACCTAAAAGACACACAAAATGTAGGCTTATGGTATCCACAGGATTCTCCTTTTGAACTAATTGGTTATTCAGACGCAGATTTTGCAGGATGCAAAATAGATAGAAAAAGTACTAGTGGTACATGTCAATTTCTAGGTGATAGACTAGTTTCGTGGCATAGTAAGAAACAACAATCTATAGCGACTTCTACCGCTGAGGCAGAATATGTAGCTGCTGGAAGCTGTTGTGCACAAATCCTATGGATAAGGCAACAGCTTAGAGATTATGGAACAATCCTAGGTCCTACCCCAATCCATTGTGATAACCAAAGCGCTTTAGCTATGACCCAAAATCCTATCCTTCATTCTAGAACCAAACACATTGACATTAGATACCATTTCTTGCGTGACCATGTTCAAAAGAAAGATATCTCCATGCATTTCATTGGAACTGACAAACAACTGGCAGATATCTTCACCAAAGCGCTCAACGAACAACGCTTTCTCACTTTAAGAAGTGAATTAGGTATGATCGATTTAAACGCTTAAATCATAAAGCATCATATTTAATAGGCATATAATTTAGGGGGAATCCACTTTATGACTATGTCTAAACTATATTTCCAAAAAACTGAAATGAGTTATCAATTTTAGGGGGAACTTTAAAATTATACTTACTTCATTAAGTAAGCGACTATGATCAAAATGACTTTAACAAATATTATGCATCGATCATTAGCGTTTACTTTTACTCATTACAATCTGATCGCTTATAAAATGAAAGGTTTTAAAGTCCAACAAGCGATTGATATGTATCAAATTAAATTTACTTTATAAAAGAATCTTCAGCGTTAAGAAAATTCCCAAGATAACGCTAAGAAATTTTTCGTAAATCATGCATAGTTTTCATCTCCACAAAGTAGCGTGTGGATGAGTCCAAAATTCTAGATTTGTTAACTACCCACACGTGCCTATCAAATCAAACTGACGGTTATGATTCCTATCTAAACCTAGGCAGTTCAGTAAAATGCATGAGTCTGAGTACGTGTCAGTGTACTATCAGGCGCGTGTAATTTACGCTGAAAATTTCAAATTCTTTCAAACGTTTTCAAAAAGTAACTGCGGATCCGAAAAATGTATTAGTATCCTATTTTACCGCACTTTTTGACATCTGAAGTTATGTGTACACGGTTTAGATTTCTTTCTCATTAACTTCTGTACACGTGTCATTCATCTACCAATTGAGGAGTTACTTTTACCTTCTATGTAAACCCCTCAAAACTTTTACAGAAAACCTTTATCACTTCCAATCTCTCTACTGTAAAAGTCATTTCTCTCTAAAAGGCAAAAACTTCTCTCTTTTCTTCAAAGTTTCACCTTTCAGCAATGGCACCCAAAGCTTCAAAATCTTCCAAAATAGCAACTTCTGCTACCGGAAAAACTTCCCGTGCTGAAAAACCAGTGACGGTTAACGCCGGATTTTTGGTTAACTGGGACTATCTTTTTGATAACCAGAACTTCCCTCTTCGAACGGTTCTTCCACTCGTTCAAGAATCTGGTTTGAGAGACATGCTTACTACTACTTACAACTACTTTGAAGAAGAATCTCTCTACTTTTTCAATAATGGTGAAATTTCTGAAGACGACAATTCCATATCCTGCGTCTTCCCTTCTGCTAAAGAGACCTTTGTTCTCACTCCCTCTCTGATTTCTTCACTACTAAATCTCCCGAATCATGGCAGTGAGGTAGAACATGTCAATCTCGGAGATGCTGACACGAAAAATCCTTACGTGTATTAAACAGCAAGTGGACTGGTCGTGTGTAGTACTAAAGTGGACAATAAAGTCCAGGTTGTCGAACCTCAAGGACTTGTATTTTAGTTTATGATTTTAAAGCAATTGAAGAACTTAAACTAAAACAAGAATTAACTAAAATATTATGGAAGTAAGATATAAGAAACAAGATGTCGAAATGAAGATAGCTATGGAAGAGAGCAACTAAGACACATGTGTTGGCATAAATTAATCAATTTTCATTATAAACATGTTCTCATATTATTAGACTAATGTTGCTTTGGTGGAAAAAACCTTAAATAATTACTACCCGATGTCTCGGCTGTAATAATCCTATGATTAATTGATGGTTCTCTAGATATGTCTATCCAAGAATCTAACCAACAATCATGCATTCAAGTTCTAGAATTTCCCCGGATTAATCCGGCTAACTGCACCCGGGAATCTCTACCTATCTCTAGGGGCAATTCCCTATTTTTTACGGATTATGTGATGATCCTCTTTGCACCTTAAGTTACCTTCTCTCGAACGAATAATTTAAGCAATAAATCATGCATATGGTAGCTAAGCATATGATGCATTCAAACAAGATCAAGACACAAAGCAACAATAGAATTAATATGAAAAACACAATTTATAACTCAATTATCATAATTTAGCCTCAACATGGCCTTAGTTCGAAGAATCTATTTCATCATAAAAGATAAAAGATAGGAACTTAAATTAAGATTCATATTCATAGACAAAAATAAATCTAAATCTAAGAAACTCCCTCGTATTTTTTATGGTTGAACTTCGATCTTCATCTCTTCCATGCTTCTTGATTTCTTCACCTTCAGAGGTTCTTCATAATCTTCATAACTAATCTAAGGATGATGAAGATGATTATAGGATGTGTTTAGGCTCCCCTAATGGGGAATGTGTTTTCAAGTGTGTTTGTAGGATGACATCCAATCCTCCTTTTATAGCCAAAAAAATTCACCAACCAAGAACATGTGCTTCCATTCTCTTTTCTTTCCACCTACCATTCTCTTATTTTCCATCTACCAAGAATGTGAACTACCATTCTCTTGTTTTCCACCTACCATTCTCTTACTTTCCTCCTACCAAGAATGTGAACTACCATTCTCTTGTTTTCCACTTACTAAGAATGGGAGCTGCCACTTTCGTGTTTTTCAGCGCAGGGATAGTGTTTTATTCATAAACTTCTCCACAGACCTCCGAATTCGATGATTCAAGTCCTCATGTAAAGATAAGACATAGATATAAAACTTTGTAGAAGGACACTTCATCAAATTCGGTCTCTAAATTTATCCAAATGGCGTTCCAACGTGGAGATTATTTCTGATTTGGCGCCCAGGTGTGCGGAAATGGTACTAAAACATGATCTTGGCTAATTCCAACTTATTTCTTGCTTGTTTGGTCGTGGAGGTGTGAAGTATCTTGGCCTAAACTTGTTTTATACGTCGTTTTTCAGCCCGTTCTTCGATTGTATCCATTTAAGGTCTGAAATCACTTAATACACGAATTAAATGCACATGTGGAAAGAATCAAGCGATAAATGAACCTAAAACATAAACGGAAAGGGGCTCAAAAACACGTAAAAACGACTCCTATCAACTCCCCCAAACTTATCAATTGCTCGACCTCGAGCAATAAAAGGTCTAGGGTACGAAAAATATCATCAACCAAAAGGATAAAACAAAAACAACTAACGAACTCACTTTCGTGGAGTAAACGATTGCACTTAGCATGTGCAACAAGCCTTTAAACCTTTGCGTTACCTCAAAGGACGAGTTATAGTCTTGTGAGGGTTTGCAGACGATATACCCACAAAATCTAACAAACTTTCAATCTCAACCAAATGAATACATCTCAACATAATTAACAAGAATAAATGGCACAAAATCATCCTTTTACAGCTCACAAATATATATACATATCAACTACTTTTGCTCATGTGACACCAATATTGGAAAAGACTCCATAGGGTGTAGTGAAAATAAATCTAAGGTATTATAGTCGAGAAGCATCCTTACCAAATTTTGGACATTAATCCCATATCTATCAACTTTATGATCAAACACAAAGCATAAGAATCATAGAAAATTTCATAGCCATTTAAATTTCATTATCTCAAACATTCAAACTTTCAATTCAAATGAAACTTTCCAATTAATTAACTTCATTAAGGCTAGATCATGTGCAATGTTTTATTCCATTAAGCTTTCTATGGCACCCATGTAACAAGCTTTAGATCAATGACTCCCAAACTAGATAGTTTTGGGGCATTAAGTGTAAAGAGACTCCTAAGGATTTAATCACTTGAGTGTCAAAGGCCACGAAATAAAACTAGATCTTTTAAACAATTCACTCATTTTTGGCTTGTACAAAGCTCAAATTAGCACAATAGTACAGTATGTAGGCATGAAACTTTTCACCTCCAGTACGTATTAGCCTGACCAATTTTGGTCATACCAAAATTCAACCTTTTTAATTCATTTTTTAGCATACAAAATTAACTTTCAACTTATAACCGTATGAGAAATCTAAGTTAATATTTCCGGGAAAAATTCCTTAAGTGTCTCAAGATGGTTATCCTCTCAACTCCTCTACCTTCGATTTATGTGCATTGTGAATCATCTAAGAAATCAATCCTAGTATAGGATCTTCATGAGCAATTTCAAAGATATATATGTTCATTTAAATTCAAATTATTTCAAAAAATCATGCAATTTTTACAAGTTAATCAATTTAAATGCATCAATTGGAAGGACTAAAAACAAAAATCATGCTTGATTTTCTTAACATAAACACATATAAACATGATAGCATACAAATTCCCCCAAACTTGAGCTAAACGAGGAACACATGACATGATAAAAATAGCAAACACATGGTGATCAATCATATGAATGTATTAAAACCACAAAGTACTACCAACATATACCCCCAAACTTAAACTCAAAAACATTGTCCCCAATGTTGTCTCACATAAACGCATGTAAAAGGTATAAGAGTACTTACAATCAAGGATTGTTGAAAAATCATCCTTCATCACAAATATGTTCAAACTCATCTCATAAAAACAGGCCTCTCAAAACAACGGGAAATTGCTACTAACATGTTCAACATACTTATCAAACAAACCATCAAGCATATTAAAACACATGCCAAAAGTGCATGCTTAGACAAAATAAAATAAAAAGCAAAAACAAACAAAAAGAAAATAAAAAAACAAAAAAAAACTCACAAAGCTTGGGCTGCCTCCCAAGAAGCGCTCTTTTAAAGTCACTAGCTTGACTTTATGTAAGAGATTGAATCAAGGCGGTTTATGTATGAATGCCTTGTTCGTTCTCCAATCCACTATTGGGTATCGCTTCATCCTTTGGCACTTTGTAGTGAAGATTGACCAATTATTTGTGCTACATATCCTAGGGTTAGACCAAGCAATCATCCACTCACGAGTTTTTTTATGGTCCTTCAATACCTCTATTACCTTTTCTTCCTCATGCTCCGGATATGGTGGTGCAGATTTTTCTCCAAGCTAGAGATAATGCCTCGTTTTTCTTCACCAATCACCTTGACATATTTTAGCTCCATCATGTATGGATGTTGAAGATTATTGGCTTGTTTTTCATGAAAGTGCTCAACACTAAAAGGATCAAAAACATCAATGTGTAAAGACAAATCAAAATCAATTAGATGCTCAAAAACCTCATAGTTATCGAAATTAACCATGTCATCTCCTACATTCAATAACAACTTACCATCGTCGGCATCAAATACCGATTTACCTGTGGCTAGGGAATAAAGTAAAGAAATGTCAACACCCTCAGAAAGGATAGGAGTCGAATGCTCATCGTTGGAGGAATCTGCTTTTGAATTTTCCAACTTCATTTCATTCAACGTCACGGTGTTGAATTCCTGCTTTTGATCTATCTCAGTGGTACCAAGCAATGCCCATGGTACTTTCTCAGATATGTCGCTCGTTAGTTGCTTGAGTTGATGATTCATCTCCTTCATTTCCCGCCGTGCGTCCTTCATCATAAAGTGGAGCTCTCCAATGGTGTTATCAATTTGTTCCTCCGGAGTAGGAATTCTTTCTTGGTAATGTTGTGGAAAGAACCCTTGTGCATAACACGCTTCAATGATGCTTTGCCGCCATAATTGATTCTCCGGTAGTGTCATATCAGGAAAATTGCTATCCTTTGCGAATTGAATAACGCTTTGCAGCCATAATTGATTCTCTGGAAGGGTCATATCTGGAAAATTTCTAGCCATTGCGAGCTAAGAGTGTAAGAAAAAAATAAAAATAATAATAAAAATAAATTAATAAAAATAAAATAAATACTTAAAACTTGCAATAAAATCAAAAACTAAAATTAAACAAATCCCCGGTAACGGCGCCAAAAACTTGACACGAAAAATCCTTACGTGTATTAAACAGCAAGTGGACTGGTCGTGTGTAGTAATAAAGTGGACAATAAAGTCCAGGTTGTCGAACCTCAAGGACTTGTATTTTAGTTTATGATTTTAAAGCAATTGAAGAACTTAAACTAAAACAAGAATTAACTAAAATATTATGGAAGTAAGATATAAGAAACCAGATGTCGAAATCAAGATAGCTATGGAAGAGAGCAACTAAGACACATGTGTTGGCATAAATTAATCAATTTTCATTATAAACATGTTCTCATATTATTAGACTAATGTTGCTTTGGTGGAAAAAACCTTAAATAATTACTACCCGATGTCTCGGCTGTAATAATCCTATGATTAATTGATGGTTCTCTAGATATGTCTATCCAAGAATCTAACCAACAATCATGCATTCAAGTTCTAGAATTTCCCCGGATTAATCCGGCTAACTGCACCCGGGAATCTCTACCTATCTCTAGGGGCAATTCCCTATTTTTTACGGATTATGTGATGATCCTCTTTGCACCTTAAATTACCTTCTCTCGAACGAATAATTTAAGCAATAAATCATGCATATGGTAGCTAAGCATATGATGCATTCAAACAAGATCAAGACACAAAGCAACAATAGAATTAATATGAAAAACACAATTTATAACTCAATTATCATAATTTAGCCTCAACATGGCCTTAGTTCGAAGAATCTATTTCATCATAAAAGATAAAAGATAGGAACTTAAATTAAGATTCATATTCATAGACAAAAATAAATCTAAATCTAAGAAACTCCCTCGTATTTTTTATGGTTGAACTTCGATCTTCATCTCTTCCATGCTTCTTGATTTCTTCACCTTCAGAGGTTCTTCATAATCTTCATAACTAATCTAAGGATGATGAAGATGATTATAGGATGTGTTTAGGCTCCCCTAATGGGGAATGTGTTTTCAAGTGTGTTTGTAGGATGGCATCCAACCCTCCTTTTATAGCCAAAAAAATTCACCAACCAAGAACATGTGCTTCCATTCTCTTTTCTTTCCACCTACCATTCTCTTGTTTTCCATCTACCAAGAATGTGAACTACCATTCTCTTGTTTTCTACCTACCATTCTCTTACTTTCCTCCTACCAAGAATGTGAACTACCATTCTCTTGTTTTCCACTTACTAAGAATGGGAGCTGCCACTTTCGTGTTTTTCAGCGCAGGGATAGTGTTTTATTCATAAACTTCTCCACAGACCTCCGAATTCGATGATTCAAGTCCTCATGTAAAGATAAGACATAGATATAAAACTTTGTAGAAGGACACTTCATCAAATTCGGTCTCTAAATTTATCCAAATGGCGTTCCAACGTGGAGATTATTTCTGATTTGGCGCCCAGGTGTGCGGAAATGGTACTAAAACATGATCTTGGCTAACTCCAACTTATTTCTTGCTTGTTTGGTCGTGGAGGTGTGAAGCATCTTGGCCTAAACTTGTTTTATACGTCGTTTTTCTGCCCGTTCTTCGATTGTATCCATTTAAGGTCTGAAATCACTTAATACACGAATTAAATGCACATGTGGAAAGAATCAAGCGATAAATGAACCTAAAACATAAACGGAAAGGGGCTTAAAAACACGTAAAAACGACTCCTATCAGATGCTACCAAATTCTGGGTTTTGATCAAGAAAGACGATGTTAACGCCACATATGAGCCAAACTTCAAGAAGAATGATATGAAGGGCGAATACGTCATCCTCGCTGACATTTGTTCAAAGATTATTGAATGCAGAAAAGGAACTTTCGACAAAATCACCAACATTCAATACAAGATGATGGTAGCCATCCTAACCAAGTTAAAAGTTAACTGGTCTCTCTACGTTTTCAATCGCTTCAAAGCAGCGATGGCTAAGTCTGTTAATCCCAAGCCTTACGGGATTGTGCTAAGTCGTATTCTTTGCGCTTGCGGATATACGCAATCTTTTGGCAAAAAGATTCCAGCGACCAAATTTTATGGAAAGAAAATGATAAGCGAGCTTTTTAACCCGCGAAAACCCGGCGGAGCAGCGGTTCCTAAAGAACAGCGTGAGCGACTTCCAGCCGAAGGAGTTGTTCGCAGTGATGATGAAGATCAAGCGTCTTCTTCATCATCGTCCTCTTCATCAGAAGAAGAAGTGGTGGTCAAGCGACCTAAGAGAAAGATCATTCTCAAAGTCACTGAGCCATCCAAGCCCGCAAAGAAACAAAAGCCTGATCTTAAGAAGAAGAAGCCGGACCCCAAAAAGAAACAAAAGATCCCTTCTCCTTCTTCCTCTCCTAAATTTCCATCTCCTTCTCTAGCGTTTGTCTTTCCCGTTCCCGAGGAAGAAGAAGCCATAGAAGAAGAAGTACCGCTTGCACGAAGGCGTACTCCTCTTTATACTCCCTCAGTATCCTCTAGCGCTCCATCAAAACCAGCGCTTAGAGAGTCAGCTAGTGCTTCTTTCTCTGATGCTGTTCCCGAAGTCAGCTCAGATCCTCAAGCCGCTACTCAATCTGAGAGGCTTTCAAATGTTCAGGGTAAGTATTTGCTAAGCAAATTTGTCTATCCTTTCCTCGTTAGTCTCTAAGTTTCTAACGCTAGGATAAAAACTCTTTCAGCACCTTATGAAGCAGATATTCAATATGTTCTCAACACGTTTGAAGAACTAAATATCCCCATTCGTGCTGATCCGATAACTTCTTTTATCGATTTAGAACCCGAAGAAGAAGTCCAGGAGCCTGAGGAAATTGCTCAAGAAACAGATCAAGCGACTGAAAAAGTCGATGATATTTCTCAGGGTAAGCGATGTAGTCTTTTGTTTGTAATTTCTACTTAGTAGAAATTTTTGCTTGCTTTTCTCAATCGCTTACATGTATCATCTCAAGATGTACCTCAAGATGTACCAATCGCTGATGCCCCTCCTCTCTCGGAGATTCCAGTTGAAATAGACGTGGACATGGCAACTGTTGTGGATATCGCTAAAAAGGCATCACAAGTTCTTCCTGATGCTGAAACTTCATCAGCAAGTGAAGCAACTTTAAACGCTGAGAGGTCGATAGAAGTGGCCCCTATCCCAACAGAAGTTATTGCTTTTGTTCCTACGCCAACAGGACCTCCTCCTCGTGTCATTGATTTCTTCCCGCGCGGATACTCTTCAGATATTGAATTTTATTATGCCGCCAGAGAACGTGACACTCAAATGCTTGCCGAGTTGGAAATCCAATTTCAAACAACTCTCCATCGGCCTGATCTTTCAGACTCACACAAGTTTGAGATCTTCGAGCGTTTTGCCAATCTTGGTCTGTACAGTTTAGAGCGTCTTCATTCACGCCTTGAGTATATTCGTCGACCAGCGTTCAACCGAACAGAATTTGACGAGAAGTGATTCAATTTCACCGGTCGCTCAGAAGAGTCCTTTTATCCTTTGCACCAAAACAAGATTGTTTTCAAAAAACCCCACATGGGTGATTGGAACAAAGATCCAGATGAGGCAGATCTCAACAGGATAGGATATTCGGCTCTTCCTTCCGTCGTCAACTCTCCTCAAAAGCTTTATCTCCTAATCCACTTAAGTTATGGAAAGGAAAAGGACCTATTGTTGCTGAGCGTCCAAATCCGGTCAACTCGTGGATAGAAGATGAGGCTCGAGAATATCTAGCCAGATTATGGGCTGAGGATTATGAAGAAGAAATGGAACGCTTTGAGAAATTTCTTGCCGCTAGAAAAGATCAAGCTAAAGCTATCAAGCTGGGCAAGTGATGGATGATGAATACAGCCAGATGGGCTGAAGAATTTGTTCTGCATTTCTATACCCTCGAAGAACTTATAAGATACCCGTTTCTTTTCAAGTTTGGGATAGAATACAGACGCCGAGGATATGCAACCTTTTTGCTTCAACAGCGTCAGATTATTGCAGGAAATGTTAGCGCTTTGCCACGATACAGACAACCAATCGTAAGCTACATTCGCCAGCAACTCGCCTTATACAGCCAGGGCGGACGCTACGTCTTGCATCCTCGTGCCGACTTTGTTCAAAGAATCTTTCTTGACCTAAACGAAGACGCTTCGTGAAGTAAACGACCAATTCTTCCCGGTCAGAGTCAGATTCATGTTGATGTTTCAACAGAACACGCTGAGTTTGCTGAGTTCCACAGAACTATGAGAGCAGTGTTTGAAAATGCCCAAGCGCTGGACAACAGTTTCAATCACTTTTCCGGGTGTTACAATTTCAGAGGATATACTCTTCACCCCGTGCTCTTTACTGAATCAAACATTCAAGTGGCCAAGATGATCTCGCTGATTAGGCCAGTGGACCAAGACGCAGCTCAAGCGCTCATGCCGTTGATTTTGGACTTTTTCTACAGATATACTTCAGGGATTGCTTTACCGGAAGGTGTGCAACTTGCACTAAGTACCGAAGAGCGCGAAGACGCTATATTCTTTATACCGCAATCCAGCCTGATCAGTCCCCGGCATGTAATGGAAGCCCTTGGCCCCCTTTGGGTCATTGGCATTAGAGAACCTTCTCCTCCCCAAATCCAAATAATGGAAGAAGACTCTGCTCCTACTGCGGAAGTCGCTCAAAATCCTGAGGATTCCTTGCCAGATTCTTCTAGCGCCCCAGTAGTCGAGCCCCCAGCGATTGCAGATTCTATCTTGGATCAAGCAATTGAAGAAGTGCACGCTGAAATTGCTCAAGCGCCTGTAGAACCTCTCATCAGAGATAAGATCAAAGGCAAGGCTGCAGTTTCCAGTTCTTACGGACTTCTCCCGTCCCCAGAGCGTCCTTCTTCGGATTCAGATTCAGACAGTGATTTAGAGGCCCGAGATTTCAGAACGGCAGTACTGAACTCGCTTACCCACATCGAAGGTTCCTGCTCCAAGATTTCTGAGGCTGCTGATAGACAGATTCGCATAGTGTCTGATACACGGAGCCGAGACATTGCCAACGCTTCAAATAAAAGCATTATTGCTATCATGAATAGCATGTCCCCTCTTATCGCTGAGCTCTCCTCTGAATTCAATCGTCACTTAGCTCAAAGCGCTTCGGCTGATGCTGAAAGACACGCTTCATCCGATGCCGTCGCTCAGAGTGTCGCCCAGCAAATTGCTCTTCTAGTCAAAGAAGTTAGATTTTTGCGCCGAGATTTCGCTGATCTAAAGAACTCCCTTGATGAAGTCAAGAAGGGGGAAAGTAAAGAAAAGTCCAAAGCGATTTCCAAGACGGATAATAAACATTGGCGTTCAATGTTCGATGAACTAGTAAGCATTAAGAAAATGCTATCCAAGAAAAGAAAGCCAAGGTATTATCTCGGAAAGTACGCTCTTTCTCAATTGGACCTTGACTTCTTAGAAAGTATGGGATTTCATGCTCATGCCGGACCGCTACAACGACCTGTAAATTGGAGACCGTCAAATGACCGTCAAAGAGATATATATTATGATCTGATTCGTGAACTTGGTATTCCACCAAGGGATTGGACGGAAAGGTTGTTAGAGCTAAATGAAAGCGCCAGACTCCGCAGGCATGACTATGATGAAGTCCAGCATACAACCATGATCGACATTGATCGAATTTTGAAAGAGTTAGCGTTAGAAGTTCTGCAAGGCGAAGAAAGAGCAAAGCGACAGAAGAAATAATTTTTTTTGTGTATTTTATTTCCTTCTTATTATTTTCAGCATAAATCATGTATGCTTTATTCTTTCAATATATATGAATGATTTATCGCTGAAACAACTTGTTGAAGCCAACCTAACTTTAACTAACTTTACTAACTTTTCAAACGCTGACTTATATTCCTTTGGGCCTTTTCTTTTTAAGTAACTCTTAAATTATAAAAGAGTTACAAGTCTTGACATCATCAAAAAGGGGGAAATTGTTAGGAAATTTCATGTTAGATGTTTTGATGATGACAAGATAGGATTCAATGTTAGAACCCAAAAATGTAAGCTTTCCGTTTTTTTTTCATAGATTGATGTATAAGCGTTTAAAAGTTTGTAAATTATTATTTTCTATTTTGTTTAGGCTTGTAATTTTTATCTTCATAGATTTTAGACTAAGTCTTAGTGACTGAATCGCTAGTAGAATTCTATGTGAGTCTATTAGAGAAGAAGTTGAAGACCAGCGTCTGAAGTCAACCAGAGATAAAGATTTTCTTCTTAGCGCTTGTCAAACGCTAAAAGACCATTTCAGGACATATGGATCAAGCGCTCAATTTGTCTCAAGCGATGGATGTAAGATTCACCTGAAATAAATCCTCAAGTCATGAAGGACTTAAATGCAATCATTCAACGGACATTTATTTCCAACGGGAAATAAATTCAAATTGCATTAAATGCTTGATAAGAGCATTAAATGTGATAAGCTACTGTGACTTGTGGACAAGCCACCTTTTGACCAGACTGTCAGAAATTTCAGAGTTTTAGCTGCTCCCGTCCAATCGGATTCAGCGAATTTTCAGGAATGTCAGACTTTAGGTATGATCACGCGCCACGTGAAATGCACGCTTCTACATGTATCCAACGGACAGATCCCAAGAAATTGCCTATAAATACCTTACTCCAGAAAACCCTAAACATAACAACGAGAATATACGAGAAATTATTGCCAAAAATCTTACGTACATTCTTTCTGGAAAAAGCTTAGAAACCCCATAGCCAAAACCTTTCAAGCTTTCTATCTACATTCCAGACAGTCACAAATATCTCAAATATCTTCCAAAGAAGAAATTCAAACTCCAACTGAGATATTCCAAGTTGTTTGATCTTCTCTAAAACAAACAAACCCTAGTGACAAACCTCAACCTTTCATCTGAGTGAGAAAAGTTGTTGAAACCTTTCAGGCAGTATTTCTGAGTGAGAGAAGCTTGAAAAAGACGATCTTCATTGGTGCTGAAGTCTGTGTGATCAAGGAGCCCAAGATCTTTTTCATCCTTTACTATTTTGTAGAAGTTTCTGTGTGATTCTTTGATAATCATCATAGTAAATTCCTCCAAGTGAAAAAGTAGAAGAAGGACGTAGCTGGGATTACATCACCTAGTGAACCTTACAAATTATTGTGTCATTTATATTTTATTGTCTTATATTCATCACATTATATTATTCTGAAAAAGACAAATAAAATTGCAAAGCGATTAATTTAACTAAAAGAACGCTAAACATTATTTCCGCTGTGCTAACCCTGATTAAGCGATCTAAGCGTTGCCCTACTTTGGTAAACTGCTGAACTCACTAAGTCTAAGTTAACTACTCTGAAGCGTCTGACCCAAGCGCTCAGCTTTCCAAGCGTTCAAATTTCTAAAGTGATACAAAAATTTTGTGAAGTCGAAAAAAACTTCAGGGTCTATTCAACCCCCCCCCCCCTTCTAGACCCTTTCGTATGCCACTTGGAACCACCAGAATATTTGTAACAATTCTGACTGGAGTTCTGGATCATTTCCCACCACCAATTTACCCTTCCTTGTCAACACATCTCCTTTCCACTCATACCTAGGATATGAGTTTGAGTTATCCTTCAAATCCCTCATAATTCTCTTCAGCTTCGGATCAACTTTCCAATTTTGTCTAATTTTATCCATAAGCCCACTGTGAATGCTAGTAATAGCCATCATAACCCATCCTGACTATCTTGTGAGTGTGGTCTTCTTGATAAAGCATCTGCCACCACATTTTTCTGGCCTTTTTTATATGTTATACTATAATCAAACCCCATGATCTTAGCCATCCACTTCGGTTGACTTGGTGTTGAATTTTCTGTTCCAACAAGTGCTCCAGACTCTGATGAACGTGTGAATACTAAAGTGCCTTCCTACAAAATAATGTCTCCATTTTTGAACAACAACTACTATGGCATACATCTCCTTTTCATTTACAGACCAGAATAGACTTCTACCCTGCAGAGCCTTGCTCATATAAACAATTGGCCTCCCCTTTTGTTGTAGTACTTTTCTGATCTTTTCATTGGAAGTATCTGTCTTAAAAGTGAACTCTTGAGTAAAATTAGGAAGTAACAATATTGGTACACTACACATAGCACTCTTGAGTGTGTGAAATGCATCAGTGGCTGAGGGTCCCCATTTGAATGCATCCTTCTTAAGTAAATCAGTGAGTGGCTTGGCTATGTTACCATAGTTCCTCACAAATATTCTATAATAGCCAGTAAGCCCCAAGAATCCCCTTAATTCATTTAAATTTCTTGGGGTTGGACACTCTGTCATAGCTTTAATCTTTTGTTGATCCACTGCTACCCCATCCCTTGTTATAATGTGGCTCAAATACTCAACATGTGGTGAGAAAAATTGACATTTACTGAGTTTAACAAACAGTTGATGGGCTCTCAACATATCAAAGGTTAATTTCAAATGGTGTAAATGGGAGGGTTCATTGTTGCTATAGATGAGTATGTCATCATAGAAAACCAAAATGAATTTTCTAAGATAAGGTTGAAATACCTGGTTCATTAAGCTTTGGAAAGTGGAAGGTGCATTAGTCAATCTAAAGAGCATGACTAAACATTCAAAGTGGCCATTATGGGTTCTAAAAGCAGTTTTGATGATATCCTTTTCACTTATCCTTATCTGGTGATACCCAGATCTTAGGTCTAATTTAGAAAAAATAGTAGCACCAAACAACTCATCTAATAACTCTTCAATCACAGGTATAGGAATCTTATTTTTCAAGTGTGTTGGTTAAGCTGTCTATAGTCAATGCATAACCTCCAGGATCCATCTTTCTTCTTGACTAACACAACTGGAGATGAGTAAGGACTGGTACTATGTCTTATCACTCCAGCATCTATCATGGCTTGAACTAACTTCTCTATTTTATTTTTTTGCAAAGCTGGGTATCTGTAGGGCCTTACACTGACAGGTGAGGTACCTTCCTTTAAGGTGATCTTATGATCATGGCTTCTATGGGGTGGCAAGGTAGTGGGATCCTCAAATAAATCTTCAAATTCAGTGAGTAATTCTAACAATGGTTTGGGATATTTAACAGACAAATCTAAGACTTCCTATGCATGTATATATGAATCTGATATCTCCTGATGTGCTTCACTAGACTCACTTGTTAACTGTGTGTTATCGTGAGTTAGCAAGCCCACATGTAACATAGAAATTTGAGCTGATTTTTGCATGATCTTCCTCATCTTGTTTTCTCCAATCACCATGATAGTGGCAGGTTTCTTTCCCCTTAGTGTGACCTTCTGACCACGTGTCAAGAAATCCATGGTAAGCTTATCAAAGTTCCAATTTATATCCCCCAATTGTACCAACCATTGCACTCCTAAGACCATGTCACACCCTCGAAGGGGTAATAACATCAAATCTATCATAAACAGGACACCTTGCATTTTCTTACTAAAGTTTTTACACACAGAGAAACTATATATCTTATTACCATCAGCCTCAGATAACGAAAATAGATCAGTTTCTATTATCTTACATTCCAGCCTCTTAGTTGCATTGACATCCAAGAAGTTATGGTTACTTCCTGTATCAATCAAAATGTGGACATTTTGCCCCCTACATGTCCAGTTACCCTCATAGTCCTGTAATCATGCACCCCTGACATGGCATGGATAGAAACATGGGAGTCGGTAGTATTAGCTTCTTGTTCCTCTGGATCCATGTGGTTACATTCTCCTTCCACTTCTTCGTCACATACTTCTATTAAAAATAACTGTCTTTTCTTACTACATACATGGCCAAAAGTGTATTTATCATCACAAAAGAAACACAATCCTTTAGCCCTTTTTCCTCCATCTCTTGTGGTGATAGTCTCCTGCCATTGTTTCTAGTGTTGTTTCTCATGTTGTTGTTTCCAATGGGTTGGTATAAGAGTTTATGGTTTGGGTATTGGAATTCATTTGGGTATGTGGGGAAAATGGATTATGGTTAAGGGAAGGTTTATAAAAGGGAGTAGGTAATGGGGTCGTTTTGAAAATGGAGTTGTTTTTCTGGGGTAAATTGGTGTAAGATCTTTTGTTGGCTAGGTGTATGGCATGTTCTTGTAGTTTAGATAAACTAACTGCCTCCTGTAGAGTTTTAGGTTTGAACATTCTCACTTGAATGCCTATCTCATTTTTTAAGCAAACTAAATAGCAACCCACAACATAATTCTAAGTCAACTCCACATTATTCAACAACTCATCAAATCAATCTAAGTATTCTTTAATAGATCCAGTTTGTTTAAGATTCATAAGCTCAGCCATTGGATCCTCATACAATAAATCACCAAATCTATCATGTAAAGCACGCACATACTCTTCCCACAAAATAATATCTCTAGTAAGTCTGGATTTCATGTATACCTGATGCCACTGTAGGGCTTTACATTCAAGATGCACTGCAGCTAGCCTCGCTTTTGCATCAAATGGGTATCATCCACTTTAAAAAACTGTTCACACCTGAATATCCACCCTTTAAGGTCCTTCCCACTGAATCTTGGGAACTCTATAGCTGAACATTTAGTCGGCATTTTGTACCCTTGACCGTGCATAGCTTGACCCCTGGGCGTGTTAGATTCCACCACATGGTTGTGTGATCCACTAGCTCCATAAGTTTGATTTCCACCAATATGAGCAGTTAAATTCGCGATCATAGTCTGTAGCTCTGCCATTTCCTTCCCCGAATTTTCACGATCAATCTGCATCTATTCAACAATGGTATCCATATCCTTTCGCACATCATATGATCTAATATCCACCATCTTGCACCTGAGCTGCCAAATCCGAGGAATGATGGCTCTAATACCAGATTGAGATGAGCAAAAACAATTAACACAAAATAACGGAACGTCACCAGAGGATTGAATCAAGAACAATCCTAGAGATGAACAATCCAAGAGAAATTACAAGCAACTCGTGAGAGGAGAGAGAGAGAATAGAGTAGGGAACAAGATAATTGCAAACAACAACCATATGATTCTCATTTGCATTTTCTGGGTTTTACACAAAGAAGATGACAAAATTGGATAACTAATTCTCGAGCTAAGATGCTGAGCTGGCAACTTACTTAACTAATAAAACTAATCTTAATTCAGACTAATTAATGTAAAATTAGGGCCATTAATGCAAAATTAGGGCAACAGTCCCTTGATGGAAAAAACGTGAAACAAAATTGCAATTAAAAGAAAAACACTGCTGAAATGATTTAAATGTTGACTTGAGCTTTGACTTAAGGTGAAACGGCGTCGTCTTGATATGGTGCTATTTCACTAATAAAAGTGCTGATGAAATAAGGGAAAGGGATATTACGTTTTTGTTTTGAAGCTTAACCATGGTCTTAAATTTCGATCGAAACACCGAAATTTCGGGTTTCGGGGGGTTCCGAAGTGAAATCGAACATTCGATCCAATTTTGCAGAATATCTTCCGAAATTTCGACCGAAACTCGAAATTTAAAATATTTTGTCAAATTTCCATCGAAATTTCGGCCGAAACCCGATATTTCCCGAAATCGAAGCTGAAATTTCGGTCGATTTTTTTTTTTTTGTATTTTTAATTTTTTTTTAAATATCATATAATTAAAAAATTATAGAAAATTATATTTAAACACCTACCACTTACCCGATTACCCCCAACCATACACATAAGTGATAAGTCACTTTCTATCCAAATGGGCCAAAAAACAAAACAAGTAGTGCATTATTAAAGCCGAAGAGCACAACAGTGGGGATTTCGAAATATGAAAGTAGAGGTAAGACAAATACTAGTGATAGCGATTTCGATCCTCCTAGAAACTCGATGTGGTATTGAGTAATAACTTTTACTTAAATCTTGATACATTTTGTTTTAATGAAGTTCTCATGAGATTTGATTATTATCTTACTATCAAGTTATATTTATTTCATATTTTTCGCAACAGTTTTTAGTGATATTATTTAACAAATTCATTATCCATATATTATATATAGAATATTATTAATGTAAAAGATGCATAAGAATGATAATTAAAGTTATCCAAAATTTTATTGTAAATTTCCAAATATTTTTATAAATTTCCATGATTTCTTTAAAATCGAAATCGAAATTTTGAATATCCCCGAAATTTCTATCCAAATTTCCGTAAATTTACTACACCGATATCTACCCCTAAACCGATATTTAAGACCTTGAGCGTAACATTTTCCCTTAAAACTCTGCCCTGAAGTTCCTACGTACAACTCAAGAAGTTAATTCAAATGACTCAGTATAATCATAATCTTTTCTGTAAGATGCAATTCACATAAATTCTACATGTGTTATTTTGATTATTATGTGGATTTAGAGTTTCAAGAATTCCTACAAATAATTAGTAATTTTCTATTAAGATTTTGAGAAAAAATATTTGTTGCGTGCACAAGTGTGTTTGGGATTTTTGGCTCGAACTAAAATATATATTTTTTGTTTCGTCCATTTTTTTCTTTTTTCCCTTGATTTTTATATTATGGATGATGATGATTGCAAGAATACTTAATTTTTTTTCCCTTAATTTTTTTCTTCCCCATGTTTTGTGTTCTTACATTTTAATAACCAGGTGTTATGTAGCTGGAAAGGTTTTTACGAGACTGAGGAGGACACACATGTGTATCCAAGGTCTTAAATATCGGTTTCGGGGTAGATATCAGTGTAGTAAATTTACGGAAATTTCGATGGAAATTTCGGGGATATTCAAAATTTTGGTTTCGATTTTAAAGAAATCATGGAAATTTATAAAAATATTTGGAAATTTACAATAAAATTTTGGATAACTTTAATTATCATTCTTATGCATCTTTTACATTAATAATATTCTATATATAATATATGGATAATGAATTTGTTAAATAATATCACTAAAAACTGTTGCGAAAAATATGAAATCACTACAAGAAAACAGAGTTTCAGAGACGGAAAAATCCCTCTCTGAAACTCAATTTTCCGTCTCTGAAAATAATCAGAGACGGAAAAATTCCGTCTCTGACATCCGTCTTTAAACAGCTCGACGTTGATTGAGATGAAATTTTTCCGTCTCTAATTTCAGAGATGGAAAATTGTTCCGTCTCTAATTCCGTCGCTTTTTTCATGACTCTTTTACAAATAATCCGTCTCTATATTTAGTCTCTAATCCGTCTTTAAATTCGTCTCTAATTATATTCAGATTCGGTAACTAATCCGTCACAAAATCCGTCTCAGAATTTTGTGGAAGCCATCTCTAAATCCGTCTCTAATCCGAACTCAAAATTCGTCTCTAAATCCATCTCTGATTCCAACTCAGTAACCGTCTCTACATCCGTCTCTGATTCCAATTTAGTATCCGTCTCTAAATCCATCTCTGATTTCAACTCCGTATCCATCTCTGATTCCAACTCCGAATCCGTCTCTGGTCGCATTTCAATATAGGTCTCTAATTCCGTCTCTAATCTGTCTTTGCTCTTTTCTAAAACTGTCTCTAAATCCATCTCTAAATGAAGCTAAAAATTTTATGAATATAGCGTTTTATTTGTTAAATCCATATAATATCAAACCTGGTAAATAACGAATAATTCAATGAAATCAACAAATATTAACTAAACAACATCCCACCTATCAACAAAATGCAAACAATTAATTAACATCACAATCGAAGTATCTAACATAATTATTTCAATACCACATCATTTTAACAGACAACCTTATCCAATCAATTAGTCCCAACATCTACCCAAAAGTATCAAAACGACAGATAATTAACACGAGTTACTACTAATCATCAAAGTATATAACCAAAAAACATTTGACAACAAAGTTGACTCGGTGCAATTTTCATTCTCCTCTTATTCTAAGGTAAGCCCTTTTTATGAAACGAATTTGCACATTGTTTGACGCGATAGCTTCATACGCTCTAATTGATGCCCTCTTATACACGCCAATTGGATCATCAAAAAATTGATTAACACAGTAGATATTTAGTATATCCAACTCAGTTGCTTGCGACAACACGTACAGAATGTAGCTTAGCTCGCAATCAGAACCCGAGAAGTTGAAGATCGTGACCTCATTCAATGCCTCCAATCCCATTGCTTGCAACTTCCAGTCCTTTACGTAGTTGGATACACTAATGCCCGCGTTTTTCCATGGTGCACCCTACACATGTTAAATCAATTACAATTTTATTTTAGAAACCCAAACAAAGAACGTGTTTAATAAACCATGTAATAACTAATAAGCGACAAACCATAAAACTTAAAATATTACCACCAAATCGACTTTAAGCTCATTCAAGCCTGTACATCTACTGATGAGCACCAATGTGACAGCAAGATTGTCGAGCAGCTTCGAACACCTGATCTCTAGGCGGTGCATATTAACAAAAAAGTACCTCGCCATAATGCGATGTAGAGACTCCACATGCGCCAACATCTAAATAAACAATTCAAAAAAGAAAATCAAAACAACTTCTTAAAAGCATTTGCACTTATTCAAACAATGATAGATAGATATACCCTAACAAAATCAACCGGGACACGTGCTCGTTCGCTGGACAGCAATTCTTTCGTCATTTTTACAACCTCTCGAAATAGTCGGTATGTCGAGCAAGTTGATCCGATGTAGTGTCGATGACGGTGTACTATCCACTGTAAAGAACGAGCTAACGGCCCCAATACTTGTAAATGCCCCGGACCCTGTTCGTCTTGTTTCAATAAAATAACAAGGACATCTACATTGGGGAAGTGTACTTTTATATTCACATTTCCTTGGGCCCGATTGAATGCCATCTTGAATATTTTTACAGAAGGCAAATATGCCTCAAATTCTGTTAGTCCTCTAAAATCAAAGTTGAATAATTGCAAATCATTCAACTCGGGACACCATTTTTCAAGGCGGGAAGAAAATGTGTTATCATACAGCACGATGTGCTTCAATATGAGTCTTTTTAAATTTCGTAAATTATATCTATCTTCCCACCTAACAATGTAGTTCGGTAGATATAATTTTAACTGAACAAGAGTTTGTGACAAAAACAGGCCGTTAGGGAGTGAAGTGGACAACCGGCCGACTAATTTCAGTATACGCACAGAATGATCTATTCCAAACGCCACCCACTCTTGCCTTATCCAATGCAATGCCTCGGCCCCCATTGGTAACTCAAAGCTCAAGGTTTCAACCACACTTTCATTATGTTCAAGTATAGTGTGATTAACAAAATGAATAAAATCTAAACCATGATAACCCCTTTGTTCGAAACGGTTAATATCGAATAAAAGAGTAGGGATGGAATACCAACAATGTTGAAAATATTTTGATAAAAGACCCAATCGGGCTGCCTCCACAATGCATGCATCCCTTGATAACCTTCCCATAACATGAAAAATTATATCCTCGCAAAGGAAACTGAGTCCATTATTAGAAATTGTACCTCGTTCCATGGTGGTTTATATGAACTATCCCCTGTTTATACTCTGTTTCTACTCGTGCAAGATGATTCCATGTCTCTTCTGTTTATATCTCCCCTTTTTCGTGGAAGATGATATTCACAAATATCCCCTGTTTATACTCTGAAAATTCTTTGTAGGGTTTGGTGGAGGAAGAGATTGTTCTTTGTAAGGCCATATTTAGCTTTATCTTGAAATTAACCTTTAACTTTAACTTTAATTAATTCTTTAACTTTAATAATTAACCTTTAACTTTAATTAATTCTTTGTAAGGGCATATTTAGCTTATTAGGTAAAAAAATAGTGATATTAAACATGAGATCTTTCATCGAGATAAAGAAACAACTTTAGGGTACAAAGAATTATTATTAAACATAAGCACATTATTAGGCATTATTGAATGATAGATATATCTTTTTAAAGTTAAAAAAACACACGACTCTTGATATTAAAGGACACGACGTCTCTTGGCATTAAAGGAAACGTCTCTTGACATTAAAGTGAGCACATTCACACGACTCTTGACATTAAAGGACACGGCGGCTGAGTAAAAAAAGTCTGCTGAGTAAAACCAGAAATGTCTTCTCTTCTATATATATATATATATAGATATATATAATTCTATTTTTTGCCACCACTGACCACCCCTATCGGAAAACCAAAAATTATTTTCATTTTCATCATCAAACTACGATGGAAACTGGGCAAAACAGTGGATTATTATCTGATATGGAATTTATTGATTGGAATTTTCAACCCGAATTTTCCATTTGTGAAACTGTATTTCATGATGTTCCTTTGACGGAGATGATAGTAAATGACCCTTTTTATTCATCTTTCAGTCCGCCACATAACCCTGCTTTTAACATTCCAGGTAATTAAATCTAAACTTTTTTAAAAATATTATTATTTTCAATATATACAATATATAGTTCCATTTTCATTTTCTTTTTGTGTTTAATTTCAGAACTATTGTGGGGCAACTCTGGGAATGAAGTCCTAAGATTATGTTTCTTTAATTGTTCACTAGTTAATTAAGTTACTTTTTTATTGCGAATTTATTTAGATATATTTTACTACTTCCTACCATCTTGAGATATATTTAGATTTTCTTGGTATAATCACAAATGAATTTTGAAATATACCTTTAATTTGAGCTCCTAGGAAGAAAATAGTCAAAGAAATTGAAGAGTTGAGTGTGTATATGTTTAGCAGCATGTCTCTCTCTATTATCATTCTCCAATTTTATTTTATTTTGGTCTTGAGTGGAAAATGAAAGGTCTCAAGGCCTATAGACCTAGATTGAGGGCTTTAGTGCAATTCTTTGATTTTTTTTTTCCTTTCACTCCTTAAACTCAATCATGTACCAATCAAGTCCCACATAGATATGATTTAATAGTTAAGGCCATCTTCTTGTCAAAATTAACTCTTGGCATGTTAATATCATTACGGAAGAAGTCTTTGCCTGTTAAGTTTTTTTATTCCATCTCATATAAGTTTTTTTATTCCATCTCATATAACCATTATTATCCATATGCCGCCACATCCAATTACGGTCTATATTCATCATTTCTGCTATATATAATTTTGAGATATATTAAACAATTTTGCTGCAACATGGGACATTTTTTCATTTGATTTTACATATTTTACTACTTCATACCATTTTCTAAAAACATGAACAAACACAAAAACTGTCTCTAAAAACATGAACAAACATCAAAACCAACAACTAAGCACTACAATTAATAGAATTCAGTAAAGGGACTTATCATAATGTGCTCACATGTATAAATTGTCCAAATCATGCATTAAAGGTCAAAAAAGCATAAAGTAAAGAAATAAATCATAATGAATAACATTTTGCACAATTTTATTTGTTCACCTAACACCGGTCAAATTTACATTATCAAATCAAGAAAGCAATAGATAGATTAAATCAAGGAAGAGAATCGGCAAATTCACCTATTTTCGGAGATTTTCGTACTTGATCGTCCAGCCTCCAGTATTTTGGGCATAACCACGTCATTAGAAATCGGATTGAGTTGATTCTTTAAGCGAATTAAAGCTAACAGAAAGGGCTACAATTCTTATGTTGACATCTGGAGCAAACGACGTAATATACAGGGAGTAAATTGGGTAACAACAGAAATGCACTTTCTGAACGAAAAATCAGGTTTTTGAAGTTTTATAAATACCTGTCAAGAGTGATGGCGTACGGATCTGTCGGAGTTGATGGCTGGGCGTACGGCAGTAGTGAGGGATTGGGGTTTGGGGACAGAGTTGATGGCTGGGCGTACAGCGGAGTTGATGGCGTACGGATCCGGTGGAGGATGAGGTCGACGGAGACGGAGATGAGGAGTGAGATGGGTTTGGCGCGTGGAGGTGGTGGTGTGGGAAGGGAGATCGTGGGGGTGGTGGTGTGAGTAGACTGATATTTTGGAGAAGAATAACTTAATATTTTGGAGAAGAAAGACTTGAATTTTTTGTTAAGTTGTTTTTTTTTTTTTTCCTCATCTCATATCTCATATATAGTATAAAAAAAGTTTCAAGCACATTTGACAAGAAAGTTGATTTGGTGTAATGGTAAATATTTTGTGTGAGTTTGGAATGGGTTTAGAGTTCAAATTTGGGTAAGCTCATTATTTTTTCACCTTATTCTTATTTTTAAATTAATATTTATTTTCATCTCATATAGTATATATAATATTTCAAGCACATTTGACAACAAATTTGACGATAATTCAGGTATCGGGTACCTGGTCTTTTTTGTTTTTTTGTTTTTCTTTTTTTTATATATTCAAATTTGCTTATTAATCAAATTCAAATGAATAACAAATTAACAATTAATAATTAATCAATCGGTTTATAGAATGATGAAATGTTAACAACAATAAATAAGAGTGTAAGTGTTTAATAATCAAATTCACTACTTAAAATTGAAAAAACTCCAAAGTATATATCTCAAATAAATTCACTACTTAAAATTAGACAATCCCTTTAACTCCATCATATATTAAATAGTTGACACGTTCAAAACTCTCATCAAAACCAATTAAAGAAAAAGCAGGATACTCTGGTTTTTACAAGAAAATCACAACTTAACACCAATTTAGGTATAATTCCTCACTTTATATAGTCTTTAGGTTTGTTTGGGGTTTAGGGTTAGTTTAGAGTTTGGGGTTTAGGGTTAGTTTAGGGTTTAGGGTAGGGGTGGACATCAAGTCGAACCAAATTAATAATTTTTGAGTCCGAGTCAAACGTAACAAGATTTGATCGAGCAAAAAAATACTTGTTTATAGGAGGCTAGCGAGCCTCGATAATAATAACTTTTGTTCATTTATTATAATATATTATAAAAAAAATTCATCGATATCTCATATACTATAAGTAATATTTCAGCACATTTGACAACAAAATTGACTCAGTGTACTGGTATGATAGCTCATCTCAAACACCGTCTCCATCTGAGACGGAAATATCCGTCTCAAAATGGGACGACAAATTCCGTCTCTACTTCGGCTCAAAATAAGAATAAAGATTTTATTTATAAATCCGTCTCTGATTCCGTCTCTGATTGCAGATGAAAATGGGACTTGTTTCCGTCTCTAAATCCGTCTCAAAATGAGACGGAAAATTTCGTCTCCACTTCGGTCTCAAAATAAGAATAAAGATTTTATTTTCAAATTCGTCTCTGATTGCAGATGAAAATGTGACTTATTTCCGTCTCTAAATCCGTCTCAGACTGAGACAGAAAATTTCGTCTCTACTTCGGTCTCAAAATAAGAATAAAGATTTTATTTTCAAATCCGTCTCTGATTCCCGATGAAAACGGGACTTTTTTCCAGTCTCTAAATCCGTCTTTGTTTGAAATTTAGAGACGGAAAAAATTCTTCTCTAATTTAGGTAATTTAATAGCCTTCCTTTAGAGACGGATTCAGAGTCGGAATGGTATCCGTCTCTGTTTTACTCTAAATTTATTGTTCAGGGATTCATTGATGAAATTGAGACGGTTTCCTACGTCCGTCGGTGATCCGTCTCTGATCAGAGACAGATATCATGTCCGTCTCAGATCAGAGACGGATTCGTATCCGTCTCTGAAGCCCTGTTTTCTTGTAGTGAATAAATATAACTTGATAGTAAGATAATAATCAAATCTCATGAGAACTTCATTAAAACAAAATGTATCAAGATTTAAGTAAAAGTTACTACTCAATACCACATCGAGTTTCTAGGAGGATCGAAATCGCTATCACTAGTATTTGTCTTACCTCTACTTTCATATTTCGAAATCTCCACTGTTGTGCTCTTCGGCTTTAATAATGCACTACTTGTTTTGTTTTTTGGCTCATTTGGATAGAAAGTGACTTATCACTTATGTGTATGGTTGGGGGTAACCGGGTAAGTGGTAGGTGTTTAAATATAATTTTCTATAATTTTCTAATTATATGATATTTTTTTAAAAAAATTAAAAATACAAAAAAAAAAAAATCGACCGAAATTTCGGTTTTGGTTTCAGGAAATATCGGATTTCGATGGAAATTTGACAAAATATTTGAAATTTCGGGTTTCGGTCGAAATTTCAGAAGATATTCTGCAAAATTGGATCGAAGGTTCGATTTCGCTTCGGAACCCCCCGAAACCCGAAATTTCGACCGACATTTCGGTGTTTCGGTCGAAATTTAAGACCATGTGTGTATCTAGGGTGGGTATCGGGTCGGGCATTGGATATTGGAGCTATCGGGTTTGGGTTATTGGGTTTCGAGTAGCGAATTTTCGCTACCCAATAGCTACCGGAATTTCGATTAAATTAACTTTAAGTTCAAGTGTCCAAGTGCAACACAAGTTATACATCAATCACCAAAGGTGTGTTTTACTTTTGTGTATTTTTATTTTTTATTTTTTGGGGTTAATTCCGGGTACTCAATGGGTATATCGGGTAGGAATTTCCTATCCGACACCCGGCCGATCAAGAATTTTGGATATTACCCAATACCCCAAAATTCTGCAAAAATCCCGACCCGATAGACCCAAACCCGATTGGATTGGATGGGTACCCGAAAACCTGACCCAAACGCCCGCCCCTATGCGTATCAATATGTGTCGTGGACAATTTCCCAATAGTAGCATGGACGCCTATAAAGTTATAATTGAAAAACAACAAGTTTTTTGACTAAATGCAAGGAATTAATGTGTGACCCCGAGCGCTTATATAAACAAGCTGTGGTAAGTTTAATATCTTTTTAGCAAATAATTTATGTGCGAGCACTTCTTTAAATTAGTCCTGTATTTTGTTTCTTACAATTTTCTTTAATTCTTTTAGGTCAACTATTTCAATGAAGAAAGAAGTGAGTCATCAATTAGGTGTCTTGACAAAGCTTGTACACTAGGGCACAACGGGGCTATGTATGCTAAATGCATTAGCATGCTCTTTAGTGATGACAATGAGATAAAAAAAAAAGGTGTGAAGTTATTGAGCAATATGAAGTAAAATAGGTGTTTAAGGAGAGAACTGAAAGGGAGTCGCGATAAATTGATTGAAACACTTAATTGGATTTGGTTGACAAATCCACGCCTGAGACATCGTCCCAAACATTGTACGGTGCAAGATGATCATAAGAGGAAAAAGAGTTGGTCAGGCGATGATGAAAAAGAAGGCATACATTTTCCTTTTTAAGTTTTTAGTATACATGTAATTCGACAATATTGAGTCTGTTCTGGAGATTTCTTGCCCTTTTTCTTTCTTATAAGACATGCTCTTTTTAGAATGCAAGTATAATAAAGTATTTTTTTTGCACTTATATCATATAAATGATCAGTTTGACTACTTGCAACTTTGCAAGTTTATACTTAGTTGTTGCCCTTTACTATTTGCAAAAATATCTATTTCATGCAGGAAGGATCTTTTAATCCTTAGCTGATCAGTGAGTGTAATTAGAGCTCTTAAAAACACAGTTAGTATAAAAAACATGTAAGATATGCATTAGTTCATATACATAATACATATAGATATAACTTATTTTTCTTTGAAAAAAATTGAATTAAATGAACATACTCATCTTTTAAATTAATATAACAATAATTTATTATATGTACATATAGCCTAATATTCTATTTATAAAGAATTTCTTTAAAGATCATAAATAATAATATTCCTTTAGAAATTTAGAAACTAAATTTTCACAAGATATTGTATTTTTTTAATAATGTTATATGATTAAAAGTTTGAATAATTTATGAAGAAATATACTATAAGGTTTAATTAGTGATTATAACAACACTGTGCTATAAATGCATACCAAGCAACATATATGCAAATTAGTCTGATCTGCTTAATTTATAAATTATAAGTGATAAAATATAATGTATATATATAGAAGAGCCCATATTTTGATGAATTATTCATATTCAAAATATATAGATAGAAGCTCTAGTGACTGAGCTCTAAATAACATAAGCAGAAAACAACCTGTCACACCCCGGGTTCACGAGCCCGTTGGACCAGAGAAATCCCATCGAACCCACTGAGCGTAACCTTGAGTTGGGCATTTGAACTACAGTCCAAAATGAATATCCATTGTTACACTTGAATCCTAAGGTTCTCTTTATAAACTATTTCATTTTCCTCTTTTTTCCCGATGTGGGATCATTACAATCACCCCCCCCCCCTTCGAGGAGCGACGTCCTTGTCGCGGCGTGACTCAGTCCAGGATCCGTCGTCAGGACTCTCTAGGCTACCACTGGATTTGCCTCGGACTATTCTTCATAGCGGATCCGAGAACCTCGGGCTACTTCATAGCGGATACCGAGATTTCACGTTGTAGCACTGAACTCCCAATTCCCGCTGACGAGCTGCTCTAATACCATTTGTCATTCCCCGGGCTCACGAGCCCGTTGGACCAGAGAAATCCCATCGAACCCACTGAGCGTAACCTTGAGTTGGGCATTTGAACCACGACCCAAAATGGATATCCATTGTTACACTTAAATCCTAGGGTTCTCTTTATAAACTATTTCATTTTCCTCTTTTTTCCCGATGTGGGATCATTACACAACCACCGAACGAAACTCATTATATACATAATACATATAGATATAACTTATTTTTCTTTGAAAAAAATTGAATTAAATGAACATACTCATATTTTAAATTAATATAACAATAACGTATTATATGTGCATATAGCCTAATATTCTATTTATAAAGAATTTCTTTAAAGATCATAACTAATAATATTCCTTTAGAAATTTAGAAACTGAATTTTCACAAGATATTGTATATTTTTTTTAATAATGTTATATGATTAAAAGTTTGAATAATTTATGAAGAAATATACTATAAGGTTTAATTAGTGATTATAACAACATTGTGCTATAAATGAATACCAAGCAACATATATGCAAATTAGTCTGATCTACTTAATTTATAAATTATAAGTGATAAAATTTAATCTATACTATTATATATTTGAAGGGGGTGTTTCACTAATTTTGACTCAATTGAACTCAATACTAATTTTCTAGAATTTTGAGTTTTATTAAGTGTGAAAAGATTATCATTGGTTGACTAGATTTTTGAAAATTTGAATTGAGATTAATTGGTATGGAAATATAAAGACACTTAATTGGTAATCAAAGTGAATTATGCATGAAAGAAAAGGAAACTAATGTATTCTCCCCATCTCTCTAAACTCTAGCCTTATTTTTTCCTCTATTTTCCTCCGCCGACGATGGCTAGGTGAAACAGTCGTTTACTTCACCACTATTACCACCACTATCAGGTTGTGTTGGAGCACCCTTCTTCAAGTTATACATCATATCTTCAAATTTGACGAAATGAATATAGATCTAATGAGACAGAGACAGATCTAACGAGATGAAGACGGATGATACATAAGTTTTTATATAGTGTTTTAGATATTTTGTTTAGTATTTTACTTTTTCTCTCGTATGAGAGTTTGCTTTCTTTCTCGAATGAGAATTTTATCTCTCCTTGAACAGGAGTTACACAAAAAATTTCTTGTGTTTGTTTGTGAGTTCTTAAGATTTGTTATCTTCAAGAACTTGATAGTTGGTGTTTCAGATGTTCTTACTACATCATTTGAGTCAATATGAATTGTATTGTTCCAGGCGTTATAAACTCACGATTGAATGATATATAAAACCGATTTTTCTTTAAAAAAAAAACTAATGTATTATGCGTAGGAGTCTAGATTGTACTTCTTATTATCAAATGCTTTGTGGTTTACTTATTATTAATTTCCCTTTAATCATCAATATGGATCCTATAGATTTAATTTTTTCTCCTTATTTTATTATTCATATGAATTAGAAAAAAAACTCAAACACAATGGACTAATTGATTGATTTTTGATTTTGGAAATCAAATTTCCGTATTTAATTGGATTAGCTTGATAAATGAGGAATAACTAAATAAAATAGAATGATTTTGATTTGGATACTTAAATTATGCCTCGAGGTTAGCTTAGCATTAGTTGGACTCAATTTAAAAACTTCAATCATGCCAAAAAAGTTATGATTCATTAAGGAAAAAACTATTTATTTAATTTAACGGAAGCAAAACAAATCTATTTATACATCTTTGTCACTTTCACAACTTTAGTTGTATTCTAGCTCTTCTCCCAGGGATGTGGATGAGGTATGTAATTAAACAGATTATCTAAGCAATCCACCAATCAGCCATTTCTCTTTATCTTCTTTCGTAGTTTTTGATTTTTTTTTATTATTAATGTTACTATTCTTTATTTCAATATAATATATGTTGGAAATCGGATGTAAATAAAGTACGTGTGACGTACTTACGGTAACAAATTCGAACAACACGTGTGCATTTCGAATTTCTCTAATCCGAGTTCGGACGAATGAGAAATTAAATGCTGAAGTTGTGGTTTGATATTTGTGGGTTTACCGTGAATTTTTTTTGATCCAACTATCTAAAACAATAAGGAGTTAAAGATACTACTTATTACGATCGATGGTCACGATCGTACGAGCTATATTTTTAACACACATGTGATTGATCGTATTTATGACGGACAAAACCGTTACGACCGTTACATGTGAGTCATTAAATTGGATTTAATGACATTTATGTGAGTCATTAAATTGCAATTAATGACTCTTATGGCCACTCATGTTTCTAACACCTATATAAACCCCACTTGGACGTTTATTCTTGGAAAGAGTGAATAACAATTCCTCTTCATCCATGTTCATTCTTTGAGTTTTGTTATTCCGAGAATAATGAAATCGAGAATTGAATTATGTTGTTATTGAGAGTTCGAAACAGGGTTTCGTTCGTGGGTCTCGATTTTGAAGTGATTCAATCCCAAGAAGAATCGTTGTATCTTGGGACACAAATTGCACGAACCCGTACCACCAATAGCAGGACTATAGCGGAGCAATATTGTGTTAAGGATAGAAAGTCCAACTCTCGCCTCGATTCAGATTTTGCATATTCATTTTATCACAGGCAAATTTAACCAACAAACTTAACACAATATTCATATGTAATTTTATTTGAGGAAAATAGATTGCAAAATCTGAAAAATTTATTTGGAATAAAATTTTAATTAAATCGATATTTCGGAAAATCGATTTTAAGTGCCAGAGAAATCTGAAATTTTTGGAAAAATGCGAAATTGGTGATTTCAAATCACTATAATTGGGGCTAAAACAAAAATTTGAAATTTTGTTTGGGCAAGAGAAATCTGGAAATTAAATTTCTGGAATCGGAAAGGTTTGATTCGGCGACGTTTCGTAACAGGAGTCGAGCTGTAATTTTCGAAACTGAGAGCTTGGAAATCGCCGGATTTCGTTAAATTGCAGAAAACGTCCGGATTACGCGACGGTGGCGTTGGACGCCACACTGAGTTTCGCCGAAGATCGGCTGGTTGAATCGCCGCTGCTCGTTGCTATAGCGGGGCGATATCGGGATTTTTAGATCCGGTGAAACTGATCCCAAATCTGCTCGGAGCAGGTTGATTTTTCTGGAAATTCGCGTGGGTCTTCTTCTGGGAAGAAACCATCGCCGGAAAACCTTCGGGATTTGCGCTGTTGGAGATGACAGTCTGAATCCGCGAAAAACAGACGCCGGGCGTTGTTTGATGCGGCTGAAAATCAAAGCCGATTTGCATCGATCGCTGACACTGAATCGCGATGAAATCGATCGCGGAATTGCCGGATCTAATCGCCTTGGTGGTGGCGCGAAAGGCGTCGCTTGGAGTGAAGCCGAAGGTCACCGAAAACAGCCATGGAAGGCGTTGATGTTGCTGGCTGAAAACAGCTCTGAAACATCGTCGAAATCGGACTGAAATCGCCGAAGAATTTGCAGACCCGATCTGAAATTCCAAAGGCCGGGACTTCAGCTGCTGAAATCGTCGGTGATTTCGCGAAGGCCGTCGAAATCGCCGGAAAAGCAAGACAATTGCTGTTTAAATTCGGATTTGCAGATCGGGTTTTTCTATTTCAAAAACTGATTTTACAAATCGAATTTGTGGCGCGATAAGACGACGAAGTGGGTCGCCGAGGGCGAGGCCATTGACGCCGGCTGAAATCGCGGAGGTCGTCGGCAAACTCCATGAATTTGGCCGCTGTTGACTGTGCATCTTGAAGGTTGAAGATGAATGCTGTTAATTGCTGGGCAACAACTTGGGTGGTGGCCCAATACATATTAAATGTTGTATTGTGCTCGGCCAAATGCATTCAATTCCCTTAGTGAACTATCAATATATTAAATATTCTTTATTGAGTGCACTACATGAATAATTTCCCTTTATCAGATTTATTAATGTGTTGGGCTTGGCCAACAAGGAATTATTTTAGATTGTAGCTGGGCTTGGCCCAGAGTACTAATATATTGAGGTGGACTTGGCCCAGCGTATTTAGATGCATGATGGACTTGGTCCAGTGCTAGATAAATTATACCCAGCAAAGTGTTGGGTTTGTATATTGGGCTTGGTCCAATAACACCTATTATAAATTAAATTGGGTTGGATCCAACATATTTAAATGGGCTTGGGCCAAGGGATATTAGTTGAATTAAATTGGGTTGGACCCAATTGACTAAATTAAATGGGATTTAATTTGTAATAAGTTAAATTGGATTTAATTTATTTTAAATTAAATTGAAGTTGATTTGGTAATTGATTAAATTGGATTTAATCATTGGATTGTTAGCCCATGAAAATTAAATTGGATTTAATTTCATTAGACTTGGTCTTCTCATGGGAAATTAAATTGGATTTAGTTTCAATTTGATTTAATTGGATTTAATCTTTTCCAAGAAATTAAATTAGATTTAATGGAATTAGATTTAATCTTGTCATGGAAATTAAATTGGATTTAATTTTATTTTGATTAAATTAGTTTTAATCTTTTCATGGAAATTAAATTGGATTTAATTTCATTTTGATTAAATTGGATTTAATCATCATATCAAATTTAAATTGGATTTAATTTTGTTGTAATCATTTTGGGTTTGATAATTAAATAGATTAGATTTATTTTAATATGACCAAAATGATGGCGCTTGGAACGCTGTTGCTCATCGGGGATAGCAACGTTAGATGTCACAAATCGCATCGCCAGAAGTTGTTGGTATTATTTATCCTAAAAATAATCTCAAGGAGATAAGGGGATTTAATCAATTCTGGTGTATCGCAGAATTGTGGGGGAGGGAGGCGATCCTCTCAGCGAACTATATTTTCAAAAAATAGTCATTGTTAGTTATAGTTGTAGTGTTATATTGTGCTACTAAATTCGTCTAGTTAATTCTGTCGAGGAGATTGGGTTTTAAGCGCGACCGTTGTGACGCCTCTAATCTTTCCTGGGAATTAAATCTAGTGTGGTTTTCTAGTACAATGTTCACTCTCTATTTCTATATTTGGTGGAATATGACTCTGAGTTCCACAACAAGTGGTATTAGAGGTCGGGTATTCTGAGTATGCTCTGTGGTTGCAGTTTAATCTGATCTTCCACATCAGAAAAGTTTTCCTGGGATATTTGACTTTGAAAATGTGGAGGTTTTGGAATACCGAAAATCCAAACAAATCAAGAAATGGTCAAGGACCGTTGAATGCATATTGGATATGCACTTCATAGCGTATCTCGTACATAAAGTCAGAAAATTCTGATATTCATGAAGGCAAATCATGGAATATAGAATCACTGTCTTTTTCGAGGATACAATGATGCTAACTGGATATCTGACACAAACGACTCTAAGTCCACGAGTGGTTCTGTTTTACCATCGGTGGAGGAGTAGTGTCATTGAAATCATCTAAATGAACTTGTATAGATCATGTCAGAATTCATAGCTTTAGATAAAGTTGATGGAAAAGCTGAGTGACTACACAATATTTAGAAGAGAACCTAGGAACCCAGGTTGGAATCTTGGACGTATAAGGGTAAAAAAACCAGGTTTTAACCAAGTTCCAAACCTAGTTCCAACCCAAGTGCACATCTTACACTCCGGCTGATGAGCGGATGATGTTTATGGAAAACTTGATCACGTCACTTGTGGTTGGAATAGGTAAAGTGGTGTTGTGCATAAACTTGGACGTCGTCACTTTAAACTATACAGTTGTTGAGTGAGATCAGTCCTACTGTTTGTGGCACATATTCTCTGAAGAGAGAAACATCTAGACGACGTGGTGTACGAGGTACACAACTTGATCAATAATACGAAGGATTTGACCATTGGAGTAAAATCGAGAAAGTCGATCAAACATCCGATGGTGCATCGTTCAAAGAATTTGATGCAAGTGTGGTAGTATTCACCATGGTCTAATGATATTTCCGAACGCCAAAATCATACTCTAAAGAAGATAATGATGCGTTGGATAAATTCAGAATTGTGGGGGACGTGGTCCTAGATAACTACATTCTGAACGAAGGTCCCACATAGTAGTAAGAGTAAGAATCTGCCTGAAAGATGGCAAGATTTCCTATAGTTATGTACAAATGTGGGGGCTGTGGGTTAAGGTAAAAACACCCAAACCTTAACAAGGTTACAAGGCGTACTTGGTAGCCGAAGAGAACCTTCAAATGGTAGACCTTGATTTCGTCTTTTCATGTTTTCGGGAATGGGAATTAAATCCATAAAATATTCATTGTTGTTGCTACTTTGCATAACCATGAGATATTGCAAATGGATATAAAGATTGCGTTCCTTAAACAAAGGATTAGATGAGGAAGTTCACATGGAACTAACCGAGGGGTATGTTGAGTCGGTATACGGACTCGAACATAGCTCCAAAGTAGTGGCATGAAAGGTTTGACAAAATATTATGTTATCAAACGACTTCATAATCAACGAGCATGATACATGTGGTTTTTAACAAAACACATAGCTTATAGTATGAGATTTCACTGAGGTTCAAAGCCAAAAGCTACCTTTTCTGGTGTGAAAGTTTGATATGTTGATTGTGTAAGTAATCATGACTACTGAAAGGATGTTGAAGAAGGATTTCGACATAAATGATATGGGTCAAGTAGACGTCATATTAGAAATTAAGATTTCTAACACGGTCAAAAGACTTGTCTTACTAAGACTGTAATTGGAAAATTTAGTTTCCATAACAGTGCTCTTGTAAGAAAGTGACTAAAGACTTGGTTGAGAACCATGGTGAACCCATATTGCAACATACACATATGCCCAGTTTGATATATTGAGACAATAAGTCAGCAATAGCACGTGCATACAATTGCGACTGTTAGTCAGCAATAGCAAATGCATATAGTAGCATAAGTAATGGTAAGTCTAGACATGCTTGTCGTAGGCACAATACCATTAAGCAGTTGATCTGTGATGGCATTATCTCCACTGATCATGGAGGATAAAGTAGATCCTTTGACAAAAGGATTTCCATAGAGATCAAATAGACTGCCTATCAAGAGGAATGGGATTAAAGACTACAAATTAAGAATGGACACAGCGGTAACCCAACCATGTTGACTGGAGATCCCAAGATCGTGGTTCAATGTGACAACTAAGTTGTGAAAATTCAGTGAGGCACTTAAAGAGTTTAATAACTCTAAACCCATTGCCTAGGATAAAGAAGTGCAACCTGCAAGTTGTAGCAAAAGGTTAAGCCGAGCTTTTAATGATTTCTATACTGTCTAAATGAAGTGGAGTATGGCAGGATATTCTTAAATAGGAAGTCACCTATGTAAGTGTGAGGTGTAGGCCGCCTCAACATTGTGTAAAATGTAAACACTTATGAATCCAAGAGGGGGTGCCACGGCCAAAATGGACCCAGCAGTGAGAACGAAATCTGTTCGAGAGACTATGGTGTGAATATCATTGTCTTGGTTTACACAAACGACTGAACAATTCAAGACATCGCGTTCATTGGGCAGCCTAGTAAATCCAATGATATTTCGCTAAGAAAGGTTCAAAGCCAAAAGCTACCTCTTCTGATGCTATAGTTTTTCACCCGAACTCTCAATGTGTCTGCATCTGGTAATTTCATTCGTGTGGGGGATTGTTGGAAATCGGATGTAAATAAAGTACGTGTGACGTACTTCCGGTAACAAATTCGAACAACACGTGTGCATTTCGAATTTCTCTAATCCGAGTTCGGACGAATGAGAAATTAAATGTTGAAGTTGTGGTTTGATATTTGTGGGTTTACCGTGAATTTCTTCTTATCCAACTGTGTAAAACAATAAAGAGTTAAAGATACTACTTATTACGATCGATGGTCACGATCGTACGAGCTGTATTTTTAACACACATGTGATTGGTCGTATTTATGACGGATAAAACTATTACGACGGTTACATGTGAGTCATTAAATTTGATTTAATGACATTTATGTGAGTCATTAAATTACATTTAATGACTCTTATGGCCACTCATGTTTCTAACACCTATATAAACCCCCCTTGGATGTTCATTCTTTCCAAGAGCGAATAACAATTCCTCTTCATCCATGTTCATTCTTTGAGTTTTGTTATTCCGAGAATAATGAAATCGAGAGTTGAATTATGTTGTTATTGAGAGTTCGAAATAGGGTTTCATTCCTGGGTCTCGATTTTGAAGTGGTTCAATCTCGAGAAGAATCGTTGTATCTTGGGACACAAATTGCACGAACCCGTACCACCAATAGCAGGGCTATAGCGGGGCAATTTTGTGTTAAGGATAGAGAGTCCAACTCTCGCCTCGATTCAGATTTTGCATATCCATTTTATCACAGTCAAATTTAACCAACAATATATGTACTTATTTTAACTTAGCAATTTCCTTTTGTTTTTACTTCTTATTTGGTTTTAGAATATTCCATCTTTTATATCAATTTTCTTCTTTTTATTCAATGTTTGGTTATTAACATTTTTTTTGTATTTGGTTTTAGAATACTTCATTTCTTATGTCTATTTTTTTCATATTTTTTCTCCATTTGATTCAATGTTTGATTAATAACTTATTTACATTTGTTGTTCAATTTTTCTTTGCCATGATAGGAAATAAATTTATTGATCATATTATTTATGCATACTATTTTTCCTTATATACCATCTTCTTGAATTTGTATTTTCTTTTTTATAATTATGTTTGTCGTACTATAATTTTTTTGATAAAAGTTCATATATATATATATATATATTTTCCTTGATAAAAATGAAGATTAAAACCTTATATGCATCGATTTTTTATTCTAAACTTTCAATTGTTGTGGAAAATGATAAGTCATGAAATATTTGTCATCAATCATCCCGACATGGTACAGTTCTACTGAGATGATTTTATTTCGTCTATATTTATATACTGTAATGTCTTCTAATTTATGTTTTTAGTAATTTTTTAGATAATGGAACTAATATGTTGCATTGCCAACATAATTTCTCCTTTCCCTCCCTTTTATTTTTGGATCAGTCTTTACTACATTTAAAGTCTTTAATATTTCAAGCTTTTGCCAATTTCGTTTGATTTTCACTAGACCTATAGTTCTGATATTTGCATATGAGCTTTCAAGATTCACTAGCTCTGCATTTGCAATAGATAACATGCGTGATAATATTGATTTACTGATGGCACTTCATGTTTTAATTGTCACATTTCACTTTATTTTATATTTGAAACAATACATATTTTTCTTATTGAGCACCTGTTGGTTTTGGTACAAAAATAAAAGTACTTAACTTTATTTTTTTAATAACATATATTAAAAACTTTATCAATGTTGATCTAATTAACAATGGACTCAATACTGGAAATTGACGGAGAATAAGTACAAAATAAGAGATCAAAGGTCAAAGGCTCAAAGTTATTTATGGTTGACTTTTTCCTATTGACAATAGGAATTGATACTAGATAAACCAAGTGGAATTTATAGAATTCCATTAGCTCATCACGAGTTGAAAAGGCGTGGCTAGGAATCATGTTCCACTACTACAAAAATACACTATTACAGCGCACCTATTACAGCGGTTCTGGTAAAACCGCTGAACGGAGGTACCTATTACAGCTATTCTAAAGCAAACCGATGTAATAGGGTGGTACCTATTACAGCGGTTCTTGTAAGAACCGCTGTAATAGGCAGCAAATATTTTAAAAAATTAAAAAAAAATCGGTACCTATTACAGCAGTTCTTACAAGAACCGACCGCTGTAATAGGCAGCGGACAAAAAAAAAATTAAAAAAACTGGCCTATTACAGCGGTTTTTATGTGAACCGCTGTAATCGGTGTATCCTATTACAGCGGTTCACATAAGAACCGTTGTAATAGGCCAAAACAAAATTTTTTAAAACCCTTTATCTTCCTGCTTCTCTCTCTCACTCTCAAAACTTGAAACCCTTTTAACAGAGAGAAGCTGGAAGATAAGTTTTTTTCCTCTCTCTCACTCTCAAAACTTCCCTGTTGCCGCCGCTTCCGAACGCCACCAACCCGCCGCCGCCGCCGCCGCCGAACGCCACTTGCACAACTATTTTCTCGTACCCTCCGTCTCTCTCTCTCTCTCTCAGTGGGTGTATGTATATTTGTGTATGTGTGGGTGTATGTTTATTTGTGTATGTGTGGGTGTATGTATATTTGTGTATGTGTTGGGGTATGTATATTTGTGTATGTGTGGGTGTATGTATATGTGGGCGTCACTACTACAAAAATGATCTATTACAGCGCACCTATTACAGCGGTTTTAAAAAAACCGCTGAACGGAGGGGCCTATTACAGCGGTTCATGGGTGAACCGCTGTAAAAGGGTTGACTGGTACCCTATTACCGAGACCTATTACAGCGGTTCTTCAAAGAACCGCTGTTATAGGTCCATTACTAAAAAAAAAATAAAAAATTAATGGACCTATTATAGCGGTTCTTTGAAGAACCGCTATAATAGGCAAAGACCTATTACAGCGGTTCTTGAAAGAACCGCTGTAATAGGTCAAAATATTTTAAAAAAAAATTCCCCCCATTTCCCCCCCCCCCCCCCTCTCCCCAAAATTAATGGACCTATTATAGCGGTTCTTTCTGAGAAGAACCACTATAATAGGCTTTGACCGAATATAAAAATCCTCTCTATATCTCTCACTCCTCTTTCTTTTCTTCATTTGAAATTTGAAATTTCATCTTCTTCATTTCCTCTCTATCTCTCACTCCTCTCTCTCTCTCTCTCTCTCTCTCTCTCTCTCTCTCTCTCTCCCTCACTAATGCCGCCGACACTACCACCGTCAACACTACCACCTCCACCAACGTCGCGGACACTACCACCACCACGACCGCAACCACCACCACCACCATAAATGAGGTTTTGATCCGAAATCATCTAGGATTTCTTGTAGAATATTTGTATTTTTAGTTTGTTGAATGTTGATATTTGCTTTATTTTTCATATTTTCGGTGTGTTGGCAATAGCGTAGATCTAGATCTCGTGTTGATTATTGATATATGCCAATTTTACAAATTGATTATTGATATATGCCAATTATATCGTCCCGTTTAGCAAATTGATTTTGATGGTTTCTTTGATAATTTGATCACATATGATGCTTTGACCTTTGTTTTCTCATATTTTATAGAATAACATAACATTTGGAGGAAAAGAACAAGGATTGAAGGTAAATCATGCATAAAGATAAAAACTGCCTGCGCAGTGCTAGCGTTTATGGAATAGATTTCTCTACCCATGTCCAAATTACACACTTGGTACACCAATGGAAACATAAGTGGCAAAGGTACATTTCTTATGTTGAAGAAAAAGATTAGATATATATGTACGGAAGGAGGTGAAAACGCCATCGGAAGAGACGTCTTACGATGGAGTTTTCTCATTCAGTGACTTGTGAGACAATTTTGATCATCTTTAACGTTTGATTTTGGATTTGGTGTCTTCTTGAAAGTTGTAGATCTTTGGTTTATGATTCTATAGCAACTTGAATCAGCTTATTCCGACATCGGTAGAGAAAGTTATACATATTTTACCAAAATTGGCCGGAGCAGCAGGGGATGAACGCCGAGGCGTTCTCATGCAGTAGCCAACGCCGCGACGTTCAAATATTTTGTGTGTTCGATTTAACCCCTACAAAAAAAAATAATAATAAAAAATTTGACCCCTATTACAGCGGTTATAAAAATAACCGCTGTAATTGGGTACCCTATTACAGGGGTTATTTTCATAACCGCTGTAATAGGTTATTAAAAAAAAATAAAAATTTACCACCTATTACAGCGGTTATAAAAATAACCCCTGTAATAGGGCGTACCTATTATAGCGGTTATTTTTATAACCGCTGTAATAGGTACCTATTACAGCGGTTTTTAATCGCTGTAATAGGTCCTTAACCTATTACAACGGTACCTATTACAGCGGTTAAAACAGCTATAATAGGTCTAAAAAAACCGCTGTAATAGGCCATTTCTGTAGTAGTGTGTATGTATATTTGTGTATGTGTGGGTGTATGTATATGTGGGTGTATGTATATTTGTGTATGTGTGGATGTATGTTTATTTGTGTATGTGTGGGTGTATTATTTGTGTATTTGCGGAAATACGAGTTGTAATTTTACTGTGTCGGAATGACATATATACGCAAATTTGAGGCCTTAAACGATCTCGGATGACTAAAATCACAAGACCGTATAGTATAGCAATACGTCTTGTTTAGCACGCTGTTTCTCTATGACTGTGCGAATTTCGTGTTATTCCGACACAGTAAAATTACAACCCGTATTTTCGTGAAATAAAAAAAAAATCTACCCTATTACAGCGATTATTACCATAACCACTGTAATAGGGGTGAAATAAAAAAAAAAAACTGCCCTATTACAGCGGTTTTTAACCGCTGTAATAGACCAAAACTCTATTACAGCGGTGCCTATTACAGCGGTTAATAGGTAAAAAAAAAAAAAAAAACAGCTGTAATAGGCGTTTTTTGTAGTAGTGCTCAGTGTTTAGATTTTTTTGCTAAATGGTAATTTTTTGCTAAAAGGAGTCATATTAGCATTTATAATGTATATTGTATAATGTATCATTTAGTCTACAATACTAAAAATATGTGTTTAAACATTGATTAAGGATAAATTGGTAAATTGCAATGAATTATACATAATATGGAATTAAGGGTTCATGATAACAAATAATAATTACTTTTTATTGTTATGCCCAACCTAAAGAGGCATAAGCCCATTAATTAGACCATTAATAACTACGCTATAAATACCATTTGATTAAGGTTAAAGAGATCATCTAATTATTCACTAAGAAAGACGAATTACTATTCACTTATAAAGATTTGGTTTCCCTGATTTGTCGTGATTCAGGTTGGACACTGTTCCGAGCACATTTCCTGTCATTATATTACTCGAGGTTCCCGACTTTGACATCGGCACTATTTTGATCCCACAATATATCTTTCCTATTGCATTAGTTTATGTCAGTTTCAGATATTATTTCTGTGCATAGCACAGGATATACGCTAGTGTATATATATAGAAGAGCCCATATTTTGATGAATTATTCATATTCTTTGATGAATTATTCATATTCAAAATATATAGATAGAAGCTCTAGTGACTGAGCTCTAAATTACATAAGCAGAAAACCACCACCGAACGAAACTCATTATACTCGAAATTATAGATGAAAGGGAGAAAAATCCAAAAAAGAAAAAAAAGAAATATCAGGAAATTATAGTCCTGCTTCGTCTTAATAGAAAGTTTTACGTAGTTGAGGCACTCTTTTTTCTTCGAGTCTCTAAATCACGATTCCTCGAGTGATATTCGTTCGTGATCTTTCAAACAGTTATAATGTTGCTAGATCGTTTCAAGGTCGAGCCCTTTAAGCAACATAACTGACCCAACGTGACCCTTGAGCCTATGCAACTCCCCGAGCCTACATAAAAAGAAAGAAAAAACATCATCGTGATCAAAGCCAGAGACAGAGGCGTGCCCGGGGTGGGGTGAGGGAGGGGGGTTGCACCGGAAAATTCTTGTATGAACCGGGTCCTGGGTCTCACTTGTAAACCTTGTGGTTGTAATAAAATACCTCATTTGTTTTTTAATTCAAAATTATATATTAAGTGATGCGTATTATTCACATTCACAATGTGCACAGGTGGAGCCCAAAACCCAGTGTATACAAGTATTTTTCGATTGCACCTGCTAGCCACCAGTTGTCCGCCTCAGGTAAATATAATCACAATTAAAAATGTATATTAAACGAAACTAAAAACTTTGTGCAAGAAAGCATTTGATCATGGAACGATGAAATATATACTAGGAAACATATGTATATATGTACCTTTTGCAAGTCCTCCCAGAAATGTCCACTTAAGAAGTGAAGGATCATGAGTTTCAAAGGGTCGAGTGTTAAGTAGAGAACGATGTCGTAAATCCAGATAATGCAGGCCCATCCCCAACCGCACCCTTTGATTCTTGCGAAACGCCAGTTGGCATACACAGCTACTAAAGTTGCAACCTAAACAAACAAACCATGAGAATTGTAAAAAAAAGAAAAAAAAAATCAAACGAGTCGCAAAAGAAAAATAACTTTTCGTTATGGTAATGTCTTAAAATGCTATGGCGACGAGGCCCTTTTCCCAAACTGGCGACACGGTACGGTACAAATAGGTTGTTTCTATCCTCGCCCTTGGGCAATTCTACACCAAACTCATCCCAATGATCGTAGCCCCTTTACACCACACATTTTCATTGGGGTGGATGTTTTTTACATGGGTGATTGGTGATAAAAACCACCCACCCCAGTACAAATATGTGGTGTTAAAAAGGTTAGGACCATTGAAGTGAGATTAACTTAGAATTTTCCGTCGCCCTTGGACATACCTCAATATAGGTGAGAGTTAATAATCTAGATCTCCTATCACATAATTTGCGTAATAATACTTCTTTTTGTTGGAATAATCCCACTTGAGTATTATTCAATATAAAACAATATTTGTAGTCTTACAATCAAGAGTGAAGGAAACCTAAAAATGTAAATTACTCTAATAAAGCATGAAATAAGGAATCTAAATATATGCTTAACACTCCCTGCAGTCGAAATTGGAGGTGACTGAACAATGAGACTGAACTTGACAGGGGCAGATCTACCTATATAGGTAAGAGGGGGGGGCGGGGGCGGGGGCAGTGCCCCCACTGAATTTTTTTTTTTAGCCTTAATATATACATATTTTCAAATTTTAATTATTTAATTACATTAGTGCCCCCCCCTGAAATTATTAAGTGTCCCCCTCAATTTTGAAAATTCATTTTTTTACCTTATAAATTTTTTTATATTTGAATTTCGCCTCCCCAAAGTCAAAAAATATCACGTTTTCTCCCTTTACTTTGAGTTCGCTCCCCCCCAAAACCCAAAATTATGGCTATAACAAAAGAGGTATAAAAGTATAAATTATGTCAAAAGTTGTAATTGAACCTAATTAGTTATTATATTTCCCCCTATAAATATAGCGTACCGTACCGCGGGGGGCTTTACCTCCCTCGGTAAAATTGGTAGTGCCCCCACTGACCGCAGATTCTAGATCCGCCACTGGGACTTGAATTCCAAGAAAAGAGTCGAAGGAAAGCCTTTGGTGAAAACATCTACATATTGATGAGCTGAAGGTACATGAAGCACATGCACCTGTCCAAGAGCAACACGTTCACATACAAAATGCAAATCTAGTTCTACAGGTTTAGTGTGTTGGTGCTGAACCGAACTGGAAGACAAATAGACCGAGCTTATATTATCAGAATAGACGATGGAAGCTTTAGAAAGAGGAGTATGGAGCTCTAAAAGGAGGTTTCGAAGCCAACATGCTTCAGCAACGACATTCGCAATACCACGATATTTAGCCTTAGCACTAGAACGAGAGACAACGAGTTGACATTAGGAAAACCAAGAAATAAGATTGTCACCCAAGAAGACACAGAAACCCTAAGTAGAATGACGCGTATCGGGACAACCTGCCCAGCCCGCATCAGAATAAGCAAGAAGTTGATCAAAGGAAGAGGGATGAAGGAGTAACCCCTGAGATAACTTACCTTGAAGATACTGAAGAATACGTTTAAGGGCATGCATGTGAGACTCCCGAGGAGCATGCATGAAGAGACAAATTTGCTGAACGGCATAGGCGATGTCGAGAAGAGTAAACGTAAGATATTGAAGGGCACCAACAAGACTACGATAAAGAGAGGGATCAGAAAAAGATAAAAAAAAGAGCCAGAGGTGGAGGAAAGTTCGTTCGTTTTATTTTCTCATTTTCTCTAGTTTTTTTGTTTTATTTTTTTTCGTTTGTTTCATCTTAGGGTTTTCTACTTATCTCTATTAAGGTTTTTGCTCATTAGCCCTAATATCTAAACTTTTGAATATGAGCCTTTGGTTATCGTTGTTTCTACGCTATCTGCTCATATCTCTTTTGATGATCTTCGACAAAACTGCTCTAACTTGAGAAGCATCTGCGTCGAAATCACTCTTCCTCACCTTGCTGGTGGTACAAATCGTGGAAACCCTCGTGATTGTGGTTCTCCTCAGCATTCTTTATGCTTGAACTGCCGTCTCCACTCTTTTTGGATTTTCGGTCCAGTTTTAATGTTCGAGAACCTCTTGTTTCGACTGTGGGGGAGTGTTAAATATGTTAAATTTTCTTATTTATAGCTTAGGATATCTATGTATCTTTTCCATGTTTATCTTTTTCCTTATTTATAGCTTAGGGTTTCCTTGTATTCTGTTTCTCTTGTAAATATATGTATGTTACTCAGTAACACAAGCTTCACTACAGGATTTTATATAATCTAACAACATGCACATATGTGTATATACATGTCGTTGGTATGTGGAAAGAGAAATTTTTAGTTTTTTTCTCCAATATTTTAACTTTTTCTCTCTACACTCCATATCCTAACCTCTCGGGTATATATTCATTGCATATTTGTACATGTAATATGAAGTGTTACGCAATTGTGGTACATGAGATTTGATCTGGAATGGTACGCCGACTTTCCCGTTATGTTTGCCTATTTAGAATTGTTCTGAGTGCGAAAGGCGCAAATCCCGCGGTATGATACGCTATATACGAGACTAATATGTCAAGACTAGGGTTACTAGACTTTTCACGACTTTTATACTCTCTTTGTATCAGATTCATCAGATACAGTGAAATTCTATAGTACTATTCGAATGTGGATGTATGATTTTTACAAGTATGGAGTGAGAAAGGCGTAGAAATTTTTACCAGTTGCGCAATGACAACAGTTGTCATCAACAGAAGCCCGGGTCGTTCGCTTAACGAACAATTGCGGGACCTAGTTACAAAGATAAGGGCCTGGCTTACAATACTGACTTGCAAGTATAGAGCAGCTATCATCTCATACTCGCTATTTTTAATGTTTCTAACTCCAAATGTTTCCTGTTTTTATCAGAAAAACATTTTCATACAGATCAAGAACAATTAAGAGCAACGAAAAAGCTTATAATCGAAGAAGCATTTGTTGTTTCTTACCAGGAGTATGGTATCATGCACGTACGAGAAGAACAAAATAGTACATAATGCAAGATAGCCTCCTAAAACTATGCCCGTGGCGAAGATTTCTTTCAACTTCCATCCATCAGACAATAGAGATGGCTTCACTATGTCCTTTGACATTATCATAATAATGCCTAAATAAATCGATACATTATGAATCATGATATGTTAACAAAGTGTAAGGAAACGTAGGAATAAAGGGTTATTTTTACCGTCAAGGATGACAATGATCAAAACCATGAAGGGAGAGAAATCGAACTTCCAACCCAAAGCAATAGGCATGAAACCAAACTGCAAATGACGATACAGTCAACTTATCAAAAGTGATAAAAGAGAACTATTAGAAGTATTACAAACTCAGAGACAGAGAGTAGAGTGATCGGACATGGCGGTCGCCCCCTCCCCCCCACCCCACACACACACAACCAACCCCACTTCTCAAATTCATGAAGGGACTTATTGGGTAATTACCTCGGCCCCCTGATGTTCTGAAAATTACATAACTCAAAAAAACAGGGGTGAAATTGTAATATGCTTTTACTGACAAAAAAATTATGATAATTTTTCAAATTTAGGGTCTTTTCCGTAATATAGGTCTCGTGCATGGGGGTGTCTATGTTGTTTACCCATTCCTAAATTACCCTCCGGGCTAAGACTTCGGTATGCCACGATCGACTTACCACAATATGGATGGCGATGGAGGCTGCGTATGTCTGCAAACGAACACCGGAAAAGCATTAAAACTTGGTTCAACACCTATATAAGATATCATTCGTAGCTAAAAACGCAAGAGAGAAGGGGGGACATAAACTAACCGCGTAATTCTTCATACTTTGGAAAATAGTCCCGGGTTTGGTTAGCACAATATCAGAAGCACCGTCCGCAGCATCAGCATCAGCAACAACAACACCAAACTCGACGTTCTCTAGAGCCGGGGCGTCGTTTACGCCATCTCCGGTCATTCCAATGTGCTTCATATCCTGCAATTTCTTCACTACTTCGTATTTGTGCTGTACGAAAAATGAAAATAAAATGACGATGAATTTCTTTTCATGACTACAAGGTTTCTTTAGAAGAATAGTGTCATAGTACTACAAGGTTTCTTTAGACTAAGGTGTTATAGACAAAGTGGAAGTCTATTTCATTTCTTTACGCTAAATAGTGTCATACTACTCAAAGGTTTCATTTTTTCTAAGCGGATAATAAATCTAACTGCAAGGGTCGATCTTTTTGGAATAAATATTAAACAGATGCGCATTTATGTAGAGATAAATAATTCTATTTATTTTCTTGGAAAAAAATTTGAATTAATGAAAATAGTTATATTTTAAATTAATATAACAATAATTTATCATTTATATATAATAAAACATAACTTTTGAGACCATCCAACTAAGCGCACATGTGGATGACCAAATTGAACTCAATTTTGCCATGTAAGCAAAACTGAATAATATACATATATATTAAATTAAAATAAATATAATTATCACTCTTTATCTAAATATATTATCAACCTGATCATATTATTTTGAATAATAATAACAAATATTTTTTTTCCTTAAACATGTGTTCTTATTCAAATTTAAATTTCGAATTCAATTATTTTCCATATCTATCTATACTAACAACAAAGCGATGTTTGACTAAAATTTAACTAAATACTATTCTTTAGAATTTTGAATTATTTAATTTTTTTTTTTAATACAAAAGGAGAGGGTACCTTAATTTGTTAACCCATCAAACCAGGGTTAATAGTTACAATACGGGTCTAAGTATGACCATCTAAATCATCTTGGAGAACTCGTTGAAGTTGCACATCCGGCGTGTCCATAGACTTCAACCGTGAACCGAAGCCCATTCTGGTAAGTTCGTCACCTACTTTGTTAGCTTCACGCCACACAAATTTTATATCTACATCCCAATCACGTCTTTGAGCATTCCGGATTTGGGATATAACGTCAAAATGATGATGAGCCGGAGAGGCGTCCACAATGCTACTGATTGCGATCCGGCAATCAGATTCAAGAACAACATGTTGTAACTTGAGGTCCCAAGCCATCTCCAATCCTTGTATGATGACCTACACTTTGGCCTTCAATGGGGAACACGGATCGATACTCCCACTGAAGCCCCTACTCCATGTTCCATGAGCATCTCATATCACACCCCCTATACCCACTCTCGGATTGACATCGTGAGGTTCTTGACTGACCGCGACATCTACATTGATTTTGTTTATATATTTTTTATTTTGAATAACGATTTAGCCATTTATTGTTGAGGAGAATAAGTGAATATGGTTGTTGATAATGTCAGAGCAAAAAATTAAATTAGCATACTTACCATTCAATTAAAATCAACCCATTTTAAGTTAATTATCAAAAAAAATGAAGAAGATTAAAAAAAAAAAAAAAAAAAGAGACCACTTTAAGAGAACTCATCTTCCGTCATCCCATCTTCTCACTGCCCCACCAGCCCACCGCGCTTCGTGGTCCCAGTTTAAATCATTATCCTTTGATTCAGGAAGGGCTCAACGTCTAATAAGATTAAATTTGATGTTCTAATACATTTTAGAGTACTCTTTTTTTAGGCTCTATATTTTTTTTTAATGAAACTGTTATATTATTACATCGGTTATCGAATCAACAATCGTAATTTTTTACAAATTAGTAACAATAATCTACAAATTAGAATAAAGAATTACTATATAAGTAGAGAAATAACTAACACATATGATAAGATCGAACTCATGACATCTAAGCATGGTCTTAAATTTCGCCGAAACATCGAAATTTCGGTCAAAATTTTGGGTTTCCGGGGGTCCCGAAGCGAAATCGAACTTTCAATCCAATTTTGCAGAATATCTTTCGGAATTTCGACCGAAACCCGGAATTTTTATCAAAATCCGAATTTCCCAAAATTTAAAATAATATCTGCTAAATATCCATCGAAATTTTGACGGAAATCAGAAATTTCCTGAAATTTAAAATAATATTTATTTTTTAAAATATTTTATAGTTAAAAATTAGGGTCAAATGATTATTTATATTAAAAGAAAATATAATAAATGACCAATTATGTAAACCAACAAGCAATAAATTTAAATACGAATCTGAAAGTGATATTAGGCAATAAATTAATAAAAATTCGGGTCTAAACATAAAAAATTATTTAAATAAAATCTCATAAAAATCCTCTTAGAAGCTTGACGTGGTTTTGAATAATGATTTTTACTAAAATTGTGGTACACTTTATTTTAATGAAGTTTTTATAATATTTGATTATTATTTGATTATCAATATTTCATATTTTTCACAGTAGGTTTTAGTCATTCTATTCAACAAGATTCATTATGCATATATTATACATGAAATATTATTAATGTCAAAATACATAATTATGATATTTAAAGTTACAAAAAGTTCATTGTAAATTTCCAAATACTTTTATAAATTTCCATGATTTTTTAAAAAATTAAAATCGAAATTTTAAATATCCCCTAAATTTTCATCGAAATTTTAGTAAATTTACTATCTCGGTATCGGCACCAATACCAAGATTTAATATCTTGCTTCTAAGTTATGGGGCCTCAATCTTACCATTAAACTAAAACATCACGTGCTTTTTTTAGGCTCTATTTGATTCTTAAATTTGGGGAGAGCGGGAAAAAAAAAAGAGAATAATCAAAAACTAAATTACATAAGTACTATATATATAGGATCGATTCTCTTCGTTGTCAAAATAATGTTTGGCCAGCGGCAGCCACGCACCGAGAGCGGAGATTAGTTGAGGTGCGCGAAAAGCTGGACCGGACACCTCGTGGGTAAAATAAAAATATATATATATATATATAGAAGCACCCATATTATTTTCTTTTTCTTTTTCCCCACAAAGATCCAAGAATCAAACAAAGCCTTAGTTTCTCCTCAAAATCATCAATAGCTAATCAAAGAAGCTTAATAATCTCAAATTTATTAATTAACATTAAAACATAGAAACTTTTTAGTAGAAAATAAAAAAAATTATGAAATAATGACTAGCGTTAGTACATGAGTTTGTCATTACTGAAATATGATATGAAATATATAATATAAGAGATCGGAATATTTTGGGAAAAGATATATATATATATATATATATATATATATATATATATGAAGAGAAAAGGACAAGTGAATGAAAACATAGACTGAATTAGAGGATGGACAGGGCGAGGTGAGGAGCTAGAGAGCCGTGATTAAGAAAATAGAGTAAGAAGAGGGTTCCGGATAGTATTAGATTTGAATTTAATGTTTTCGAATTACATTTCTTATATACATTAAGATGCATGTTACGATCAAACATTTAAATATGTACGAACCAATTTAGCATGGAGGTTACCAAATTAATTAATTGGGGGAATTTTGATAATTTGAATTCAAATAATTATCTATCTTTTTCTATCTACTCTCTTTGTTAATGATAATTGTCACCATTTATTTTTAAAAATTTATGTTATTAAGTTCAACAATCGTGTATTATGCTTTTAAAATTAAATTTATTGCTTATGTAAAATGATTTTTCAATGATAGTCGCCAAACTTTTTATTTTTCAAATGATAAATAAATTTATATAGTAACAGATTTTATTATTAGTATTTGCATAATTAGTTTCCCGTGACTTGGCACGGGGTTACAACTAGTATGTATATTTAGCCTAATATTCTATTTACAAAGAATTCTTTTTTAAAGATCATAAACAAGAATATTCTTTTAGAAATAGCAAGCTCAATTTCTTAAAGTTTTTTAAACTAATTTTTCACAAGACATTATGTTATATGATTAAAAGACAATCAATATTTGATAATTTATGAAGAAATGAACTTCATGTTCATTTAATGATTATAACAACACCGTGTTATAAATACAACTTAAAATTACCATGCAAAATTTATGCAGAATAGTTCAATTTAAAAGTGATAAAATTTAATGTTGTACATATATAGAAGATCCCATCTTTTGATACATTATTCATATTCGATTTACATCCATACAATATACATGGATGGAAGCTCTAATGACTGAGCTCTGAATTACATAAGCAGAAAACCAAACTCATTAAACTCAAAATTATATATAAACGAAGGTAAATAACCCCGAAAAAAGAAATATGAGGAATTATACTCCTGCTTCCTCTTGAAAGAAAGTTTTATGTAGTAGCACTCTTTTTCTTGTTCTTTAAATCTTTTTTTTCCGTTATCGTGCCGTTTCCTCGAGTGCGATTTATTCGACTTCTTCAAACAGTGTAATGCTGCTGGATCGTCTCGAGGTCGAGCCCTTTCAGCTTCACAACGGACTCAACATGACCCTTGAGCGTGTGCAACTCACGGAGCCTACACAAAGAAATAACTTCTTCATGATCAAAGACACAGATGGATACCAGAGGGAGAGGGGAAGTTGAACCAGTTAAATCGAGTCGAGCTGAATGATGTTTTGTTCAAGATTGTTTGAATTATTATTGAGCTTCAAAATTGTGTTTAAGCTTTGTTGGATTGTTAATTGAACCGGGCTCGAATGAGCTTTGATGGAGCTGAACACGAGCTCGAGTAGTTTGATATTTTGCACATATCATTTTTCCACTAGTCGTGCTGAGCTCGACTCGAGATTCAAAAGTTATCTAACAAAAAATATGTTCAAGCTTGGTTTGTTATAGCTGGAACAAGATTTTAACAGCTAATCTCGGGCTGAATATCAAGTAACTTGGTTCGATTTTTAGCCTTACTTGCAAATGTAATTGTCTCGTCTCCAAAGGCGTAAAAATCTTGGCTTCGTACATGATCAAAGTATGTAATAAAATAGTACGTACCTCGCAATCTCAGCTCTCCTCTTGGCTTGTTCTGCAATTTCAGACAGCTCCCTATAGCCGCTCTTTTCGTTGAAAATATTAGTGGATTCCTGTGTTTGGAGGCCGTGTATGGTCCTCTGAGCAAGAGCCCATTGAGCTTCTCTCTCCTCTTTGCCATAATCGTTCTTCGTGCTAAAAGCGATCTTTTTTCAAACAAAAACACGAGACGAAATCAAACGAAGAAATAATATACTAAGAAAGCATAAATATGCAGAAACAAGTGTAACATGTACCTTGTTGTCATACAAGTTCTGCCATGCCTTTCCACTTAAGACGTAACGGATGGCAAATTTCATTAGGTCGAGTGGCAAGTAGAAGACGACACTGTAAATCCAGATAGCTCCGGCCCATCCCCAACCGCATCCTTTGATTCTTGCAAATCGCCAGTCGGCATACACAGCTACTAGAGTTGCAACCTGCATAGCAAAAACAAGTTTCATATTTTTAGATCATGAGAGTTCTAATATCTTTTTTGGACAAGTCTCCACCGGGCACAAAAAAAAGGAATTTTTTGTTATGTTATGTCCCAAAATGCTACGGTATGATGCTCATTTCCTGAACTGGCAGCACGATACTTTATAATTAGGTTGTCTTTTTCTTCGCCCGTGGACATACCCCAGTACTATAGGAGAGGGTTGTCGGTCCAAATCTTCTGTGACATAATTCGTGTAACACTTCTTGTTACACCGCGGATTCTATGACATAATTTGTGTAACATTTCTTGTTACATACACATATGTTTATGTAAGACAAATGTATACATAACAGGTGGTTATGATGCGCGTGAGAAATTTTAGTTTTTTTTATTTCAATGGAGTGAGAAAGGCGTAGAATTTACCAGTTGTGCGATGATGAAAGCTGTCATGAGTAGAAGCCCGGGGCGTTCGAGAAAGGACCAACTCCGGGACCGGGTTACGAAAATAAGGGCCTGGCTAACAATACTCACTTGCAAGTATAAAGCAGCCATCATCTCATACTCGCTATCTTTAATGTTTCTAACTCCAAATGTTTCCTGTTTTTATCAGCAAATCGTTTTCATACAAATCAAGAACAATTAAGAATCGCAAAAGGCTTATAATCGAAGAAGTATTAGCTGTTTCTTACCGGGAAGAAGTCGGTTTTATGCATCAACCAAAAGAATATAACAGTCATTAATGCAAGATAGCCTCCTAGAAATATACCGGTCGCGAAGATTTCTTTCAACTTCCAGCTATCAGGCAATGGAGATGGCTTAACTCTGTCCTTTGAGATTGTCATAATTGTACCTGAATAAACCGAAAACTTGTGGATTCATTATCCGCAAATACTGACAAAACATTATATTTTAACAGAGTTTAAGGAGCCGAAACATAATAAAGGGATATTTTACCATCGTTAAGGATGGCAATGATCAAAACCATGAAGGGAGAAAAATCGAACTTCCAAATCAAAGCAATAAGCATGAAACCGAACTGCAAATGATGATACGGTCAACTTATCAAAAGTGACAAAGAGAACTATTTGAAGTACTATAAACTTAGAGACAGAGCGAGTAGAAGGATCGGACCTGGCGATCGCCACCGCCCCACCCCTAAAAACAGTGTTTTACCAACAAGGGAAATTATGGGAATTCTCAAACTTTGGGGTGATTTCCGTAATTGGGGTCTCACGCAGGGGGAGTCCATATAATTTGACCATTCCTAATTTACTCTCCCATCTAAGTAAAAATATCTATGTACCCGCTAGAGCTAAGACTTCTGTAGTGCCACACATCAACTTACCACAATACGGATGGTGATGGAGACTGCGTATATCTGCAAACAGATAACGAAGCAACATTAAAATTTGGTTCTACCAATAAGATATCACATGCGTAGCTAAAAACGGAAGACAGAGAGATGGGAGAAACTAACGGTGTAATTCTTCATTCTTTGGAAGATAGCTCTACTGGTCAAGACGGCACTGATGATAACACTTAGCCCTGGTTCGGTTAGTACAATATCAGAAGCACCTCTTGCAGCATCAGTAGCATCAGCAACAGCAATACCAATATCGGCCTTCTTTAGAGCTGGGGCGTCGTTAACACCATCCCCAGTCATTCCAACAATGTGCTTCTGCTCCTGCAACTTCTTCACTATTTCGTATTTGTGCTCTGCATCAACCCAAAAGGCGAAATAAAATAATGATGAATTTTCTGTCTTTAAATTAAGATAACACACTAAAAAACTACTAAAAATCGAAAAAGAAAGAGTAAATTATATAACTGCAAAGACCTTAACTAAGAAAGCACCCGAAGATTTGAGAAATTATATAACTTTCTCTGTCAATAGAAACATATTATAAGAACATATTATAATTTTGTCCCACAAAAATCATATTACAATTTCATCCTTATTATTTGAGTGGTCAGGATTTGACAAGAGTTGCCTTGCTAATTTGCAAAATCTCAGAGCGGTCGTGATAATTACAAGTAAGTTGGGGTGTGTGCACATAATTATTTCCAAAAAAAGAGATATAACATCCCACCTGGAAAGACCCCAGCAAAACCATCTGCCTTTTCAATCAATTCTTCGATAGGAAGGCCGGCTATGGACTCATCTTTGTCTTGGCCGAGTAGAGAAGCCGACGGATACATATTTACTCCCATTCCAAGCCTACGACCAGTTTCCTTAGCAATGGCAAGTTGGTCACCTACATTATCCAAAGATGAGAATTTGAGATGAGTTTATAAGAGAAGCGTCACTAGTTTGAAGATTTGCACTTCCAGGGTGATGAACTATTAATTACCTGTGATCATTTTGACATTTACGCCAAGATTGAGAGCCCGTCGAATAGTTTCTGCACTATCATGTCTAGGAGGATCGAAAAGTGATAAGAGCCCGACAAACTGCCATGGGCTACCCAGGCTTTCCTTTGATTTCTCCGGCACTTCCTGTATACGTACAACATTAGCTTCATTAACTGGCTTCTTAGGCACATCATCATAACCAAACTAAAAAACGACACAAATTATTTAATCGAAGAACCTGTCTAGCAACGGCTAATGACCGGAGCCCACGCTCAGCAAATTTATCAATAACAGCATGAACTTTTATCTTTAAGTCCTCTTTGCAGTTGCAGAGTGTCAAAATCTGATAAGGAAAAAAATACAAAATAGATGTTTAAGATGTTGAGTACTATTTATACATTGATGAAAGTATCATGCGATGCAAATGAAGTGAATCGGGACGATTACCTGTTCAGGGGCTCCCTTGCTAGCTCGGTGCCAGTTCCCGCTCGAGTCGATGTAAGTCAAAGCAGTTCTCTTGTCCACAGGATTGAAGGGGAAGAAATGCACCTCTCTAATACCGGCTCTTGCCTAATAATCCCAAATAGCGTATATCATGAACATGCACGAAATATAATACTCTTTACGTCCCAAGATCATTAATCCAGTATACTTCCTTAGGATCAGCCTAAAAGAAAAGAGCAAAAGAAAACGATATATACCTCCTTAGGATCAGCAAGAGTACCAACAATGGCAGCATCAATAGCATCCTGATTTTCCATCCTCGAAGCCCTTGCAGCCAAAAGCAAAACATGTTCCGGGTTGACACCTTTCGCAAACACCTCAATCAATGTCTTATCAACCGTCAACTTGTTGAGCGTCAAAGTCCCCGTCTTATCACTGCACAACACATCCATCCCCGCCAGTTCCTCAATTGCAGTCATTCTCTTCGTAATCGCACCCTGCTGAGACAGCCTGTGGGATCCGATCGCCATCGTAACTGACAAGACAGTCGGCATTGCAATCGGAATACCACCGATCAATAAAACGAGGAGATTATCGATCCCCTCCCTGTAAGCCCTGTGCTGAATCGGATACATAACGATAATCTCAGCCAACATCCCAACGGCTATGGAACAAATGCAGAAGTTTCCAATTGCTGTTAGAACTTTCTGGAAGTGTCCGACTTGGTGCGTGCTGTCGACGAGATGAGCTGCTTTTCCAAAGAAAGTGTGGACTCCGGTGGCGATGACTACTGCCTCGATCTCGCCTTGTTTGCATGTTGAGCCTGAGAAAACTTCGTCGTAAGGGTTTTTTGTCACGGGGAGAGATTCTCCAGTGAGGGCGGATTGGTCGACCTTTAAGGGGTCGCCCTCGAGGAGACGAGCGTCAGCCGGGATGATATCTCCTAGTTTGATGCTTACTATGTCTCCGGGAACTAAAATGGCAGCTTCTTGCTCACTCCATCTACCATCTCTCAGGACCTGTTTTTAATAACATAAGAAACCAATGATATTTTCCCCTTCATTATCACCTCAAATTGGATAGCAAAATCCATTTACTAGGAATAGTTACAGAACATGTAAAACTGAAATTACATCAGTTCACTGCTACATGCACGGACATAGACACAGCGATACGGACACGCATGATGCGGACGCACAACACATTAAATCTTTAAAAATTTGAGGACACAAAGGAATTTCCAATTCAAGATGTTAAAACAACAATACCTTCGTTTTAGGAGCAAGACCGGCCATAAGCGCGGCAGCAGCATTTCCAGCATTATTTTCTTCGATGAAGCTGATGGTTGAGTTGATAACGAGCAAGCAAACAATGCCAACAAAGTCTTGCCAATCCGGAGGCTTACCGCCTCCATTGGCCAACGCAATAGCCATCAAAGCCGCGGCCTCCATCACCCACGAAAGTGGATTCCACATAAAACCGAGGAACTTGAGTAGCTTACTCTCCTACATTACCCCGACACAATATGATCAGACTCTATGTACAAAAAATATACCAAAATTTGAGAAATTACCATAACTTCCCCGTCAGTAAAAGCAGTGAATTACATTTTCATCTCTCTTTTTCTTATTGTTAGAATCAGAGTGTCTTGGTAATTTGCAAATAACTTAGGGGCTCGCGGTGATTACTCAATGCGTAAAGAGATGAGCACGTAATTATCCGATAATGATATTACAACTAACAATCAAATTACCTTTTTCTCTTCCAATTTGTTTGGTCCGAAGATTTGGAGCCTGTTAGCTCCTTCGTCGGAACTCAACCCGTCGCGGTTGCATTTCAGCTGCCCAAACACTTCCTCGATTGGAACTTTTTCCTGTTTCATTTAAAAAAAAAAAAAAAAGTTAACTTAGAATCTCAATGTGATCATAGTCTATGTATCTAAAACATGTACATTTCTTGGTTCTAAGGGTATGCATCAATATCATATCAAAATAGTCTGAGCTACTTAATTAATTATTATGAGTTTTTTTCTGGTATGTTAATGTGAATTTTTATGGTACTATAAGATTTTATTTATCATAATTTAATAAGCATATACAAAATTCAATGCTGAAGAGGGCTCAAAAAAGGAGGGAAAGGGCAAAAAGGGGCACTTTTGAAATATTAGGGAGATTTCTAGGGGTGTGAATAAAGTATTCAAATGAAACTATAACATTATTAATGTCAGCATTTTAATTTATAACGTTATGGTGTTCTTATGCATATATCCAAATAGTGCATTTAACTACATTATTGTAATAATGAATAAAAGAGGCTAATTTAATTTTCATAAATGCGTCCTTGACTATTACTCCGGTTAATTTATTTATATCAAAATATTTTCTCTTATTATAAAAATGAGTATGTATCATGTTATACAACTACATAATCTTTCATTGTCACTAGAAAAAATTGAATTAAATTATTTTGGCTATAACGCATAGAATATTGAAGGAAATAAAGTTTCAAATGTGATAATAGACAACAATTACGAAATAACTCAACTCTTAATATGTGTTTGGAATAGGGGTGTGCAACGAGCCGAGCCGGCTAGAAAAAAGCTCGACTCGAGCTCGAGAAAATTCGAGCTCGAGCCGAGCTCAAGCCCAACTATACTTGTTCGAAGGCTCGCGAGCCTGAATAATCTTTTTTTTTAATATATATATCATATAATATTTTATTTATTTTTTACTATACACATGCATATAATATAATATCTTATAATATTATATATGTATTAATTATTAAATATTTATGATGAAAACAAAATTAATAATATATATTAATTAAAGAAAATTAATTTTATTTTTTTTCGAGCTCGGCTCGGCTCGAGTTCGAACGAGCTCGAGCTCGAGCTCATTTTTTTCAAGCTCGTCGAGCTCGAGCTCGAGCCCAGAAATTTTGCCAAGCTCGGCTCGTGAACACCCCTAGTTTGGAAGGTGATATGCGTTGAATACCTCATACTCATGAATAGGGGTGTAAACAAGCCGAGCTCGAGCCTGGGCTTAATTTTGTTTATATTTTGAGTTTCTATGTTATTTTTATTAATATAATTAATAATATAAAATATAATATATTATTAATATAATTAATAATACAAAAATATAAATATTAAAAATACAAAAGGCTCACAAGCTTCAAACAGAGAAAAACGAGCTCGATTCGAGCCAGCTCGCAACGCTCGCGTGCCGGCTCGGCTCAATTTACAACCCTACTCATGAACATCATTGAGATACCCGTGATAAAAGCTCAAGGCTCGAGCACCTAATAAGATTCGACCCTTACGGCCCAACTTACGAAGACCGACCCAATAAGACTAACTAGACTCGATCTCTAATAATAATAGGTAAGATAATTTATCGGGACGACTAGCGTAACCATAATCCTATAAATACTCATTTTATTACCTCATGGAGGGGATGGTGCTTTATTCGCAATATTACAATCACCCACCTAAGAATATCAAGCTATGTTTGACCATAATGGATTTTCGTTTTTTGGATCACCAAAAAAAGAAAATCCACGCCCAAACTCATTTTCTCCAAACAGTATCAATTCTTTTTTTTTATTACTCTATACAAACATCCATCGTTACACTTTTAAATTATATCACACTATCTCTTATCATCAATTAATTTATCATCACTATTAAATTTATTTTCTCTCTTACTAACTCAATCACTTTTTACATTAAATTCCAATAAAATGTCACTTTTATATCACATCAACGTTACTTCAAACTATTTTTTAAAAATACAACCAAATATACCACAAAATTCAACATTTTGATATCTATAATTCTCATTCTCAATACAAAATTTTAAAAATAAACTTAAAAATATAGCAGTCTCAGTGTTTTATAAGTTAATATGTTTGTCTATTTCGTTCATGGAAAAGTACTTTTACAATGAAGTGACATAATGTTGGCTTTTGTTAATTTCTACCAAAAGTAATGGGTCTATCTCTCACAGTGGCAAAATAGTTCCAAACAAACCTAACTAGTTTTGGGATGGTTTGTTTTTTTGAATTTGTTTTTTTTGGGTTGGTTCTTATTGGGTTTTATTTGATCGATTTACTTTGGTTCCTAGTTAATTCCGTCTTGGTTTCTAGTTGATTCCAATTTGGGCCCAACCCAATTTTTAACAAAATTTGTAATAAATTTTAATTATGTTATTAATGAATTTACACTTGTACCCATTATAATAGTTAAGTGATAAGATTTTAAATTGGGATATTATTCTCTCTCTTTTAAGCTCCATGAATAATCAAATATTAAACTTAATAGTTTTAAAATTCTGTCATCACTTCCATAAATTTTTGACATCATTTTTCTTTAGTTCGATGATTGTAAAATCGATTGAATTACATCTGAAGAGGAAAAAATAACTTCATAAATATATTTTACCTATGAAACAAACCGAACTTCATTAATTTATATCGATGAAACAGACCAAACTTCATTACTGTGTGTATAAAAATCTTTAGAAAAAAAATATATAAAACAATTATTAATTTCATGCTACCCACTTGGCTACGTGCCTAAGTGGGTTTTAAATCGCTGGATCATACATAATGAGGGTAATTATTTCACTTTATGATATCATCATGTGCAGATCCAACGGTTTAAAATCTACTTGGACACGTACCCAAGTGGGTAGTATGGAATTTCCTCATTCTTGACACTGTTGATCTTCAATTGGAAGAGGAAATTACCTAAGTAACGAATTCCCCCACCCACCCACCCAATCAAGTTGTAAGCTATGATTATTGACTAACTACATCTTATAGACTTTAGTCTCAGTTAATAAACGATTTCATCCACACTGTGAACATCCCAAAATTAGCTACCTTACCTTCAATTTGAGTCCATCTTGGTTCCTTTTACAAGAATTAATTGAACCCAACTCAATCTAACCCAGAACCAACCCATTTTAAAACCATGCATTTAGAACCATCTTGGACCCAATCTATCTTGGAACCAATCCAGTTGGAATCGAACCAAACCGGACCCAACCCGCCCATACACTTACCACAGTAACATGTATTATTTGTAGTCCACACACACAATTATATAAAAGAGATAGATACAGAATCCACGCTCGAACCATTAAACTCAATTTAACATAGACCATATTCTTGTTATCTTGTTCTGTTAGACTGACAATGATTGACCAGTTTGGGTCAACAACACCGTGTGAAAGCATACTTAATGTGCGCATCATTTGTAGTTTCTCTAGCTTTGCCTAAAATACGGGGACAAAGATAATTACTTTCTAGCTAGCTATGCTCTCCATAACTTTCATCATATTTATGGTTAGAGAAATATATTGAAACCTTTGACTACACTCTCATATCGTTGGCGACAGCCGGACAGAGCTAAGAATATAAATTTGGAGGGCGAATACAAAATAAAAAGGGCAAAAATTAATTTTTAGACTTCAAGGGGGAGAAATCTGATATTTTAAAAAAATTGTAGGATAAAAGAATTATTTTTTCAAAGTTAAGGGGGGCGAGTGCAACCACCAGCCCCCTGCTCCGTCCTTGCATATGGGAACCACATAACAATATACACACATGTAGGGAATTCATTTGTATCGTTAGAATCGACTTTTGATCGAACAAAAATCAATAAGTAGATTATGTTTATTACGTGATTGGCGTAAACTCTAAAAAAGGTGACTAGTCAGCAGTCACAAAAATAGGTTTGAAAGAAAGCCAAACTATTCAAAATTCGAATCATGAATTATTAAAAACTCGTTTTAGTTCGATTCGTTTAATAAGCGAACCTAGCTTGAACACCATTTTTTTCTTCAAACCAAAATCAGCTTGATTAGTTAAACATAAAAGCATAGATGAAAAATCATAATACTCAAACACAATTCATATTCGGCTATATTAAAGCTTGGTTCAAACAACAATCGAACCAACCTGAAACTCAATCTTTAAGCTCGATAAAAGTTCGGACAAATAGAATCCTTTTCTTATTACTCTTGATTAATGACAATTCTAATATACCAAAAAAGAACCAAATTTATGGAGAAAAGCAAAATCAAATCCCACTTGAAGATTTCAATGAAAAATGAAGAATGTAAACAGAAATATTAAAGAGAAAATGTAGTTTAATTACCAGATCAACAGTCTCATTTTTTATTTGTTCAAGACTGAGAGCCATGCTTGGTCACAGCAGAAGCACCCTTCCCTGCTATATATCAAATTTAAGGAAAACTGATTTGTGTTCTACTCATAGCCTATACCCCTCTTTATATAATTCTCTCCCAACTCCTCCAAGTGGGACCCCAAATATTTACGTACATATGATGTATGTATACATGTGTGTGTTAAGACTCATGGTAGATACTTTAGTTCATATGAGTATTTTAAGAATTTGAAGACCAACAAAAAACTTTAATTTCATATTCAACTTATAAAAGAAAATAAAGATAATTGCAATTTAAAAAGGGTGGCTGAATGGTCCTGGCCCTACTTCACCTTAGTCCCAAAATTATTATTATTATTATTATTATTATTATCTATATTATATCTATATCTATATATATACTACTATAAAAGCGTGGATCTTGTAGATGTTTTTTCCAACTGTGAAAGGACATTGTTGCCCTCACTTAAGTAACCTAACTAGAGCTTTTTTCCAAAATAGTACTTCTAGAAAAAAAAATTGTCAAAGTATTACTATTTGAAAAATATTCCCTAAACTATTACTTTTACTACCACATGTATTGACATGCGTACATAAATTTATTTACTTGGGATTCTTTTATTTCTTTTCCCTCATTGTAATGACCAACATGTATTTACTTCTTGTAATTTCCTACTTTATTTCCTACTATGTATTCCATATAAAATTGAAAACTCATGTCTTCCAACTTCCACACCAAAAAATTGTGCTGATATTTTTAATTTATTGGACTGACTTTCTCCTTTCCACCATTAATCTCCGAAAACATATAAAACATTTTTTCTTTTACACCAATTCTAGCACACACTGGCGGTGGCAGGCAAGGTTTAGCGCTTTTTTCAATTTTTTTCTACAATATTTGGGTTGCTTGAACATTAAAAAAAAAAAGAAACAAAAATGATATACCTTTTTTGTATTTAGAAAACGAGGAACTTCTTTGTGAAATGGTCAAATTGACATATTAGAAAGATGAGTAGAGAGTCCACAATGGTGTAGCGTATGCTAACTTTGTAAATTGGTCAACAATAAGAGTACACATGAACCTTGTCGAGCCGAGCCTGACCACCATTTTGGGCTCAAGCTCAAGTGTGATCCTGAATTGGGTCAAGCGGAATCGACAGATTGGAAATAAATAAAATATTATTACTTTTGTGTATTAATATGAACTATTAATTTTTCATTAATATATATCTATATATATTATCAAATATAATTGATATATATTAAATTAAAATCATTTATACATATATATAATATTATATTATATATTATATTATATATATTAATGAATAAATAAATAAATAAATATTTTTATGTCGCCTCTCGAGCCTCCCAACATGTATGTTTCAACTCGAGCTCGATACTCACACCTAGGGAAAACTCATAATTGGAAAAACCCTATTCTTCTATTCCTCAAATAGTTGTAACCCATTTTCTAACTTTATTATATAATATCACTCAATTATTAAAAATAAATAAAAAATAAAAAAAAGAAGAAGGAGAAGGCCATGTACAAGCCCTACAAAGGTGGAAAAAAATTTCATGAAAATTGCCTATAAAATAGAAAATGAAAATAAAACTTCAACAAGTTTTTTGGTGCAGAAGTTGAAACTTGGAATTTGAAAGACATGGAAATTAGGTATATAGTAGGAAATAAAGTAGGAAACTACAACTACTAAATCCATGTAGGCCATCAAAATTGGGGAAAAGAAAATAAAAAACTTCCAATTAAATAAATTTGTATACATATGACAATACATGTGGCACTAAGAATATATAATAATAGTTTAGGAAATATTTTTCAAATAGTAATAGTTTGAGAATTATTTTTGTAAGAGTAATATTTTGGAAAAAAACTCACCTAACTAAATAATAGTAATATTAATGTTCCAATTGTGTAAAGATTAATGTACTCTTAATTGTTTTTCAAATAATAATAGTAATCGAATAATAGGTAATAGCTTTACAAATAATTCTAACTTTTAGATATGTTTGTTCAGCTGCATGATCAATTGTCTTCAGAAAATAATTCCTGTATCAATTAATAAGTAAAACGTATGATCAATTGTCTTCATAAAATAATTCTTGTAACAATTAATGGCCGAAATGTAGATAGACTCTTCATTTGTTGTCCATCAAATTTTAGACTAGCTATTTGGTCTCAACTTCCACATTAATATCTATCTTTTGAGCTAACCAAATCCTTAAATTTCATTTAAACTCTAGATATCTATATTCATGTAAACTCCATTGACTTTTCGAGTCTATATGATAAAAATACAAAAATACCCAAATCCTTCAACGTTTCTTTATTATAAATATTGCCTTTACTCCTAGACTTTCTCGTATGCATATGATATCCTACAATTGAAGTACAAAAATTCAAACATCATTCTTGAAGAAAAGACTAGATTTTAGGATGCATTTTCAAAATTTAATCTGAAAATTCTGTCTAAATTTTTTGAAAAATTATGATTTGAATCACTATTGAATATTAGGACCCCTCAGGTTTGTGTGTTGAACATTGTGCTTTGGTTTGTGACGTTTATCCATAGTACAATGTTCTGAATTAATCTCTTTGCGTATGATGGTCAATTAGTTCTCAAGACATACAAATTTTGTTTTAAGTTAAAAAAAGTTAACAGAAATACATGCATCTAAGTACAGTAAAACTTCTATACAAGAATACTCTATATAAGAATAACGTCCTTATAGTAATAAAAAATCATGGTCCCAACTCCGGAGCAGTTATAAATAAGAATTAACTCTACATTGTAATATTCTATTTTTTTTTAGGACCATCCTTAAGAAATTTACCTCCATATAGTAATAAAATGACATTAAATTTCAAATATATTTATATATCTAGATAAAATATATAGAATTTTTTAACTAGGTTACATTAAATTTAAGATGATATGAAATACTTATCAAAAGTTGTCTGTGACAAATATATTTATATATCATGATTATGCTAGCATTTATATATGTATAGAAAAAAAGAAAACAAACGAGAAGATATTTCGAAGATACAACATACATGAGTGAATATTTTTAATACATATGTGATGTACATACATTTTTTTTACATTTCCTAGATACGTACATGAATGAATCTTCTAAATCTAATATATACACAATGTACATGTATGATGTACGTAAATTTGTTTTTTTTTTAAATTCATGAATCTTATATATCTTTTAAATTCATGTTTTTAAAATATGAAGGGACACATTTCCAAGTGTCGTATAATGTATATTAGTTATTTTTTAAAACTTATAATTTTTATTTGTAAACCTCTATTTAAGAATAACCTCCCTATAGTAATATTTTTCTCCGATCCCAATGATATTATTGTATAGAGATTTTACTATATATTACTTGACACAACCACTTTTTTTTTTTTTACTTCAAGAGTATGAGACAAAATATGTAATCTGACGTGTGATAATTTTTGTAATTCGTTTTGAATTACTGTAGAAAATGTTGTATAGTGTTTATACTTAATTAATACCTTTTACATTGAAAAGAAAAATTCTTACTATATAATTTATTCATTTGAAAAATTTAAAAACAAATACTTACATATAAAAGCAACCAATTGATAATGGTTAATGTACCAAGGTAATTTAGCTAAAAAAAATTATTAACCTTTAACTATTGGTTTTCTCAAACGAAGAACTAATGAAACAGAGTATTTTACATTGAATTATTTTCATGACTTTTTAGAAATAAAAATTATTTTATGGAGTTTTTAGAATGTTTTCCTAAAATTTGATATAGAAATAAATTTATAAATCATATTTTAACATGGCAAAATTGCAAAATAGGTTTGTTCACTTCATTTGTATAAAAATTGTGTATTTACGTTCAATGTACGTAGTTTTTACTAGTTATTATTCTAAAAGTAAGGACCTTACATAGTGTTTCTTCCGATTGTAAAAATACTAATTAACCCTTCATTTATTACATATTTAAACACTTAATAACAACACATGTAGATAATAATAAAAGAAAACTCTCCACCTTTCCGGCTGCAATCGAAATCCAAGAGCCTAATTTTTGGCATTGAGGTGATGTGCGCTTTGCCTTCTCACCTATGTGGTTTGTAGCACTTTGCCCCCTGTATGCTGCCCGAAGCTGACCAAGGGGGCAAAGTGCACATATATGATAGTTTAGGGTGTTGACTGCAATTTTTAATAGTTTAGGGGGCAAAGTGCACATCACCTAATAATTTGGGGGGGTATCTGCTATTTTCTCTTAAAGAAATGATGTTTTATTGATCATAACTTTTTCAAAGTGGAATGCTATAAAATTCAAAGTGTATTTGTGGATATGTACAAGGACTTGAATGATTGAACAATTTGATATTCTGCACTAATCAAATGCCTAATTTATAATTCATAAATAAAAATTTCAAATCAAATTTTTGTTAACAGATTAACCAGTGTATACTGCATTGCATAAGCAACAACAGTGTATCATTGTTGAGAAGTAGAAGTGTTTCGAATATAAAACAGACTAGAATAAGGAGGGATTTCGAGTAGACGATCCCTGCCTCGCGATAATCTCAACTTAGAATTATCTATCGACCCCTGCCTAAATAGGCTACCGGTGGTCCTACGTCTTAAACGAAAAGTTGATTAAATGTATTCGAACTTCTCTTCATCTTCTTCGAGTGGACCGCAACGATTGAAAACTCAAGTCAAGTGTATAAATCATCTCTCCGATACTTAAATTTGGATAAAAAGACAATTTATACCTCCGTGAAAGTTTTCAATTCTGAAAAGATTACAGATAACTACAGATACATGCTTCGCAGCCGCATCCCATCAGTTCTCGATAAGCAACTATTACATTTATTCTACGGCTACTCCTAATTTACGCTAAGAGTTACTCCTACATTTCGCTATGAACTACTCCTAAGGCTAGGGCTAATTCTAAGAGAAATAAAATGTAGAAGTTTTTCTTCTGATGATCTTGTGATCTTGTGATCTTCTCTTTTTTCCTTTTCTCTGTCCGCGGCTTCCTATATATATGGGTCTTTGAGGAACCCACGTTCCTTTTTTTCGGGAACCGCCTTCAACCGTCTTCAACTACTCTTTCAAATAATTTCAAATTAGCGCGCCTCTGCAGATGATTGGAAATTAGGTTCATTATGGACCTAATTTTTTTCTTTTCAAATGTCTACAATTCGGGCTATTTGGGCCTTGTAATTTAGACAGCCCAAATTATTTTATGGTGTGCTACTCGAGCACTCGCTCGGGCTGGAACTGAGCAACCTACTCGAGCTGAAATGGTCGGAGCGCTCGAGCACTTTTTATAGTGTAAACAAGAATTAGTTGATAGCTACACCAAAAATGCTCTCATTTGTACCTTTTTAGTGGAGGATCAAGAATGTTCCTTAGGAATGAAGATAACCGTCAGAAGATGTTTATATTCATCACCATTTTGAAAAGGTTCATGTGGATAAAATTATTGTTGATGAGCCGATATCGGCTGAGAGTCTACATACTTCAAACTTTTAGATTTTTGACCCTTGTACTTAAACAAGGATGTATTCAGTTTTTATTGTACAAAGAATTGTATGTTGCACTGAGGTACACTGTCGAACCTTGCCTTCTTTCTCATTTATTTTTTCCCATAACGTCAAATTTGTTCTATTATTTCGAATGTTTAATTAAAATGAATAAATTAAATTATTGTTGATGAGTCAATATCGATTGAGAGTCTACATATATTTCAATTTTTTATATTGTCGACCCTTGTACTTGGACAATGATGCATTTAGTTTTTACTCTAGAAAGAATTATATGTTGAACTGAGGCACACTAATGAACCTTGCCTTCTTTCTTTTCTATCATCAAGCTTGTTCTATTCTTTCAATTGTTTAATTAAAATGAATAAATTAAATTATGATTGATAAGCCAATATCAACTAAGAGTCTACATGTTTCAAATTTTTTGGATTTTCGACTCTTGTACTTGGACAATGATATATTTAATTTTTACTCGATAAAAAATTGTATGTTGAACTGAGGTACACTGTTGAACCTTGTCTTCTTTCTTTTCTTTTTTTTTATATATTTCCCATGAAAAATAATGTTATATTACTAGCACATAAATGAATATATAGAAGCTAGACGGTTCAATTTGAATTTTATGTTTAATCAACCAAAATGTTATTATCGTAATCCGACCGTTATTCTTATAGAAAGTATGAGTAAAAGTTTAATCTTTTGATTATTAGGTAAAATATGAATATAAGTATCATTATTTTTTATGTTAAGAATAAATGACTACTCAAACTACAATACGTAGTATGAAAGATTCAACCAATTGACGTGCTTATGCGGACTTAGCGGATCCAATATAATTGCAAGTGACTTTTATTCTGAATTTAGACCATATCCAACCCACTCTATATTTGGGTTGGAAATGGTATAAATGGCACTCCAACTGTCATGCCCCGGGTTCACGAGCCCATTGGACCAGAGAAATCTCATCGAACCCACTGAGCGTAACCTTGAGTTGGACATTTGAACCACGGCCCAAAATGGATATCCATTGTTACACTTGAATCCTAGGGTTCTCTTTATAAATTATTTTCATTTTCTTCCTTTTTCCCATGTGGGACAAGGGTATTACAATCACCCCCCTTTCGAGGAGCGACGTCCTCGTCGCGGCGTGACTCAGTCCAGGATCCATCGTCAGGCGTCGGGACTCTCTAGGCTACCACCGGATTTGCCTCGGACTATTCTTCAAAGCGGATCCGAGAACCTCGGGCTACTTCATAGCGGATACCGAGATTTCACGTTGTAGCACCGAACTCCCAATTCCGGCTGACGAGCGGCTCTGATACCATTTGTCACACCCTGGGCTCACGAGCACGTTGGACCAGAGAAATCTCATCGAACCCACTGAGCGTAACCTTGAGTTGGACATTTGAACCACGGCCCAAAATGGATATCCATTGTTACACTTGAATCCTAAAGTTCTCTTTATAAATTATTTTCATTTTCTTCCTTTTTCCCATGTGGGACGAGGGCATTACACCGACCCACATCATTTTTAACAACAAATTTGATGCAATTGTGATGTTGGACGCTATATTTGGCGTAAACCTTCACATTTGCACCAAATTTGGTGCAAGTCCTCTTTTTCTTTATTTAGTTGCATTTTAGTTTTTGTATTATTTTTCTTTTAGAATTTAGTCCTTAAAACTTTATGAAGTTATAATTATGTCCTATAAATGTTATTTTTATTCAACTATATATGATTTCACTTTAAATTAAATAATAAATAAAATATATATTAAGAACTTGTACAAAATGCATATTTCATAAATTAAAAAAATTGAAATATTTATGTTAGGAATTTCATGTTAGATATTTTGATGATGACAATTAGGACTTTTTTGTTAGACCCCAAAATATGTAAGTTTGTTTTCAGCTTTGAAGTGTTAGATTTGTAATAAGCTTTGTTTTATTTTTATTCTAGATTGTTAGGTTAAGTTGTCTTAGACTGAGCGTCTGATATGTTCTGAGAGAGTTTATCAGAAATAAAGTTTGAAGACTCAAGCGCCTGAAGTCTGAATAAAGATGAAGATTCCAAGCGTCTAGAATGACCAGCTACTCCAAGCGTCACCTTATAGGATAGAAGTGATTCAAGGTTGAATAAGCGTCTATCAATGACTGACTTCACCTGAATTTATTTCTAAGTCCAGAAGGAGTTTAATGCAAATATTCTCAATGCATTAAGTGCCAACGGGCATTTAATTCAAATGCATTAAATGCTGATAAGAGCATTAAATGTGATAAGCACTTTCAGACGTACGGAGAAGCCACCCTATTGAACTATCAACTATTCAAAGACTGCAGCACCAACTTTTGTGTAGCAGATTTTCAGGAAAAATGACAAAAGTTGTTCACTCGCGGAAGTGAGAGACACGCGCTCGTGCATGTGTCAAACGGACACTTTTTCCAAGAATGCCTATAAATAGGACTTCAACAACAAGCCAAATTAACAGAGAACAATTATCAAGTCGAATTGCTGTTGCATTGAAGTCTCGTTCCTTACAAACTCAAAAAAACCAGAATATTCAAGAAAACATTCCTTTTGTTTTTCTTCAAATTCCTGAGACAGTCAACCAATATCTCAAACATTCTTTTCAGAAGAAACCCACACTACTATTGAGATATTCCTAGTTGTTTGAACTTTATCAAAATCAAACAAACCTTTTAGAAAAACCCCTATCCAAGCCTCGTGATCTGTGTGAAGTCGAAGTTGGATACTTGTCATATTTCTGAGTGAAAGAAGCAAGGGGATTGAAGTGATTTGGAGCAGAAATCTGTTTGATCAAGGAGCTCAAGTCATCAACATCCATCTCTCCCTAATTTGTAGAAGATTCTGTGTGATTCTTTGAGAATCATTTTAGTGGATTGCCTCCAAGTGTTCAAGCAGAAGAAGGACGTAGTTGGGATTACACCACCCAACGAACCTTACAAATATTGTGTTCTTTACTTTACTTTCAGCATTCATATTGTCATATCATAAATTGATAAAGTAAAATTTAATCAAACGCTAAGCAACTAAATACACTTTCTGTGACACCGAAGATTTCAAAGAGAAGACTCCAAAAATCATTCCGCTGTGCTAACACTGATCAAAGAAGTGAACACTCAAACCTATTTGGTTGTAGTATTCAAGTCTTGAAATCTAATTTAACTTTCTAAAAACAGTCTTCGTTAGACGCTTCACCAAAGCGCCTAGATTTTAAGTGAACGCTTAAGTCAAGCGTTAGACACTTCAAGCGTCCAAAACCATAATTTTACTACGAATCTTTTTGAAGTCGAAAAAGACTTCAGGGTCTATTCAACCCCCCCCCCCCCCCCCCCCCTTCTAGACCCTTTCGTATGCCACTTGGGACCAACAATTTATATAAACATAGATTAATATTAAAAATTACACTATTCTAATACAAAATAACTAATATAATAAACCATTGAGAAATCAGAGAAATAATAACTTAATATTCTGGCATATCACCTCCTTCTCCACCAATATTATTAAAATATTGGCCAAAAATTTTAGATAAAGAATGTGGAAACGGCTGTTGATGTTCTTCGGTTCTTTTTTGTAAAATTTGTGCTTGTTGAGCTTGAACATGAGCATGAACACTCAAATTACTGATAGTATTCAAGTCTCAGGACAACATTTATCATCTCGTTTAAGCTCTTTTAAAACTAAATTTCTTTTTTGAATTTCCAAAAGCTCTATTACCAAATGACATAAATGGTTGTTTAAATAATTTTATGAAATACCAAATAGATTTAAAATAAGTTTTAATTATTTATTATTATTAAAAATAAAATATATTTATATTGTGAATTTTATTATTTAATACCATGAAATAACAAAAAAAAAATTGGATGAATATGTAAAAATACTTGAAGTTTGGGTGTGTTATTTGTGAAATAGAGAAAATGACATAATATAAAATGTAAAAAAGAATATTTTAGAGAATATTCTTTTTGGTGTTAAAATTAGAGTTATGGATTGGAGTAAATTTACTGTATAACATTAAAATGGTGCAAAAGTTGCACCGTTTTTATGTCTATGGGTTGGAGATGCTCTTAAAACTAGCAAAAATTGCATATACTACCCTTCAGTTATTTTTTAACTATGAAAGGTATCATGTTTTATAATAAATTACACCTAACATCCTGTTATTTTGTATCGTCCAACAATCGTCACCTTCCGTTAATTTTTATGTGCAAAGCCATTATAAAAATATGTTAACTTCCAAAAAGACCCTTAAACCTGTAAATTCTTAATTGGTACTATTTTATTTGGTATTATGAATATTACCCAATGTAATTCTGGAAAATGAAAAACAAAAGTAGTATTCTCTAAAAATATTGGATGACAAAGCATATATTATCCCTAAAACTAGGGACGGAGCCAGGGGGGCTGGAGGGTGCCCCCCCCCCCCCCCCCCCCCCCCCTCCTCAAAGTTTTCATTTTCTAATTTTCAGATATAAATTTTTAAAAAATTGTACATTCGCCCCCCCCCCCCCCCCAAAAAAAATAACAAAAAGCAAAATAAATTCACATTTCTAACCCACAAACTAGTCCAAATACGAACTAGTCCAAACCCACATTGTAGAAATATTGATCTAGTTGAATATTCAGTAGGCTATATAATCAAAATTTTAAGTTAGAATTCTTGTTATAGTTTTACAATTTCTCATCACCCATGATTTGTTCAAATCACATCAACCATTTCTCGTCTCTTCTGTATGATAAGTATCTTTTTATTTTTGCCTTTTCTTTTTATAGTCGATTTCCACGAAACTGGATATTATTATTGAAATGTAACGATGATAGCCATTTTTAATTTGATATGTGAAAATTGATATTAGTCAAATCGTACTTCTTAGGCTTTTTATGTTTTGTTTTACTTAAAATTAGGAATTTTTTCCATTTTAGTTTTAAAACTATATATATTTGATTAGTTATGAAAAATGTATCAAATATTATTTTTATGTGGTTTGGCAATCCACGGGAGAGGATAAGAGAATTTAACTATTAACAAAAGAGTTACAGAATACAAAATATGTCAAAAGTTCTTACTAAGCCTAATCTCCAATTTTTCAGCATACATATATATAGCATATGGTACAGCTAGGGCCCACACCCCTCATGCAATCCTTCAGCTACAAAGCAAACGAAGTGCGTGTATGTCACAACAATCTCGCCCTCTTAGTAGAATTCCTTGCTCCGCCCCTGCCTAAAACAATAATAAATTGCATTTGATGATTAAATAAGTTTACACTAAATTTATTTTACATTATCAACCAAAAATATCATGCATGTGTACTTTATCAAAAAAATATATTACACCATTTTTTGGACACAATAAAAACCTCTTCCAATGAAGTGGAGGGCAAGTGAAATAAGTTGAGAAAATGATTGTTCTTTAAATGTTATAAATTCCCTTCTCAATTTTTATACCTTTAGATTTTGAGTGAAAATTCCTTGTAAAGTTTATTGTTAAGTAATTTGGCTAACTCGATATCTATATTATAGTTACAGTGTCGTATCATCAGTGATTCATAATGAGTTTTATAGAAAACAAGTATGTAATAAGACCACCTTCAAGTACAAAAACATAAATCTAAACCAATCTCACAATATTTAGGGGATCAATATATAAATTGCTTGTCCAGATACTTGCAGATTTAGAGCTTAATGTTTCTACTAGTCCAAGACTCCTTCAATATGGTGTCACAAATACTCTAGTTGCCACATTCTTTGAATTTTAGCATATCTTCCAATTAAAATCATCTTTTATTGTGTTGATTTGTTAGTACCTATATCTTTCACCAACAAAGTCCAGCACAGTTGGTAGATAGTTGGGTTTCTTAAGCATGTTGTCCAGGGTTCGATCCCTGACCGTATGTAAAGAAAAGACTTTGTTGCGAGAGACTGTATCCACTTCGATGATCTCTCGGCCTTGAAGGGATTAGTTTTCGGAGTTCGGCTGGAGGGCCAGCCTTGGTAGTAATCAAAAAAAAAAAAAGGAAAGTTAGTACCTATATCTTTCTTAGTTCTTTATTCATATGCGTAGTCATGTTTTTCCCTCATACACTTAATTCCTAATAGAATGATTTGATTTTTATATTAACATAATTGATTTAAATTTTCAAAATTACACTTTTTTATGATTAATCAACAATAATCTTCATTATTCAGAAATATTTAATTACACTTGCAATATTTATTTTCCTTGCTATTGCCAGATTCGGTTAAATTTCTAGATTTTCGGAGATTATAAGACATGGTTCTTTTGTATATAAGAGAATAGCAAAAGTTTACAAAAACTTCTATAGGGCTAGTATAACGTATGTAAAACCTTCATTTGTATGTAGAAAGATCTAAATTTAGTAAAATGAGAATTAGCTCATACCATTAGATCAAACCTATCTCCAATGTGTACTGAAGAGAGCTGCATTTCATTTTACAACTATTCAAAACTTGTGTAGTTTAAAGTATTCATACATCATATACTGCACGTGCTTTTTGCTAGTAATTATAAAAATGAAAATTATATTTGGTACCTTTTTATGCTACTTCTCTTAAAAAGAAAAGAACAAAGGAGTTATATACAATGAGTTGTGTAATGTCCAACCTTCGGTAAATATCCACCACACAGTATTAAAACATGTGTAGGGTCCACCAAAATATATGTATATTTTATCATATCTTAACAGTTTGTGTGGTGGATATTCACAGAGAGTTGGACTCCGGTACGCACCAAGTATCATCCCTAAAATAGGGGGTGATTCTTTTTTTCTTTATATATATATGTGTGTGTATGTGTGTGATGATAGTAAAAATATTATAAATATACATATTTAATAGTGTATGATGGATCAATTTTGTTGAAGAGTTTATATATAGAAGCCCAAGCATTTAATTGTAATAATGGACATTCATTTTGGGTTGTGGTTCAAATATTCAACTCAAGGTTATGCTCAGTGGGGTTTGATGGGATTTCTCTGGTCCAACCGGCTTCTGGGCCTGGGGCATGACAAATGGTTTAAGAGTCGTCCACCGGCCAAATATTTGGGAGCTAAGTGCTACACATTTCGTGAGTTACCTCTTGAACCTGCAAGGCAAAGTGCTACGAGCTTGGGAGTCACTTCTTGTGCCCATGGTAGCCGCTAGAGTCCTGAAGCCCGGTGATGGATCTTGGATTGAGTCACGATGCGACGAGGACGTCGCTCCTCGAAGGAGGGGTGATTGTAATGCGCTTTCACGTCGAGAAAAATGATGAAAATTGAAGGGTTTATAAATAAAATCCCAATAATTCAGATGTAACAATGAATATCTATTTTGAATTTTGGTTCAAATGCCCAATTCAATATTACATTCGATCAAATTTATCTAGTCCATCGAACTCATGGGCTTGGGCATGACACTGATTCACCAAAATTCCCATGAAATAAGGGTGCCCATGGGTCCCACATGAAGAAATTCTGAGCTTTTGAACTTAAATCCCAATAAAATTTATAATCAGATCGATGAACTTCACGTGTCGATGCAAATTTCGTTTTTACATATGAATGTGAGTATCCAAAATACAAAAATCTCGAGCACTCGTTAAAATACCAAAAAAATTCCCCCCAGCTTGTCAGCAATGGTTATTAAAAAAAGAAAATTCTCTTTTTCTATTTCTTATGGCAAATATCTCTAGCAGTTATATGTTAGTTATTTTAGTTAATTCTTAGAAGTTGTGAATTCAGTATGTTCCTAGACCAGATTAAAAATTTATAGGGAAAATTATTGTTAAGGAAAAAGGATGATTTCAAATTAATAAAGACACAGTCAATTCTAGTTATTTAAGGAGAAGGGGTTTCTCAACTTTACAAATCACTAAAACGACAAATTCAATGTAAATTCATATATATTTGTGCTACCTCATTCCATATTTTTCCTAAACAACATCCTATTCTTCACTTACTAATCTTTCCTTCATTACTAGTTGAGGCTTATCTACTAATCTTTCTTTCATCACAGCCTCTTCTCCTTTTTAACAAAGTTATCCATTAGCTTGATTAAAAAATGTGAGATTTTTTTTTATATTGAAAACAAATTTTTAACATTTAAAAAAACACTTCGATATAACTGAAATTTACATTAAATAAAATTCTTATTTTTTCAAAGAGAAATGACTTCAGATCAAGTTTCAGTCATATAACAAAAAATAAGAGATCAACAAAGTACTAGATAATATATCAAACACTGCAATTTAGTATATTTTATATCTCATATATTTTCCCATTTGATTACTCACAAAGTACTGAATTATGTGAATTGTCCACGTTGTACCTTTTGCTTTATACATTTATACTAATCAATTTATTTATATATAATGTACAAATGTACATAGTTTTCTATATTATTTATCTTTAAAGATCATTTGTATGATCATAGTTGTCATTATATCTTTTTTGTTGGACAAAATTATTTTGATTAGGGATGTTAATAAAAAATATCATTCAAATCAAGGTTTGAGAATTTTTTATTGAGACCGTTCAAGGGATACGGTTAAAGGCCTTAAATTGTAAGGACAAAGATGATATAGTTGCCAAAAAAATGGACTCGGTTTGTTGCAAAACTACAAAGCCATTATTTATTTCGAAAAAAAAACTTAGATAATGAGGTTTCCAATTATTTTAATGAATTTAGAAGCCACTGTACAAACTTTTCGAATTGCATTTCTTATTCAATGTGATGAGTCGATTTGCAATAAAAAGAATAATGAACCTCAATTAGTGATGAATGATGGATTAGTGAGTGAAAAATAGGTACTTTTTTAGGTAAAATAAAAAGAATAATAAACCTCAATTAGTCATGAATGATGGATTAGTGAGTGAAAAATAGGTACTTTTTTAGGTAAAATAAAAAGAATAATAAACCTCAATTAGTCATGAATGATGGATTAGTGAGTGAAAAATAGGTACTTTTTTAGGCAAAAATATAAAGTGGGTTAACATAGATATGATTTTGTAGTTAATTTATCATTTTGAAAATTTGTGAAGTTTAAGAATCACTTCTCCCTAATTAGTTAAAATTTCTTGTGTCTTTATTAATTTGAAGTCTTCCTATTCCCTTAACAATAATTTTCCCAAATTTGTAACCAGGTATTATATTATCTGCTGTGAGAGTTAAATGTTCAGTTAACTTTTTACTATTTAATATGGTCTATGACTGAATGAAGCATTATACAGTTTTATTTAGATATTATCTTTGATTTAAACAGAAAAAAAAATGTTATTATGAAATTAGTGAGTACCTTCGGATAAGTTTAAACATTATGAATCTTTAAGGGTCTGTTTGGCACGTTTTTGTTTTTATAGTTTTGCAGAACAGTTTTGTAGAACGATTCTGGAAAACAGTTTTTGAAGAATAAAAATTATTGAAAACCTGTTTGGCACCTATTATTATTTAATTAATATTTTGAATTAATTAAAATATTTGAAATGTTTGAAATATTTGGAGGATAAGTGCACAGTAATTGACACTCCGTATTTTGGACATTCTGTCAATTTTTGCCTTGGGTGACTGAGAATTCTGCAAAACACCTAAAATCTGTTTTCCAAAATCGTCTTTTGGGTGACTCAAAATTCTGCAAAACAGGTATTTGGAAACACTCAACCAAACGTGTTTTCCCATTTTTTGTTCCCGAAAAACGCCAAGAGAAGCCAAAAACAGCCAACCAAACAGGCCCTAATTATTTGTCATTTTGGAAGATATGGGCCTTGTTACAAATTATTGGTTGCATTGAACTTATCCGATCGATTGCATTATTGGTCATTTTTTTTAATGAATCTGTTATATGATAAATATTATGAATATCAAACTGTGACGAGTTAGAACCAATTAAGAATTATTACAATCAACTAAGATAACAACTACTATATAAATAGAAAAAAACTCACACGCTTTCGGTGGGAATCGAACCCAAGATCTCTAATATCTTGGGGCCTCAACTTTGCCAGTAGAACTAGATTTCATCAACGAATTATTGTATCATTTGCGCTGTAAAATCACATTTTGATCAAATTGAAAAATTCAAGATTTTGTCATAATAAATACAAGAAAATAAAGAATGTATATCAGTACTAAGAAGATGACGTATTCACAATCAATTGTGTAACTGTTGAACGGTTACGGAACCAACACTACAAATCTATAAAAATGGTGGAGAGAGAATCAAATGTACTATTCTCAATTCATAAATTCACATTGCACCCAAAGTTTTGGATTACACTACCTCACCACTTGAACTGAATCAGTTATTTACTGAATAGAAAGATTATCGATCCTACCTCAATCAATCTCAGATCGTGGTACATAAAACCTAACGTCGGATTTGGTATGATAAAATGATAATTTATGATGCACGGATACAGATACGAAATACGACAAATTTTATAAGTTTCAGTATGTGCATTAATATAAATAAAAGTGTGACACATGTTCATTGTTTATAAGTTCAAAAAATTTCAAAAGTAACCATAATAATTTATCATTTGTGGTAGTGTAAGAATGTCATTTCATTGATACCAATATTTACCTTCTTATTCAAAATCTTTGGTAATAAAGTGTAAATGTTAAATTTCACGTGGAGTAAGAGAATAAAAAATATATTAAGAAGCGAAACCAAAATGGTTTTTTGTTTTTTTAAATTTTCTTATTGTTTGTTTAACCTTTTAAAGTATGGTCAAAGTTATTCTTATTTTTCTATTTTAACCTATAAAGTATTATATAATATTCAAAAATACTAAGTATGTCAAATACTTTAAATTTTGTATGGGATACGACTTCCAGAAGTATCGAACACGGTATTCTTTTTTATTTAATCTTTAAATACGTAAAAAGTGTAACCGATACGTATCCGATTAATATTCGCAGAGTATCATATCTAATACGAGTACGATACTACACGGGTCCAATTTTAAGAGTATCCTTGCATCATAGATGATAATTTAGTTTATCCATCCTTATCCATGAAACAATACGAACCATAACCCTATTTTATTGGAAAATTTTAATTTTAATATTTGTTTTTTTAAAATAAGGAATCAATTACAGCACTTATCACATCAAAATATCAAATATATCTAAAAGAGAGCATTGATTATGAACAACTCCTAAGATTTAAAAAGGAATTAAGATGTATTAGTTTATTATGAAAATCTCATATTTAACTCATAGAGCATGATGAACAACTCAAAAGATTAAGGGAATATATTTATTAGTTTATTATGAAAATCTCATAATTAAATCAAAGAGCATGATGAACAACTTCTTCTTTTTTTCCTTTCTTTTTGTTCTCGAGGATTCAACGTCATGAGCAGCGGCGTATTCATGGTTGCTTTTTCATGCATGTTAATATTTAATTAGTTAGAAACAACAAGTATCCTCACGCTCACGATGGAGCCAGGGGCTGATGGTGGCAGCCCGTCCCTTAACTTCCAAAAAAAAAAAACGGAATTGATTTGTAAATTTTTATATTCCAGATTTCGCCCTCCATGTATAAAAATATCAAATTTACCCCTTTTACGTATTATCTCCCCAAATTACTTGAAATTACAAATTTTGGCACAGTCTCACTCACTCTCTTATTTTAGAAAAGTTATCTTTAAGAGCGACTCCATTCTTGTTGTCAAGGTGATCGGTCCAAAAATCATTTGTCATACAATTGTGTATCTTTTAAATTACAAATATAGACGTGTGACAGATGTATATACGAGTAATTAGAATGTGGAGAGAAAACTTTAAATATTTACTGCTTGCACATAGAAATGTATGTAACAGTATTTGATTTGTAATAATTTTAAAATTGTAGGACTAATTAAAGTGCAAAGTCTTTATAGTTCGAGATCAAATGGGCTCAACCCCTACCTAATAAGACAAAAAAAAAATTGTAATTGATTTCTTGTTTTCTTCTCTTGTCCACAAATTATCGTACTCACTTCTAACTAGAATTTACAGTCTTAATATACAAACATTAGTATGATATTCTAATATATGAAATTAGTCTCAAGTAGTTAGCCATCTGAAACCAAAAAAAATAGTAGTTAGCCATCAACCCATTTGATTAAGGTTGTGCGATGATTCGAGACGCTTAGCAATGTATGAAATTTAGCTTCACAACGGGCTGCCCATACGTACAGACAAAATATATATGTAAAAAATTGACTTAAAGAAAGAATCTAAGTGTGCATGCTAATGTACATGTATGGGATGTTCCATGCATGTTGACCAGGGTTCTTAGGGATTTAATGTTACCCCAGTGGATTGCAGGCTTTGTTAGTTAATATTCGTATTATACATGAATAGTTTACGTACGTATGTATAATTGAAATTTTGTTTCACGTATGCATTTAAATATAACGAATAATACTCGTACTTTTGAATTGAATCATTTAGTACATGTACTTTACGTATTTCGTATTATAATTGACACATAATACTCTATACTTGGCAAAAAATAATTTTTTATTTAAAATTGAAAATTATATTAAAACTGTTATAATTATTAATTGAATATTATACGACCAAAAAACACAAACGTTAATGTATAGTTTATCAAAATAATAATTATTGTCAACTAGTTACTTACGTACACAAAATATTTTTTTCATAACATAGGAGCAAGTACGACCAATATACTTCATAAAATTATATATAAAAAAGTCATATTTTAACTCCCGAACAGTTTATTTTTATTCGTCTTTTACACGTACAAATACTAATCCGTTTATTTTCTGTTCTCGTATTTTTTAGCCATTTTTTCACCCATTTTTTTCACCGTAACTTTTAATAAAAATTTGTGAAGTAAATATCGAATTTTTGTCATCTCATATTTAACTAATTAGTTTGCAGGCTATTGGATGATACATAATTATGTCATTATTTCACTTTACGATGTCACCAATTCAATGGTTCACATACACAATTGGTGGCACCAATATGGATTAAAAAAAAAACCGTTCTTAGGAATCTATGGTGTCATGTTTAGTGAGATTAACAATAAGATAATATTGAGTGTAAAATTAAACACTAAAAAGGACAGGATTTGCACTGTTCGCTGAGTAATTTACTTCTACGACCGGAGTAATGGTCCTATTAATTTCAGAATTATAGATTGCAAAAGACATGTGTATCTATTTATAACTTAAATTTTGGGTACAATATCTGTATAAAATTACCAAGGTATCAGAAACACTTCTTTTTTACAGAACTCCATAATCCTATCAAGTTAAAGTTTCAGTATAATCAAAATTATGGTGGTATAATAAATTTCACATGAACTTATTGTATGATCCGTAAAAGAAATACCGTACCATCTTTATTATCCGATCAAGTCGTGTAATTTCCTAAGAATGAATCAAACAAAGATGTATTTCAAGAGTTATTTTTTTAAGAAAATATTGAGAAATTGACTGTAAATTAATTATCGGGGATTAAGAAATTTGATTGCCCTAGAAAGCCTTAAAATCACATTTTTCACACTAATTCCTGGAAATATTTTCAATGATAATAAATCCATATATATAAAAACAGCCTCAAAATTGAGAAAAATCAAGTCAAAAGGCCATTTCACCTTGGTTAAGAGATAATTTTGACTCTTTAAAAGAAGATTTTTTTTGTGTAAAAACTTAAATAAAACTTATTAAAGTACTAATGTGTTAAAAAAAATTAGAACAAATAATTTAATTAGTAAGATAATCGTATGGTGTTGTGTAGGTATGGTACTATATACGTTTATTGGGTGCCTAATACTACATTCTATCATCTGTTTCAAATAATATATATTACATATATTGGGACGTGAATCCTACACATATACATAACGTATGTATGTAAAGTTGATTACAAAATGAAATACCATTTTAAAATAATTATTTGTATGGAGTTCATACCCTCATGAGACCGGCACCCAAACTAGTCTCTAGCAGTCTAGCTAGTATTTCGAATTTACGACTACATTTATCTAGGTACTAAATTGAACATATATTTTTATATTTGATTTTTTCCCTTGCTAATTAGACTTGTATATGAATTAAATAGTTCAATTTTCTGTAATATTTGACGGAAGATTTCTTAAGAGAACTTAATCATTTGAGCAACAATTAGGTTTATCTTAGTGTTATGTAAACTTAGATATTGCCTACCTAAATTCGTAAATGTTTGACTTGTTGCTTATGGATTAGATTCTAGTTATATATTACACATGTAAGGAATGAATAGTTTTCAAATTTACATGTCAAAGTCAATCCAAATTTATTCGTACTGAATTCTTAATGTTATGTTTGTACCTTGAATTATATTTCAACCAAAAGAAAGAAAAAAAAAGGTAAAAATAACAAAAAATAAAGTAGAAAATATTATTATTACAGTGAAGAAAATATTTTTCTTAGCATTTTGCTTGTCAAAATCCATGGTGAGAAAACCATTTAAACTTTTAAACAATCGAGTAAGTTATTTATTTATTAATTTTAAAAAAAATTGAAGACAGAGTAAATTATTTATTCATTCACCTCAATAATCAAGTTTGGTTGGCCTGATAAACAACAGTAATGGGCCCATAATATTTAAGAGAGTATTAATTAATATTAATCTCGACAATATTGATTGCTTTTTTTAGAACAAACGAAATGATATATGAGAATATCCCAAATAATTACTCCATATAAGATGATGATTTAATTTTTTATAAAAGCAATATCTCCTAAATTATGAAATGGTTTATTAGTAATTAATAAAATCATAAAAAAATGAACTTCTTTTTAACCGTATATATGTTATTACTATAAAATAGCATGATACCTTGAAAAGTGTGTGCCAATACAACATACATAATTTATAGTACTTCTAATATTATTTGTCCAAATAAACCTGTCTCACCCATAAACACACACACACACACACACACACACATATATATATATATATATTAAGGCGCATCTATCATAATCACGATCGATGCTACTAGCTAAATAAAAATATTATTGAGTCAAGATAGACTTAATTTGTTTATCAAGTTCTAATAAAGCTACTTAAGTAGTAGGAAAAACAAAGCATACATAATACATCCATAAAACCATCCATAGAATTTTGAGAAAAATGTTGGTAGAAGCATTAACGTAAATAATCCACATCAAATTCATTATTACATGTATGTATTTAAAAATAAAAATAAATGTTGACCCAATGCTGGCTACAGTTGGCCTTTGGAATATTTATGATACAATTTGAGTAATTATCAAAAAATAATTAATTAATTAATTAATTACCAAAATAAGAAGTCCTGCTGCACCTCCAAGACATGCAATGAACACCTAATTTCTTAGGTTCAATTTTGAAATATTTTATTCACACATATTTATATAATATATATATATATAAGTATATCTTAATTTAAGGTTTCATCTTGAGTTTTATATATCTGGTGTATCTATTTACTGAATTTCAACGCTGCATTTTCATCAAAAAAAGAATTTCAACGCTGCATAGGTCATGGAAATGCCCTTACACACACACATGTACTCACATTATTGTCCATTGTTTAGTTAGACAATGAGATAGACCATCATTATTTCAATTTAATACTACTACAATCAATTATTTTAAATTAATTCATCACTTAATTTAATTAAGTCCACTCGATAGATACAAGTATCTATCTATAAATGTATGATTCTATGGAAGATTTTATTTAGGATCGGGTGCAATAATTTTGGTGTACATCTCTTTTATACAGTAAAGTGTATCATGTAATAGTCACACATACATTTTTATAAAAAAGATAGACACAATAAATACCATAAAAATACTATACTCGATCTAAGATAGAATTGTTCGTAATTCTTAGGAGGGCCCTGAAACTTCGAATTTTAACACAATCACGACTGTTACAACAAAATCTTGAATTCATGGTCTATTTAATTTACTTGTAAGACTTACAAAATTTTAAGGGGGGGCGCTCGTTGAGTTCCCTACTACTCCTATATATATGGGGATTGATGATTACTAAATAACTTCAAAAAAAAAAATCATAAAATCTCAAAAAAGAAGACCAAAGCTTACAAACATGAAAAATAAACATAAATTAAGAAACTAAATTAAGAAACTTCATCACAATGCTATATATATACATATATATAACATATATATATAAATAGTATAATATATATATATATATATAAATGATATTTGTTACCTTTCCCTGGCAAAGTACTACTGTTTAACTAGTATCATGTTGTATTACAGAGATTTGATCAACATTTTTCACCTTTGGTTGACTCCAATAACCAACTTTTTGATGTGAATTTTGAAACCCTCAATAGATAATTTTCTGCTTCTTAATTACCTTCTAAAATAATTCCTTTTTTTTTTATAATAGAAAGTAAAATTTGAAGTGATAATATTAAAATTGTTACTAAATATACGTATTGAGTGACAATATCTTTTGTTGTCATAATAAAGATATTTAGTTATAAGAGTTTCTTTAAAATTGTTGTGATTGACAATTAATGACACATGTATAGTGACAACGCAAATGGTGTAACAATTATAATTGTTATCACTAAAGGTATGTCACTGATTCTTAATAGTGACAACAAATTTTTTGTCACTAATTATCGAAAGAGACACAACTTCCATACAAATTTTGTAATTATTAAACATGTAAAACTTATTTTTGTGACACAACAAAAATTCTTGTCACTATATAAAAATAAATAAATATTAGCCAATAAGTTTAGGAAAAAGAAAGGTTGTGTTTGCTTTTATTTTGGGGCTTTTTTTTGGTGAAAAAATTTATTGGGAGTTATGCATTTTGATGAAAATATGTTTGATTTTATTTCAGAAAAGACAAAAGTTACTGTAGCAATCAAATCATGTAACTTTTTGTCTGAAAACTTGTGTTTATAATTAGTTAATGATTGAAAAATATAATATAATATAAGTTTTAAATGATTATAATATTATGGTTATATATATATATAGATATATATTGTAGTTGATGTAATTAGTAGGCACCCTAAAATAGACACAAATAGGTAGATAATAGCTGACAAATTTTTTGACCCAAAAAGTCCTTTTTGGTCAAAAAATCATAAAGCAAACAAGTTTTGGACAAAATTTTTTGCCAAACTTTATTTGAAAACAAAAACAAACAAATGTCCCTGAAAATATTGACTTGCGCCTAGCGTCCTGTACAATAGGCCCATCTGAAAAAGATCCAACAAGGTCTCTCTTTGGTCCAGGAATTTTGTTGGGCCTGTTCTTTATTAGCCCACTCAAGCTAAGCCACAGAAGCTCAAACCATAAAATGACAATTCTTCTATTTTTGGTTATTGCATTTGGATAGGAGCAAAGTCAGCTTGCTGATGAAGCCTAGCTCAGGTTCGTGCTGAGGTCCTAAGATATTAAAAATTTTAAATTCTACCTCATCAACAGTGTGTGGATTTTTTTCTACTTTCATAGTAGTCTTTAACCTATAAAGCACGGACACTCCAAAAATTATCCCTGAGCGGTGTCGGGCGCGTGTCGGACACGACACGCTTCCGACACACCTCCTTCATGTGTCAGACACTACTAATATGTGTTCATGGTTAAAAAATAAAAAAGCAATTCGAACACAGTGTCCGACATGACAAAATGCGTGTCCGACATGGTGATGACACGGTTGACAGTTTTCCTAAGTGATTTAATAAGTGTGGAGTTCCAATTGTAAATAGAAAAATTTCAAAAATCTTAATTCTAATTTTTAAGCATTTGATACTTTGATTGTAATTGTAATTGTTTTGTAATTTGTGATTGTTTATATTTTTATTTTGGATTTGTTATTGACTTATTATTGATAAGTAGTTGAATTTTTTCAAACATACAGGGATTTACAAAGAAGCAAGGAAAATACAAATTTAACAATAAACAAGTAAACAACATTTTCATAGTTTATTTTTTAACAAATAATATATATATATATATATATATATATATATATATTTGACATTCGTGTAGGAGCTATATCGTGTCCTGATTTTTTGGAAAATGCCGTGTCCGTGTCGTATCGTGTTCGTGTCACTGTGTCAATCTCCGTGCGTCATAGTTCTTAACTGATTGTAATAGTTGTTAGTTGATTGTAAATTGTTTCTATTTGGTATTCACAACTAATATCATGTACTAGATTCATTCCAAATTTAAAAAGTATCAAGATCAGCTTGGGCACACCTCAACTGAGCCATCTTCAAATTGAATCGAGTTTTTGCAACCGAATCAGCTTGCGCGTATTTCAACTTCCCGACCAAGTTTTCACAACCATATGTATCTGAGTCAGCTCGCACACACCTAATCCATCTTCCTATTGGATCGGGTTTTTGCAACCAAATAATATTTGAGTCAGTTTGCGTGTATGTCAACTCTTGGTCAGATTTAAGCAGGGTTCAAAGATCAAGCCGAGCCGAGCCGAGCAACCAGATAATATTCGAGTGAGCTCGCACGCACCTCAACTGATCCATTTTCTCACTGAACCAAACTTTTGCAAGCACACCTTGACTGATCCATCTTCGAATCTAATCGTGTATCTGAGTACGCTTGCTCGCATCTCAACTGATCCATCTTTCGATCGGATCAAGCTTATACAACCAAATAGTATTCGAGACAGTTTGAGCGCATCTCAACTGATCATTGGATCAAAGGACTACGAAACCCTTTTCACTGGAAACATAAAAAATAGAATTCAGGCAAATGGAAACTGTACCATCTCATTTACACGTTCACAAACCGCATAAGGGCAGAACAGACGACTTCAATAAGTTACGGCGTCAATTATTAAACAACGTAAAAACCCAAAAAACATAATAAATCATACACACATCCCGACATTTTTCCTTTCGTTGTGTTTCTCCCCAAGTTTTCAACTTACAGAACCCGAAGCACAACACAAACATTATGTAACTAAATCTATATATATCATAACCCTACAAATCTACCAAGTCTAGCTATTACCTCAAGAATTACCAGAAACGTTACAAGAGAAGAAATACAAGTACCACCCGCCCGGTTCAGGCACAAGAATTTCCAGAATGCAGAAACAGTCTTTCATAAAATGCTTGCTGGGGACAAAGGGTCACTTTCGTGAACACAAAAGAATGGAAAAGCTCCCAAATTTTCATTTAACTTGTTTGATTATACGACAGAGCTTGCTAATGATAGTTCCTGAAGCTCACCGAGCATCCATTCTTCCCCAGTTTGCCCTCCAAGAACTATAGCTCTCGTCCCTCCAACAATGCATGTACTATGTCCCCATGCAAATCTAGGAGGCCGCCCTGGTACGTTTAAAATCCTCCATGTCGGCTTCTCTTCAGTAGGATCAAGTATGTATAGCTGTGAAGCAGAGTGAAGGCCAGCCACAGAGCCACCAAAAACAAGAATTCTACCACCTGGCAGACTCACAGCCACATGATCAAGTCGAGGAGGTGGGGAGATGCCCCCGGGATTTCCAGCTCCTGGCATCCCACTACCCGTAACGGATCTCCAACACGGTTCATCCTCACTTAAATCCATGGTGAAAACATCACTTGATCGAAACCTAAGAGGACCACTCTTGGCTAGGCCTCCAAACATCAAAATTTTCCTTCCACCGTAAACGGATAACGTGTGGCCCAAACGTGAAGGTGGGGTCCACGTTACAGGTATTTCGCGCCACACAGGTTTTTCCATAGACAGGTCAAGCAAGAAGGTATCACTCAAAAGGACTCCAGAATCTGCACAACCGCCCGAGACTATTAGCTTTGTCCCATCAAGGGTGCATGAGCTATGCCAAGATCTAGGAAGTGGTGGGGCCAAGCTGGAGATTTCTCGCCACGTCGGATGTTTGGCGTCTAAGTCCAACACAAAGACATCATTTAGTAAGCCTTGCCTCCCACATCCGCCAAAAAGGACAAGATTAGAACCGTTAACACAAGAAAGTGTGTGACCCCACCGCCCGGGTGGCGGACAGCTCACTTTAACATGTTGCCATTCGGGATTGGTGGAATTCAAGTCCAATACAAAGGTATCGTTCATTGGTTGCATATTGACACCTTCCCCTCCAAAAACAACCACACGATTCCCAACTGCACATGCACTGAAGTTGCAACGAGAAGGTTCAACTGCACCTCCAACTATTAGTTTACTCCATGCTGCTGCTTCGAGAGTGGTGAGTTCTCTTGCCAATCTACCCCACCCTAATCTTTTAGCACCAGGCACAGTCTCGAGTACACGAGTTGTTTCGCTGCCCCACGCATTTTGACATACCATTCGCCACAAATCTTCATTATTGGTTAATTCATAAAAATGCTGACAAACAGAGCTAACAGATGCAATATCCCTTGGTGTGAGTCTCGAAAGAATTTTTAGAGCAATTACTTCATCACTTAACTGCATTATTCCACAAGCCCCACGGCTGACGCTCCTCGTCCCGTCGGAAGCTACTCCACTCGGTGAAATATTAAATCTAAACCTATCAGATGCTCTTGCAGATTCTCGGGCTGAAGATCCTGGAAGTGGGCCCAGATCAAGAGTTACTTCCGTAAAAACTTGGATGCCAATGATATGTGTTATTATGTCATCATCACCGTATATTGGAGTCATACGCAACCTATTCATCATTGGAGATCCATCTTTTCTGAAATTCAATAATTCCCCTTGAAATTCAACTCCTTCGTCAATGCATCTTCTCATTTCAGCAATTATTGTGGGGTTCACTAGTGGATGTCTTCGCTTGGCAAATGGGCCTCTGCACTGCAAGAAGCGGCTGCAATAATTCCAAAATAATCAAGACATGAGTATGTCATAATATATATCCCCAATATAAAAGCACATGGTCAAGTAGGCCTCGCATTGGGTGGGGAATACCCAGACCCAAAACAATGGGTCCAAGCCAATACCCAGACCCCATGTTTTGGGTCTAGACCCAGACCCAAACCCAATGGGTCTAGAGATTGGGTCTCTTCCTCAGACCCAATCATTGGGTCCAGGTCTGGGCCTGGACCCATTTCTTTTCTTCACTTCTATCTTTTGTTTTTGGGCTCTTTTCGGATCTTTTTTTTCTTGGGTCTCCATTTTGACACACACATATATTTATATATATAAAATATTCCAAAAACAGGTTTTGACACACATATATATATAATATTCCAAAAACGGCACATTGTATAGATTTCAGAATTAGATAATGTTTAGAACACAACTCATTAATCTAGATGTTAATCTAGATTCTATGAGAAAAGAAATTAGGCATATGTCAGTATAATGAAAAAACACATAGCCGGCGTCCTAGGAAGTGTATGAAAGATACTACCAGAAAAAATTCTACACACACACACACACACATAAATATATATATACATGTATACACACAATAAATATCAATAAATTGAAGTGGCAGATTAGAATACACACACACACACACACAATCAGCTGTTAGAATTAGCCAGAAAGGGAAAGGGAGGAGTGGAGGGAGGGTGGCGGCGCCAGAGCAGGTGGCAGCGGTGGATGTGGCGTCGACGGATGTGGCGTGGGCAGAAGTAGGAGAGGGAAAGGGGCGATGTAGAGAGAGAGAGGCTATTCTCATGGGTTTGTTCTTTTTTTTTTTAAATTTATTTAAATTAATTTAACTCCTTTTTTTTTTTTGCTATAATTACATCTTGACCGTTGGATCTGTAATGAGATCCAACGGCTGTTAAAGATTGGGTCCATGGGTCTTGGTGGGTTTGGACCCGGACCCAGACCCAGATCTACAATAAATATTGTATTAGGTCTGGGTATTCCCTACCCAATGCCAGGCCCGGCCACATGCAGTCATCTCAGCAGCTTGAATGATTACAGCACACAAAAATTTGTTCAGAATTACAAATGGCACGAAGTCAAAATTGTGAAATGTTGGGTTCACTAAATCTCAAACATGCAACAAACCAGAGCCTAAATTTTGGCTAAATTAAAGACTCACCATGAATAGACAGTCAATAGTCACAAACACGAACTCCTAAAATTATTATTCAGGCTCCAACCGTGTCCCATTCTCACATCAGTGGATGCACGAGTATCAAACTTCCTGTCTTTTTAACTATGTTCATTGTTTACCGTATACCGTGACAAACAAATGATAATTGTGTGGGACCCACCCGTATAAATGTGCAATGGAAAATTCTTTGTTCAGAGCTTAGCTAAATCATAATACAGAAAAGAATATTATGCGGAACGAAAACCTTGGGACAGTCATTATCAGGCTCAAGACAGCATATTTCTGCCAAACACTACCTCGTGACTAGAAGAATGAATTTAGATTTATCTCGATATGAAACCAAAAGCATGCTAACTTAAAATTAAATCAATTCAGAATCCTTTTGACATTTTCCTCGTGCATGTAGAAAAATTTCTCTGACTTTGGTTAGTTTAAATAAATCATTATGCCAACTAAGATGATTTAGGAAACCAGAATATATTGCCAACAGAAAAAAGGAAAAGAAACCAAAACAACACAGCAGACCTTTGATCACAAGGTTTTTGCCCAAGAAGGGGGATAGATTTCTTTAGAAGTCAAACCTAGTTTCCAAGAATAGTCATATAAATTACTGTCCATTCTGAACAAGTTTTGGAAATATAAATCACTCTCAGGCACAACCAAACTAACATTTTGCAGAATATACAGGAAAACAGTCATAATGCATCATAATGAAGCAGCATTAGCCAGAGACATTCACATCAAGTAGCATTAATTGCAACATTCATTGAATCCATTGTAATCACAAAAGATTATTAAGAAGAATTGCGGGCTGACATAAGCACAAAAGGCTCTAATTTAATTTACTTCCAACATTTTTAGTGCTTTTCTTAAAAAAGGAATTTATAATAGAAAATCGGGATATGCTACAATGTGCAGGAATTATCACTACCAACGTCCACATTGTTCAGTACACAACTAGAAGTACTTCTCCTGATTAGCTTTCAATTTGAGATTCTGCAAATCCAATTTACAGTTTATTGTGGTGCAACATAAGGCTTATCTTGAACAACATTTAGGGTAGCAAAAGACTGCTGCTAATAAGTTAAAAATATAAAATATTACGTCATTAAAAGAAACGCATATTGCTTGAATTGGTCTATAACTTCGATAGAAACCTTTTGAAATCTGACCAAATACGCGTAAACAAAGATGGAATAACATGTTATGTCATTAAAGAGAACATGCAACTATCATCCATAAGCAACTGTTCTTTTGGATCATAATTTCTTTCTGCAACAAATTTGTAGTCAAGTAAAATTAAAAGCACTGAAGTTTTTTATCCCCATTATCCCTATTGTAATTTACAAATAAGTGAAACTTTACCTATGCGCAAATAATACACCACAACTACCTCAAAGTGAAATAAAAGCATGTAAGATGTAAGATAGACAAGCATTTGCTGAGCTTTCCTTAATTCTTGAAAAAAGTAAACAAGAAGCAGACATACTTCTACGTTCTTAGGAAAAGGTTTTGACAAATAAATGTATAATCATGTTTATTAAAATAAATGTGAACTGTGGATCCGCACCACTTTGCACATTTTTGAAACCACATATGACTCCAGAAGACCAGGACCATAAAACAGCCATGATGCATGAGGTGAGACGCTTCTACAAAATTTAATAAAGTTAATCTTAAGTATGACAAGATCAATACTTTACAAGCTAGCATGTCTTCTATAATATTAATATTGCGAAGATAACATAGTAGCCACTCCTCAAAAATGTCAAGAGAAGGTAGAATTGCATCTCCTTTTCGGATAACATTAACCATATTTGCAGGAACCAGAGAAAAAGAAACAGTCACCGAAAATAGTTGCCATGATAAAAGTTCAAAAATCATCACTGAATAGTCGGACTACAACTCAACTGTGAAGCAGTTATGCCAGTGGCCCACCCAATCTACATAGCTGTCTTATCTCATACTACATCTAGATTGTACAAGTGATCAGACATGCAGATAAATCAGGTGATTCACTATCAACTTTTTAAGTTCCCCATTTATTATGTAATGCAATATTCAACTTTTAGAATGTTTATCATACCACCAAATTCTTCGGCAACTAAGAGTAATAGGTGAAATGTCTCAAACTCAGAAGTGACAAACGTCTCCTCTACCGCCCACTGCCACAGAAATAGAATTAATAAATGCACAAGCTGAATGATTATCCTAAGTGCAAAGCATAAAACATAAAAAAGAGTACTCAAATCTAACCCGACGACTTCTCACTTCCATCAAAAACGAGTCCTACGGACTTCAGGTGGTATAATCCTAATAATTCACGCAAACGGTCCTACGGACTACAGTTCATCCTCATTATTTTCATAATTTTCATAACCTTCCATCCCCATATTATTTGTACATCTCATTCTCATGACACATCAAAAACCAAATAAACAAAGAAATCGCAACAGCTCACATCCACAAACAACCAACCAAATCATCACGAACCCCTAGCTTATTCGATAAAAGAAACCCGAACCATAAACACCCTTCTCCCCACACAAAACGCAACAATAGATGAACAAAATCACCAATTTTCAAAAAAATGAAATTGAAGAGAACTCTAACCAGTTACGACCGAGAACTTCCTCCGCGCGATACCCAGTGATCATCTCGAACACGGAATTGACATAAATAATGGGATTATCAGGCTCCAAAGCATCCGTAACAACAAAACCGCAAGGCGCAGGCTGCAGAAGCGTGTCAACAGGGAACGGAAGCTGGCCTCCGCCTCTCTTCCTTAATAGAAACCCTAACCCTTCGCCGAGCTCCTCTTCATCTTCCTCCTCTTCTTCTTCGCCGCCGCTCAGATCAGACTCCGAATTACTGTCCCACTCCATTATATGCAATGAAGTTCTGTATCACCCCATAGCAATGGGGATGTAATCGATTGCAATCGGACGGAGAGTGGTAATTGATTGGGGTTTCAATTGGGGTTTGGGGATTAGGGTAAATTGGATTTTGAGATTGAAGGGGGGAAATGAGTGGAGGAGATATGGTGGTGGGGTTTGAGGGGGGTTGGTTTTAGTGAGAAAACGAGGGACCAAAGCAAAGCAAAATCTAGAGAGAGAGAGAGAGAGAGGTAGAGAGAGAGAGTGGGGAGATTTTGGAAATGGGGAAAAAGCTTGGGTATGTAACTTGTAAGTTGTAAGTATAGTCTATAGATACGTTTGGGGGTTGGGCAATATGGAATATATCTTGAAGGAAATGCTACTCAATTCATTTTGAGACATTATTATTATTGTTGTTGTTGTTATTTGTAGGGATAATAGCACTTAACCCTCTCAAAAAAATTCATTTTAGCACTATCCTCCTCTGAAATACATAAAAAAAATGTCCCCCGTGAAAATATAAACTTAATAGCACTTTGCCCCAATATCAAGATTCCGGTGAAAATTTTGTCGGAATCAGACAACATGAAGATCCTTGAGAGCATAAAGGTAATTTACCATATCTTCACCCAAACACGTAATATGTTTGATGTGAAATCCTAAAACCCCAAACGGGCGCTTTGTTTCTTAATTTTGGGTTCTTCTTCAACTCAAAATCCCAGTCAAAATTTGTTTCATTTGAATGAAATTGCTACTAAGCAAAGAAAAGTTGGAAAATTAACCTTTTTTCACGAATTCTGTTTTGTGTTAAAGAGCCCACGAATTGCCGCCATTAATGGGGCGTCCAAGTAAGGCACTGAGATGAATTTTATGGGCAATTTTGGATACAGAAGATGAAATAATTTTCTTTCAGTATAGATTTCAAATAATGATGGTATTGGCTTAAAAACTCGTAACATTTTCCTAACTAGTTAGCATTTGAAGCTAACTGAAATATCTACTTCCCCTTTGTAATGGTAGAAATGGTGGAATGGGATATCCGATTGGAGGAGGGTTGCTGATATAATTGGTGAATAAAGTTCTACTTTGGGTCCTATCCTAGATGAGTCGACCTTTTCCCAAATGTCACATTTATGCCCTCAAGGATCTCCACATGAAATTCATGTGATCTGATTCCAGTAAAATTTTCACCGGAATATTGATATTGGGGCAAAGTGCTACTAAGTTTACATTTTCAAGGGGGACTTTCTTTTTTATGTATTTCAGAGGGGAATAGTGCCAAAATGAAATTTTTTGAGGGGGTTAAGTAGATAGCATATAGATATAATTCAGATTTTAATATATTTTGTTAGGTCTCAAAAATCAAGGTATCCAAGGTATTATCAGCTTCTACTTTCATGTGGAAGGTCCGAGTTTAATCTCGGGCTATCACAAGTTGTGATTTTTTTCTCCTTATTTAGAGTCTTATAAGGTTCATGTGTCCCATGATTAAAAATTATCGAACTCAAGTCTGCTATCCCTTTCGAATGAAAATACGAATCATGGTCCGAGTGTCTATTGGACCGTTCTAACTCTAAGCTACCATACAGTAATGTTCGCAGTACCTTTAAAAATGTCAATGGAACCAACAAGGTCCAGCACAGTTGATAGATAGTTGGGTTCCTTAAGCATGTTGTCCAGGGTTCGATCCTTGGGCGTGTGTATGAAAAAGACTTTGTTTGGAGAGACAAAACCCACTTCGGTGATCTCTACGGTCTCGAAGGGATTAGTCTCCGGCATCCGGTTGGGAGAAACCCTTGGTATAAACCAAAAAAAAAATGTCAATGGATAATACTAATTTTTCATAATTATATAATACAATTATATATGAAATAGTCAGTAAAAATCATATTATATAGGAAGTCAGTGTAACAGTGTCGGAAAAAGTGTAAACCAAGTAGTATAATAATCTCTTATCAAAAAAAAAGTAGCATAATAATGTATTTATCTCTAATTACTTTAATCATAATAAAATTCGAGAATAAATCGCCATATGAATGGAAAATTCAGAAGATATTTCTGATTATAAAACATATTCCAATACTACGATATTCAAGTTAATTAAGAAAATTAGATAGAAATATAGTTGACAGTTAAATATTTTTTATTTCCAAGAATTATTTTTTCTTCTAATTTTACTAGGGTAAATACAATATATTTCATCGTACTTAGTCTTAGAGAGTATTTGGCTGAGTTTATAAACTCATTAAAATATCTTATAAGTTGTTTGAGGCTTAAAAGTAGTTACAGAATATTTGATAAAACACTTTATAAGTTCTCAAAATAAGATGTCACGAGCTTATAAGCTGTTAAAAGATAAGTAAGGAGGCCTAAACTTATTTTTTAACAATTTATAAAATAGAGAGGTTATAAGCTTTAAATCAATCTTATAAACACTAAGACCTTATAAACTATTTAAATTAAGACTAGAAAATAAATTAGGAGTTTATACAAACTTATCTGTGTCAAGTGGAAGTTTAAAAATCTCATTTTTTGATAGAATTATTGCTGCCTGTTTTTTAAGTTACGCACGTGTGTGATTGATTATGAGAAATATCTTCTTCTTTTAAGATGGAATTGCATATTAACCAATTGAGAAATATTACATGTTAGTCAAAGTCATTAATAACATAATAGTTTTTGCCATATTCAGAAATGGGTATTGACCAAAGGGAATATCAGGTAAATTCAATGCTGTTTTTGAGGAATTTTGGTAAATGGACGTATAAAGAAATTAAAAGTAGCAAGTGATGAAATATTTTATAAGATGTAAGTATTTATAATATATTTTAGAGAAAATTACTACAGACCCCCTCATGTTATGGTAAATTACCTTTTTCAACATTACAACAGTCCCCTAATGTTGATGCAATTTTACATTTACAACCCCTATTATTAGAAAGTCAAACAATTACATATCTATAAAGCTTACAAATGGACCCTTGAGAGGATCTCGTTATAATTTACCAAAAGTAAAAAAAAAAATTAGTAATTACTACTAAATTGAGGGGTGCATGTAATTCACTTTTAAGTAAACTTAGTCAAAACACACTCTTAATCCTTCAAGATTGAATCTGTAAATTAAGACTATATCCATATTAGGAATGACAATGAAGTAGGGTTAGATAGGTATTCGTCCTGAACCCGCATCGGTAGGGCGGGTTTGGGTACACCAAATAAGTTATGGGGCGGGTTATAAATATTAAATTTATGGTCCGACAGGGTATGGGGCGTGTAGTGAGTATGGTGCAACCCTCACTATTACCCGCCCCGCTAATATCATTCTAATAAATAGACTTTTATTTTTTTTTATCTTCAACATAACTTAAAATTTACATAGCTTAACTTTTTTTATTTTTTATTAAATTTTATTTGTTAATCAAAATTGATTAATGAAGATGTGAAGTTGAAGAGACTCATAAAGAGACAAAGACTCTTTTCTTATTACTGATTTGATTATTAAATGGGACGGGTAGCGGATTTTGCCAAACCCGCTTCATACTCACCCCTTTGCCATCTCAATCCATATGTTATGATATCCGCGAGACCTAGTATCAATAACAAACCTATCAACCTAAACCATAAATTCATTGTTAAAGAGAAATCTTTACACAAAATTCCATTATTTGAGGTAACTAAGTACAAAAGCTGCATCTGTATCAGAAAAGGGGGTTGGTTATAGGAAACGTGTCTCATGCATCTTGGTTTTCTCAAAAATAGGTAATCTTATGGAAGTAAAAGAAACTAAGAAACACTTGTTATACATCAAAACACTCTGTAGACAATACCAATACCGTGTGTAACATAGAATATACCACCAAGACGAGCCCATTTAGGTTTTAAAGAGGACAACTACTCAGTTTTACAGATGGAAACTACAGCAAAAATGTGCCACTCAAAGAGAACATTGTACGGTCTCGTTAAGGAACAAAATTGAACTCGAATGTGTTTACATTGTCTCGTGTGCTATTTATTTACAATCACAATCACATTGTTACTAGTATATAACAAAGAGAAACCAAACACAGGACATATCTATACATTGTTCTGAGTAACCAAACATCTCTAGACGGGAGGTATGTTGGAAAATGAGAAACCTTTGTACCCCTTGTAAGCATAGTAGGCTATCCGCGTATAGTAGAAACCAGGAATGAATAGAATTCCACCAAGTATAGCGAAAAATAGCCCTGCATTATGGAATCAGATCAAAACAATTGAGAATGAAGGAAGTGGACTCGAGCATATATCTGATATAAGAAATAGAGATACTAAAAGGTAGACATGAGAACACGCTACATTCTATAGCACGACAATGTGCTCTAAAAGACGCTCCATTCTTTGTTCCGAGTGTTTCTTAAGGAGTGTCCCGAGACTTTAGGTACCAGCGTAATGGTGGACCCCATGGGGATGGTTTTAATAGTCTCATAGTTATGAGTGCGAGGAGCTCCTAAGCCTATGTTTGGATATGTTCCTGAATTTTGTTTTCTAGATCACAATTTTCGAATATTTTCATCTAAAGCCCATTTTCAACCAAAAACACGTTTCCTCAAATTCACTTATGCACATCCCTATATTATCTATCAATCAAAACATCTTTCACTTCAAACTATCATCAAATAATTATTACTCCATTCATTAAAAAATTTTAACCACACAATCATTATCAAAATAATTAACTCAATCATTTTACACCTCATACATCAATAAATCACATCATTTTACAAATTCCCAACCATTTTCTAAAAACATAATCAAACAAAACAACCACCCCATCGTTTTCACAAAAATACCTATGATGCACAAGTTCCCAAGAACTTTTTAAAAACATATCCAAGCAAAGCCTAAGAATGACCGTTGTGTTCCCAGACAGAACTTTTCAATTCCAGTGACAGTTGAAAATGCAGAACAAAAGGTCAAGGGATAAATGGTAAAAGGGAATGACAAAAATATAGTTTTGCTGTCAGAAATATATAACTACCACGATGGTAGATGCAGCAGTGACAAAGCTATTCTAGAACTGTCAAGAGTATACACGTATTAGATAGTTTCTTGACCAGCAGAAAATGGGTTGATAACAGACTACTCACGACATCTTAGTAAACAGAGGAAGAAAAGTGTTAGCAGCTTTAATATTACCGAGCGTTGTAACATCCATTGATTAATAACGGTAGCAGATACAGTTTCTTTTCAATAATTCGACAAAATAATTAGCTTGTCTTGATTTTGCCTGGTCTCTGTTAGCAAAAGGAGCTTCATAATTATATTAGCTTACATTAGATTCTCCGTAAATACCTTAATACGAGTCCTCAGAGAAGTTCTCAGGCTGTTTGAACTTATAGAACTAAGCCACCCTAATTTATTAACCCCTCCTTCTTATTTCCCCCTTCGAAACTTCTTGAGTTTAACTACAATCCACTCTGAGATGTACTTCTACAATGGCGTCTCTAACAAATGAGGCATTCTATGCAGAGAAGTCTAGCTTATCCGATATAAGACCATGGATTAAACTCATATTAAGCAAGTAAAAATTGATTTTCTTTCATTTTTGCACCTTGCATTTTCATTTCCTTATTTTACAGGTATAGCAGAAAGAATCAACACCAACTTATTTATTCTACTTCCTTATTTCAGCTGTAATTTCCCCAAGTAACAATCATCTATAACTGATAAAATTATGAAATTCTATCAATCATATCAGCTCTGGCAAAATTGCAAGTTTAGTCACATAGGATAGGGCCATTTTTATTTTAGTCCCGCACTTTACGCGATCTAAGAAAAAATCCCAATAACTTGACAAAGTTGCAATGTTAGTCATTTTTTTAAGCAATGTTGTTCCCGCAATTATCATTACGTCAAAAACTAACGGAATGGTCTACTGAAAATTGCATTTTGCCCACTGAAACTATATACCTTGTATCAAACACCCCTAAACATATTCTTCTGTCATTTACCCCCTTGACTATTAAAAAAGAACAAACAAAGTCATCATCTTCCCCAATCGTTTTTTATTTTTTATTATTTTTCAGGGTAGCAAGTGACAATAATTTTTGTTTAGGGGTGTTTAATACAGCTTGTATAGTTCAGGGTGTCAAATGTTATTTTTTAAAAAAACATTCCGGTAGTTTCCATTAACTTTCCACTGGAAAATAAAGTATGGGACTAACATTGTTTAAGAAAATCACTAATGTTGCAACTTTTCAAAATTACTAGGACTATTTTTATGATCACGTAAATCTCGGGACCAAAACTAAAACGGTCATATATCCTGTGGGACTCAATTTGCAATTTGACCTATCAGCTCTTCTCTGCAATAAACATCAATTTCAGAATACGCCCAAAATAAAGGGCTCTCGAAATACGATCTTCAATAACTAAACATTGTCAACTCACTAAACCTAGTAATAATGTACTATTCCAACAATCAGAAAACGAAAAACCACAAAAACAGTTCAAAAATTGCGAGAAAAACAGATAAAATTAAAGAAACTATTCAGTGAAAAAAGTTTACCATGGGCGCGGTCGCCGCCGACTTCATTGACGGCCATGGCGATGCCGACGACGATTCCGAGTACGCCGGAAACGAAGAGAGCGACGGCGAGAGCGATCTCCTTGATCGGAGGCCTGTTGTTCACCGCGTACGATGTCTCCATCATTATGTCCTCGTCCGATATTGAGAACGCGTGATCTACGTACGCCATTGTTGTTCTGTACAAATTTTGATGGATTTTTCCTTCTTCACCAATCTTGAGATTTTAGGGATTTTTGATATAGAGCAGAAAAGTTGGTTGGGTATTGGAAATGGTGGGCGTGGGGTGGGTGCTTGTGGAGAATACTTCTAATAATAGTCTACGTAATAACATGAACGATATAATGCACCGACGAACGAAATGAGTCGAGTCGAACTGAATAAGTTGTTGTACAAGCTAGTTTGAATAATTATCGAGCTTTAAATTCTGTTATTCAGCTTTGTTTGATTGGAAATTTAGTCGAGATCAAATAAAGTTTTATTGAAATGAACACAAATCGAGCTCGAATAACTTGTTAAATTTTTAACATATTTTATAATTTTTTTACTAATGAAGCTGAGCTTAAATCATATTTCAGAACTTATCAAATCACAAGTTGGTCGGGTTTAATTAGACACGTTTATGAGTATAGCTCAAACGAGCTTTAATAAATAATTTGGTTCGCCTTTCATCCGTAGTTGCACCAGAAAGGGGTGTTTGGATTGGGTTTTTAATGGTTTTATTGGATTTCATCCATTTTTCCTTTCTATAATTTTCATCTAGTTTCTATGTATATCTTTTTCATTTACAAGAGATTTTAAAATTCCTTTGATCTCAATTCATTTAATATTGCATATTAAGTTTGAGCATATGTTCAATAAAATTTGAAATTGGACACCAGCTCAATCCGATACATTAAAAAATGATAAAATATGTCTGGAAATATCATGATACCCAACTATTGTTCAATTTAATTAAATCTTGATACAATTGACATTAAAATTAGATTCAAACATAATTTTTCAAATTCAATAAAACTCAAATAAGCTTAAAATAATACTTTTTTAATCTCGACTCGGTTCATTTGCAATTGCATCTCTATTTAACCCTGCTAATTTTTTTCTAGATTAAATGGAATAAGTGATAGTTTGATTACTCTTAGAATAATCCCTCCTAGAAAAGAACAAAAAGGTACATTACAATTGGTGAACAGTAAATGAAAAGTTTTAGTCCAAATTTATTTTGATTCAAATCCGATAATTATTCAAGTATATGTTCTATTCATCGTGACTGATTATTTATGAATGGACTAAATGACTAGTGTATATCTACTCATTTATGATTAGGTTGCATACTGATGCGATGTACGTTTTCCTTCTCGCGCCCTTGCACAAGGTATTTTCCGCTTTGGCCGGAGCCTTACGAGTTTGTCTTTAAAAAGCGTTTCGCTAGAGACAGGGAAGTTGGGATTTATAAACCTCTCAAGACCCTTGTCTCCATCCGATGTCGAAAATAATTACATACACATCATTAGCCCCTCAGACGAGAGGCTTGGGTAGGGCACATGGTCTCGTTCCCACACACGGCGCCAATATGATGTGGCATGCATTTGCCTTTTCGCACAGGACGCCGTTACATGGGGTATTGTCCGCTTAGCCGGAACCCCACAGGTTCTCGCTAGGAAGAAGGGAAATTGAGACTTATAAGCCTCTCAAGACCCTCGTCTCCATCCAATATGGGAAGTAGTTACATACAAATCACATGCTATACTTGGGAAATCTTATATGCACCAAGAAAGGGTAAAATATTTCATAAAACATAAACTTAACATAAATTATATACACTTATCGTGCAAGTGTGTTAAAAAAAAAAAAAAGCTGAGAGAGAGAGAGAACATTATTTTAAAATAGAAAATCTCAAGTGAACTAATTTAGTGTATGATGTATGATGATCCCGGTCTACCACAGAATTACCCGTTTTACCTAATTTAAGAAACCCGAGGGAGTCCACGAGTATTTAAACCAAACCTCGTAGGAAACATACAACAATTATCCCAAAATAACAAGAAGCAATAAACGGAAGAAAATATAGTAACACCCTACATTAGAACGACGCAATCTCATGTTCATTATCGACAATATTATGGAGCGAAAGCATCCCACTAGTATATTGCTTCCTCACCTCCCTATACTTCTCAAGTAGCACTTTGAAGCATGGTTCAACATCCCAAAACACTACTTCATCACAAAACTTACTCTTAACCGGCATGAAAACAGCTTCTGCTCTATCCCGATGCTCAACCAGTAAATCAAACGCGTACCTGCCATCTGCTGATTTCTCTATTTCGCCCTCAACAGCAAAATACTTCATCCATCTTAAGCATTCAAGAGGATCTTCATTTTTCTGTATAGCCTCCTCTAAATGTTCGGTATCTGAAAAATTTGACTGACTTCTGATCATATTGATTAAGTGCTTGAAAAATATTATCTGATTATCATGAAGCGAATGTTTGCTGTCTGAGGATGATAATATTGCGCCAACCAAACAAGCCTTTCGCAATTTTGGATCAAGGTTGGCAATTAACTTTATTGCAATATGCAGTAGCTTTACGGATATTGAATGGAGATTCCAATGCAGAGAATCAGTAGATGTGCATTGAAATGCTTTCGATTTTTCACTCCAACAATAGAGCGCAACATGCATAAAACCTTCCCACCTGTCACGAACAATGGTCACAATTTTAGAAAATAATCAGGTATCGGACATCTCATTAAATGGAGACCCGAAAATACACGATACCTTCTTCAAGACACTTAAAAGAACATTTTTTAAGGATCAAATTAAATCAAGTACAACTCAAACTAATCGGTGTATACTTTATAAGATAAAAGAAGATATTTTGTGCAAACTAGTTTTGATAGGATTATAGTTTGAGCACAGCTAGGGTAATTGGTATTTTGCAGCTTCCAATTTTGCTCGTTCGGCACTTTTTTGACCATTTCTTAATATTATATGACAGATTGCACCCTTCAACTAATATTTGCTTGGCGAAGTGCACCTCACACTTTCTTTCTTGGTTAAAATTGTGCAGGATAAACAATTTAAAAGTTTTATGGTGAAAAATCATCCGATGATGTTTATTAACTCCATTTTCAGACGATAAAAACTTCTCCTCATTCTCTCCTCCCCATTTTTGTAATTTGAAAATGGAGGGAATCAATAGCGTCTGACCATTTACCCCTAAAAAACTGACATTTTTTTTAAAAAAATTCAGCTTGAAAGTGCCTCCGGTGCACTCTGCCAAGCAAATGTTACTTGAACGGTGCAATATGCCATTTTCGCAAATTTAGGGTGCAAAGTGCCAAACGGGCCTAATTGGATAGTGCAGATGCCAATTAACCGAACCGTTATGTTATAAACTAATATAAATTGTTCAAAATATTCTGAAATACTAAGGGTTATACCCGATGATGTATTAAATCGAAGTACTTACTCAAATGGTGGCTCAATTTCAATAGCTAAAGTCAAATGCAAGGAGAAACCATTCACATTTTCATCATCATCCACGCCCGTTCGTGCCTCGTGAGGAAAACCTCGTGGAATATACAAGACATCGCCTTCTTTCAGCAAAAACTCTTGGCATCCATCGTCCTTACGACTTTCATCCTCCAAATAATGCAATTTATCACAAGATTCAAACGAGGTAACTTATTATAATTCTTTAACAAAATCTTTAGTTTCTTCTGTGGAATAACCCCAATAAGCTCTTGCTCCAAGTAATGGAAGCGGGTTATTATAATTCTGTATCAAGTCAAAGATGCGAATTCCTGGATATTCATCAGGATATCTGTATGCATCATATAACTTATTCTGAGTTTGCATAAGCTCCCAGAACTTATCTTCCTCTGCTGTACGTAATATCTTCCCTGTGATTTCTGTGGGCAGATATGACAAAAACCAGTGCTTGACATAAGAGTTGAGACTCATTAATGTCTGGAACTTTTCTGTAGGAATTGCTTCAAGAACCTTCTGATGGTTGAATTCCTCTAGCTGTTGCTCCATGTCTAGGATATAATATTCCTGGTTTTGGAGTATTTCTTCCGTCTGAGATTTGTATTTTTTCAAATCTTCAATTTCTGTCATAAGGTCAGCAATTTTGAACTGCAACTCATTGTTTTCAACTGTGAGAAGCCTGCTGCGATCCTTATGGTAATTCAGAGTTTCCTCTGTTCTGTCCTTCTTAGGCAATTCATCCGAGGATGAAGATGCTTCAGATGATCTTCCAAAAGTTTCAAAATAAAGTGAATTATGTGAAAGAGTGGAATTTTTCTGTAAACTGGAAAAGGCTTCATGAAATGAATAGAATCCTTTCCATCTCAAAAATAATTTTGATTTTTTCTGTTTATCACTCTCTACCTGTCTAGAGAGGTTTTCAAAATTGACATAAATTCCAGGTTTATTTCCATTATACAGAGCATAATGGGTAAAACTTTGTTTTCCCTTGGACATCATTTTTGAAAAATAAAAGTTCAAAGCACAACAAAGGATATGCTTCAAAGTGTTCTGTTCTGGAATCGTTTTAAGACTCCAAAAATGATCTAGTAAAGTCTGCTGCTGTAAATCTACAGGACAGTCAGCTATAACTTTAAAGCCATTGTTCTTCTGAATTTTAAGCTCAGTTTTACCGAACTTAATAGAATTCTGTTGTTGAGCCATGGATATATGCTCAGAATACAGTATAAAACACTGCACTGCTGTGATTTCAGGATGTGAAATCTTTCACTGCGTAATATGCAGCACGGAAAATGTTCCGAAGAACTTCTGTAGTAACAAAGATCTAATCGATCTTTTTGCTGTGATCAGGGGATCTGACTTAAATTTCTGTAGTGAAGCTTTTGCTCAGCTCCTGAAGCTCTTCTGTCGCTAAATCTGTTGCAGAAAAGGATTAGTTTGGATAATTCGTCATAATTTATCAGCAAAGGAATTATCCCTACCCTTTATGTGCTCAATTTCTACTGTGACACCAGTTCTACAGACATAATCCATATAATTGATCCACCTGTTTCTGGATAAACGGTTATTATTAATCTTATTAAAAAAGTTAACAATAGCGGCACAATCTGTACGAAGACAAAATTCATTTTTATCAAAAAAAAAGATTTTGAACTTCTCTAAGTTGTAAATACATGCCATAATCTCGGCATCCATTGATGAAATTGCTGTTTTATATTTGCCATGAGTATATCAGGCAATTTTTTCTGTGGAAGCTGGGGAAAATTTGTTAGGTTTCCATTTTAGGATACCACCCCAACCTGAGAGACATCCATCAACTTCTATGATGATGTAACTCTTTTCTGGAGGTAGTTGCAAATCAGGGAGATTTGAAACGATTCTTTTAATTTCTTTAACAAGAGTAAAATCCTGCATGTTAAATTTTCTTTCACCTTTGAGTGAAGTTTTACTGTAAAGAGGACCAGTATACCTGGTCAAATTTGGTATAAAATTTCTAGCATAATTTAATATACCAAGAAACTTCTGTAATCCTTTCAATTCTGAAAGTTTTCTTCTGGAAAAGACACAATTGCCTTTACAATGTGAGGCTGTAACTTGATGATTCCTTTACCTATTTCTAAGCCAAGGAACTCAATTCTGGTTACTCCTATCTCCAACTTTGATTTAGATAAGATTAAACCATGTTGTTCGCATACAGAGAAAAATTTACGCAGATGTGAAACATGCTGTGAGATATTATCAGAGAACACTAAAATGTCATCAATGTAACATATATCTGTTGAAGATATTATCCATCTTCTGCTGGAAAACTGCTGGGGCATTTTTAAGGCCAAATGGCATAACAAGCCATTCATAATGACCCTGTGGAACCACAAAAGCAGTCCATTCGATGCTGTCAGGATGCATTGCAACTTGGTGAAAGCCTGACTTTAAGTCAAACTTGCTGTAGACCATTTTGTCTTTAATTTTCAAGAGTAGATAATCAATACCCGGCAAAGAGTATTGGTTCTTATGTGTATTATCGTTTAGTCTCTTGTAATTATAGACCATTCTGGTTTTACCTCGCTACTGTTGTCCATCACTGGGGAATATCAGTTCCTGATTTTACAATGAAGGCAGCTGTTCGGTGTCTGGAATTGGAGGGACGAATAACTCCAATTTTAAGAAGCTGAGAAATATGCTTCTCATATTCTGTAGCCATATCCAAAGAAGGAATAATGGGCTTATCCTGAATAACTAGATCAGGGTTAATGATATCTAGTTTGCAAATAATTTGGTTTTTAGACCAATGCTGTAAAGGGTTTTCACCTATATCTCCAATTTAGAAAGAATTGGAATAATCTGATTTTCAAAATCTGCAAGTTTACCTATATTGTAAAAACAATATTGGGCAATTAAACAATTCTGCTCATAGGAATTTTCTTCTAATTCCTTGAATACATTACAGATCTGTCCTGATATAGGAGTAGACTGTAGTGTATCAAGTTTCTTATAGAAAGTGATAATTCCTTTCTCAATCCTAATTCCCCCTCGGAATGCTTCAATAAAATTCATTCCAAGAATTAGTTGAGTTCTGTCAGCTATATCTAAATTTTTAAAGACATAGGTGAAAGGCAAAGGATACTTTCTTGGTTAGAAGAAATTAATCCTTGTTTTACCTTCATTCTAGAAGTTTGTTCTGAATTTATTCCCTTCATAGTGATTATGTTGGGAGATAATTCATAACATTTTTCTGGAAGAGCAGTGATGTTAATACAACATTTAGATGCTCCTGTATCAAGAATGGCTTGAACAATGTAATTCTCACCATCAATCTCGATATTTGCTGTAAGATTTAAAAGGTTATTAGTAACACTTGCTAACCTCTTAATTTTTGAAGTTTCAGCCATATTAATTCTGTATGAAATTCATGATCGTCTTTATGATCACTAATTTCATTATCATGTTCTTTCAAAGTTAATCTATCAATTTCTAATTCATGATTAACAATTTTCTGTTTGAAAAGTAAAACTTCTTGTTCTAATTCACAAATATGCTAGGACAATTGATGAATTAGGGTTCTGTGATGAATAGAAACTGGTTTAGGAGGTAACTCTCCTAAAGGAATTGCTTGCTGTAACTTGAGCTTTGCACAGAATGAACAAAGAGTCATACTGCACATAGAACAATGTGTTCTTGCTCTTTTAACTGTTTTCTTGTTACAGAAAAAACAGCTAATTTCTGTGTATGGTACATCCTTATGATGTTCCCATACGTGTACGCATTCACTTTGCTGTTTACTTAATACCTTATGGGTACGTTGTATGTTCCAATCTGATTCTGTACATTCTGTAATGAAAGAAAGTCTTTCCTGTTTTTCAACTTCATCATCTGAATAAGAACAGATGTCAGAGTCATTTGGATCTTCACCAGATTCCAAGGATACAATATCCCATTCTGGATCTAACTCCAACTCTTGATATGTTGAAAGTCCTTCTTTATTAACATTTCTGTTATTGCAATTGTTTGCATAGTGACCTTCTTCGCCACAAATGAAACATTTGCACCTAGTATTACCAGGTTTTCTGGTCTTAAATTTCTTCACATGGTTTCTGTGAGTATGCTGTCCTTTGTAATTTGTAGCTCTCCTAAGGTACTTCTTAGGCTTACTACTTCTGTTATCGACACCAGGGATGAATATATTCTTACAGAAAGAAAAATCCTTCGCTTGTCTATTAATTTCATTTTGCCTACAGAGTTGTTGTAACACCTGATATGTAAAATTGATTCTGGGAAAAACTCCTATATTGAAATTTGGATTCTGTTCATCCCAAAGCTGTTGTAACCTTTCATTGAAAGGAGCCGGGAGTTTTCTGAAAAACTTAGCAGAAAGTTCTGCAGATAAGAAAGCTTGACCAGTTTTGCCGGCAAGACTCGTAAACTGGCTAGCATATTGAGGAAAGTCTCTCATATTATTTATTGTGAGCCTTTCAATCTCAAGTAATGCTGTATTCTGCATTGATTCATCGTCGTATCCAAGTATCAATTGTCGCACTTGTTGTGTGACATTTTCTGTATTGTCTGCACTCATCACAAGTTCATTGTACTCATTCGGACATGCAGCTCTCCAAGATTGAAAATAAAATTTAGGGACTTCCCCTAAAAGGTTTTCAATGTACATAACCTTATCAGTGTTATCTGAAAAGGTTTTTGATAAACAATGGGTTATCGTATTTGATTCCCATCGTCTTATTTTATCTTCCCATTCAGCAATGTCTGATCCAAGGATCAACATGCTTCCTTTATCTACGTTAGCAGAAGGAAGGGAGGTTTGCAATTCTGGACAATACATTCTTCCAGCTGGTTGTGGTATTGAAAACACTCTGTCTTAAATTGTCAGCTCGTTGCCGAGCAATTTGTGGGTTAGACGTTGAGGGACCAAATAATGGTGTACCCATTCTGGTCTGTGGTACTGATGATGCGCTATTTTGTGACATAGCTACAATTTCAGTTCCCAAAGAAGGGTATTCTGCATCATCTTCAATAGAGATGGTGTGAATTTTTTCTATTAGAGAAGAGGGTTTTTTTCTGTTTAGCAATGGTATCCACCACGCTTCGTTCGCACTCTGATGCAAAGACGTTGACAAATTCATCATCATCGTCATTATATGAATCACAGATAGGTTCAGATTCATACAAGTCATACATCGGATTGTCAAACAGAAAGAGCTCTCGAAATACGATCTTCGATAACTAAACATTATCAACTCACTAAACTGGTAATAATGTACTAATCCAACAATCAGAAAACGAAAAACCACAAAAACAGCGAGAAAATTGCGAGAAAAATAGGTAAAATTAAAGAAACTATTCAGTGAAAATAGTTAACCATGGGCGCGGTCGCCGCCGACTTCATTGAAGGCCATGGCGATGCCGACGAAGATTAAAGTACGCCGGAAACGAAGAGAGCGACGGCGAGAGCGATCTCCTTGATCGGAGGCCTGTTGTTCACTGCGTACGATGTTTCCATCATTATGTCCTCGTCTGATATCGAGAACGCGTGATCTACGCAAGGTATTAAATTTGGGTATAGGCATCGATATCGAATTTACGGAAAGGGGATATTCAAAATTTTGATTTTAATTTTAAAGAAATTATGAATATTTATAGAAATATTTGGAAAATAACAAAATTTTGTATAATTTTAAATATCATAATTATGCATTTTTTATATAAATAATATTGTATATATAATGTATGTGTAGTGAATTTTGTCAAGTAATATGAATAAAATTTGAAGGCCAAAACAAATAAAATAATTGAGAGGAAAGTAATAACCAAATCTCTTAAGAATTTCATTAAAATAAAATACCATAATTTTAATACAAATCATCATTTAAAATCATATTATTTTAAATTTTGAAATATTTTGGCTATGTTTGGTTATGTTTTGGGATGGTATTTTGGTGAGAAATTTATGGGGACATGTGTGTGTTTAATGAGATTGTGTTTGATTTTATTTTGGGAGTTGGTTTTTGGGTGTGTTTTTTGTGAGATAATATTTAGTTTTGTTTTCAAAGAGAACAAAAGTTACTGTAGCAATCAAATTATGAAACTTTTGTATGTTAGACAGGAGAGAGAGAGCACATAGAGAGGAGTGTAGAGACAAAGTAGGTGTAGAAAGATGAAAAATAATTAATATGTTTTTTTTGGACAAAAAAAGCAGTGTATTTTTGACCAAATATTTTGTGAACCAAATATGGTTTGGTGAGAATTTTGGACCAAACATGGTATGAAAATATAACCAAACATTGCCTTTGAGTTTGGCCAAAATTTCGGTATATTTTGGGAAATTTCGGTATATTTCAAGAATTTCGGGATATTTTGAGAATTTCGGGAAATTTCGGTAGATATTTAATAAAATAATTTTATGAAGAATTCAAGATTTCAGGAAATATCGAAAATATCGAGAAATATCGAAAATATCGGAAAATTTTGATAGATATTCTGCAAAATTGGATCGAAGGTGAAATTCCCCCGAAAATCCAAAATTTCGGTCGAAATTTCGAGGTTTCGGAGGATATTTAAGACCATGCCATGAACGATATGATGCACCGACGGCAGTAAACGAGTCGAGCAGAGCTGGATAAGTTATTGTTCAAATTTATTTAAATTATTATCGAGTTTTAAAATTTGTATTTGAGCTTGGTTTGAGTCGAAACGAATAAGTTATTGTTCAAGTTGTTTGAATTGTTATCGAGTTTCAGAATTTGTGATTGAGTTTTGTTTGATTAAAAATCTAGTCCACCTCAAACGAACTTTTATCGAAATGAACACGAATCGAGCTCAAATAACTTGTTAAGTTTTTTTACATACTTTATTGTTTTTTAACTAATCGAGCTGAGTTCAAACCAAATTTCAAAACTTATCAAATCACAAGTTGTTCAAGTTTAATTAGATACGTTTACGAGTATAGCTCAAACGAGCTTTAATAATTGATATTCATCCATAGCTGGACCAGAAAGGGGTGTTTGGATTGTGTTTTCAATGGTTTTATTGGATTTCATCCATTTTTCCTTTCTAATAATTTTCATCTAGTTTCTACATATATTTTTTCATTTACAAGAGATTTTAAAATGCCTTCGATCTCAATTCATTTAAAACTCAAATAAGCTTAAAATAATACCTTTTTAATTTCGACTCGCCTCATTTGCAATTGCATCTCTATTTAACCCTGCTAATTTTTTTCTAGACTAAATGGAATAAGAAAAGAACAAAAAGGTACATTACAAGTGGTGAACAGTAAATGAAAAGTTTTAGTGCGAATTTATTTTGATTCAAATCCGATAATTATACAAGTATACATTCTATTTATCGTGACTGATTATTTGTGAATGGACTAACTGACTAGTGTATATCTACTCATTTATGATTAGGTTACATACTGATACTGATGTGACATGCATTTGTCTTCTAAGCGCACGAGCTATTTTTTACTTTGGCCGAAGCCTTACGGGTTTGTCCTTAAAAGGCGCGTTCGACGTCGAAAATAATTACATACACATCATAAGCCCCTCAGACGAGAGGCTTGGGTAGAGCACATGGTCTCATCCCCACACACGGGGCCAATATGATGTGGCATGCATTTGCCTTTTAGCACAGGATGCCGTTGCACGAGGTATTGTCCGTTTTGGCCGGAGCCACACGGGTTTGTCCTCAGAAGGCGCCTCGCTAGGGAGAGGGGAGATTGAGACTTATAAGTCTCTCAAGACCTTCGTCTCCATCCGATGTGGGAAGTAGTACATACACATCACATACTATACTTGGGAAATCTTATATGCACCAAGAAAGGGTAAAATATTTCATAAAACATAAACTTAACATAAATTATATACACTTATCGTGTAAATGTGTTTTAAAAAAAAAGATATATATATATATATATATAGAGAGAGAGAGAGAGAGAGAGAGAGAGAGGGAGAATATTATTTCAAAATAGAAAATCTCAAGTGAACTAATTCAGTGTATGATGTATGATGATCTTGGTCTACCACAGAATCACCCATTTTACCTAATTTAAGAAACCCGAGGGAGTCGACGTGTATTTAAACCAAACCTCGTAGGAAGCATACAACAATTATCCCAAAATAACAAGAAGCAATAACGGAAGAAAATATAGTAACATCGTGCATTAGAACGACGCAATCTCATGTTCATTATCGACAATATTGCGGAGCGAAAGCATCCCACTAGTATATTGCTTCCTCACCTTCCTATACTTCTCAAGTAGCACTGTGTAACATGGTTCAACATCCCAAAACACTACTTCATCACAAAACTTACTCTTAACCTGCATGAAAACACCTTCTGCTATATCCCGATGCTCAATCAGTAAACCAAACGCGTACCTGTCATCCGCTGATTTCTCTATTTCGCCCTCAACAGCAAGATATTTCATCCATCTTAAGCATTCAAGAGGATCTTCATTTTTCTGTATAGCCTCCTCTAAATGTTTAACGGCGTCTGAAAAATTTGACTGACTTCTGATCATATTGATTAAGTGCTTGAAAAATGTTATCTGATTATCATGAAGCGAATGTTTGCTGTCTGAGGATGATAATATTGCGCCAACCAAACAAGCCTTTCGCAATTTTGGATCAAGGTTGGCGATTGACTTTATTGCAATATGCAGTAGCTTTACGGATATTGAATGGAGATTCCAATGCAGAGAATCAGTAGATGTGCATTGAAATGCTTTCGATTTTTCACTCCAACAATAGAGCGCAACATGCATAAAACCTTCCCACCTGTCACGAACAATGGTCACAATTTTAGAAAATAATCAGGTATCGGACATCTCATTAAATGGAGACCCGAAAATACACGATACCTTCTTCAAGACACTTAAAAGAACATTTTTTTAAGATCAAATTAAATCAAGGACAACTCAAACTAATCGGTGTATACTTTATAAGATAAAATAAGATATTTTGTGCAAACTAGTTTTGATAGGATTATAGTTTGAGCATAGCTAGGGTAATTGGTATTTTGCAGCTTCCAATTTTGCTTGTTCGGCACTTTTTTGACCATTTCTTAATATTATATGACAGATTGCACCCTTCAACTAATATTTGCTTGGCGAAGTGCACCTCACACTTTCTTTCTTGGTTAAAATTGTGCAGGATAAACAATTTAAAAGTTTTATGGTGAAAAATCATCGGATGATGTTTATTAACTCCATTTTCAGACGATAAAAACTTCTCCTCATTCTCTCCTCCCCATTTTTGTAATTTGAAAATGGAGGGAATCAATAGCGTCTGACCATTTACCCCTAAAAAACCGACATTTTTTTAAAAAAAATTCAGCTTGAAAGTGCCTCCGGTGCACTCTGCCAAGCAAATGTTACTTGAACGGTGCAATATGCCATTTTCGCAAATTTAGGGTGCAAAGTGCCAAACGGGCCTAATTGGATAGTGCAGATGCCAATTAACCGAACCGTTATGTTATAAACTAATATAAATTGTTCAAAATATTCTGAAATACTAAGGGTTATACCCGATGATGTATTAAATCGAAGTACTTACTCAAATGGTGGCTCAATTTCAATAGCTAAAGTCAAATGCAAGGAGAAACCATTAGCATTATTCACATTTTCATCATCATCCACGCCCGTTCGTGCCTCGTGAGGAAAACCTCGTGGAATATACAAGACATCGCCTTCTTTCAGCAAAAACTCTTGGCATCCATCGTCCTTACGACTTTCATCCTCCAAATAATGCAATTTATTACAAGATTCATATAAACGAGGTAACTGCAGATCCGACCGAGGAAATATTTTCCATCTTTTCATACCAATAAGTTGGCATACAAAAACACAGTGATCATCACTGTGACGAGCCAACCCTTGCGAATTAGACGGTGTCAAGTACATATTAACACCAGCCGAAGGCTGCCCAAAGAGAGATGCTAATCCATCTGCAATAGTAGCAATATTTTGAAATCGAAACTCCATACCACGCAGAGCAATTGAGTAGCCCTCTCTAAATGCATCTTCACATTTCAATATATCATTAATATCAAGAACATGAGGGGCCCGCATGGAGCCCGAGCCCAATTGGTCTCGAAAATAGTGGGACTCTCTCTCATCGCACCGTGTTTTTACAACGCGAATATCTTGATGGTAGATTATTGGGTAACCGAGTTGATTCTTTATTTCCTTGATGACATGAAGAATATCGAGTTCATCTGAGGAAATTGGCGGGCACGAAATTAAGCATTTTAGCATGGACGGAAGGAAACTCGGTATTTCCTCTTTCAAATCAAGAAACTGAATAAAAGGAGTGAAAATACAGTCTTGACCTAATGAAGCCTTTGATGCATCCCTTATAAGAATAGGAGATTTCTCCCAAGTTTCTGATAAAAACCTTTCAATACTAAATTCCCGAGAATCAAAAAGTCTTTCTTTGACATGGTCAGCATCTATGGGTCCCGTTTTCAGATAGCTAATAGATAGCCTGAAAATACTTTCTGCCAAATTAGTTGTTTCGATGTTACTAATACAGAAATCGCTTCCCTTATTGTACTCTGAAGAACTGCTGCATAATCTTCTTTTATGTGCTTGTTCCAAGAGTTTCTTAAAATGGGATAAAACATTTTCAGAAAGCTTCTTTGGTACATGACGCAGATGCTCAATCGTGCCGGAGTTGATGAGAGCAATAGCACACTGAAGAAGTAATATCGAATATTCATCTTCCTTCAGCAATATCATATCAGCAGCTGGAGATTTAGATGCCTGAATGAAGCAAAGACTAATAGATGTTAAGTCATAGAAAACAATATATTCAACGGAGCTGGCTCATATAAGTACTAAATTACTAAAAATCCATGACACCTATGAGTTTCATTGAATTACACACTTCGGCCATTTGGCGTTACTTTATACGTGAATGCTAATATACTATCATGTAATATAGTTGTTGTATCAGAATATCTTTTAGGGAGCTACTATATTTATTTACTTTTCGTTTCCTCTGAGAATCATGCCCACAAAAATATGCCTAAAAAATTATTGTATATTAATATTGTATACCCTAGTCTATTGCCATGCTCGATATATTGAGATTCACTCGTAACATATTGACAAACATGTAGTAAGTAGTAACAACGCCATGAAAAATATTGTCAAGACTCTGGTATAAACAAATTTAAAGAAGATGCTCACAGAATATTCTCAATTGCAGAGAATTCGAGCAGACGCTCTCGTCCAACTGACGTTGTTGATAAATCCAATACGGCATTGCAGGCAGCCATTGCGATTTCCCTTTTCGAACTCCCTAACAGAAAGATTAAGCCCTTTACAATTTCATCATCCAAAGCAATCTTTTCATTCATCTCAAATGATGCTACTGATGCAGCACCTATAATCTCCAAGCTTTTACACACAATTTCAGCACAACTGTTATGAAATAAGATAAAAAATTACTAAAATTAGTAAAGATTCAGCATATTAAATTCCAACAGCGCCATAAAAATGTCCAATTAACCGCAATCACTTTCATCAAACGTCATTTCCTTCACATTTGATAATTAAAACAAGGGATAATCACACAAACCTCCCCTCACCTTAAGCCTAATTACAAACCCTCCGCCCTCACTTTTGGTAAATTACCATAACTTCCCCTGTCAGTAAAAGAATATTACAATTTCACCCCTATCAGATTATAATTTCACCTTGTCAGGATGAATATATTACAATTTCCCACCTAATAGGGCGGTTTTGGTAATTTTTAAAACCTCAGGGGGCTTTTGGAAATTACGCAATAAGTGAGTGGTGTGAATGTGATTATCCCTAAAAACAAAAACAAACTAAATTTACTAAATTCAAACAACACCATAAAAATGTCCAATTTACTGCAATCACTTTCATCAAACGTCATTTCCTTCACATTGGGTAATTGAAAAAGGGATAATTACACAAACTCCCCTCACCTTAAGCCTAATTACAAAAATCCCCGTCACGTTTGGTAAATTACCATAACCTACCCGTCACCCCCTGTCAGATTACACTTTCACCCGCTATCAGGATACATATATTACAATTTCCCACCTAATAGGGGGGGGCGGTGTTGGTAATTTCCAAAAATCTCAGGGGGCCTTTCGTAATTACACAATAAGTAAGGGGTGAACAGGGACGGAGGCGGCTGGAGGGTTCATTTTTTTATTATTACTACTGCCTCCCCTCAAAATTACTACCCATAAAATTTTCAAAATATCTATTTTCACCCCCTCAATGACATAATTATCCTCTATATTATTCAAATTTATTGTAATTGAATCTAATTCCTTATTAGATTTCGCGTACCGTACCGCACCAAGCCCCGCATATCCTTCGTCTATTTGTTCAACAATCTCAATCCTGGCTCCGTCCCTGGGTGTGACCCAAAAACAAGCAAAATCATAGGATAAACTGTCCCAGATATAGTTCTAATCCCCTACCCCTCAAAAACAATCAATACATACAAGTTTTATAGATAGCATAAAAATACATACAAGTAAATTGAAGTAGTAATTATAATAACATTACTCGAATTTGAGAAGCGGCGGAAGCAAAGAGAGGATTGGGGACAAGCAGACATTGGGAAGTGACTGCAAAACTTTGTTCAAACTTTTCTTGATTAGGGTTTTGCTGTTTTTGGATTTGGAGAAAAGGGCTGCTAAAATTGAAGGGAAAAGCGTTTTATGATGCTCTGTGTTTTCCCTCTTTCTCTTCATCTTCGTTTTCTTCTTCGTCTCTGCATTTCAGAGCTTAAAGGCTTTAAACATTTAACAAGTGGCACACGATTTCTTCTAATGCAGATTGTATTGTTTATCATGTAAACTCGACAATTGTATATATATTTCATATTAAATTATTTTATACACATATGTATGTGAAGTGTAATAACAGATTGCGATAGCATATGTAATAAAAGATTCAAACTCGGCAAGTAGAATTGGGACCCGGATTAATTGTATTTTTTGTCCGGATACCAATTTATAATTTTGGTCCCTCACTTTACAAAAATCTCGCGTTGCATATGATAAATTGTAAAATAATCTCACATTCCGACTCAAATTTCCGTCCAAAAATTAACGTATCCGTTAATCAATGAAAAAAACATCAAATTTATTAATTTTTACATTTATTGAAAATTGATTGTGGAACCAATATGAGATTTTCTACTAGTGATGCATATATAAGCTTTTGTATAGTTTGGAATCGGGGATGTGTTTGGATCTATTTCTTAATTAATAAGTTTTTTTTGGTAGAATGAACTTTTTCAAATTGGCATTTCAAATTAAGTATTTTTAAAAATGAAATTATTTGGTAAAATTGCACTTAAAGTAAATTCTTATAAAAATGCTGGAAAAAAATTCCAAATATCACTTATATGCACTTCTTCAAAATGAATTTTAAAAAAAGTGACTTATGTCAAAAGTCTATTAAATTTCATTACTAAACAAATAACACTTTTACAAATTGACTTTCATCTCCAAAAGTTTATTTGTAAAGTGTTTCCAATCGCATTCCTAGATTTGTTTAGAAGCAATTTTCAAAAGTACTTTTGGAGATGAAAGTCCATGGTAATGAAATTCAAATGGATTTTTCGAATAAGTCACTTTTTCAAAAGGTCATGAAGAAGTGCAATTTTTGGACTTTTTTCTACAGCACTTTTATAAGTAATTAACCGAATTTTTGTCACACACTTTTTGAAAACACTTTTCAAATGGATTTTTAAAGATGAAAATCTATTTGTAAAAGTGTTACTTATTTGGTAATGAAATTCAAATGAACTTTTGGAATAAGTCACTTCTTTAAAAGTTTATTTTGAAGAAATACATATTAGTATATTTTGGACTTTCTTTTTCAGGACTTCTATAAGAAGTCGTTTAACTGTAATTTTGCCAAACACTTTACATTTCTAGAAGCACTTATTTAAAATATCAATTTTGAAAAGTTTATCCTACAAATGACGTATAAATTGATAAGTAGATCCAAACGCACCCTTTATTTCTAAAAGCACTTATTTAAAACGATAATTTTGAAAAATTCATTCGATAAATAGATTTATTAATTGAAAAATGGATCCAAAAGCATTCATCGACACATGGGAGAAGAAATGCGATATACCCGTGGAACCGGACCATTAGAGACCAAAAGCACTTTAAACCAAACGAATCCGCCCAAATACTTTTGGGCCTAGCCCATGAGCATTAATATTTTACTTTGATCAGAATTGTGGAAAATAAAATGTAAAGAGAGAAAATATTGCCCAAGACCTGTTGGTCTAGTAGTATTTACCTCTTACTTTATGTCTGCTACAAGTTGTGGCTCTCTCTTCCTTTATGAAGCTAGATAGAGTTTTTATGACTCAAAATTATGACTATCAAGTCAGGTTTGTTGGGCTAGATATCTATGATATCCCCTTCGTCTCGAATTAAAAAAAAAAAAAATCATTGATAGTTTGGCTCAGTGGTTGCATAATTTTTACAGAGCTGTTAATTCTCGTATAATTGAGTATGGCAAAAGCTTGAATTTTTAACTTTAAACATGATTTTGAAACGCAACAAAACCTAATTGAAATTATTCAAAAGAGGAACATACACTCGATCAATTTATTTTTGTGGTCTCAAACGCAAAATTGAGTTCCTCAATCGCGGAGCTAAACGGGCTCTTAACAGCACCTTTTGACTTCCTTGTTAAAGCAAAATTCGGAGGTCGACAACATTATTTAGGATATCCCCATCATCTAGAATTAAACATTATCTATGGGGATGAAAGCCAATGGGGATTGGTTCTTTGTTTGACTCGACTCATATTAGTAGTCTTTTCTATTCTTTTTCGGATTAGAATAAAATTTTATTTATTAGGATTATTATACAATTATTTGTACTAACAACTATAATACACACTCATTTAAACATAAAAACATATAAATAATAATTCACTCGTTTAACTATTATTCTTAACTGTAATATGCGCACACAAGTAAGTATGTATGCATAATCTGTCATAATGCAATATTTAGATTATTTATTAAGTTAGAGCTCCTTAGAGTAATTATCTTGATTTTTATAGTGTAAAAACCTAATTAGCCTCTATTTCAAGGTAATTTTCAATCTCTTCAACAATTCTTTCATCTTTCTCCCCTCTATTTCTTTTTCTTACCTGTCATATTATTATCTTATTCACAATGATTTCTTTTCTTCAACTTCACACAAACTAAACTAATTTTGAAATAGCCTAATATATTATCATATAAGAGAAATTAAGAATTTCTTATTTGATTCTACATCGTCTTTATTTAAGCACACATATCGAGTATGTCACTATTACCAGTATTAAATACTTCAATATACAACCACATCTTTATATAATTACATTAATGCATATCGTGTGCACGTATATTTTTTCAATGCACCCCGGCAAACAGATTCTGCTATACGCTTCTTAACCACAGAGTAGAAAAAATTTCCGTTACCCATCCAAGTAGAAATCAAGTGAATACGTGAGCGTCTAGATGTGCGTCTAATAATATGTAATTTAACGGCTCACAATTCTCACATCTAATGAGTCGGGACGATTCAAGTAAAGAACACTTTCAACGCGAAAAACACACTTTTATTGGCTAATCAAACAGTGAGTAGACTGGTTTACATTCTTTGTACAGTCTCCATAAATCTCACTACTATATATATATCCTAGAAACTCTGAATTTGCAAGCTCCTAATCACTCTGCTAAATCGATCTCTGAAAACAAATGAAGTACAACAAACAAATTTAAAAAAAAAAAAAAAAAAAAAGCAAGCTCACATCAAACCCGGGGCAAAAAGAATATCAGGAAAACTCACAAATAAATTAAAAAACGAAAAATGAAAGAAATTCCTAAGTTTTCAAACTTCTAAATTCATCAGTTTTATCTCCAATTTGTTCATCTGGTATGGCGAGAAGTATACTTGGGAGCATAAGCAGCTAAAAATGCACTGATATCATCTCCCACATGTTCGAGAAACTGTTTCTTTGCTGTATAAGGAAACGAAGGGACTGCATTTGGCAAATGTAATGAGAGAAAAGCCGTACAAGTTTCCAAGAACTCAGAATAGTTGAAGTGACATTTTAAGTTTATTCTGTTTCCATTTAGGCAACTTGTAGAAAACATCTTTAGCCATCCCGAATTTCTCCTTGAATTCCCCCGAGGACAAGTAAGTCTGCAAAAACGAAACGTCTTTTAAGTCCCAATCGAGCATTAAGTATGTGTTTGGATGGATCAGGTGGGCATAAAACCCACCGTAATGATTAAAAAAAAATAGCTAAATTTATGCAAACAAATCAAAAGATGGATTTGGATTCTTCGGTCTCAGCTCATACAATCCAAACGCAACCTAAAACTTATTAAACCATTATGAAAATACTTCTCTAATACATACCTCTCGCCTTGTCACATCAATATCTGTGACTGGATCAGTCGAAGTTGTTTTAAGACGTTCATATGGGTGTGTCGTAAGTCCTTCCTCATCTTCAACTTCAATCTCCTTCACATCTTCTTTTATTGTTTCCGGCTTGGGTTTTGGTTCTGCTGAATTTTGTTTAGAAATCGTCCCAGATTTCGGTTTGGGTACCTCCGGACTCACTTTAACACAAAGAATAGCATTTCAATTAAAACATCCTCTCAATCAATCGTACGAAAAACTTATTACACAGACCGTGTTTGACCCCACCAACTAATCACTTAGGAAGTGATAACACTTGTAGCGTGATTGGTTACTCTACCTGAAGTATACACCAATCGCAAGGCACGTATAATATACTTACCATGTGATTGACTTTAGTTTAGGTAAACCCGAAATACGTTAGAATTCTGGAAAATCACAATATTGGTCCCATAAGATAGAGCTTGTTGCAGTTTTAGTCCCATAAGATGATATTTTTTTAAAAAAAATTTTTTTTGCAATTCTGGCCTCATCTATTAAAAAAGGGATGAAATTTCGCGCGTGGAATGCACACGTAGTTAAGTTTATTACTGATCATGTGTTTCCGTCCATTTTTTTAACGGTTGGGATTAAAAATGCATCCTACCGAATGAATTTTGCAAAATTGTAAATATTGAAATTAAAATTGCGATGGACTTATCCTATGGGATTAAAGCTACAACTTTCCCTTAGAATTTCCCATTGATTGTGAAATACTAGAGAAACAATACCTTTCACTGCACGGGGTATCATGAGTTCTCGAGCGGGGGGCGGTTTTTCGAAACTGGAACTTAGGGCTGCTATAGCTGCTGATCTTGCCGCCAGTTTTGCTGAATCCGGAGTCACAGATTTCGGGTAAATCTTTCTCACCATTGGAGGAGGAGTTGACAAATTCCGTGCATTAGAATTCTCAAACGTAGCAGCTAAAGCATTGAATGCTGGAGACCTGCCTCTTACACGAACTCTGTCAGGACTAAAAGACATGCTTCTAGAACGCTGTTCTGGTGCAGCAGACCTTCCAGTATGTGTGACGGGCGTTCTCCTTTTGGGTTTCTATCATACAAGATGCACACAAGAAAAAGGTTAAAAGGATAATTACATGCATACCACCTCACTTATGGGGTAATTACCACAAGCTCACAAGCCTTCTAAGGTTATTACAAATTAACAAGACACCCCTGTGAAATCCTGACAATTCGAAAATCAGGGGGTGAAACTGCAATCTGTTTTTTCACTAACAGGGGAAATTATGTACTTTCTCAAATCTCATGGTGTTTTTTGTAATTAAGATCCCATGCGAGGGGTGTCTATATAAATTACTCAAAGTTTATACACCAAAAAAAAGACATTCGAAACATGTATTTTTATCATTTGTTATCAAAAACATGTTTTCTTTAGTCAATATTTAAGGGCATATCTTTTTTTTTTATCTAAAACCATAATTAAATACAATTTGTCACCTGTTTCAACTAACATAAAGTCCGAAAACCTCAAGACCTGAGATGGTTTTCACTTGGAAACAATTTTTTCAATATTAGGTGCACTGCTTTTTATTTGCTTATTTTCGTTCAAATGTGAATTTCTTTTCTATTTTCAATTATTAGGAAAACATAATTCAGAATTAGCAAGACTTTCAGCTATATTCTTGGAATGGCAGCAAACCAAACAACTGGGAAATTTTTATGTTCTCCCTCCTTTTTTCATTTCCTCGGAACCAATTTGAAATCAATTGAAAAGGCAAAATATTATTTGATGAGAACTTCTCTACACCCACAAAAAGTTCAACCAAGAAACACTAGAAAACAAGATAATAAAACCATAAGTCATAACAGAACAATATATATTTATAGATCATGTGTTACAAGAACAAAAGAAACTTACATCCCTCACTGGTGTGCCGCCGTGTTTAAGAATAGCCAATTTTCTCTGAAAAGAGTTACCGTGCATCTGTAACCGTAGAAGTTAGTATCTATCATACAACACTAAAATGCAAGGAAAATGACAGAGGTACATAGCAAGATCACTTACTGCAAATTTTGTGGAGTCCCAAGAGAAAAAACGAGTAAAGAAAGATGGTTCATTCCCTTCCATAACAATATATATTGGCGCTTGAAGAGATAATTTCTCGAGAAGAAAATCCCGTTCCAGAAATTTCTGTTTGGAACCAAAATCAGTTATCAAATTTTCATTCCAAATAACATATTAAGCATTTTAAACATAACGAGATGAGTTAAAATTTACCTCTCCAATACTTAAAGCATTCATCTTATTCTTAGATTCCACCTGTTGCCCGACCCACACGTAAATGTCTGAATGGCAGTCAAGAATGAATATATCTTCAGTCATTAGATCATCCTGGTTGAAATTGTATACCTCCGTCACCTACGATAGAGATTACGATTTAATGTCATTGAAATAATATATTCATGAGAAAATCAATAAGAAAATAAATTGATAGAACAGAACATAATGGAGGTTAATAATATATTTCTGGTGTTCTGTGCATGTAATTAATGATTTCCGAGGTTAAAACGCCAGTTAATGACAAAATCAAGGCCGTCTTCCTCAAATACTCAACTACTCCCCGAGTCCCAAAACTGTGGTTGTTTGCTGAAATACAAAGTCAAACTGTTTAATCTTTAACTGATATATCATATTTTTTTCGGTAATCTTAGTATTACTGAAATTTCCAATATCAATATTTAGCTTATTATTTCATTTTATTCAGATAAATCGAAAAAACGTTTACTATTGCACTTGTAAATTAATCAATCGGTCAAATGTAGCAAGGATACATAATTTTGGGACAGGGAAGTAATGGATGCGTTATGATAAAACAAGCATCATTGAACTGCTCAAAGTACTAAAATCAAACTACATCATGTTGTGTTTGGATTGAAGGATTTGAAAGCCATGAATTTCAAATTAATCAACAAATCTGTTGAGCTTGTTTGGATGATTTCAAGTTACAATATATTTCAAATCCCTCAAAGCTCATTTTAAGCTATTTTTTCAATCATTATGATGGATTTGACATTTGAAATACTTCCTTCAAATCCAATCCATCAATTTAAACACAGCCTTAGTTCTTTATTCAGTAGAGAGAAATAAAGAGATAAAATAGACAAACCTTGAGATCACCTGAAAACCAGCGTGAAGTTCAGCCGTAGTTAATAGAACAAATGAACGGACGGAACAAGTTAGTTGATCACTTGAGAATACAAGCATTGACAAAATTGTAAAAATCAGTAACAAAAAGATATCATACCCTTTGATAAGGTGCATGAGAATAGATGAGGATCGTTTTCAGGTTCTCGTGCAATTTTCTGGCTTGGGTACTCGGATTTTCCACCTAACAAATCCCAAAATTGCTCAGACTCGGCACCTTCTTTTTGCAGCTTAGACTGCATGTTTGGCTGCAAGTACAAAGTGTGACAAGTAAAGGGCACGTGATTTACAATATACAATTTCTAGCAACAGTATTCTCATAAGGGTCGTTTATGTCGTAAATTTATTACACTTCATTTCTCAAAATGAATTCTTTCCCCCAAATTACCCTCTCACTAAAAAGTACGGTGTGACACCAATTTACTTTCAATCATTATTTTTAGGGATAATTACATGCACGCCCTGTCACTTATTGTGTAAATATCAGCAGTCCCTTCAGTTTTGTAAATCACCTGTAATATACTTTACTTTTATTGACAGAAGGTGAAATTGTAATCAGTGGTAAAACTGTAATCTGCTTTGGAATCTGCTTTTACTAATAGGGACTAATAGGTGAGGTTATGGTAATTTCTCAAACCTCGGGGTGTTTCTCATAATTAATATCTCATGAGGGGGTGTTTATGCAGTTCACCCTTATTGAGAATGGGTAACTATGTAACATACACCAAAATTTTCACTTTTTCGATACTCATCTAAGACTCTGTAATCAAACTGATCCATAATAAACATGGGAGGGAGGGGGAGTATCTCAGTTCTTCGCTTACCAACAAAATATGCAATAAGATGCATAAATAATACTTGTGATAAAAGTATTACCACATCCTCATTCCATATCATAACAGATGTTCGTCAATAAAATATAGTATGTGACCACAGCTTATTCTTGGTGCTGAACTCATAAACGTAAGGGAAACATCCTCAATAAGTGTCTGACCTTTATAAAATCCAGCTGCCTCTCGACAAGTTCCTGAGCTTCAGATGTTGTGAGATTTCCTGACCAGGTAAAGACAGAGGACCCACTGTGTAGAATGTAACAATAGGAGGAATTCAATGATGACGCCACCTGAATCAATTAGATACGAAATTTTAAGCAGGGCTGAATGGTTCAAAGCTAAAAAACGTAAAGTTGAACCTTGTTCAGGAATTCATGTATAATGGTTCAAGGGGCCTGGTTATTGATAAAAAAGAAATTGTTCCGTTTTTTCCAATATTATTGAAACAAAGTTGTTTTCAGTTGCTGTTATGTTCATTCTTTAACAGATATATTCACAAGGAAAAGGATTCAATCCTGGCACGGATATTTAGTACTTTTTATTTAATAAATCTTGATGCAGGGTGCAAACTGAAATTCCTGTCCAATAGGGAAAGACCATGGAAAAAGGTCGTCGTCTCACTAAATAATTAATTATGAAAACAATGACACAGAATCAAGCTAATTATGATTCAAGACGGATATTGATATTTAAATGAGCTCTTTGCCTCTTTTAAATGGCCCAAAGCAATTCATCACAGTCAAACCTCAAACAGAAAAGAAATAAAACAAAAGGATGATAAAGTAATTTAGCAGGTGGAAAACCTAGTTTAGACTGAAGAATACAAGCTCAAAGTAGAAAAGGAAGAGAATATGCTTCAACTTTATCTCCAAACTCATCTTGCACCAATTTTCAACTTTCAATACAACCCTAAATGGGGATGTCAATGTAATCCTATAACAGCTCCAGAGCCAAAGATTTCTCAACTTATCAAATTAGCCATAACAATATCATGATTTAACACCCACTAAGAAGTATATTCCGTTCATTACTCTCTTGCTAGTTCAATAATCATCACCGTATCCAAAAGATCATTAAGAAAAGGTACCTAACATAGACAACTGAAAAGGATGAACGCGTCTAAGAAAAGCTAGCTGCTCAGATGATATTTATCTTTCTCTTTAGAGCTCCAGTGGTAAAAGAATCATAGTGATTATGAGTAACAGTATAAGACAAAAAGGTTAAGAACCAAAAAAAAATTCAAATTTTTATATGGTTGGCAAGCACCTTTTTGGAAACTGGGAGGACAGAAAATACCATAATTACAAGAGAACACGAAGACATGTCCGAGATGCTAAGGCCATGTTTGGATACGCTTTCAAAACAAGTTTTCATTTCTGGATCACAATTTTACGAAAATCCACACTACACCCCGTTTTCAACAGCAAATACCCACTTTTCAAATTTACTTTTACAGTTCCCTATATAACAACCCATCACTTCAATACATCTTCACTTCACACTATCTCTAATCAATAATTACCTACACCAACTATTCTCTCTTTTCTCTTACTTACTATTTTTTTTCTCCGATTACCATTACCAGAATAACCAATTCAATCATTTTACATGTCATAAAATCAACAAACCCCACTTGATTGACATATTTCACTAATTCCAACCATTTTCGGTAAACATAACCAACACAATTAATAACGAACTATTTTCACATGAATACCCTACCCTTACTACGCATTTCGTGACAAAGTTTCTAGAAACAAACTGAAAAACATATCCAACTATAGCCTAAGAGTCATTATCAGCTGCCAATCCTATGTAAATGAAATAAAAATAAATGGAGCCTAGGGCTTACTGGTTCAACTTGAATTGCTTGCATATTTTCAGGTCCACTTCCTTGAACTCTAAATAATGCAAGTCCATCCTCTGTATATGTATCATCTGGAAGTTCCTTTTCTGCTATGTAATTTTTGTAGCCCTTACTAAGACCACCCTGATGAAATGCAGACAATTTATTTCATGGCCAAGAATAATAGGTATACGACAGTAAGAACGCAAGTGAAACTTCAAATCTATTCATATATATGTAATTCCCAAACCTTAAAGACAATGAAGCTCTGAAAAATGGCAAAGAACTGGATAGGTTCGTGTCCTTCATAGATGCGAGCCTAGAAGTGCAAAAGAAACTAAACTATCAATACAAATATCAAGGTAGAAATGCAAAATTACTAAAATCGGAATGAAGTAATCCAGGAAGGTGATTTGCCTGAGTGGGTGAAAACTTCATTGATTCAACCATCTGGCTTGCCTGTGAAGTCGCTGCTACCCTATCTTCCTGTAGAGCGTGATTAAAGCAATCAATAATTCCATCAATAAATCTGAATTGACTGCTAAAATAGAAACGACATGGTTTGAAGAATTTTTTTCTTGAAAAAATCACTAGCGTCATTATATTCAGTGACAATATGAAGGTTTGTAAGGAAAATGATGTTCATCGTGCAATTTCTTAAGCATGTTTTGGTCAGCTTCATCTCCCTCTGAATTGATGTTTAGAACTTGCAAAAGAAAATATCTTTATTGTTAACTGTTTAAAAAAAATATTTCAGCTAAATAAAAACGCCTCCATTATCTTTAACCTTAGCCCTTATAAAATTTCAGATAATTCAACTGATATGTATAGTGTACTCAAACACCATTAATTGCTTATAGACGTCGAATTCCATGCTAATAACATCCAGAACGGTGGCAACCTCTGCATATTATAACTATTTAAAAATGATAAATTTTGCCAAGGTACTACAAGAACATTAGGAAACATAAGACTTCACCTCAACGCTCTGCTTCCCAAACCATGTCCCTATCAAATGTTCATCTTTTTCTTCTCCAGGAAAAGAATATTGAAAGATATAGCAATCTCCACTGTAAAATTTAGTTTGATCAGAAGCTGGAAGAAGAGTCTTCAGTTGACCATCGACACGCCACACCTGGCCGTTGTCAGCAGTAAAGTAAGAAAATCAGTATAAGTAGTGAAACAAGAAATGCAATTACAAATTCACGAGATTGGTTAAAAGAGTGCCACTAAATTAATTTCTATTTATTTTTTCCTAAAGATGTTTATCATTGGCACCATCTCCGTCTGAAGAAATTATTTATAAATATGCTCGGTAAAAAGCTATACGCACGATACCTTTAAATCTCCTGTGCAGTCTATATATGGTTGAGGTTCTTCTTCCTTGGGAGATTCTGCTTTCAGAAGACCCTTCACGTTTATCCCTTGGCGCTTTAGAAGGGCTAGAAAGCATCAAATTCCGAAAAAAATATCAAAACAACTTAAAAAATTTGTTATAATTGAGTACATAAATCTGCCATGCCATATATATAACTAACCTGCAACTTTCCCTCTACCATCCTCAGACACAGCCACATTGGTTGATTGAGGCCAAGAGACAAACTTGGAGCGAAACATCACAGTCTCAAACCCCTCAATCACACGGATAACATGACATTTGGATCTTTCAAGCCCACGCAGTAATTCCTGCAAGTGGAAGTGAGTGCTAGGTTAATTGACAAGGATATGACTCGAAAATCATTTGAAAACCTTAATACCCCATTTTGTATAAGGATTTTGGTGAGGAAGAAAAAAAAATGCCAAGGGAAACAAGTTACGTCATTTAGAAGGTGTTTGGCTAAGCTTATTTTTAAGGAGTGGTTATAAGATGTCTTTGGAGCTTATAAGTTCTCTATCTTATAAGCTCTTAAACAATAAGTTGGGGTTTCCTGACTTAATTTTAGGAGGTTATAAGCTTCTGACGACTTATTTCAAGTGCTTATAAATTGCTTTGTCAAAAAAAATTATCAAACAATTTGTACGAGCTTATAAGTTGTTTCAAGGTGCTTATAAGCTCAGCCACTCACCCTCTTAGTTGTTAAGAAAATATCACTTAATTGGTGAAGACTCATTTTCCTCTCAAAAGGGTGAAAAGAACTAGAGATAAGCATGAGGAAGAGATTATTTGTTCACATCGCAAGCTCCAAATCCTTAAACCAAACAGAGCATGAGTAAATAAAGCAGCTAGACTTACATCAACTGCGCTGCTTGCAGCTTTCCTTCTGTCAAGAGAAGTATTTCTCCCCATCCAAACAAAGACTTCCATCCCACAATCGAGAATATAGCATCTAGTTGTGTCTAGTAACTCCCTTGTCCAAGAATCAGCCTCAACAGGTACTGCCTCTCCCTTCTCAACACTTGTAACATTAGAAATAGTTGTCAGAACCAACATCTCAAAACTCTACGGTTTCTCATCAAGACCAATTATTTTCACACATTTCTTCAAAATCAAACAGGACGGCAAAATGTAAATGTAACCCCGTCGCTTATCAAGAGAATAGCCAATATCTATACTACCAATAGAAGGAAGAAAAATAGAATTATTTTTTTGTAGTCATCTGCAACATCTATGCTGAAGACTAATATATTCAAGAGAAAAATGTGGAACAAATATGAGTCGGCATATTTTTTCAACAAGTCAATTGAAGAATCTTTTTAATTAAATAAATATATATACTTTTTTAGTACATGCAAGTACATTAATACAGATTCCCCATATTTGATTTGGGTCTTTCAATTCCTTAAAGCATCAACAAACTTGGCAAGTTGGTAACAAATTAATCCACCCTATGGATACAAGATTCATGTGAGAAAAAGATCATACGAATCAACGTTAATGAAAAAAAAATACCAGAAAAGCTTAGAAGGAACATTATCGGTACTCTTGTATCCATTAGTGGTTGATTTCCTTGCAAGTGGAGCAAATCCACCAAAGAAACCCCAAAATTCTCCGGTTTCAGCATCAGCCATTAATTTTCCATCTTCTGCATTCAAAAAAAAAAAAAAGGCTATGAATCACCCACTCATCAGTTAGCAACATCAAAAACACTCAATTAGTGACATAGTTACCAATAGCTGCTATTTCACATTTTCCATCATGATAAGTATCTTTAACATACTGAACAACTTCCAAAGCTTTAGCTCTCTCTTGAATAGATGAGTTGGAACCATTGAACTGGAAAATTTTAGACTTCGTATCGAGGATAAATATGTCATCGTGATTGAGAGAGGATCGAGCAAAAGGCACCTGTCCGATCAAAATAGAAGGTAAACAATATAAAAATATTTAAAAAAAAAACGCAAACAGAAAAAATGAAAAAAGAAGGGAACTTGCCTCTTTCACATGAACAACATGCTTCCCTTTACATACAAATAAGCGGGTTTGGTGCTCTTCGGCCTCAGCATGCTTGAAGCCTGACGCAACTCCACCTTCTTGGGGTATTATACATGGTTTAAAATACGAAAGGAATTTCTCTGTTTCATGGCCTTGAACTTCACGGTATTGAACAGCACGCCCACCCAATGCTGCATCTAATTCAACGGTCTTGATGGCTGCGGAGCCGGCTTCATCCTACGTAGGACAGTGTTTCTATAATTAGGAAATGATTTGTATAGAAGTACATCAACTAGATTAAAGGAAAAAAAAAGGATAACATAAAGGCTTACCTGGCTGGTATCTTTACCTAGCCAATAATGAATATCATGACGTAGGGCACCATTTTTCAAGGCAGTGGTCTGCAGAAAGGAGACTAAGGGTCACACTGAAATAAATACCTTTAGCATAATCACATTTACTGGAAATAATAAGATTAAGACAAGAAAACTAAAATGTATTGACCTTTATGCTTGTATATATGGTTTATGGTTAATTGAAAAAAGAGCAAAAATGACATAATAACAAACAGAAAGACCTGGAAGCAAATAAGCTTTTAGTAAAATGCAAAGGGGAAAACAAAAAGCGCCGGGGGGGGGGGGGGGGGGGGGGGGGGGGGGGCAATTAAAGGATTCTAGAAGCCTACTATGAGGCAGCTTAGAACAATAGAAGTAGAAAAGTAAAAAATAACAATGAATACTACTCAGAATTTCAGATGAGCAAACATGAATACGAATACGAATCGGGATAAAAACTGTAAGAAGCGTTCGCACTCAAAAGCTGGCTTTTTAAGCTCAGCAACATAAACCATTGAGGTGCAAAAAGCTATTTCTGGAGTAACAAAATTCAAATATTACCTTTAAAATCACATAGGAATCTCCAGTGAAAAATTTCCCATGTGAAGATGTTGGGACTGGGACAGGATGGAAATTTTCAATTCGCCATATTTCAATGCCACTAGACTAAGTCAAGGAAGCGAATAAATAGAGTCGTGACAGTCGATATACGACAGCTAAAAAATTAATAACAATTGAAAATGTAACTAAAGATATATCAGAAACAATCAAAGTTTCTATGAACTAGTTGTGCAACCTTAACTTCTATATTCAAGATGTGAATCCTTGCGATAAATCATTTTGTTAACAGAAATGAGGATACATCGATAAAAAAAAATGCATACAACCTAATGATATTATGCAAAAAAAATGACGATTTATTAAGAGGATACGCCTTCTGTCCTGCCCCTTGGAAAGCTGGATCCAATTCTCTCATTGAAACAGACATAGTGTTTCCCTAACTTCTATAATATTGTCTATCCCCAAATTTTACCTGAAACAAGACAAGGAAAAGCATCAATAAAGAAAACACAAAGCTGTGGAATATGCGAAAATGCTATACAGATTTTGAGATCAAGAAAATGGAGACGAGACAATGTATCATCTGAACACGTGATATCACCCATATAGCCATGAACTTACAAATGAACAACCCGATTAAAACAATAATTTAAAATGGACACGAAAAAAAATCAAACGGTTAAAATACATGAATATTGTGAGGCCGTGCAGGAAATTGAGAATATAGACTCAGTGACAGTGAATTTCTCGTCAGGTGATTAATATAGTTTTCAGGAATTATCAGTGACAATGAAACTTTAGGAGTAATTAGGACTTATAAACCACATAGCAATATGCTCTCAAGGACATTTTCATACAAGAACTCCAGATCAACATTTCCCGTTAACTAGCATTCCTTTGCACTCATTGAAATATCCAAATACTCAGCCTAAAAGCAACCATGAAATCAAGTTTGTTCGTGCTTATAACCCAATCTGAGACAACACTCTTTTAAGTCCACTCCATCTGTAGAGACTAAATCGTCTGGTAACTTTTATCCGCTCTTCAAGCCTTTCTGGCACAGGCTGGAAACAGGTTTTTTTCCACAATGCATTCTCCTTGGTTATGCAATTCTCAAAATCTACCAAGGTTTTCGCTTCTCACTCAGTTTTCAGTCAGCATTCAGTCATCAGTTAAACTGAAGATTCTAAATTTCTGTGCATTCTTTTGCCAGTATGCCCCTTAAATGCTTAATACAATGTACCAACTATGGACATGATTCCGAGTTTAACCAACTATGTAAACTAACAACTTCCTCAAAAGATTCAACTGTGTACATAGTACTGGAATATCTTCAGATCCAGCTAGGCGAAAAGGGATTATATAGGTACTTAACTCCACATTTTATTTAAATAAATAAAGGAAGGTAATGCATAAATCAATAAAACCCCTTTCTTTCTTCAGTCTCTTGGAGGCATTGATCTTGAAATTCCAACTCTATTATTAAAGTAAAACAACAAAAAATATTCCATTCAAACATTCAGACACAATAAAACTCGAAGATTACGGTCCCCGAAGCACCACCTATATTAAATGCAAAATGTTGCTTCCCAGATCATGAACACTTAATTGAAAAACAAGCAACATTTGTACGTCAAATATTTAATCAAACCAACATTAAAACCCACAAAATAAACTTGAACATAACAAAGAAACAGAGCATAAAACAGAGCAATTCTGTTCAATCTAATTACCTCTTTTAATTTCTCGAGCCCACTTCAAAATACCCCAAACAGATCCAATCTAACAACTCAACTAAGCTCAATCAACCAAAAAAAACCTGCCCAGATTTCAAAAAAGAAAAATTGGTGCTCAAAAACAGAGGAAACGATGAGAGAGAAAGAAGAGAGAGAGAGAAAGAGAGGGAGATGGAATGATGATGATGAGCTGCAAAGACAGGCGTGCCTATCACTAACATTCAGCTAAAAAAGAAAACCCCTTTTCTTAATTCACAGTACTAATCACAAAATGAACTGTAAAGATTCATTGACCATATCACTATTAAACAAAAAATTAATCAACTCAAGGGTCGTGTATTAAAATCAAAATTAAATGCTTGTAGGTAAAAACTTACTGCCAACTTTTTGAGTTGCCTTATGCAGACTAAAATGGGAATTAAAGATTAAAGCAAGTGTAATGGGTCCTGGAAGCTTGGAGCTGACTTCCCATAATCCTAAATCAGGGGATGAGAGAGGAAGTGTTGGAACAAAAACAATAATAAGAGCCTAATGAATTAAACGATAACAATTTACGTTGTTCGACAATTGCAGAGAAGCGTAAAGAGTATTTAAATATATTGTACTGTTTTTTTGGGTAGGGTTAAATATATCGTACTATGATAATGTTAATTATTTAAGTTTAAAACTTTAAGACATATCCGCATCGAAATAAAAAAATTGAGAAGGTTAGGTGGCCGGCCATAATTTCATGGATGACCAAAAAAAAAAAGGGATGTAATTTGTTAATGGGTGGCAAATTGGAAGATGCTCTTCTTGCCTAGCTGCGTTATGGGGCCCTAATGGGGGATACATGGTAGGGACCAAAAGCATTTGTGGGAGATTTTTTTGTGTAATATAATGACTATTTGGATTTTCAAAGTGGGATTATTCTTTCGTGGGATTATGTTTGTGTTGATGATCTTATTTTATGGTCAGTGAAATAATTGTTTGGTAACCAGCAATATGGTGTTCTTGTGGTGATTTTGTTAGGTCTTCGGTTGAATGTTAAGAGTTCGAATTGTGCTGATGATGTAGAGCGAGCCATTTCATATGAGTATGTTATTGTTAGCGGTGACCGATTTATAATAGTTGATTTAGTGGAGAGTTAATGTTTATTGTTTTGTTGGTTATGGGGTTGCAGTGGGACTCATAATATTTGATCTAGTGGGGTTTAACCTTCATATTTCAGTGGGGTTATAGTGCGGTCTATAATGTTTGATTCGGTGAGAACTAATGTTAACTTTTCATTTTTGCATTGGGTTTGCGGTGATTAAGTCGAGCTATATATCATTGTTGTCTTTATTGGGTTAGTCACGACAAATTTCACCAACTCTAGCATTTTATCGAGCGGGAAAAAAAGTGTTGGGTCAATTTTTATAGTTTTCAGATACGTTTAAGTCAAAAATCAAGTGCATATTCAATTTGGTCGCACACAAGTACATAGTAAACCGGATTACGGTTGTCTTATGAATACTTGTAATCATTTTGGATTCACTTGACTTGTGTGTTGACAATAATTTTAGTGATTCATATGGATTCATTAGACTCGTGTGTTGACTATAACTTGAGTTATTCATATGGATTCATTAGACTTCAACGTTGACTATAATATGAGTGATTCATAAGGATTCATTAGACTTGGGAGTTGACTATAGTTTGAGTGATTCATATGAATTCTTGTGGATATAAGTTTCGATATAATGTGCAATTTTTAGACCTTGCAGTTCAAATGTCAAAATTTATGTTTGGATTCCATTGAGTCATTGACTTCTTTTTGTGTGTAATGACTATTTGAATTTTCAAAGTTGGATTATTCTTTTGTGGGATTATGTTTGTGTTGATGATTTTGTTATTATTGTTTTATGGTTAGGGAAATAATTGTTTAGTAACCACCAATATGGTGTTTTTGTAGTGATTTTGTTAAGTTTTCGGTTGAATGTTAAGAGTTCGAATTTTGCTGATGATGTAGAGCGTGTCATTTTATATGAGTATGTTATTGTTAGCGGTGATTGATTTATAATACTTGATTCAGTGGGGAGTCAATGATTATTGTTTTGTTGGTTATGGGGTTGCAGTGGGCTTATAATAATTTGATCTAGTGGGGCTTAACCTTCATATTTCAGTGGAGTTATAGTGCAGTCTATAATGTTTGATTCGGTGAGAACTAACGTTAACTTTTCATTGTTGCATTGGGTTTGAAATAATTAAGTCGAGCTATATATCATTGTTGTCTTTATTGGGTTAGTCACAACAAATTTCACCAACTCTAGCCTTTTATCGAGCGGAAAAAAAGTGTTGGGTCAATTTTTATAGTTTTGAGATATGTTTAAGTCAAAAACCAAGTGCATATTCAATTTGGTGGCACACAAGTACATAGTAAACATGATTGTGTTTGTCTTATGAATATTTGTAATCATTTGGATTCACTTTACTTGTGTGTTGACTATAATTTTAGTGATTCATATGGATTCATTAGACTCATGTGTTGACTATAATCTGAGTGATTCATAAAGATTCATTAGACTTGGGCGTTGACTATAGTTTGAGTGATTCAAATGGATTCTTGTGGATATAAGTTTCGATATAATATGCAATTTTTAGACCTTGCAGTTGAAAAGTCAAGATTTATGTTTGGATTCCATTAAGTCTTTGACCTCTTTTTTGCGTAATGTAATGACTATTTGGATTTTCAAAGTTGGATTATTCTTTCGTGGGATTATGTTTGTGTTGATGATCTTAGTGTAATATTGTTATTATTGTTTTATGGTTAGTGAAATAATTGTTTAGTAACCACCACTATGGTGGTCTTGTAGTGATTTTGTTAGGTTTTTAATTGAATGTTAAGAGTTCGAATTTTGCTAATGATGTAGAGCGCGTCATTTCATATGAGTATGTTATTGTTAGCGGTGACTGATTTATAATACTTGATTCAGTGGGGAGTCAATGATTATTGTTTTGTTGGTTATGGGGTTGCAGTGGGGCTTATAATAATTTGATCTAGTGGGGCTTAACCTTCATATTTCAGTGGGGTTGTAGTGTGGTCTATAATGTTTGATTCAGTGAGAATTTAACTTTAACTTTTCATTGTTGAATTGGGTTTGCGGTGATCAGATCGAGCTACATATCATTGTTGTCTTTATTGGGTTAGTCACAGCAAATTTCACCAACTCTAGCTTTTTATCGAGCAGGAAAAATGTGTTGAGTCGATTTTTATAGTTTTGAGATACGTTTAAGTCAAAAACCAAGTGCATATTCAATTTGGTGGCACGTAATTACATAATAATACATATTAAACATGATTACGATTGTCTTAAGAATATTTGTAATCATTTTGGATTCATTTGACTTGTGTATTGACTATAATTTTAGTGATTCATATGGATTCATTAGACTTGTGTGTTGACTGTTGACTACAATTTGAGTGATTCATGTGGATTCAATAGACTTTGGGGTTGACTATAATCTGAGTGATTCATATGATTCATTTGACTTCGGCGTTGACTATCGTTTGAGTGATTCATATGGATTCTTGTGGATATAAATTTCGATATAATATGCAATTTTTAGACCTTGCAGTTGAAAAGTCAAAATTTATGTTTGGATTCCATCAATTCTGATGAGTCTTTGACTTCTTTTTTGTGTAATCTTGATTGTACATTTTTGTATTGGAAAAACACTTTTGACAAAGTTGAAAATTCAAATTATTTTCATCATTAGTTCAACGAGAAACAATTAACTTCATAATGTTTTGTGAACTCGAATGGGTGAATCGACGTGATTGTTCCAAAACTACATGTTTTGTGATCTTGTAATATTAACCTATATATTATGACGTACCCTTATTTGTATAGAGTATTTGTCTTATTTATTCACGTCAAACTACAAATTACATTTTAGAAATTTTTGCTAAATACATATAAGCGAAATTTTTATATATAAAAAATGCCACAATATCTTTCAATCCAAAAGTTCATATTACTATATCTCATTCCAAAAAAGAAAATATATATATATATGGAGAAAAAATATTTTTGATCCCATAGAACATGGCAAGTTACATTTTTGATCCTGTTTTTTTTGGACTCGACATTTTTAGTCCTATAGGAGTTAAAATGGTGCGCCATTGGTCCTCTCTGTCAAGTTTGACAAAATTTATCATGTGGAGGTCACGTGCCGGTTAGGTAGGGCCTTTTTGCGAGTTTTTCAGAAATTTTGGGAGCTACTCGAAAATAATGAGAAAAATAAAAAAAATTAGAAAATAGAAACAAAACTAGAAATAAACTCTGAAATTAGAAAATATTTTCTAAAAATTAAAAAAATAGAGGAAATCAAAGAAAGCAAATTCAAAAATTATGAAAAATTATAAAATATTTAAATTTAGAAAAATAAAAATAACTGGATAAAACAAATAGAATTTTGTTGAAAATAAGAAAATATTTCAGAAAAATAAAAAAATAAAAATGAGAAAAAAGAAACAATTTCTCGAAATTAATAAACATTTAAGAAAATTCAAAAAAGAAATAGAAGAACAAATAGAAAAATTCTTAAAAAGGGAAAATATTTCAAAAATTCTAAATACTTAAGAAAACAAAAATAAAACAGAAAAATATAGAAATAATTCTGAAAATCAAAAAATATTTCAAAAAATTCAAGAAAATTTAAAAGAATTAGAAAAATATAAAAATCAGAAAAAAAATTAAACAATTCTGGAAAATCAAAAAATATATCAAAAAAATAAAAAATACAAAAAAAAAATTAAATAAGAAAGCGTTACACAAAATTCAAAGATATTAAGAAAAAAAATTAGAAATAAAACATGAAAATAAATAAGAACAACTAGAAAAATTCTCAAAATTAGATAATTAATAATAATAAAAGATAAAAAGAAAAAGCAAAGGAAACATAAAATCATCCATATACTTCCATCCCAATCTACCCAAACCACCCCACCCCACTACACCCTCCCCTATCAAACCTTCCGATCTCCCTCCTCTCCTAGAACCACCAGTTTTTCCCCCTCCCCAAACACCACAACTCTCTTCTGCCACCACCGTGCCGCAACCCTCTCTCTTCAAGTCAAGCCACTAATCGAAATCCAAATCACCAAAGATTTATGCATCATAAATCAAAATGAAAAAAGAAAATTGAAGAGAATTTTCACAGGTTCCATTTTGTTCCTCTATTTCCTTCAAAAGCGGGTGCCATGCAAGGTAGGGGGAGGGAGAGCTAGGTTGAATTCCATCTTTATAATTTCTATTTCCTTTAAAGGTGAACACCGTTCAGGTGGAGTAAATTAGTCCTGGGAGTGGATTTTAAAATTGGTCTGGGGGCCTCGGGAGAGATGGGTCGTCGTGTTGTGGGTCGTCGGCTTTGGAGAGAGGGGGCTTCAGGGCTGTGATTTTGGGTGGCGTGGGGAAGATAAAGGAAAGTGAAAATTAGGCAAGAAGAACAAGAAAATATAAAAGGAAAAAACAAAATAGGTGGGGGGGGTAAAAATTTCTTGTGGCCCCTAAATATTTGAAAAACTTGCAAAAACGCTCTATGTAACCGGCACGTGACCACCACGTGATAAATTCCATCAAAAAGTTGACGCAGAAGACCAATGACACACCATTTTAACTCTTACGGGACTCAAAATGTTGAGTCCAAAAAAAAAAGGTACAAAAAATGCAACTTGTCACATGCTATAGGACCAAAAGTGTTTTTTTCTCTATGGGGAAAAAAAACACTTCTTTTATATTTAAGAATGAACAAATGATTTTTTTATAGAAATCTTGTATTTAGAGTTTCCAATTGATAACTTGTGTCCATCAGTCTTATTGACTTTTTGGTATATTATAAAAAAAAATGTTTTTGAATTGATTGGCATGCCAAAAAAAATATAAAAAAAATGCATAAAATCTTTCTAATACTTGCGTTAATAGAAAAGGTAAAATTCTTATTAAAATCATACAATTTAAGAATTAAAAAAAAACTAAAAAGAAAAAAAATTCTAAAAAATAACCAGTTGATTTATTGTGAACCTAAGAAATCAATGATATCTCAATTCTTCGAATGAAAATTTGTTTGAACACTCATTGTAGATTGGAAAATATATCTAAATTTTTTTTCGAATATAAAATTTATTATACTAATTCTTTAATAATTTGCCTAAAACTTTATTTGGGACTTTTTGCCAAAATCTACACGTCACACGATAATTTTGTACTTGTCATGTGATATTCTCTGGAGTATGAATATTCAGGTAACAAATGTTTTTTTTTTTTTTTTCTTAATTCTAAATAAGGGGGATACACAGACCCGATAAATTCGGACTGATAGTTTTTAATCACAGGTCATAGGGACTCTATAAAACTCCAAATAAGGAGAAAAAAATCACAACTTATAATAATAACCTGGAATTGAACAGGACCTCTCACATTAACATGAAAGTTAATATCACTAAACTAAAATGTCTTGGGTTCATATTAGTAACTTGAATCAAATACGACATAAATTTATCTTGGGTCTAATAAATAGTATGTGCCAACTTTAGTTACAACCCATTAATGCTAATTTAATATTCATTTTTAACTCTTACATTGTGAAAGAAAGAAATGCACATTAGAATAAGTGAATAACTAATGCAATAAATCATACAAAATGCTAGCCTTGTATGCAACATTAATGAATCGTTCTTCTTAATAAAATACGAAGTTTTATGTTATGGCTGCTGATAATGCCAAATCAAAAACCCTCTTGCCAAAGCAAACTTCTTCAAATGCCACTTTTATCCTTCATATTCAAAGAACAATATCCAATAATCACTCTCTTTCCTATTAAAATCACAATATCCAATAATCACTCTCTTTCCTATTAAAATCCTTGAAAGTTATTCTCTCTATATATATTAAATTAAGAAACAGCAAAGCCCACTTCTCTTACATTCATCAACACGATTGCCTCCATGTTTTATTTTTAATTTTTGTCGACGCTTACAAACTTTATTTTGTATATTAACTTTTTTTTAATCAAAATGGTTCGATAAACATAAGTAAAAATATATCTATAGTATATAGCCTATTAGTAATTTAGTACAACCAAATAATATGTTTATTTAATATTTACTCCTTTTTGTTTTTATCGCAATAACCTATAAATTCTTTTAATCCTGAATACCAACAAATAAATATCATTAATTTATTAATATGTGATGTCATATCTTTTGGTTTTATGGTCAAATTTGGGTAGTTATAATCTTGCACTAATATCTATTAACAAATTAATCTGTATGTAAAATAAATATTATTATTTTTTAATTGCCATTGGATATTGTATTAATAGAAAATTTATTACTAAGTAATATTATGGTCTTAATTTGTTCTAGGGCTTCAATTGCAATACTTCTTGCATAAATAATTCTCTTTAATTTTAAATCTTAAATATCAGTTTGAAACCATCTATATATTTTTAATGAAATAAATATTGGTATGAATTACATTACAGATTTTTTATTCAATATTATAGTATAAAATACACTATGATGAGACTGAGTTAGCATATTCTTATGAACGAAAATAACTTCTATATATGAAGTAAAGAATTTGCTTGAATATTTTTATGTCCATAAGATTTACCTAGAAGTTTTTTTATTAATTTCTTCTTAATAATTTCAGTGAGTAGAATGGCAATTAAAAGAATTGGAAATAGGGAAAGAAAATATATAATATTTATAATTCAAAACTTGACCCAGTTTAAAAATAAAGAAAAAAAATTTAAGAGTGACTTGGCAGGTGGCACAAGACACGCATAACATTCATAGTCACAACACACAGCACTTAGGGGATTAAATCACTAATTATGGAACTGATTGGTAACTATTTTAATGACCATTGACCGTGGAGGACATAGTAGTCATTTCATTCATTTTGCTCTGCCAAGAGGGTTTTTGCTTTGGCATTATCACCAGCCTTATGTTATTTATATAGTTAAGAGTATATAAGGAGGACAATACAACGTGATAAAGTTTGCATCTAATTATACGAAAATATGGAAATACACTCTAAAGCTAGAACCATCCAACTAATTAAAGCTAGGAAATCAACTCTTATAAAGGTAAAGAAAACCGGGAACGATCCGGAATCATACTAAGGCAGAGAACAAGACAGTGTACCCCGACAAAGATTTATCGACACACGTGTGGGATAAAATGGGTGCCGACCTTCAACGCGATATAATGAAATCCTCTCGACTAATAAAGATTAGTTTTTTAAGTACAATGGGCCTAGCGTCCACCGTCGCCCACTAAGAGATAATTGACCATTTGAGGGGAGGGAGTGGTGAGGGCATCTTATTTTCCCTATTTAAATTGCTCATGATGAAAAAAATTAATTAGAAAAAAATAACTTCTAGAAAGAAAAATATTATATATTCATGATTTCGTAAAGACAATTAGTTATTTAAATGGCTTGACAGTGGCTGGCTACTAACATAGATTATTGAAGATAAATTAACTAGGTTTAATCTATAAGCTTCGATAAAAATTATTGATATCGCTAAAATATCTCATAAGGTCATGTCATTGCAAATCAAAACCTAGCGTTTAATTCAAGTTAATAAAAAACATATCAACATGACGATATACACGTGATTCATGAAAGCCATTGCTCTCTAGAAGAATTAATCAAATTCACTTGTTATACACTAATTGACGCTAACCAAAGACGCATCATGATTAGTACCCCGTTCTGTCGAGCTAGTTCGTTAGAGTTCACCTCTTTTTTTTATTAAAAAAAAGAAAATTATTCTCATTACTTATGTTTGGTATTTTATTATTTTTATTATTAAAAATTTAGAATCTAAGAAATCGAGATCTTGCTAATTTATGACAATTACTAAGGTTTAACTAGGTAATGTTTTTTTCTATTAGAAATCTTGAGTTAGACTATCACCGATTGTGTGTGTCTTTCTCTACTTCTATTGTAATTTTTAGTTGATTGTAATAATGGTTAAATGATTGTAATTTATTTTTATTTGACATTCATAACTTGTATCGTATCGTGTAATTGATTCATTAAAAAATAATATGTAATGTGTTTTTCTAAAGAAAAATTAAACTATCATTTAACTTATTTTTAAAATTCTATTTCAACCTAGTCGAAATTCTATTTTCACATCCTTTTTTCGGATGAAAAAGGAAAAAGACAATAGAGAAGGGTGTAAGCAAGGCCCAGTTAATTGAATTGCTGTAACAAATAGATGGCCCAAATATGGATTCCAAGTATAATCATATTCATGGCCCTAAATAGGGACTATAATTTTTTTCTTATTCTGTTGCTATGTTCTAAATTCTAATGCGCTTTAACAAGCTTTGACAAAATTTCATGGCGAACTACGCATAATAATATGATGGGTTATTTAGACTGATCAAGGCCAATGAAGTTGGAGGATCGAAGGAAGGAAAGGAAACAGGCGAAAACGGCTAAACATGGGCCCAAGTGGCATCGAAGATAGTAGCTAACGTTGCAGCGTCTCATGAATTTGACGCAACGCCGCGGCATTCGTGACAGTGTCATGTCCAGTAGCTAAAAAATTAATGAACGCTGCAGCATTTGGCAACATGTTGGCAGATTCATTGTGCGAAAAGGGCTCAATTTTTGCAGTTTTTGGGGCTTGTTTGAGAAGGATTTGTTTCCTACTTTGTCTCCAGATTTTCCAAATCTCTACAAGCTATATATATTGAATTTACTCTTGTATTATGTATCACTCCAATAAATTAATAAAAACCTATGACGCACGGATACTTCTAAAAAAGGTCTCGTATAGTATCGTATGCGTATCCAGCATGGATACAAGGTGGATACGTATCGGATACATTTCTTTAAGTATCCAAAATAAAAAGATAAATTTGATACGCGATGGATAGAGGTGGATACATTTTGGATATGAAAAATTGAAGTATCCGATACAAGTTGGGTTTTATTTAATACAATGCGAAAATTTTATGTCAAAATAAAAAAAAAAAGTAATCTTTTGACGATGATCCTCCTTTTACGAACAAAGATTCTTATACTTTTATTATATATTTATTATCTAGTTTGACTAATTGCTCGAACTTATGGATCATTTTATTGCTTGTGGCTACTGATTAGGAGATTTATTCGTATAATAATTATTATAATGACATGTTTTTTAAGTTTGCAATAGTTATATGACCTCATTCAGTGGATTACACGAAAATTTGAGTTTTTACAACTATGTTTGTTACAAAATCCTAATAAGGTAAATTTTATTCTGGATTCTAAATATATGCCACTATGTAAGAACTATGTGTATGGAATAGATCATGGCTTATATATATATATATATTACGTTTCAAAATTTTAGGATACGATACGCCGGATATACGTAATATATATATATATATATTACGTATATCCGGCGTATCGTATCCTAAAATTTTGAAAATTTATGTATCCCATATGCGTGTCGTATCCGTATCTGTATCCGAGCATTATAGATAAAAACTCTAGTGTAGGGCGTATGCTAATTGTTACTTTTCAAGTCTTTACCTGCATTGATTCGTAATATAATATAGGAAAATATATTTATTATCACTCAGAGCTAAAGCTTTGCTTGCAATTTTTTCTTCAATTTAGAATTATATCCGAGTTTGTCTTGATTATAAATAGGTCTTGCTGCTACTAAATTGTATAGAATAGAGTTGTAGCTAATTGGACTAGTTAAAACTCACATTATACTTACACATACATATGTATAATTGAAAGTCACTTTTATGTCCCGTATTCATTTTGGACATAACGAATAATACCCCTACTTTTGACTTAAACTGTTTAATACACTTACTTTAGGGATCACATATTATACCCGACCATTAATACTCTATATTTGGCAAGAAAAATAGTTTTATTTAAAAGTTGAAAACTATATAATAATTATTAATTGAAGATTATCTAATCAAAAGCATAAACTTTAATAATTTATCAATATATTAATTATTCTAACTAGTGACTCATACAAAATATTTTTTCCCAATTTAAAAATGAGTACAAGCAAGTTATCTTACAAAATAATATTAAAATAGGACGTAGTTTTACTCAAGAATAATTTATTTTTATACCCGTACGTGGACGAATTTGTTTATTTTATGTTCCCTTATAATTTAGCCATTTTTTCATCTGTAATTCTCAACAAAAACTCGCAACATACTCAAACGTATTAAATACCAAAATTTTATCATCTCGTATTTAACTAACTAGGCTCGCATGACATATCAATCATTTTCAATCGATGTAACGAAGTTTTAACTGAGCTATAAAACATGCCAAATCTTATATAAATATTAAAGGTAAGTTTTTAACTAAAAAACAATTCAACTTATTCGGCTCTCTCGATTGAATATCTATCGCTGAAGCTGCGAACTCAATTCGTCTAGTGTATAAGTAAAGTTGAATATTTCCCATTCGTATTTCACTGCATCAAAACTCATTTGAACTTGACTTTACTAACAAACATGAAGATCATCAAGTGCAATTTCAAGTTCAATGAATAATTCTAAAACAAGTTCAAACAACAGCTTATTGGTTTGCATCTGTATAAATTGTGTAACGAAACAAAATAAAACGAAATAGTAACAACAAATCTCAATTAAAAAAAATCTAGAGGGCAAATCTCATTTTTCACCCCGTTAATGGGCGAGTGTACACATTTAGTCTCCCGCTTTATGCAAGTCTCACATTGAGTTCCATAAGTTATAAAAAATCTCACTTTTGGTCCCAATTGAGTATTCCGTCCAAAACTTAACGGTTAACTACATTAATCAACAATTTGACCGACTTTTTTGGGGAGATTTTGTGCTTGAATGCCACGTGATATTAAATAAAAATATCGTGATATTGAATATAATCCATGTGTGAGTGTATTTACGAGTGAATTCTCCCAAGAGAAAAGGTCAAAATATTGACTAACAGAGTTGACCATTAAATTTTAGACGGAATATTCGATTGGGACCAAAAGTGAGACTCTTTAAAATTTATGGGACTCAATTTGAGACTTTCATAGAACGGGAGACTAAATGTGCACTTGTGCCCATTTACGGGATAAAAAATTAGATTAGCCCAAATCTAGAACAAAATATTGTTTGTTTCCACATATGACATATCCCTATCTCAACAGTACACCTTGAGAAACGGCGGGAGAAGTTTTGAACTTTCGATGACGAAGAAAAGAAGACTTGTCATAGAACAAGACAACAACATCCCATTACACACAGTACAACACACACACACACAGTTTCTGGTGAATTGAATTGAATTCATTCACAGCCAAAAAACGCAAAACGAAAATCGAGGAGAGAGATAGAGAGAGAGAGAAAAAAGCCAAAAAGCAAAAGAGAGAGAAAGAAAGAAAGCAACGACAATGGCAGGTGGACCCCACACCCAAGATAATCAATCGCCTTGCTGGATTACGATGTAGTACAGTAGAGTAGAGTGATAAATGTATATATATCTATATATATGTATATGTATATATGTACACACAATTGAACGTAATTTCACATCACTAGTCAAGTCCAACTTCGGAAAATTCTAATTCAGGCTTGACCGCACCTAAATATATTTTATAAAAAGAATGTATTATATTTATTATATAATTAGTAGAATTTCCCGTCCAACTTCCTACTCTCTCTCTCCTATGCATACATCATAATATTTAATGCCCCCTTATTAAATTCTCCCTTTCTCTCCTTTTCATTCTGTCTACTACTCTTTTGAAAACAAGCTACCAGAAACTATTATTTACATTCCTTTCCACCTTCAATTTTATTCACCGCCGGTAATGTTCTTTTGTCTATTTTTGTTTCTTGAGCTTATTTATTTATTTTATTTATGCTATGTTTGAACAATAATTTGTGATGTGGGTTTTTCTATTTTTTGTGTTTTTGGAGTGTTTTAATGTTGTTTGTGATATGGGTTTATGTTTTTGATTGTAAAGTTTATTGCTTTTTTTTCTTCATTTTTTTGCTACTTCTGTGCATTGTTTCTTCTGAAATGAGTGTTTGTGTTGTGGTTTTGAATTTGAATTATTTGTGGGTTTTCTTTTATTGTTGAGGAAATTAATACAAATTTGGACTTTGGAATGGTAAAAGGTAGAAATTTGTATAAGTGTAGAGGGAATAAATGAATAATGACCTTTTAGACTAATTGCAGGAGTTTTAAAATTAGTTCTACATCAATGAGTGTATCTTTTTGTTGTCAAATGTGAATGTTTAAGTAGTTTGATTTTCTAGATAACCTTTCATTTTGTTTCCATACAGAAAAATGAAAATAGGGTTTAATCAGGTTTCGAGTTTCGAGCTTTTTTAGCCAAACCCTATAAGGCATTGAGGGTCATTTTGAGCAACAAAACCTCCAATTTTTGGTTTTGTTGAACTTGTTAAGGTTTTGGATAATTAAGTTAAATCTTATATGCTTACAAGAACGGTAGACATATCGTGATTGAGCATACTGGAATCTTACACGTTTGAGTTTGCGTTCTAAATCCACTTTTGGCAATATTGTGTTTCCTCTCTGTGGTTTAAGATTTTGCTCATAACAGTGGTCATGACAGTATATCGATGCTTGCAGTCATAAATGTAGCATCAAAACTAGAGATTTCTCCCGGTTTTTCGTGAAGGTGTACCACCCAAAAGCATAGATAATGGACAGTAGAGTAGTTGTAACTTACAAGAGGAAGAGGCTGTTCTCAAGAAGAGATCATTCTCATATAAATTTGCATTCTGATACGCCTTTGGGGATTTCAGAGTCAAAAACTGCAGCTAATGTCGACAAGAATGATGAGCCAATTGCTGAGTCTAGATTGCAGAACAAGGACAAAGAATTTGAGGTGAGCTGCCATATTAGATTATTTCATATTATCAGTAAAGGAAGTTTTGCAGAGATCAGTGTATTCCATCTTTGCAGTTGTATAAACTTGATATGGATTGTTGTTTGATTGCATGAACAATTTGCTTTTGGTGTATCCTGTCTTTTGTTGCTTTTTTAACCGATAGATCCTTGGAACTTGGAAATAGTCGTTCTTTTCGCGTTTAGCTGTCTCGGCGAATTGCAAAATAAGATGCTGGTATTTGTATGTTGTCTCAATAGATCAATAGTTTCATTCTATTTCCACGTGGCTTAGACTTTTCCTCCCTTAATCGTTTGTGTTCGCACATCATTAGGGACACATGTTGGGCATGCATTCATCTAGTTGCATGTTATGACATCCGAGGAACACATTAATTATGATTATATCTTTCCATATGTCGTCTAACGCAACGATGAGTTTGTACAATTGAAGTGTAAAGTCATACATTGAATGATTAAATGATCGTGAATAGAATAAGACAAAGAAGAGTACTTACACGGTTTTCGAATTGGATTTCAGAAAAGATAAAAGTATATATAGTTCATAAATTGATAGCATTTAATAAACCGTGGACAAACCAATGATTACTATATGGAACTTGTCTCTAGAAAGTGTTGGTTAAGAATATCAATGAGTTGTAGGCTGTGGTCTTTTACATGATCAATGTGCTTTAAGTAGTAGACTCCAGTAGTTAAGCTGAGACCTTGATACCTTTAATGACTTTCTCGTTGTTTCTTTTTAATTCGGTAAAACAAGGATGGACTTTTCATGAATTGGTGACATTTGGGACATCGTTTGAAATTTGAAACTCTTATTACCGAATGCTTTCATAATCCACAATGATCTGCTTCTAGTACTCGTGGCAGGAAGCTTGTTACCTTGTACCACTTGGGCAGTAATTTTGAATACCATTGCTTTGTTTGGTTCTGTTTCTAGAAGACCGTTTTCCTTTCCTCAATACAAAAGTGATGTTTGCCTGTTATTTTCAACACCATTTCCCCAAAATACTTCATTTTGTATTTCAATCGTTACAATAAATAAATAATATATAATTGTATCTTTTAATTATTAAACTTCATTATAACAACTTGATGTAACATTTCTATGATAAAAAGTACGTTTTTTTATATCTTTCAATAAATATGCTAAATCTAAAAACTTATCTTCCATTCATTACCTAAATATGATAGCAATATATGATAATATAACAACTCGATTTGACACCACTAACCAAACAATACCATATATAACATGACATCTACAGTGGAAAATGTTTCTATGAAAATAAAACCAAATATAATTTCATTCTTCAAACATTCCCTATACATTTCTCGAAAATGCATTTTCTTAAAATTCATTTCCCCAAAACACTTGGAAATAAAACCAAACAAAGCGCATGTGTTTGGCATTAATGTTAGTTTCTATCAATTGGAGCAATAAATTTGCTCTTCTCAACTAATACTAGACTTATTTACAGAAACGTCAAGAACATGTTAAAGACAAAGACGGAGAAAATTTGGCGCAATGTGGAAATTGCGGTTCCCAATATAGCAGTCAATGTTCTGAGGTATGGACATTTTCTTTCTTTACTTCTCCGCATTTTTGATGAATTGGCATTTTAGGATGTCGATGAACCATTGCCGCAACTATCTTTTAAGATTATATACTTCATCTTTGCATTGAAGTGTGCTGCAAAAAGGCAAAAGCTTTTCTCTGGTTGTACCAAGCAGCAAGATTGCTCAGATTCCCAAAAGATAACATCTAATCCAAAGGTACTTTTGGAGGGAAGTCAATCTCATGCTGAAGAAAAATCAACTGATAATCAATCACAATCATTGTCGTTTGTAAAGTCGGGTTCTGAATGTGAAGATAAGTCCAAGGAAACATTTTCAGACGAACTTCAAGATAAATGCAGTAGCTTATGCAATAATTTAAATACGCAAAAACCTAAGTTGGGCTCGACATTAATTACATTTTGTCGAAGATCCAAGCGGAACAGGGAGGTTGCTGCACAAGATATTGCCTCTGGATCTAAAAAGCCACTTTCTGCCAGTTGTTCGGTGGATTTGAAGAACGAGAAGATCGCAAATTTGGCGAACCCCTTTATTGGTAATGAGGAAAAAGTATGTTATCTTTTCTGGAATAACATTTTTTTATGTCTTTTTTCTTTCCCGTTTGCACATTTTACGCGTGCTGAAACTTGTATATTGCACTTGTTTCTTCTAAAACCCTTCTACATGCTGAAAGAAAATTGATACCTTGAGTGGATAAGTTCGTGTCATAAAAGGGAGTTAAATTATATAACCAATGAGGTTGATCTTGGAAACTGAAGAATTTAAATTTATAGAGCATATATCTTTGAAGTATGTTGGTATTCTATAACTTGCGTAGCATTAACATATTAAGACACTTAACTAACTTTGCTTGAGAAGAAATAATATAACAATGAGGTGCAAGTGCAGTTTTAAGTTATGTGAGAGGCCATGGATCACTTCTTAAAGTTGCACTTTTGTCCACTCCATATTCAATATTAAGGTTGTGTTCAGGTTGATGAATTTGGAGCCAAGGATATCAAATCCGTAATTATAAATCTTTTAGCTTGTTTGGATAGTTTCATGCTGCGGTGGAGTTGAAATCATTGAGCTCCCATTTTTAGTCATTATGGTAGATTTGAAATAGTTGAAACCTATTGAATTTGGAGTCATTTGAAATCCTTCACCCAGATCCAAGTAATTCTATCCAAACACAACTTAAGAGTTACGAGTTTCAAGCAAACAGTGTCACTACGCATGGAGGGAAGTGGGATGAAATTAGACTGTTTCGCAATTAGTAAAGCCATTTCTGGATCACTCTAGCAGAAGAAGGAAAATTATATATACTTGTTCACTAATAAAAATAGTAATTAAATCATGCTGTTGAACGCTGATGGACGAGGAAATAAATTCTGTTTTCTTTTTCTTTATGCATGTTGTGACTTTTTTTTAAAGAATTGTCAGCATAAGCACTGAATGTTTTCTGTGATGCTCTAACGTCTATTTACTGTACCCACGGAAACTTGTCGTAGTATGGCAAGTATTTATCACATGGAAATGGCTAAAACTGGCCATATACTGTTTCACAATTTTTTCAGGATTCTCGTCTGAAGACGTCTTCTTTACAAGGACAAGTTTGCACGGACGTCCAAGATAATTATCATGTAAATCAGTTGGATGTGAGATCTCAAAGCTTGTCAATTGAAGATCTAAACACCCAAAAAATGCCTAGTGATGTTTCAGTGAAGAAAGATTCCCCATCATTGCTCGATTTATCCATCTCTCCACCTGGTATGGATTCTGTACTAAAGCTCTCGTAACTACAACATGGATTTTTCTACATTATCAGCTTACTTCTAGGTAGTGTTTGAATGGAAGAATTTCGATTTTAGTGAAGAATTTCGATTTTAGTGAAGCATTTGGAGCTAAAGATTTGAAATGACTCTGATATTAAGTGGATTTGAAATCCACTATAATAATTGAAAACTAACTCGAAATGGGTGTTAAATGATTTGAAATGCTTAATTCACAAATCCTTATGTCCAAACACAATATTAGATCATTTCACATTTTCATCTCCTTTCGTTTTTCCTTTTCGTTTTTTGGCTCTTTTTTGCCGGACAATTCCATCTTATGTTGTTCTGATATTGCAGCTGCTCGCGATATTGACTGCAATCTACCGCTTGACTGTGGTTCTGATGAAAATCATCTACCCGGACCTTCTGGAGTTGTTCATAATTCTCTGTGCTCAACTAGTAAGATTAAGGAGAATACGCCAACTTTGCAACTGCAGTCCACAGAAAATGTTTATCCAGTGCGGGCCATCGTTGACAAGGGAAAGTCTCCTGTAGATCCTCTGCCATTCTCAACGGGCACCTCATCCAAAAATAATTATCTTCAGGTAAATTGCTGGACAATATTCTTGTCCAGTGATTAACTGGTTGTCTAATGTTCAATTTTAGGGTGAATCACGTCTAAACCCTTGAGGTTTGACCTAATTACATATAAACCACTGGAAAATTACACCTATGTTTCGAGCACATTACTTTAACACCCCTAATGCGGGTCTTTTTCTCCTGACGCGACCAAGATTGCCTAAAGGGGAGCGCCAGATCAAAACATTAGGGAGTGTTGGCGTAATTTCCTTACATGTGGGGTTATTAGTAATTAGGCAAAATCTCAGGGGGTGTAGCTGTAATTTACTCTTTACTGCTATGGTGATTATAGTTTTCTTTAGCTGGTCTTACAACCTTGATTCGATCTAAAGTGATTTTGATCATTGTAATAAAACTTTTCACATTTGGTTATATTGCATTGTGCCATGCTTTTCAGCTATTCCCGGAGAATAGAACTAATCACGCCCCTGAGTTAGCTAACGACCCAGAAAAGACAACTTTTTTTGTGGGTTCCCAAGAAAGCAGGAGCCATCTCAAGCCGTCAAGCGTACAATCTTCACGGTTTCATGGTTTCTCTCTGCAACCCAACCCGATGGTCAATAGTCATCATCCTTGTTATTCTTCCTCGTACGGGTGGCCCAACGTCAATTTACAATCCCGAGAAGCTTTTCAAGATTTTCTACACTCTACTTCGCAACCATTCTCGAGGGAAAAGATGATGCTCGACAGCATTTTAACTAGAGCAAGAGCTGTGAAAGGAAATGGGAGCACATACTTGAATAAGTTTGAATCTCTTCCAACGACGTGGTCAGAAGAGGAATTGGATTGTCTTTGGATTGGTGTGAGGAGACACGGAAAAGGTAATTGGGACGCCATATTAAGGGATCAAAGACTAAACTTCTTGCCATGGAAAACGACTCGGGACTTGGCTGAGAGGTGGCAAGAGGAACAATACAAACTCGTTCATGGCATGCCCGTTTCTCAAGTAAAATACCCGAGCCCATCGGATTTTATAAATATTCAAGCAAACAGGCATCTTCAAAAGCCCGTTCCCCATCCTGGGCCCTTATTATCTCCATACGGGCATTTTGGAAAATTCAGCTGGGGTCTATTCAACCCATCTGAAAGCAATACCATGGTCCAAGACGAGTCATCATTGCCACACTGGCTAAGAGAAGCATTTGAAGTCCCTCAGGGGCAGTGGGGCCCGACTCAGAGTCTCGTCTCATCCGTTTGTCATTCTGGAACTTCTCACCTGAATAACAGATACGTCGATATTGAAAGGAGAAAAACCGAGCCACATAATGGCGGGAAAGCTCCTTGCGTTGATAATACACCATTGCTTATAAGACGCCGTAAAAATGAAGGAAATGAGCGTCGGGTTAATAAGGAGGATGACTTGATTGTCATCCCGAGTGATGCTTCATCTGAAGAGACGATTTCTGATGACCGTAGTATTAGGCTTTAGCTCCAAGTTAACTTTTTATTCTATAAAACCATCTTTAGGTGAGTTTCTGAGTTTTAGTTGGTGGATGCATTTAGTTACAATGTAGGGTTGTAGCAACTTTTGCATAATCTGGTTTTGTTACTTTTCTAAATCAAAAAGGGCTTGAAAAGAAAGCACTTTCAAGTGAACAAAGCTTTTCTTGTGCATAAATGTGAGATTAATGTTTGGAGGCTCTAGAACTTCATGTGTTGAATTAATTACAATCTTTATGTGTGGTAGGACCAGATGGGGCTACATGGGTCTCGAGACTCCTACAAAACCACGATTGGTACTTGGGGTCTCCGGGGATCTAGGCTCCCGGGTGATCTTTACTCCACATATAAATATACATGCTGAGGGGTAAAGTATCATATGTGTATGTGATGGTGAAGATTATATCGGAACCCTAAGTTTCGGGAGCCTCTAAGTATGATCAGAAAATCATTCGTCGGTTTGAGATAGGTTGAGCAAGTAATCATTTTTCTACAAAGAGAAATGTATAAATGCAGGTGCCAATTCTAAGCATTTAAAGACCGACTTAATAGGAGTTAAACTCAATATTGTGTTACTAGTTTGGTGCTTCACTTACAATTTATCAGCACATTGCTTGTGTTAGTTGACAAATTTCAGGGTAATTTTAACCTGGTGGTGTTCAACATAATTTAAATTGCGAGTGAATTATACTTGTCATATAATTTGATTGGTGTACATTAAATAGAGAGTGATTTGCAACGGTTATAAAACTTATTATGTAACCGGATGCTGAATTATTGCAAATATAATCCTAAAAGCTTGTGTGTGTGTGTGTATATATATATATATATGTAGTGGTGAGGATTAAGTTCTACAACAAATTCTTAAGTGGCTTGATGACAAGAGGTTGATGCTTATGTTAAATTTCTTGTTTATAATAGGTGTCTAAGTTTGATTAATAACATAACAAATCAGTAAAAATAAAAGAGGAGATTTACATATCTTTAATACAAAAGTAAACACTAAATACAATCAATTGAACAACTTAAATTAAAAAGTTAATATAATAATTATTGAACATAGAATATTCAAGTAATGATATTTTTTTATACTTTATCATTAACCATTTGTATTTCATATCTCGAATATTATGTCTTATTTACTGAAACATATAAAAAAGGGATAATTGCATAAACCCCCATGTGTCATTTCAAAAATGCTAAAAAAATCCTCCTGTATTAACGAAATAGGCTAATCACCCCCCGTATTCCTAACAAATGTGCAAAAAAAGCCAAATTTTGTTAAAATAATAGAAGAAAATATGTGTTTTTTGGGTGAATTAACACTATCTACTTTTTATAAAGTATGTAGAGTATATAAATGACAAATGAACATGTCAATAAAGGTGAAAAACATGAAAAATGAGCTCGTTTTTTTAATGGAATTTGGCTTTTTTTCCACATTTTTTAAGAACACAGAGGGGTGATTAGCATATTTCGTTAACAAGGGTTTTTTTAGCATTTTCAAAATATTATAGGGGGGTTTTACGCAATTACCCCTATAAAAAATGGAAATGCACTTAGTAAAGGTACTTTTTTTAAAATTGTTGTAAACTTGAAATCGTACTTTTTTTAAAATTGTTGTAAACTTGAAATCGGATTGTTGTAAACCTTCTTCATATGAGATGAAGGACGAGGATCATTGCGTAACATTCCCATGTGATAAGCGAAATTTGCGCCAAATACCTTTGTGTTAATTTTTTTGCTAATCATTCCCTTGTGTTATTTTTTATTCTGCATACTCTCCCTTTTTCGTTTTTTTTTCATCATAAATATTCTAGATCCAACCCAAATTAAATTATTTGTCTATTATAAACATGTTTGAGGTAAAAATGCATTTGGATTGACATTTATTAGGGCTGGGCAACAATTTTCTGAAACCGCCCGCACCAAACCGTTTTCGTCAAATTGTTGGGCAAACCGTGGTTTTGATTTTAAACGATAACCGCACCGCAAAGTTGGTTTGGTGATGGTTTTGGACTAAAACCGCACCAAACCGAACCGCAAAACCGCCATTACTTTATATATATATATATTTATTTATTTATATCTATACATATCTATATTTATATACATATTTATTTTTATTTTCTAAACATTTATTCATTATTTTACATGAAAATTATGAATTTGTTATTTAATCATATTGAAATTGATATTGAGAATTAAATTTCATTTGCTATAACTAATTATTTATTATGAATTAGGATTAAAGTAATACTAGATTAGATATATCAAATAACATGAACCTAACTGATGAACACCTCTATAGATTGATACCTTAAGCCCTAAACCGTAAGCTCTAACCCCTAAACCATAAACTGTAAACCCTAAACTCTAAATGCATGATAGATTAAATAAATAATTAAATAGAATGAGTTTTTTTATTTAATATGGACCAATAAAAAGTATATAACAATTATTGAAGTGTTCACCCAAGATGCGTGTCCATATTTTCTTGAAGCATGGACTTGGGGAAATAAATGAAATCTTAGATATACCAATTTATATACTACAAATATAATATCTTTGTAGTATGCACGTATAACACATATAATGTACGTATAACACATATCTCGTCTCAACCTTATAAATTTGAGGTGAGTTTAGAGACGAAAATATAAATTTAAATTTCATCTTCAATCGGAGACAGTAGATAAAATTAAAATTTTATATTAATTCAAAATAAAAATTATAGGTAAAAATTAAATTATATTAAAAAATTGAATTCATATTCATCTTAAATTCTTAATCATGAAACTAAAAATGATTAATATTAAAATAAGGAAACAAGTTTCATTCTAAAAGATTGAGTCTGTGACTTCTAAGGCTTTCAAAAGGCTCGCGAGCTTTTTCATTTTTTCATATATATTTATTTTTATATTATATCATATAGATAAATATTAACTATTAATAGGTTGTTTTGAAAGTTAAAAGTACCCAAAAATTTGTACTTCTCTTATTTTATTTTAGCCTTGTAGACCAACTTTCATATTGTTTTCGTTTAAGTCTTGATTTCATTATTATGTATGGACTGTTTAATAGGACGACTTAGTCCAATATTTTAAGTTTTTGCAAAACTTTGATTATGTTATGTAGTTTTTGGATCAATAATTTTTGTTAAGCATAACTTTTATCTATGTGAAATATTATTATTAGGTTTAGTTAGGTAATGCTTAAAAAATGACACTTCTATGCAAATATTCTGAAATATTTATTTTTAGTTAGATAAAAAACGTAAATCGCACCAAACCGCCCAAAACCGCACCCTTGGTTTTATTTTTCAAAGTGGCAATTTGAGATTTCTCTACCAAAAAATCGCACTTGGCAATTCGGTTTCAAATTAGTAAAAAAAAACCGAAACCGCACCACGAACACCCCTAACATTTATGATGAAAAAAAACATCAAAAAAGGAAGCGTATGCAGAATAAAAAATAACACAAGGGGGTGATTCGCAAAAAACTTAACACAAGGGTGTTTGGCGCAAGTTTCATTTATCACAGGGGATCTTGTGCAATAAACCCATAAAGGATGTTGGTCTCATCTCTTAACTCTTCACCAATTTATGACATTTTTAGGGCTTGTTTGGTTGGCTGTTTTTGGCTTCTCTTGGCGTTTTTCGGGAACAAAAAATGGGAAAACACGTTTGGTTGAGTGTTTCCAAATACCTGTTTTGCAGAATTTTGAGTCACCCAAAAGACGATTTTGGAAAACAGGTTTTAGGTGTTTTGCAGAATTCTCAGTCACCCAAGGCAAAAATTGACAGAATGTCCAAAACACGGAGTGTCAATTACTGTGCACTTATCTTCCAAATATTTCAAACATTTCAAATATTTTAATTAATTCAAAATATTAATTAAATAATAATAGGTGCTAAACAGGTTTTCAATAATTTTTATTCTTCAAAAACTGTTCTACAAAATCGTTCTACAAAACTATTCTGCAAAACTACAAAAACGTGCCAAACAGACCCTATTTTTCATACAAAATACATGCAATGAATGCAGTTAATTCATTCTGCGTAATTAATGCTCACGTAACAAAATGATTATTTTACCATATAGAGCCCGTTGCTCAAACAATTGAAGGGTTAATTGTGGATATATAATTCTATATATATATATATATTTAAAAAATACATTGATTGCATTATTACTGGCATTTAATTAACAGATTAAGGGAGATATCCAACAAAAAGATTTAATTTTATCGAAAATGTATTTTTTTAAATTCTAGACGAGGAGATATTCTGATCTGACAAATTCGAATCACACAAACCCTATAAAATTTCAAATAAGCAGAAAAAGTCCCAATTGTGACGGCCTGCAATTGAATCTATCATCTCCCTCGTACAAATGCAAGTTGATACCATTATACTAAAATGTACTGAAAAAATTGTGAAATAGGGGGAAAAGGGAAAAGATGAACATCACAGCCCAATTTCAATTTCGGCCCAACTCCAACGATTGCAACAGCCTTTTGGTAGCCCAAAAGTTCGTATAATTTCACTCTAAGCCCATAGAAAATCCAAAATTACAAAATTACCCCAAAATCCTAATCTGAATCTCATAAATACAGGCCGAACTTGAAGCGCGCGCATAGTTTTTGACTCTTCCTTCGTCACGAAGGAACAAACTTCAACAATGGAGTTCTCTACAACTGCTGCTGTTATACTGTACATTCTGGCGTTGATCTCCATCTCCTCACGCCCCACGCATGTGACCGCGCTCGCCGGTAACGAATACTAAGGGTTTAGATTCGTGTTATTGTTCGTAATCACTTGATCTTAGTTTTTGAATTGGATTTGAATCGATTCTGGATATGTGGATGTGTAATTTGCCAGCGTTTTTGTTTACTATTAAATTGTTTGATTTTGTGCGTATAGAGTAAGCTAGTAATGTGATCTGTGTGTAAGTAAGCGTGTGAAATAAGCTGTTTCAGTATGCTTAGTTTCTTTGCATTCTGTGCAGTGATTTCCTTTTTTTTTTTTTTTTTTTTGTATATTGTTTAGGTTCGTTTTCGGAGTTTTTAACGTGTACTTGTTTAATTTGAAATTATAAGAAGTTTGAAGCTTGATTGATTTGGATATAGGATTAGATAGCTATTGCTCGTTTCATCAGGTTCGTTTTTTACTAGGAACTTGCACGGACATTGGAGTGTTATTGTTAAGATTGATGCTATTTAATAGAGATGTATGTAAATGTGTTTGCCTGCGTTTTTGTTTACTATTAAGTTGTTTAATTTTGTGCGTAATACTGTGTATAGAGTAAGCTAGTAATGTAATATGTGTGTAAGTAAGCGTGTGAGATAAGCTGTTCTATTATGTTTAGTTTCTTTGCATTCTGTGCAGCGATTTCTTTACTTTATCTTGCTTAGGTTCGTTTTCGGAGTTTTTAACATGTACTTGTTTAATAAGAAAATATAAAATTTTTGAAGCTTGATTGATGAGATATAGTATTAGATAGCTCTAGCTACTTTCAGCAGGTTCGTATTTTATTAGGAACTTACAGGGACGTTGGAGTGTTATTGTTCGCAATGACCTGATCTGAGTTGCGTAAATTGGTTTTTTAATTGATTTTGGGAAATTAGATTTGTTGCCTGCCTTTTTGTCTACTGTTGTACTATTAAATTGTTTAACTTCGTACATAATACTGCGTAAGAGTAGACTAGTAAATATAATTTGTGAGTAAGTAAGCGTGTGAAATAAGCTGTTCTATTATGTTTAGTCTCTTTGCATTCTCTGCAGTTTGGATTTTTTTTACGTTTGTTTCTGGCATTTTTGATATGTACTTGTGTATTAAGAAAATACAAAAAGTTTGAAGCTTGATTGATGAGATACAGGATTAGATACTCTAGCTCCTTTCATCAGGTTCGTTCTTTACTAGGAACTTACACGGACCTTTTTCAAGATATTTGAAAACGGTGAAGGGTCTCATTGTCAATCTTATTTCATTTTTTGAATCCTTTTAATTAGAACAGGTTATGTGTTTGGGTTATTTTAACTTAGTTCTCAATTAATGCCTATTGCATCCGTTGAAGAGCTGTTGGCTTTAGAAGAAATGTTGTGATGAAGACACGACTTTGGTAGTCCTTTGCGTTAAGTAATTCACTGTAGCCAAGGCTTGAAATTGCTGCTTCTGGAGAGAGAGAATTGGCTTTGGTGAGTTACTTCATAGTTTATGCCACATACAGGGGATTCTTGATGTTATGTTGGCTAATGTAGGTGGAGAGTGGAGCCAAGGTTGGAAATTTGTGAAAATGTTTGATTTTAGAAAGTGTACAAAAAGCTTAAAATCATCCGTTTATTTATGTGAAGACTTCAAAATGTGAATAAATGTTGGGAGGCTATTTAAAGTGGAAATTGCACTCTGAAGAAGTTCTGAGGTAGCGGCTGATGGTTGTGGTGGTTACTTCATATCCAAGAAAATGAAATAAGATGCACGTGCATTGCTTCCTCTTGAAATAATATCCAAGAGGAAAAATGGTGAGCAAATGGAAAAAATTGTGGCTTTTAGTGCTTTAAGCCAAAAAGTTGTTGTGGTTTTGTGATTGTGTTATTTAACTTGTCCTATGTCCCAGTAAAAGAAAATCTTGGTCTTGAATTTGTGGATAATGCATAGGCACATTAGAAACATCACATTTGCATCGTAGACAGAAATATTCAGCACAAGGTGATGTCTAACCTTTAGGCCTGTTAATAACTGCAGCTGACAATTTTGATATGTTATCCTTGATTCTTTAAGCGTTTTGAAAAATATCTTGTAAAATAGGCTAGATACATTCATTTGTTGCATTGTAGATTATGTTTTGTGCTTTATGCTTGGTTTCCATTAGAAGATAGTTATAGGTTTCTTTGTAAGTTTTACCGATTAGATAAAACAAAACTGTTGGTTTTAATTGTCCTTTGTTTCAAATCCTTGAAGTGATATCTTACTTATTATTCTCTTTAAACTTTCAGGTGCTGATGTGGAAAATAATCAAGTAGTAACTGCAACTCCTCTAGTGCTTAGGGAATCTCTTTCATCTAATGATGTTGTGAGATGTGCACGAATCTCTGTCTCTGGTCTATCAAGACTAAAACTTGGGAGCTATTCTAGTGCACACAGGATCACCTTGGTCCCATCAGATGAAATTCAGGAGAAATCGTACAAGAAAATTCAAATTTGTCTACACAGGTCAGTTAAAGAAAAAGACTGCTATGAAGTTTTAGCATTTCCTGAACCAGGTTTCCTGCTTGTGGACGTTTAACCCCATACTGAATATTTGTTGCAGGAATTCTTCACTTGGATTGTGCCAATGCGGGAATGATAACTGGGAAGGTATCCAGAATGGAATATGGAGCTCTGTTGTTTCCCCTTATGAAGACAGATATATTGATGTGAAGTTTGTCAATAACTTGTCTGGTTCTGTGACTGTCAGCATTAAATTAGGTTAGTCTTGAGTTCTCAGAGTCTGAGAAACTCGCCCCCCACCCCCCACACACACACCCCAAAACCCACTCCTTTCACCCTCAGTTGTGCGGGTGCGCACAACCTCTCCCCTCTCTCTTTGGATCCTCAGGCACTCACTCTTTTTCTACTGTTTTATGGGCAGAGTTTCACAGATGGCGCCTATTTTGTCTGGCTATTGGTTTGGTCATGTTGCTGCTGGCACCAATTGTTAGTAGCTGGGTTCCTTTTTACTATAGCAGCTCGATGGCCATAGGAGTTTGTCTTGTCGTGATAATCCTTCTCTTCCAGGTACCTTCATTTATTTAAATTTTTTTATGCTGAATATGATTTTTAACTTAATATCCTTGTTTTCTGTTCTGATAGCTTGTTTGCTTTATACAGATCTTTTTGGCTTTTATTTGGTGCCACCTTCCAGTTATTACTATCGTATATATTGTATTCTCAAAAGGAATCGTATATGTTTTTGTAGATGTGGGGCTTCTTTAAATTGGTATATATAAGGTTCTTATAAAGATTGCACCTGGCTATCATATTTGCAGTTCTGTTATAATAAAGGAACCCTTAGGTTGCTGGTTGGGAAACACTAAGTTGACAAATGGGAAACATTAGATGCTACAGATAGAAGTAGCCTTAAAACTTTTGTTTTTCAATATGTGCACACTGGTTTTCTAAGTGCATATCTTAGTCTAAGAGTTATTATTTTAGCAACTTGAGACTTTGAACTACTCGTATTCTGATGAAATTGGACTCCGGATCCATATTACGTTGTTTTCCACAATCTTTGGTTTGTTTCCAAGTGTATTTTGCTACTGGCTGAGCAGTTGTATCAGTACTATAACAGGATCCTATGTACTGTTGAAGGGAAATTAAGTCGATCTTTTCTATTTTGACATGGTTGAATAGATGGAACCTCATTTTCAAAGTGTTAGATATGTTGCCCTTTTGTACTACCATCTTTATTTGAAGGTTAAAAAGAAAATTAATGACTGGTACTCTAAAATAATCTGTCTATTTTTAAGACTTGTTTTTCTTGTAAAGATGACCCGATTGATGGTGTCGCTCAATCTGCAGGGAATGAAATTGTTGCCAACCGGCAGGAAAAATGCTCTCTATAGCACAATATGTGGTTTGGCGGTGAGTTGGCCTGATCTTCTAATCTCTATGATTTCAGAGACCTACGCTATCCTGTCGTTGAACTTTGTATTTATGTATTTTTGGTACTGGTGCATTATATTTCAGCTTGGAGCAGGATCTTTTATACTTAATCGATTCTCAATGTTTGTCAACTCAATTCTGGTTAATTTTGGGATCAATGAAGAAATGCACAACCCTGTAAGTACTTGTTTTTATTTTGAATGTTACTTATGTTGAATCATTTTGTTGGATTTCGAGTTATATTTGAATAAGAAACTGAGGAAGATTCCAGTAGCTCCTTTGGGAAGGAATAAGAATGGAACTATGTATTTATCTATTTCTCTTACCCCACTTTTTGGCACTTGGATAAAATTTTTATAATTCTTATAATTTTTATTTTGGCATTCTCTTTTCCTTTCTTATCTTTATAATTTTCTTCCTTTTTTCGATCTACAGGTGTTGGTATTTTTGATAGTTGGAATTGTACTTGCTGGAGCTGGTTTTGGGTACTGGCTTGTTCGGAAATTTGTTGTTGCTGAAGATGGAAGCGTGGATGTTAGCATAGCTCAGTTTGTCAAATGGGCTTTACGCATAATTGCTGTGACTTTTATCTTCCAGGTTGTTTTTATTTTCTATTATTTGGTTGATATATATGCAACAATGGATATTTCACATTTAATATCTCTTTTTCTGAACCAGAGATTGGGCAAGATAAGTCATTGATGTCATGCCTGCTAGTCACCTCCTTATTCATAATGTCTTTGATCATGCTATTATAATTTATAGATCAGTCTATGTTACTTTTCATTACTATATGGCTTTTCCTTTTGGACAAGCATACATTTGTATCGGTAGTATTTTATGTCTGTATTTAGGTTTGTCGGGTCGCTAAACTTCCATGATTCGATTTTCTTTTTGACTTTTCATTGACTTTTTATTTATTGCTACTGGTGTAATTTTTTTCTTTGTTTAGTTTTCAAATTAGATTTATCTCTTTTAAGAATTAGCTTTTCCGGTAGATTATGTAGCTATTAACTTTGACTTGTATTCAATGACAGAGTACCCTTGATACTCCTTTGGCAATGGCAGTTCTTGTTTCACTTATGGGAATTTACTTTTCTCTCACTTCTTTGAAGTGGCATGAACTCGGGTAAGCACCAAGTGGTTTCTCTATAATGCTTTCTTGCTTCTACTGCAAGTTATTATGAACCATTATCCCAAGTAGATTTCCATGATCGATACTTTATGTTGAAATTAACTGGTTTTTGCTAATTCAAGTGTGGTCCTACTACTATCAACACAGGCTAACAATTTATTGAGTGGTTTATTGCCACAAGTTTTTAGGATTTATGTTGTCTTTGAGATATGAAAAGTATGGGTTGCGTGGAAAAATTGGACATAGTAATAAAGAGGACAAGATTAATTTTTGAACCTTGGATGTGTGTACTTTTTTATTTCAAAACGAGTTACCATTTGTATCAACTAATTTGTTTTACATATTATATTGTGCACTTGTGGTATAGGGATTTTACATATTCTGGAGATATGAGTCCTCCACGGTGGAGAAGTGTAAGGGTAAATAAGAATAAGCGTACCGAATTCTTAAGTAAGCCTCGAACTCCAAATTCTCGAGGAAGTTTGTGGAAAAGCCCCAAGTCTAAGCCTGCATGGTCCAACTCTCCTGTGAAAGGTATATTTTCATAGAGCTTGCTTTTCTCTTTTCCAAATTTTTCTTGTTTTTTCGTTTTTTTGCTGCGTACTTTACAAAAAATAGCATTTTTGTATGTATTGTATGTGTAAGTATGGATGAATATGGTCAGACGCAAGTATAGACTCTTGAAAATGTTTTAAGTTGCGGTACAAGCTTTCTGGAACAAAATAAAAATTGTTCCTAAGCTGCAGATATGCTTGGAAAAGTCTCTTTATATTTGTTATTGAATGGTTTTTAAGGTTTAATGTTTTCTGTACGGCTGAAAATGAAAAATGAACCAAGCTGCTTCAGATTTAGCTTAATATGACTGGAAACTCATTCAGTTTAACACTTTCTCCATCATTAGTTGGGTATCAAAGATCTTCTTGAGCTTGACTCGACAAACTAAACTTAAAAAAAAAATTATGTGAATATATCAAGCTAGTCAAGTTTTCAAACTCGACCGTCGTGCAGCTTGGGTCAAACACATTTGATCCGGTTGTTTGATGATCATATCAAACTCAAATATAATTTTAATTTTGAATTATCTGCTGTTTGAGTAACTCAGATTTGAATTGTTTATGCCCGTAAACGACATTGTTGTCTCATACATTACTGAAAGATATGTAGATGATTTAATAATATGTTCCTTCTCAAAAAAAGCAAAAAGGGAAAAAAAAAAACCTATATAGGAATTATTGATGAATATCTTATCAGGAAAATAAGATGAGGCAAATAAATATCTGGTCCATGGAAGTATGAGATAAATTGAAGATTAGATTTCAACTCTTTAGTCTTAATCCAGTGTGTAAGAAGTCAAGATTGTGGCGACATTGGGAGAATTTCTAGCAATCTTCCTTATGTCCTGTCTTGTACTTATATTAAAGGCAAAATTGCAATATTGGTCATGTAGAGATTATTATTATTCGTCCTATTGTTTCTAAAGTTGCAAAAATAGTTCATATGTTATTTTAATCTTTTTTTTTTTTTGCAATTTTGTTCTCATCCATTTTTATGGGATGGTATTTCAAGAGTGGCATTGCCCGCGCCATTAGGGTTTAGTAATGAACTCCATTTCAATTTAAAGTCCGAAATGTAGACTAATTTCACAAATTTGTAAACAATGGTGACTAGAGTTGCTAGGAAACCAATCATATGGGACTGATACTGCAATTTGTTCCTATACTCAATTTATGAGTTAGATTTTCTGATGAGCCTCCAACTGTGTCATCTCTCTGCGCTATTAATTAGTTCAGATCATCTATTCCAATTTGGCGTTTCATTTTGTGTTGGAAGTTAGAGTTATATTCTCTTTTCCATCCATTTGCTCATTACCATAAACATAAATGTGTGCGCTGAATTTTATTATGCCATATAAGATGAAACACCAGATTGAGATATATTATTATTGGAGAATAACTTCACTAATTTCTTTGACTTCAATCGCTTCAGGTATAATATCGCCATCAAGTGGCAGGAGCACAAGTAGTTCTCAGGAACACTATTCGACCTTTCACAAGACTCCCAACAGAAAGAAATTTTCAGAGGAAGAATGGAAGGATTTCACTGAGGAATCTACTCGGCTGGCAGTTGCTGAGTTGGCATCGTCTCCAGAATTTACTGAGTGGATTGTGAATCACGCTGATAGAATACAAATCCGGCCTGAGGGTAGCTCTGATGAATCAATTGGAAGCGGTTCAGATTCAACAGATGAAAATGTTGCACAAAGTAGCAGTGGAAGAGCTTTATTATGGGGACGCCGCTTATAGATCTTATCAAATGTTTTTTCTTTTTTAAAAAAAAAGTTATCGTCTTAGGTTTGCATCTTAATCTTTCTCTAACCTTTTGATCAAGGTTTATGTATATGGTAGGTATTATTATTAGATGGTCCGAGTTTTCCATGTCAGATGTTTGCTTGCAGTTATAGATGATGTGTAACAAGTGTATACACAGGCCACAGCTGTGAACACGATATCTGGACTATGTTCTAACAATTGATGAGTCTATCTGTAATCCAACGGTTTATTTACTAGACTATTGTCCAAGGGGACAGCATCCCATGCCCCAAAAACCACAATTATATTGTCGATAACTTTGGTTCAAAACTCAAAGTGGGACAATGTTTGGAAACTCCAAGCATCTAAAATGTATTGAATTATTTGATGATGTTTTATACTGTTTTATCATTTATGTGGAAGAATCAAATTCAGCAAAACAGATACTATTTTTGTGTGTAAATGTAACGCAAGGGAAATAATGATGCTAAACATGAAATTTAAATATTATTACAAAAAATTATATTTTTCACGATAATTTTGTTCTGCTCACCTTTTATCCTTTCCCCAGTGATATTTGATTCATATTTCCCACTAATACTTGATTCATATTTCACAGGATTTAAGACTCGAGATTGATATTCTTAGTTCCTAAATCCTAACAAACTCCACTAATTAATAGGTCCCATATATATAACAGCATGCATATAATATATAGTTTACATATAGTGCCAAAATTTTTAAACAAAACACCATGGAAACCCTAACAAACTCACCACTTATTATTGCTTCAGTTAAATCGTGTGTGTGTATATATATATAATATGTATACATATATATAATGTACTTAAATAAGTAAAACACCGAAATATTTCGAGAGTTACAGCCATGGACATCAGCATCAGCAAAAGATCATCCAAAACAAGATCCCCACCATCAATGGCCATAATCATCATCGTCATGATCATGATGATAGCTGTAGGTGCATTTCTACTATACTACTCACAATTACTACCATTTATTAACAAAGATGGCGGTAAAAAATTATCAAGTAACACGGCGTTTGAAAAGGAAGTGAAGTTTTGGTTGGGGTGCATGAATATCTCTTGTTATTTTCGGGGGCCTTATGCATCGATGGCGGAGCGAATAGAAGAGGAGATGTGTTTTACTATTGGTCGACACTCGACCTCGTATTACCAATACACTGGAAAAATGTCGCCAGCATATTTAGAAGCCCTCAACATTCGTTACAATAAAAATCAAACTAAAATAGATATTAGTATTTGTGGCTTGGATTTCTCGCGATGTCCTAATGAAACTCGGGCGCTTCCGGATGATTTAGTTTATAACAGCTGCTGCTGATTTTTAATTTGTTTTTATCAACTACGTTACTTGGTGTAATATTTGATTGCTTCTCACCTATTATTGTTACCATTCAAGGTTGTGTTTATTATAGAACTTTGGGTTGATCAATGAATTCAGCCGTACGTGGATGGCAAAATATTTGTGTTTAATTTTCATTGTAAGTTCCAAGTTATCACCAAAGGTTTGAGCATCTTAGTCTAGGGAAGGAAATGATTTTTAAGAATTAAGCAGTGATTGGCTCGAGCATAATTCTTTTCGGACATTTTAAGTTAAAATAAAATAGGTTTTAAGTCAAATATAGTGTTTTCATAATAACCCATTTTTGGACCCAACCCATCTTGAATCCAACTTAATTGGACCGATCAACACTCAATCCAACCCGCCCGTTTGCCACCTCTACCCCAAATTAGCTTCACCCAAATGATTACACGTTATTAGTAAAAGCGCGCTATAAAAGCAAGCAAAGGATGAAACTGGTACTAGCCAGGCCAACACGCCTATTAATTTTAGTGAATTTGGTGGGGCGTGTTGTGTGCTTTCAAGTTTTTCGATGGGATGCGGGGAGCATTCCAACACCAACATTATATTTATAATTGGAGTGGGCGGGGTGGGTGATGAAAACCACTATCTTTCAATGAACATATGGTGTTGGATGAATGCTACCGATGGACTACACTAGCATCCTTATCTCGTTATTGGTGTTCCCTCATTTTCCTCAAACTTCATTTTTTTTTTCTTTATCACGACTAATAACCAAATTACTATATGGGCCACCACCCCAAAAAGGAGATTTAGGTAATTTGGTGGGAGAGGGGAAAATTGAAATGCTTTGAGCTCGTATCAAATTGATATTTGTTGGACATACTACCTATCTGTCAAAAAGTTTTTTGGAATAGAAATTCGCATTCAATGGATTAAAGAAACACGCGTTTTTTTCACACGGCAGCTGCCATGTAAAAGCTAAAATTCGTGGGCAAAATGATCAGTGGGAATCGGATGAAGTCATTGAAAAATTGGCTGTTATCACCGAGATTACGGAGTTACACCTGTCTTGCGTACCGTGCTAAAGGGATTTTCCACGAAAATGATTCTTCTTGTAACACAAGTGACAAAAGCCGAGGTTAAGAAAGTTGTATGGGAAATGCTTACCAAATCCCCGTATGGTAAACCGATTTTTTTTCAAAAATGGGGAACCGTGGGAAAGTCACTCACACTGTACGCCACGCCATACTACATTACTTTGATCCTCGTATTAATGATCCCTTCTTTAATTCCCAAGGAAAGTAGTCCTACACATCTTACTAATTTCCGAATCAGCTTGAGTAATGTTAAGGCTAACCGCTTAGGAATATACCCCAGACTAGAGTAGTTTTATCAAGGGAAGACAAACTATCGATAATTCATCGTCACTCAGGAAGTTTCTCAAAAATAGATTTTGCACTTAGGTTTTGGATCAATTCTTGTTACTTTTTTGGAATGCACCACCACCGCAAGCTTCCCTTCTTTGAATGGAGCAACGGATTGGTTCAGTCCAAAACGAGGCTCAAGGGGACCCCCTCTCTCCTATTTGTTTGTTTTCTGTGTAGAAAAGTCGGCTGCAAAATAACATACCTCTCGTAGGTCAAAATAAGTTTGGATTCAACAACAGACTGACGTTTGCAATACTATTTTTCGGGACAAGCAATTTTCATGTATACATAGATGATCATTTGTATAAAATTTGGGAGCGTCTTGAAGAAAGATTATCAGTTTATCGAAGGGTCAAGAAAAAGCTGATTGGAAACGAAATCATCTGTCTAAACTTTGACAGCCAGTGCCCTCTACTACATGCAACTTTTAATCCCAGTCGGAATATGTGAGGCGGTTGAAAAGCTAATAGACATTTTTATGGGGTGGATCCGATACATGAGGAAAATAACTTGTTGCTTGGGACACGGTTTGTAGGATAAGCTATCCGGCGGATAGGCATTCGACGCACTCGTGATTTAATTCGCGTTCTTGGGAAACTTGGGTGGAAAAATTGAAGCCACGACTTTGGGTACATCTTAGACAAAATATGTGTATCACAACGTGCTCGACTTCACTCCACCTCCCACACTTGGAAAAGCACCACGGGGCTGCGATGGAAGGTGGGAAAAGGGGACCGAATTTTTGGATAGGACGGACACCTTGGATATGCACACGGACGGGACTCTTCAAGGCTGATCTGGAACGGACCGTTTCTATTTTGGTCGGATCTGCATGGCTGGAGATGGGATATTATCCGCTCTTAAAAGTTCGTGATAGCTTATGGAGTATGATTTTACCTCTCAAAGAGTCGAGGATGGCTATTTGGATTCGCCACTGGGAAATACCGTGTAAAAGTGCTATACAAAATTGCCTCGGATACTACACGTAAATTTGGCAGCAAAGGTGCTTGGGACTATTTGGGGGCTCAAAGTGGCGCAGGCGAATTTTTTTCTTTGGTTAACCAGGCATAACAAGCTGCTTACTAACCACACGTTGGCTCACCGGGGTATTGCGTTTACTTGTGTAACCAAGCGGAGGAGACCATCTTACACGCTCTTTGGGATGTCCCGGGCAGCCACACTTTGGCACCGGCTAATGGCCCCCGATTCAAACCGTTTCTTTTCGCTGTCTAACCCAGAATGGGTAGACTGGAACATAAGAGATCAGCAAACAGGTATGAATCATTATTGACTTGACATCATTCATTCTATATTGGTGTCGAAGAGGTGATTCATAAAGCTATTTAAATAACAAATCGGAGGAGTTATTCGTGACCATGTGATTCGGGGGTTTAGTGGTGGTATAAGCACTTCCACGCCGCTTGGAGAGAATCAAACAAACCTCTGTGAATTACTGATAGTAGGGAGACTATCTGGGGTATATACAATATTTTTCGAATCAATGCAAGATGAAGCTGGCATGGCACGATGAAATACGTACTAAAAGTTGGCAGACGGATTGGCCAAGGTTGGTGTCATGCAATCCCCGAGTTCATTTGTGTAATACTTTGGAACAAGATCTGCGAGGCCTTACTTGGCTTAGACAAACGACTATAAACCCGGGTCTGTCGGGATAGATCGTTAGGGTTTCCAATCCCTATGATCGACCTTATTATCAATTCAGCCCCATTCATACTATATTGGTGTTGAAGAGTTGATTCTATGTTAAAATCAAACAAAAATTAGTATACAATATCAATTTATCGCCCAACCCCTGAGATCGACCTTATTATCACTCCACCCCCTATGTTAAAAAAATATCAATTTATCCCCTCGAATAAATTAAAAAAACCAATTTAACTCCCTACGCGCTTCACTTGCGTGTTATGATACTGGTAACCAAATTTTCGTCACTTAAAAGACCATTGGATCTGATCTCATAAAATTCTTTGTCAGGATTAATTTCTTATATTTTACTAAATTCAATTTATAACAACCGTAGAAGTGTAGATTTTTATAGAGATCAATATTTGATATTAATTTTTTTTTAATATCTAGAGATTGATAGATAGATGTATATACATATCTCTGCACCTTCCCATCACTACCGCGTCACTCCCGTTGTGCCACCACTGCAGCCAGCACTACCACCATCCTTTTCCGGCAGCCCCAAGCCTCCGCCCCACCACCGTTCTTATCGCCGATGAAGAAATCGCCTGCACACCCCCACCCAAACCCAGCAAATCCCATGCCACCCATTGCAAAATCGCCGCCGATGGGCGGTTGCCGCTTCAAGCACCACCGCTACCCCTTCTACAAATCGCAGTCCCAAGCATTGTAAATCGCCGCTCAAAGCCCGATGTCGCCCAAATTTGCAGATTTGAAGAAACACTTATATATATATATAATATTATTAGTATATATATTTTTAAAAATCCTTTTATGATTATAAAATTTAAATTAGGATGGGGAAGATTAGGATGATGATGCATTCGGGGTGCTGATTTTGGTTACTAATTTTGGTTAGATAAGGAAATGGTGTATTAGGATTAGGGATTTGGAGGGAAGGAATGAGTTGGGGAAGAAGATGAAAATAAAATAAAATAAAAATAAAAATAAAAATTTCAATACAAAATAAAACAATAGAAACAATATAAAAAATTAGAGTTAATATATGTGTAAATATTTCCAATAGGCAAGGGTATTTTAGTTTTTACAGAATTTTTGCAGGCAAAAATATTTGAGAGAGGTGGTAGATATCTTTTTAGAAATAACAAGGGGGTTCTTTGCTAATTTTTTTTTCACAAGGGGTGGGTAAATAATAAATTCGATCACAGGGAGGTCAGACGTATTTTACCCCTAAAAGTTGTATGTACTCCTATTACAAAATTATTGCGGTTCCTATAATAGTACAAAGTTATGTTGTTTGAATACCCAAAAAAAGGTAATTGTTTATCATGTACGTAACTAACTTATCATATTATCTTTATAAATAAATTCTAATACTAGTAAGATTTCAAATAGAGCACTGCACAAAAAAGAAACGCAGGCCAACAACAACATACATAACACGAACATATTAGACTTCAACTTGGAGTTGGAGTACAAGAGTGGAAGTGGAAAACAATACAAGTATAACGAGTCTTTATATGCTATTGCTAACGCGGACGTACTCTAATCACCCAATATCTCCAAAAATTCTATTTCAAAAAAGTGTTATCAAGTTAGAGTTGGAGATGCATGGAATTAAAATCTGATGACATTAGTATCTCTACAACACAATTTTGGACAAAAATGATAATTTTATGGTTACCTAAATACTACTTAATTCTTAGTGTAATCAGTCGACGAGAATATTGGGAAAAAAAAGCATGTTTTGACTTAAAAGCCATTCTATTTCAATTTACAATGTGATGAATGAATTATGATCAACCTATAATTATTACTTAATTCTTCATTTAGTGTAACAAGAAAATGTGTGAAAAAGAATTGTGTATAACCTAAAAATTCCTTACATGGAATGTATGAAGAAATAATGTTTGACCTAGCTAAGAACTACTTATTTTTTCAGTTATTGATCAAAGTGGGAAAAAAAATCATGTTTGACCAGTGCAAATACTCTGTTTAATCTAAAAACTAACTCGTTCCTAATTTTAGCCTCACAATAGAAATTGTCATATATATTGCTTTTCCTCTTCTGTTTCTAGAATGCTTAGAATGCTTCTAGAAACAGAGATTCCAGTCATATCCGACCTCCTAGTTACCGCATTAATACATGACAACTCAATAGATTCACCAAATTGATGAGTTTGGTGGAGTCGGATCAAAATAAGGTCAAGAAGAGGAGCCAAAATAGAGTCAAGAAGGGTCGGGATTGACTGAGATCACAAAAGGATAAAAAAAAGTCGAAAAATTGAAGCCGGAGGGTGCAGCCACGGAACGTGGCGCCCAACAGACTGAAGGGTAGCGCCTGGGCGCGGGCAGCGCGTTTTTCGACGGGTTTTTGTATTTTGGCGGATTTTTGGACATGTTTTGAGTCCTATCTTGTATAAAATTGTTTCCTAATTGTTTGGGATGTATTCCCTAGTATGTTAGGATTAGTTTCCCTACTTAGATTAGGTTTTGACTCTTGTAACTCTATAAATATTAAAACTCACTCTTGTAAACATAGAATCACTTTGAGAGTTGAAATAAAAGATCTAGTTGGAGGTGGTTTTTTTCCTTGATTGAGTTTCCACCATAAATTCTTTGTCTTCTTTATTGCTTTTGTTTTCTCTTCGTTTCTTATATTTTCCAGTTGTTGTTTCACCATTGAAAGCCTTGATTTCTAACCATTGGTATCAAGAGCCTAAGGTTTAAGTTTTAGGAGACGTCTTAGAACTAGATCTAAGGGTAAACACGTGAGCTTAGACTAGCTTTGAGATTTTTTGTCGAGTGGGAGCTATGATTGGTGATGAGGGAAAAGTTAAGATAGATAGGTTCGATGGTAGGGATTTTGGGTTTTGGAAGATGCAGATAGAGGATTATCTGTATCAGAAAAAACTACACGAACCGTTGACAGGAAAGAAGCCGACGAAGATGACGGATGAAGATTGGGCGTTGCTAGATCGCCAAGCTCTGGGTGTGGTTCGGTTGACGCTGGCGAGGAATGTTGCTTTCAACATCATCAAAGAGAAGACTGTAGCGGGTCTGATGAAGGCGCTATCAAATACGTACGAGAAGCCATCCACCTCGAACAAGGTATATTTGATGCGTAGATTATTTAATTTGAGGATAGGTGAAGTGGATTTGTGACGGATCACATCAACGAATTCAATGTGATTTTGACTCAGTTGAGTTCGATAGAAATCACGTTCGATGATGAGATCCAAGCTTTGATCCTACTTTCATCCTTGCCTGATAGTTGTAGTGCAATTGTGACTGCGGTAAGTAGTTCTTCCGGGGATAAGATTCTGAAGCTTCAAGAAATCCGGGATATGATTCTGAGCGAGGATATTCGTAGGAAAGAATCTGGGGAAATTATGGCAGGAGCCTTAAGTGTCGGAGGAAGAAACAGTCAAAATAGTCACCCAAAAAACGCAAGGAGGAAGTGCAATGCTTTAATTACGGGGAATACGGGCACTACCAAAACAAGTACAAGGAGCTAAAGAAAGATAGGAAGAAAAAGCAAGATAAGGGATCCGTGGGTATCGTGACGGAGGATCATGGTGGTGCTTTGGTTTGTTGTACCGAGGATCCAAGGGGTACTTGGATTTTGGACTCAGGTGCATCCTATCACTCTACATCGGGGGAAAGAATGTTGGCCAACTATGTTTCCTGTGAGTTTAGAAATGTTTGTCTAGGAGGAGACGAAACCTTGAACACATTAGGTAAGGGTGATGTTGACATCGAGGATGCCAATGGAGTAAGACTCAAGTTGAGTGAGGTGAAACATGTTCTGGGTCTTAGGAGGAACCTTATATCTGTGGGTCAGTTAGACCGAGAGGGATATACCAAGGTATTCAGTGGTGGATCTTGGGTGATCACCAAAGAGAATAGAGTAGTGGCAAGTGGTTCGAGAAAGGGAACATTGTACACGTTGGAAAGGAAGAGAGAGTCCATCAAATGGGGGTCACTTGAGCCAAGCAAATTGATGGGGCATGGATATGCCTCGATTGATCTTCATTGAGTTTGGAGATGTTCCAACTAGATCGAGTTTTTTCACTTAGGAGAAGTGGAAAAGTTTTTTGGGTTCAAGTTTGAGTTCGGGTTATTTTGATCAGTCTCCAAGTGGGAGATTGATGGGTTTGGCGGAGTCGAATCAAAATAAGGTCAAGAAAATGAGCTAAAATAGAGCCAAGAAGGGTCGGGGTTGACCGGGATCTCAAAAGGATAAAAAAGAATCGAAAAATTGAAGCCGGAGGGTACAACCATGGAACGTGGCGCCTAGGCACCCTAGACAGAAGGGTGGCGCTTAGGCGCCACTGTATGGCGCCTGGGAGCGGGCAGCGTGTTTTTCGTATTTTGGCGGATTTTTTGACATGTTTTGAGTCCTATCTTGTATGAAATTGTTTCCTAATTGTTTGGGATATATTCCTTAGTATGTTAGGATTAGTTTCCCTACTTAGATTAGGTTTTGACTCTTGTAACTCTACAAATATTAGAACTCACTCTTGTAAACATAGAATCACTTTGAGAGTTGAAATAAAAGATCTAGTTGGAGGTGGTTTTTTCTCTTGATTGGGTTTCGACCATAAATTCTTCGTCTTCTTTATTGCTTTTGTTTTCCCATATTTTCTTATATTTTTCCGTTGTTGTTTCACCATTGAGAGCCTTGATTCCTAACACAAATTACAACCCCAATGCAACATTAGCAGATCTTGCTAAAATTGCTTACGAAAGCTCACAACAAAGAGCTTCTTACTTAAAACAAGGCTCTTCACTTCGCCCTAATGATCTCGAAACCAATGTTATTCCTTCACTCCGTGGTGGTTTCCATGCCACTATCTACGTTGGCAGCAAACGCACTACACAACGAGTTTACATGGATACCGGGTCCAGCTTATTTTGGATAAACTGCGAACCATGCGGACCGAACGTACCGGGAGAAATATTCCACCCACTTGAATCTAGCACTCTAGCAGCTACAAGGCGGAAGTTTGTCCCGATTCATCGTGGTGCTGTGGTGCACCTGGGGCTGTCAATACTTATTGTGTTAATCCCAATGAAGGCCTATGTAAATATGAAATAAAATATGCCAGAGACAAATTCTCCAAGGGGCATCTTGCAACAGATGCAATTCAATTTGCGAAGAGCAAAGAAGTCAATAAAATCCTGTTTGGTTGTTCTAGAAGCACCAACCTATACAACAACGGAGTGCTCGGTCTCGGCACTAATAAGATTTTGCTGGTTACGCAATCGGGTTATTCTAAATTCTCCTACTGCCTTGGGGATTTAAGTGACCCTTACTATGAATTCAATCGATTAGTCATCGGTGGTGACAAGATTAAACTGAGGGGAGCGCAAACTCCAGTGGTAGAACAAAACCACTACTTTATAAATTTGGAACAAATTAAAATCGGAGGTAGACTGATCGACATGGACATGGAGACATTCACAAGAATGCCCAAAAATTACACGGGTGGTGTGGTGGTGGACACTGGTGCGACCTACACCTTATTTCCACTAGAAGCACTTGAGACGTGGGAGAGTGAAATAGACAACGTGCTTGACCTACAAGGCTTCGAGTTAGAGGCGGATGACAGGATGAGACTCTGCTACCGTGGAGTCCTGAACACAGATTTAAGCTGGTTCCCCAGTGTGGAATTCATTTTCCAGGGCAATGCAGTCATGGATTTAGCAGTGCAAAATTTATTCCACCAAGTTGCTGATCAAAAGTTTTGTCTAGCATTCGAACCCACAAAAACATTGCTATTTAGCCTTCTAGGTAATTTGATTCAGCAGTACTATTACGTAGCCTTCGACCTCAAAGCTAAGAAGCTTGCATTCCAAATGATGGAGTGTAGTACTATAGATGACAAAATACGCCATGATGAATTATAAATGCACCTCTGTTTGTTTGGATAATGAATTTCAAATAGTTTTTCTTTAATACTAGCAACCGCCGCACACAGTCCCTGCGCGCACAAAGATTTCTAAATGTAATCAATTTTGACGCTCATAAACATCTCTGTATGTGATTGGACTCTTGCAAATATTGCAGTTTAATCAAACTTTCTTCAGGCCATGTTATACATGAGGAGTTTCATTAAGAATATATGAAACCAACCATACAATATATATGTATATATGGATGGAAAATATTACATTGTCTAAAAATGACACTCGGCCTACCTAGAACTGTTTTTGCCTACAATCATCTGCATAAATCGTAAAGCCATTCATCGGTAGAGACTAACTCGACATCCTCTATTTGAAACGAAAATTAAATAAGAATGCAATACAATCAAAGTTTGCTCCACAAAATCCTACTAAGAATCCTAGGAAGAAAATTAGATCAATCAACACATTTTCATCTTATTAAGATTTTTATGTAATCTCAATAATTCCTACTCAAAATAATAGCTAAAAGAGGCATCAAGTAAAAAAAATTGGAATGTCAAAATGAATATGATTGACTCACAGTTGACTGTAAACTGGTTTGTACTTCTTACCGTAGAGCACGGTCCAAAATTATGAGATCTCTAATTATTATGAGCGTCCATCGAAGAATCCAGTGTCGACAAAAACACAACATGAACTTTGTTGGAATATTGCATAACTTGATAGTAGAGTGTCTATATATTTCTAAACAAACCAACATAAAAACCCTAACAAACTCCTCCATTTAAGTATACATGTATATATATGCACTACTAGAAAACATGGCTTTGGGGGCTATTTTATGTGCCTCTAAAGCTTCGAAAAGTGTCTCTAAAGTCAATGGAGGCACTTGCTTAAAACAGACTCCATAGCCGTGGTGGCAAAAAGTCTCGGGCCACTTTTATGAAATGCCTCCGTAGTCTAGCTACAGAGGCATTTTTCAGCTCTCAGGGGCTGTTTTAAGTGACTCTGTAGGTCAGTTTTTGGGGCTGTTTATCAGATAATAACTTGGAAAATGCCTCCAAAGAACCAACAAGGCCATCTGATGTGCCCATATATTTTACCCACCCTCCTCCTCGATTCCCGAATAACAGCCTTGAGAACAACTCAAAAAACTAAAATTAGTGAGAAGTAAGATAGGGAGCAAAAACTGTGAGTATGTTACAAACTTCAATGCATTTTTATTAATAAAAAAAACATTGAGTTTTGAAAGGAAAAGAACATCTTACAATTCTTTGTACCTTCGTTATACAAGTACTATGCCCAAGTTAAAAAGGCGACAATAGTTCTATCATTTATATGTAACTACTTAAAAATACGTTTATCCTTTGAAAAGATCTTGAAGTTCATGTATAACCTGTAAATGCAAAATTAAAAAAAGGAGGTAAATTTCAACTCTATATACTAGAAAAATTGCAAACATATAAGTAAGCATGTCAAAGGTGCCGATAAGCTGTCATATCTCACAAGGGTTTCATATATGATAAAGTCATGAGATGTATAAGAATGAGTGAAAGAAAACTTTACCCCTGCAAAAGAGTAATTACTGAGAAAGTCTAAATGAAAAGCAAACTGACAATGCTTCTCTTGGAAGCACAAATATACATACATAATCTTCTATTGAAAATTGTGAGAAATACTCTAAGTAATTAAATGTGAATTAATATTAATTGGACATTATCACATATATATTTGAGGTCACATTCCCGCTAAAAGTTATCCAATTCAAAACAATTGCTGGTGAGATAGAATATGAGAAGTGTAACCACTCAAGGAGATTAAAGAAACAATAATAACCTTTAGAAACATTAACAATAATCTTTAGCATCCTGCACTAGAACAAGAAATTCAAACTTATATTCATTATTTTATTTTGCAATCAATGAAACTCAAACGACTAATAACTGTTGAAAGTGTTAGTCAAAATAGCACTTTTAACTTAGCTTTTGTAATTGACCGTTAGAGGCTTAAGTGTGTGTTTCTGTTTAGTTTAGAGCTTAAGTATAAAAGCTCCTTTTCTTTTCCTTTACTGTAATGTAACAATTCATTCAATCAGATAGAAAAATCCCCTTTTCGTCTCTTTCCCTCTTCATCTCTTTCTCTCTTCATCCATGGAGATTATCAAGATCTTGACATGGTACCAGAGCCATGCTTTTATATCTTCGATTCATTGATGAATCTTTCTCAAAATAGATAATACCGATTCACTTAATCGGTTTAATTTCTATATATCTAGATAATTTTAGATCTTCAATTAGATTTGTGATCGAAAATTGCGATAGATCATCAGTCATGACGAAGACTCAAGATTCGAATAAGGATAATCAATCGCAAACTACGAATCCAACCGATACTCAAGAAATCAAGAATCCAGTTGCTGCGATCGATTTTCAGAATCCTTTGTATATTCATCCTTCAGATACCCCCAATTTAGACCTAGTTACTGAAGTCCTGCGAGGATCTGAGAATTATAAGGTGTGGAGCCGAGAGATGATTGTAGCACTCGAAGCTAAGAACAAAATTGGACTAATTGATAGTTCTTGTAAGGGGCCAGATCAAGAATCTCCACTCCACCCACACTGGAAGCGCTATAATGCACTGGTAAAGTCATGGATTCATCGTTCATCGTTCTTTAAGTAGAGGTTTAATTCATGGTGTTGTGTACTGTGACTCAGCACATTTAATTTAGCTTTTGACCTAAAGGAACGATTTGATCGCATAAATAGTGCAAGGTTATATGCTTTGTATAGGCAGATTAATACAATTACTCAAGGTGCAAATTCTGTTACTGACTATTATTCTAAGTTGAGACAACTATGGGATGAATATGATTCTTTAACTCCTTCCCCATCCAGAGATGTGTCTAAGGAATATGTTGAGTTTTGTGGTCAATTAAAAATGATGCAATTCCTTATGAGATTAAATGAATGCTATAGCACGATTAGATCACAGATTCTTATGATGTCACCCTTACCATCTCATGGCCAAGTATACTCTATGGTCTCAAATGAAGAAACTCAGAGAGGGATTGGTGCTCAAACAGTTGGAATGGAACCATCTGTAGCCCTATTAGGAAATTCCGCACAGAACAAGTCTGTTGACAAATCATCTTTGTTCTGTGACCATTGTAATTTTAATGGCCACACAAGATAGACATGCTTTAGGATAAAAGGTTATCCACCAAATTGGAATAGAGGTGGTAGATGAGGCGGTAGACGAGGAGGCAACATAAATGGTGGTGATGGAAGGAGTTACAATGTCAATTCAGTCTCTAATGCTCAAGAGACACAAACTCAAACAGGTTGTTCCAATAATGAAAGTGCAGGAAATACTGCTATTTCTCAACCTACATTGACTCAACAACAATACCAGCAGATATTGAGTCTTATTAGATCTATGAACATTGATCAAAGCCAACAAAACAACACATCTACTAATCTGGCTTCTGCGAACAAAGCAGGTATATGCATGTGCTTAAATTCTGTCTTATATCATAAGCATGATCATGCCTGGATCATTGATTCAGGTGCTAATCAACACATGGTTTCAAATAAGGATTTGTTTACATCTTTTGATGATAATTCAACTCATTCTTTCACTGTTAAGTTACCAAATGGAAACTTGAGCAGAGTTAGTAAATCTGGAACTATCATAATTGGAAATAATTTGAGATTACTCAATGTGCTTTATGTTCCAGATTTCAGGCATAAGTTACTATCTGTCTCTAGAATAACTAAGGATGCTAATGTTTATATTAGTTTTTATCCTAAATTTTGTGTTATACATGAAATATGGACTGGATTGATCAAGGGGATTGGTAGGCTTCATGATGGATTATACTTCTTTCAACCTATCCCTAATGATCAATTGAGCGATGTTTTCAACAAATTTCATCCTTCTTGTAATTCTGTTGATAGTTTTAAACCTGTAGATTCTGCTATTCAAAATAAAGCTGCCCTGTGGCACAAGAGGTTTGGACATATGTCTTTTGGTAGGTTTCAATTTCTTCTTGAGCTTGGTATTGATATCAATAGTAATGAGAAATTTTGTAATATCTGTCCTCTTGCTAAACATAGTAGAAATCCTTTTCTTTTAAGGACTAATAATGCTGTTGATATTTTTGATCTTTTACATGTGGACATATGGGGACCCTATAGAGAGGTTACATATAACAATGAAAAGTATTTTTTGACCATTGTTGATGATTTTTCAAGGAGTACTTGGGTGTTTTTGCTGAAGCTTAAATCTGATGCATATGATTTCCTTAATAAGTTCTGTGCATATGTTCATACTCAGTTTTCTAAAAGGATTAAGCAAGTAAGAACTGACAATGCCACTGAATTGTTTAGTAAGGAATGCAAAAATTTATTTGAATCTTTGGGAATTATACATCAGAGTTCATGTGCATACATACCCCAACAAAATGGAGTTGTGGAAAGAAAACATAGGCACATCTTAGATGTTGGTAGAGCTCTAAAATTCACTTCTAATTTGCCCATAAAATATTGGGGTGAGTGTATTTTGACTGCTGTATATTTGATTAATAGAACACCCACTCCTCTTTTAAAGGGTAAAAGTTCTTTCTTTATCTTATATGGGAGGTCTCCATCTTATGACCACTTAAGAATATTTGGTTGTTTATGTTTTGCCAAAGTCATTCCTCAGACTGACAAATTTAAAGTAAAATCAAAGCCCTGTGTCTTTATAGGTTATTCTAATACATGGAAGGGTTACAAGTTATTAGATTTAGAGACTAAATCTTTCCTTATTTCAAGGGATGTGATCTTTTATGAGCATGTGTTTCCTTTTTCTATTTCTAAAACTCAATCACATGCTAACAGTTTCCCTTCCCAAGATGATAATCTATTTTATGAAGACTTGGTTATTCCATATTTGAATAATTCTGCCCCTTTTGAAAGAAATAGGGATAATTCTGTTCTTGTTGATACAGATGGTAATGATAGTCATGATGATAATAATACTTCAAGAGATGATGTTAATGATCCTACTGATCAAGTCAGGAGGTCCAGTAGGATTACTAAACCTCCTGTTTGGATCGAGGATTATGTTTCATTGTAAGGAATACTTGAATAATACCTTTTATATGAAGGATCTTGGTGAATTGAAATATTTTTTGGGAATTGAAGTTGCTAGATCTCAACATGGCATTTATCTTAATCAAAGAAAGTATGTTTTAGAGCTTTTAGCTGAGACTGGTATGATAGGTTGTAAGCTTATTAGTGTTCCTATTGAACAAAATGTGAAATATACAAATGAAGATAATCATGGTACTGGTCCTTACATCAATAATGTTGCCGAGTTTCAAAGGATTGTGGGAAGATTAATATATTTGTGTTTAACAAGGCCTGACATTACTTATGATGTTCAAATGGTAAGCCAATTTATGCATAAGCCTAGAAAATCTCACCTTGATGCTGTGTTTAGAATTCTGAGATACCTTAAAGGGAAGTTAGGTTTGGGACTTTTAATGTCATCTCAAAGCAAGATGGAACTCAAGGCCTTTTGTGATAGTGATTGGGCCTCTTGCCCAATGTCTAGAAAATCTCTAACATGTTATGCAATTCAACTGGGGAATTCTCTTATTTCATGGAAGTCCAAGAAACAAGCTACAGTTTCAAGAAGTTCAGCTGAAGCCGAATATAGAGCCATTGGGACAACAACATCAGAAATATTATGGCTGTTGGCAATATTTAAAGATCTGGGATTTAATGAACTACAACCAGTAACATTATACACTGATAGCAAATCAGTAATGCAGATATCGGTAAATCCTGTATTCCATGAACGAACAAAGCATTTGGAGGTTGACTGCCATTTCATCAGAGATAAAATTGAAGAAGGAAAGATTTGTACAAAGTTTATTCCAAGTATTCAGCAACCAGCTGATGCTTTGACTAAACCATTGGGTGTTTTCAGTTTAATTTGTTAATTAACAAGTTGGGTGTCTTTGATTTATATAGACAACCAACTTGAGGGGGAGTGTTGAAAGTGTTAGTCAAAATAGCACTTTTAACTTAGCTTTTGCAATTGACCGTTAGAGGCTTAAGTGTGTGTTTTTGTTTAGTTTAGAGCTTAAGTATAAAAACTCCTTTTCTTTTCCTTCACTGTAATATAACAATTCATTCAATCAGATAGAAAAATCCCCTTTTCGTCTCTTTCCCCCTTCATCTCTTTCTCTCTTCATCCATGGAGATTATCAAGATCTTGACAATAGCAAGATTGACATACCAAATCCTCTGCATTTGGAAGATTTTCATATAATAGCTCATTTTTTTTTCAAGACAACCAATAGTGTACATATTTTTTGGAAAAGTCATAGCTCATATAATAAGTGAATATGTGTCGGGAGAATGAAGAGTTTTCATGTGTCAATTTCGAAAATGAGTGGGCCTATTTATAGAGAATGAAGAGTTTTGGGTCAAAAGTTGCAACTTTTTGAATTTTGGCGGAAGGGCTTAAAAGATGTGATTTTTGGACGAAAACCCCCCTAGAACACCTTTTCGGAATTTGCAAATTGCCCCCAAAAGTCGCTCATTTTGTTAACTGCCCCAGGCACATGCGGTGATCAGGTATGCACCCGCTCAACAACCACCATTTCGCTCATGGGCATACTTTAATCCATTGTTGGGCGGTTGCACCTTCTGTTGTGCAATTCAGCCCCTGACTTTCAAGACCTTGCAAATTGATCCCAAAACTATAAATCTTGATCACTTAGATCCTTTTGAATTGATCCCTCAATTTTTCGATTTGAACACTTTAGCCCCCCAAACTAAATGAACTATTTTCCATACGATCGCGACTTTCGATCGTATGATTGTGATCATTTAATCGAGTACGTTCATATCGATCCATTGATCCCAATTACAAATCACGTTTTAAGTGACACATTTTGTTAATTAATTTCTCATTCATCCGGAATCGGATTTGAGTAATTAAATACTCTATATTTATCTACTTTAGATGTAGATTAAATTAAGCCAAAGACTTTCCACTTTCAACACTCGGAACTCAATGTTCTAAATAAATCGTGCTAAAACACAATTTACTCAATCAAGATTTCTAACAACATCGGGGGGAGATATGCTATGGTTATGATGCATTAGCAAGCATAGCTTACGAAGGCGCCGGCCTATTAATGCCAGGATATATAGAATCTATAATGTACGGACACTCCGAAAAATCACTCCGTGCAGTGTCAGACACACGGCGGACATGACACCGCCACGTATTGGACACGACATAAGTGTGTCAGAAATTTAAAATAAATAAATAAGATTCAGACACAGCGCAAACACGGCGCATGGTGTGTTCGAGACGTTCAGGACACGTCGGGCATGATTTTGACATTTAAAAAACTTTAGGGGCCGAAATGAAAAAAGAAAAGAAAACTGAGGAGATGTTTCATCTCACCAGCAACACATTTCTCTTGGAGTTTCTAGAGAAAAGAAAAGAAAAAAAATCGAGGAGTTCACGTTCTGCGCATCGCTTTCTCTCCCAAAACAGCCATTGTCGCCGGTAAAGATATCTTGTCATTGCCGCCGTCAACTGAAGGTAAGGATACCATCATACTAGTCTCTCTTTTCTAAATTTTGGGATCCTAAAATCTTACCCAATTCCCCAATTTCAAACCCAAAGTATAATATTTTAATTTTTATGATTTTAATGGCGCGGACACGGCACATGGCGTGTCCGACATGTACAGGACAAGTCGAGCCTGATTTTGATATTTAAAAAATTTTAGGGGCCAAAATGAAAAAAAACTGAAGAGATGTTTCATCTCACCAGCAACACGCTTCTGTTGGAGTTTTTGAAGAAAAGAAAAGAAAATTGAGGAACTCACATTTTGCGCACCGCTTTCTCTCCCAAAATAGCCATTGTCGCCGGAAAACATATCTTGTCATTGCCGCCGTCAACTGAAGGTAAGGGTACCACCATACCAATCTCTCTTCTCTCAATTTTGGGATCCTAAAATTGTACCCAATTCTTCAAATTCAAACCCAAAGTATAATATTTTTATTTTTATGATTTTAAGAAGGTTATTTAGTTCTTTATTCCACAATATTATTAGCATTTACTAATTTGTTATGATATCAATTATTATAAGTTTATATACATAATATGGGCGATTGTGTCCAAGCCGTGTCTGTGTCCTATTTTTTTTAAGAATTGACGTGTCTCGTATCCGTGTTCACGTGTCATTGTCCCGTATCCGTGTCTGTGTATCATAGTGTAGAAGCACTCAAAATTTATCATAGGAAAAATTAAACTGAAATAGATATCCATATTTGTCGCCTTGATTATTTGTGATGTCCTGATGAAATACGGCCCCTTGCTTGGTTTAATTAGTTTATCCCGCTTGCTGATTTCTTCTTCTTTATTTTTTTCTGATCAGGTACCAGATATGTCATTAATTATGAGACTTGTCAAAACTTGATGTAATATTGATTGCTTTGCTACCCAAGTCCAAATAGAAGCCTGATTCTGGGGAAAATTACACTTCTCATCCCATAATTTTGGCCTAGTTCAATTTTAGTCCTATTTGTTACGAATTTTTCATATTTAATCCTATAACTTTCAGAATTTCTTACATTTAGTCCCAATCGATGTTTCCATCCAAAATTTGATGGTGAACTCCGTTAATCAACCTTTTGACTGATTTTTTCAGGGTGATTTTGTGCATTATTGACACGTGATATTGAATAGAAATTTCGTAATGATGAATATATATAATTCGTATGTGAGTGTATTTATGCACATATTTTCTCCCCAAAAAATTAGTCAAAGGGTTGACTAATGGAACTGACTATTAAATTTTGGGTGAAAATTTCGGTTGAGTCTAAATGTGAAACATTTTGAAAGTGACTGATGACATAAAAATTTCGAACAAATATGTATTTGATTTCCATTTTTTATATATTTTGGAAAATTCCCGTGAAAGGGTACTCGAAACTTTTGGTCAAGAAATCCCCCTCGTTCGTATGTGGGAACGGGGTTTATTATTTGAGTGGGTTCGACTTGTTTCCGACTAGCGTAAACACTAACTGTTAATCACACAATATGCAACCTCCGATTAAAGGAATTAAATGAATGACGTTAAATGAATATATATATATACATATATATATATATACACACACGCACGCAGAAGCCATGCATTTGGAACACTGATAACATCACAATCGAATTAATAACAAATAATCATAACATATAAGAGAAACGAGCAAACTTGGATGAGTATTTACTTAAATACACAAACATGCATTAATTTCTTTTCTTGCATGAACATCAGATGGGACACTATAACAGCAAAAAAAAAAAAGAGAGTTACTTCACTGCTTATGCCAGTCTATACCTAGCCATAGCAGAATGTGGGAGCTTGATTGATCACCGTCTTCTACCTTTCCTTCCTCCCGAAAGTGACAGTAGAATAGATTCTCTCCTTTAAGCTTCTGCCCACCTTTTGCTCTTCTTTATTTCCCCAAGCTTTTTATTTTTTATTTTATTGCTCTCAATCTTTCTTTCTTTTCTTTTTCTTTTACTTTCTCTCCCCCCCTTTTTCACTTCGCAGCATCCCTTTATATAGAGGTGGTAGCTTGGAGTTCAACTCTTGTGTAGTTGTAGGATATATTATTTGTACTTATCAATTTGTTGAAACTGATAAGCTTTATCCACAAAAATCTCATTCATGTTTGGCATGGTAATTCTTTTAGATAAGAATTAAAGATGCTACAATTCTATCTTCAATCAGAGATGAGATCAAACTTATTTTTCCATTAGACCCTTTATTTTGATTGGCTTACAAGAAAAAAATAATAAATATTTTAAATGACAAATATTTATTATCTTCAAATAAAATACTAACCTGCAGCCATATTTTTTCGGTCAATGGATTACTTTTAACTCTAAAAGATAGAGTTCTTAATTATTTGATAAGATTTGGCCTTATATTCACCACAAGAGTTCAAAAAGAATCACCCCTTGCATATCCACGTGCATTTTTGAAGAGGCCTACCTTGAATTCTTCAAGACTTTTGTTTCTTGTAGTCCTTTTAATATGGATAATTACAAGAATGATTTTACCACCAAAGAACAATATCTCATGGGATTTAGTTTAAGAGTCATCCGAGCGTCTTTAAAGGAAAATGATTTACTCGAAATAATATTTTTATTTCACCAAGTAGACTTTATTAGTGAAATATCAAATATTTTCAAATTTATTTAATCATAATATTCCATGACTTTAGGAATTTAATATGATATAGAAACTTCTTATTTCACTAATCTTATCTAGCGAAATATTAAGTATTTTGGTTCTAGAACCACGACATATCATAATTTTATTAATGTCAAGATATTAAATATAATGACAAAAATATATAAAGTTTTCATGTCAACAAATGCCCCTTCGTGATTTTGGGTTTTAAGCAAGCATACATATGCATACATTTTTGTTTGCGAAAAAGCCAAATCACGAAAATCTTACTTTTCATTTTCTTTTGAGCAAATAAATAATTCTCCTTGCATATGGTTCAGGAGTGCCATATTGTTTAGAGGTATTATAGAACCTCCTTTAGCAAGTCGAAGAATTTCATCTCGACTATATATTTTGCTATTTTGATATGATTTTTTTTTCAAGCTCATATTCGAGAAGAAAAGTAAAGCATTAGGGGTCTTATAGAACCTCCTCTAACAAGCTAATCGATCACAACTCTTTGACCATATTTTTGAAGCTTGCGACATTTTCATATGATTTTTTTTTCTTTCTCGAATTTATGTACGAGAAGAAAAATATATATATATATATATTGTCATGAGAACAACTTATGTATCCTCTTTTGGAATATTAATCCATACATGACGATTTTGAGATATTGACAGAAGTCATACTTTAATCTCATTTTATCAATGCATATGAGCATATTATCCTCTTTGCCTTGAATCCGAAATTATCGGGGGCACATATATTTTGAGGATGACATTGACCTCTTTTGTTTTTCGGTCAGTTTGAGTCAACTTGAAGATATAAAATAGCAGGAATATAATTTTTCCTCCTAAATATTTTGTAAAATATGTCGATGATCATTTCATTGATCAAAAGACGATATTTGAATTTTTCCTTTAGAGGAGTATGGAGAATAGAGTCAATATATGATGACTCTTTATCCTTTTTTCCTCTACAAAATTTTTCAGATATCCCGACTCCCTATTTATAGGAGTAAGCCTGAAATATCATGAGAGTGTATATTTCACTTATTCACAATGATACGAGATTGATTTTAATTTTAATTTTAATTTTTTATTTTTTGATCAAGAGCTAATACAATCAGCATATTATGCTATATAAGCACTTTTCTTATTCATACTTGTCTTCATATTTCTTTCTCATTTAGAGACAAGTCATGAATAAAATAATATCTTATCATAGGCTTTTAGACTTGTGCCTATAAAGAATTTTTTTTTTTAATTTTTTTTTTATCATATGCTAGCATTATAGCTTAGTTTTTTTTAGGTGAGTATCTCTTTACTTTGTGGGATTCCTCCTAGCATATTATTTTATAATAAAGAATTTCCGCTTTATGAAGCAAAGTTTGTAGAATAACATCATCATCTTCATCATCATTCTTTTTTTTATTATTTTTTTTAAAGGGAAAGACATTGGCATGATCCATGTTTATTTATCATTTTTGGGCATTTGGGCACTTTACCCTTTTAGCCTCTAATCCCAAGTTATTGGGGACACATAAATGATGAATAATAAAAGAAAACGTCTGTATCACTTTTTATTTTATTTTTTATATTATTTTTAGCCGTTCACAGTTTATACTCGTGCGGGCCAGGAGTATCTGAGTTTTGGTTTAACCACTCAAGGTGGGGCAAATCAGCAATTATAACCACTAGCTAAGCCAATAGCGGGATTGTGTTTTAGCAGTTTAACCACGTGCAACACGATTGGTGGGTAAAGACATACATCTTTAAGGGTAATATCTTTTCAGAAACCTCGCATTAGTCGGAGGGATTATTCTCTCTCCGTCTTGAGTGATCATAAGATATGTCCCATTAGAATATACTTTTTCAATGACATAGGGCCCTTCCCATTTAGGCTCTAATTTTCCTTTAGTTCTTCGTGTGACAACAATAGGAGTTCGAACCATTAGGACCAAATCTCCTTTTTTAAATGACCGGAGTCTAACCTTTCTATTGAATGCTGTTTCCATCCTTTGTTGGTAAATTTCAAGATTTTGTTGGGCGATAAGCCTTCTTTCGTCAAGACTTTCCAATTCAGCAAGTCTGATTTTAGCATTATCATCATTGGTTAATGACTCTTGTAGGGCCACGCGAAGTGACGGTATTTGTATTTCAAGTGGTAGGACCGCTTCACTTCCAAACACCAGCGCATATGGGGCAGCTTGTGTTGAAGTTCGATGGGTGGTCCCATATGCCCACAAAGCTTCAAGAAGCTTTTCATGCCAGTTTCTTTTATTCTTATCCACCATTTTCTTTATAATTTTACATAAAGTTTTATTGAAGGCTTTAGCCAAACCATTTGCCGGAGCATGATATCTTGACGAATGGTTATACTTTATGTTATACTTATTGTAAAGCTTGTATAATGAGCCTTCCTTAAAGTATTTAGCATTGTCCGCGATTATGGAATCGGGGACCCCAAACCTATATATAATGTGGACTCGTATAAAGTTAGCTACAGTATCTCTTTTAACCTCTTTGAGAGGTATAGCTTCAGCCCACTTTGAGAAATAATCCGTAGCCGCAAGAATATACCGATGTCCTTTTGAAGATGGCGGATTAAAGGGACCTATAACATCCATTCCCCATGCAGCAAAAGGCCAAGCACAAGTAGTGGAATGTAGAGGCTCAGGAGGACGATGAATGAAGTCTCCATGGAATTGGCATGCTTGGCATCTTTTGACAAAGTCAATACAGTCAGATACTATAGTTGGCCAGTAATATCCTAACCTTTTAAGTTGCATATGGAGTTTAGGGCCTGTTTGGTAGGCCCCACAAATCCCAGCATGAACTTCTTGCATTACTTCTTGTATTTTATCTCGGGGAATGCATCTTAGATACACCCCATCCAATGATCTTCTATAAAGCACATCTTTCCATATAACAAATCTCATAGCACGTCGTTTTACCTCGGCCTTTTTAGCACGGTTTTCGGGTAATTGACCATGCTGTAGATAATCGATGAAGGGTTGTTGCCAATCTAGGTCATGTCCTTCAACGACATTAGCAGTAGCGAGTAAGGGTTCAGATTGTATTTCATCAAACATCTCTTTGTATGGTCTTAGTATTCTTTTTACTCCGACCGTTATAGAGGTGGTTTCGCACTCAGGCAAATGTAAAGCTGCAGCCAAACCTGCTAAGGCGTCGACTTTGGCATTTACGCCTCGACGAATATGATGAATTTGCAACTTAGAGAATTTTGTTAAAAGGTAATCTGCTCTTTCGTAATATGGAACCAGACTTTCCTTCTTAATTTTATATTCACCCTTAATTTACTTTATAATTAGCTCGGAATCCCCATATATTGTCAAATCTTCTATAGGGATTTGGAGAGCTAATTCAAGGCCCGCGATGAGTGCTTCATATTCAGCCTCATTATTTGAGCACCCTTGTGTGAGGGAGAATGAATGTAATATTATCCCATTTTCGAGTGTTACGAAAATGACTCCTATGCCAGAGTGATTTTCTTTATAATCTTCTCGTTTTTCTCCGTGTGGATTTCGAGATGCGCCATCGAAGTACATTTCCCACCCTTTTTCCAGATCAATATGCATGGTTTCCTCTTCAGGAAGATCCATAGCTAATGGTGATTCAGAGGGAATAGGGTGATCAGCAAGGATATCTGCCAACGCTTGCCCTTTTACCGCCCTCTGAGGAGTGTATTCGATGGTAAATTGACTAAATATCACAGCCCATTTGGCCATTCTCCCTGATAAGACAGGCCGTGAGAGTACATATTTAACAGGGTCAGCTCTTGATATTAATTGGACAGTTTGTTCCCATAGATAATGCCTTAGTTTTTGTAAAGCAAACACGAGAGAGAGACATATTTTCTCTATGGGAGTGTATTGTAACTCGGGTCCAATCAAGGTCCGACTTAAATAGTATAATGCATTTTCTTTACCTTCCTCATTTTGCTGAGCCAATAGGACTCCTAGGGAGGTGTCCATTGCAGCAGTATAAAGGATTAAAGGTTTGCCTTTTACCGGCGCCATTAGTACAGGAGGTTTGGTCAAATAACTTTTAATATCATTAAAAGCACTTTGACATACTTCATCCCAAATGAATGGTGTTCCTTTCTTCATCAGGTGAGAAAAAGGTTTGCACCTTCCTGATAGGTTTGAGATGAACCTCCGTATGTAGGCTAATTTTCCTTGAAGACTCCTAAGCTCTTTAAGATTCTTTGGGGGAGGCATTTCTTGGATGGCTTTTATCTTTCCCGGGTCAACTTCAATACCTCTATATTGGACCACAAAGCCAAGAAATTTACCAGACGTTACCCCAAATGCGCATTTCAAGGGGTTCATTTTTAATTGGTGTCTCTTTAACCTTTCAAAAATGAGTTTGAGGTCATCGAGATGATCCAAGCGTGATCTTGTTTTTACTATCAGATCATCTACATAACACTCAACATTCTTATGGAGGAGATCACCAAATATTACTGTCATTGCTCTTTGGTATGTAGCTCCCGCGTTTTTTAAACCAAATGGCATGACTTTGTAGCAAAACACCCCTTTCGGAGTACGAAATGCAGTTAAAGCCTCATCTTCGGGGGCCATTCGTATTTGATTATATCCCGAATAACCATCCATAAAAGATAATGCTTCGAATCCTGTGGTTGCATCCACTAGCAACTCTGTGATTGGCAAGGGAAAATCATCTTTAGGGCAAGCTTGATTTAGGTCCCTGAAGTCAATACAGATACGAATTTGCCCATTTTTCTTTTTGACGGGAACAATATTCGCCAACCGTGTAGGGTATTTCACTTCCCTGACAAATTCAGCCTTTATTAGTTTATCAACCTCACTTTCGATTTGAGTGGCTAACTCGGGGTGAAATCGTCTTTGAGGTTGTTTTATTGGCCTTTTCCCATGTCGAACGGCGAGCCGATGAACCGCGACATTTGGGTCGAGTCCAGGCATTTCTGCATATGACCATGCAAAAACATCATGATATTCCTGAAGGAATTTGATGTATTGTTGCGTCTCATCTTCAGTCATTGACGCACTTATGTATGTTGGTCTCGGGTCATTATTGGTCCCAAGATTTACTTCCATAAGTTTGTCAATAGTGGATTGCCCTCCATCTTCTAACTCAAGTGGAGCCGGCTCAATATAGTCTTCACTCTCTACCATAGAGGTCATGAGGACATTCTCATAGAATGTTTGCCCCTGTAAAAGTCCTTCGAGTGAGGTTGCCTCAGGATAGCTTTTGGTTTTGTCGAGGATTGGCACAAATTTGAACTTAGTGTGCAAAAATATGCTTTGCTTTTGCCGCATATTTACGACTGAAGTCAGATTTATGCTTTCTTTTTTCGAAGAGCACTTGTCTTTAAACCCTACACCCTGACGATTGGTTTTAAGCTTATTTCCCGTAAGCAAGGCGATCCTATGCTCGTTACTCATGATTTTATCAAAGAGAGGCCTCTGTTCAGGAGAATCAGCCTCCTCTCTTTTTAAACCCATTTTATGAAACATTTGCATCATTTTGGGGTTGTATTCCGCCTCTTTAATGTCTAATCCTTCTTTTGAGGATGATTCGGGTCCGTCAAGATTGCTATATCCCTCATCTATGGGTGTGTAAAACCTTATTGGTTTATCTCCCTTTCTTGGGACGATGAATTGATTACTATTCTCTACATGAGAATAATCAGTTCTTTTTAGCGTAAATGAATAATCATTTTTCAATGTTCGGACAAGATTGGTAGGTCTTAAACCACCATCTTCGGGTAATCTTTGGGACTTAGGAACATAGCGAAATAGACATTTTGATGTCTTTCTATTCTCTACTTCTTCTTTCTTCTTATCATCTTTCTTTTGATACTTTGGAATATTGTAGTATCTAGCATCAGCATAGTAAGATTCTTCCTTACTAAATGGGGCATTATCGGCAATGATACACCCTTTTTTTTCATTTCCATCTTTGTCTTTTCCTAAAGAAAATTTAAGACATTGATGATAGGTCGAGGGTACAACCCCATTTGCATGATACCACAAGCGTCCTAGGAGTGCATTGTAAGAAGTATCAGCTTCTATCACTAGGAATTCTGTATTTCTTCAATAACATCAATTTTGTTCGCAAAGTTATTTTTCCCAATGGTCTTTGCTCGCTTTGATTGAACCCTTGTACCACTACATTACTAGCTCGCAACTTAGATGGATGTACACCCAATATGGACAACATTTTTCTTGGCAAGATATTTACTGCAGATCCACCATCTATCAAGATTCGGGATATCTTTACATTGTTAACTTGCCCAGTAATGTATAATGGTCTATTATGGATATAATCTTTTACCATTTTGTCTTCTTCGGTAAAGGTGACCATGATTGGGACTTGGATGAGTCCAGGGGATGTTGCATTTTCAACTAGTTTGGTGTGTGCAGATCATTTCGAAAATCTTCTGGTTTGGCAAGTGCATATATTAGTGATTTTCGAAGTTCATTAGACATGGTCAAAGCATCATATATGCTCAGGGAGGCCGGGATTCTTTTGAGATGGGCCAAGATATCGTACTTGACTTTTTCCTCTTTAGATTCCGAGGATTTAATTAGGGGAGTTTCGTCCTCACCGGTGATTGGCACATCTATTAGACGTCTTCTTCCTCGAAGGAAATTGGATTCTTCTATTATGTCTAGAGAATCGTTATCCTTAATTTGGACCATATTACAAGAACTGACGGACGACTCATCTTCGTCTATTAGTTCTTTATTATTTTGGAGACTTTGGTGCTTTAGCTTTTGAGCAATGGTCTTTTGTCTCAAAAATTGAGGGTCTCGGCGGTATTTAGGTTGCTCCTCAATGAAAAGTTCTCTCATTTCTTCCCATGAAAAAATAAATAGATTTCTTAAAGAGCAGTACCAATCGAATGCAATTCCATCAAGAGAGAGAGGAAATTGGCGAAGACATAACGCAGAACTTTGCGCCGTCACTCCACATTGTGTCAAAAAACACTTAATGTGCTCTTGGGCAGACCCATATCCTTTGTATTTAACAAAATTTGGGAGTTTATATGCTTCGGGAAATTGGGTCTCCATGACCTCGGGGGGGTGGATACCTCGGGGCATGAAAGTCGCTATTTCCTTAAGTTCTAAGGCTGTCTCAACCTCATCTTCGATTGAGTCCCCCATCAAGTAGTAGTTTTCTACTGACACGTTATCCGGCTCTTCCAATCGTTAAATATTTCTTGTAAAGGAGATGGTATATAGAAGGTTCGATAGAACTTATCTGCCAAGTGTCCCAATCAGAAATAGAATTTGGCAAGAGGTGCAAATACCATTCTAAGCTATGTGCTCGAGAGATAAGGGAAATTGCCTCAAAGGAGCGCTTGGCTCTCAGCAGAATTTCCACAACTTGCCAAGAATAAAACCAAGTTTTCCTTGGGCATCCTGCTCCTCTATATGAAAAAAGTTGGGAATCACATATCCAGGTGGATAAGCGACTTGTTCGACCCATTCAGGGCACGGAGATTTGATTATCCCATTTCTTGGTATGATTACCCGATTGGGATCATCAAGACCATTTGCCAAGTCGATACAGATTTTGGCTTTTGAAGGATTTGCTTCTTGTACGTTAATTACAGACTTAGCTTGGTCAAAGGCAGTCATAGATACATCAACATCCTTCTTCCAAAGTCAACATCTATTGTGATAACGTTGCATGACAAACAATGATTGTCATTTACATCACAGGATTCATCCTTACAAGTATTCACATTGGATACTTGATCTTCAGTGTTATCCCATTCATTACTCTCATCGTCGCTTATGACATTAATGGTCAAGCATGAAGCTATAACATCTTTGTCATTATGAGATGATGTTTCTTTTTCGTGATCACCTTCCTCTGAGTCAGTTCGATACTCAGAAGGAATATAGTCATTCAAAGTAATTGGGAATCGTGGGGGTTGGACTAATACGTCATGGAGTCCAACTTTTCAACTCTTTTGATTTCTTTTTCTCTTTTTCTTGTCTTTAGTGATTTTTGGCTTCTAGACTTTTTGGGAGCGAGGCGTGGGCTTTTTTTCCGAGTAAGCAAGTTTGTTCCCCATTCTCGCCTTTTCTTTGCTCCTTTCCTCTCAAAAGCATCCATTCATCCAATGATTGACTCCTCATCTTGGCAAATCATCTTCAGTGGAGTCCTATTACTACCGTCCGAATCTCATGTAGCGATATTGGATTGGCTGATTTTCTCAATGTGAGGGCACTCGATGTGCCCCATTTTCTATTAAAGATTCAAATTCTCTCTTTGAGTATAAAGCACTCTTCAATCTAGTTCCCACTAGATCGATAGTATGGGCAGTACCTGGGGTATCATTTTCCAACTTCCCCTGGTCTTTTTGCTTCAAGGCAGAATCTATAAGCCTTGATCTTTCATTCCTCATAGATCTTTTATAATTTCATCGGGAAGGAAAATTTCTTTCCATTCTTTTCCTTGAAAGATGGT